>CM057228.1:71642963-74042963 GCA_029891385.1 Erythroxylum novogranatense | reverse complement strand
GAGTCATAATCAGCATATGTCAATCATTACGGGGATACGCAATTATAGTGGGAACTACATTGTCGAAATCAGAGAAACCATGAGAAAATCAAAATTGCTGCTTTTATTTTTTAAAAGCTAACAGCCAAATGAGTACAAGAAGACTATAACTTTCACTTGAAACTTAGATAAGAAACGGTCATTTGAACTAATGAGTTTGATTATCCAAAAGCATATCAAACATTGACAGTTTTCAAACAAACCTGAAGGCAGTAAAGGAGAGCTGACTTACCATTTAAAGGTGTAATTTCATGTATTATGCCAAAAAAAAGTTCGAGTTATTGCTTTTGTTTACTGAGAAATTCTACTTTCACACTAAATACAAGACTAAACATCATCAATGCCAGCCAGAAACTGATTTCACAAAAATACACCATCACTGCAAATATTAAACATTCATTTATTAACCTCATATTTATTAAAAATGCAAACAGATCTAAAACAGGAAATGTGTTTGTCCAAATGATATTTTCAATATTAATTTGACGTTGAAGTAATAAGGTCGGCAACAACTGAGAGAGAACTTAAATCTAAAATGGAACAGTATGAGGATAGTGTTCAGGATAAAAGATATGTGTGACAGTTACATCTAACTTTTGGCAAAACCAGATTGAAAAACAAAGAGGACTTTGGATTAACAACCTATAGTCAAATACCCATGGTTTAACACAATAACCTAGAGTACAGTGGACTGGCATATATGAAGAACACAGACAAAAATTTTGACATCAGAACAATAGCCAAGAATGGGAAAGGAGAGGAGTGTATTTCATCAAACAAGCAGCCGGAAGTCAGTGCCATAAAAAAAAGAAATAAACAAAAACTAGAACTTGACCAGCAGGCAAGCAGCACATCATTTTGACAATAGAAAATGGAACTCTCCTTTTATTACCAAAAGTGTCAAAGAACACGATAAAGGGATTCCACATCCTTTAACAACAACAACAAAACCTAGTATAGGATGTTAACACGCAGAATCTGGAAAGGTTCAATAATATGCAACCTTACCCCTAACTAGTAACGAGGTTGTTTCCAAATGACCCACAGAAGAAGAATCAAGAAAAAAAGAAAATAAATAAATATAATAATAGTAATAATGATAATAAAAAATAAAATAAATAAATATTTAGTAAATACAATATGAGATAAGTAACAGTCAATATGCAAAAAGAATAAATAAATAGTAATACTAATAAAAATACAAATAATAGTAATAAATAAATATTTATAATTATTATTATAATAGTAATACTAATACTAATACTAATAATTAGAAGGAATTCTAATTAAATAACGGACAAGCATATTCATAAAACATGAAGAAATTTAAGTCCTAGTCTAAGTAAGCCCCTTCAGCATAATTAATTTAAGCCTGTACGAAACAGATTGATCCGAAGAAGGTAACAAGGGACTATATTGAGAGTAAAGAAAGAACAGAGCAACAACAAGTTCATAAAAGAAGTAGATCTGAGATCAAATTTTCATACATCTCTATGAACTACAACATCCAAACTAAGGCTGAAAATTGTATATTAGGGAAAGCACTGAGATTTGACATTCACAAGGTAATCACTGCAAGTAAAAGGTCTTTATGGTAGTTTAAATCAAGAATTTTGGTCGGCCTACAGAAATATTTCTTTTTTCTTATCAAATAAATCATCAAATACAAGTCAACACAGAAAAGTTGGTAATATATCGAAGAAAGAACCAACTAAGACTCGAAAGAAAGCTACGGAAAGCATCAAGTTTTAGGAAGAAGGGATCGAAAGGTAAAATCAAAACATATGGAAGTAATATAAACATGGGTTTCAGACACTTCTTACTCAAGATGAAAGAAACCACCATACTAATACAACAGTCAACAAACACATCACAAAACCCCAATCCCAAACGGAGCTTTCACGATTTAGAACCCAAAACCCGCATGGAGTTAGTGGAGGAGAAGACCGAAAAACACATGGTTCATCAAGAAAACGAAATTACGCCAATGAAAATCTACAAGCTACATAAGAGGAAAAAAGGGTTAAGAATTACATGCTTTAATCAGAGGATAGGGACCGAGCAGATATATCGTAAGCAAGTAATTAAGTAACAGAAGACCCTGAAAGATCATGCGGATCTGGGGAGTGGCAGTGGACTGTGGACATCTTTGAAAGGAAGAAGAGACGATAAAACGTACATTAAAAAAAAAAAAAAGGAACTTACGAAGCTAAAACAAGACCCACATGAAACATCAGAAATTAAGAAACGAAGGATTTTTGAACACGGACCAGAGATACCAGCAGTGCAGTAGACAAGAGCAAAGATCATAAAACCAAAGGCCCAAGCAATAACTTGGATACCCACAGTGCAACCGCGTCTGAACTGAGCCGTGCGTGGGCCCTGGACCGACTTAGATCCTGATTGTAACTCTCCCACGAGATCCTCAAGCAAAAACTTAACCTTTGGCTTGAGGAGAGAGATGCATACGATTTTCATGAACCAAAAAGAATGATTTATTCCACAAGATTTTCATGAACCAAGCACATACATAAACTGGCTTAACAACAATTAAAAAATTAAACTATCTATTGTGTTCAAGTAAATTTTCCTTGATCCTGACTATCATACAGAAGTTAAACTCACACGACGCAATATTCACGACGATAAAAGACTAAAAGAAGTGTGATTCACATGGTAAGGTAGCAAATTGATGGGAAAATAAAACTGAAATCAAAAGAATACAGAATGGGGAATGATTTCTACCAGAACTCTAAAGGAACCGAAATCAAATGGAATACGGATAGAGCTGTTAATGGAGCAAACCACTAGCTCCGACATTCACCAGAAGACGTACATAATTAAAGCTCAAACCCTTAATTGCGGTGAAAAAAAGCAAAACAAATACTGGGCTCTAATGACCCTTATACCCACTGAAAATGCCGTATTTCATAAGCGATTAAGCAAAGAAACTTCGGAATTCTGATTGTTTGAACGATGAAAGTCATCAGTCAAGAAGAGAGAAAACAAGAAAGAGGAAAATAACAAATAAAAGACTCTGGTCTGGTTGGCGTGAAGAACAAGAACAGACTGCACACAAATCAAACCATTGAACGAGCTGCATGAGTTAATAGTAAAAATAGATTAAGATATTTTTTAAAATTATAAAATAATTCTTCAATTTTTATAAAATTAAATTTTAATTCCTGTTATAATTCACAGTGTCTTGGATGGTACAAAATCTCGTGTTGTGCACGAGTGTTGATGGAGGAAGACTGAAGCTGCATTTGTTGCATTACTTTCTTTTAGTAATACATGTTGCAATATGAATAACATTGAATGACGGTATAAATCTCTCCAGATTTGCCTTAATGGCGTCATCGAAGAGCAAGAGCTTGTGCGTCACCAAGAATCGATTCACTGGAAGATCTAATATGTCATAGATGATAAATCGATTCTTCAATTCTTCTGATAGAGCGTGAAAATCTAACACATGGTATTGAACAAGAATTTCAAACTTAAACAGAGGCATGGTTTTGTAGGAGAATTTTGGTGTGTGCATCACAAGCACACGGTGCGGAAAAACAAAAGATTTTGTTTCGGGACCTTCTCGAAAGTCATGATCTATGTGTCTATATATCAAAGTCAAACCATAACGTCCAAAAAAGACCGTCTCTAACAGTATCCACGCAGAGATCGGAGAACCTAACCGGTGCAAACCTTTTGACCCGAAAATAGTTAAAACAAGGGAGAGAATGCTAGCTCTTACCTTGTTCTTGGAGAGCTTGGAGAAAACGATGAGGGAGAAAAAGCTTGGAGAAGATGAAGAATGAAAATCGATGGAGAAGAGATAAAAGCTTAGGATTTTCTCAAAACCCTTTCTTCCTCTTTCAAAACCAACTGACACCTATACCTTGTTTTGTCTTTTAGTCATTTAATGTAACTTCTGACAAAACAAAAGAAGAAGCTTCTCATCCTCCTAGTCATCCTTCCACGTTAAAAAAAAACACATATATATATATATATATATATATATATATATATATATATATATATATATATATATATATATATATATATATTACTTAATTAATTAATATGATATATATGTATATAAATCTTTGAAGAGGTTAAATCATGTGTGAGTTTTATGAACTTCGGTGAAAACCATCATCGATGGTTTCTTTCAAATCATCGACACGCCTACATGGCGTCTGATGCAAGATGTAATCATCAATTACCAATAAGCGATCAATAACCATATCCAAAGAATAAGAAACCATTCACGAGAACACATACCATCACGAAAGTAGTACTTATCACAAAGCAAATATTTATGCGAATGCAATGATATGTGACTCTTTCCATTATTCAAGATTGTGCTTAAGTGCTCGATCGGTGTTCGATGGGGACGCGTCGATTTCTCCCCGGGCTCGTGGCGTCGAAGCTGATATGAGAGCTCAAGCCCTTATCGGTAATAATAGCAACTTAGGCACGTCCATTATCGATCATGCAATTATGCATGCGATGCAAAGATTCGATAAATGTGCGGTGTTTGGCTATAAAGCCCAGTGTATCGATAAATCACGATATGGCTATAAAGCCCAAAGATATATCGATATCGGTGTCATTCAAGATAAAGTAAAATCATTAAACATACAATATTCCACTCTTATACATGCCGAAATCATACGATTCATCTGCATGTAATTCACGTTGAGCATGTAAACAACCGAAATTTGAGAAACCAACTAGGTTATTTCACCTATTACTTCCGAAGCTAATGCCGGAAGCCTCGCGACGTCGGTCAATCGACGCCCAATTGGACTCTATATGAATCGGAAAAGACGAGTCACTAAATATGAAATTTGTGCTCATGTTGATGAGATATGCATGTTCATGGCAATCCGGTCCTAATTCAATATTTTCCCATACTAAAAATTCTATCAAAATTAGAAATCCATAAAGTGACGACGGTGCATAATTCGGACCTTTATAGGTCCTCAATTAAATAAAACAGTGTTTACATGTTCAGTCAATAGGGCTACGTCAAATTCCGTCTAAAATTCCCGTTTATCAGAAAATGAAATTAAATATTCAACGAATCCGATGCCTCTAAAATCAGGTCAATCGGACGTCGACGGAAAGAAATTGACAAAAGAACAATTGGATCAATAATGCCAAATAAAATCAAAACAATAATATATATATATATATATTGAAGCACTGCCTCATGAGGCGAGACGCCGCCTCGCGAGGCTGAATCACCTTCTTCGTCATGAGGCGATCCGTCGCCTCGCGACGAGGCTAATTATCTCGCCTCGCGAGGCGAGAAGTCGCCTCATGAGACGGCGAGTTCCCCGCTTTCTTTTCTTTTTTCCAGATTTCAATTCCTAATTTCCAACTACTCTAACTTTTAGCACACAAATCAGAAAAATGCCCACTATACCTCATTGGAAAGCTTATAAAAGCTCTACAATTCTCAAGAAGACCATAAAATCAATTCCAACCCTAAGGGTGTCAAATAATCCATCAAACCTTCTGCCTTCACAATTTCCCTCAACACAGGGCAGTACATTGACAATTTCATAACTCACTAATTATTCAGTAATAAATTACCACAAAAATATGGTCAATAAGTTCACAATGTCCTCTACAACTTTCATGAACAACCCAAAATCAAATTCTATTTCTAAACCAGTCAATTAATTCATTTAATGTCACTGTCCCTGAAATCCTTCACTTTGTGCAGTAATCTTACAAGAAGCATAACTTCCAGTATATAAGTCAATAAAATCAGAACTTTATATCCTTGTAAAGATAACATCATAAACTTCATTTTTCATGAAGCACTCAACCTCCAATTCAATCTCTAACAATTTCAAAACTGTTATGGAAGTTTCTGTTATCATCAGCCATTCATAACCTAATGTAGGATCAGTTTTTGAAAAAATCATATCTCCCAATTCTGACTTCTAAAAATTACATACAAAATATCAATTTCAAGATAATCTCTTCCTCTACAACTTTTCAGAAGCTCACTCACACCAATTCAGTCCACATAAAATGTTAAAATTGCCTCCAATCAGTAAACTCACAAAATCACACTTAAGCTAGGTTTCATCCAAAATGCTCAAAACCAATCATTAGTAATAAATTCATATCTCCCAATACACAATTCCAAAAATAGCAAGATCAGTAGAAATGGAAAGATAATTCAATATGCTACAACTTCCATGAAGATCATTTTCCCTAATTCCATCTCAATTAATTCATAAAAATCAACAAAACTCAGATGTCATGGTTGCGGTTACTGTTCACAGGCAATGGAACAGTAACTTTCCATTCAAAAATTCACCCTTCTATCATTGAAATTCAATAACACCTATTTCACACTAAATTGAAGCCAACATCCCAAAGTTTCAGTGGCCACTAACCTTACCTTATTTGCATTTCTACACAATAAGTTATGAATAAAACAGTAACATCACTTATAATTCCAACTTTCCAGATTTAAGGTTAACCTTAGTTCAACCACTTCCAATACCTTTTTCACATCACTAGACATCAAAATAAATACAAATTAAATATCACTCCAGTCATACATATACTAGGGTTAATACTGAAAAATTGGTAGCATCAAATTCCTCAATTCATATTCTCAAATAATTATCCCTATTCAATTCAAAATCAAACCATATCATTACTTTCAATTCAGTCATCACTTAGCTTTATGCCCCTTACTTTAATCATAATAATCAACACTTTAATGTCTACATGAACCTTATACATGCTTTAAATCCTTATATTAACTACCCCCATACTATCATGACATTTAATCCATATACAAATCTCATTAAAAACTCAAACCTTAAATGAAAACTTACCTAAGACAAAACCTCCTTCAAAGCTTCAATAACCACTTCTAACTTCTAACTTCCACACCAAACCTTTCCTTCTCAAGCATGCACAAAACTCATCTTTAAGCTTTGATGGAATAATAAGAGATAGCTTGAAGATGTGGAGAAAGTAGAAAGAAGAGTGCAAAAATCGATGGTTTAAAAGAAGAGTTGGTTTTTGTGTGTTTCGGATGGCTATACAAAACCTCAACAATTTTATCTCTTCATTCCCTTTAAACTCACACATCCGAATGAGGAGCATTAAATGTGACTTTAAAAAATGGCAACATGTGATTGATCCACAATTCATAGGAAAGTCAATATATATTTATTTAATCCAGTCCAAAATTTTACTCCATTTCACTCCAATGGCCCTACTTTCAGTCCCAAAATAAAATACCCAATAGTACAGTACCAGTGGGTAGCGATTTTGCTCTCGAGAAAGCGATTGGTTCGCCAATTGGCGATTTATCCGTCGAGAATTTCCAATTATTTTTCGAGAATTAATGAAATTCCTAAAATTATAAAACAGTAACAATACACTCCAAATAATTTCTCAATCACGAAATCACCTTTTCTACCCCAAAACATGTTTAGGCGATTCTGGCGATTTTGCGGTCAGGAATTTTCTCTAGGAAAATTTCAAAAATTCCTATAAATCCTTAAAAATGTAAAACGCTTAATAGCGCTTTTCGAACAATTTTTCAAATCCCATAACCACGTTAATCACAATAAAATACCGTTAGGCCCAATTACCGGGAATGTCATGAATGCATTTACTGTAATTCCATGTACACAATTAATACTGTGTATCAATCCTATTATGCATGAACAGTTCTAAATATTCCCTATTAGTCCCATCCTATGCCAAGTTTACTATTTTACCCATCCAGGAGGGGGTGGGATGTTACAGAGGGAGTAACTAGTTAATCAAAGTGAGCAGCTGGTTACTCAACGTCAGCAGCATATAGAGGAGATAGCTAAGATGAGAGACGAGATTAGTCTGCAGATGAGAGAACAGCTGAGAGCAGAGATGACTCAGCAGTTGAGACAGGAGATGAGTCTGCAGATGAGAGAGGAGATGAGTTTACAGATGAGACAGGAGTTGACTCTGCAAATGAGGGAGAAGATGAGGACGGAGCTGGAGCAGGTATCAAAAATCAGAGAGTCGATGGAGCAGATGGAGTAGGCAGCTAAGAGAAGAGAGGAGATGGAGCGACTTACTAAGATGAGAGCGGAGGTGGAGCAGATGATTAAGGAGAGACAGCACATGGAGTAGATGACTTAACTTAGGCAGAAGATGGAAATGTTAAAAAGGGGGGAAAACAGTTCAGAGCATCCATGATCACCACGACATTAGCATAACATTGTCATTTTTTTTCAATTATAAAATATAAGATTTGTTCTTTCTTATTTTTTAATTATTAAATTAAATTATTTATATGTTTTATTATTTATTAATTTTCTCAGTATTCAAACTATATATACAAATTAATATATTATGAACAAATAATATAACGTAATACAAATAAATAAAGTATATATATAATATAACATTGTTATCACAACAAAACAACAAAATGAAAAAAATATAATCTTTTCTTACCGACGAAAATTTGTCCGTCGCAAACAATATCGATCTTTACCGACGGTAAATAAAACCGTCGAAAAACTGGTTGAAGATACCTCCGCCTCACTGATGGATCAAATGACCGTAGCTAAATGTCTCCGACGGAATCTCACTTGCCCTTTCCGTAGTTATATAAATACTGACAACAATTGTCCGTCGTTAATACCGTCGTTAAATAATGACGAAATATTTTGGTCGGTATTTTTACCTACGGGAACTTCACCGACGAATTTTTTCGGGCACCAAATTCTGTCGGTGATTAATTTCACCGACAAAAATGTGTCATTTACCGACGGTAATTTCCGTTGATAAAATGATAATTTTTTGTAGTGGCCAAGGGTTTAATTTACTATATGTTTTCAAAAAAGCTGCTTATACTTGGCATGAAGGACCTTTTAGTTGATATTATTGCATATACTCTTGATTGCTATAATAGTGATATAGTTATCTTCAAGAAATTATACGACCATCAATATATAATTGAAATGTCAATTCCTAATATAGCTAGTTCAAGATTTGATTTGAATGGCATATGCATTTTGGTCTTCGTGTTCAAGAGGTCCTTCTATAATGATTTCATCTAGTTTTTTTTTTCTAAAAATTTAATGTTGGTATTTTTCATCAAGAACAAAGTATTGTTCTACTTATGACAACCTGAATCTCTAAATGATTTGTCCTTATTATATTACCCCAACTTTAAAATATTGTTTATATATATCTCTGTTACTTTTATTATCTATTTATCTTAATTATATATCTACCAAATGTAGGAGAAATTTAAACGTACTAATTAATTTTCACTTAAGAGATTAAAAGTTTTCATTTTGTTGGGTAAATTTGTATAATGAGTTAAGATATTTCCTATTATTTCCTATGTTTTAACCAATTTTCTTAGTGATAACAATCCTTTTCTAAGGAGAAACCTTAATAGGATTTGCTTCTTATTTTTCTATCATCTTGTCATATAATTTAGTCCAATATAACAAAAAAAATAATTAACATTTGCACGGAAAATAATGATTAATACGATAAGAAAATTTGATAAAATTATTGACAAAAATAAAATCAATAAATGAATTTTGTAATTATAATAATATAAAATTGATCATCTTATTACAATATTATTATTATTATTATTATGAAAATTAAAAGATCTAAACAATTTATTATCATATAAAAATAAATATTATGAATTTATTAACAAAATGCATTAATATAATATACTAAATGTTGTTATAGTGTTTAATATAACCAATAATATGTAAATATGATGAAGCACTAAAATAATAAGAAATTTATCAATTATATCAATTAGTAGTGAAATTCTTTTGAGTTAATTATTTTAAAATATATAAGCATTAATAAAATATAAAATTATCATGTTATTTATTATTATTATTATTATTATTATTATCATTACATAGTGAATAGAGTTCTATGAAAAATTATTATCGTATTTATCTAATAAATATAATTGCTTGTACAAAATAAATTAAATTGATAAGTTATTAACTATTAATAAAATAAATCATCACTACATAATAAATGTTATTTTATTTTATATATAAATAATGTTATATAAATATGATAATTGATAGGTATAGTTTATACTATATTTTGATAGGTGTTTTAGTGTGTTTATAGATATTTATTAGACGATTATTATGAGTATAGGCTTAAAATTAAATTATTGTTAGTGTTTGTTTATGTTATAAGTGTTTGTGTGGTTTAGAACATGATTTAGGTCTTAATTTTATATTTCATGAGATGTTTGGTGTGTCTGTGAGTGTTGGAAATTAGATAATTGAAGAACAAAGAAGATTTAAAACAAATTATGGATACACGGTCGTGTATATGACCATGTATGTCTCGTAACTCGTGTAGAATCGTGATTTTGGAGATTTTTGACTTATACATGGTTTAACACACGATTGTGTATCAAACCGTATATCCCCCATACAACAATTCCAACGAGTTTCAACTTTTCCAACATGTGAGTTTTTTATTTTATTTTATGACATTTGGGGCTATTTGTATAACCAAAAGAAGTGGGGAAATCCTAGAAAGAACCCTAGAAGCCCAAGAACTATAAAAGAACATGAAACATTCAAAAAACGTAGCCACTATCTTGCAAAAGTAGATCAAACAAAGAAGATCGAAACAAATATCCAGGATTTCCAGATTTCCAGGTCAAGCTCCAAATCAAGTTTTTTTTTTCCTTTCCTTTTGTTATTTTTATTAAACTTGATGTGTAAACTGGATTTTAGATGTCTATTACATTCATGATGTTCTAAATTCTAGATTAGGTTTTGTTCTTGAATTATTTTGTGACTTTGATTTCAATTGATTCAATACATACTTTGTGTTGTGTTAATGGTGCATGCATATACTTTAGCAATAAATTGAGAGAGTGAGTCAAAAGGAATCTAATTAAATTACGCAACGAGGGTTGGTGATTTAATATGTCACACGATTAACAAATCAACCATCATTCGAAGAGAGATTTTGTGTGAGAATTTGGCTATTCAATAGATTAGGTTAGAACTAATTGAAAATGTTAAGGAAATAGTTGTGAATTGAGAGATTACAATTATGAAAATTTCAAATTTAATTAAGGTTTATTGATTAGGTCTTAAGAGAGAGTAATGCATAATTGAATCAATAGGGGTTAAAGGAACAAAATAATGACATAATAAATCTTAAATTATTCATCCTTAATCAACCTACTTTAAATTGGTAGCTCAATTGATATTAGCTATTTGATTGGTTGATTTAATTGTTTTAATTTTCTCTTATTATTTTATTAAAATCATCTTTTATCTCCTTAGACAAAGTTCGGTTCACTTAGTTTAATTATTTCCTCATGGGATCTATACTTTTAATTCTATAAGTTACCATTTATATACTTGCAAATATTGGGGTTTTATTAGAGATAAAATTTTGATCAACAATAAGTGATAAAAAATGTCAAAAAACAATAATTGATAAAAGGAAAGGTTATAATTTTATTTATTAATAATAACATAACATAATTTTAATTAATAATTATTTATAGAAAACAAATTATGCATAAAATGAGGAATTGATAATCTCTTTATTAGTATTATTATTGAAAACACTTAATTTAGTATCCTTTTAATTTTATTAATATATTATTAATTTTAATAACATATGATAAATGAGTATTTTATTAGTTATTAATAAAATAATAAATAATATTAATTATTAATAAAATGAAATTTACGTATTAATACTTTCCATATTAAGTAATGAGATGTACTTGTAAGAGTTTTAATCCCTTTAAAACACAACATTGGTCTATATCAAATTATCAAGAATAATATAAAGTGAAAATATACGTGAATCTATTGTAAAATATGCACTGAAATTTTGTGATTTTGTCTTTAAATTAAAACGTAGTATTATTTTAGAATTTTTCGTAATTTTTTTTCTGTCCGTACGCGAGTTTTCGCTTCTCTTGTAATTTCAGTTTTGATATTTATTAGCTTATTATAATATTTCTGACATCATAGTCTCGTGTATGGATAATTCGTGGACGTGTTATAAATCATACAACTCATTCATTGGCATATTCAACAAATACCTAATTCTGATTGGCCAATCTTTGACGGGGAGGAAACGTAGGCGGCACAAATTCCTCCGCTTGACTTTAACAAATTTTAATTAAATATATTTTTAATAAAGGCACAAGGTAAATAAATATAAATACAGCAGTCAGTGAATGGGATTGTGGTCCAGTGCAGTGGCATACACCAAACTGGATAGAATTTGATCGTTCATTCCACGTAACGTGTACATGGCATGGGACTAGAATCCCTACAGCTCAACATTCTCGTGTTTAATTTAATTTGACTAGGGATTTTTAATAATTTGCTATTTCGTTTAAATTATATTAAAAATACAAAACTTTCATAAAATATAACTCAAGCTGTCTTGTCTTTATTTTTTTTTGTTAACGAGATATTTTAAGAAAGTTTTTATTGTAGGAAGATATTTTTAAGTTATTTATATTTAGATTAATCCCCGCTCGAATTGAGTTGATTTTTTACGAGAAATTAAATTTTAAATAGCTGCATATATGAAAAGAGTTTAAACCTAGAATTTTATTTAAATCAAGAGAAGCCCTTCCCAACTCAGGTGGGATTGAGTTGTATGCTCTTTTTTTTTTTATTAAAGGGAAGCTGCCGAAGGAAGTTATAAAATAAAGCGGGGGATGCTAGTCGTCGACGTATCCGTAAGAAGGATATGTTGGTATCCGATAGGTGTTACATTAAAATAGGTTACATCAAATACACGATGATCAGCCTAAGTGGTGAGTTAGTCAATATATCTGTTGTCCTCTCGATAAATATGTTGATGAACAACAGCTCAATTGCAAGTAAACTGCTCGTAAATGCCCGAGTGTATGTTCTTTTTTTTTGTATAAATGGAAATAAAGAACGCCGACTACAAAACGAGTCTCGGGAAACAGATTCCTGACATATCTTCTAAAAGAAGACTATGGCACCCTATAGGTGTAACATCGAAAAAAGTGACCCCAATGTCGGAGTGGCCTGCCTGGGCAGCTAGCCAGTCCGCACATCTGTTGCCCTCTCGATAGACATGCCGATGGACAACAGTCTAGTTCCGGTTGAGAAGTTCCAGGATACCAAGGATGAGTGTGTTGCGCGACTGAGACCGGGTGGACACAGAGGAGAGTAGCTGGTGCACCCCCAGCGAGTCCACTTCCAGCTCCAGCTGTCAAAAGCCCAACCGTCAAGCCATCGAGAGCCAGTGTAGACGGCCCAGAGCTCCGTGGTCTGTGCTGTGCACCAACCTATGTTCTGGGTCAATCCGCCCTGTCAGGTGCCGGCATTGTCGCGGACGAGGCCACCTGCTGTAGCTGTTAGTTGGGAGCGATTGCAAGCCCCATCGGTGTTTAATTTGACCCAGCCCGGCGGCGATCGACTCCAGCCAACATGTTGCGCCTGACGGGGACGGTAGCTAGTGGTGACCCGACTGAACCGCTCAATAGCCGTCTGGACTTGATCTACAAAAGACAAGATGAGGAAAGAGGGTGAGTTACGCCACACAAAAGTAGAATTGAAGATAGATTTGTTCCTCCAGCCCCAGAGGAACCAGTAGGTCAACCCAAAAAGAAGCGCCCAATCATGGCCTTGCACCGGCCGATGTTGGTGGAGGTTGGCGAGCAACCAGGCACTACGGGGGAGAGCGAAGGAAGGCGAGATGACGATGACTGACAGGATGGCTGTCCACACTCGTCGCGCGATCAAGCAGTCCCGAACAACATGGAGGGACGTTTCCTCCTGGAAACAGTGGGGGCAGGTACTGTCAGTGGTGAGGTGGCGGTGCACCCTTTGCTGATTACTGAGCAAGTGATCCTTTGCGAGCAACCATAAAAAGGAGCGCATCCGTTGGGGCCCCGACCACTGCCAAATGGCCCGCCAGATCCTATGCGAATCTGCGTCCAAATGGCCCAGAAGCATGGAGTAAGTAGAGGCAACGGAAAAGTGGTCATGTTCGGAGGCTCCCTAGATAATCCGGTCGGGACTCACAAACTCAGAAGGAGAGAACATGCCAGCTAAAGTACGGCAAAGCGAAGGCGAGAGGTGCGATTGGATGGTTGCCAGGTCCCAACTGCCGGAGGAGTCAACGAAGTTCCTGACACTGAGGCTAAGAAGACGGTCCGGGATGGGCTGAGTAGAGTGGGAGAGAAGTGTCCCGACTCCCGTGACCCAAGAGTCGAGTCAGAAGCGGGTCGTCATACCATTACCGATCCTCCACTGTAGGCCTTGCTGCATGATATGCCATGTCGCCTTAATGCTCTTCCACACCATCGACCCCCAGAGGAAGGAAAGGAGGATGGAAGGCGGGTTGCATCAAAAACGTATTTAGCAGATAGCACCTTGACCCACAAGGCATTAAGATTGACTATCAAGGCCCAACCGAGCTTGGCCAGGAAAGCATCGTTCAGTTCCCTAATCCTGCGAATACTGAGGCCCCCCATGACTTTAGGCGTACAAACCTCCTCCCAGTTGACAAGGGAAATCTTCGTACGGTCGCGTGATGATCCCCACAAAAATTGTCGCATAGCTCGTTCGAGGGCGTCACATAACCCACGTGGCAGTTGAACAGTCTGCATCGTATAACTCGGAATAGTCGCCAAAATCGATTGTACCAGGGTGACCCAACCGGCAAAAGACAACGTGGAGGGGGCCCAGCCAGACAGGCGGTGATGGACTGTAAAACCCCACTCCCGCGTGACCCGAACCCGATATCGATGGTGATATCCGAATCCTTGCCCCGCGAGGATGGCGTGTTACATCAGTCAGTTGAAACTTAGTATGAATTTTTTTTCATTGCACTCATGTGCGCGGAATAGACAGTAAACAATCTGAGCTCACGTTCATAAATAAATATTTTCAGTTATTACAATAATTCAATAATAATTTACAAAAGCCATTTAATGAACAAAAGGCCATAATCAAATTGGGCTCACTATAAATACAAAGCATTCTTTTACAGAAATTTCGAAATATAATTAATGAGACACTAATGTAGGGTCCGTGAACTCTGGCCACGCGACCACTACAGTAGAGCCCGACCTCTACCGCCGTCACTCCAGGTATTGTCCTCTTTAGCGCTTGGGTAAGCTCACGACTCGAAACCAAGATCTCAAGGTTTTATTCCACTTTAAGTGGACGCCTCTTACCATACGGTAGACATACTCCCGTGTCAAACGGGGTACTCTTCAAGACCTAAAAAATAGATGTAAATTTTGGGTGAGTTTTGCGAACTCAGTGAGGAACCATCATCGATGGTTCGCCCAATTCATGCAGCACACAAGCAATTCACAATTTTGGAAAGCATTCTAGCCTTGTTCCCATTTTCAGTATTCAGTCAAGTATGTATGCAATGCACATGTGACACCCAGTTAATTACAGTGTTGTGGACTGAGAGCATAAGCAAGTGAGCGATGTATGATGAACACGTCAGGGAGTAGGAGAGCCCTCTGGGTATGCACTAACTCCCTTGGAGCTTGAGACTCTTTTTCAAGATGTCGATGTCGATGGCGACTCGGTCACAATTGTTATTATCCGGTTATGCATTTGTGTATGAAATGCATATGCCCAATTAATGATCCATATCAAACGATGCTTTGAAGAGAGGCAGCGAAATGAAGCACAGTGTAACAAGTAATGCACAATGTGCACATCCAGAACACTTCAAGCAATTAATCACAGTATCACAGTAATAATTCACGTTCATATAGCACAATTCTACCCGTCACAATTGATCACATCACAATTAAGCAATAACTGTACAATCCATTCATGTATCACAATTTCACACAGTAGGAGCAATTTAGCTCACAGAATCACAACCAGATACACTTCTATGGCAGTTCTCCCAATTCATCGGACCACCTGTCCGGAACCCAGTCATAAACAAACACAATCCTAATCCCTCCATTATTTCCTCACATTGAACATATAATAATTGAATGAACCATCTAGGTTACTCACCTGTACTTCCGAGCTAATACCTGGAAGTCTTAGTGGCATCGGTGGATCGACGCTCCAAAAGTTCCTCTATAACAGTTACAGAATATAAATATTACCAATTGCTCAATTAGAACTATTTAATGTTGCACATGTAGCAATTAGAAGGTGCATAATGCATGTTCATGATATTCCCGGCCCTAATCCAAAATTTTATCACAAAAATTTCGTCTAAAAATTGGAAATCTAACGGCACCGAAATTACTCAATTCGGGCCTCTATAGGTCTAAAAATAAACAAAACAGTGACTAGAGAACCATTACCCGGATCCACATCAATTTCTCGTCTAAAAATTCTCAATTTCCCATAAAATGAAATTCAATGTTTCACGAATCTGATGTCTCGAGAATCAGGTCAATCGGACGTCGAACGGAAAAACTATAAGCAAAAGAGTGGAGAGAGGTCAGTTTCAGGAAAATACACATCCTAGTCAACTAGTCAGAGGTTGTAGTCGACTAGTGCAGGAAAAATGCATATCCTAGTCCACTAGTGCAGGTTGTAGTCGACTGGAAGCTTTATTCTTTTTTTTTGTCGACATCTCAACTTTCGCAAGTCATAACTCCTTGCTTCGAACTCCAATTTAGACAAAATTATTGTCTATTTCATAGAGAAAAGAGAGTTATACAAGTTTTATGCAAGACATAAAAGCCAATTTCACCTCTAAGAGTGTCAAAAATGCAATCAAAGTTACTGCCCAGTCAATGCCTCTCAAAGCAAAGGCGAGATTTTGTAAATTCAATAACTTCCCATTTCTTTAGTCAAAATTACACAATAAATGTGCACAGAAAATCACAATGTTTTCTACAACTTTCATGACAACCTGAAATCAAATTCACTTGCTAACTGGGTCAAACAATTCAACAAAGAATCGCCCTTTGAAATTCCCCAATCTGACAAATTTTAAAATAGTATAGCTCCTTGCACAAATGTCAAAAAATCACTACCTTATATCACTAGAAAGATAAGATCTCATACTTCAATTTTCATAAAGGACTCATAATCCAATTCTATCATTAACAAGCTCAAAACTGTCATGTAAGGGACTGCCTTAATTAGCAATCAATGACCTAACTTAGGTCTAGTTTTTGAAAATTCATAACTCCCAATTCTGACATCCAAAAATAGTATAGTATATCTCATTTTCAAGATAGTTACTTCCTATAAAACTTTTCAGAAGATCACTTGAACCAATTCGAATAACAGAAATCTCTAAATTTGTTTCCAATCACAATACTCACAAAACCTACACTTCTGGTTAGGTTTCACCACAATGCACATAGTCAGTCATTAGTTAACAGTTCATAACTCCCAACGTACATATCAAAAAATTGTAAAATCAGTGGCAATGAAAAGCTAACAAGATAGGCTTAAACATTCATTGAGACCATTTTCACCAATTCCTTCTAAATTAATCTAGAAAAATCATCAAAACGATTAAGTCATCAATCCGGATACTATTCACACAGCCCATGTCTCTGATTTTCCAAGCCAAAATTCAACCTCTTAGAGCTACAATTAGACAACACCTATTTCACACAAAATTGTAGCCAATCAACTAAAGTTTCATTTGGAACAAACCGCACCTCATTTGCACAACCACACCATTAGTTATGATCAAAACAGTGTAATCAGTACAAAACCAATTTTTCAGCTTTGGTACTAACCTTAGATCCTATCACTTCCAATACCAATAACACATCACTAAGCATCCAAATGGACAAGAAATCAGTCACTAGATCATTCATACATTCACTTAGACCAATAGTCACAATTTGGAAACACTAAACTCTTCATTTCCATGCAAGAATAATCATCAAGAATCAATCCAAAATCAAGCTAAAACACTTCTAAACCACATCATTCATGCTCACCTTATCAAATCATACTTAACATAACCTTACCCAACAATTTAAACTATAATTTTCATGACATTAATGCATCATAAATCATATGTAATAAACAATCACTTCCAATCAATGCAACTAACTATGAATTCATGAATTAATCAAGGCTTAAAACATACACTTACCTATTGAAAGCTTCCCACTCTTCAATTCATCAACTACTATCCTTCCTCTACTTAATCCTCATGCATGGTTCTCATGGAAAGAAGATAGAGGGCTTAAGCTTGCAAGTATGAGGAAAGCATGAAGTAAAGAAAAAAAACAAACCAAAGAAGGAGAAGATAGAGTTTTCGGATGGATGAGGGAAAAGCAAGAAAAAATTCCTCTTTTTCATTTCTCCCATTTGAAGTTGCCGAAATACATGGGCTAGGAACAAGACAAAAACATTAACTCCATTTAGGACACTTGGCATTTGAGGAAAAAGACAAAATAAAGATAAGACAAAAACATGTAATAGGATTTCTTAAGAACCCTAATGAAATTTGACTCATTCAAGTCCAATGGCCCTCATTTCAATCCCAAAATAATATACCCAATATTGTAGTGCCATTGGATAGAAATTTTCGATACCGAAAATCAATCGGTTCGCCACTTGGCGATTTTTTTCCGGTCCGGGAATTTTTTCCGAAAAATTCCAGAAAAATTTCTAAAATTTTCTTAAAATATAAAACACACAATGGATCACTCAAAATAATTTTTCAAATACATTTTCCACGTTAATCACAACCAAATTCCGTTTAGGCCCAAATACCGGGAAATAATCATGAATGCATGTACAGTTATTTTTTATGTGCAAAAATTCACTATTCACCAATACCAGTACGCATGGAAATTCCTAATTAGTCCCAATCACTCTCATCCTTTGCTAAATTACGATTTTACCCTTCCCGTCGGGGGTGAGATGTTACAACTCCCCCCTCCTAATAAAAATTTCGTCTGCGAAATTCTCAGTCGATGGTTTCATATGGTAGACATTGATCAGTGGTCATATGTCCCTACATGTCCCATACACTTCATCAATCAATGACTCATTTTCTGAAAGATCACAATAAATAGACTTAATAAGTCGTTCAGTCACGTATTTGGCTATCTCAACTATCTCAGTTTATTTCAGAGTAGATTATTATTTCTGACCCTATGCACTTATCACGTTTTATCAAGCCTTTTTCACCAGTAACATGCAGCCTAATTCATGCTCCATTGATACCTTTTTTGCCAATTCTGAGTACACCTTACCAAGGTGATACTTACAATAAAACCCTTCATCTCGTCTTTGCCACTTCCCTTTCCTTTGGTACTAACACAGTGACACCTATGTCTATTTTTCTATAACCAGTGTTAATTCACCTAACCCATTTAGCCTATATATCTCATTGACTCTTAGCTCCGATTCATCTCTCCCTTGACAATTCACTGTTCTCTAGTGTTCACGCACTTTATTCGTATAAGCATTTTACTATATTTCATTTGTCCGATCCGGTTCCACCTCATCTAACCCATTCAGTTTTTCTCAGTCACTTTCCTTCGTCTCACTCATCACCAGTATCTTGAATAGATTTTGATCTTTGACTATTATTAGGCACTTTTCAATTTAATGCAAAAATGTACAATCCCTTATTGTGATCACCATCGTTATACCTATAGTCACTCAGAGCTATATACCAAGCTCAGATTCCTATGAATTCCAAAACCTTCAAGCACTTCCCACTGTTGGAAATTCCAACATGTAACCACAGAGCTCTATATCCTTCGTCGCTAACATACACTTTTAGCGTATTCCGTACGTACGCTTCTCTAACAATTTCTTTGCTCAAGTCACCTTTGTCGGGTACACATTCTTCTTCTTTAAATTACCAAATATCGTTCTTCCGATATCACTCGATCAGTCCGATTCATTATGGGACTCACCATTTTGACTCCTGACCTCTTAAACTCTCTTACCTCTTTCCAGTAGAGCTGAATCTAAACCTTCAATACACTAGTAACATCTCGGTTTACCCCATCTTACGCTTGACATTTTACACTCTTTATTGTCCTAGATTTGGAAACCCAATATCTACATTAGATTCATTTACTTGATGTTATGCATTCCTGTTTTAGATACACATCCTAGTCGACTAGTCGAGGTTGTAGTCGACTAGTGCAGGAAAATGCATATCCTAGTCGACTAGTGCGAGGTTGTAGTCATTGGAAGCTTTATTCTTTTTTTTGTTGACATCCCAACTTTCGCAAGTCATAACTCCTTGCTCCGAACTCCAATTTAGACAAAATTGTTGTCTATTTCATAGAGAAAAGAGAGTTCTACAAGTTTTATGCAGGGCACAAAAGCCAATTTCACCTCTAAGGGTGTCAAAAATGCAATCAAAGTTACTGCCCAGTCAATGCCTCTCAAAACAGTGCAGGATTTTGTAAATTCAATAACTTCCCATTTCCTTAGTCAGAAATTACACAATAAATGTGCACAGAAAAATCACAATGTTTTCTACAACTTTCATGAACAACCTGAAATCAAATTCACTTGCTAACTGGGTCAAACAATTCAACAAAGAATCTGCCCACTGAAATTCCCCAATCTGGACAGCAAATTTTAAAATAGTATAGCTCCTTGCACAAATGTCAAAAAAATCACTACCTTATATCACTAGAAAGATAAGATCTCATACTTCAATTTTCATAAAGGACTCATAATCCAATTCCATCATTAACAAGCTCAAAACTGTCATGTAAGGGACTGCCTTAATTAGCGATCAATGACCTAACTTAGGTCCGATTTTGAAAATTCATAACTCCCAATTCGACATCCAAAATAGTATAGTATATCTCATTTTCAAGATAGTTACTTCCTATAAAACTTTTCAGAAGATCACTTGAACCAATTCGAATCACAGAAATCTCTAAATTTGTTTCCAATCACAATACTCACAAAACCTACACTTCTGGTTAGGTTTCACCACAATGCACATAGTCAGTCATTAGTTAACAGTTCATAACTCCCAACGTACATATCGAAAAATTGCAAAATCAGTGGCAATGGAAAGCTAACAAGATAGGCTTCAACATTCATTGAGACCATTTTCACTAATTCCTTCTAAATTAATCTAGAAAAATCATCAAAACGATTAGGTCATCAATTCGGGTACTGTTCACACAACCCATGTCTCTGATTTTCCAAGCCAAAATTCAACCTCTTAGAGCTACAATTAGACAACACCTATTTCACACAAAATTGTAGCCAATCAACTAAAGTTTCATTTGGAACAAACCGCACCTTATTTTCAAAACCACACCATTAGTTATGATCAAAACATTGTAATCAGTACAAAACCAATTTTCCAGCTTTGGTACTAACCTTAGATCCTATCACTTCCAATACCAATAACACGTCACTAAGCATCCAAATGGACAAGAAATCAGTCACTAGATCATTCATACATTCACTTAGACCAATAGTCACAATTTGGCAATACTAAACTCTTCATTCCCATGCAAGAATAATCATCAAGAATCAATCCAAAATCAAGCTAAAACACTTCTAAACCACATCATTCATGCTCACCTTATCAAATCATACTTAACATAACCTTACCCAACAATTTAAACTATAATTTTCATGACATTAATGCATCATAAATCATATGTAATAAACAATCACTTCCAATCAATGCAACTAACTATGAATTCATGAATTAATCAAGGCTTAAAACATACACTTACGTACCAATTGAAAGCTTCCCACTCTTCAATTCATCAACTACTCTCCTTCCTCTACTTAATCCTCATGCATGGTTCTCATGGAAAGAAGATAGAAGGCTTAAGCTTGCAAGTATAAAGAAAGCATGAAGTAGGAGAAGAAGGAGTGAACCAAAGCCAAAGAAAAAAAACAAACCAAGGAAGGAGAAGATAGAGTTTTCGGATGGATGAGGGAAAAGCAAGGAAAAATTCCTCTTTTTCATTTCTCCCATTTGAAGTTGCTGAAACACATGGGCTAGGAACAAGACAAAAACATTAACTCCATTTAGGACACTTGGCATTTGAGGAAAAAGACAAAATAAAGATAAGACAAAAACATGTAATAGGATTTCTTAAGAGCCATAATGAAATTTGGTCATTCAAGTCCAATGGCCTTCATTTCAATCCCAAAATAATATACCCAATATTGTAGTGCCATTGGATAGAAATTTTCGATACCGAAAATCAATCGGTTCGCCACTTGGCGATTTTTTTCCGGTCTGGGAATTTTTTCCGAAAAATTCCAGAAAAATTTCTAAAATTTTCTTAAAATATAAAACACACAATGGATCACTCAAAATAATTTTTCAAATACATTTTCCACGTTAATCACAACCAAATTCCGTTTAGGCCCAAATACCGGGAAATAATCATGAATGCATGTACAGTTATTTTTTATGTGCAAAAATTCACTATTCACCAATACCAGTACGCATGGAAATTCCTAATTAGTCCCAATCACTCTCATCCTTTGCTAAATTACGATTTTACCCTTCCCGTCGGGGGTGAGATGTTACAACTCCCCCCTCCTAATAAAAATTTCGTCGTGAAATTCTCAGTCGATGGTTTCATATGGTAGACATTGATCAGTGGTCATATGTCCCTACATGTCCCATACACTTCATCAATCAATGACTCATTTTCTGAAAGATCACAATAAATAGACTTAATAAGTCGTTCAGTCACGTATTTGGCTATCTCAACTATCTCAGTTTATTTCAGAGTAGATTATTATTTCTGACCCTATGCACTTATCACGTTTTATCAAGCCTTTTTCACCAGTAACATGCAGCCTAATTCATGCTCCATTGATACCTTTTTTGCCAATTCTGAGTACACCTTACCAAGGTGATACTTACAATAAAACCCTTCATCTCGTCTTTGCCACTTCCCTTTCCTTTGGTACTAACACAGTGACACCTATGTCTATTTTTCTATAACCAGTGTTAATTCACCTAACCCATTTAGCCTATATATCTCATTGACTCTTAGCTCCGATTCATCTCTCCTTTGACAATTCACTGTTCTCTAGTGTTCACGCACTTTATTCGTATAAGCATTTTACTATATTTCATTTGTCCGATCCGGTTCCACCTCATCTAACCCATTCAGTTTTTCTCAGTCACTTTCCTTCGTCTCACTCATCACCAGTATCTTGAATAGATTTTGATCTTTGACTATTATTAGGCACTTTTCAATTTAATGCAAAAATGTACAATCCCTTATGTGATCACCATCGTTATACCTATAGTCACTCAGAGCTATATACCAAGCTCAGATTCCTATGAATTCCAAAACCTTCAAGCACTTCCCACTGTTGGAAATTCCAACATGTAACCACAGAGCTCTATATCCTTCGTCGCTAACATACACTTTTAGCGTATTCCGTACGTACGCTTCTCTAACAATTTCTTTGCTCAAGTCACCTTTGTCGGGTACACATTCTTCTTCTTTAAATTACCAAATATCGTTCTTCCGATATCACTCGATCAGTCCGATTCATTATGGGACTCACCATTTTGACTCCTGACCTCTTAAACTCTCTTACCTCTTTCCAGTAGAGCTGAATCTAAACCTTCAATACACTAGTAACATCTCAGTTTACCCCATCTTCTGCTTGACATTTTACACTCTTTATTGTCCTAGATTTGGAAACCCAATATCTACATTCGTTCTGTTTACTTCAGTATTGTCTGTTCACTGTTTTAGATACACATCCTAGTCGACTAGTCAGAGGTTGTAGTCGACTAGTGCAGGAAAAATGCATATCCTAGTCGACTAGTGCAGGTTGTAGTCGACTGGAAGCTTTATTCTTTTTTTTGTTGACATCCCAACTTTCGCAAGTCATAACTCCTTGCTCCGAACTCCAATTTAGACAAAATTGTTGTCTATTTCATAGAGAAAAGAGAGTTCTACAAGTTTTATGCAGGACACAAAAGCCAATTTCACCTCTAAGGGTGTCAAAAATGCAATCAAAGTTACTGCCCAGTCAATGCCTCTCAAAACAGTGCAGGATTTTGTAAATTCAATAACTTCCCATTTCTTTAGTCAAAAATTACACAATAAATGTGCACAGAAAAATCACAATGTTTTCTACAACTTTCATGAACAACCTGAAATCAAATTCACTTGCTAACTGGGTCAAACAATTCAACAAAGAATCTGCCCACTGAAATTCCCCAATCTGGACAGCAAATTTTAAAATAGTATAGCTCCTTGCACAAATGTCAAAAAAATCACTACCTTATATCACTAGAAAGATAAGATCTCATACTTCAATTTTCATAAAGGACTCATAATCCAATTCCATCATTAACAAGCTCAAAACTGTCATGTAAGGGACTGCCTTAATTAGCAATCAATGACCTAACTTAGGTCTAGTTTTTGAAAATTCATAACTCTCAATTCTGACATCCAAAAATAGTATAGTATATCTCATTTTCAAGATAGTTACTTCCTATAAAACTTTTCAGAAGATCACTTGAACCAATTCGAATCACAGAAATCTCTAAATTTGTTTCCAATCACAATACTCACAAAACCTACACTTCTGGTTAGGTTTCACCACAATGCACATAGTCAGTCATTAGTTAACAGTTCATAACTCCCAACGTACATATCAAAAAATTGCAAAATCAGTGGCAATGGAAAGCTAACAAGATAGGCTTCAACATTCATTGAGACCATTTTCACCAATTCCTTCTAAATTAATCTAGAAAAATCATCAAAACGATTAGGTCATCAATTTGGGTACTGTTCACACAATCCCTGTCTCTGATTTTCCAAGCCAAAATTCAACCTCTTAGAGCTACAATTAGACAACACCTATTTCACACAAAATTGTAGCCAATCAACTAAAGTTTCATTTGGAACAAACCGCACCTTATTTTCAAAACCACACCATTAGTTATGATCAAAACAGTGTAATCAGTACAAAACCAATTTTCCAGCTTTGGTACTAACCTTAGATCCTATCACTTCCAATACCAATAACACGTCACTAAGCATCCAAATGGACAAGAAATCAGTCACTAGATCATTCATACATTTACTTAGACCAATAGTCACAATTTGGCAACACTAAACTCTTCATTCCCATGCAAGAATAATCATCAAGAATCAATCCAAAATCAAGCTAAAACACTTCTAAACCACATCATTCATGCTCACCTTATCAAATCATACTTAACATAACCTTACCCAACAATTTAAACTATAATTTTCATGACATTAATGCATCATAAATCATATGTAATAAACAATCACTTCCAATCAATGCAACTAACTATGAATTCATGAATTAATCAAGGCTTAAAACATACACTTACGTACCTATTGAAAGCTTCCCACTCTTCAATTCATCAACTACTCTCCTTCCTCTACTTAATCCTCATGCATGGTTCTCATGGAAAGAAGATAGAAGGCTTAAGCTTGCAAGTATAAAGAAAGCATGAAGTAGGAGAAGAAGGAGTGAACCAAAGCCAAAGAAAAAAAAACAAACCAAGGAAGGAGAAGATAGAGTTTTCGGATGGATGAGGGAAAAGCAAGGAAAAATTCCTCTTTTTCATTTCTCCTATTTGAAGTTGCTGAAACACATGGGCTAGGAACAAGACAAAAACATTAACTCCATTTAGGACACTTGGCATTTGAGAAAAAAGACAAAATAAAGATAAGACAAAAACATGTAATAGTATTTCTTAAGAGCCCTAATGAAATTTGGTCATTCAAGTCCAATGGCCCTCATTTCAATCCCAAAATAATATACCCAATATTGTAGTGCCATTGGATAGAAATTTTCGATACCGAAAATCAATCGGTTCGCCACTTGGCGATTTTTTCCGATGCAGAATTTTTAGAAAAATTCGGAAAAATTTCTAAAATTTTCTTAAAATATAAAACACACAATGGATCACTCAAAATAATTTTTCAAATACATTTTCCACGTTAATCACAACCAAATTCCGTTTAGGCCCAAATACCGGGAAATAATCACGAATGCATGTACAGTTATTTTTCATGTGCAAAAATTCACTATTCATAAATACCAGTATGCATGGAAATTCATAATTAGTCCCAATCACTCTCATCCTTTACTAAATTACGATTTTACCCTTCCCGTCGGGGGTGGGATGTTACATGGACCTTATCGAGAATGTGCTGATAGGTATGCTTGCCGACCCGTTGGTGTAGAAGAGGAACCCCCAGGTACCGGCCTAGGTCGGTCGTCTGAGGGAAAGCTAACTCGCTGCGTAAGGCATGGTAGGTCGAAGGAGCGACATTCTTGGAGAAGTAGCATCTCGACTTATCCTGGCTGACGCACTGCCCCGAGGTTACACAGAACGAGTCCAGAACATGCCGAATAACGTGAACTTGATCGGTGGAAGCCTCAGAGAAGAGGATGAGGTCGTCGGTAAAGAATAAATGGGAAAGGGGGGCCATTCCTGCTCAATTTGACCGGAACCCAACGACCAGAGGACACCGCCTGAGAAATTGCATGACCAAGTCGTTCCATACACAACACAAAAAGATAAGGAGAGAGGGGGTCCCCTTGGCGAATACCTCGAGAAGGCTGAAAGTCTGCGCTAAGCTCGCCATGCCAACTCACCTGAAAGGACACCGTAGATATGCATTTCATGATGAGCGAAATAAGCGAGACCAGAATACCAATGTCGTGAAGGGTGTCGTGAATGAAGTCCCAAGTGAGGCGGTCATATGCTTTCTCGAGATCCACTTTGATGGCCATAAACCCTGTCCGACCCGTGTTGCGTTTCATGGAGTGAATCACTTCCTGGCTAATGATGATATTGTCGGTAATGAGACGTCCAGGCACAAAGCTACACTGAGTCGGGCTAAGTAGACCCTCGAGGTACGACTGGAGCCGATTCGCTAAAATCTTGGTGAGGCCTTTGTAGAGCACAGTGCAAAGAGCGATCGGACGGAATTGAGAAATAGAAGTAGGGGAGGAGGTTTTGGGAATAAGGACGAGGATGGTACGGTTAATCGTTGTCTCCCAAACGTCATGACAAAAAATACGCTGAAGGAAATGAATTAGGGAGGAGCCGACAGTGTCTCACTAGGATTGGTAGGAAAGAGCACTGAAACCATCAACTCCTGGAGCTTTGTTAAGGGCCATGGAAAAGAAAGCCGCTTTAATCTCATCGGGACTGGGCGGAAGAGAGAGGTCCTCGGTTATATGTGGCGGGGGAGGGGGGAAATTTCCAGGGAGAGGCCCAGGGAGAGAGGAGGTACCGTAGGAGCGGTATAAGTTCTCCAAGTAGCGCTGAGCAAGGCCTCGGAGAACGGCAGGATCGATAACTTCATTTCCATTGCTGTCAGGAAGATAATGAATGTGGGAATGACGACGTCTAGAATGAGTGAGGGCGTGGTAATACTGAGTATTCCGGTCGCCCTGGCCAATCCATTGGCTCCGGGAACGCTGGTGCCAGAAGAGCTCTTCCTGATAGAGCACGGATTCCAATTCCTTCCGCAGGTAGGTCTCGAGCTCATGAAGGGAGGGGGAATCGAAGTCCTCCACTGGTTTTTGAAGGCCCGCAAGCCTGGCCATAAGGCGTTTTTTTCGATGAAAAATGTTTCCAAACTCCGTGGCATTCCAATGATGAAGCTTCTCCGAGAAGCGATGGATCGCTCCACTGAAATCCGAGGAACTCGGATGCCAGTTATCAGCGATCACGTGGGCGAAAGAATCGTGAGTAAGCCACGCCGATTGAAAACGGAAAGGACGTCGCAGCCGGGGGGGGGGGAGGAGCGGGAGCGCTGAACCGAACAAGGAGAGGCCGATGATCCGATTTGAGAAAAGGGAGGTGGGTAATCCGGGTACTCGAATGCGTAGAAAGCCAAGCAGGCGAGCCGAAAACCCGATCAAGCCTGACCCGAAGAGTGCCCCTCTTCCATGTGAATCTCAGGCCTGAATACGAAGATCCTGGAGATGACATCGGAGCATACAGTCTCGAAAGTGAGTGTTAATGGTGGGTTGGGTGCGGGAACCCTCGCGCTTATCAGCACCCTCCAATTTCGCGTTAAAATCCCCGCCCATAATTCAAGGGACGGTGATGTGCTGAGCGAGAGAGACCAGGTAATGCCAAAGGTATTTTTGTAACGAGTAGGTGGGGCTCGCGTAGATCGCGTTAAAATAAAACAAGTGACGGTCCCACTGAACATGAGCATGAATAAATTGGTGGTGGGCAAGACGAGTGCGAACATCAACATTCTCGGGTCAAAGCAGCCAAATCCCGCCCAAATAGCTGCTAAATCCCATAGTACAAATAACTTTCAGAGCGCGTGAACCGCTAATACGCGGCTCAATAATGACCACTAAGCGGGGATTATGGAGTCGAATATAATTCCTCATAATGGGCTTGAAGGTCCGACCTCCAGCTCCTTGACAATTCCATATAAATATCATCATAAACAGGAAAAGAGAGAGAGAGGGGACTAACTTGCACCGGTCGTGGCATGGTCAGTGGGACCAGCTTGGCCAGCGGGATCTGGGCGAGGCAAGGGTGCAGGGGCAGGTTCCGCCATCGACGTATCGGGTGAAGCGTTTAACTCCCTATCCGGTCGGTGGTCGGGAATTGGATCGGGAGGCCAGGGAGGTGAAGCCTTGCGGAAGGGATGATGGGGGGTCGTGTCCACCAGGCCATGGGGATCAGTGTGGACCACGTCCATCACCTCCAGGTCCGGGTCTGCGGGGACGGGCAGAGAGATGGTTGGGTCCGGTGAAAGCAAGGCCGCGTGGGACGGTAGCGAAATTGCAATGTGTGACGGGCTAGGTCGGGGGGTACTAATTCCTGGGGTTGTGGGCTGCGGCAGCGGGGGGCCTGGAGTGTGTGGGCCCGTGGAGGATGAAGCCTGTGGAGCAGGAACGACTGCTGGGCCCGAGGAGGCATCCTGGGCCAAGGAAGGGGCTGGCTGGTGAGCAAAAGAGGAGACTCGACCCGTGGGTGGAGGCAAGCCCACGGAGACATGCAGCTGAGATGGAGACGACGTCGTCCTTGGATGAATAATATGGGATCTAGAAACTCCCTTTTGCGAGCCTCGTCTGTTGCGTGCGACTCGTTTAATCGAGATACTTAGGGAGGGGTTGGGTTGCTGGTCCAGAGCAGACGAGAAAGTTCCAACGAAGGAGCTAGGAGAAGCAACCGTTGGAGGGAAGGTCGTAGGGGCAGCGTCTGACACAGCAGGGGAGAGAGCCGAGAATCAAGACCCGCGGGAGCCACCGAGCGTCAGTTGGGCCTGGCTATCTCGTCTAGATTCGGTGGAAGAAGGTGGGGGCCGGCGAGTCCAACAGGTCACCTGCATCCAGGGACCGAAGCTATCTGCTGGTGGGGAGCTAGGGGAGGGATCCCCGCATGGGACGACGAGATCTGGCGGGGGGACTCGTCAGAGGATGGCGCAGGAACAAGAGGAGTCTCGGGGCGCGAGGGGCAAGTTTCGGAGCCATGGCCAACCCGACCACATGGAAACAAATTTGGGGAAGACCCTCATACGCCATATGAATGACTTCCCCGTCAAGGTCAACCACCGAACGCAGAGGAGCATTGAGATCCAGGGTGACAGCCACGAGCGCAAAGCGTCCTCGGTAAGCCTGTTGTGTGGTATCGTCTATTTTAACTGTTTTCCCGACCAAATTTTCAAGAGCAGTGATAATGGAGGGGTGGTATCGAGCAATAGGGAGCTCGGGGAAGCGGACCCAAGCCACGACATGGGTGATACGGCCGGAGGAAGGGCGGAAGTTTGGAGTCCATGGTTGGACCGAAAGGACATGGCCGGAAATGATCCAAGGACCCTTAGTCAAGGTATGTATATAATCCCTCTCCTCCTTGAAGTTGATTAGATAGAAATCATTCTCTAAATCCACGATTTTGAGAGGACCGGTCGGGTGCCACAAGGTGAGAAGGCGATCCTGGAGCATACTGAATCCCAACCTTCTTCCCATCAGTTTGATCATTACTGCTTGCGCCCAGACGGTGTCTAATTTGCCTCGGAATGTAGAGGACAATTCGATGCCTAAGCCATAAGGTCCCTGTACCATAGTGAGATCGCCCTCTTCTAGTTCAATTGAGGGGTCATCTGGCCACTGGAAATTGATAGATTGGCTGGCCTGAGTAGGATGACCTGAGACCGCGCACTGTAGCTTGGGGGAGGTTGGATCGCTGGTTGATCAATGGAAGGAGGGTCTTCTTCCCATTCTCGCAATCGAACTTTTTTGGCGGTGTGGGAAGGAGCAGCCATAGCAATGGGCGGACGCCCGCTGAGAAGGGAGCAAACTCCAGAAATGTCAAAAAGTACTGTAGCAGTGTGGTAAGCGAAAATTACTGTAGCAATGTTACTGTATCAGCTGAGAGAACAACGGATAATATCTGATGACACGAGTGTATGTTCTTTCAATCAGTCGGAAAGCACCGAGCACTTCACATGTCATTAAAAAGGATGAACAGTAGACAACCAAACCTGGACGCGTTCTTCCTTAGCTGTTTGTTGCGTGAACTAAATTAAGCAAAATATGATTGGAGCACCCCAGATTGCTCCAACCCATTTCCTTGTCGTGTCTACTGACATTTGTACTGTTGCCGACGGATGTTGTTTTAAGTGTCTCCCGTGTAATGAAAGCCAATATTAGTTCTCCACATACACCGATTTACTATTCTCCGTTTTGTTTTCTAGTCTCGTCTATTGTAGTCTCAAAAGTTTCAAGTCCAAACTTGGCAGAAGTTGGAGTAGCTTTTGAAATTGGAACTTTAAGCCTTTGTTTGGATTGAGCGAAAGCAAGGGAAAAGATAGGAAGAGAATTGCATTTCTCTTGATTTCCATTGTTTAGACAAAAATAAGACAAAGGAAAGAGAGAGAATGGAGGAGAAATTTGATCCAAATACATTTCTCACTAAATTGGTAGAAAAGGAGGAAAAATGGAAGATAAGGAAAGGAAATGACATTCTCAATCACAATTTACTTCTATAACAAAATAATAATCAAAGGCATAAAGGTCTTAAAATTTTTTCTTCCATTCAATTTCTTCCTTTAGTAAATTAAAAAAATAAACAAGATAAAAGAAATCATATTTCTCTTATATTCTTTTCTTCTCATTTTTCTTCAATATTTCTTTTCCTTTTCTTTTCCTTTCCTTGTACAACTAAGGATCCAAACAAAGCTTAAATCAGAGTTGCCAATCCTCAACTGTATACCGTCTTCTTCACTTCATAAACACTCTCCAAAGCCACTGAGTCTGTTGCAACTAGGAAAATGTGCCGCTCCTTTCCGCACACCATTTCATCCTAGTACATGCCACCTACAGCAAGAAGAAGAAAGAATTTTAACCACATCACTTCCATTTGTTGGCATAATTCTATCTTATTACGAACAACTATAGTGTAACCCTTTAAAATAAATTAAGATCCACCAGAAATTCCACATTTTGTTCACCTTGCCGGCCTTCTTAGTATAAAAACCCCATCATCCAACCATGGGACCTTCAGTGCCAAGGTGTTCACTGATACTCTCTCTCAGCAATGGCCACCCATCAATCCCAAAGCCCTGATCTTTCTTTTGTACTGTGCATCTGTTTATTGTCACTATCAACAATGGCTGACGCCAAAGCTTTCGCTTCATGCAAATGCAGTAGTACCACTGGCCCTGTTGTGTCCACCTCAGCCTTGACCACCTTCCTTGAGACAGTGCAAGAAACTGCGCTCAAAACATTGGGAGAGACGAACTTCGACCCCAAGTACTATATTGATCTGTCGTTAAAGTTCAATCTTTCCACGACAAAGGAGGCCTTTGATGGGCTTCCAAGAGCTGAGACGGGGGCTGTTCCCGTCAGGAACTTAGATAACTTTATATCAAAGTACTTTGATGATCCCGGGAGTGATCTGTTGCATCACGAGCCGTCGGATTTCGTCGCCGAGCCGGAGGGGTTCTTGCCTAAGGTGGAGAATCCACAGGTGAGAGCATGGGCTCTAGAGGTTCATTCTTTGTGGCAGAATTTGAGCCGGCAAGTCTCTGATAAGGTACGCCGACGACCGGACATGCATACTTTGCTTCCCTTACCGGAGCCTGCAATCATACCCGGTTCACGTTTTCGAGAGATTTACTACTGGGATTCATATTGGGTAATCAGGTTCGTTATGGTTCTGTTGTCTTGGAAAGTCCCAAATCTTTGCTTCTACGATAGAGATGATAGGAAAATTGCCTTGATCATTCATTACAGGGGATTGTTAGCGAGCAAAATGTACGATACTGCTAAAGCAATTGTGAATAATCTGATTTCCCTGCTACATGAGTATGGCTATGTCCTGAATGGTGCCAGGACCTATTACACAAATAGGAGGTAATGTTTCTCTTAGTTTCATTTGCCAGAAAACAAAGAAGTTGCTTGTAGTTTCGAAGCAGGTTATAATCATTGACCATTGTCTTCTATGTCATTTGTTATTTTTGTTTCCTGTGAGAGACTGCACTAGGATTGTGTCCGTAGTTGATCTGTAATTGTCTTTCCGGTCTAAAACTATCTTTTCCAACAGCTGCTTCATACAACTTTTGGGTTACTAAAGAGATTGCATTAGGATTTTGTCCGTAGTTGATCTGTAATCACCTTTCCGGTCTAAAACTGTCTTTTCTATCAGCTGCTTTATACAACTTTTGGGTTACTGAAGTTCGGGGCTTCTAAATCTCTTTATCATTGATGCTGGTCCTGTTTCTGTGCCTTTTAGTTTAATAAATCACAACATGGTTGAATGTTTGATGATTCATTCTGTCTTTTATACTTAGTGTGGAGCTACACGTTAGCAGAACCTAAAATCCCAGAAATCGTTGCATAATTCTGCAATTTCAGATAGCTAAAATTCTAATATTTTGTTGGACTGAAATTAGTGTTGTGCTACACGTTAACAGAAGCTAAAATCCCAGAAATCGTTGCATAATTCTGCACTTTCAGATAGCTAAAATTCTAATATTTTGTTGGACGGATTTCATATTATTTTCTACAGTGTCTTAACTATCTTCCTTCTTTTTACACATATCTATAATTATTATTCCTTGTGTTTTCCTCAACATGCTATTTTCTTTCTCTCCAACCCATGAATGCAAATGGTTCTCCTGAAATTTAGATTGAATGGTAGCTTTGGCTAACATGTTGCAGCCAGCCTCCCCTCCTGAGCTCAATGGTTTCTGAGATCTATAACAGGACTGGTGATTTGGAACTAATTAAGAAGGCTCTGCCTGCATTGGTTAGCGAATACCAATTCTGGAATTCTGGTATTTCTGTTTCTTTTTCTTTTTCTGTTGCTTTGTGCTTTGAATTCAATTTCAATAAACTTGAACCTTCTAATAAATGTCTATTCTTGATGTAGACATCCATGAAGTCACCATCCAGGATGCTCATGGTTTCAAACATAGCTTGAGCCGGTATTATGCTATGTGGAACAAGCCCAGGCCTGAATCATCAGTATTGGTATGCCCTTCGTCCAAGCTTACTGGTGTTAGACTGCAAATTTGTTTTATTTTTCTTCTTATTTTTTGTTTCTAATTTCCAAATGTAGGAAGTATGCTATTCTTTAACATGTAATGTTGCGTATGTTACACCCACACTTCTCTAGGAAGAACACCTTGAACCTATATTAGGCGAAAACCAAAATTACGTCTATAAATAGAGGCATAAAATTAGATATGTAGAACCTTAAAACTAAACCACAGTATTGTGCTTTCTTTCCCCTAACAGGATGAGAAATCTGCATCCAAGTTCTCAACAGTTACTGAGAAACAGCAAATTTACCGTGAACTGGCTTCAACGGCTGAATCAGGATGGGATTTCAGCACAAGATGGATGAAGTAAACTTTTATATTCTAGATATCTCGGTGATTTTTCCTTATAAACAAGTTTTTTTGTCGTTGATCATGCATTTTTTATTTTACCTCTAGCAACCAAAATCAAGCTTCTAGATATTGTGTACATGTTGCCTTTAGCATTATGCAAATATAAGAAAAAGCTTGTTACACAGGAATTCCTCGGATTTGTCATCTCTGTTGACAACATCAATTCTACCTGTTGATTTGAATGTATTTTTACTCAAGGTATGACTAACTAATACTTGGAAATAAGAACTTGAATTCAGTAGTTTCAGCACATGTTATGACAAGAGGTCTTTTATCCAGATGGAACTAGACATTGCCTTCTTAGCAAGTTCCACAGGGGATAAAAGCATTGCAGAGAGGTTCTTAAAAGCTTCTAAAGCAAGGAAAACGGCTATTAACTCTATCTTTTGGAATGCTGAGGAAAGGCAATGGCTTGATTACTGGCTAACTGATTACACTGACACTGCATGCAAGGTGACGGCCGATTACATGCAATTGTAAAGCTTTATCTTACGGGCATAGTTTTTCAAATCTCAGTTCTTTTCTGCATCCTCCATGATTTCTTTGCCCCAATAATTTCTAGGAACATCACATGTGGCTGGCTTGCAACCAGAATCGAAATGCATTTCCTTCAAACTTTTTTCCTCTATGGATTCATCTATTCAATTCAGGTTTGTTGCTAAATTGACCGCCTTGACTATAGTTGTTCAAAGATAGCTTTTCATGTCTTGTTTTTAGGCATTTAGTGGACCTTTTTTATTCAAAGCGTATGCTTGTGGCCTGATTAAGCTCATTTTTCCTGTTCATGCTGAGATGGCTTGTGTGAGTGGAGATTTTGGAAGTCAACTCACAAATCATTGGTTGGAGTAGAACTGCTTGTACATTAGTTTCTTTTTCTTTTTCATTTCATTCCCCCATACCATAGCATTTGAAATACCCTGCAAAGTCTTGCCAACACCTGGTAATTGTTATCTGACATTTAATTGATATGATATTTTTGCATGCCATATTTACTCAAACAGTTCGTAGGTAAGCAGTCAAATAGCTACACTGCTACTTCTACTGTTTTCTTTTCTTAAATCCTCACCCTATCAAACTTCATACTGCATCTGCATTTGAGTGCTGCTAACTAGAACTTGGATACGGAAATCTAACTGCATCACGTGCTAGTGGGCAACATGTCTTTAGCAGGAAAATAATCCATTGTAAATAATTTTGCATGTTTCAATTTTTGAGCTGTTGACAAATGATTTATAACATGATATGCAAGCATGCATCTGAATTTAACTTGCCGCTAAATTTTTTATCATACTCAGAGTAGTTAGATTTGAAAAATGTACACCAATGAAGTGCTTGATTGATGATATGGCATTTGTTGTATCAATATAAGTCTACCTGTTGTTGTAACGTTGATGCTGTCAATGTGCATATATGTCAAGATACTATTTTGGTGGAGACTGTCACGAAAAGTCTTAAAAGCAGCGGCCTGCTTAATGCTGGTGGAATTGCCACTTCTTTGACAAATTCAGGGCAGCAATGGTAAGCTTTTTAACTGATGCTAAATTTGATAATTGCTTCTTGCAATTAGTGGGATTGAGTACAAAAATCGGCTGATGAAATGGTCGCCTCTATTAATTATTGTCACTGGGATTGACCTAATTGAACTTGCAAGAGCAGGGACTTTCCAAATGGTTGGCCACCAGTCCAACACATTGTAGTAGAAGGCCTGATCAGATCCAGTTCACAAGAAGCTAGATCATTGGCAGAAGAAATGGCCATGAGATGGATCAGAGCAAACTATGCTGTATACAAGAAAACAGGAGCTATGCATGAAAAACTTGATGTTCAAAAATGCGGACAATTTGGAGGCGGGGGTGAATACGCTCCTCAGGTTGGTGCCAGTCAAAAAAACCTTGGTCTTTCTGTCCATATGTTATATACAGCTTTACGAACCTGAAGGTAACCTGTTGATGTCCCCTTGCAGACTGGTTTTGGTTGGTCAAATGGCGTTGTGTTGGCTTTTCTGGAAGAATTTGGGTGGCCTCGTGACTTGAATATAGATTGCTGAAATATGGAAGATTCAAGTAGCTATAGAAGGAATCAAGAGAAGGGCAGGTAGGGAGGCTAGACTCAACTCTCAATTACTACAAACATCTCTATTGCCTGTCCAGCTTGCAAGTTAAAATTTTCCAATATTGCAAAACTTCATACTTCCATCGCATTGAAATGTTACATACTATTGTAAAGCAGCTCACTTGAATAAGAACTACATACTTTTTGGTTGATCCAGATCTTGATGTGTCAAATGTGAAGGAAACAGAAATATGCTTTGGGCCTTTAGAAGTTGTGTAGTATCAGAATTCATAGACAAGTATGCGATGGCATCAGCTAAAGAATTGATATTCAAGTTCCTCTGCAGTAGCTTAACCCAGAATTTGGATTTAGAAAGGACTATATTTCAGCGTGCCATTTTGCTCAATTGGGTTTAGCAGCAAAATGAGGTCCGTCGGGCCAATCTGAAATCGTAAGATTGGTCCCCAGCTGTGAACCGTTATTGTTAGAACTTAGGTGCTGTAACTTACGCCGAGCCTCTGGATCATCCCTTGCTTGATGCCGTTGCCATTGCCATTGCCATTACCACTACGTCCTCACCACCAACAAATGTGTTGGATCAGGTGCTATGTGCAAACAGCTGGAAGTAAGGTCACTCTCTCAAATGCCTTCCTTGACTGAACAATATTCTTATGGACAACCAATTTTAAGACTATCAAGATTTAGTGTATGAGCCATCTAGTCTTGCTGGATCTGGTGAGACGCCAGTAACCATTTTCTAAGCAAGCATAGCTTCAGCGATTAGTGTACGGACTACCATCGTCTTATTTAACCTTGGTATGGAGTTACTAAAACTACACCTTAGGAATTTATACCAATGGTTTGCAGAGAGCAACTTTGTTTGAAAATAATAATGCGTAACCTCCATTTAAAACTACTGATGCCTTCATCAGATGCAGAGCATTTGTACCCAAGTCACTGGTTCATATGTTTGGACAACGAAAACACAAAACAAAATGACATTGAGGCCACAAAAGACTATTGAGCATAGGATGCTGATGCTCCCCCACTACCATCAACGTATCTCATTGATCACTTGGTGACCTAGCTCTTGTTGATGGCATATTCCTAGTGGAATTTGGTGTGAACCATTGCAAGAGCGTCTCAACCTCATGCTGCTAACATGGCGAACAGACTAAAGCAGCAGTCAGGGAAAAATAAGTGGACCCAAGAGATAGCATAGGACCGTGCAATGAAACTGCGGGTAGCAGTCTTCAGCTGCGTGCAATCACCAACAAAAGGAAGACCAAATCAATATAAATTTTAAGAAATTAGAAATAATTTCATAATTTTAAAAAATATTTGAAATGATATGTGATATTTGATATTATTACTCTACTAAGCCAACATTCGTAACATTATTTCTATTTAATTGAGCCTTAAACCCTACCCGTCAAGTCAAATTCCCCAAACGATCCAACAAAACCCTTTAACCGCCATCATTACCATCACTGCCATTTCTTCCACATTCATTCACCACCAATGGCGAGACTAATTCCCGAAACCGCACGAAAGATCTTCACACCGGAGACTCTTCGCTCCGCTGCAAAACAGTCGACGGGATGCCTAGTCATCCCTGTCCGCCTCCGCCGTGCCATTAAAAGATATCTCCGTGGTGGGTGGCGCATACGATGCCCATATTTACGCACCCATCTTTAAATGTTTTCCAATACTAAAAACATTTTCAATGCAGAGAATGAAGGCCCCCATATGAAGAGGAAGGTGTTGAGATTGTCACAGTCGTTCAGCGAAATTAAGGACCTTAACTTGATGCTTACAGAGTCCACTTCAAAGGAGCTTGTAGAGGATCCGCTTAAGTCTACGAATAGTTCTAAACGTTGGAAAATCAAGAGTGCTTACGGTGATATTGGCCTCCTGTACAGTGATGATGAGACTATTGCTTATGTGGCTTCTCGAATGCCGTCTATCTTCTCTGCTTGCTACAGAGTGCTTAGTGAAGTACATTTCCTACGTTTTGCCTATTTGAGTTGTATTCTGATGTGGGCTTGAGTTATTTTCCGTCAGCTATTTCAACTTTTGTAACTTCCTTTTTCTATAAAGGTTCAGAGAAGAATACCCGATTTTTCCCCAGCTAAGGTATTAGATTTTGGTGCTGGGACGGGTTCAGCTTTCTGGTTAGGCTTTCTTTTCTCAATCTGTTTAGTGACGAGTGAACAAAAGGCTCTCCAATTTGTTTATATGTTCTGTTAATTGTTGTAGGGCCATGCGAGAAGTCTGGCCAAAGTCCATAGAAAATGTGAATTTGGTGGAACCATCCCAATCGATGCAGCGTGCTGGGAGGAGCCTTATACAAGGTAATTGTGGCCTACTTTAGCATTGCTTTTATATTTCAATGAAGCGATTTCATAGGAAGGAATACAATGTTGAGGGACAATTGGCATTGATAACTAAGTAGTAGGATGCGGAACTGATTCTTTTCCAATCATTGTGCTGCTCCCCCAGTTGGAAATATTATCCTTGTTGTCCAAATCCTCATTAGTAGTGAATGCACTATAAAGGTGAATGACCTGGGGCAGCTGTCTCGGGATGTCAGGAATTGGTTCTTTTATGAGTGCATTTAAATGCTTTTATTGCATGTGGTGTTGCAAAATACTCATTTAGTTGTTCTACCCAAATTGTTAGCAAGTGGTGGTAAATTTGGGGTATATATTTGTAAGACTTTGTTCTAATTTCTCAATCTAGCATCCTAGACTGTCCTACCTCTTTAGACTTTTACTTATTTCAAGCATTTGATTCTTTCTTTACGTCACTTTAAAAAGGCTTAGTTGAGCTACTCTGAAGCCGTTTTATGACTGTTTAGGTATGAAGAAATTACCAGTTATTCACAGTTATGATAGTATTCAAGCGCTGAGTAAAAGAATCAACAAATCTGATAGAGAACATGACCTTGTAATTGCTGTAAGTTGTGTTCTGTCAATGTTCTTCACTTATAATTTCCTTGAATGTTCGTTATGATTGAGATTGTACAAGTGCCAAGAAGGACATTTTATGCTTGTTGTAACAGTCTGTAATCAGGTGCCTGTACAGGATTTGTTTTAGGGAATCTTTATCTTTTACCTAATTTATCTCCAATTTTTGATGCCATGAAGTCTTATGTTCTTGGAGAGATACCATCACTGAAGGACCGAGTTACTGTGGTGCGTCAACTGTGGAATCTTACACGGGATGTTTTGGTATAATTTCTTCCTTTTCATATTAATAATTTTTTATCATTATTTTTTTTAATGTGCGAGATGGGTGATAAAGAAGAGTTGTATGCCTGGGAATCTTGTATTATTAGGCAATTATGAGCATTATAAGAAATTTGATGCTTTTCTTTACCTAATGTATTTTCATCATTCCTGGGAAGGGGAGGAAGAGAAGGTTTTTGACTGAGAATGAAATCATATTAGACTATTGTATTTGTATTCAAATTGTGTGTTAGTTTTTCCTTATTATATCTGTTTTGTGATTCTGAAAACTATGCTGCAGAACAGGTTATAATTGAACCTGGAACACCTCATGGATCTAACATTATATCTCAGATGCGATCTCATGTATTATGGCTAGAGAAAAGGGTAAGTAGAACAATACTTTTGTTTAATCATACAATACTTTTGTTTAATCATAGTATTTCTTATATAAGAAACACGTTGCCATGCTCATATATATAGCTGTACTGACTTTCCAGAAATGTCGAAAATCTAAAGGGAAAAACAATGAGGCATGTAAAGACTTTGTGTCGACCAAAAGTGGTGCTTTTATAGTTGCTCCTGTAAGTACAAATTTATTTGCACTTTGAGGTTATAAATTTTGGAAGCTTCTTTACCTTTGATTTCTTGTTTCCACTTTTTGGCCTAACATCTTGGTGCAGTGTTCTCATGATGGTCAATGTCCTCTGGCGAAAACTGGAAAATACTGCCATTTTGCTCAACGGTTCCAGAGAACATCATCTCAGCATGCATATAAGGTTTCTTTTTAATTCCTGTCATGACTATTTGCCCGAATTTTCACATTTATTGGAATTTTTAATCTATGCAAAGAGTGATGTTGCCGGGAGTTACCCATGAACATTAAGTTAGTTTAGTCCATATAACACTTTCTTTGTGGAAATGATGAATTCCTATTGGGCCAGCTGCTGTGTATCAGACTAGCTATTTGTACTCTTTAATGAAAAGTCAATATGATATCTGTAGAAGAATTTGTAACCAAATAAGGCTGCACTAATTATCCCTTACGGATTATTTTCACCAGAATTTATCTGATTTCCCATGTGTTTTGTACTTGCACTTATCCCATGCTGTCCTCTATGAATGTAAAACATATTGCAGGTTATTCTTTCACATGGTTTTGGATTCATCTAAAGATTGAAAACTTATCATTCTGCAATCAGACTTTTGAAAGTTACTGCACGCATATGTCTGTTGTAGGGATAAGTCTATGATAAGTTTTAAAGCTTCTTTATTTCACAAATTAATAACAAAACTTTTGCATGTTGACAATTGGGTTTTAGTGTAATATAAATTAAACAAATGGTACTTGTTTACAAAGAGTAAAACCACAAAATGGTCTGAGGTGGCAACTTGCATCCTTGCCATACCTAAACAATGATATTTTGTCATGGAATAATATTGTAAATCTGTTCTAACCTTGTTTCTTTAAATAAGATCAGGTATTCCATTAGGAAAAATATAAAGTTTTTAAGACTGATGTGTAAATGTGTGGAATGGTTGTATTACGCTTGAAGTTATTCCTGTTGAAAAGGGACACCATGTTTTCCACCATGATTGGTTGTAATAGCGGTGATCATCATTCATATTACATCTTCTGTTTTGCAGCGTACAGGTCGTGGGCCTTTACGTGGTTTTGAGGATGAGAAATTTAGTTTTATTGCATTCAGGCGAGGACAACGACCTCGGTCAGTTACCTAAACCTTATCTGTTGGCTTACTCATTTTTAAATTGGCAAATTTTAGGAAAATCTTATGGAGCGTTCGCCATTGAGGTCCTGATAGATCTAAAACATAAAATTGTTGTTGCAAGTAGACTACTAGTTTTGGATGTCATGAGCATCTCTTTATCGATACATTCTCCATATCTATTGTTGCATTATGTTTTTAGGAAGGGTAAAAGGCACCTAACCTCCCCTAGTTTTGGATGCCATGAGCACCTCTTTATTATTATATTCTCCATATCCACTGTTGCATTTTGTTCTCTATGGTTTCATGAATTCTAATAGAATTTCCTGTGGTTAAAAATCTTCTGGGAGTCTTGTATTTTGTAAAAAAATTCACATTAAACATTTTTACGATCCTCCTTTGTTCAATGTTGCAGAAGTGGTAAATTATGAACACGTAGCAATGCCACATCAGTATAATGAGACCCATTTTGTGAATGAAATAATAAAACTCATATATCCAACGCTGACCTGAACTGTCCTACCCATTTTCTTCTAAAACTTATTTACCCCAGATCCATTTTTAACCCCCCTTCGTCCTCATGATAGACATTATTTCCTCAAGCCTTTCCATCTTCAATGTTTTTTTTTTCATCGAAACTACCCATTCCGCAGTTCTAAACCCAACAAAAAAAGCTGGATTCTCAAATGGAGTTTCAGTTGATAGCATCCCATCAGCACTTGTCATAGTCTCTTCCAAACACTGCTAAACGTCACCCATGTGCCGCATGTTCCCATTAGCAAGAACTGGGATTCTTAAAGCATTTTCCAGAGCTGTGATGACCTTCCAGTTAGCTCGAATCTTTCCCATCTTTCCAATCTCTTGTTTGGCCATGAATAGCTAAAAGCAAGCAACTATCTTCCTCTACCATTTTGTTGTAAGCAACTGTATCCTCCAATTTTGGAAAGACTCCTACTTTGCATGAAATGGTGAGGTTAAGATTTGGACCTAGTTTTTTTAACGAAAGCTTTCACGAACACAAAGTTATCCATTTGGAAAGCTGCTTAATTGTCAAGTCCCAGTCTGTTGTCCTCATCGCACCATGATGGATGTTCCAGAAATCAAGTTTATGAAAATAGGGGGAAAGAAGGAAGTGTGAAAAATGGGGTTGCACAAGATAAGTTTTGGATGAAAATTGGGAGGGCATGTGAATTTGATTATTTTATATGTAAATAATATTTAACATAGAAAAATAATAAGAAGTGTTTATCTTAAAATTTTCAAAAAATGCAGGGATTTTTAAACTATAGGGATTGGGGAGGGAGTTTTAGTAGAATTCATGAAATGATGAAAATGGATATTTATTAATTGGGAATGATATGTTGATGTTTGATATGACAGGGAACCATGGCCTCTTGATGGTGTAAATTTGGAGACTCTCAAGGAACAACGTGGTAAACAAAATCTGGAAGATACTGAAATTGACTATGGTACTTGAACTTTTTAAGACTCTTGAAGTAATTATTTTGTAATTATATGTTAAGTGCCCAATAAACTCAGTCGCACATCCATTATATATTTCTACAAAGTTTGTGGCACTACCAAGTCGGCAAATTATCTACTGTCTCTGTTTGTCAGAGGATGTGATTAGCGAAGTGGAAGCTGAGGATGTTCCACATGAAGCAGAAGAAGAAGAAGAAGAAGAAGAAGAAGCAGAAGCAGAAGAAGAAGTGAATTCAGTTAACTATGATTCTGACGTGACCGAACCTGACACCATCGACCTTGACGAAGAGAGTGAAGACAAACGACAAGAAGAAACGGGCGATGCTGATCTGGGCGGAGGGTGGGGAAGGATACTATTCATGCCCGTTCTGAGAGGCAGACAAGTTACTTTGGATGTTTGCCGATCTGTTAATCGGGAAAGCTCTGAGGGGACATTGGAACGTATAGTTGTAACCCGTAGTAAAAATCCTGCATTGCATCAACTGGGTAGAAAATCTTTGTGGGGTGACTTGTGGCCCTTTTGAGGCTTACCCAGTTATGTATATCCCCCATCACAACAATGCTAATCGTAAGCATATTGAGGTTAATGCTTTTGGACACGCCCACGAATGTAATTTTGAATACTTTATTTGTTAAGCTAAGCAGTTTGGTCTGTCTCGACCGACCCTCGGGCAGTGCATGGATTAGGTTTGTCCAGGTTCGGGTCGGTTTGTGGCTCGATTGAAAGTGACAAAAATGACATCATTTAATAAAAAATGACATCATTTTAATTTTTTTTATAAAAAAATTATAAAATGAACTAGGTTGGATTACAATTTGACCTATTAATAGTAGACATACATAGGACCATTCAATTTAATTATTTTATCTCATAATTCTTTTATAGAAAAATAAAATACCTTAATTCTCAAGTTATTGACTAACATTTATGCTTTATGAGTAGGAATTAGCATATATTAACTATAATGGATTGGGTTAATCTTGGACTTTTACACAGCTCGATTCTCTTAAAATAAGGTTTGAACAATTAAATTCAATTCATACGGCTCGGGCTTTGACCCAACGATATCTTTGGAGCCTCTCCACTCTCTATTGCCTCTTCTCCGTTTTGCTCTATTGGGTCTATGTTAACCACAACACACAAGATTCGAAACTCTCAGAAACAATTAAACAATTGTCGATGATAATTAGTGACCAATCTTATTAAATGAAAAAGTTATAAGTTATAATTTATTATTGATCAATAACAAATGCAAAAAATTTGTACCTATAACTTTTTTTTTTAACCTAGATCCGAATCTTTGCAATTTTTAGAAGTATAAATAATACTTAATGATTAATCATTGGAAATTGCATGGATAAGAGTTCAGAGGTCAAGATTACAATTTGCAAGAGAATGCAGTGTTATTATTATTAAATGTTGTCATTAGTTTCTTACTAAGTGAATGTCATATTGCCATATGTCAAGAAGCAGCAGCAACTTCTCAACAAGCTCTTCTGGTCAACTCAAATGGGAATCGCTTCATATAACATATGTAAACATAAGTCCTAGAAAACAAAACAGAAAACCCAAGCATGACTATACCTAGCCTAGCCAAGTACGAACTGAAGAGCAACACTTAAATGAGTTTTACATAACTTGTCCTTTAATATTTATTAATACACATATTAAGGTGTATCTTTAAATTTTATTTTAATATATATAAAATAATTTAATTTAGTTGATCAGTCACGACGTTTCAATATAATCTTCAAACATGAAATATATGATCTAGTAATAGGTTGGAGAGCCTGTGAAGACCTAATAGCTCACAGACAGCAACATCTATATACGATCATAATCTCAACCTAGCTAATTATGTTCATATATAGACATTGCTGGCTTCTTCTCCTATTTTTACTTTATAACATCATTTCCTTTATCCAATTAAGGTTTTTGAAGAGAAAAAAATGGATATTATTTGGTGCATTCCCAATTTTTATTTTACATTTTTCATCTCCAAATTGAATAATCAAAGCATCTGAGGATCATTCTAAATATGTTCATATCACCCTTATTGTTAAATATGACTTTGCTTGCCCATTCAACTAGATTATCATAGTTGTTGGACAGATAGAATTGTTTGTTTTCGAAGGTTTGCTGCATATTAGCGATCAAAGATTATATGAGATATTTTCATCCTCAAAATTACATAATTTACATGTCAAATCAATGCTTCTTTGATTTTATCTTTAGTTTTTAGCCTCTTTTGGTTATAAGTCACATAATAAATGATTTTTCTTGGGATATTTGATTTCGTACTTGTGCTTTATAATCAAGTATATGTAAGATATGTTGGTGCAATGACCTGATTTATGTTTAATCAATTTGATCTTATATCTACACTGCCTGTACTTGGCATATAGTTTGGCAAGTTATCTTTGATGAGTAGAAAGTCTCTTAGGTTGCATTGCGAATGATTTCATTGCACTATCTCCTACAACATTCTCAGTTAGCATAAACTTAAAAGGATTGAGTTTCAATTAGCTTAGAGTTTCAGTTAGCTTGCATAGGAGACCTAATTTACACTAGTTTTCATACAAAATCTGATATCATTCTTGTTGCCTATAATTCTAAAAGCTAGCAACTTTTAAGTGATGAAAGTGTGTCCATCTAGGTCAAATAGACTCATGCCATGCCAATTTACCCAAAGAGGGAGCCTTCTATTTTTAATATCATGTGAAAGCAACCTAGGCTACCTTTTTTCAAGAAAAATGGGCCTAATATTGAACTGCCATGAACCATTGTCCATCACTCTTAAGGTATCATATTATGATGCAAACTTAAAAATAAATTTATATTCATCTAACATGAGAACATGAATTTAGATATTTTCCATGTTTTGCATGCCTAAGTATGAAGAGGAGGAAAAGTTGATCTTCTATCCACAGAAAAAAAATAGCCAAAGAAGATTTTCGTATCACCAATCCATCCTTAAGAACTTGAACTATGGGAACAACAACTAGTTGACCATCTTTGATCTTAGGACGCAGGAAATGGAGTCAATTAGAGCCTTGTGAATCATTCAATACCTAACTTTAGGTGATTTGGGAGATTGGGGTTTTATGGTAGCATAAGGTAGGGGATTTAGTGAATCCAATGGAGAAGATGAAGTGGGGTATAGGGGGATTGTTAGGCCCGGGTCTCGGTACTTATTACAAGTTTACATTATGAGAGGATCGGGTGAAGATCATGAGAGAAGAAGGGTGGAAGCTCAAAATTGTAATGAGAAATTTAAAAACCCGTGTTTTACCCAATTTGGAGAGTTCCGTCGGTCATCATTGTGCACTCCTGACACGATACTCAAATTTATAAAAATCATATCTCTTAATTATGATGTCCAGAAATTACAAACTTTATACTATTAGAAAGATAAGAGGATATGCTACAACTTTCACGCAGAAAAATTTGTTTAATCCTACCTACATTAATACAATTTAATCGTTGAAATCAGGTCATAACCTTTGTTAAGGATAGTGCTGCAGACTCTGCCAACACCAGTGATGTTATAGTGTAAAGACCATATCTCTCTCATTTGAAGTCCAAAAATTACAAAATTTATACCATTAGAAAGATAAGAGGATAATCTTCAACTTTCATGAAGATAAATTTGTCTAATTCTGTCTATACCAATACAGTTTAATCGTTGAAGTCAGGTCACAATTTTTGTCAAGGATAGTACTGTAGACTCTACCAACACCAGTGACATTATCATGTAAAGACTATATTTGTCTCATCCGAAGTCCAAAAATTACAAACTTTATACCATTGGAAAGCTAAGAGGATATTATAAAACTTTTATGAAGACAACTTTATGTAATTCTACCTAGATTAATACAGTTTATTCATGGAATTTGGAGTCACTACTCTAGTCTAAGGTAGTACTGCAGCTATATTCCCCCTTTTTCTTCTTTTGCCTATTACGAGCTTTTACAATTTATGAAAAGAAAAGACACGGATCCAACCAACCACTAAACGTACATACATGACTCTCAACATAACAATTTATTTTAAGTCTATCCAGGGCCATCTAACAACATACTATTCCATCTCTAACAACAATTAACAACTTAACAAAGAAGATAATTACGAACATGTACAAAGAGAACTTCTTCAACTCTCAATCTCATTACTTAATCAAAACAGAGTTTGACCATAGCTTTAATTACATATTAACAGCCACTTCAATAGCTTAATACAAAATATAAATGAATGCTTATGTTTGATATGCTTATAAAGCTTTTAAAAAAAATCGAACTAACTTAGTTACAAAAGGTAGTTATCTTGAATTTTGTCAAAGCTTTGCAAAGGTCAGTAATCTTCTTGTTCTGCACTTGAGGAGTAAAAAAAAAGGGTTGAGTTGCGAAGCTCAATGGCTAATATGTTTATAGCCATTGATAACGAGCCACACAATGTATATATATATATATATATATATCTCATTTTAATATAACAATTAAATTATCTACAGTTCTAGCTCAAAGACTCATAGTTAACGATGCTATCACATAAAGCATATTATGTATATTTAACCATCAAAACATAACACTCAATTTCGTATCATATTCAACAAATTAAAATGAAATGCACAACCATAATGGCTTGAAAGTTCCATAGATCGAAATGGATAAACCAAAGTTTACATTATAAACTAAATGAGTCTGTTTCTTAGGAGCTCATGTGTCACAAGCGGGCAGCCAGGAGAAGGCTTTAAGTCAACGTGCACGTGATGGACAAAATGGTATCTCTCTTGCCCAAACACAAACAAATTTTGATGCTCAATTCATTTCATCACATGTTCATACTTTCATGCTTCTTGTTCTTTTTCCTTTTTTCATTAATACAAAATGTTGTAACATCTTTCAAGGCCTAACAGGATAATAAATCATAATGCATTTTTCAACAATCATAATAATTCAAAATCAATCATACACACACAAGTAAGAAATCAGCCTATCATCCACAATAACTATAAATATATTACCCACCTAATAGCATGTAAATCCAAACTCAAGTTTGCCTTTCCTCTTATTCTTACATTGGATTTTCTTGGTTTTCTTCAAACAAACAAAATTTTCATTCAAACTAATATACAAATAGAAAATTCATAAAGCTTTAATAATCAAAAATAAAATTGAGCTTAGACTTAGTCTATCCATGGTTTATTTAGGTTAGAACAACTAAGATTTAGTTAAAAATCCATGAAAATAAAAAATGGGTTTCTTCGTTCTCTTCTTTCTCCCTTTATTTTCAACACAAGAAATTCATTTCTGTAGTTTCTTTTCTACCAAAGCAAGAAGAAAAGATGAAGCTTACCTAAGTCTTAGTTGAATCCTCTTCCTTCTTCTTCTTTCTACGTTTTTTTTCTTTCTTTCTTCCTAGCTTCTCCAACACACTTGACGCACTCTTCACTTCTCCTCTCCTCTGTCTACTTTTTTTCTTTCTTTCCTAGCTTCTCCAACACATTTCTTTTCTCATTTATTCAAAACCATATTTTTTTTGTCCTTCCAAGTTTACCCTTCCACATTTAATGTAATGACTACTTATTCCATTAGTCTCTTATGCCTATTACACACTAAATTAATTATAACATTTCTATTTAATAATTATAATTTCTATTCATGCTTGCTAAATTAATGGACTAAATTCTAAAAATAAATAAATAAATACATGAATGAATAAATAAATAAATTTGGGGTCCAACAAGGATGGTGGAAAATGTCTAAGTGTTTTTTTCTTGGTTGGAAATTACAATCATATTGATTTCTGTGGAAGTAAAAGACTTAACTAGGAGCAGGAGTCCTTGATTGTTACTAAAAACAATAAATAAAAAGAGTGGGAAAGGAAATGTAAAAGTAGAGTAGAGATTAACAAAGTTGAGATAATACACAAAGGATCTAGAGATGGAGAGGGCTATAAAGGAGATATGACTAAGAGGAAGAAATAGAATATTAAAGTATCAAGCGAAATCGAATGTAACAACAGAAGCAAAGAAAGCATGAGGTTAAAATATTTGAGTGAAATAGGTCTTAAGGGGATAAAGGAAATGATGGGGAATTGCAACTCCATGGCAGATTGAAGTATCCTATATTAAAGAAACCCAGAAAACCTTGAGACACCAAGCTTCAACAATTTGTTATAGCCTTTTTCATTTTGTTAACCTCAACAAGGTTAAATGAAAAAGAGATGAACTGCAAAATTTTGAAAATATCTATCAATATCAATAACTATTGAAACTCCATACAAAAGTTTACCGGCTTCTACAAAGAATTTAAACAAGCTACTAAAACCCATTTGGTTAATCTCTACCAGCTGTTCAACCCAAAACATTATTCTTTTTTTAAGGTTAAAAATAACCTTTGTACAATATTTCTTGACAAAAAAGAACCATCCCCCCTTAAGTACAATAATATAATGTGTAAACCAAATATTATAACTCAAGATATCTCACTTTGTCACTTGATAACTCTACAAAGGCTCATTCACACAAATATGAAATAATGACGCTAAAATGATTGAAAAACACTTATAAATGTGTATAAAATACACCCAAATGTTTCTTGATACTAAAACTAATGAGAAAAAACCTATTTATAGTGTTTGGAGACCCTTGCTAGCCATTGGAGCCAAGAACTAACCATTATAACAGCTACTTGCAGCATATTAGTTGACTATAACATATTAGCCAACTAGTATGCACTAAAGGCACTAGATTCACTAGTCCTTGAGACACTTGTCAATTAGTTGGCATATTAATCAATATGACACATTGGTCAAATAATACGTTAACCAATGTTACAAAACACTCATGTTATGTCAACTTTTAACTATATTAACCTATATTGGTCAACCACTAACTTATATTAGTTAAACAACCACCTTAAAAACATTATTTTAAGAACTTCGAATGCTCAAACTCAATTTGATTAATACAATTATGATTTAAGAGCTTCATAAAATATTACCTAAAGTTTGTTTTAAAGATTTGTAGACTTTTGTATTAAGACTAAAAGTTTCAATACCTTTTAATGAATGGAAAGACTTATATAATAAAGTGAAATGAAATGTTTATACATAGTAAGCCTTTTAGAACATAAAAAATAAACGAGAATACAATTAATATTGAAAACTATAGAATGGTTTAGATAAGCCTTGATCTTATTTTATTCTTGGTTTGATCTTAATTTTGATGATTACAAACTTTAACCTCTCTTTATCAACATCATAAGGTATCTTCTTGAGTTTGTGACTTTTATCTTATTCTTATGTTTCCATTCTAGTAGTGATTGTGTTTTGTTAACATCAAAACATCGATTCAAAGTTCCTTTGGTTCAACAGAAAGGAAATCAAGTTGAAGCGTCAATTATAGATTATAAAGGTTAGTTGATGCTTGCTTATAGGAAGAGATTAGTGTCAATGTGGAAACAATACAAGAAATTATATGAAGAAATAACATAATTGTTTCCAGTATGGGAAGTATGTCTAGCGTCGGCTTATAGGAGCATAACTTCTTAAAGAAGTAAAATAACTTTCCAGTATAGGGAGTTGTCTAGCGTCAGCTTATAAGTGCACAACTTCTTAAAGAAGTACAATAAAATTAACGTTATTACTAAAGTATGTTCAAAGCCAATTTCATCATGGAACCCAATAGTAGAATAACCAAACTCAAGCTTTTCACCACTGTCATAATAACTATAGCATGAATGCATGCATGTATATAGATAGGTTTAGAATGTTCAGGATATTTTTTTTTTACTTATATGTTGATTGAAATATCTTTTTTTTAAGTTTTTTGAATTGATAATATTAAATATTTGAATGCAACTTGGATTTGATTATTTATGAGCCTCCATAAATGTTTATGTGGTGCAAATTTTGAATACAATTGAGTATGTCATGATAGGGAATTTCTAATTTAACTAGCCAAGTGCTAACAAAGTTTTTTGGATCTTTTTGTTACTTTTTCTCTTGTTACACAATATTGAGGGCAATATTATTCTAAATGTGATCATGAAATAAATGAATTGCATTGATTTTTTAATTTTTTAATTTTAAGTTTTAATTATTATTTTTTGGGTTGTCATTTAGGTTCTTATTAGTGGCTTTAGGTTGAAGGCATAAGTTTATGTATGATTCTATATTAAGATTGATTGGAAAAATTAGTGCATATTATGATAATAAGCAAATGGAATGCACATATCAACTTTTTAAATGTTTGGAAATTAAATTTGTAAATAATTATACTTTGATTTGACTTGAGTGATCTTATGAGGAATTTAAGCGTTCATATGAAAATTTGATTGCTTCTTATATGGATATCTTCTTTGATATTGAATTTCTAGTACTTAACTTCAACTGGATTAGATTACATGTAATATTTGTGCAAGTATTAAAATGAAAAACACACATATGATTTAAGTTTGAGCCAAATTGCTAACCTTTATATATCAATCTATTAGTGAGACATAATATAAAAATTTTAAGTTTTTTCTCAATAACATTTCCTAAGAACCTTGAGCATAAAAAGAAAAACAAGTATTTAGTCCCTAATTCATGTTTAGTAGAGGTTTTACTTGTATACTGATATTTTTGAAATGGGACACAAGAAAATAAGCGTGGGAGAATTAGTAAAGTGTGTGAAAGGGGCAATGCGGGAAGGGGATCTAATGAAAAAGAGAGAAAAGAAAAAATAAAAAGAGAAAAAAGAAAATAAAGTGTTAAATCTTGATTGGTGTAAATTCTTATGTTTCAAAAGTGTGAAGGAAAAGGGGGAACAGTAAAAATATAAAGAATTAATAAATTGATATGTTTTGTTGATTTTCTTGCTATCATTATACTAATTATTAATATTGTTGATCTTCCTATTCTTTTTCCTTTGTAACCTATATAATTAAGAATGGGGGTTCGAGCCTGATTAGGCTTAGGTGGACCAAATCCCAGTCAAACTCGAATCAAGCCTATCTAATTTCTTTTTCTTAATTTAAATTTTGAAAACAAAGTTATTTTACTTAAAATTTTCACCCTAGGCTGAGCTTAGGTGGCCTAAGCCGAGACTTGATGTGAAGCTTAATCAACTTAGTTTGGACCCTTTGCCTTCGAGATAAGTGAGGTTAAGCAAAAATTGCCATCCCTATACTTAATCATTTAATACCATTGCAACCCTATTTTAAGTCTTTTTAATTTTTGTTACACATATCTATTTTTTATAGGATATTAAATGACTTTCAAGTAAGGATGACATTGGCTAAGCTTGGCTTGTGCTGAAAATTTTTAGAAAGGACCAGGTTTAAGAGTCACACGATCCTAATTAGGCTTAGGTAGCCTAAAGCTCGATCTAGCTTGGGCCAAGCATAATTATTTTTTAATTATATTTTCTTTTATTTTGAAAGTGATTGGGTTGTTTGATATGTGTAAGTTTTAATTATTAACCTCGATCTCTGTCGGCGCACAGTTCATTTGTATAGTACCTAAGTAAGTTTTAATTATTAATTTCGATAATCTGCAAGTCCACAGTTCATTCGCGTAGTATCTAAGGTGTCAATCACATGAGGAGGGATAATTTAATTCTAGAATCTAAGGTCAAAACAATTCACATAATTCAAAATGTAACATAAATAAAATGAGAATTCAATTCAATCAAGAAAATCAATTAAAAAATCAATCAAAAAATATTAATAATTTAGCAATTGCAACACACTTTCAATAATCAACCTAAAGGAATTACCAATTGAGAGAAACGGAAATTTACCTATCCTTAATGCTAACCTAATTGATTATGAATTATCAGATTATTGGTTCTCGATGATCCTAGGGTTGATTACTCTCGTGTTATAACCATTAACCCTAAATTATAAAACCTAATCAGATTATGGAAGTTGTAATTTCTCAATTAACAACCTATCCAAAACTCTAATTAGATTTGAAGTTGTCTAATAAACTATCAAAAACTTACGCAAGATCTCTTTTCGCACAATTTACTGATTTGATTTAATTCTCGTTCTATTAAATCATCTAACTCTCGGTAGCCAATCTAATTATTTTTCATTCGATTCATCCTCTCATTTAATGCATAATTATGCGTGTCCATAATTAAATCACCATAAATCCAAATAACACTTAAATAGTAAGATTTCATTAAATCACCGAAGGTGAGTTTAGAACATCATCAACATCCAAAAATCCTATCTTCAAATTGTTATTCCTAATTCTATACAATAATAAAATGGAAAATAAACAGGAAATAATCTGAATGGATGATGAGAGGCAGCGATGTCAGGGAACTCCTTATCTGGGAAGTATGTTGAGTCAACTTCTTCTCCACTTCCCTCTTCCTTCTTCCCTTTCTCAATCTCTAGATGAATTCTCTCTAGGGTTTCTTCAAAAGTGGTTGATACAAAAGCTCCTTTTGCCTTTTTGTCTTATTCTTTAAATACCTTTTCTGTTCTGAGCAGTCCTACGATTTTTTTGGCGGTCCAAAAAGTCTGAAAAATTTCTCAAAACTTGACATTTTTTGAGTGTCTGCACTTTGTCCAACACGGGCTATGATCATGGGCCACGATCGTGACCCATGTCCGAGGCTTTTGTCACGATCCGTTGACCCTAAAATACTAACAAACACATTAAGGTACCTCAAAAACATAATCATTAAGCTCAAAGACTTGTACTAACCCATAAAATACTTAAAATATAAATAATTAACAAACTAACACAATTATAACCTAAACACATAATAAACAATTAAATACATATCAAGCTATACCCTAAAACATGATGCAATTCACACTTCAAAAAAGTAACGTTGTTTTACTCTAAGAGATGTTGTTTTCACTTGACACATTTTGACTTCATATTAGCCTGTGCTGTAGAGCCTAAGAGTAAACTCTACTTACAGCTCAAAATTTGAAAAATAAGCATGAATATGACCTAATGTTCGATCAACTTAGGCTTAATTGGGTTAAAAATAGGCATATATTTCATCCCCTCATTTCTTGCTTATAGTAAGTTCACTTTCATAAGAAAATGATGAGAGTACCTCACCATAATTTGAAACACTTACATGAATGAGGAACATTTTATAAGGATGTATCAAATTTGCTTTGTCTCATTTGTTTATGATTTTCTTATAAAATATTATATGTTTGAGTTTTGTAATTTAACTGAGACTTGAATTTATACATCTTGTTATATTAATTATGAAGCTAACTAATTGGTATAGGCAAATATTTATAGGTAACATTTAATTGAAGTGTTAAGAGACTACAATTCCCCATTAGGGACACTTAGGGGTTTAAAACTTATGAAAATGTTAAATTTCACTATACATCCTCAAAAGTAGAATTGTTCTTATTTTAGAATTTAGAATAATAGTTAGGGTTTATTAGTTATTAACTCGCTTAAGAAAAGTTATGGGATAAGTATGGAAGAATTTGATAAGTCTATATTTTACTTGTTAATTAAGATTACATCACTTGATATTTAACACTTTGTATAACATGTTTTATATGGATTTATAATATTTTTCTATATTTTGTTCATTATTTTATAGGTGATGAATTTGAGGTAAATAGGGAATCCAGTACAATTTTCTCTAAAATGTTCTAATTAGTGAGATTTTGGAGATATTTAGATAATAAGAGAATGGAAAATAACTTTATAAGAGACGCAAGAAGCTAATTCTAACACTGAGATGTCAAAAAATAAAGAAGTGGTGGAACAAGGCATAATGATACATTAAACTTGTTGAGATAACAGGTGTTTGTCTTTCATAAAGGCTTAAGAAACTGAAAAGCAGAACAAGATTGGTATCATATTTGACCTTAGACAAGTGTCAAATTTGTCTTGATTTTATAAAAAGAAAAATAGTTCAAATCCAAACTAATTATAACTTAGTGTCAAGTATTCGTTATTTTATAGCTTCGTGATGGTTTAGAGTTCCAAAACAGGATTGATGTTTGCATAGTTTTGTTCTTCTTAGCATAGAGGGAAGATTTGGAGCAAAGATTTGAGGAGTAGTGACATCTTCCCTTATTCTTTTCCTTTACTCTTTTCCTATGTTAGGAATTATGTGTTTATGTGCTGTTTTTATTATATCTAGTGGCTAAAAACCTAAGTGGTTAGAGATGTAGCTGTTAATAATTATTCAATTATTTATACATGATTTGACTATCTAGCTTGTTTATTCTATTTGTTCTTAATGTTATATTTTTTATTAACCATCATAATCTTAGGGACTATATAAAGGACTAATAGGTGAAGTATAATCTATGCACTAAAAGAATAGATAATTTAGCATTAGAGAATGATATTATCATAGATTAATGATACAATTAACTATGCTTAATAAGTTTAATTAGGTTAAATTATACATCGAGAGTTGGTAGTTATCCAATTAGATATAACTATGCACCTTGATGGGGCGTAGATACCTTAAGTTAATTATTATTTTAACCTAAGTAATCAATCTTATATGATAATTATAATTTCCTATAATTAAACCCCAAATCCATAACATTTGTCTTATTTATCTTTTCTTAGTTTATTTCTCTTATTTCATTAATTTAGTAATTAAATTCTTTAATTTATTTAGTTTATTTGTTTAACTAAGAATAATAGATTTAGTGACTAATTATCAATAGGATTGATACTCTAGACTCACTCTAATTTAATAAAATATCTATAATTAACTTTGTATGCCTATAGATATAGAGTTAGATCAATGGGCTCACTAGGACCTAGTCCAATTTCTACCCATGCCTTTTTACATCTCTTCATTGGTATTAAGGTTAGGTTGATGAATTTCAATGAATAGAGATTCATGAATTTATGTCAAATGAATGTTGATTCATGAAATGACTCAAATGGGTTCATATTAGTTATAAGTTAAGGAGGAACTGACCAACATAATGAGTAGACATTGGAAATTTACAAGTGAAATTATCCTATATAAAAAAGAAATATACAGAGGAAGTGAGTTATATATAAAAATAAGGCTCGTAACTTATTGTCATAAGGGATTTTTCCTTTGATGTTCTAATTATATTGACATTTAGGTTAGGTTTAATATGCTTTCTCTAGTATCTACTTGCTTCCCTTTTACTCTCCTCACTTACTTCTCTACTATGGCTTTTAGTTTCTTACACATTTTTGTCTGCTTTTCTTGTTCTTGTTCCTATTCTCATTTTTTGAGTCCTTGTTATCTTCATTGGCTCCAGTTTTTCTCCTGCTTTATTTTAATGCTTGTTGATTATTTGCTCATTTCCAACTGAGGGGCACTTCAATCTTTTTAGCCTTGCTATGTCTTATATTAACCCTTCATTTCTTATTTTGGTAATTATTTTTTTAATTTCTCATTAGTTAAAAGATGTTTCTTTCCTTCCATATCATTAAATCATCCTACAACTCTACTTTAAAGCCCTATCCCCTATTAGTGAGTTTTCCCTTTCCCTTAGCTTCACACTCTCTGGTCCAACCCTTGAATGGAAGTTTGTCGTTAGATCTCTTAACTTCATCTAGAGCTCATTGAAGCTAGAAATAGGTTTTGGGGGATTATGCTAACCTTTCACTCCACTTTTACCCCCTAGTGCAGAAGATGATTAATGTATTGTTTCTCCAAACCTTGAGGTGCTCAAGGTAAGACCATGTACTTGAGTATCCTCCATTATTAGTTTCTTCTTGGGACTTAGATCTTTTTTTCACCATTTCTAGTTGGGACAAGAAAAGTTAGACTAGCAGATGTTTACAAGAAGTTGTCTTATTTGAGGATAACTTGGTCTTATCCAAAAATTTAATTCGCACATGCCATTCATACATAAAATCATTCATACGATAATTCGAATTTAAACACCCCAAAAAATCCAAAACATATGAAAGATGCTCCATGTTGTCATGCTCAGCGAGCCAACTAAAATACTAACTTAATAAAATGATCTTTAACTACTGCGGAGTTCTTCGATGCCTGGCAAGGATCAACTGAGGTCCCGAGTTGCACCTGAGGAGGGAAAAATAATGGGTTGAGCTACACAGCTCAGTGGCTAATATAAGTATAGCCATTGGCAACTAGCACAAATCCCAGCATATGAATGTATATGTATATTATATATACAGGCTTCAAGCATTCACACGCCAATCAACAATTTACGCCTTCATTATAAATAATTAATTCAGTTCTTAAATATGTCACAAAGTATGCTTCACACTGAACAATTCACATATGCAATGCACATCACAATGGCTCGAGGGTTCCATGGAAACAAAAGGGAGAAACTGAAGTTTACACCCTGAACGAAATGAGTCCATTCGGATCTCATATGCCAAGCGGCAGCCGGAGAAGGCTCTTGTCTACGTGCACGTGACGAACGAAATGGTTCCACTCTCGCCCAAACAAAAGCACATAATCATGCTCATAATCATTTTATCATATGGTATTCTTTCATATCTTGCATTTAGTCAAAATGCCATGACCGAAGTCGAGGCATAATATGCTCGGAATCAGAATGTAATGCTATCAATTTCTATGATTCTCTCAAAATACATGTAATCAAAATCGTTCAATTCATCACATTTAAACATGCATAACATATAACATATATTCATACATAGGCAAGAAATTGCCTAATCACACAATAACTATAAGTATATTACCCACCGAAAATCGCTTGAGTATCCGACTACTGCTGTTCTTCCTCTTGCGACGGAAACTGATCTGCTTGGTTTCCTATAGTAAACCAAGTCTCAATCAAACAATATTTAAAGGCAATTAAGCAAAAATTTCGGAAAATCAAAAGAAGAAAATCGCTGAAAAGGAGCTTGCCGCGGCGAAGGCCAAGCCTTCGCGGCGAGTTGCCCAACACGTCATGGCCAAGACATTACGCGCGTCGCGTCGCGACGACGCCTCGGCACGCGCCACGACGTGCGCATGGCGTGCATTAAATTGCACGACGCCATGGCGTGTTCTTGAGCACGTCGCGACGTGCGGATCGGGGAAACGTTCCCGAACCCGAAAAATCCCAGATTTTTCAACTCCAATCCATTCCAAACTCAAATGCAACACATCTAAGGCATAGATCAAGTCTTCTACTACAGTTCTAACCCATTCTAAGCTTCCAATCCATCCTAAAATCATCAACCCAATGATTTATCCATATTTTTCACCCAAAATCCTAAATCATCGATTATGCTCAATCCAAGCTATCTTAATGTTTAATCCAACCGAAACAAGGTAGAAAGACGCTAAACTTACCGGAAAGCGCTTCCAAACTGTCAGAAATCTTAGAAATCGAAGCTCTCTTTTCTCTCCTCTTCTCCCTCCACCGTCGGCTACTCCCTTCTTCTTCTTCTTCTATTTTCCTTTCTTTCTCTTTTCTTTTCTTTTCTATTTCTTTCCTTTAAAAACCTAAGGAGTGGACAAAGACCATTGTACCCCTCCTCATAAGCCTAAATCCATTCCAACTTAAGTAAACTCCCCAAAATGCCCTTACATAAATAAATCCCCTAATTCCTTAATTAACCTTAATTTATCTCAATTCACGCGTAATGACATCATAAAAAAAAATTCGGGGTCTAACATCATCACTCATATGTAGCCTAATAAAGTTATGCAACAGGCAGCATGCAAGAATTATGTGAACATGTGTGTTTGCTGCATAAAACGATATATTTATGAGAATTTTCCATCGTTTATTCAACAACCCAAATGCACGTTCAATGACATTTCTTGCAGCTGAATGCCTCTTATTAAAAAGCTCCTCTGGGTTCCTAGATGCCCTGCCATCTCTGGCCCACTCTTGAATATGGTATCTTGTGCCTCTATAAGGTGCAAGAAAGCCAGGAGCATTGGTATAGCCAGCATCTACTAAGTAGTAATTCCCTATAAACAAATGACACTATTACTATTGTAATTGTAATCAAACATTTGCAAATAAAAGCAAGTTGCTGGTATTTGTTATCTTACATACTAATTGGAACTTGAAGTCCATTACGCCTAGTCACTGCATCATGTAAAACCCTTGAATCAGATGCTGAACCCTCCCATCCGGCTAGAACATAAACAAAGTTTAAGTCCTTATCACACACCTCTAAGACATTAGTGCATATTCCCCCTTTCCGTCCTCTGTATCTTGGTTTGTCTGAAGGGGAACTATTATATCTATATAGGTTCCATCTAGCGCACCAAGGCAACCCTATGAAAACAATTCCCAACAAATATAGTTAAAGTTCAGTAATGTAATTAAGTGCAAATTGGAAGTTATCGTAGCTTCATACATATACTAACCTTAAACCATTTCCATCTACTGTCTGTGCAATCCTCTGGAATTGGAATGGGCTTTACATACAACAGATGTTGGAGATTTAGTACAGCCTTCAGCACACTATGAAAGATCCTACTAATTGTTTCTTCAGACCTCATAAACCTAACTTGTAGCACTCTATTAGATTCATTTTCTGCCAATATTCGTAGGAAGATTAATACTTTTTCTTCAATTGGCACATGACCAGTATTCCGCAAGCCACCGTGGACTTGAAGCATTTCACATAATATGTTAAATGCATTTAAGTCCATCCTTAAATCCCATTGGCCATTCCGATCACCCTCATTCAAAATCCTACGTATATTAGCTTGCCTACTTCGAACTGTCAACGCCCTACAACCTCTAGCATTTTCACCCCTCCACCGTTTTCTTATGCATACATACAAGCATAGAAACATCACCATTCTCATTAAGTCCAATTGACCATTCCAAAACTCAAAAAACATAAGAGCCTTAAAGATAGCATCACGTTTCCTGTTATCCATTTATGTCAATGAATACTGTCTGCATAGAATCAAAGCCAAAGATTTATCAAACACAATCCATAAGCCAAAATAGAATAAAATAGAACAATAAACTCAATAAATGGAATGTTTAGACCTGCTAGCTATTTTGTACAATGCATAGATACCAATACTTTCTCCTTGTCATGATGTTCACTTGCTCTACTGATCTTCTTTTAGGAGCTCTAATTTTGTATTTACCAATTTCTTCTACTTTGGGAACATGATTTATCCGTATATCAAACATAGGTTGGGTGATGGAGAGGATATATGGCTATGATTTAATAACTAGAACAACTGTAGTCCTCTTATTCAATGAACAACTGTAGTCCTCTTATGCAAACATATTTGTGCTTTACTTCAGCTACTGATGCCTCTGCCTCCCCTTGGCCCTCATCCAGTCTACCTACGACCTTTCCTTGAGGATTGTTGACCAAAAATCCATCTGCTATGTGTTTCCCATTAACTTCATTTCTACGGCCCTTGATGATCATAATTTGTCTAATCTAATTGATAGTTTCATCTAGCCATTCTTCCATATTCCTACTTGTCTTTCACTGTTTAATTATCTAGATCAACTAAATGGATCAACTGAAAGCCAACTTAACGATGTGATCATCAGTTGTTTTCCTTCTACAATAGGAACTAGGGCCAGCCTATGCCAGTAGACTTTAGATGATGGCTTTTTGAAGATTGAGATGGAGGACGTATAAAGCAATTATATTATAAAGTATAAAGCAAGCGTGAGGTTGCTAAAGGAGGTGAATACTTCTTCATCAAGTTATATGTATAAAAAACCATCATTTTTGTATTTATCAAACTTACAACACAAAGGAGGTGAATATGGTTTTGTATAATATTGGAATTGATTGTCACTTTATATTTCATCAAGTTATACAAGGCTAATGACACTCTAATGTTTATCTTATTGACCAACCAAACAACTTATATATTTATCAAAAGACATCTTCGAACTCCTTTATAGGATTTACTCGACAAACTTAACTTAGCATAATTTTCAGAGGGAGAATATGTTAAGAATAAGACTAGATGAAATCCTAACAAGATATTATTGTATATCCCATGTGTTAAGATTAAAAGCATTCAATAATATTTGATAGCCTAATAGTTGGTATACATTATCCATAAGAATTAGTAAATTTATAATTACATGTAAACATCTCTAGCTACCAACTAATCCATTTTGTTGAATAGAGTCCTTAGCATTTATTATATCTTCACATAAAATCTAGATATGAAAAGAACATCTCACCCCAATCATTTTCGGGTTGCAATTTAGCTGACAATGATGTAGTTCTGCTGCCTTAATTCTAGCTTTTAATAGAAAACCATCATTTGTGTAACATAACATATGGTGAATTACTTGGGCATACCATATTCACCAACCAAACTATCTTCCTCCATTTCCTTTTATGTTTGCATCTAGAGCTAATAAATCGTTTACAAATATCACATGATTAATGGCTTCTATAGATTTAGTCAAGGTAACATGGGATTGTTGACCAAACTGTAGGAAAGAAGCAGCTCAACCACTTGTGGACTAAAGCATAAATCATATGCAAAGCTACTCCTACTGTAGTATCCATAAACATCTTATGCTTTGTATTATATCCATATGTACATGTCCTGAAATCTTACATCATAACAAGTTAAATAATTGCAACTGTGGTACAATAATTTACACAATTAAACCTCAACTAATGGGCAGTAAATGCAATAATTTTTGTTTGGAGATTAGCAAAAGCTTTTAATATCGCAATTTTTCTTTTATGTGGGGGTTTATTAGAAATAGGAAAGCTACTTTGCCCTTCTAATTTTTTATAAGAAAACACACAAATATTGAAAGAATAAACAAATTAATTGCAAAACAAACATTCCCTAATACCAAATTTTGATATGACCTTCACTGTTTTGACTATTAAGACTTAATACTAATATGAACAAGGATCAAGGAATATTATATTAAGACAAGTTTGATTTGAGAAAATGAATTCAAAACATAGAAAAAAGCAACGATTTGCAACCATCATTGAAAAGACAGGATGGAAGTGTTGACATTATGAAGTTCATCACCACTAGCAAGCTAGATAAATGCATAAGTTATTAGAGAACCTAAAATAAGAGTTCCCTAATCAAAGAATGAATAATATCTCTCTTATGTAATGTTAATCATAATCTCATATAGTCATTTTGATGATCTTAACATCTCACTGTGCATAAATATTTCATGCCACTTGATTGAATGAGTCTTTTCATTCATTAAGAGGTATTAAAGCCTTTGTTCTTAAAAGAAATGACTGTTGATATTTTAAACACTCATTGGGAGACATTTTGAATGTTATTTTCATAATAATTATATTAAACAGATTAAATATTAGTAGTTGACATTGTTAAAATTATGTTTTTAAGGGGATTGGTTGACCAATGTAGGCTAATGGTCGACTATTGTAAGTTAACAGTTTAATAAGTGAGTTTGTTGACACATTGTAAGTTACAATAATGAGGATACCATTCTGAAGTGAAAGTTCTGCAGATAACATAAGAAGTGTCAGGTTTGTAAATTAGAAACCAAGATTTTGTAGTAGTTGTAACAGTACAGATCAACAAAATGTCATATATAATTAGCCTCAGTCAAACTCCATTACAACTAACAGTCAATGACAATGCTCTTCTTCAAACAAACAAGGCATAATTCGTGGTTGGCAAAAACAATAGGTTCATGATAGTATAATGCATATATAATTCAGAACATAAGGGAATACCTGTGAAAGGAAACAGAAGAAATTATTTGCAGATATATAATTTGCTTCTCGGAATCAATCAAATACCTTATGCAACTTAAACACAAACAAAGATAAAAGTTAGATATTTCGAAAGGAAATCAGAGACCAACATGAAAAATCCCAGCAACTTTTTTGCAAATACACACCGAAAAAGCTCTCAGTAATGTGATAAAAGAAAAAAATTTCCCATACAACCAACAACAAGGAGACAAAGGAGAAAATCCACACTGCCCATTCAAGACAACAAATCGCAAAAGAATAAGAGAAGGAGGAGCAAATTTGCGTACCCAGACAAATGTAGACCTAAATGGGGAGAGCGACAGTTTCCAGCGAATGAAATTGACTAACCTCGCGAACCTCTTCGGGAAGACAATCCCACCGTGCGACAGAGAGCGGTGCCAAGCGTGCGACAGAGGAGAGAAGGGCATGGGATAGATAGAAGGGGTAACTTGGACAGTCTTCTACATTTTTCATACGAAGACAGAGACAATGGTTGCTGTCTTTTGTTTTTCAAGTAGACATGATTAGTTTGTCTCTGTCTACCGAAGATAGATGACAAAAAATTAGAAACATCAACCAAACACATGTGGATGACATGATTATTTTATTTTGTTATCTGTCCTATATACGGAGACAGTAACCATACGGGGGGTTATGATCAATATTTTGTATTTGCGGCCTGCAACCAGATATCATTTTCCCCAAGTGAAAAGACATGCATTCCAAGCTATGCTCGATGCTTTCTCATCTTTGACCAGTTCTGCTAATGTTAGGGTTTGGAGCAAATTAAGAAAAGGGCCACAATTTTTAGATATTACATGATCATTTAATATAAGTAATCACATTGTTAGATTCTAGAGGCTTCCTTCCAACTTGCAAATGATACTAAGGTGTGAGTCAAATTAAAATTGTAATGCGAACTTGCAAATAAGTTATTATCGTACTAGTAATTACTATAGAAGAGAATCATAATATTAAATAATTAATCCTAATGCACATTCCTATGTTCACTTTTGGGCATGAAATCTTCTGTCCCTATTTTTATGTACCAACCCTATTTCATTTGATACAAGTCATTCATTTATGTGAGACTCACGTAAATAAATAGCCTGGATCAAGGTTGGGATACAAAAATGAGTACAGAGGATCAATGCCCCTCACTTTTGTACATCTTCTGTTCTATCTCCGTAATTGATTGTCGTCATTAATGCATAACATAGTACGTATATAAGTAGGACTATGCAAGAAAACTGGAAATCAAGTACTACTAAAGGAAAACAACACGTTTGCGGAGCTTGGACTCATCCCCTTTACTATTCATGCACAGTATACTAACTTGAACGTACTAGTCATAGAGCTAATTAGTGCTTGACAGCATCTATTACACCGACAGCACTAGCCCTACTTTTCAAGGGCTCATAGATGACTGCGAATATATGAAAGCCATCGTTCTTGTCCGTCCATGTGCTTTGAATGAAAATGGCTCCGTCTTTTGATTAGGAGGTTCTTGAGCAATGAGAAGGACATGGCATTATTATTTTATGTTTCAATTCATAAGGAACGGAATTGCAATGTGATATTAATTATATGCTTATGTCTTTTCTCATGACACAATATATTACATTATGTGAACAAAAGCGCGGCTTGTGCTCTGTAGGAGAAAGGGTTGCTTTCCACATATATTTAAAAGAATTCCAAAAACAATAATAAATTTCGAATCAAAATCACTATTACTCTACAGTCTACAGTCTAATCTTAGTAATTTCTTGAACCTGATTTCCGAAAATTAACATAGATGTTGTAACTCATTAAATTAATTTAATGAAATTGAACATCTGTATCCCCTGATTCAAATTGTATTTTAAGAGCTATCAAGTAACTAGTAGTACTCCTCTTTAACTCAATGCATGAACAAGTCTTAAAGAATATCTTTTTAATTCTATCTAATTTTATTTTTTGGGTAAATTATCTAATTTTATTGCCTTTAGATTTATTTTTCTCTTTAATATTTCAATGGATTACAACATTTCAAACTTTGGTTTATTGTCTGATCATGAAATGATTTTTACTTTCTTGATTTCTCACTACAACAAAACACACCATTAGCTACGTTTCTTTAGTGACAAAATGAAAATCGTCGCTAAATGTAAACTTTTTGCGATGACTTACACATTTGTCACAGAAAGTTGCGATTCCACCGACATCATATAAAATCACCACTAAATCAGTTTTTTTAGCAACGATTTACTTGAGTCGTCAATAAAAGTTCTCAATTTAGCGATGATTTGAGTGTTTCATCCCTAAAGGTTGATCGTGTTGCGATGATAAATTAGTCCATCGCAAAATCACCAAATTTTTGCAACGCAATAGTTTGTTCATCATTAAAAGTCCACATTTGGCGACTAAGCCTATAAATCATTGCCAAAAGTTGATACTAAAGAATTTATAATCAATAAATTTATTTTGATAATTTTTAATGATAAATGTGCTTAATAATCCTAAGGTTAATTATATTTATCATTTTATAAATGATTTTTCATATTTGTTCATTTGCCTTCTTTATAAATTTGTTTAAATATATAGCTAATGCATTAGAACTCTATACATTATGTATTTCAATATAAAAAGATAAAAATAATAAATTTAAGTTAATATTATTCTTAATCATTAATATTTATTAACAACAAAATAATAATACGTAAAAATATTGAAAATGGTAAGCAATACAATATAATGACATATGCAGGTAAGTAGGACAAGATTTTAATTAGAAGTTTAACAATTCCTACAGACATACAACAACAACAACAACAACTCAGCATAAATCTTGATTATATGCGGAACCTAGGGAGATTCAATAATATACAACCTTACCATTAACAAGTAGAGAGGCTGTTTACAAAATTCTTACAGGCATAACAATAAATAAAGTTTCATACTGATTCCATCGAAAAGGAAATGAAATAATTAATGTTTTGAATTCCAAACAACATAAGAGTCAGTAAAGGTAATTGAGTTCCTTATGTTTGGATTTCCAAGAAGGGTCATTGCACGTTCGAAGGAATCAATTGAATAAGTTACAAATCTTCCCTCAAGTGTTGGGTTATTGACACCTTCTTCCAACAACTTCTTGGTTATAGCTAAATTAGTTGGAGATACAGTGAACGGATCCTTAGATGCAGTATGGATCATTGAATTAGATGAATTGCCAGTATGGTGCGTTTCACCTAGGACACAATTAGTATAGTACTTAGATAGCTAGTTAAATCAATCCGTATAACAAAACCAATACTGAACACATGCATACATGATTAAACATACATAGTAATTGGAATTGATGATTGTTCTAAAACAACCAATTTTTCTAATCCTTTACGAATCAATGTGACGTCGCCCCTTCCTCCATTTTTATTTATGTTTTTTTGAAGATTAAAAAAAGCTTAACATAACATATAGTATATACAATCAAATGTTCATATATATAATAACTTCATAACATGAAATAAGATCTAGATAATAAAGAAAGTGAGGTATTTCGGATGATACTAAAAACCTTGAAGAAGAAAATTAGCCATCGAAGCCAAACGGTTATTAGTGTATGAAGAGGATATTTGTTCTGTATTGATTTTTTTTGCATTAAGGACAATTTTGCCAAAGTCCTCCTAATGGAATGAATTTCCACCATCGGAAACTAGTTGCCACGTTAACATTCCTCGATGAATTATGTTAAGAGTTACATTTTAAAAGTCAATTTAGAATAAAATTCATTATGTTCAATTAAATCTCGATGATAAGTGAAAGTACTATAGTTTAGTACTTATACATCTTCAATTTGCCTAATTAGATGAAAGTTACCCTTATTAGAATAAAAGTAATCCATTTACCCTTTATATGATATCTAAATTTTAAAATTTAAAGTAGAGTACACATGACCATGTTCTTTATACAAAGAAATATAATATTTGATATATAGGGTTGTATTACAATGATTACAAAAATGTGAAATTTTCAATATGAACAAGTGGTTTACACCGAAAAGACTAATTTTACTTAATAACTTGATAGAAAATTAAATCTGTTTTAAACCTTTCATCAAATAGTGAGCGAGACTTTCTTAAAAGAAGATATGTAAATGACTTCCATTACAATATTCTTTTGTTGGACAACGACTTGATAAAAAATTATTACATAAATTGAAATTAATGAGCATAATTATAAATTTAAATGATTCTTGAAATTAGATATATTATATAAATCTAAATGCTTGTTGGAATATTTTAATATGAAAGAGAGATCTAATTTAAGAACATTAATTATGATTTATTCCTACTATATGTTAGAATTGGGGAAAATTATGAAGGAGATCATTAAAGTAGTGCGAAAAAACAATAGAGGCTTTACACGATTTTAGTAACAAGGTCAACGTTACCAAGTTAGCTATAAGATGGGAACAACATTATAAGTGTCTCTAGCAGAACTTTCATAGAACACTTGATAGTAAAAAAAAGAATCCCTAAGTAATAACAAAAACATAAAGAATGAACCCATTCTGGACCAACATCAACCCATTCTGTCACAATGAAGCATAGTCGTGGCAATTTATGAAGACAATCGAAACCACATCACAACAAACAGAGGGATAAAGAAGAACAGAAAAACACATTAACAACCCAAAGAATGAAAGTAGAATAGAAAATTGACAATACATAAGGTGGACGACTTACTTAGATGGACAGACAATCAAAGACGCCCACAACAGAAGACGAAGATTCACCACACGCGAGCTTCTTCAACAATTGCCAAAACTAGAGGGAGAATGGATGAAAATGAAGAATAGTCAAAGAAGAAGATGGTTTCATCTTTGGATTCATTTTTTGTGTTAATTACCTATTAGGGGACGACATCTTTTGTTGTACAATAAAACGAAGGTGTTTGTTATACAAAAAATGATGTTGTTTGTTAGACGGTGAATGAAGACGAATGTTGACAACCAACATGAAAATGACGTCATTTGTAGTTAACGTAAGTGATGTTATTTTCAATAAAGTCGAAAGAAATATACCATTTAGTAAGGATTCTTCAACCCGTCCCCAAAAGGTTTGCCATTACCATATGGTTTCACATTTGGGTAACATAATAATATCATATATGTAAATTATATGTTATAGTATGAAATTTTGATTTAATAAAAATATAATAATTATTAAATAAAATAATATATATATTACATAAGTAAGATCTAAGAATTTTTATATATAATGTAAATTTTCATAAAACATTACATTAGTTACATTACCTGTTCGATATTAAATTGCTATTAAAAATTTTATTAAGTGTAAAAAATATAATTTATTATATATAATTTTTATAGTAATTTTTTTTGGTAATTCAATAGATTTTATACAAAAATAGAGTTATGTACAACGATGGAATACAAGTAGCTCCAGGACTTTCCTTTCACTCACCTACAGGGTGGGGGTGTAAAGGAACAAAGTCCTTTACTAAACAAAGCTCCAAAAGAACCTAGGAACTCCATCACTTCTAGCTCACAATCTATCAAGGTTCAACACTCCAACACTCTCCCAACAACTGCCTCAGCTAATAAACTTATTTAATCTCAGCAAAGCAAACCAGAGTAAAAACTTACTATTTAACCACATCATGGCATAAAATCTTAGACATTATACCATAGCATTAGCGACATTTTTGAAAATTAGTCTTTAAAAGTGAACATTTTACGACGATTTGTGATATCGTCGCTAAATAGATGGACAAATTAAGCAAAGTTAAAAATCGTCGCATTCATACAAAAGGCGACGATTTTTTAAATGGTCACGAAATGGGTATCTGGCAGTTTTCTTTTGACGACGCTTCGTCGTAAAATATTTGGACATTTAAAAACATTAAGTTGAGATGATGTCATTTCTTTGACCTCAAATGATGTCGTCTCAGCATCTGTTAAATGAAACAATGTCAAGGTCACCTTCCCTTTATTTCCTCTCTCCTGTGCCAGCTTTCGCCTTTTTTCTCTATTCCTTGTTGGTTTGTCGTCGTTTTCTCTTCTCCTTGCCAGTGTTTATGTGCCTTTGTCTTCTACAGTTGCCATCCTTCTATCCTTTAGTTGAGGTAAGTCATTCAACATTTATTGTTTGGTTTGTTTTGTATACACAGTGTTGGTATTTTAAGATGGTACATTGCATGAGTTTAATGAATTTTTGGAGTGTTTTTGCATTTCTTTAGATTATCTGTGGTGCATTTGGCTTTCCAATGTGTTAATGTTAGTTCAGGAAGGAAAAAGATATGATTTCCTTAGGTAATTTGGGATGAATCTGTTATGCCTTTGAAATGTTCAACGAAAGTTCAGAATAGTCTTTTTAATGGTTTTCTCCTTGTTTTAAATGTCTAAATATCCCTTTAGGCCCCTTTTCACCTTAGGTACACACCCCAAAAACCACTCTAAGACTTCCCCTTTTAGTTTTTAATGCTCGGGTACCCCTCTAGGTGTCTTTTCACTTTAGGAAAAATCTTAGAAACCAACATAAGACTTCAACATTTAGTTTTAAATAATTAGGCATCTTTATAAATCTCCTACTAACTTTATAAAAAAATTCCTATCAAGCACTCTATAACTTCTTCATTTAGTTTTAAATGCCTTAATACTTCTTTAAATCTCTTACTAATTTTGGAAAAAAAACCATTTTAAGACTACTCCGTTTAGTTTTAGATATCTAGACACCTCTGTATATCCCATTCTCACTTTAGATAAAACATAAAAAACCACATTATAATTTCTCTATTGTGTTTTAAATGTGTGAATACCCTTCTAAATTTCTCTTTCACCTTAGGTAAAGTCCTAAAGAATAGTTTAAGACTTCCACATTTGATTTTAAATGCCTAGATACACCTTTAGCTCTCTCTTCATTTTAAGAAAAAAATCTAAAACTACTATAGGACATCCTTATTTAGTTTTAGATGTTTGTATGTAAAACCTTAGGAACCATCCTAGGACTTTTTTTGTTTAGTTTTAATTGTTTAGATATCCTTTTATATTTCTCATCATTTTTTATAAACCCTAGAAACTATTGTATTACTAATTTGTTTAGTTTTAAATGTCTAGATATCCTTCTAGACTCTCTTTAGGACTTTCCTATTTAGCTTGAATTGTCTTGATATCCCTTAAAGGACTAGATATCCCTATGGCCTCTTTTTACTTTGTTTAAAATCGTATTACTTTAGGACTTCCCTATTTAGTTTTAAATGTCTTGATATCCCTTAAATGTCTAGATATCCCTCTGGTCTATCTTTATCTTGGGTAAAGCCCTAGAAACCACTTTAGGACTCCCCCATTTAACTTTAAATGTCTTGATATCCCTCTATGTATCTCTTCAGTTGGGCAAAAACTTATAAACCACTATAGGATTATTCTCATTTAGTTTTAAACGTATGGATATCTCTTTATATCTCCCTTTACTTTTGGAAAAAACTCTAGAAATCATTCTAAAACTTCTCCTTTTCTAGTTTTAAATGAATTGATATCTCTAGGTCTATCTTCACCTTATGAAAAACCCTAATTGCATTGATATTTGTATAATGTGTTGGGATAGGGTATATTTTAAATTCAGAAGATGTTGATTGTTATAGTGTTTTTATGAATAAATAGATGTGTTTAGATTTTACAACAAGGATTTGTATTTTGAATCTCATAAGATATTGATGTTTTAATGAAATTGAAATTGCATGAAATTTGAAGATGGAAATTGAAGTTATGAAGTTGGATTTTGAAGTCAGTTAAATGACTGTTGGAGTTGTCATATATGGTACTTATGGCATTTAAGAGTTGGCTAAGTTTTGAAATTGCCATTTTAGAGTTATTGCAGATATCTATTTCATTTTATTTACCAACAATTGAATACAAGATGAACTATATTGTTATTTGCAAATATACCAATTAACAATACTAATTTCTTTTAATATTGAAAAGATAAAGGACAACTGTATTATATTAAATACGAAATTCCCTTGTTTTGCAATCTTTGTTTTGTGTTGAAGCGCATCGATAATAGTCCGATGTCATCCTTCTTCTTTGTAATATGTAGTTTTCTGTATATCCAGGTAAGTCATCTAACTGATGTCTCCAATATGTTTTGCTTTATTAACTGGATCATTTGTGAGAATAATTTTTTGTGATTACAAATGAGGCCTTGTTTTTGTCTTGTTGTTTGCTACATTCTTAGTATCATTGATGAGTTTTCATGTTCTGATTCAATAATTTAAGTATTTTAGTTTGGTTATTGTTTGAAACATTGAGGCATAATAAATCTTAGAATGATATATAGGTTGAAAACCCGTGATGCAGCTCCCATAAGGCTTATTGGTGAAATATTCCTCGAGCCTAGGATTCACAGCGAGAAGCCTTGGTTTGTCGATTAATGTGGTATAACAATGTCACATACTATAGTGTTTGTTTGCATGATAACTTATAAAATACACTTGTACTGATGAATTGACAAAAGTTGGCAAGATTTATCATTATGTTATATAGAATGAGGATTGCATTTAATAATTCAGTTTTTTTACTTTCAGTTGTATAGCTATATGGATAAAAGTTGAATGTCTCATAAAAAATGGTCCACTAAATATGTAGGAGCTGGAGTCTCATGCAGTTTGTAAAAGATCAAAGGGGTGATGAATGTCGTATTCGTTGTCCATGCATAGATTACTTAAATGTCAACTATCAAAGTCAAGATGTGGTATATAATCACTTGCTAGTATAAGGCATAGATAAATTTGATACTCTATGGCTTTATGCAACATCCCATTACCCCTGTTGAAGCTAGAATAATAAATATGAGAGATTGTTGAGAGATTAGAAAATGCATTTCATGCTCATGCATTGTATGATATGTACATACACGTGAATATTGAATTTTTTGCACATGAAAATAACTGTACATGCATTCATTGACATATTCTAGGTATAATTGTTTATAAATGTGATTATATTGATAATTGGGGTTTTGGTATGTTGAAAGCTGATTTGGAGAGTGTATTTAGTGATTTAGAGTTTTTGGTAAATTTTAGGAAAATTTCTAAAAATTTGGGTAAATTTTGGACTAGGAAAAATGCCAAATGGCAAGATAAATGATAAATGGTAGTAGAATTTACAGTCAATTGACAATGAAAATTTTGATAAATGACTTTGGGATTTATTGACAAGGGTCATTAAAAATTGGGAGATAATTGGAGTAGGAATTGGAATTGATTGGACTAGTTAAATAAGAGAGCATAGTTTGAATTCATAGAAATTGGACATATGGAAAGTGACAAGTGTCACTTGCCAAGCCATGTCTTAAAACCCACCATTCTTTTAAGTTGAAAGACCATTTTTGTTTGTCTCTCACGATTGTCTCATACTTTCTTCTTCTTCTCCATTTTCATTTCTTCACTCACTCTTACCTCACCCACGTTGAACCTAGCTTCCATCTATCAATTGCTACTTCCATTTTGTTGCTTCTTCATTTCCATAAGAAAACCTAAACCTTTCAACCTTCAAGATGACGATCGTGGGTTGTGTGTAAGCTAGAGTTGAGTGAGATTTTGAAGAATTTGGAGCTAAATCAAGTAAGTAGCTTGTTAATCTTCATGGGTATTGTTAAATGAAAATAGAATGATGAGAAATGAAAGATTGATGACTTGATTATGTGATTTTTTATGTGTGTGTCATGGATGATGAAAAGTCTATGTAAATGTCTTACTCTTGTATATGTGTGATGGGTAATAATTCATATATTGTCATTGAGATGATGTTGAGGTTGAATGATCATCAAAGTGGTGTTAGATGAGTGTAGAAAATTGTTTATGAATGGGTAAATATATATGTTCTATTTTTGGTTAATGATCAAATATAAATCATGAATTGGTTTGTGAATGATATTGAGTTGAAATGGAGAGTAAATGAAGTAGACAGGTGTATGCTTTGTTTTGGTGATATACGTATATGTATTTTTAATGTTGATATACATGAGTTTCTTAGGTGTTTTTGAGATGAATTAAAATGAGTTTTGAGTTAAGGAAAACGTAGAGTAATGTGATATTGTGCAATAAGAAGGATTGGAGGAGACAGAGATGTGCTAGTTGTGAGATGTTGGATGTTAAAAAATTTGGAAAAAAGTAGCAGTAATGTTTCTGTGAAAGTCCCCGCAGCCAACTTGCAAGCTAAGGAAAAGTTCACTATGGCCAACTCCTTAGTTCGCTGAGGCCAACTTGAAATATTTCCTCTCTAGAAAAGTTCACCATGACCAACTCTTGGGTTTGCCGTGGCCAACTTACAGTAATTTCACTAGGAATTTCCTCTCAGGAAAAGTTCGTCTCGACAAACTTTCTTGCACAGCTTAAACATGCTTTGGTATTTTGACAATATATTGTTCTGTAGTTATCCAAATGGAGTGATTTTTAATTTTAAGTAAACTAGAGACATATGGATACAAATTGTCTGAAGAAAACGAGTTTTAATTCAGTTTCTAAGAATTTCAATTTTTAGATGGGACTTGAGCACATAATACTATTCTAGTATAAGAATAGGGTATAACTTTCAGATTACTAAACCAAATTGAATGATTTTAATTTCATTAGAAACTTAAGAGATAGAAGAACAATTTTTTAGAAAAAAGTATTGCCAAATTACTTCATTTACATTGTCTAAATGATCAAGAACAATAGACCCGAAAGGCAATTTTTGGAAAAATATGAAATAATTCATTGGGTTATGAAATTAGATTCAAAGTGTTTATTTGAGGTATAACCCTATATACAAATGCTACTTAAGTGAGTTTTGATATTAAATTGATTTTGTGATGAGAATAATGAAAAAATACCCGGGATTGTCATGAACATGCATTGTGCATATTTCATATACATAAATATGCATCAAGGAATATTTGTGAAATTGTGAAAAAGTGTGATATGTGTATATTGCTTAATATAAAGGAGCAATTGGAATGCCAACATCCAGACATTGCTGGAACTTCCAGGCATTAGCTTCGGGAGGTGAGTAACCTAGATGGTTTTACTCAATTAATTGTTTATGATATATTATATTTTGAATTATCTTATGAATGTGATTTGATTATGTTGATTTCAGAAAATGAAGGTTTGAGGCTTCTTATGTTTGAATGTGATATTGAAGTGTTACTTATATGTGAACATAAAGAAATAAGTGATTTATCAACTGATTGTTGAATACTAGACTAAGGTCCAAAGATAAATGTATTCTGAATGTGAATGTGAAATAGTATGATTGATTGAGAATGTGTTAATATAAAGAATTTTATTACATGAATGCATGAAAGATAAAGGTAAAGGTAGTTGTGATCGGAGTCGCTATAATAAAGAGCTTAAAGCTTAGACTGTGATAAGAGCCTCTGGCTCAGTTATGATTGTACCTGGTATCCACTAAAGGATATGGGACATTATCTGATACAACTTGGTATCCACTAAGGGATACGGGCTAGTAAAAAGGCACTCGGTCAAAACGATAATAAAAAAAGAAAGTGAGTCTCACGAATATTGTATATACATTTCAATACTTATGTTTGATTGATTAAATTGTATTGTTGCTTTGTGTCGAATGAGAATGTGAAATGTGATACTTTATGCATATGTAAAGATGTGAATTATATGTCACGTGTATTGATATGATGTATGAATTGAGTGAACCATCAATGATGGTTATCTCATTGAGTTCGCAAAACTCACCAAAATTGTATGTTGATTTTTCAAGACCGAGAGAGGACATTAGCTATTGAAAGATGCTATAAGAAGTATATTCTTGTACCTTTGGGAGAAGATATGGCTCAAAGGTTGGTCAGCTAGGATTGGAAAGATTAAATGATTTTTGTGTAATTTCCTCTTTCATGTAGCAAATTTTGTATTAGGATATGATGATGTACATGTATAGATATTCAAAAGATACAATGTATTTTACGTTCGGAGTTATAGAATGAAATGAGGAAATTTGGTTTTTAAAATATGGTGTTTTTCCTTATGATGTCTTATAAAACAATAAAGATTGTTGATGTCATGTTAAGTGAATGTTGTGATAGAACGTAACGGGCCATTATCATAGGTTATGTACTAAAATGTCCTCAAGGTATTCCGGTGCGTACCTACTGTAGTGGTGCATTACACTTTATCATAGCGAACGTAAGGAAGCAAGATGTAGTAGAAGTGTTTGTACAAGTGTTGATGATAGTAACAATAACAATCTAGATGATGGGGATGATGATGAAATAAATGAGATGTTAGAGGATTATGGGAATTATATGGAGACTATAAATGAAACTAGTTTGCCTAACATCATCGGTAGTATTACTAAAGATAATTTTGACAAGTTATTAAAAGTTGCACAAGAAGAATTATATCCAGGGTGCTCAAATTTCTCATAGCTCTCTTTTGTTATGAAGTTATTGCATTTGAAGGTGTATAATAAATAGAGTAACAAGCCTTTTGACATGTTAATTGAATTGCTCAATAAAGCATTACCTGTTGACATAAATTACCCAAATCTTACTATGATGCAAATAAATTGTTAAGGGATCTTGGATTAGGATATATATCAATACATGATTGTAAGTATGATTATACTATATTTTGGAAGGGAAATAAAGATCTTGAAGAGTGTCTCATTTGTGGAATATCAAGATGGCGATTGGATGATGGGAGAGGAAAAAAGATATTGGAAAAAATATTGAGATACTTTCTTATTAAACCACTCCTATAGAGGCTTTGTATGTCAACAAAAACAGTCGTAGATATGAGGTGCCATAAAGAGAAACGCATAGATAACATTATGTGTCATCCAACAAATTCAACGACATGGAAAGAATTTGATGAAAAATTTCCATGGTTCGCATAGGATTGTCGTAATGTTTGACTTGGTTTAGCCTCAGATGGATTTAATCCTCTTAGTAGTATGGGTAATTCGTACAACATGTGCCCGATAATTTTAGTTTCATATAATTTACCACCTTGGAAATGTATGAAGGAGTCTTTGATCGAGCTGTCTTTGCTTATTCCAGGACCTACTACTCCTAGTAAGGATATTGATGTATACATGCAACTATTAATTGATGACTTAAACAATCTATGGGAGGTTGGATTACAAACATTTGATGTTGTTCAAAGTGAAACATTTATAACACATGCGGCTATTTTTGGACTGTAAATGATTTTCCAACTTATGGGAATTTGGCTAGATGGAGCATTAAAGGGTATATGGCATATCCTACATGTAACTATCAAACTTATTCAATGAGGCTATGAAGTAAAATATGTTGTATAGGACATCGTCGTTTCTTGGAACATGGACATAGATGGCAGAGAAGCACATTGTTTAATGGAAAAGTAGAATTCAGTGATGCTCATTTGTAGTTTTTTTGGTGATGATGTAGTTTACTAGCTATCATAATTGGGTGACATTACACCTTGCAAACACCCAAGTAATAGAAAGTGAAAGCAAAATGTTGTTGAGCTCAATTGGAATAAAAAAAGCACACTTTTCGATTTGCCATATTAGAAGGAATTGCTATTGAGGAATAATCTTGATGTGATGCATGCTGAAAAATATTTGTGAGAATATTTTAGGAACTATGATGCGAATTGATGGAAAATCAAAAGACACAATTAAGACTATATTAGACTTGTAAGATATGAATATAAGAAAATATTTTCTTTTAAAAAGAAGAGATGATGGGTCAAACATTATTCCACCACCTTGTTATAACATGTAAAAAAAGGAGAAGTAGGATTTTTTTTCAATTTCTTAAATCAATCTAGTTTCCTGATGGGTATGCATCTAATATAACCCATTGTGTGAATGTCAAAAAGGGGAAAGTAATGGGGTTGAAAAGTCATGATTTTCATGTTTCTGCAACAATTACATCCTGTTGGAATACGTGAGTGTTTACTAAGGAATGTGTCTGATACTTTAGGTCAAACGAGTTTTTTAAGCAATCATGTTACAAGACACTTAAAGTTAAAGAGCTTGAAAAAATGGAAAATGACAGAGCTTCGATTCTATGTAAGCTTGAACTAGTATTCCCCCAACATTTTTTCTATATTATGGTGCAATTGGCAATTCATTTACCATGCGAAGCAAAACTTTATAGACCAGTTCAATTTCGATGGATGTTCCCCATTGATAGGTAATCTATATAAACTTTTACTTTTTTATTAACTTATTAGTTAGTAATAATTGTTAATGTTTTATATTTTGTTTAGGTATTTATGTTCTCTCAAGCGATATGTACGTAATAGATCTCATCCTAAAGGGTTTATTACAGAGGCTTATATAATGAATGAATGCTTGACATTTTGTTTGATGTACTTAAATGACGTTGAAATAAGATTTAATAGACTAAGACTTAACTTTGATTTTGATCAAAATGGTGGCTTGTTAGTTTTCTCCCAAAAAGTTAGGCCACTTGGTATCGAAAAATATGTGGAGTTAACTAAGGATGAATACAAAACTGCCCATTGGTATATTTTGAGCAATTGTATATTATAGTATGTATATTACTTTTTATTCAAATTTTTATATTTAAATTTTTTTATTCAATCCAAATTCTTGATCGTTGCTAACTTTTTTAATTAGAGAGCATAAAGATTTGATTCGAACCAAAGGGATTGTTAATGTTGAAGAAAGACATAAGCTTAAGTTCCTATCATGGTATAGGAATCGAGCAAGTTATTTGTTGATGGAATATTATGAACTTATGACAATTTGTATCTCAGATTAGCTTCTAATTTCTTTGGGTCTTACAGATGATATAGTTATATAACTGTAACATGAAAGAGGGGACAACAACATTATATTCTTTAGCATGTGGCCCTCATATGTGTGGGAAAAAAATACATAGGTTGCATTGTTAATGGGGTTAGATTTCACATATAAGATTGAGATAGTTGACTTAGAAGCCAAAATTGTGGGGTTGTCTTTGAGGGACGTCATGACTAAAATTTTATTGACTTCTAGGTGTTATCTCTAAAATAATAGAGTTGCATTACATCAAGGATAAAAAGGTCGTTCTATTTAAGTACAAATGGTTTAATCTTGTTTATATGAAGGTGAATAGGAATATTACTAGCATCGGTGTTAGTAAGACATGGTATATATGATAATGACCTGTTTGTCCTTGCAAGTCAAGTGAAGCAAGTTTTCTACCTAAATGATAGTGTATTGGGCAGCAATTGGAATAGTGTTTAAAAGTTTCAACACCAAAGTCTCTTCAATTTTTATGAAAGGGATGATTGTATAATGAATGAGGATGATGATGAAGTATATCAAAAGATTGAATTGGACTTGAATAATGAAGCCATTCGAATAGAAGATACATATATATCTTTATTTCATAAGAGAGATGTTGATCCCAATATAATATAAGAGGATGAACTACAAGCCAATTTTATCACCCAAAGAGATGAAGAATATATTGAGGATGAATTATATGACAATGATGATACTTTGGCTGGATATAATAGTGATGGAGAGTTACATCATAATGTAATTAGTGATGATTATTTTGAAGATGTTGATGATGATGATTGAAGGGAAAAAATTGTTTTTTATATTATTTGAAAACTGAAAAACCACCATTTAAATTAACTTATGATTATAGTTAATTAACTAACTTGGGATTGGAGAAAACAATTAAAAAAAATCCAAGGGATCTACAAATTTGATCTTCTAAGTTCTAATAGAAATCATACTCATGATGTTCGTCAATGTAATCTTTCGTACTACGATGATTTTGTCTCATTTATGAGATAATGTAATCACAATTCTAGGATGAGAAGCGGTTAAAGAGTGTTATAAAACAAACCTTTTTGACATGTTTATTATAAATTAATATTTTCTAAACTCCTCTAACTAAACTACATCAAATAATTCTCCATCTACTTCTTGTTCTTGTATTTTGAATAACAAGTTCTTGACATGTTTATTATGAATTAAATTTTGTTCCACTCCTCCAACTAATCTACATCAAATAATCCTCCATCTACTTCCTGTTCTTTGAATAAAATTAAAAAATTTTCCTTACCCCCTAGGTATATAAATGATGGACTTTCTAAATTTGACAAGTTTTTTATATTGTTATTCTAATTTTCTCCTTATTTTTTGTTAGAACTTCATTTAGAAATCATTTAATAATATGATTATACATATTCAATATAATGGCACATGGTAGAAATAAGGGAAAGAAGGTGGCAACTAGTGAAGATGTTCCTCCTCCACACCATCCAGATCAACCACAACAACTGGCTTTATCCACCAATGAAGCCAGTCAGCAATAGCTTGTATCTACCTCAACTACTGGTGATGGATCTTTAGGTTTGATACTGAATTGCCTTGCCTTAAGCATGTCAAGCAATTGAAGGAAGACAACTTGCTTTAAAATGCTCTTGAATTTTTTTTGATAAATTTTCAATTTATTTAATTATATGTATTTTAAATAATATTTAAACACTAATTTAACTTTTACTTATTGTTCACAGATGAAACTCAATATCGTCGATATCGAGAACCCTGAAGTTTCAAGCTGTATTAGTTCACTGTTGAAACAAAGGGCGAAGGATCATCATTATCGACTACATAAATACTGCAAATCTTTTCCTTCAGATGAGGAGGTGTTGGATCCCACTGCCGGAGCCCAACGTCTGTCGTGAGAGCGTGGCGGGAAAACGTGATCATAATACATTTAAAAGAAAAAGACCCGCGGAAGATTAATGGGCTCTTTGGAAAACATACTTGAAACACGCTTCATGTTATTTGAATAAATCTGTGAAACATGCAAATTTAACGGTTTAGAAAGGAACCCATTGGAAGTTCAATGGACCCATCGTGAAACTTTCATGCTTTTAAACATATTCATAATTCATGCTCCAAAGAAGAGTTTCATAAAGATTTACGAATATCTCAAATCAGACCACAACTTTGAATTCAAGAGCTAAAAATCTAAAACACTCTTGAACCAATGATACTTGACATGTAACTAAGGTCTTGTTGTCCAAAACATAACATTGAAAATAAATAAACATAATGAAATGAAAACGGGAGTGCTGCCGAAACTCGTGACTCACTCGATCTCTGGCTTGTCACCTGTATAGGGGAGATTAGAGGGGGTGAGCTATAAAGCTCGTGGGAACATATTTATAATATCGCTATAAGCAAAAATATTCAAAATATCTCATTGCCGTGATACTTGTTGAATTCATAATACTAGAGCATGTATGAGTCATTTCTTGCAAAATGCTTAATTCTTGAACAAATCATGATGCATGTCACATAACAAATCATAGCACATAACATGATGGTTTGGGTGTCCCGAGTTCGTGACGTACTACACATAGCCATCGAAATGTTGATGTGTAGACGTAGTTTCATGAGGGAATCCCTGTGGGATAACCTTGTGCCACAGTCGGGCAGGCGGGAGAAGCCTTTTTGTGAGTCAATGTGCACTTGACTATCGTGAGGGACACCACAAACCCACTTAAGTATGCATAATTCAACTTGTTCTTGTAAACTTGTTTGCCAATCTGGCACTTGCTTGTAATCTTGCTTGTCATAAATATTTCGTAAAACTTGATTTCATGCACTTGTATTCGTGAAAGGAAGACATTCCTTTGTAAAAATCTTGATAATAATCATGAATGCAAATCATAATGCAGAATATAATCATTCATGATAGTATGCAATGCGATCGTGGATGATGTAATGTAAATGCATGAGATCTTGCTTGATTTGAACTAAACAATGAGTAACTTATATACTTTATTATAAACATGAACCCACCTGAATTTCTTGCTTGTTCTTGCCTAGGAATGAATTTCCTCTTGAGCCTCTTGATCCTCTGGCCTCACTTGTTCTCCTAAAATAAGAACCAAAATCCCATTTAATAACTCATGCTGAAACAAAAGTTCCATTCTTAACTTCCATCCAAAATTCCATAGTCTTAGAAACCAATTCATTACTTCATCCCTTCACATAACTTGTAGATCTATGACTCTAGTCCACAACGCTCTAAAATCACCCCAAAGGACCTCTCAGAATAAAAGATATCGTAAAACACTAAAACAAAACAGCATAAACATTTTGAGTTCGCCATGGGGCGACTGCGCGCCACCGCATGGCGAACAACTCGCTCGCCGCGGCGTGCCAACTTCCTCGCCACGTCTCACCAACATACTCGCTTGCGTCGCAAGGCAGAAGCCTTCCTCAGACGCCTTGCAGGCGTGCTCATGAACACGTCGTGGCGTGGGTTTCTAAACTCATCCAAACCAGTTTTTCCCAGATTTTCGCAGATCCATCTACTCCTTTGGCTCCCTCAACACTTTTAAACTCTACATCATGCATCCAACTCTATTGCTACACTTATCTAACACAACAACAACCACAAAATCACAACCAAAACAACAAATCTACCAAAGTTCACCTCAAGCCCTAACCCAACGATTTCTACTCATTTCCAACAAATCAAATGTTCAATCCAACACAAACAATGATAGAAGAGTTAGACTTACCTTCAGGATACTTGAAATCCGTCGAAAATCCTCAAACGGTACCTTTCCCTCTTCTCTTCTCCCTCACACGGCCGACTCTCTCTTCGTGCTTTCTCTTCTTCTTTTCTATTTCTCTTTCTTTTCTTTTCCTTACTTTTAATCCCTAAACCCTAAAATGCACATGTACTCAATTGCCTTCCTTACTTAGTCTAAAATCTCATAACTTAAGTACCTTGGCCATTTTGCCCTTAAACCATTTACTCTTCCATAAACATTATTCCATACCAAACTCAATTAAATCCAAATTTTTCCATGAATATTTTCCATAAAATCAAACTATACCATAAATCATAAATCAAATAAATTCATGCTTAATAACTTTAAGAAAACAAAAATTTGGGGTCCAACATTTCTCCCCCTCTTAAAAGAAATTTCGTCCTCGAAATTTACCTGGATCATCGAAAAGACTTGGATACTTCTCCTTCATAGCATCCAAGGGCTCCCACGTGGCTTCTTCCACTGCATGGTTCCTCCACAGAACCTTAACTAGCTGAACTGTCTTGTTTCTAAGGACTTTATCCTTGGTGTCCAAGATTGCTACTGGAATCTCCTCATAACTTAAGTCATCTCTCAACTGAATGTCTGAAACCTGAATGACATGAGAAGGATCTGATCTGTACCTCCTCAGCATGGAAACATGAAAGACATCATGAATCTGAGACAACTCTGGCGGTAACGCCAACCTGTAAGCTAGAGGTCCGATCCTCTCAAGAATCTCATATGGACCTACATATCTTGGACTCAACTTGCCTTTCTTGCCAAACCTCATTACTCCCTTCCAAGTAGACGTCTTGAGAAACACTTTCTCACCAACTTCATACTCCATCTCCTCCCGATGAGCATCTGCATAACTCTTCATTCTATCCTGAGCTGCCTTAAGCCGCTGCTTGATCAAACTAACCTTATCCATTGTCATTTGAACTAATTCTGGTCCTACCAGTTTCCTTTCACCCTCTTCATCCCAACATATTGGAGTCCTGCATCTCCTGCCATACAGCGCTTCATAAGGAGCCATCTGAATGCTAGAATGGTACGAGTTATTGTAAGCAAACTCGACCAAAGGCAAATGCTCATCCCATGCTCCCTTGAAATCTATAACACATGCCCTGAGCATTCCCTCAAGTGTCTGAATGGTCCTCTCAGATTGACCATCCGTCTAAGGATGAAATGTTGTACTAAAATGCAGCTTAGTACCTAAAGCTTCCTGCAAGCTTCCCCAAAATCTCGATGTGAACCGAGGATCCCTGTCACACACTATAGAATCTGGAATCCCATGCAATCTCACTACCTCATCAATGTACTTCCTGGCTAGCACATGCAAGGAATCAGTCTGCCTGATTGCCAGAAAATGGGCTGACTTCGTCAACCGATCCACTATAACCCATATGGCATCATGCTTCTTACTAGTCTTGGGCAAACCCATCAGAAAATCCATGGTTACTCTTTGCCACTTCCACTCAGGAATAGACAATGGCCTTAACTTTCCTGAAGGCGCCTGGTGTTCAGCCTTGACTTGCTGACACACTAGACACTTACTGACATACTCTGCTACATCCCTCTTCATGCCCTTCCACCAGAAATGCTCTCTCAAATCTCTATACGTCCTGGTGCTACCTGGGTGCATGGCATAAGGCGCATTGTGTGCCTCATCCAAGATCTCATCCTTAATCTCCTTGCTATCTGGAATACAGAGTCTGTCCCCCACTGTCATGAGTCCATCATCTCTCACCACTACCTCAGAAAGCTTACCATTCTGAATTTCCTCCCTAAGCTTGCTCAATTCTGCATCCTGAGCCTGCAACTCTCTAACCTTCTCCCTGAGAAAAGGCCTCACTCTGAAAGTAGCTAGGAGGCAATTTGGTTCCTCCTGCTCTAAACTTATCTTAAGCTTGGCCATCTCTTCCAATAAAGGAAGGTACACTGCCCGAACATGAGCAATAGAGGACTTCCTGCTCAAAGCATCTGCCACTACATTCGCCTTGCCTGGGTGATACTCAATCAACAAATCATAGTCCTTGAGCAGCTCAATCCACCTTCTCTGCCTCAAATTCAACTCCTTCTGGCTCAGCAAGTACTTGAGGCTCTTGTGATCCGTAAAAATCTTTGTCTGAACCCCATAAAGATAATGCCTCCAAATCTTTAAGGCAAATATCACTGCTGCTAACTCCAAGTCATGAGTCGGATAATTCAACTTATACTGCTTCAGTTGCCTTGAAGCATATGCTATCACCCTGTCTCCTTGCATCAATACACAACCGAGACCCTTTCTCGATGCATCACTGTACACTACATAGCCCTCATCACGGAAGGTAAAATCAAGACTGGAGCACTTGTCAACTGCTTGAGCTCCTCAAAGCTCTTCCGCACTCATCGGTCAGATAAACTTCGATTCTTCCGTAATAGCTTGGTCATCGGGCAGCTATCATGGAGAATCCCTCCACGAACCTCCTGTAGTAACTGCAAGACCCGTAAAACTCCTCACCTCATCCATTTGTCTTGGGTACATGCCAACTTACTATCGCTTCAACTTTTCTCGGATCAACATGTACCCCATCCTGCGAAATCACATGTCGAGGAATGTCACCTCACGAAGCCAGAACTCACACTTGCTGAACTTAGCATAAAGCTCTCTCTCCCTAAGAGTCTGCAAAACAGTCCTGAGATGCTCCTCATGATCTTCCTCACTTTTAGAATACACCAGAATGTCATCTATAAACACTATGACAAACTGATCCAGAAACTCCTTGAAGACCCTGTTCATGAGATCTATGAAAGCGGTGGAGCATTGGTCAAGTCGAATGGCATAACTAAAACTCATAATGCCCATAACGGGTCTGAATCTTTGTCTTGCTTACATCGACTCCTTGATTACGGTGATGATAGCGACACGAGATCTATCTTGGAAAAGACCCGTGATCCCTGCAGCTGATCAAACAGATCATCTATCCGTGGCAAAGGATACTTGTTCTTGATTGTCACCTTATTGAGCCTCCGATAATCAATGCACATCCGCCATGATCCATCCTTCTTCTTCACAAACAAAACCGGTGCTCCCCAAGGAGACGAACTAGGCCTGACATACCCCTTCTCTAACAGTTCCTCCAACTGTTCCTTAAGCTCCCTCAACTCCGCTGGAGCCATCCTGTAAGGCGGGATAGAGATAGGTGCGGTTCCGGGAATCAAGTCAATGGCAAACTCGATTTCCCTCACCGGCGGCAAACCTGGTAACTCATCCGGGAAAACATCTGGAAACTCCCTCACAATCGGGAAATCCTCTAGCTTCCCTTCATGCACATCGGCATCTACAACATGCGCCAAGAAAGCTTCACATCCCTGGCCTATCATCCTTTCAGCTAACATAGCTGAAATCGGTCTTAGTGATGGTGTCTTCCGTCCCTCTCAAGATCACCTTCTCACCATTGCCGGATCAAACTCTACCTCTTTCAGACCACAATCCAACTTGGCCAGATACTTCTCCATAGTATCCATCCCCAGGATAACATCTAACCCTCTAAGGTCTAGCGGCAGTAAATCCACTACCAATCTAGCACCATCTATGAAGAGCTCACACTGGTCATACACCTGACTAATCACCACATTCCTCCCTAGAGGAGTACTAACAATCAAGGCCTATCCAAAGGCATGAACTCACACCATGCAATGCTATGCTCAGAAACAAATGAATGCGAGGAACCGTAATCAATCAAAACAAAGATCGCTGAATTATATAATCGAGCCATACCGTGAACACCTCAGGTGCGGCTGCAGCTTCCTCCCTGGTCATGGCAAACACTCTTGCCGGCGCCTGACCTCTTGGCCTTCCTGGAGGAATAGTCTTCCTCGCAGTCCCAGGCGCCTACCTCGATGGAATGCGGTTCCCACTGCTCTCTGCATGCTAGGAGCTGGCTGTGACCCTCTGGTCTCTTGCACTGTGGGCAATGCTTGGCTATATGCCCCTTCTCTCCGCATCTGAAACAAATGCCAAGTGATCTGAGGCACTCTCCCTGGTGATGTTTCCCACACTGGTCACATAAGGGGTAAGTGAACCCGCTCCTTCCAGCTCTACCTGTGCCTCCCACATTAGAGGCTTGCCCTGAAACAGCTCTCACCTGCTTGTTCCTGGTAGCCCTACTGCTACCTACTTCACTCTGACTATGAGTACTCCTTGTGCTCCTCTAAGGCAATGGAGCACTAGTACCCTTCTTGAAGGTCTGATCCCTGTTCTTCCTCTTCTTGTTCGCTTCATTCCTGATATTCTCCAGTTTCTCAGCCTGGAGAGCAGCATCCACCAATTGCTGGTAGTCACAGAAATTGTGAATCAGGACTTTCTCCCTAATTCCCAAGTGAAGACCTCCCTCAAACTTGCGACACTTGTCTTCCTCTGTTGCCACAATGTTAGCTGCATATCGGGAAAGCTGTGTGAATTTCAGCTCATACTCGCTCACACTCATGTCCCTCTGCATCAGATTCAGAAACTCTCTGGCCTTATCTTGCACATAAACCCTGGAGAGATACTTCTTCCTGAACACTTCCACAAAGTCCCTCCATGTCAAGACCAAGGGAACAACTTTGACCGTGAGGCATTGACTCCACCAATGCAGTGCGTCACCCTGCAACAAACTGACAGCATAATCTAGCTTGTCCTCATCTGAGCATCTCATCTGAACTAGGACCCTCTCAGTCCTCTTCAAATAGGCTTCAGCCTCTTCTGGATTGGTAGTCCCACTGAAATCCACAGCCCCAAACTTCCGGAGCTTGTCATACTGTCCACTCCTGTCTACTGGAGCTTGCATCGGCATCTGCGATCCCTATCCCATGGCATACGTGAAAGCCTGAGCAAAGGCTTGAAAGAAACTTGGATCCATGGGAGTCCCCTGAGGCATAGGAGGAGGCGGAGGAGGCACTTCTTGCTGCAAACTAGGTGCCTCTGAAATCGGAACAGAATGTGTCCCGGCGTCCTGAGGAATATGAGATTCATTCGTACTCCCCCGATGAGAATGAGATCGAGTCGTAGCTCCCCGAGTTCTCCTTCGAGGTGGCATGTTCACTCCTTGAATAGAAAACCATTGAAAACTTTAGTTCATGTAAGACACTTTTCAAAGTATGCAAAAACAGTTCCAATCGTGTAAAACAATGCATGTAATTCCTTGAAAGCAATGTCATGCAGCCCTAGATCAAAAACCTAGGCACTCTGATACCAAACATGTTGGACCCCACTGCCGGAGCCCAACGTCTGTCGTGAGAGCGTGGCGGGAAAACGTGATCATAATACATTTAAAAGAAAAAGACCCGCGGAAGATTAATGGGCCTGCTGGAAAACATACTTGAAACCTGCTTCATGTTATTTGAATAAATGCGGCGAAACATGCAAATTTAACGGTTTAGAAAGGAACCCATTGGAAGTTCAATGGACCCATCGTGAAACTTTCATGCTTTTAAACATATTCATAATTCATGCTCCAAAGAAGAGTTTCATAAAGATTTACGAATATCTCAAATCAGACCACAACTTTGAATTCAAGAGCCAAAAATCTAAAACACTCTTGAACCAATGATACTTGACATGTAACTAAGGTCTTGTTGTCCAAAACATAACATTGAAAATAAATAAACATAATGAAATGAAAACGGGAGTGCTGCCGAAACTCGTGACTCACTCGATCTCTGGCTCGTCACCTGTATGGGGGAGATTAGAGGGGGTGAGCTATAAAGCTCGTGGGAACATATTTATAATATCGCTATAAGCAAAAATATTCAAAATATCTCATTACCGTGATACTTGTTGAATTCATAATACTAGAGCATGTATGAGTCATTTCTTGCAAAATGCTTGATTCTTGAACAAATCATGATGCATGTCACATAACAAATCATAGCACATAACATGATGGTTTGGGTGTCCCGGGTTCGTGACGTACTACACATAGCCATCGAAATGTTGATGTGTAGACGTAGTTTCATGAGGGAATCCCTGTGGGATAACCCTATGCCACAGTCGGGCAGGCGGGAGAAGCCTTTTCGTGAGTCAATGTGCACTTGACTATCGTGAGGGACACCACAAACCCACTTAAGTATTCATAATTCAACTTGTTCTTGTAAACTTGTTTTCCAATCTGGCACTTGCTTGTAATCTTGCTTGTAAACTTGCTTGTCATAAATATTTCGTAAAACTTGATTTCATGCACTTGTATTCGTGAAAGGAAAACATTCTTTTGTAAAAATCTTGATAATAATCATGAATGCAAATCATAATGCAGAATATAATCATTCATGGTAGTATGCAATGCGATCGTGGATGATGTAATGTAAATGCATGAGATCTTGCTTGATTTAAACTAAACAATGAGTAACTTATATACTTTATTATAAACATGAACCCACCTGAATTTCTTGCTTGTTCTTGCCTAGGAATGAATTTCCTCTTGAGCCTCTTGATCCTCTGGCCTCACTTATTCTCCTAAAATAAGAACCAAAATCTCATTTAATAACTCATGCTGAAACAAAAGTTCCATTCTTAACTTCCATCCAAAATTCCATAGTCTTAGAAACCAATTCATTACTTCATCCCTTCACATAACTTGTAGATCTATGACTCTAGTCCACAACGCCTCTAAAATCACCCCAAAAGGACCTCTGTAACAAAAGATATGCGTAAAACACTAAAAACAAAACAGCAGAAACATTTTGAGTTCGCCATGGTAACGACTGCCGCCGCTTGTGTAACAACTCATGGCCTTGGCGTACAACTTCCTCGCCACGTCTCACTAACATAATCGCACGCCTTGGCGTCATACTCAAGACGTCGCGGCGTGCAAGGGTTCTGAAAACTCATCCGAACCCAGTTTTTCCCAGATTTTTGCAGATCCATCTACTCCTTTGGCTCCCTCAACACTTTTAAACTCTACATCATGCATCCAACTCTATTGCTACACTTATCTAACACAACAAAAACCACAAAATCACAACCAAAACAACAAATCTACCAAAGTTCACCTCAAGCCCTAACCCAACGATTTCTACTCATTTCCAGCAAATCAAAAGTTCAATCCAACACAAACAATGATAGAAGAGTTAGACTTACCTTCAGGATACTTGAAATCCGTCGAAAATCCTCAAACGGTACCTTTCCCTCTTTTCCTCTTCTCTTCTCCCTCACACGGCCGACTCTCTCTTCGTGCTTTCTCTTCTTCTTTTCTATTTCTCTTTCTTTTCTTTTCCTTACTTTTAATCCCTAAACCCTAAAATGCACATGTACTCAATTGCCTTCCTTACTTAGTCTAAAATCTCATAACTTAAGTACCTTGACCATTTTTCCCTTAAACCATTTACTCTTCCATAAACATTATTCCATACCAAACTCAATTAAATCAAAATTTTTCCATGAATATTTTCCATAAAATCAAACTAAACCATAAATCATAAATCAAATAAATTCATGCTTAATAACTTCAAGAAAACAAAAATTTGGGGTCCAACAGGAGGCAAGGAGACATGTTCCCGAATGGGTGACTCTAAAAAATTGGAGTCAAATGTGTGATTATTGGTCCTCTACTAACGTTAAGGTTTGTCTTCTTTTTCTTCACATTTGCTTCAATTAATCTTGTGCCACATTTAATGACTATTTATGTTTTGTATTTAGGAAAAGTGTGAGAAAGTTAAGGTTAATAGAGAAAAATGAGAACTCTTCACAACCAAGGCTCCAAATCATTTGTTGTGGTTCGAAAAGAATTTGTAAGTTCTTTGGTTAGAAATTATAATTATATAAATTAATACAATATTATTTAATGTGTTTCAATTTTTGTTTTCATAAAACATAGTGAAAAGGAAATACATGGACAAGAGTGTGATAGGATTACACTCTACAAACTGACACATTAGAAGGAAGGTGAATGTTGGGCGTCTGAAGAAGCACAAGGTAATTATGTAAGTCCAAAATTTTGTTTAATTTTATGTTTATTAATTTTTGAATTAAATATTGATTTATTTTTTAAATTTTAGAATAAGATACAAGTGTTGTTGTAGAGCTTATTGTCTAAGGAAATGAGCCAAATGTAGATAACGTTTGTAACAACGTCTTTGGTAAAAGATCATGCTGCATCAAAGGTCTTAGGCATGACCCTAAGCTGATTGTGGCATCCTCTCGCGACCAGTATATGTAACGACGTTTCAAGAAGAGAATCGGTCGCTTAAGACTTCGTTACAACATAATAAACAAAAGTTAGATTGTACTAAATAAAAGTTAACCAAGTTTGAAAAGATAGTCAAACAAATACTAGTCTCAAATTATAAAAGTAGTAGTGACGATGGAAACGACCCTTAGTTTGTACATAAGCTTTTTTAATTAACATTTAATGACAATTAATTTTTATTTTAATTTTGATTAATTAATTATAAATCAAAATATCTAAATATCACAAACAATATGATGGATTAAAATCCTAAAATAATCATAATTGAATATCCAATTTTTATACAAATGTTTACTAAAAATCAAAACTCATCACCAAAACTTTTTTAACGTTATTCAAAATGTCACCAATAATTTTTTAAAATTAAATAAAAACATAGCTAAAAAGATTTTGCAATGATTCCAAAATTGTTGCCAAAAGTTTTTAAATACATTACCTAAGTTGTAGCAAATAACATTTAGCTATGTTCTGAAAATTTTCGCTAAAATATGTTTTGTTATGTAAACATTATCCTTGCAATATATTATTTGCTACAGGTAATTAATGTAGCTAATACTTAACTTTTAGCCACCAATAATAATCGTCAGGAATAGTCTTTTGCAACGATTAGTTTTAATCTCGTCTATTTCTTTTGACGTTGTACCATAAATCAAAGAGAAAAATAATTTGCAATGAAAACATCGTCGATAATAATTTTTTGCTACCTGAATTTTGCGGTGAAATGTTCAATGATTTTTTTCGTTGCTAAAAAATATTTGCGCCGAATTTTGTACTTGTACTTGTACTTGCGTCCTCACCCCTGAGGACAGTGGACAAGGACGTAAAAGTCCTGTCCCTGAGGATGTTTGGTTCTTGTCTGCATTATTTTCTGTCCTGTCCGCAATGGACAAAGACAGAAAATTCTATCCAAACCCAAACATAGGTATAGAGACATTGTCCTACATTTGAGAGGAACAAAAGACTCCTCTCTCCTTCTTCTTTCTGAAAGCTACATCTGCTTCTTCCAACAGTTTCGTCTCACCCGCACCTCCTCTTCGTTGATCAGCTTCTCCTCTCTCTCACACCTCTTGTTCTTCCTTCTGCCTCGTCTCCAAACGTCACTCTCTCAAGCGAACCCAACGTTGGACAGTGAAGCCTCTCTTCTGGGTCAGACGTTTTTCATCCCATCTCGTGTTTGTTCTTCTGTAATACATAGTGGGTTTCTGTAACATCCCGTCCCCATATTAAGGGTTAGGACCCGAACTTTCAGTATCTATGAACTCAAAGAGAGGTTCAGGAAATGCATTTTTCTTGCTCATGCATCATGTTAGCATATAAGCAAATAGATACGGAATGTTTTCACATAAAAAGTGGTACATGCATTCATTGACAACTTCTGGGTATAAATGGTATTAAATGTGTGTTTTTTTTAAATGAGGGGTAGAAGGAGTAGAAAGAGTGATCTTGGTATGAGTTGTGATAAGGAAAATTTAGAAACAAGATTTGGTAGTGATCTGGACAATGTTCATTGAATATGCTTCAGTATTTTAGCCACAACGTTTTCTGTGGTTGTCCAAACGAGATGATTCTTAATTTGGACTAAACTAGAGATATATGGATACTTTTTGTATGAAGACATCGAATTTTAATTCTGTGTCTAAGAGCCTCAAATATTGTCATGAAGTGAAGAATTGGGTGCAGTGTTGGTTTACGAATGAAAATTTTGTCTTCGAATTTTAGAAGAAAATATGGACTTGATCTAGAGAGCTTTTGCCAAATTTGCCTTTTGAAAAGTTGTAGATCTTTTTTTTTATATTTCCAATGGTATAAAGTTTGTAAATTTTGGATATCAGAGTCAAAGGTTATGATTCTTATAAGTGGATATGTTTTGGATGCAAAAAGCAGACGATAGAATGGAAGAAAAGCAGATGATAGAATCGGGGCCAAATATGGACTTGATCTAGATCAATTTGGCAAAGTTTCCTTCTCGAAAGTTGTAGATCTTTCTTTCAGCTTTCCAATGGTATAAAGTTTGTAAATTTTGGACATCGGAGTCAAAAGTTATGACTCTTATAAGTGAATATGTTCTGGACGCAAAAAGCAGACGCAAAAAAAAAGTAGACGCAAAAAGCAGACGATAGAAATGAGATGATTGAAATGAGACGATAGAACTAAGATGAAAGGAAAGTGAGATGATGCAAAAGTGAGACGATACAGAAGTTAGACGATAGAATTGGCCTTCGAGGTCTTCACGAAAGTTTTAGATCCAGAAGTTCTCTTTCTAATGGTCTAAAAACGAAGTCAATCGGACATCTGTAGCAAAAGTTATAGCATTCTCACTGAGACATGTACATTTTAGGTGAGGGTAGAAACGTGTTGGAGTCTTTTGGCCATAAATTCTTCTCTAGACCTATAAATGACTTGATTCTTGAACCATTGGATTTGTAAGACATTTCCCTACATCTCCACCAAGAATCATAGTCATATGAAACTAATGGAGAAAGATTTAGTGAAAAGAGTGAGACGGGTACAGTGAGTATGTTCTTCAATGGTATGAACTGGTGTTATCCCACTGAACATACTTCAGTGTTTTGATGATATCTTGATTTGTAGAAATCAAAATGAGATGATTTCTGATTCCGGGTGAACTAGAGACATGGAGCTACAAATGTTATGAAGGACTTGGGATCTGATTCAGTCTCTAGGATGTCTAAGATTCTTATGGAAGTTATGTATAATATAATGTATGGACAAGAGCAGTCCAAAATGTTTGAAGCATATCTTTTGAATCACTGAACCAAATTGAATGGTTTCGGAGGCATAAGAAACTTAAGGAAATGGAGGATATTTTCTAGAAGATAATGATGTGTAAGAAGGTTCAAGAATATTTTTGGCAAGACACTTAAGTTTAAAAGAACATAAGCTTATAGGGAAGGATAAAATGGACTTTTTGGACTCATTAATGGCATAATTGGAAAAAAGAAGTGTGCTCTTGCTTATAAATGGAGAAGAACTACGGGAATGAGAAGATTCTAGAGAAACAAAATGTGTGGATGAGAAAAGAGATAAGAGAGAGAAAATATGAAAAAAAGAATGAGAGAGAGAAAGAAGAGAAACCAGCTAGGGTTTCATTTGTGTTAACCTTCAAGAGAGATTTTGAATTGTTCAAGAAGAGAATAAGGAAGAGGAAGAAAAGAGCTTCCATTTGAGATAAAGATCTCTGCATTTGGTGAAGAATCAAGGTTAAGTGTCTGCATTCAGCCGCTCCCCGATTTTGGAAACAAATGCTAAAATGGAGCGTACTGTGAGTAGACCTAGATGGTCTCACTTCATTGTTTGCTTTATTTGAATTTTGTATACATTGATATCTGCGATGATTGTGCTACATGATTGATTTGAAATATTGAAGTGCTCAATATATGTGAATAAGGTGAACTAAGTGTTTTCGGAATGTGCATTGCATGCAAGTGAAAGAGTGAATGGTCAACTATATGTTGAATGCCGGACTACGGTTCGATGATAAGTGAATATGTTCAAATAAGTTCATGCAATGTGAGTGATGCATTCCATCTCATGAATACATGAAATATAAAGCAGTTGTGATTTGATTCGCCTATATGAAGCGCTTCCACGTAGAGCTATGCTCCGTGATTATGTGATGTGACTGAGCCTAAAGGCCAGTATTGTGATTTGACTAAGCCTACGGGCTAGTAATCTGATTCGAATGAGCCTACGGGCTAGTACTCTGTATATGTGAGAGGCACTCAATCACAACAATAAGAACGAATATGAGTCTTATACAAATGGCATATGCATATGAATGTCTAAATGATCTGAGTGTGAAATTTGAATTCTATGTGATATATGAGTATGTGTTATGTGACTGGGTGAGCCATCAAGGATGGTCACTCATTGAGTTCGCAAAACTCACCCAAAATTTGCAACTATTTTTCAGGATTAGAAGAATACCCCGTTAGGCCAACAGGAGTGTGGCTACTTCTTTCAAGTGAAGGATGGAGGTCGGGATCAGTTCGCGTCTACATTGCATGTCTATATTTTTGTATTAAATTGTTTATTCCGCAACTTCCATATGAATTGTATTTTGAAATGACTCAAGTGTTTGTATTGTGAAAGGGCCAAATGGCCATATGGGAATTTTGTAAATGGCCTTGTATGATGGAAAAAGGGCTTATGGTGTAACACCCTACTCCCGTAAGACCCGAACCCGATATCGTTGGTGATATCCGAGTCCGTGTCCCGCGAGAGTGGCGTACTACATCAGTCGATTTAAAACTCAGTATACATTTTTTTTCTTTTTGGAGCCATTAATTCAATGTTAGTGCGGCAAACATAGTAAGTAAATACCTTGTCATCCATATTTAAACCTTAGTTCTAACATTTCCAATGCCTTTTTCACATCACTAGACATCCAAATAAATACAAATTAAATATTACTACAGTCATACATATACTAGGGCTAATACTGAAAAATTGGCAGCACTAAATTCCTCAATTCAAATACTCAAATAATTATCCATATTCAATTCAAAATCAAACCCTATCATTAATTTCAATACATCTTCACCTAGCCTCATACCCATTTCTTCAAATCATAATAATCATCACTTTAATGCCTACATGAACCTAATACATGCTTTAAACCCTTTTATTAATCACTCCTCACTATCATGGCATTTAATTCCATGTAAAAACACCATTTAAAACTCAAACCTTAAATGAATACATACCTAATTGAAAAACCTCCTTTAAAGCTTCAACAACCAACTTCTAACTCCTACACCAAAGTACCAACCTCCTTCTCTTCTCAAGTATGCTCAAAACTCATCTTCTAGCTTTGATGGAAGTAAGAGATGGTAGCTTGAAGTTGTGGAGAAAGTTGAGAAAAGGAGCAAAATTTCGATGGTTGAAATGAAGAGTTGGTGTTTTGTGTTTCGGATGGCTATACATAAACAACAAACATTCATCCTTCCCTTAACATATACACGTCTGAGCATTGTGAGAGGAAGTGCATTTAATGATGTCTTTTTCAATGGCAATTTATAATTGGTTCTAACTTAAAGAAAAGTCAAAAAAATATTTGTTTAATCCAGTCCAAAATTTTACTCCATTTAACTCCTATGATCCTAATTTCAGTCCCAAAATAAAATACCCAATATTACGGTGCCAATGGGTAGCAATTTTGCTACCAAAATTGACCGATTAAGCCACTTGGCGATTTTTCGATCAGGAATTGTCTCGAAAAATCTAGAAAAATTCCAAAAATCCTAAAATGTAAAACAATTTATGGTGCAGTCAAATAATTTTCCAAACTCAATTACTCCATTAATTTCACATGAAGTTCCATTTAAAACTAAGCGGAAAATGTCATGAATGCATGTATTGTTAGACCCCACCCCCACCGTAGGTGTTTGCGGAGTTATCTTTACTTGGCGAGTGTTCTTGGGTTATACTGCTGCATCCAACCTTAATCAGTATTGTCCTCTTTGGTGGTGGGTGAGCCACGGTTGAACCCACGACCTCGGTTTTATTCCACTTTATGTGGGCGCTCTCACCATTGAGCCATTACCGCCGCGGATATAACTCGCAAACACCTACTGGTGGGGGTGGGTCCAACATTAAAAGCGCCTTTTAATGTTGGACCCCCCCCCACACTGGCTAACATTTCACCGTGTGTTTGCGGGTTATACCACAGCGGTGTTTGCGGGTTATCTGTGGCATCCAACTTAATCGATATTGTCCTCTTTGGTCATGGGTGAGCCACGGCTCGAACCCATGACCTCAATTTATTCACTTTATGTGGGCGCCTCTCACCATTGAGCCATGCAAACACTCGCCGCATGATATAACTCGCAAACACTACAGGTGGGGGTGGGGTCCGACATTAAAGCGCCTTTTAATGTTGGACCCCACCCCCCACACCTTGGCTAACATTTCCCACCCAGCGTGTGTTTGCAGGTTATACCACGGCGGGTGTTTGCGGGTTATACCGTGCTCAATGGTGAGGCGTCCACATAAAGTGGAATAAAATTTCGAGGTCATGGGTTCGAGCCGTGGCTCACCCATGACCAAAGAGGACAATATCGATTGTTGATGCCATGATAACCCGCAAACACCAGCCGTGGTATAACCCGCAAACACACGCCGGTGGGAAATAGTGAGCGTCCACGTAAAGTGGAATAAAACCTTGAGGTCATGGGTTGGTAGTGGCTCACCCATGACCAAAGGAACAATCTTGATTAAGGTTGGATGTGGCGGTATAACCCTTGAACACTGCGCCGCAATATAAACTGCAAACACCTACGGGTGGGGGTGGGGTCAACATTAAAATCCGTAGGTGTTTGCGAGTTATCTTGCGGCGAGTGTTTGCGGGTTATACCGCTGACATCCAACCTTAATCGATATTGTCCTCTTTGGTCATGGGTGAGCCACGGCTCGAACCCATGACCTCAAGGTTTTATTCCACTTTATGTGGACGCCTCTCACCATTGAGCCAATCCATTAAGTGATTATGATGTTTTTCAGAATGTATGAAGATTATGAATGAGAGTATGAAATTGTATATGATTTGGGAATTGTATATGAATTGTGTATAATTTTGGGATGTTCATTTGAAATTGAGATGGCATATTTAATTAAATTATGAGTTTGGTATTGATTGATTTGAGAATTTATGAAGTGTTTAGAATTAAGATTGTGTTCTGTTGGTGTTTGGATGCCGGACGGGAGGTCCGATGTTGCCTTGTGTTATTGGATGAATTACGATATTAGAAGTGCGTTTGCTTTGTTTTAAATTTTTTGGGCTGTCAAAATACAGCTGTTATGCTGCCGAAATTTCGATAAAATCTAGGTTAAAAATGTAATTTGAGATTGGTATGGATTTATATAAGATTGCGTATAAGAATGAATTTTCTTATGGGAAATTATATGGATGTGATTGATGTAAGAAATGAGAATAAGAAAGAAAAAAAAATTCATAACGGATTTTGGAACGTCTTAGGATTCCCAACGCGCCTATGTTCAGTCGATCGTTTCCTTTGAAAATTGTTGTCGGATGTCGAATCTGTTTAGTGAAGTGTTTGATTTCGTTTCGCTTTGCAATCTGTTCGTTTGATTCGATTAGTATTTGCTTCCGCTTGCATTTGCTTCCGCTTCGCTACTTTTCGATTTGTTTCGATTAAACTTACTCGATTCGTTTAGCTATTTTAAACTTCGCATTAAACTTTGCATTTGTTTCACGTCGGTTTCCGTTCTGCATATGTAGTTGGGTTCCGGTAACTGGATCCAACATGTATACTATGTGCATGTGCAACCAATCAGTAATTATTGAGGCTATATGCTGTATGTGCATGCCGAGATATAATTTACTATCCCGAACCCGTCCCAATTACCAAAATACCCTTTCCTATAGGAGAGGGGATGTTACATATGGCCTATTTGAATTTTTGACTTCCGCATGCGTGTCTGTAAAGAGTTAAAAAAATAGATACCGAATTTTGATTGATTGAGTGTTTAGCACACCACCCTCGTGGAGCGCGGTCTCGGATATCACCATCGATATCGGGATCGGGTCTTGTGGGAGTGGGGTGTTACATCTAGGTGGTATCAAAGCCCAGAAGTACAATCTTATATGGGCATTCTGAAATATGTGTCAAGTTACATGCACATTAGTCATGTCATAGCAAACAGCGACAACTGATCCCCAGTATGAGTCACATGCATGAGAATTCTTTAAGAGTTTGAGTTGTTAGGAGCATTGAGAGAAATGATGATCTGACTGAATGTGAGAAAATAAGATTTCTGGACATATTGGAAATGAGAAATAGTATCTGGTTTTGTATGGTAGATAAGAGTCCCCCACAGAAGGGTGCATATCCTTGAAGGTGATATATCCTTTGGGGGGTGAAATAAGTGTGAATCGACATATTGCCATAGATTGATTGGGGAAAATAAGAATATGAATAGAAATGAGGAGACTATTGTGTATAGACAGAATGAAATGAAATCATAAAACTGTTATGATCATAAAAGGGCGATTTTGGAATCGAAATGGTTATGCGAGTATTGTGAGAAGAGGTTGTAATTCAGTATAAGGGGATATTAGGGGAATGTTGAGCCTGGAAATTAATAATAACTATGCATCGAACATTCTGGATTGGTTGAGGTTATATATATATATATATATACATATGGGAAAAGAAATAGTATACGGATGAATATGAATATAAGAGATCAAGATTCAGTGTAATTGTATCGATGGAAGTATCAGTGAATATGAAATCGAAATTTCAATCGGGTGATATGTCCTCAAATGTGATATAAATGTGAATACATTGTCATGGATTGTTTGAGGAAAAATAGGGATATAAGTAGAAATGGTGAGATTTAAGGTGTCTAAGCCAAGTGATATGACCTTAAAAGGTTGAACTTGGATTTAGGATGGTTGTGTAATTATCGATATAAGAGTTTATGATTCAGTATGAGAATATATCTGTGGAGTGGAGATTTAAGCTTCATATGGGTTATACCCCTACCATTATAAATGGATTGAAAATAAACATGTGTGAGATGAAATAAATGACAATTGGAAGAATGAGATGATGATGGTGATTTAGAAAAAAAAAAGTTGTTGAGTTCAGATTAAATTGTCACTGTGAGTGTACATCTGATAGTGGGATCACCATAACAGGTGAAATTATTAAGCATATGTGAATAATATGCATGAAGATGATATAGGAAGTAATCGGTGACTTATTGAATAAGTGCCAATGATAGTTCCCATAGTTTAAAGTTCAAGATAGAGTAAGACATGAGAGTACTTGTAGTGATCAATTGGGAAGGAATTGAGACTGTTTAAGTTAATGATGTTAACATAGGTGATGAGCTTGAGGGAAAAGAAGAGGGACGTGATTATAACAAAATCCCCATAATCGAGAACTGGCACAAAAAGAGAAAGGTTATCTAGAATTAAATGGGATTAAAGTGTCCTTAGTAGTATAAGCTACTAATTGGTAAATTGATGTGAATACATCTTTAGATAAGATGTGATGATTTTGGCGATGTATGCCAAGATATTAGAGTAAATGAAATTGTTTAAGTGTCCTACAGAGCCTCATTACAAGGGATGTTCTGATCATGTAAGCTATGACATAAATTGATCTTATTGAGATATTATGCACAGTTAAAATTGATCTTCTCGAGGTATTAGAGATGACTGATATGTAATGACGAAAAATAGTTGATTGATAAGTTTTTTATGAATAGTGTTGATGATTGTAGTAAAAAATCTTCTTTCAAAGAAGAATTTCCTTAAATGGAGTTAAGTTGATCTAACGATTCGATTTTAAGAGTAATCAGTGAAGAGACAAATCGGAAATGAATATAAAATAAGTCAAAAGTGAATAATGGAGTCATATCCTAAGCAGAAACTCAAGCATAAAAAGTGGAATATGCCACCAAGAGTGTATACACCAACTACATGAGTGGATTATAAATTCAAGGTGACACTATTGCAAATGTGGGGAAAATATAGGTCCCCCCTTATATTCGATATAAATATGTTCGGGAGATACAAATTCAATATGAGGAATGAAATACCAACACACAAAGTGAAGCATTCAAATAACTTGAAATGTGTGGAGGAACTAGTAAGAATGAATAGGCATTTGAGTAAGCCGATGTGAATTAAAGGAATTTGAATGAAAAGAGAAAATCATTAAAGACAAGAAGTCAAGTGGGAGACTGAAAATGACATGAGACAAAATTACTTACATTGAGGAACTAGTCACCTAAGGAATTGCAAGAAATTAACACAAGGAAAATGTGAGTGATAGTTAATGATACTCGAATGATATTATGATATTGAAGATTTAAGTGATCCAAGCAAAAATTTGTATCAATTAGTGAAGATGATCATAGATGTTATTTTGAGTGTGCTTGAAAAGTAAAAGGAGGCGTTTTTGAATATTTGAAGAATAAGATACTGATGATAAAATATCAATTGGATTTGGAGATTGTGCAATGCTTAATGAAGTTTCGCGTCAGAGATTAAGATGCAATCTGTTGTAATAGTAAAAAGTGGGTTTTGATGTGCATAGGATAATGAAAGTCTTTTGAGTTGATTTTGATACATGGTTTAGAATTGTTATGATAGAAATCGCTTTGAAATCTTGGAGACATTAGATGTGCAAAGCCATTTCTGAAATGTACATTATGCAAGATTGAAGAAATTATTGAGTTTGGAGGAAATGCACAAATGAGTGCTATATTGGTAAAATTAGTGTGTAATCTGACACACTTAACAAACAATTTTATAATGGAATGATACACATTCAGATATTGAGGCTTCCACATTTAGTGTAATGAGGAGTGCAGAATATTGAGTGGCATATGGGGTAAAATAAATTGTTGCTAGATGCATTGAACTTTAAGATCAAGTCTACTGGAAAGAAGTAAGAAACCAAAAAGCTAAAGAATTCAGAGTTGTGAATCACCCGGAAAAAGTGAAAACGAATTTGAACTTTCAAGTGAAATCGGAAAAATGATATTTGGTGATTGAAATAAGAAGTACGTATATGCGATTAAGATAATTGAGCAAAGAAAGTGTTAGAGAAGCCTAAGTAACAACCTAAGATAAACATCCTAGTGGGGATACACTAAGATTGTATTTTAGCTACTAAGGATGTAGAAACAAGTGGTTGAAGGTTTGAACTACCAGCAGTTTTAACTATTAGGAATATGCTTGAAGCTTATATTTTTGAATTCATAGGAATGTGAGATATTGTTAGTAAGTGTGATGAATCTGAAATAAGAGTAAAGTGACTCATGAAAGATGAATGAGGTAGGTGGACCAACACCGTATTTAGAGAATATAGTGAAATGGACATAAGTGTTGAATGTATTAATATTCAAGAGAAGTGAACTGTCAAAGGAAAGATGAAATGTTTTTGTGAGTACCACCTTGGAAAGGTGTGCTTAGATTTGGAGAAAGTATAAGTTAAGCCACATGAATTGGTATGTGTGAACAGTTTTATAAATTAGTGTTATTGGTGAAAGAGGTCTTAGATTCATAATATGTGATATGTGATCAGGTTTTGAAATAATGGTATGATCAACAGAGATAGATTGACAATATACGAAGTTTAAGTTGGTAGTAATATGAAATATGCTCATGAAATAGTCAAGATAGTGTAATAATTGAATCAGTGATTGAAGAATCTAATGAGTTATCAGCTTTGGTCATTGGAAGTGTATTTGATAAGGTATATGGGAAAAAAAAGAGAAGCATATGAAGAATTTTTTACCTTTACCGTATTGATCAATCAGATGAAAATTTCGAGGACGAAATTTATTTAAGGAGGGGAGAATTGTAACATCCCGTCCCCATATTAAGGGTTAGGACCCAAACTTTCAGTATCTGTGAACTCAAAGAGAGGTTAAGGATATGCATTTTTCTTGCTCATGCATCATGTTAGCATATAAGCACATAGATACGAAATATTTTCACGTAAAAAGTGTTACATGCATTCATTGACAACTTCTGGGTATAAATGGTATTAAATTTGATTTTTTTTAAATGAGGGGTAGAAGGAGTAGAAAGAGTGATCTTGGTATGAGTTGTGATAAGGAAGATTTAGAAACAAGATTTGGTAGTGATCTGGACAATGTTCACTAAATATGCTTCAGTATTTTAGCCACAACGTTTTCTGTGGTTGTCCAAACGAGATGATTCTTGATTTGGATTAAACTAGAGATATATGGATACTTTTTGTATGAAGACATCGAATTTTAATTCTGTGTATAAGAGCCTCAAATATTGTCATGAAGTGAAGAATTGGGTGCAGTGTTGGTTTACGAATGAAAATTTTGTCTTCAGACTTTAGGAGAAAATATGGACTTGATCTAGATAGATTTTGGCACATTTTCCTTCTGAAAAGTTGTAGACCTTTCTTTTATCTTTCCAATGGTATAAAGTTTGTAAATTTTTGATATCAGAGTCAAAGGTTATGATTCTTATAAGTGGATATGTTTTGGATGCAAAAAGCAGACGATAGAAAGGAAGAAAAGCAGACGATATAATCAGGGCCAAATATGGACTTGATCTAGATCGATTTAACAAAGCTGCCTTCTGGAAAGTTGTAGATCATTCTTTTAGCTTTCCAAAGGTATAAAGTTTGTAAATTTTGGACATCGGAGTCAAAAGTTGACTCTTATAAGTGGATATGTTCTCGACGTAAAAAAAAAAAGCAGACGGAAAAAACAGACGATAGAAATAAGACGATGGAAATGAGACGATAGAACTAAGATGAAAGGAAAGTGAGACGATGCAAAAGTGAGACGATACAGAAGTTCGACGATAAAATTGGCCTTCGAGGTCTGCACGAAAGTTTTAGATCCAGAAGTTCTCTTTCTAATGGTCCAAAAACGAAGTCAATCGGACATCTGTAGCAAAAGTTATAGCATTCTCACTGAGACACGTACATTTCAGGTGAGGGCAGAAACGTGTTGGAGTCTTTTGGCCATAACTTCTTCTCTAGACCTCCAAATGACTTGATTCTTGAACCATTGGATTCGTAAGACATTTCCCTACATCTCCACCAAGAATCATAGTCATATGAAACTAATGGAGAAAGATTTAGTGAAAATAGTGAGACGGGTACAGTGAGTATGTTCTTCAATGGTATGAACTGGTGTTATCCCAATGAACATACTTCAGTGTTTTGATGATATCTTGATTTGTAGAAATCAAAATGAGATGATTTCTGATTCTGGGTGAACTAGAGACATGGAGCTACAAATGGTATGAAGGACTTGGGATCTGATTCAGTCTCTAGGATGTCTAAGATTCTTATGGAAGTTATGTATAGTATAATGTATAGACAAGAACAGTCCAAAATGTTTGAAGCATATATTTTGAATCACTGAACCAAATTGAATAGTTTCGGAGGCATAAGAAACTTAAGGAAATGGAGGATATTTTCTAGAAGAAAGTGATGTGTAAGAATGTTCAAGGATATTTTTGGCAAGACACTTAAGTTTAAAAAAACATAAGCTTATAGGGAAGGATAAAATGGACTTTTTGGACTCATTAATGGCATAATTGGAAAAAAGAAGTGTGGTCTTGCTTATAAATGAAGAAGAACTACGGGAATGAGAAGATTCTAGAGAAACAAAATGTGTGGATGAGAAAAGAGATAAGAGAGAGAAAACATGAAAAAAAGAATGAGAGAGAGAAAGAAGAGAAACCAGCTAGGGTTTCATTTGTGTTAACCTTCAAGAGAGATTTTGAAGTGTTCAAGAAGAGAATAAGGAAGAGGAAGAAAAGAGCTTCCATTTGAGCTAAAGATCTCTTCATTTGGTGAAGAATCAAGGTTAAGTGTCTGCATTCAGCAACTCCCCGATTTTGGAAGCAAATGCTAAAATGGAGCGTACTGTGAGTAGACCTAGATGGTCTCACTTCATTGTTTGCTTTATTTGAATTTTGTATACATTGATATCTGCGATGATTGTGCTACATGATTGATTTGAAATATTGAAGTGCTCAATATATGTGAATAAGGTGAACTAAGTGTTTTCAGAATGTGCATTGCATGCAAGTGAAAGAGTGAATGCTCAACTATATGTTGAATGCCGGACTACGGTCCGATGATAAGTTAATATGTTCGAATAAGTTCATGCAATGTGAGTGATGCATTCCATCTCATGAATACATGAAATATAAAGGAGTTGTGATTTGAGTCGCCTATATGAAGCGCTTCCATGTAGAGCTACGCTCCGTGATTATGTGATGTGACTGAGCCTAAGGGCCAGTATTGTGATTCGACTAAGCCTACGGGCTAGTATTCTGGTTCGACTGAGCGTACGGGCCAGTACTCTGTATATGTGAGAGGCACTCAATCACAACAATAAGAACGAATATGAGTCTCATACAAATGGCATATACATATGAATGTCTAAATGATCTAAGTGTGAAATTTGAATTCTATGTGATATATATGTATGTGTTATGTGACTGGGTGAGCCATCAAGGATGGTCACTCATTGAGTTTGAAAAACTCACCCAAAATTTGCAACTATTTTTCAGGATTAGAAGAATACCCCGTTAGGCCAACGAGAGTATGACTACAGCTTTCAAGTGAAGGATAGAGGTCGGGATTAGTTCGCGTCTACATTGCATGTCTATATTTTTGTATTAAATTGTTTATTCCGCAACTTCCGTATGAATTGTATTTTGAAATGACTCAAGTGTTTGTATTTGTGAAAGGGCCAAATGGCCATATGGGAATTTTGTAAATGGCCTTGTATGATGGAAAAAGGGCTTATGGCCTATTTGATTTTTGACTTCTGCATGCGTGTCTGTAAAGAGTTAAAAAAATAGATACCAAATTTTGATTGATCGAGTGTTTAGCACACCACCCTCGCGGGGCGCGATCTCGAATATCACCATCGATATCGAGATCGGGTCTTGCAAGAGTGGGGTGCTACAGTTTCGGTAGGGATTTTTGTTTGGATTAGAAAATGATTCAGTTTTCCATCAAGACAACCGAATGTTGATAGTTGATTTGGAATTAAAATCTGTCGTCGTCTTCTCTGGTTTCGCAGAAACAGCAACATTGTTAGGAGTCGCAAGCTTCAAGTTGAACTTAGGCATCTTCTGTTGAAAGTGGTAAGTCCTCTATGTTACCTTGATCTGAGAGTACGCATATGTGAATGATTTGGGGATTAGGGTTCCCATAGTTAGAATGATTTGGGGAAATTATTGAAATTAGGCATATGTTATGATCAATGTTAGGCATGAAATTATTGAAATTAGGCATATGTAAGGTGAGCTGCTTCATGTTCTGTCCTTTTTCAGTAAGGTGAAATTACTCAGATTCCCTATTATATGGTCATGAGTTTTCCATCCTTTTGTATCATCATAAAACATTCAAATTCCCCATAAAACATTGAAAAGTATCATCTGCTAAGAAGTCTACCAATATGTAATGGGCAGAGAAAAAGCATGTAGGAAATTCAATGTTGTTGTGGAGTTTTTAAACAGGAGACTTGTGTCTCATCTTATTAAAGGTTGTAAAATAGAGATTGCAACTTGAAACAGTTAGGAACTTCATACAAAACCTCAAAAATTCATAAAAAGGTTCATGTAGATGATAAGAACGGATTATAAAACAGATTGTAAAATAGATCATTAACATTTTTATATCTACTGTGAAGCATTTATAAGATTAGATGCTTATATGGGATTTCAATTAAGTCGGTTATTCTACATTGATAGGTGCTTTCTTGTAAATTAACAATGAATTTGTTTGCAAAATGTTTGACTTCAAAGTTTAGAATTTCATTAGTCTTATTAGTGATACAATGTATTACATCTATGTAACGCCGACCTTTCTCCTTACCCTAGGGCATATATAATCATTGAATTTAATCATAATATGTCTTTTCCATGAACTTGAGTTATTAAATCATAATATCTCTTTAACAATGAATCCATTAAATGTGTCTCATATATTGATGATAACTATAATACTGCAACTCAAATGAGTATATAATCTCTACAAAGTCACGAAGTTCTGATGACTAGTTTCTAGAGTTTACTTGCTATACTTGGAAGCAATGTCCCTATCATTGAAAAGGCTGCACTTTATGTTATGTTCTCTACTAAAAAAAAGTGTTTCCTTTAATGAATAAAGGAGAATTGGTATATTTCCAACAAGTTTGGTTTTATTTTGAACTGAAAAAGTTATTCATTCTTGGCTATCAAATTTGGTTTGCTAAAAAAACTCAAGAAAGTCAATATTAACCCAATTAAACCATGGGTTATTCATACAAATGTTAATGCCTTATGTCGGTCTTCCCAACTTCGAATCATTGATTAAGTACAAATAGAAATTAAAGGTTTCGTTCAAGAATTTGATGTGGATCAACAACTAGTTCAAGTTTCCCATCAAGTGTTCCTACCCCTAACACCATTTAGTGTCCAATATTTCAAATGAATATCCTAATATGAAATTGCATATTGACATATAAGTTTGCAGCTATGACCTGTGAAGTGTTCCTACCCCCAACACCATTTAGCTTGGTGAGAATGAAGATATCCGAGTCATTTGCAGCCATAATGCATGAAGATATCCAAGTCATCACGCAATGGATTATTACTAGGTTCATGTGTGATAGGAGAGTTACTAGTGGGGAGATTAGGGTCCTCTTACGAATAAGCACTACTTCCTAACTTTGCAGGCAACCAGTGTATGTGGTAATTATTGGGGCCTTTCAAAATCTCTGTGTTTTGATTACGAGTGTGGAGTAGAGTTACTGTTACTGGGAATTCATCTTATTTCTTTTTAATGGATGGAAATTTCATTACGCAAAAACCTTCATAGCATGATAGCATTTGGTCTCCCAAAAATGAATTCTATTTGTAATAGTTACCTCTTACCCCTTCATGGTTGACATCATTAAACAATTAGGAAAACCTATTATCCTCGGCTAGTGGCCGCCCATCAGCTTCATGGTTGACATCATTAAACAATCAATTAGGATAAAAATATGACAATACTTTTGTTGTTTAATGGTAGATGATAGACAATATAATAATAATAATAATTGACGGCGCAAAAATAAACATACCTAATTAACCCAAACAAAACATGTAAGATTATTGGTAAGCAAAAATCCTCCACCTTAACATACACATACTTATTTTGTTTGAACTTGAAATTGAAAATGTCCACCTTATTAGCTTGTAATTGACATTGTCATTTGCTATCAACTGTTGATTTTGTTTTATTCATGTAACAAGCATGCCAGTATGGTATCAAAAAACTGTTTGTATGCAGTTGTTGATTGTTCCCTAACATTAGTATTATGGATTGAATAGGGTGCATTGTCGAGTTTACTTTAAATCGTAAATGGAAAGATGCCTTTTATTAGTTGTAAAGATCTTAGTATAATAAAGTTTTGAAAATTACATACAAATGTATGAGAGTTTGAAGTGGTAATGGTCAGAAAAATAAAGTTTCATTGTTAAATATCTATAAAATGTCAAACAAAATTTTGTGATTAACATTATTCCAATGTCTTGTAATTGATTAAGAGTAAAAATTGGTGTAGTGAGAGGAATAATTTGAAAAGATATGTAATGTATTATACTTTCTGTTCTCCTTTTGCTAGGCACAAACTATATATATGACTTATGATTCTAATTTTATATGATAATCACTTATCTTTGTGTGGAATAACTTTCAATATGTTTCTTACATATAGCAAACATTAAATTATGATTTTTTGACCAATCAAATTTAACAGCAGTGTTTGATTTAATGGTTTATTAGGTACGTTACAGACTTCCTTCTCAATCCTCCTGCTTATTGCCTCCATCATTCAAGGTATAGAGATGCAAGTCATATCAATCTTCAGATTTACAACTACTCAGTCATATGTAAAAAAAAAAAGTCTCTAATCCAATTGCTTGAATGTTGTCTTGGTGTGATGTCTTACAAATGGTCAGTCAATAGATATAGTTGTAAACCTACATTCATAGTAAATGTAACATGTTAGATACAATACCGAAATCCTACATTGTTCAGAAAATGGATTGTTTTCCAAATCTTAGACTTGAATGGGGTTAGAAATAGAATACTTGTGTGCAATACATGGATGTCAATGGGTTATTCATTAATCCCATTCTTCAATGTGTCAATGTATTATGTTAAATGCTAGATATAATACTGAAATGCTACATTCATCAGAAAATGAATTGTTCTCCAATTCTTGGACTTGAATGGGGTTACAAAAAGAATACTTGTGTTCAATACTAGGACATCATGTAAAAGTAAAATGTTAGATATAATACCGAATTCCTACAATGTTTATAAATCTTATTATTCAATACATATATACAAATGCAGTGAATGATGTCTAAATTGTGTTAATTTTGTTGACAGTTTTTGTGACAAAGTTCGAGTGGATGGATCATGATGATATGTTTAACTGCTTGGCTTTCTTTGAGATTTTGAATCGGAAATTAGATTTGATGAGAGTGATAATGTTGTTATGCTTATATGTGTACACCAAAAAATACCGTAGAAGTGAAAATGCGAAAGGATGCAGGGCATTGACAGTACCAAATAAGGAAGCCAATATATATAGGATTTTGCATGAGGGAGATAGGAATACGCAGTGGGATTTAAGAATGGACAATATTGCATTTAGATTGTTATCTGAAATGCTTCAGCTTCATGGTGGGTTGACGAATACTGGGCATGTGCCCATTGAAGAAAAAGTGCTAATCTTCTTAAGAATATTAGCACAAAATGAATCCAATAGAGTATTACAAGTTCGGTTTATGAGGTCAGGAGAAACAATAAGTAGGGTATTCCATACTGTCTTGAAGGCTGTAATCAAGATTCAACATCTATTGTTTGTCAAACCCAAACCAATTCCTAAGGATTGCACAGACAATAGGTGGAAATGGTTTAAGGTCAGTTCATTTAAACACTTAGCTAGAATACAATGACTAATTTAACGATACGCAATTAGTTAACGACAGCTTTTGTATGTTGGATTTTTAAACTTTTAGGGTTGCCTTGGTGCTCTAGATGGGACCTATTTAGACATAATAGTTCCTGCAGCAGACATACCCAGATACAGAGGTAGGAAAGGCAGAATATGCACTAATGTTTTAGGAGTATGTGATAACGACTTAAACTTTCTCTATGTCCTTGCTGGATGGGAGGGTTCAGCAGCAGATTCAAGGGTTCTGCATGATGCTGTAAGTAGGCCGAATGGACTTCAAGTCCCGAGGGGTATGTAAGAAACGAATTGTTAGAAATTTCCAGTTTATTTTTTTTAGTATGATTACATATCCAATAGTAATTGTGTTTGTTGCTTATATGAAATTACTACTTAGTAGATGCTGGCTATACCAATGATCCTGGTTTTCTTGTACCTTTTAAAGAGACAAGATACCATATTCAAGAGTGGGCAAGAGATGGAAGGGCACCTAGGAATGCAGAAGAGCTTTTTAATAAGAGACACTCGACAGTAAGAAACGTGATTGAACGGGCGTTTGGTTTATTGAAAAAAAGATGGAAAATCCTAAAAAATCCATCTTTTTATGTTGCAGCCACTCATGTCCACATCATTCTTGCATGTTGCCTTCTGCACATTTTTATTAGGTTGAATATGAGTGTTGATCCAGCAGAGCTTAGTCTAATGGAAGATGAGGATATGCCAATAGGGGAAGATACACCCTTACCAGAATTTGTTGATCGTGTGGAGACAAGTAATGAATGGAGTCAATGGAGAGAGGATTTAGCTAAGAATATGTCTGATGATTGGAGAAGAAACCATTAAATTGTGACCTTTATATTAGTCCATAACAGTTGTGATTACATTTCGACGGCTTTCATTGTAACTGAATTGAGGCATTGCTTAAATATTTCTTCATTTTGTTGACTCTCATTGTATTTAATTGCATGTTTGTAGTTAATTTAATGTTGTCTGCTTTATTTTCTTACATTTTGCAAATAACATTTTAAAGCATTCATTGATGGAAATGATTTGGAATGGTTGGGGTATGTCATTGCATGGTTTAGGTGCAATGTCACGGGTTTGGACAGATGTTGAAACAAAGGCATTTGTTACTTTCTTGGAGGAGGTGGTTGTTGCTGGACATAGAACCGATAATGGGCAATTTAAGCCAGGGACTTTCCAACTTCTTGCTAGACTGATGGTTGAAAAGTTTCCTGGGTGTGCCATTGAGAAGAGGCATATACAAAATAAACACAAGAGGTTGAAGGAAAAATATCAGACAACCTATGACATGTTGAACTGCAGTGGGTTTGGGTGGAATGAAAGCAAACAATGCGTCGAGGTTGACAGCAAACAAGTGCTGGACGAATGGATGAGGGTAAGTTGTTTATAAATGTAGGAAAATCCCGGGAGGAACATCACATGTTCCAAAGAATGAAACAAAAATTTTATTCCGGGACCTTCCCGAAACCCGAATCCGGTGTCGGTATGAAAACTCAAACTGAATAGCCAATAGAGACTATCTCTAAAGGTATCCACGCAGAGATCGAAAACCTAACCGGATCAAACACTTTTGACCCGAGAATAGCTAGAAACGAATAAAGCACGCTAGAGCCTACCTACATCTGTGGAGAGCTTGAATCAACGTTGAAGGAGGATGAAAATCTTGGATGAGAAGATGAAGAATCGATGATGAAGATGAGAACTTTGGTTTTCTCAAAACCTTGCTTCTAATCTTTCAATCCCGATTACCACTCTTCTAACTCACCTTTTCTATCTCTTTTGCATTTTCAAGACATAATAAATGCTTATGGTGAGTCATCCATCCACCAACCCTTTATATATATATATATATATATAAGGCAAAATGGATGACTTCTCCTCCTTCCTCCACGTTTTGCATATATATATATATATTAATTAATTATTTAATTATATATATATATAATAATAATAATAATAATCTTTGAAGTGGTCCAATCATCTGGGAATTGGTCCTACAAACCTCTAGGGCCCCGATATCAAAAATCACCGGAGACTGTCTCAAGAATATCAATGTCGCGATCTCAAGCGGGACATATCTCGATCTCATCGGGATCCATTTAATCCTAATGCTCTCCATAATTGGAACTCGGTCCAATCTATATTACTGATTCTCGAATCACTCTTGTCGTGTGACCCTTTAGGTTCCGGTTATGTTGGCCACTTAGATTAACAATTAATCTGAGCAAGTCATGAGCAGCGTCTAGTAACACATCATGACCCCCAATTGACCGGAAAGTAATCGGTTTGATGAATTCATCACGAACCAGATCACGAACCCTTCCATAGACAATTACTGTGCAATTCTTCCTTTCAACATCCTATACCCCACTTGGTTCTGAGTATGGCCAATATGTCAACTCTTACTAGACTAAGTCTAGCCCAAGTGAAATCAGTTCCTGTCTGAGGACTCATTACTTTATATGTCCATGAGGACACTCTTCATGACATAATCATGCTCTGGCCAGAGACTTAAAGTAATGATCCTGACAAGAGGCCAGGGTATCTCTTCTGCTATCACAGAAGTGATGAATCCTTTATTGGCTACTCAATTACCTTCGAATACCTCCAACTGTACCCAAGCACCATCCTATGAGTAACCTCTGGAAGGCCACAAGGAATGGAGTCAAAATCGGGATCGGTATCAAGATATCCTTGAGTACCTCAAGTCTAAGGATACTTGCACCATTCTATGATGAGATTATCGCGACATTAGATCCATGTGATGATCTCATGGCGAGTCATCAATGAACTTACTACCACTAATAAGCATCCATATGTCAACTCTAAATATCTCATATTTACGGTTTACGAGATCCTTTGCTTGATCCAATCAAGGAGTATGACATATGTTAGTGCGTGGGATTAATGATGTCGGTCTCATTAATCCTATGACTAGGAAAATTTGAATCTTGACATAATTGCACATGATAGGAATCTCGGGATTATGATCACATCATAATTTCCTTCATGCTATGTCATATATCATGGACTTCATTAATTTGATTAAAGATCAATATCAATTTATAAAGAACATCAAATAAATGAAACATGCCTTTCTTTATTTATTCATAAAGTCTGTACATGACTATGAACAAAAAGCGCTAAAGGGGATTGCCTTTAGGGCACTACTCTAACAATCTCCCACTTGACCTAAAGCCAATCGCCTTGGTATCTAATACCAAAAGCGAGTACATGAGAATCAAAATTCTTCTGTGACAATGGCTTCGTCAACGGATTAGCAATGTTCTGCTCTGTGGGAATCCTCTCGATCGGGACATCACCTCTAGCAATGATCTCTCGAATAAGATGATATCTGCGGAGTACGTGTTTAGATCGTTGGTGAGACCTCGGTTCTTTTGCCTGAACAATAGCCCCATTGTTTTCCAATACAACTGTATGGGTCCATCACACTAGGAACCACACCAAGTTGAAATGAACTTCTTGATCCAACGACTTCCTTTGCGCCTCGATGCAAAGAATGTACTCTGCCTCGGTCGTCGAATCGTGATCGTCTCTTGTTTGGAATTCTTCCAACCGGCCAGCTCCGCCGTTTAGCGTGAAAACATAACTTTGGCGGGATCAGAGTCATCCTTGTCGAGTTAGGCCGCATCCGTATGCCCGCTCACTGAGATTTCCATCCCATATATCAAGAAAACATCCTTAGTCCTTCGCAAGTACTTGAGGATATTCTTGTGACCACCCCGATGACCCTCACCATAATCCGATTGGTATCGCTCGTGACACTTTGAGCATACGATACATCGGGACCTCGACATAACATAGCATACATGATCGATCCCTCTGCGGATGCATACGGATCGATCCATGCGAATCCTCTCATCTTGTGTCTTAGGACACATAGATTTGAGTGTTATCCATGAGTAATGGGAAGAAACCCTCTCTTGGATTGCTCCATGCTAAACCTCTTTAGCATCTTGTCTATGTATGATGATTGTGAAAGACCAAGCAACCTCTTTGATCTATCTCTATAGATCTTTATCCTAAGGATATAAGTTGCTTCACCAAGGTCTTTCATCGCAAATTGCTTGGAAAACCAAATTTTAACTGATTGCATCAATGAGACATCGTTTTCGAGTAACAGTATGTCATATACATACAACACAAGGAAAACGATTGAATTCCCATTAACCTTTTTGTACACACAATGCTCATCCGGATTTTGTGAGATACCAAACTCTTTGATTGACTCATCAAAACGGATGTTCCAACTCCTGGATGCTTGCTTCAATCCATAGATGGATTTCTGAAGCTTGCATATCTTTTCGCCATCACTGGAAGTGAAGCCCTCTGGTTGTGTCATGTACACATCCTCGGCCAGATTTTCGTTAAGGAAAGCTGTCTTCACATCCATTTGTCATATCTCATAATCATAATGAGCGGCAATGGCTAGGAGTATCCGAATGGATTTAAGCATTGCTACGGGGCTGAAGGTCTCGTCATAGTCAACTCCTTGTCTTTGACGAAATCCTTTGGCCACAAGCCTTGCTTTGTAAGTAATCACATTACCATCCATGTCGGTTTTCTTCTTGAAAACCCATTTGCACCCTATAGGTTTTATCCCTTCAGGTGCATAAACCAAAGTCCATACTTGGTTTATGTACATGGAATCCATTTCGGCTTTCATGGCACAAATCCATTTTTCAGACTCTGAACTTTTCAGAACCTCTTCATAGGTAGCAGGCTCATCATCTTCTATGAGCAATACGTCATTCTGTTCACTTACGAAATCCATATCTCTCGTGAGCAAGGCGCATCCTACTTGACCTCTGAACCGTGTGTCACGAAGGTTGAACTGTTACTTCATCGAATGAGTGATGATCTCGAGTTGAGCGATTGATCTGTGCTTGTTTGAGCATCTTGAACTTCTTCAAGTTCGACTTTGCTCCCACTGTCCTCTTGCAGAAGAAACTCTTTCTCTAAGAAGACAGCATGCTTTGAAACAAACACCTTTTGTTCCTCAGCAAAGTAGAATTGATATCCCATGGTCTCTTTAGGATATCCTACAAACAAACACTTGTCAGACTTTGCTTCAAGCTTATCTGACTGAATCCGCTTCACGTAAGCAAGACAACCCCATACTTTCAGATGAGAAAGATAAGGTTTTCTGTTAGTCCACATCTCATATAGAGTAACATCAACTGTCTTCGAGGGAACTCTGTTTAACAAGTAAACAGCTGTCTCTAGCGCATACCCCCAAAACGATTTTGGTAACTTTGCGAAACCCATCATTGATCGTACCATGTCCAACAAGGTTCGATTTCTCCTTTCAACCACACCATTGTCTTTGCGGCGTGTAAGGAGGAGTCCATCGAGATAATATCCCATTATCTACGAGATAATCAAGCTGTTGGTCTAAGTATTCTCCACCACGATCAGATCGTAATGCCTTGATACTTTTACCAAGCTATTTTTCTACTTCATTTCGAATTGTTTGAACCTTTCAAGCGCTTGATTTGTATCTCATCAAATACAAGTACCCATATCGTGAATAATCATCGATAAAGGTAATGAAATAACGACAACCACCGACATGGATGGACATCGGACCGCATACATCCGAATGTATTAGGTCTAATACTCCAATCGCTCGTTCACCCTTTCCTTGAAGGGTAACTTAGTTATCTTGCCTAATAAACAAGATTCGCATGTGTCATATGATTCATAATCAAATGACCTAAAGCGCCACTCTTATGGAGTTTAGCGATGCGTGTCTCATTTATATGGGTTCGACAATGCCATAAGTAAGTTGACTTTAGATTATCTCTTTTATACCGTTTGGTGTCATTGACATTTAAAATTGGATTAGACATATCTAATATGTAAATACCATTGCACAATGTACCGGTTCCATAAAGCATTCCATTAAATTGATAGAACAACCATTGTTATTAAAATTCATATGGAATCCAATCTATTCGACAAGAAAGCAGATAATATATTCTTTGTCAAACGAGTAAAAATAACAATCATCCAATTCGGTACAAGTCCAAGAGGAGATACAAAACATAGGTTCCTACGGCTAATGCAAAGAACTCTTGCTCCATTTCCAACACGTGGGTCTACTTCTCCCTTCATGAGTTGCCTCTCGTCCCCGAGGCCCCGCATATCATTACATATGTGAGCCTGACGGTATCAAATACCCAAATGTTGTGATCGATGATGATTAACTTCAATGACATAAAACTGAAGTAGTCGAGGCATCGATGCCTTCTTCGCTTCGGCGACTCGAATAGACTTTGCAATTGCGCCTCCAATGGCCATCTTTACCATGATGGAAGCAAGTTCCTTTCGGGCGCTTCTTTGGTCTTCTTCTTGATGGCGCTTCCTTTGGTTTCTTTGCCTTCTTCTTCTTTGGGTTCTTTTTTCTTGGAACTCGAAGAAGAAGAAGCTACTACCAAAGACTTGCTTACTATCACTCTTGATAGATCGCTTTCGGTGTCTTGAGCAGATTGATCACTCGGTATTGTAGTGGATATTTGGTTCATCCGATAGTTTAACACGAATCGTGCATAAGCGTCGGACAATCCAACCGAATTAAGTCTATACTTAACTCATGATCCATTGCAAAACCTAAGACGGCCAATCTCTCAATATAGCCATTCATCTTGAGGGCATCTTGCATGCAGATGTCCTGGAGCCATCTTTAATGGTGAAGAGAAGCCTTGAGGTCTCGAACCTTTCGACCGAGCTTGCTCATCAAACGACTCCTAAGATGAAATACTATAGTGTGAGCATCCATGGACTCGTCTTTTCGCGACTCTGGTGACATCGAGGCAAGCATAATGCAAGTAGCCATGTCACTGTCCTTTAGATGCTTACTATATGCCTTCTGATCATCATCAGAAGCATCGACAGCAGGTGCATCTAGAAGCGGAAAATCTAGGATATATCCTAGACCTTCAGATCTGAGAGCTATTCTCAGATTCCTTAACCAGTCAAGAAAATTCGGTCCAGTTAACTTGTTGGAATCCATAAGCGAGCGAAGATTCACACTTGACGACATTTTCAAACAACCTACACAGATAGAGAGGAAGAATGTTAGAATAGGAATAGCTGCATAATCATAAGGACTTGAATGATATGCAAAAAGAGCTCCCACTAGTTTCATAGAATCCATAACCCTCATTCTGAATCCAAAGAAACAAAGTGACATAATGTCTAGTGGGTTGATATCCGATATTGCTAAGAATGACCTTGGGTTTACCCAACAAGCCACAATTTAGGTCAATCGGTAGGTATCGAACATACCAATTGCATCATCGATAACCGACATTGAGAATGACCTTGGGTTTACCCAACAAGCCACCTTATATCTCGGGAGGTATCAGATATACCAATTACATCTTAGACCTGACTATCGATCGGTGCTATCAACTTGTTGATGTATGCACTTACATTGGGTATCAACTCTTTGATGCGCATACATCCGATGTATGCTACCCAATTTCACCTCTGTCCATGTTGACTTTGAGTTTACTCAACAAATCAACGCTTCCAGTGAAAACCAACCCATTAATCAGAAAATCATATTTTCATGGTTCGAACATATCCGTATAGAGTGAGCTTGGGTTTACCCAACAACCCATCCTATAAGAACTCTGGTTCTTACCATATTAATGGAAGGCGTTAGTTTTATATCCGAGGAGGATTTAGAAACTCTAGACTCAGTGAAGGATCATAGTCCTTTGGGACTATATGGCATGATTTAGGCTTCATCAATCAAATTGAATCAATCCATCATCCAACCTGAGCATATCACAAGTCGACTTTCATCGAATGCAAGTCACCTTATGCTTCTGCCCATACACAAGTCGACTTGTATGAAACAAGTAAGCCTTATGGCACTGCTTGATGTACAAGTCGCCTTGTAATGTCTACAAGTCGACTTATACTAAGACCTTGAACAAGTCGACTTATTCCATACACAAGTCGCCTTATCCAGGGAAATTTGCTAAAATCTCTAATCGGCTAATTCCTCAATCCATGCAATTCCAATTCACAATACCATCATACCTAGGGTAATATCTGTAAATTGATGCATCAATGAACACTTCATTGAATCATGAATGCCTTATATGGATAAACCATACATGAAAAGCTTAAAATGAGTCAAAACTCATCAAACAATTTAAGAACACCCAAATTCTCACCCTAAGCATCTCTAGCTAGTCTATACTTTCTCAAAATTACTTCGGCACAAGCCACAAAATTTATGACGGCCAAAACAAACAAGATAATGATATATACTAACGAGACGCTAATGTGATCTATTAGGCAACCGAAAATTCTTGGAAAACCAACTTCAAGAAATTCAGTTTGGCAATCATACTACATCAAGATAACACATTTTTAATCACATTAAAAATGGTGCAAGGCATTGGAACTGAAAAAGCACACTCAATCAAGCCAAGCAAAACAGTCTCAACAATTTCCACAAAACTGTCCAGTTCTGTACATTGCTCAAAATGATCAATGAAACAATTTCAATAAATTCTTAGAAAATTACATAGGTTACTACATGTTCAGAACATGCTACCTGAATGTTTTCAGGATTTTAGGCCATCAAAAACTCAGTCAACCAAAATAACAAAACCGATTCAAAATCTGTGTTCATCAGCACAGCAATTCCCAACAGTATAGAATAAATTCGTGAATAAATATCCAATCACCTTGAAATCCAATTTCCATGCTCACAGACATTCACCAACATCTTAGAGACATTTAGGTGAAGGAAAATCCAGAAAACGATTTTTCTAGAATTTATTCTCGATTTTATACTACTGCCTGTTCACATAGTGTTTCACAAAACAGCATCTGGAACCTTCGGGAATTAATTAGCAAAACTATATCAAATCAAATCGATAAATTCTGAAAATTCATAGACATATTCTATAACATGTTATGAACAATCCTGGGCAGAAAATTTTCGAAAACCCTATCTGTATAGCAATTCGAAATCTGAACAGAATGCATGCTACAACATCACAAGCAATTAAGGTTTATGATCTAGCTTCAGTTAAAGCTTCATACACGACACCAGATTCTCTGATACCACTGTAGGAAAATCCCGGGAGGAACATCACATGTTCCAGCAGCGGAAACAAAAATTTTTATTCCCGGGACCTTCCCGAAACCCAGAATCCCGGTGTCGGTATGAAAACTCAAACCTGAATAGCCAATAGAGACTATCTCTAAAGGTATCCACGCAGAGATCAGAAAACCTAACCGGATCAAACACTTTTGACCCGAGAATAGCTAGAACAGAATAAAGCCTGCTAGAGCCTACCTCTGTCCTGTGGAGAGCTTGAATCAACGTTGAAGGAGGATGAAAATCTTAGAGGAGAAGATGAAGAATCGATGATGAAGATGAGAACTTTGGTTTTTCTCAAAAACCTTGCTTCTAATCTTTCAATCCCCGATTACCACTCTTCTAACTCACCTTTTCTATCTCTTTTTGCATTTTTCAAGACATAATAAATGCTTATGGTGAGTCATCCATCCACCTAACCCTTTATATATATATATATATTTATAAAAGGCAAAATGGATGACTTCTCCTCCTTCCTCCACGTTTTGCATATATATATATATATGTTTATTAATTATTTAATTAATTATATATATATATATAATAATAATAATAATGCTGAAGTGGTCCGATCATCTGGGTCGGTCCTACTGCCTACTGAGCCCTTGATCGAAAAATCACCGGAGACTGTCTCGTGATATCAATGTCGCGATCTCATCGGGACATATCTCGATCTCATCGAGATCCATTTAATCTAATGCTCTCCATAATTGGAACTCGGTCCAATACTATTTTCGGATTCTCGAATCACTCTTATGCGTGTGACCCTTTAGGTTCCGGTTATGTTGGCCACTTAGATTAACAATTAATCGAGCAAGTCATGAGCGGCGTCAAGAACACATCATGACCCCTAATTGACCGGAAAGTAATCGGTTTGATGAATTCATCACGAACCGGATCACGAACCCTTCCATAGACAATTCTTGTGCAATTCGTCCTTTCAACATCCTATACCCCACTTGGTTACGAGTATGGCCAATATGTCAACTCTTACTAGACTAAGTCTAGCCCAGTGAAATCGGTTCTGTCGAGGACTCATTACTTTATATGTCCATGAAGACACTCTTCATGACATAATCATGCTCGCCGAGACTTAAAGTAATGATCCCGATAAGAGGCAGGTATCTCTTACGCTATCACGTAAGTGATGAATCCTTTATTGGCTACTCAATTACCTTGAATACCTCAAAGCTGTACCCAAGCACCATCCATGAGTAACCTCCGGAAGGCCACAAGGAATGGAGTCAAAATGCAGGATCGGTATCAAGATATCCTTGAGTACCTCAAGTCTAAGGATACTTGCACCATTGCTATGATGAGATTATCAACGACATTAGATCCATGTGATGATCTCATGGCGAATCATCAATGAACTTACTACCACTAGTAAGCATCCATATGTCAACTCTAAATATCTCATATTTACAGTTTACGAGATCCTTTGTTTGATCCAATCAAGGAGTATGACATATGCTAGTGCGTGGGATTAATGATGTCGGTCTCATTAATCCTATGACTAGGAAAATTTGAATCTTGACATAATTGCACATGATAGGAATCTCGGATTATGATCACATCATAATTTCCTTCATGCTATGTCATATATCATGGACTTCATTAATTTGATTAAAGATCAATATCAATTTATAAAGAACATCAAATAAATGAAACATGCCTTTCTTTATTTATTCATAAAGTCTGTACATGACTATGAACAAAAAGCGCTAAAGGGGATTGCCTTTAGGGCACTACTCTAACAATAAACGCATCCTAATAATAGTAATTCTTCCTCATGCTAACGACATGTGTCAAATTTGTACAGAAGAACCCTAATAGGTTCTATACTCCAGGCAAGCCGTTTCCACTGTACCCAAGACTTGAGTTTATCTTCAGGAAAGATAGAGCCACAGGGGCCACAGCTCAAGACGGAAATGATGCTGCTGTTCAGTTTGAAGATGATGAAAATGAAGCTAATACAGCAATAGCTTCACCTGGTCATGCTTCCCCATTGACTGAACCAGGTCTACCAGATACTCACGGGACAACTGCAACCGTTCATATAGCCGGTTCCGTCGCCTCTTATTCCAACACAGACGGAAACCAACTAAGTAAAGGGAAAAGGAAGATGAGGGATAGTGAAGTGTTAGAAAACATTGCTGCCACACTTGCCCGTGCAACGGAATGCAGTCTTAAAAGTGCGCAGATCATTGCAAATGCTATGGACAGGCGGGGACAACAAATTCCCTAGCTTGGTGACGAGCTTGGGAGTTTGGGTTTCTCCACCAAAGACGTTGTTACGATTACAATGATCTTCTCGCAGAATCCTCATGTTGGGAATCTTTTCTGGGCTTTAAATGCAGAACAAAAGCAGGCTTATGTGCAGAGGCTCTTACGTGGAGATGTCTAACTTTAAACTATGTTCCTTAATTTGTCTGACAAACTAAACTATTATATGGCCATGCATGATGGTAACCATGCGTGTATGTTACCTTATTTGTGCTCCTGCTATGTGATGTTAACTGATGATTTGATCTACTTTTGGCCAACATTGTCAGGATGTTTATCAATGATGAATGGTTGGTATATTAAATATTTCATGTTTTTTTATTTCTGCGCGTTAATCAATGATTAGGGTATGATTCATTTACAGGTACATTAACATGGCCAGATACAACTTCTATATGGTCTTCGTTGGACGTCAAGTAGGAATTTTTACAAATTGGGATGAAGTCAAATTAGTAACTGAGGGTTTTCCTAATGCTAGATTCAAGGGATTTTGGACATTGACTGAAGCAAAAAATGCTTTTGCTATGGATCAAACTAGGCGCAGTCGTCCAAATGCAGGCATTGTTCCTATCGCCAATGACCACTCATCAATCCCGCCTCAATCTCCACTACCAACAACCAAAGAACCAAATGATGTTGCTACTTTAAAGCAACAAATGACTTTCACTCAAGCAGTTCTACTATTTGTGTAGCACCCCACTCCCGACGAGACCCGAACCCGATATCCATGGTGATATCCGAGCCCGTGACTCGCGAGGGTAGCGTACTAGAACATTCATTACCTTATTAAAAAAAATCTTATGACATTTTCTTTTTCTTTCAAAAACATTAGAGTGCGCAAAACAATCATTAACTTGGCCCAATTATAACAAAACATTTTCAAATATAAAACCATTTCACTGATAAAACAATTTCAATCATTATTAGCACTCATTAGTGCTCAGTCACTCTATAAAATTACATATAAACAATTGGGCCTACTAAATACCAAAACAATACACTAATGCAGATCACGGACGACAATCGATCCCGACCGAATACTACATCTTGCTAGCGATGAGCGTACTCCGTGTGTCCAACGGGTACTCTCCATTTCCTGAAAAATAGATGCAATGTTGGGTGAGTTTGCGAACTCAGTGAAAAACCATCATCGATGGTTCACCCAACTCATGCATATCCACAAAATCACACAATATTGTACATATATCATAAACAAGAAATCACACAAAATCAATTTCACATTTTATAAGGCAATAAGCCTTTCACACAATTCACATAAAGCATTCATTTATGCGGTATGCATGTGATTCTTTCATTTTCTTTCGTTGTTGTGACCGTGCTTTGAGCTCATATCGTTGAGCCATTGGCTCTGAAACATTGGGCTTGAAGCCCAAAGCGTTAGGCATATACGATCATCGAGCCGAGGCTCGAATACGTTAGACACGAGGCCTGTGCGTTGAGCTTAAAGCTCGAAATCGGTGGCTACACCGGTCACAACCGCCATTATCTGATCATTTACTTGCATGAATGCACATGTCATTTTCCAATTTCCAATTATCGCATTTCTATTTCCAATTCCAATTACTATTTCTGATCATTTTCCAATGTCCTCGGACTTTTAGTCCGGTATTTCATTCCCATGCATTTACCTTTCATTTCACTAACACATTTACAATCCAATTTACTCATGCATTCTCACGCACTTATTCTCATTTGCACTTCAATATCACAATCTAATATTTCGAACACCCATGGTCCGAAATCAATCAAATCAATCAATCACATATATCCATCCTTGCTTCCTCATGGCAATCAATGCATATAATTAATAAACACATAAGGTTGAGAAATCAACTAGGTTACTCACCTATTACTTCCGAGCTAATGCCGGGAAGTTTCCGCCCCGTCGATCGAACGACGCTCCACTTGGGCCTCTATATGAATCAGAGAAAGAACGAGTCACTAAATATACAATTTGTGCACATGTAGGTGAAATATGCATGTTCATGAATTCCTGGCCCTAATCCCATTTTTTTCCCTCAGAAAAATCCGTCTAAAAATTAGAAACCTATTGGCGCTGACGGTGCGCAATTCGGACCTCTATAGGTCCCCAATTAAACAAAACAGTGATTAAAGGTTCCGTTACCCGGGGCCAGTCAATTTCCCGTCTAAAAATCCAGAATCTCTCAGAAAATGAAATTCAATATTCTATGAATCCGATGCCTCAAGAATCAGGTCAATCGGATGTCGGATGGAAAAGTTATTCACGAAAGAAACTAAAACTCAACAATTTATATCTATATATCTATAACCCTTATTTCCCCCTTTATTATCTGATTTCCAACCAAACTTCTAACACCCATAACTCTTTCTACACATTTCCGAAAAATGCAAACTATACCTTGTTGGAAAGATAATGAAACCCTCTACAAGTTTCATGAAGACCCCAACAAGCAAGTTTACCCATAAGAGTGTTAAAAATCCCATCAAAGCTGCTGTCTACTCAAAACCCCTCAAAACAGTGCAGTAGAGTTCCTAACCAGTGCAGTATTTTGTAAATTCAATAACTTCTCATTTCCTTAGTCAACAATTACAGAATAAATATGCTCATCAAGATCACAATGTGATCTACAACTTTCATGAACAGTCTAAATTCAAATTCAATAGCTAAGTAGGTTAAACAATTCGGTGAAGGCTACTGCCCTTGAAAGTACTCAAATTGGACAGTGATTTTTCAAACAGTATAATTCCTTGTAAAAATGTCGAAAAATTACATACTTTATACCCATGAAAAGATAAAACATAGTACTACACTTCTCATGAAGGGCTCAGAATCAAATTCCATCATTAACCATTTCAAAAAAGTCTTGCAAGTTACTGCCCTGTTCAGCAGTCCATGACCTAACTTCAGTCCAATCTTTGAAAAATCATAAGTCCCAATTATGTTATCTAAAAATAGCATGCTATATACCATTTTCAAGATAATCACTTCCTTTACAATTCTTCAGAAGATAACTCAACCCAATTCAATTCACAGAAATTGCTAAAATTACTTCTAATCAGAATGTGCACCAAATCTGACATTTCAACTAGGTTTCACTCAATGCATTAAGACAGCCAATAGTCATCAGTCCATATCTCCTCATATACACATCGAAAAATTGCAAAATCAGTGGCAATGGAAAGATCATTTAATAGGATTAAACTTTCATTGAGACCATTTTCTCTAACTCCTTCTCAATTAATTTAGAAAAATTAACAAAACTCCAGGGTATGATTTCGGATACTATTCATTCCAGTCAATGGCAGTAACTTTCCAAGCCAAATTTCACCCTCTTAAAATTAGAATTGGCCAACACCTATTTCACACAAAAATGTAGCTAACATCCCAAAGTTTCAGTGGGAACAAGCCTTGCCTCATTTTCATAACCACACAATGAGTTATGCTCAAAACAGTATAGTAGGTCAAAAACCTAAATTTCCAGCTTTGGTACTAAACTTGGCTTCTATCATTTCCAATGCCAATACCACATCATTAAGCATCCAAATGAACACAAAATCAGTTCTTACAACATTCATACATTCACTAGAACTACCTACCAAAAATTGGCAGCACTTACCTCATCAATATTATGCAAGAATAATCATTCATATTCAATTAAAATCAAGCTAAAACCACTCATTCATACTACTTCATCAATTCTTACTTCAACCTAACCTTATACCCATCATTTCCACCTATAAATTTCATTAAATTCAAGCATCCATAATCATAATAAATACACCCTAACTCCCATTCAATGTTTCTAACTATCATGGCATTAAATTCATACTTAAACCATCATGAAAACACCATTTAAAGCTTAATTTAAACACTTACCTATTAGTTTTTCCAACCTTCTCTTCTTTTCAATACTTTCCTAACAATTGCTAACCCCTCTTTCTAACCTCATGCAAGTGAAAGCCCTCCATGATAAGTAAGGAACTTGGTGTCTAGAAGAAGAAGGCTTGAAGTTTGGAGGAAGATTTGATGAAGAAGATGAAAATCGATGGAGAGAGCAAAAAGGGAGGAGATACTTTCGGATGATGATGAAAATAACCATCAACTTGCTCTTTTTATTCATTTAACAAGGCAAAACCGTGGGAGGGAGGAGTGAGCATTAAATGAAACTTTTGGTGGCAATTTTTCATTGGTCCACATTTGTAAAGAAAAGTCAAACTATTAATTTTATAATTCAGATCAAAAATTTACCTCAATCAACTCCAATGACCCTAATTTCAATTCCAAAATAGTACCCCCAATAATACAGTGCCATTGGGTAGCAATTTTCGCTACCGAAAATCGACCGGTTCGCCAATTGGCGATTTTCTCGGTCCGGGAATTTTCTCCGAAAAATTCCAGAAAAATTCCCATAAATCCCAAAAAATAGAAAACAATTTACGGTCACTCAGAATAATTTTTCAAACCCATTAACCACGTTAATCCCAATAAAATTGCCTTAGGCACAAAAGCAAGAATATCATGTATGCATATACGGTAATTTCATGTGCACAATTGATACGTGTATCAATACTATTATCGTGAACGAGACTAATTATTCCTATCAATCTCATCCTATGACGAATTTCCTATTTTACCCTTCTAGTAGGGGTAGGATGTTACAATTTGCCATTGGAGTAATTGTGGGAATTATTATTAAGGAGGTTCAAGATAAATTTTAAGACTTTAATGTAATTAATGTTTATGAATGCTTAGATGTTTAATTACATTATTATGTATTAGGATTTCTTAGTTGTCAAAGAGATTTGAACCTATTATGTAATTAATTATATGAATGCTTAGATGTTTTATCGGATGTAATTATTTTGCCCTAAATAATGTTCATAATAATAATAATAATACTTATAATTGGAATAATACTAACATAATTAATTTTATTTAACCTACCTATAATAATAATAATAAGGATCAAAATAATAACAATAAATTAATAATAATAAAACTAACAATAATCATAAAATTATTATCGTAATAATGATGATGATGATGATGATAATAATAATAATAAGATAAAGACTTACCTATAACATTAATAATTATGATTATCGTAATGATAAGAATAACATTTGCTTCTCATGATAATTAGTAATAATAACGATGGCAATAATTAATATTCATATTAATGTTAATTATTGTGATTACACAAATTATCATAATAACATAATTATTATTATTATAGTTGCATTTAATATTCAAATAAATATTGATACAATTATAAAATAACCAATGAATTACAACAACAACAATTACAAAATTTAATATTAATTATATCAATAATAATTGTAATTACAAATATTATAATTAATAAGATAATTAATATTATTAGAGTTGCAAATACACTTCATATAAACATTAAAAAAAATAGAAAATGACTAATGAATTACATCTTTCTAATATATTACACTGCAGGGGTATTTTTGTCATTAAACACTTTTTTGTTACGTAAATCGCAACTAAACATATTTACATCACGAGGACGCGGAAAATTTCTACTGTTACGTCGCCCATCGCAACCAAACATCTCTCTGCTCTTCATTTTTGTTCGCTTACCTCTTGAGTGTCTGTCTAGTCTCATCTTTGCATCTTCAAGACGCTAACTAAACGCAGCCATATGTTGTAGTATCTGTCAGCATTCTTGATCAATTGGACATCGTCTCTTATGTGAATTTTTCTATTGAATTGACGAAAGGTTATTGTTTTCCATAAAAGAAAGGATTTAAAAAATCTTAATATACCTGAATATAAAGGTACTGATCAGCATAAAAATATTATAAAAGAACAATGCTGTGTGTACTGGCCTTTTTAAATAAATTTTGTCCATAGAGTTAATAGATCATATTATTTATCAAAAGACACATGGTAATTAAATTAAGAATGCAGCGCTCACTGGATCGGAGTTAATCACTAGCAATTTATGTCGTGAAAAGCTAAAATACGGTTGTGAACGAAAAATCTGACAATGGTAAGTAGGAGTAGGAGTTTAGATCTTCTGTCTAATTTTATGGTGTCTTATTCTATTTCATAAATTTCAACCATTTATTTAGATGAATCCCATATAAATAAACGCAAAATTCGTATAAATGAATGACTGATATTCATAAAACATAATAAAACACTATAATATTAGACAAAAGATCTATCTGGTCAGCAGAGCCGCCGTTGTAGATCATACCCATGTGTTGTTTTCAGAATAACATATTAAGCAAGTTATTTATCTTTATACAGGAAAATATAATTCCCACGTCATTAAAAAATAATTGAGCCGTGTAACCAGGGGTAGAATATGATCCACTATTGCACCTCTCTCTCTCTCCGGAGCTACAAGCCATAAAGCAAGGTGGTACACAGAGATCTTTCACACACAAACACTACTATACCTCCTTCTTCTTCTCCTTCTCCTTCAGAAATTGAGTTATTCTTTCAAGATACTATCTCATCCATGGATACTGCTCAGTGGGCACAGGTAAAAGTATATACAGATCCATGGCATGGCTAGCTCTTGATGATGCCGTTGAACTTTTCTCTCTTATGGGTATATTTTTGGAAAGTCAAATTCATAGTTAAATTGTATGGATTTGTTGCTTTATTGCGTGCTCTTTTTTGAAAAAGATGAGGAGGGCATATGCTCATGGATATATATGGTGGTGCAACAGGTTGCTCATCCCAGTGATTTGGACTTGATGTTTATCATTTCTTCACATTCACATATAAAGCACTTTTATCTCTTTCTTTTGCTTTTGCTTGTGTATTAAATGTGTGATAAAGAGATAAAGGGGTGCTATTTATCCTTTCCCTTTTCTTTTCCGACCTGATACATTGTAGGAAAAGTGTGAAAAGATAGCCAAATTTGTTTGTATATGTTTGTTTCTCCGTCTGCGATCTTTCTTCCTTTCTTTCTTTCACTCTCTCCAGGTTTTTCATCTTCATGTTATGTTTTCCTTTATGTCTATTTTTCATTCGTCTTTTTGCTTCTGTTTTTTCTTGTTGCTGCCTTCTCTTCTTTAGGAGATAGTGGTGAAACCAATAGAAGAGATAGCCACAAAAACATGCCGAAAAGCTTCTCCTTCAGCTTCAGAGAGGAAGAAAAGCCCTCACAAAGAACAGGCCTTGAACTGTCCAAGGTGCAAGTCAACCAATACCAAGTTCTGCTACTATAACAACTACAGTCTCACACAACCTAGGTACTTTTGCAAGACTTGTAGAAGGTACTGGACTGAAGGCGGTTCTCTTAGAAACATTCCTGTTGGTGGTGGTTCAAGGAAGAACAAGAGATCATCGTCTTCTTCTTCCAAAAACCTGCCTGCTGTTGTCTCCCCTCCAAGCATGTCACAATCTTCCACTCAAAACCCCAGGACCCCTGAAAGTAAAGACCTAAACCTAGTCTTCCCATCAACTCAGAGTTTCTCTGAACTGATGCAAGTTCGAATCTTGGAAAACAATTACAAGAACCAAATCTCCTCTCCTTCTTCTACATCCAGTACGCCTCAACTCTCACCTTTGGAGTTGTTAACTGGAATCTCTTCAAGAGGTTTGAATTCTTTCATGCCTATGCTGATTCAAGATCCCAACACAGTATATAGTACTTTTGGGTTCCCTCTTCAAGATTCCAAGCCAAATTTAAAATTTTCTTTGGATGGTCTTGGTACAGCGAGCAGTGGGTATGAAATCGTTCAGGGAGTTCAAGAAAACAGTAGTGGAAGGCTTTTGTTCCCTTTTGAAGATCTAAAGCACTTGTCTAGCACAAATGCAATTGATCGAAATGCTGATCATGGAGATTCAATAGGATATTGGACAGGGATGTTGGGTGGAGGAACATGGTAAATTAGAAGTAGATGGTCAAGAAAATAATAATATGGGTTTTATATCTTAACTTTGGCTTCTTTAACTTCTTATAATTTCTTAAGGTGGGGTGACTTGTATTGAAATATTCACTACTAACAGATGGGATATTTTCTTTGTTAATTTAGCACCAGCGGTGTTCTTTACTTCTTTTCACGGATATGGGAAGTTGAAGAGCTCTGCCGACTTGTATCATTGGTTGGCTTGGCAAAACAAAACATAAATGTATAATGTGTTAGTTGTAATAATTTGTACGGATTGTAAGACTTCTATTCATCAGTTTTATTAAGATTTGAGAACATCAAATGTGTTGCAATGAATTCTCTGTTTCTTCCCAATCTTTCCTTTGGTGTATGTGGGTGTGTGTGCGCATATATATATATATATCTATATATATAACAGGTTTCCGGTTCATGACCTCATCAGGAGTTCTGATATTCTTAGAAGTACATCTTCCTGAAGCAAGCAGGTAGGAGGGTAGAGAAATTGCATTGAAGAACGCTTCTCATGAAGCACACTCATAGCGGTATTAAGTTGCTTGCCAGTTGCCACCACCAAAAAGCTCAATCACTAATTTCTTTATCTTTACAATAGCTGCCTCTATTTCACAGAGGCGAGTGATCATTGGTTTCACGCTCTTTTGTTTTCTTACTTTCTAAAGTTCTTTTTTCTCTAGTTTAAACACAAAGGCATCACAACACAACACATCCGTTCTTTTTTTTGGGTCATGGTATTAGGACCTACAAAACATTCTCCTTGGTAACAGGTTTCCGGTTCATGACCTCATCAGGAGTTCTGATATTCTTAGAATGCATCTTCCTGAAGCAAGCAGGTAGGAGGGTAGAGAAATTGCATTGGAGAACGCTTCTCATGAAGCACACTCATAGCGGTATTAAGTTGCTTGCCAGTTGCCACCACCAAAAAGCTCAATCACTAATTTCTTTATCTTTACAATAGCTGCCTCTATTTCACAGAGGCGAGTGATCATTGGTTTCACGCTCTTTTGTTTTCTTACTTTCTTCAGTTCTTTTTTCTCTAGTTTAAATGCAAAGGCATCACAACACAACACATCCTTTCTTTTTTCTTGGGTCATGGTATTAGGGGGACAAGATCCAATATTACCCTGTCTTATTCTGTCTCATAAAATCTCAGTCATTTATTTTGCGGGACTCACACGGGATTTACATGGGATCCGCATAAATAAATGACTGAGATTCGTTGGACACAATAAGACACCATAATATTAGACAGGAGATCTGGACTCGGTATTAGGACCTACAAAATATTCTCCTTGGTAAGTGTGCAAGAGAATAATTCACCCCCACTAAGTCTGATGATCCATCAGCTAGGTCTCCACTGTTTTGATTTAAAAGAATAGTACATCTTAGTTTCTTTGCTGTAGCCCACTAGTCGAAGGCTGTTGAGTGCACCAGCACCACCCTCAGCATCCATTATGTGGGGTTCCCTTTTCCTGCCTAATTTTAAAGGCGTATTATGACCACCTTAATCCTGCCCCACCCCCCTTTTCAATGTGTTGTTTGGTTACTCAGAATGTTCAACCATGCATTTGACTATCTGTCTGATCTCAGTTCCTCGCGCAACAAGATTGAAGACTATTCAAAATGTTCCCCAATACTGGAAAATGTTAGTTATAAAGAAATGCCAAAAACTATATAAACTAATTAAGCCGCCTATAACAATATTTCATCTATAATTGTATATAACATCATAAGTAGCTATATAAACTAATCACAACAGCAGACCCGTAAGGGTAGGAAACTTGAGCAAAGAATGGCACTGGCATGTAAGTAGTCAGCTGATAGGACAATACGTTGTACATAATATATCGTGTCAATGCTGCGACTACGTAGGAATGAAAATACCTAAGAGCATCGTGTTCTTTCTGACTATTGTTAGTTTGTGATCGTCATTTAATTTCCCCTCGTTCACGCATGGCGTTCTGAGCATTGCCTTGGATTCTGACAGGTCCTGTCATTTTCTTCATTCTTATCCGAAATAACATTCATTGTTCAGAGCCTCTCAAATCAAAAAGTCTTGACTGTAAGCATTAGTTGGCAAATATAGGAAAACAACGTCCACTTTTTAGACCATGCATGGTTCCAATGCTAGAAGTTTTATACATTGACTTGTTGTGTAGTGTAGATCGAATAGTTCAATTAGATTCCTTCCCTTTCCTTTCATTTAGGGTATGTTTGGATGTGGGTGGAGGGATGGAATAGAATGACCCAAATGACTCAGGCTATTGTTTGAGAGTTTATTTTGAAACAGGATGGAATGGCAATTAATGGCTTTGAAAGCCATTCTTTGCTATCCAAAATCTAATATTTTGTGACCTTCCAAATTGAAATCGTGGGGATGGAATGGTATAAACTGCTTCCAAATCCTAATTTAATGACAAAATATCCTAAAAATAATATTGCTTAGAGGATATTATAATTTATAGAGAATTAACTTCAATGCTATAAATAATAGTTACGTTAATGGTGATAAGGTGAAAAAGGTTTTATTTTTATGTTTGGATGCAAAGAAATGAGCTTCATGTATTTGTGAGACACGAGCTTTATTTTCTAACCATTACGTCAAAAATTTAAATTTAAAATATGTTATTAATAAACACAGCTCAAATGTTCTTGATAAAGTTAGCATTGTGAATGCTCATAAATTTTAAATATATTATTAACATATACTGCGAAATGTAAAAATAGATTTACAACGCTAAGAATGATTATCAACCATAACAAGATACATGAATAAATGCCTAACGAAGAGTACAATGCGATGAGGGTCAATGAAAAAGAACAAGAAAGTTGATTGCTTACATAGGAAAATGAGAAAACTATATTCTGAGCATCCTACAATTTGAAATGTTTTGGGGTTACTAAAATAGTTTCATGACAACTATGCATATTTTATTACAAGGGTAATTTTGGAAACAAAATATTACAAGTCATTCCATTCCATTCATTTTTAGTATCACTTCCAAATAATGGTCAAAGGATTCCCTCTCTTATTTTATTTAAACTTCCAAACAATGGAGTGGCCCATTTCATTTCATTCCATTCCACTCCATTCTATTTCATTCCGTTCCATTAATTGTCATTCCATTCAATTCCATCCTAAACTCCCAAAAATACCCTTAATCTACAGAAATAGCTCTTATAAGTTGGGAGAACGGGTAGCTACTTGGACTTACTAGATTGGAAAATCATCTGCAACTTCAGCAATTGCATTACGTTGCACTCTAACCACACGTTATTTGAATTTGAAACACACCAACCTCGGCTCTGGCTAGGATTACGAATTGAAGATTATTCAGGAAATCATAAGATAAGATCATTCCAAGCGAATTTTAATTTGGTCCATCCTTATCTACTTGTACCAATAACTGTTGGGATCAACAACCAAAAACACACAACAATAATAAATTTACAGAAGAGAAAATTAAATAACACTATCTTTTTATGTTCAACAATGTGTCAATGTATTAGGAATTTTATCCTCACTTGTCTTATAGTGTACAACGACAAAATCCTAGAGCTCTTTATATACTGAAAACCTACAATAGAATATGAAAATAAAATTCTATCTAGACTAGGAAACTAATTAACTTTTCATATATCCTATTAATTCATTCTTGAAATAAAATACTAGTCCTAGCTATACAAGAAAACTAAATATTCTCATCAGTATCCATATCCCAACAATCTCCCACTTAGAAATTGATGCTTTAACTAAAAAAACATCTTGCCTAAACGCCTCGAACAACTTTCAAGAACCTTACATGACAATGCCTCCATCATCAATTATAAAGGCTTATTGAGCTCTTACATAACCTCAGTTTCCAGTATCAACACACTGAGTGAGCATGTCTATTGGATCCCTCGAACCAAGAGTCTTCTCCAAATGCAACATTCCTTCTTTAAGCAAATTGCAAGTGAAGTGATACTTATGCTCTATATGTTTGGTCCAAGAATGGAACACTAGGTTCTTCACAAGCTATAAAACACTTTGGCTGTCACTGTAGAGTACATTGTCATGTTTTTTTCCTACATATCTCCTCCATAAAAATTTTCAACTAAAATGAATCCTTGCTAGCTTTAGATATAGCCAGATACTCTACCTTTGTAGTTAACATAGAAACATACTTTTGGAGTTTAGACATCCAACTTATGGTTGATTGATCTATTATATAATGAAGATATAACCTAAAATATTCTTACTAATATCGAAATCCCTACTAAGATTATCATCAACGAACCCTTCCAATTTCACTTTGCCCTTGTCAAAGCAAAATGCCATATTCAAAGTACCCTTTCAGTACCTCAATAGTCATTTTGCAGCTTCCTAATGCACTTTTCCTATATTTGACATAAACCTGCTCACAAAATCCTACTGCACATGCTATGCCTGTTCTAGTATAGACTATTGTTGGATTTATGTAAATATAGTACCCTGAAGACAAGTATATTTACATGTAACTTAATCTTTTTCAGTTATACTTTTATAATAAAATATTTATTATTAATAAAATAAAAGATTTTGGTTTTGATGAGCATTATATATCTAGTCATAAGGTACTGAGATTCTTTTATAAGTAATATACATATACATAGAGATGTATAGGAAACATATATATTATAAGAATCTAAAATATGTTGAATAATCAAGTTGGTCTCTTGATTATGGTTTAGATTGTAGTATTGTAATTTATCTCCATGTAAGTAAAGGATCTTATTTCAAGGGAACAATGAATTTAATATCATGATAGTAGTTGACTATCGATAATAGCACTATTAAATGAATCTAGAATCAAATATGTTTTCAAGAATAAAGTAGGCCATTACTTTAATCTTAAAACATACATTTTAACATTTGCTTATTATGGACCAAAACCTTGATGAGTGGTGAACTCATATATGTTTCATTATAATTCTTGATATGATCAGAATGGATTTTGACAGAGTATTAATCCAGTGTCTACATATTGGAATTATTAATTGAAACATATATCAGGGAATATTTACTCAAATAAAGAGTTTATAGTGATATCATCACTTCTAGATGTTTTATAAAGATTGGTGATTAAACTGACGCCAAGAGTTTGATGAAGTAGCTATCCATTAAGTCTTAACACTAAAATGGGATCTTGTGTGTTAATCACCATATAGAGTAAAACGGGAGATTTAGAAAGAAAAACTAACATAATGAAAAAATGGTAATTTTACCCTTTGTTGTGTATTTAGTTTAATTCATATAGGTATTTAGGTCATATTTGCATTCATTTTGCATATTTATTCATTCATTTTAGTAGCATTTTAAAGTTAATTTATTTATTTTCATTGAGTTTGTTATCTATTTTATTTTTTTGGTTTCTTTGTAGAAAGCATGAAGTTTGGCTTCAAATTAGACTTAAGAAGTTGCCACTAAAGTAGGTGAATAGAAAAGAAACACGACAGCACAACAATAAGTTAGACAACCAAAATGAGACAGCAAAGAAAGACACGCAAGCAGCAAAAAGTACAAAATGCAGGGGAATGGTGACGTTTTGAAGACAAAAAAAGTTTGGAATGCTAGGTTTTAATTAGGAGGAGACGCTTTCTGGGGAGCAGGTATGTAATGCACGAAGGGACGCCGCAGTAGGGACTTTGGATGCACGCAAGAAGGCAGCCCCAAGGCTTGACGTGAGGAGACTAGACGCAGGCGGCAACCTAACACCGCTTGACGCACAAAGGAGACATGAGCGGCAACTCCAGGATGCAGATGGCTATCTCAAATACGGGGATAGAATAAGGAGACTGGATGCACAGCTGGGAGACCTAACACACGACATCGACCTGAGTTCTTCCCTTCTTACTCCTCTAATGCCTATTCTCCTTGTTTTGATATTTATTTTGCTGAACATATACATGAGTGAGTAGATTTCTTATTGGGTTTCAAAGATGGGATGTAGTTTTCAAATTTTTACATGATTTGATTCTAGTTTTTGTTCAATAAAATTGATTTGTGTCTGTTGATTTTTTTTTTAGTATTATTGTGCTTGTTATGTGTTAGGCCTCACATAATTTGTGTCGAAATTATTGGTTGAAAAATTGAAAGGTGAAAATCGGTAGTGAAAAATAAAAATTGAGAACTTGTAGGTTTAGACCTAGATAAAGGCAAAAATTTTGAGAGGAATTACAAACTAGATAAAAATCTTAATGGGTTTTAGTTAATTTCATGAGCTATGATAGTTAGGATTGATTTTTACTACGATAATTCTTTGATATCTCCATAGAGAATAATAGATAATTTAGATTTAGTTTCCTTCAAAGTTTAGGGATCAAGATTATTAAATAAACCAGAAGAGAATAATTAGAAGTCGATCATGAAACCAAATTTGAAACCTGACATTTACATTTCTGATTTATTCGTTACAAAGTCATACTGCATAAGTTGTGCAATTATTCTATTTGCTTTATGATTAGTTTTAGCAATTCGTTCGTCAATTAAGTTCTCAATAATCAACATTTGAGTGATCAGCCCAAATAATTGAATGATTTTAGCCTAGTAATTGTTCAGCAACTCCCTATGGATCGATGCTCATACTTCCTTATTTACTTGCATGGCCCGTATTTATGGGGCCTCGGACAAGTTTTGGCATCGTTGTTGGTGAGTTTCCTTTGGGCAATATTAGGTGACCAATTGTTTGGTTACTTTAGACGTTTATTTTTTTATTATCATTTTGTTATTTTTCTTTTTATTTACCTTTTCTCACAGCTTATTTCTTCACTTGGAGTATTCTTTTTTATTTTTGATTGGCAGGTGATTCTTTCTGTATATGAGTCATTCTTATAGTGCAGAAAACTTGTTATTTGATCCAGAAATTGAAAAGACTACTAAGGCACTTCGAAAAGCTACGAGACAGCAAAGAGTACAATCTGTGCAGAGTAATAAGCGAATAGAAACCAAACCTATTGATACGACAAGTGAACAAGTAATGGTAGAACAAATGCAGAATGGGGGGAAAAATCAGAGAACCATACGGGACCATGCCATACCGAACTTTGAGGATTACCAATCGAGCATCGCGACACCTTCAATTACAGCTAATAACTTTAAACTGAAGACCAGACTTGTGCAGATGGTCTAACTGTCCCAATTTGGAGGTAACCCTTCAGAAAATACCCATGTTCATTTGGAGAAGTTCATTTAGATATGTAGCATGTTGAAGCAGGATGGGGTATCTGATGATGCAATTCGCCTCAAATTGTTCCCTTTTTCTTTGAGGGATCGTGCAAGTGAATGACTCTACTCTCTACCTCCAAGGTTTATAACTATGTGGCAAGAGTTATCCCAAGCATTCCTAATGCAGTACTTTCCCCCAAGAAAGACCGCATAATTGAGGGGTGAAGTGCATTCCTTACTACCGAGAGAAGATGAATCTATGTATGAAACATGGGAGAGATTCAAGGAGCGACAAATAAAATGCCCCCACCACGGGATTCAGAAATGGATGCTTGTGCAGATTTTCTACAACGAGCTTCCTCTGGTTATGAAAAGTGCTATAGATGTAGCTGTAGGTGGAGACTTCATGGCAAAAATTAAAGATAAAGCTCATTCACTCTTGGAAAGGATTACTCAGAATAATTACCAATGGAGTGGGAGCAGGGGGAATTTAAAGCAAGAGACAAAGAAGATTGTAGGAATGTTTGAGGTTGAAGCATTATCCATGATGAACGGTAAATTTGAAGCCCTGACAAAGAGAATGGATAAGATGGATAAGGTTAATGTGATGGCAGTAAGCAGCGCATAGTCTGTGCATAAACTGCAGCAATTTGCACACCCCATGTATGATTTTCAGGTTTATGGACAAGACATTGAGATTGAGCAAGCTAATTTAGTGGGTAACTATGGAGCTAAATCGCGAGGAGGAGCCTTCTCTAACATATACAATCTTGAGTGGAGAAACCACCCCAATTTCTCTTGGTCGCAACCAATTACATTACTCTTCCTACCCTCAAAACTAGCCTCACTTTCTAACCTAGTAACAAAACTTCAATAGGGTCCTCCAAGATTCCAAAACACAAAAACTCAAGCCCCTCCAAAACTCCCACAAGCTCAAGAGCAAAAACCAACTTTGGAGTCCATGGTGAAACTAATCCAGCAGCTTAGTTCTAAGGTAGATCAACTTGCTACACACAACAAGATGTTGAAGACTCAAAATGCTCAACAGGCTAGTACATCAAGAGAGGATAAGGGTAAATTGCCTGCTCGACCAGGAAATCCTAAGGAAACTACTAATGCAGTGATTTTGAGAAGTGAAAAAGTCTTAGAATTGATGGTGGAAAGCAAGGATAAAGCAGGGAGTAAGGAAAGATCTGATTCTGTCCCAACTGCACAGCCTGTCCAAAACGAAACAAAAAATTTTGAAACTAAAAAATACACTCCACGTCCTCCATACAAGCCACCCATCCCATTCCTATAACTTTTTCAGAAGTCTTTGCCGGATAAACAATTTGGGAAAATTTTGGAAATCCTCAAGAAGCTATACATCAATATTCCCTTCACAGAAGCTCTCACACAAATGCCAACCTATGTAAAATTCTTGAAGGAAATATTGTCAAATAAGAGGAAGTTAAAGGAGTATGAAACAGTCGCGTTGACGGAAGTGTCCAACGCTATTTTATAGAATAAGATGCCACTAAAGTTGAGGGATCCTGAAAGCTTCTCGATTCCTTGTCAAATCGAAAGCAAAAACATCAGTAAGGCTTTATGCAACCTCGGTGCAAGTGTAAGTCTCCTACCTCTTTCTATATGTTAAAAGCTTGATATAGGAGAACTTAAGCCTACTACAATGTCCCTCCAACTAGCTGATAGGTTGATCAAATACCCTCAATGTATTTTAGAAAATACACCTTTGAAAGTAGGGAATTTCTTTATCCCAGTGGATTTTGTGGTCTTGGAGATGGAAGAAGATACAAATATACCCATTATCTTAAGGAGACTTTTTCTTGCTACTGAAGGAGCTATTATAGATGTCAAGAATGGGAGAATGACATTGAAAGTTGGGGAGAAAAAAGTTAAATTTAATTTAGGAAAGGCAATTAAGGAAAAAGATGAGGAAGATTCATGTCTTAGAGTTGATAGAGTTGGTGAGGACGTTAGAAGTCAATTTAGGAAGTCTAAACCTGATGATTTGTTGGAAAATTTTCTAGTGCATTCAATTTCAGTAGGAACCCATCAGCCAGAAATTTCAGAGTTGCTGTAGACGCTAGCAGCGCAACCTGTGCAGAGGAGCACACAACCTGTGCCATCAGAACAAATCACTACACTAGATTTGAAACAAAAAGAGCCACCAACTGTTAAACTAAAGCCCCTACCCATCAATCTCACGTATGAATTTTTAGGAGTCAATAGTACTTATCTAGTCATTGTTAATGCAAATTTGAGTACTGTGCAGATTGAAAAATTAATAAAGGTCTTAAGAGAGTATAGGAAAGCAATTGGCCACCAAATTTCAGACTTGAAGGGAATAAGTCCAGCATTTATATGCATTGGATCAATTTGGAGGAAGATGCAAAGCCAGTTCGGGAACACCAAAAAAAGCTTAATCTAAATATGAAGGAGGTCGTGAAGAAAGAAGTGCTTAAACTTTTAGTTGAAGGAATTATCTATCCAATTTCTGATAGTACATGAGTAAGCCCAGTCCATTGTGTCCTTAAAAAGGGAGGTATGATAGTGGTAAAAAATGATAATAATGACCTGATTCCAACTAGAACTGTAACAGATTGGGTTGTGTATTTAGATTATAGGAAATTAAATAAAGCCATCCGTAAGGATCATTTTCCTTTACCTTTTATTGAACAAATGTTACAGAGGCTAGCTAATCATGATTACTTTTGTTATTTGGATGGTTATTTCAGTTTCTTCCAAATTCCCATTCACCTTAATGACCAAGAAAAAATGACATTTGCATGTCCTTATGGTACCTTTGCTTATTGAAGGATGTCGTTTGGTCTGTGTAATGCCCCAGCTACCTTTCAAAGGTGCATGATGACAATCTTTTCTGATTTTATTGAGAAAATTATAAAAATCTTTATGGACGATTTTTCAATAAATAGGGTTTCATTTGATTCATGTTTATCTAACCTTGGCAAAGTTTTGAGTAGGTGTGAAGAAATGGACCTTGTATTAAACTGGTAAAAGTGCCATTTTATGGTACAAAAAGGGATAATACTTGGTCATCTTGTTTCTAATCGAGGGATTGAGGTGGACAAGGCTAAAACTGAATTGATATCAAATTTACCTCCACCTACCTCAGTTAAGGAAGTCAGAAGTTTTTTGGGGCATGCTGGTTTTTATAGAAGATTTACCAAAGATTTTTATAAAATAACTAAGCCTTTGACAAATCTATTGAATAATGATGTCCTTTTTGTGATTGATGATGCCCTTTTGAATTCTTTTCATAGGTTAAAATAAGCCTTAATTTCTGCTCCAATTCTTCAACCTCTGGATTGGTCTCTCCTGTTTGAAATTATGTGTGACACCTTCGATTTTGCTATAAGAGCTGTGCTTGGGCAAAGGAAGGATAAAGTAGTTCATGCTATTTATATGCGAGTAAAATGCTCAATGATGCATAATTAAATTAATCGACTACTAAAAAGGAACTCCTAGCTATGGTGTTTGTGGTGGACAAGTTTAGGTCTTACATATTTGGCTCCAAAGTAGTTTTCTATTCAGATCATGCCGCTATTAGGTAACTACTTACAAAGAACGAAGCTAAACCAAGGCTAATACGATGGATACTTCTCCTTCAAGAATTTTATTTAGAGATAAAAGATAAGAAAGGGGCAAAGAACGTGGTTGCAAATCATTTATCGAGGCTTTCAAACTCAACTCATCAATTGGATATAGAGGATAATTTTTATGGTGAGAATTTGTTTTTTCTTGTAGGTAGCGCACAGACTGTGTAGATCTAAACAAGTTATGTTGTGTTATCCAAGAACTAGCAACAATTATACCTTCCATTGTTCCTTAGTATGCAGAGTTCGTGAATTATTTGGTTGTCGGAGTTACACCACCTAATTTGTCCTACCAACAGAGGATGACATTTTTCTCATATTTGAAGTATTACATGTAGGAGGAACCATATTTATTTCGGAGATGCAAAGACGGAATTATTAGCTGATGTTTGCCAAGCAAAGAAGCTAAAGAAGTGTTGATGAATTGCCATTCCTCGCCTTATGGAGGACATTTTAGTTTAGAAAAGAAAGCAGCCAAAGTGCTACGAGTAAGATTTTATTGGCCAACACTTTTTCAGGATGCAAGGAATTTTGCTCAAGCATGTGACCGATATCAAAGAACTGGAACCATTTCAAGGAGGCATGAGATGTCAATGTAAGGAATTTTGGAAGTGGAACTCTTTGACATGTGGGGATTGGACTTCATGGGGCCTTTTTCACCTTCTTTTGGTAACAAGTTTATTTTGGTGGGAGTAGATTACGTCTCGAAATGGGTAAAAGTTGTTGCTTGTCCAACTTGTGACACGAAAGTGGTGCTAAAATTCCTTAAGAAGAATATTTTCACAAGGTTTGGGACCCCGAAGGCCATATGAAGTGATCGAGGGACTCACTTTGTCAACCGTTTCTTTGAGAATTTGCTGAAGAAATATAGGGTCCACTATAAGTAAGCGTTAGCTTACCATCCTCAAGCTAAAAGTCAAGCTGAAATTTCTAACAGGGAGATCAAATCTATATTGGAGAAGACGGTTAATTCATCAAGGAAGGAATGGTCTTTGAGGCTTGATGATTCTTTGTGGCCATACAGGACAACGTACAAGACCCCTATAAGGACAACTCCATACAGAATGGTTTTTGGTAAGTCTTGCCATCTTTTGATGTAGCTTGAACACAAAGCTTGCTGGGCAATAAGGAAGCTGAATATGGATTTTAAAGAAGTAGGTGCTAAAAGACTGTTGCAACTGAATGAGTTGGAAGAGTTAAGGCATGATGCTTATGAAAGTGTCATAATCTACAAGGAATGATGTTGGACCCCGAACCTTGAATGACAATTTGACTATGATCAAGTGGATGAGTTGATTGAAATTAAGTTGAAGATCATGAAATAAAGAGAGAAAGTATGAAAATATGAAAAATTGTGTAATAGTTGACTTTCTGGCCTTTGAGGGTTGACTTTTGTTTGAGGCAAAATTTGATAAAATGATCTACATGAAACTTGTAGATTATGTTGAGAGATTTTTGTGGACATAAAGTTTGTAATTTTTCGATATCGGGAGTGAAAGTTATGATCAGTCAAAGTTTATGTTTGATCGGGTTTGACTTTTATATTGGTTGGAACTTTGACTGAGAAATTAACCTAGTTAGAGGTTAATTGAGCTTTGATGTTCTTCATAAAAATTGAAGGATTTGTTTTGATCTTTATTTCGATATAAAGTATGCAATTTTTCGATCTCGGAAAATTAAGTTATGATTTTTACAAGTTTGTATAGAGGATAGTATCTTTGACCGGAAAATGGACTCCCGTAGAAGTCGAATTGAGTTTTATGTTCTTCTTGGAAGATTTAGAGCTTCTCTTAAGCTTTCTATAGAGACTAAGTTTGTCAAAATCGGAGTTCGGGATTAAAAGTTATGAATTTTGGGAGTTTAGAGTGAAAAAAAAAAAAAAAAAGAAAAGTTTTAGCGCCTCGCTAGGCGACGGCCGCCTCTAGCGAGCGGGCGCCAGACGCCTCGCTAGGCGACGCCTCGCCTGGCGAGGCGGCGCTTCGCCTCCTCGAGGCAAGGCTCGCCCTCGCAGCTGTCAGGCGCCTCGCCTAGCGAAGCGGGCGTCTCGCCTCTCACGGCGTCTCGCCTCTCATGAGTTAAGGCGTCCGTCTGCATACTGACGCTGTTTGCTTCTTAAATTTTGATTTCTTTGTTTTAATCCGACCTTTGCTCACTATTTTGCCTATATCTTTTCCGTCCGACGTCCGATTGAGTTGATTCTTTTTGCGTTGGATTCCTAAGACATTGAATTTCATTTTATAAGAAATTTGTGAACTTTTGAGGTTAAATTAATGGTGATTAATTTAATCAAAGTGAGTCGGGAAATTTTTCGAGCATGATTCAGTGTTTTGTGAAATTCGGGATCTGTAGAGATCCGATTGAAGCGATTCTTGAGGGGAAATAAAGATAAGACAAGGGGCTACAAATCATATGAAGACATGAAATGTCAATTTTGCCCCTAAGATTTTTAATTTTTGAATTTAAGTTCGGATTAGGGTTTAATTTTTGGATTGGGAACACCTGAGAGTAATTTGAGTATAACTTTTGATCTGGGAATCGAAATGAGACGATTCTTGTTTTGAATTAAACTAGAGACATAAGGCTACAATTGTTATGAAGACATCGAGTTTTAGTTCTGGGATTAAGAATGTGAAATTTTGGACGGAAATAATCGTACATAGAAAATGTGTTAGAATATGGATATTTCCGCACTGTTTCGCACATAACTTTTGATGTAGTGCTCGGAATTGAGCGCGGTCAGTGGCGTTAGATTCGTATGAGTGAGAGGAACATTTCTCGAGAAGGAAGTTTTGACAAATTCCTTCAAATCGATAGTGCGAATCAAACCGCAAGTAAGTGTAATTTTAAGTTTTGAATGGAGGGCAAAATGGTCATTTGACCATCAATTAATGAAACACATGCAAGAGATGTCGTTTTGGCTTATTAAAAGCCACGAAAGTGGCTGGAAATTTCCAGAGAAAAGAAGAAGAAATAAGAAGAAGAAAGAAGAGTGGAGATTCGGGTATGGGGAAGAGGAGAGAGAAAGTTTAGTTTTAATTTTTCTACTCAATTCTTCAAGCTTTTGGGATTTTTCCAAGAAGGAAAAGAGTGGAGAATGAAGAGAGTTTCTTCATGAGCCAAGAAAATTCGAATTTGGAGGATAAATGAGGTAAGAGAAGATGTTCAATTTGAAGTTTTTGTTGAATTTTTAATTGAGAAGTATGGAAAAGGACTTGGGTTTGTGGTTTATGAAGTTGTTTTGATGTATATGCTTTAGGTTGGGTTTAATTTTGGATGAAAAATTGATTAAGGTTTAGGTTAAATTTTATGATTGAGAATTTTGAGATATTTTGGTGTAGAATTATAGGAAATATGATGAATTGATGATATATGAAATCAATTTTGAAGAGTTGGTATTTTATGGTATTGAATTTGGATAAATTGGTTTAGGCCAATTTTAAGATTTGGGGATTTTTGAAATTGAGGATTTAAATAGTTTGGAATTAATGTGAATTGAGGAATTGCGAGATTAATTTTGAAGAAATTATGTTTTATGAGATTGAATTTGAGTGTCTTGGTTTAGGCCAATTTTGAAAATTGGGGATTTTCAAAATTGGAGATTGAAATAACTTGAATGTAAATGGAATTGGTGAATTCCTAAGTTGATTGTGAAAATTAAGTATTTTCGATGTGAAATTTGGATGATTATGGTTTAGGTTTTGGTATTTTGAGAGAGAAAAGCAAGGATCAATTGGAGCTTGAAATCAAGTTTCCGCAATAATTCGAGGTGGGTAGCATATTTATATTTTGATTTGTGAGCAATATGCAATTTTGAAAAATTAAAGAAAGCAATTTTGAAAAATAAAGAAAGCAAAATGTGAAAATTTTGACAAATTATTGTTTTGTAAAGGTTTGAAATTCGATTTAGAATGTTTTTCGAAAGATTAATATAAGTTTGAATTCATTGCTTTCAATGATTCGATAAACCGATAGAAATTTCGAAAATGCATTTGTTGTGTATGCATTATCAATTGTTGAAATTATTGTTTGATTGAATGTTTTGATTGTTGAATTTAGTGAATGATAGACTGAATAAATTGAGTGGTATGCATTTTTGGGGAAAATTTTGAAGAAAATTAAGAAATTGAAAAGTGCCTTCGGGCAATCCGACTTTTCGTTTTCGATTATGTGTTATGTGGGTTTGGTAGGTCCCTTGGTGAGTCAGCGCTGTCTCTATGTGTATAGCCTTCTCCAGTGCTGCTGTAGTGGCACGGAGCTCGATTTCGGACTCCTTCACGGCTATAACTTTGGACCGCAATGCGGAAAGTGTAGTACGTTTCGTTTCACGACGACATGGACCGCTTATGCGGGGCGCAAGACGCGATTCTGCTTGGACCTAGCTGGACCATTCGATGTGTTATATGTTTTGATTTGTTTATGTGTTCGCATTCATATTTATGAAAAATTCAATAAGTTTTGAAAATGAGAAAAAAGTGAGATTATTATGAAAAGTTTGAAAAATATGAAAAAAATGGGTTTGAGGATGGCAAAAAGAGTATTAAAAATGATTTCGGCTTATTTATCAGTTTATAAATGTGTTATCCACGAGCTTTCGAGCTCACCCCCCCTTTCATCCCCATCTCCAGGTTTCGAGCGGGAGATCGGATGAAAGCATGTGAAGACGTATGTCAAGACGTCAGTTTCGACATTTGAATACGTTGGTTTTGAGAAATTTGGATCTTGTGTATGAATATGTTTATGACTTTAGATAAGTTTGGAAAAAGGTATTTGTGTATAAAGTTGAGTATTGTGAATGAATGAGAAATTTGTATATGAAATTATGAATAATTTGGGAACATATATGTATGATTGATTTGGGAATGAGATTGAACTATGAGAATGGTAGATTGAATGACAAATATGAGAATGTTTTAGAAATAGGTTTGTGGTTATCTGCGATATCCGGACGGAGGTCCGGTGGATTCGATATTTGTGTGATTGATTGGCATTTAGAAGTGTTGTTTTGAACACTTTGCAGTTTGGAGTTAGGATAAAGGCGATCGTTATCTTGCCGAAATTTTGGTAAAACTTTGGATAAAAGTGAGATTTTGGATATGTATAAGTGTATCTAAGAGTTTGAGAAATTTGAGATTGGTATGGATTTATATCGATTCATACATCGTATCGATTTAAGATGATTGGTATATGTTTGAGTAACGAGAAAAGAAATGAGAATAAGAAAAGAAAAGAAAAAAAAATTCATAACGAATTTTGGAACGTCTTAGGAATTCCCAACGCGATTCTGTTTCCTGTTCTTTGCTTAGTCACGGATGTCGGAAAGTGTTTCAGTTTACATTGATTTGTTTGCTTACTTTGTTTTCTATCCGAATTCGATTTACATTCGATTCGATCCCGCTTTCGCTTATTCGTTTCGCCTCTTTGTGATTCGTATTCGATTATTTCGCTTCGCTATATTCTATTGAATCTGTTCGTTTGATTCGATTAGTATTTGCTTCCGCTTGCATTTGCTTCCGCTTCGCTACTTTCGGATTTGTTCGCTTCCGCATTTCGCAATTTCGATCCGAAATTTCTGTCTCCTTTCGCTTCCGTTTCCATTGATTCCGTCATTCGTTCTAAGTGTTAAGTTTATTCGGTTGGGATCCGGTTCCCGGATCGGGTCTCAACAAATGAATTAAAAGATGGCATGATAAGAACCTTGTAAGGAGGAAGGAGATTTGGTGCTAGTCTTCAATTGAAGACTGAAAATATTTCCTAGAAAGTTAAAGTCTCGATGGTTGAGGCCATTCAAAGTTGTGAAGGTTATTCCTTAAGGAGCAATAGAAGTAGAAGACCCAAAAACTAGAATTTTCAAGGTCAATGGACAATGTTAAAGCCATATATTGCTGGAGCTCAAATCGAAAAAGGGACAACTTACTCCCTTTCTAGTCCAAAGGTTTGAGAGAAGAATTTAAAGTCTAGCTATAGACTTTAAACAAGCGCTTATTGGGTTTCCTTTTCTTTTTGATTCATTTATTTATTTTCGTATAGTGCTTCCATTTTTTCAAACTCAAGTTAATAATTCTCAATTATTTTTCTTAAAGGAACAATAACTCGAGATTGTGGATGAATAGAAGATTTGGTTGGAAATGCACTCACCGTCACGGTCCAGGGAAGTTCTCATTAAACTTCCTTTTATTATTCTACAGTAATGTTTAATTGATGAATGAGTATGGTTTGGTTGAATATGGTGTTTGATTTATATTGTGCATTGTTTGAAATATTATGGATGAGATTTTTTGGCTTATTTGACATTGAGGACTCTGTCAACTTTTTTGTTTTGTTCTTCTTTTGCAATTTTTTTACATGCACTGTTATTTATTAATTCATTCATGGTATATATTAAAAAAGAAAAAAATTTCTTTTCTGCCTTATCCATGGATGAATAGGAATTGTTTGGAAAAGCAATTGAATCCATTTTTAGATTGGGTTGTGGATTGGAAAGTTCCTGATTGTTGCAAGAATCTTAGGAATTTTCTTTTGTTTATGTTCTTTTAATTGGAGATCTTCCTAATTCTTGTTAGACATTTAGAGAAATTAAAAGAAAATTCTTTGGCTATCATGATAGTAGTCGACTATTAATAATGGTACTATTAAATGAATCTAGAATCAAGTATATTTTCAAGAATCAAGTAGGCAATTACTTTAGTCTTAAAACATATATTTTAGCATTTGCTTATTATGAACCATAATCTTAATGAGTGGTGAACTCATATGTGTTTCATTATAATTCTTGATATAATCAGAATGGATTTTTACGAAGTATTAATTTAGTGTTTGCATGTTGGAATTATTAATTGAAACATGTATCAGAGAATATTCACTCAAATAAAGAGTTTATAGTGAAATCATCACTTCTAGATGTTTTATGGAGATTGGTGATTAAATTGGCGCCAGGAGTTTGATGGACTAGCTACCCATCAAGTCTTAAAACTAAGATGAGATTTTATGTGTTAATTACCATATAGAGTAAAACGGTAGATCTAGAAGAAAAAACTAATATAAGGACAAAATGGTAATTTTACCCTTTGTTGTGCGGATGACTATAATAAGGTTCATAATAGGGTTTGCAATTGGACATATTATTTGAAATATATGTTCTCATAATATTTAGTAATTCAAGTGTTTAACTAAAGAGTGTAATGATATTTAGTAAATAAGCTAGAATTAATTTTAATGAGATTAAATTAATTCTGGGCTTATTGGAGCTTGAATTATCTAAGTCCAATAAGATTCCTCACTTGGCTTCAAGGAAAGTTATCAAGCAAAGTAAGAAATATAAATGGAGGTTTAAAAGCTTAAAAGCTCATGATTGAATGTTGGGCTTGCTCTAATTAATGGTTAATTAGAAGCCTAAATGAACATTTAAAAATGGGCTAGACTTTGGTTTAATTTTGTTAATTAGATTAATTATATTAAAACAAAATTTTTAAAGAAATGAAAGGGAATTTATTTTTAATGGCTGAATGTGCAGCTGCACATTTAGCATCGAATTGCTAAATAAAGAAGGTATTTATCATGCATTATCATCATTAAATGGAGTTATGATCTTACTATTAAATAGTTTAATGGTTGTCTTTTAATGATGGCATGTTATGTAACGTTTTTAGCATTCATTTGATTATAGATGAAAGAGGTATATTTGATGGATGATATTCCTTCTTTCGTCACTAAAATCGAAATTGACATGTCATTTTAGGTTATTGGTCTTTTCATATACGCATCTTAAAACAAATGAGAAGAGTCTCATTTAATGGCTTTTTTATGTTTGATTAAAGAAAGAAATGATGCTCATTTAATGGCTTTTTTTTTTATGTATGATTGAAGAAAGAAATGATGCATTAGATGCTCTTCTCTTCTTTCATTTCATGCATAACCAAAATTGGCAAGGTGTAAGAGAGGTGTTCTTGCATTTGTGGATTGTCTCTCCTTTAACATATAATCTCACTCTTTTGTAGTTTTAAGAGACTACTACTTAGAAAATTTGAGATGACTTCTCAACAAAGTGTTCTTAGGCTTAGTATTGTCATGACGAAATCTACTCAACACCTTCTCAATATATTACTCAAGGGACAACTTCAATGTTCCAACTGACCCATCTCAAAAAATTCTTATGCAAAATATCTACTTTACATTAACCAAATTCTTTATCTTAAATCTTTTAGATAGTTTCCTTTTTAAGTTATCAATCTTCTTTATTCATGAACCTACAATCAACATATCATCTACATATATAAGTACAATAATATAACCACCATCAAACTTCTTAAAGTAGCAATAGTGATCCATATTACTTCTTTTAAACCCATTGTTGTACAAGAAGGTATCAAACTTTTTAAACCACTGTCTCGGAGCTTGTTTCAATGTGTACAAAGTCTTATTCAACTTGCACACCAAATGTTCCTTCCTTGGAACTAAGTAGCCTTCTCTAGATCACCATGTAAAAACATTATTCTCACATCCATTTGTTCCAAATGTAAAGCTTCAGCAACAATAATACTCAACAAAATTCTAATAGTTGTTAGTTTCATAATAAGAGAGAATATGTCAATATAATCAATCCAATTTTTATTCTGTGACTACCTTTTAACCACAAATCTTACCTTAAATCTCATGTTATGGTCTAGTTCTACTTTAATTCTATAGACCCACTTGTGGAGTAGTGCTTTCCTCCTCGTAGGTAATTCAACTAATTCTCAAATGTTATTTTTCTCTAGGGCAATCATCTCCTTATCTATATCTTATTCCTACTTGATAGAATCACCCACCTTCATAGCCTCTTTAAAGGATTCTAGTTCATTAGTGTCAAATGGAAACAAAAAAATACTGAGAAAGAGAATACCAATATGGCACTATGGGCACCCTTATGGACCTTTAATGTCAATTAAGGTGTAAGTAGTTGTGTCCCTTCAATAATATTTTCTTAACTTTTGTGTATCCTTGTTGCAGTATCATCCTCTGTGATTTTTTATAACTCCACCCTTCTAGGCTTTTCTCCCATTCACATTTATAGTCAGAACATACACCATTCATTTCTTTGTACAAGGTATTCTCATTGAAAGATATGTCACAATGTCCTAATATTTTCCTCCTTTCCTAGCCACAACTCTTGTAGAATCTTAAGACCTAAAGAAACTAAATTCCTTTATTTATTAAGTATGTTAAAATACTAATTGCATCTACCTAGAACATTTTTAGTAAGCCAACACGAACTATCATACTCTTCTCTCACTCATTCGACATTCAACTCATCCTTTCGAGTACCTTATTCTATCTAACCTTTCTATGAACTATCTTGGTCAATCTAATCTTGTTGTCAACACAAAACTTCTTAAATTCTATTTTATCGTATTCCCTTCCACTGTTATCTTTTAAGAATTCGATATTCTTCCTAGTTTGATTCTCAAACTCAACCTAAAATTTCAAATAAATCAAATATATTTTATAAAGTAAACACATAACTTTTTATGATGGTCATTAGTGAAGGTTACATAGCATCTTGAGTCTCTAAGAGATGTAACAGTTGCAGGTTCCCACATATTTGTGTATATTAGCTCAACTTCTCTACCTTTGGACTCTTCCTAACTTTAAGAAATAGACTTTCTTATACTTTTCATAGGCACATCTCCACAGAAATCTAGATTAGCTAATTTTAAACTCAAAAGACCCTTTGAAGTTAGAATCTTTATACTTTTATTGCTCACTTGGCCAAGTCTATCTGCTATAGCTTTGAACTATAAGCATGACTTATAGAAATTGTGCTTGAACACCCTACAGTAGTGTATAATATCCTTGTTTTCTTTCCCTATTGCTACAACCCTAACACTTATTGCGCTTTTCCATGAACCCTTTACGAATATTGTCCTATACCCAATGTTATCTAGTTGATCCACTAAGATCAAAAGTTTCTTCAGATCTGGAATATACCTAACATCCTATAGTTCTCTCTCACCCCTACCAAAAATATTGATTATCTCCTATCCTCATAATTTCTAACAACTTATCATCATTCGGATAAACCTTCCTTAACTTTTCAGATTTAAATTTATGAACAACTCTCTACATGGAGAAGAATAAAATGATGTTTTAGAGTCCAAAAACTAAGACTCAATAGGATAGTTAACACTTAGAACTAAAGCATCCTTGATTTCCTCTTCTAAATTCATAAAATCATTATTCTTCTGGTGTTAATTATTTTTCTTCAGTTTTGGATGATCCCTCTTAAAATGAGCCCTATCACCATAATTTTAGTTGAGAATATTACCTCAAGTTTTCGACTTTCGCTTGCCTTTATATTTTGATATACTGTGGTTGTTTCTATTGCTTATTCCTTCCCATTACCTCATTGCTCCAGGCATTCCTATAGGATTCTCCTAATTCCCTCCTGTGAATACACTCATTGAGAATCATATTCCGAACATTAACTAATTTTAATTTTCCTTTATGATGGAAAGTACTAATTGCATAATTTGGCTAACATAATATTTTTTGTCTATGATATGTAAGTATCCACATCACAAATTAACTATCAACTAATATTTCATATGGGCTAAAACACCCAACTCATAATCTCTTTCTCACATTGAGTTAGGTGTTTTAGTCCAAATGGAAGATTAGTTGATAATTAATTTTCCACATAAATGTTTACATGTCATGAAAAAAATTTCTGCTAGCCAAATCATCAAAATACTAATAAAGCTAATGTTTTGAACTGAGAGTTAAGATTATATGAATAAATAAAGAAAGACATATTTCATTAATTTGGTGTTTATTATTTTTGAACTGATATTGATCTATAAGTAAATTAATGAAGTCCATGATATATGACATAGCATGAAGGAAATTATGATGTGATCATACTACTGAGATTCCTATCATATGCAATTATGTCAAGATCTAAATTATACCTAGTCATAGGATTATGAAACTAGACATCTGAATCCAGGAGATTAAGACATCTTAAGCTCCTTGATTTGATCAAGCGGTGGATCTCGTAAACCGTAAATATGAGATGTTTAGTGTTGAGATGTGAACGCTTCTTAGAGGTAGTAAGTCGTTGGATGACTCTTTATGAGATCATCACATGGATGTCTTATTATAATGTCGATGATAATCTCATCATCGAATAGATGCAAATATCCTTAAACTCGGAGTCTTCGAGGATATCTTGATCTTGATTCAGATCTTTGACTCCATTCCTCATTCATTTTACACAGGTATTTCATAGGGTGGTGATTGGAGTGCAACTTGAGGATTCGAAGGTAAGAAATGGCCGATAAAGGATTCACCACTCGTAATAAATAGAAGATAATACCCATGACCTCTTATCAGGGTCATTACTTAGACTATTTAAAGTATAAAGTGGTAAGAAATAATGATAAAGACCTAGCTATACCTCGTTAGAAATATTGAGGTGTTATTGAGATCTCTAACCTGTAAATGTATTTTATACAATCAAAGAGAAACACTTCGTTAGGCTAGGACTAGGAATGAGCAGCATCCTCCAGTAAAACTCGAGTTGATGAATTACAGCACATCCTGGGAACCTAAAATCTGCTTCAGAGCCATAAAAACCTCAAGTCGTTGAAGACGCTACATTCAACAAGAAAACCAACAGATAGGTATATAAAGATAGAGAGAGAGGTAGTCTCTCGAGAGTCTCATTTCTCCACCGCCGGATTCAATTATCCATTGATCCAGAGAGAGAAGGTTAATCATGGTCGATGTAGCAGACAAATTGACGTATTTCCGGGCGATCACTGGCATCGAAGATCCCGATTTGTGCACCGAGATTCTTCAAGCCCATGGCTGGGACCTAGAACTCGCGATCTCCTCCTTTACTGCCGGCAACACCACAAGCAACTCCACCTCCACTGTTATTTCCGCTCCAGAGACCTCCAGCACCGCCGCTGAAACCTCCAATTCCGCTTCTCGAAATTCCACCGTGGTTGCCGCCTCTCCTCAAGGTTTAGGCTGGAAGCTCGTTACTTTACCGATTTCAGTGATCTCCGGTGGTCTTGGGTTGATTTCAGGAGCAGTTGGGTTGGGTCTATGGGCGGCAGGTGGTATTTTGTCGTACTCCATAGGAATGATTGGGTTGGGTTCGGGAGGCGGTCAGGGCGGAGAGGGCTCGACCGGATTGGTTAATGTATCGGCTGCGGCGAGAGAGGCAATGGACTTCGTCTCGGATTTTCAAAGAGAGCACGGTTCTTCTGCAGGGCCGCATTTTGTGGGCGAGGGGTTCATGGACGCGCTGCAAAGATCGAGGAGTGCGTTTAAGCTGTTATTCGTGTATTTGCACTCGCCTGATCATCCTGATACGCCGGCCTTTTGTGAGAGGACTCTGTGTTCGGAGGTTTTAACTGCGTTTGTGAATGAGAACTTTGTGGCTTGGGGAGGGAATATTAGAGGTAGTGAAGGGTTTAAGATGAGTAATAGCTTGAAGGCTTCGCGGTTTCCCTTTTGTGCTGTGGTTATGCCTGCTGCTAACCAGAGGATCGCTCTGCTTCAGCAGGTGATGCTGTTTCCTGATTATAGTGTTGTGTTCTATGTGATCTTGTTTCGTGAAAGTTGAAAGACTATAGCGGGCGGGGTGGAGGGGCGGGGAATAATTCTTGCTTTCTAACAATGCTGTTGTTGGAAATTATCTGCGTGATGGTTAGATATAATGATTTGGGTAACTTGAGAACTGCTTTTCCAGAAGGTATTTAGAGTTCATAAATTCTGAGAGTACAATCTTGCCGGTCAAATTGGATATATTTCTTTTCTTTTCTTTCCTTTTGACATTGATTGTGGCTAAGTCAATGTTTGCTGAAACTTCTGAAAGTTTCCTGTTAATCTTGATGGCTAAGTCAATTTAATAGTTGCTGAAAATCATTAAGCCTCCTATTAATCTTGTTAGGCTTTGTATTGCTATCTTGCTATTTTCTCTGTTTTACGCACTATTTTTCCATTATGTATAAGTTGAAGAACATGTTGGGTTTTGTGCTAGAACGTGTTATAATTTTTCTTTATTCGCAATCCTCCAATTATGTAGTTCATGCCAACCTCGTCTCATCAATACGGTCATTCTTTACCTGGACTATTCACTTTCATTTGTTGTTAACTTGGCAGCTTCTCTATGGTAGAGTTCTGTAGTTGGGTTTTCTACATTGACGGAGCTAATTGTAATATATGTTTTACAGTTAGCTGGCAAAGGTGTCTTCCTGGGGTGTTATTTCTTTATGTAGGAAGGGTAAACAGTTCATTTTGAGATACAAGCAAGGAGTAACATATGATACGCAGTTCTCACCCTTCAACACAAGCATTGTATTGTTTCAATGTAACTTTAACTTCCAACATTAATGAATCCAGAGGGCGATAATAGATAGTATGCAGATATGACTATTTATAGACACTGCATTGTATGGCCTTCAGGACAAGACTGATTTAGAAGTTACTTTCTTTTTTTCTTGATCTAAAGGTAGAGGGTCCAACATCTCCTGAAGAAATGCTCATGATTCTACAGAGAGTGATTGAAGAAAGTGCCCCTGTTCTTGTTGCTGCAAGGCTTGATGCTGAAGAAAGAAGGATTAACATGCGCTTAAGGGAAGAGCAGGACTCTGCTTACAGGGCTGCCCTTGAAGCTGATCAGGTATGATATTTCCTATTTTCTTATTCTTTACATGTGTATGGTTAGATTACATCGAAAAATTTTTCCCTTGAACTTTCTTCCCTAGGTTAAGTGTACGGATTACTTAGTTTATTGTTTCTCTATCTTCCCTCCCTGGCACATTCAGGCTAGGGAACAGCAAAGGAGAGAAGAGCAAGAGCATCTAGCAAGGGAAGCTGCTGAAGCGGGGAGGAAGCTCAAGGAAGAAGAAGAGGCTAAAGAGAGAGCAGCACGTGAAGCTGCAGAAAAAGAGGCTGCTCGTGCGAGAAAGCGGGAGGAGAAAGCCTTGTCACTTGGTGCTGAACCTCAAAAAGGGCCTGATGTAACCCAAGTAAGTCCCTAACTCTTTTGATTTTTGGTTTCTCGGTATATCTCTTCTTGTGTCCGTTCGCAGTCTAGTTTTCTAAAGCATTTGTTCTGCTGAAAAAGTAGTATGTCCGATCTCTGGATTGAACTGGATTTTGTTGAGGGAATAGTTTCTCTTTTTGCTTTATTATTTGTTCAGCAAGTCTTTCTTTATGGAAGTCTTTGCTAGTTTATGAATAGCCCTTGCATGTATCTTCATTGTAGTTTCGTACACTTGTTCATGGCACCTGTCAAATATGACCATGGAAATTCTCTTTGTTATGGATGCTTATGTTTCTTTACTGGCCACCATATATATAAGCTAACTTCATTTCTTTTGATGAAAAATCCTGTGCTTCAGGTTTTGATTCGCTTCCCTACTGGAGAACGCAAGGAAAGGAGGTTCCACTGTACCGCCTCTATACAATCTCTATATGATTATGTTGATTCTTTGGATTGCTTAGAATCTGAGAACTACACCCTTGTTTCCAATTTTCCAAGGGTTGTTTATGGTTCAGATAAGGTCTCTTTGTCCTTGAAAGAAACAGGATTGCATCCTCAAGCCAGCCTCTTTGTGGAGTCGAATTAGCATAGTGCATTGTCAAGGAGAGTAACCAATTGTAGTTCAAAATTGGGAACCTGAAAGTAGGCGAAGGTGTATGTTGTCTTTCTATTTCAGCTTGGTCAACTTCAATAGTGAGAACGCTTCCTTGGCTTCTAAGTTAGAATAGGACCTCAATTAAGGGGAAGATGAAATGTTTTAGAATAATGGTATTTGCACATACTTTGGGAAATTACTATTCTCAATAGATGATAGCAAAACACTCAGATTGATTTTTTGTATAGTACATAATCGCCTTTGATTGTTGACTACTCTTATTGGACGGAAATTTCTATTAGATTCTTGTGAATTGGTTGGATATACTAGTTTTAAAAATAAGGCAAACAAAATAACTGAAATTTCCATACGCTGCTGCTTGCCAGTGGTGTTGATCTATGCAAGCTGAAAGGTGAATTGATGGAGGGCCATCAAGACTAGCAATTCAAGACTTACAAGCCATGGGATTAATTGATCAGGAATGTGAAAAGCTAATTGGGTTAAACTTGTTCCTAAAATATCATACCTCATTGAAACCTTTTGGGGACTTTAAAGTCTTGATTTATGAAGATCAAGAGGCAATTCCTGAAACCTAACTTGCAGCCCAGGTGTGATAGGCAGTTCAGCCAAAAATGAATCTCAACTTGGTCCAGTTTTAATTTTTGTTTTAATAATGGTTCGGATGAAGTCCGGTTTAAGATTTCTTTTTTGGTTCGTTTTGACTTGTTTTATTTGCCTTTTCGTTTTTGCTAATTGAGGCATTAGTATGTGTTTATTTTCTTGTTTTAATTGTCTTAATATCATAAGTTTAGGAAGTTGAGAAGCCGAGTTATGTGATTATCCAAACTTTCCTATTTTAGTTTGCTTTTTTTTTTCTTCCTATTTTGATTAGTGTAGAAAAAAGGTTATCAAAATTTGTTAGATTTTTCTCTCAAAATTGGCATATCATATGTCATGGGTTTGATTGTTTCTTTGAAAATAATCTGGGCTTGTGCGTTTGTTGAAAACATTCAATTGTTCTTGTGTTGTGCGTTTTCCAGATTTTGTCCGAGTTAGAGTCATAATTTCCCATTTATCTTTTCATCTGTTCATTGAATTGAAAAACTTCTAAAACCAAGTTTGTTTTTCATATCCTGACCTACAAATCTCCAGTTAACGATATTACCGAGTTTGAATCCCATCCTGATTAAAAAACACCCATTTTCTCAATCATTCTCATTATATCGTCCAGTTCGATTTCCAATCACTAAATCTCATTTATCTATTCACTTGTTGTCAAAATCGAAAAACTTTCAAAAACAAGTTTGTTCTATACATCCAGATCTACAATTCACCTATTAACCATTTAACCTAGATCAAATTCCAACTTGACCATAAATGCCAATTTTCTCGACCATCTTCATTCTATCGCCCAGTCGGATATGTTCCCAGAAAACATTCCATAACTTTTCAACCATTCATCTTAAGGAAACAATTTTTGAGACAAATTTGTAATTCCCAAAAAGTTCTACAAACCTGCTTCATTCGTCAAAACCAAATTCCTAGTCCATAATCCATAAATTGCCTTTCAAACACCCAGTTCTCAATTCATCCGATAGAAACCAAATTTGTCCAAACTTCTCCCACAATCACCAGACCAATTCCTATCATTCACATTTAGTTTAAATTCTCCTGCATCTTTTTTTTATCAGAGCTAGCATTTGAGCCATGATTTTGACTCCCAATCATGTCAGGATCGACTCAAAAGGATCTAGAGAGGATGTTTGCCAAAATCGAACAAATGAGCCTTCAAATGGAGAAGTTTGATGCTAAATGCCTGGAGTTTGACGCCATGAAGGCCAAGGATACAACTTGTGCCACTTTGAGCACGTTTGAAAGACTTGGATATACGTCCCAAGCCAACCAGTTCACGGAGGATGATTTTAACGATGAGGTAACTCAATTTAGTGCTACTGGTCAAGATGATTTGAGATTAGGAGGTAAGGGCATAAGAGGGAGAGGGAGAGGCCCTCATCATGCAAGCCGTATGGGCCCTGTTAGAAATGTGTACTAACCTAGGAATGATAGGCAAGATGATTTGTTCAATTTTAAAGTTGATGTGCCTGAATTTGTTGGAAAACTTGATGTTGATATTTTCCAAGAGTGGTTGTCTACGGTTGAAAGAATTTTTGAGTTGAAGGATGTGCCCAAGGATAAGAAAGTGAAAAGTGTGGCCATGAAGTTCAAAGGGTATGCTGCCCTTTGGTGGGATAATTTGCAAAATAGGATAGTTAGAGAGGGGAAACCAAAGATTGACAATTGGACCCGAGTGAAGATTGAGTTGGAGGAAACATTTTTTCCTGCTCAATATAGGCAGAAAATATTAGAGAAGATGTTTAGGTTGACACAAAATGGCAAGTTCGTGGAGGATTATACAATGGGATTTGAGCAATTTTTATTGAAGTGTGGTCTAAAAGAAACCGAGGAAGTGATCATCACAAGATTTGTCAAAGGTCTTGATCAAGATTTGCAAGATATGGTCAATCTCTACCCGTTTGACACTTTTGTTGAATTGAAGAAACTTTCCTTTAGATGTGAGATCAACTTATAACATAAAAAAGCCAAGAAAACTCCACCAAAACTGAGCCCCACTTATAGCTTGAGAACTAGCCCATTCTAACCATCTTTTAAGCCTAAATTCATATCACCTTAAAATTCACCACAAAAGACTCCAAGTTCACTGTATAAGCCAAGCAATTCACCATCACCATATGCCCCAAAAATTTCACACACCCAATAGCTCTCAAAGCCCCAAAACCAAGCTTAGATGCTTCAAATGTCAAATGTATGGGCATTTTCAATCTGAGTGCCCAAACAGGAAGGTTATGACTCTGAAGGAGATGAAAGAGATTGATAATGAGCTTGAAGAATCTATCCTTTTTGTGGATGAAGAGCATGAGGAGGAAATGGTAGTAATGAAACAATTGTGGCTAGTGGAGATGAAACAGAGGTAGAATTGTTAGTTTGGCTCAGAATTCTTAATAGTGAAAATGGAGGTGAAGATTGGAAAAGAAAATCACTCTTTCACACAAAATATGTAACCAGAGGGAAGAAATGCAATGTTGTGATAGATAGTGGAGCTTCTGAGAATGTGGTCTTAACTGAAATAGTAGACAAGCTTAGCTTGAAAAATCGAGCCTATTCCATGTCCTTATAAACTCACTTGGCTTGACAAGAAGCACGAGATCAAAGTTACGAAGAGATGTCTCGTTCCTTTTGCAATTGGGAAGAATGAAGATGAAGTGTGATGTCAGGTTATTCCAATGTCGACTTGTCACTTGCTTTTAGGTAGATCATGGTTGTATGATAGGGATGTTAGTCATCACCGAAGAGCAAACACATATTCCTTGAAGCATAAGGGCAGAAAATTCTTACTAACTCCTATGAAATCTAATGTGAAGAATAGGGTAGAAAATGGGGTTTCTTTGATGCATATTGAAGAGAAGAAGGTTATTGTTGATGAGTTGCCTTTATTTTAACCATTGGATGTGGAAGATGATGTGAAATCGAGGCCACCAATTCTTGGAGTTGTGTAACATTTGATTGATCAATTTCTCATAGTTTTTCCTAGTGAACTTCCTAAAGGGCTTTCACCCATGAGAAGTATCCAACAAGAGATCAATGTTTTACCAAGGCCAATTATTCCACTCAAGCAATCTTATAGGATGAGTCCTAAAGAAGGTGAAACTTTGAAAAAGATTATGGAGGAGTTTTTGGAGAGAGAGTTCATTCGGCCATCGACTAACCCATGTGTAGTTCCTGCTTTTATAGGTCCAAAGAAAAATAGGCAATGGAGAATGGTTATAGATTCAAAGGCAGTAAATAAAATCATCATCAAGTATAGATATCCAATTCCTAGACTTAATGATATGCTTGACCATCTTCTTGGAGCAACAATCATTACCAGACTTGATCTTGCCAATGGATTTCATCAAATCCGTGAGAGAGAGGGAGATGAGTGGAAAACAACATTCAAAACAAAGGAGGGACTTTATGAGTGGTTAGTCATGTTGATGGCAATGCCAAATTCTCCATCAACTTTCATGAGGTTAATGAATGAGGTACCAAAACCTTTCCTTCATTTGTTAAAGTATATTTTTTTATATATTCTAATCTTTTCCAAATCTTTAGATGAACATGTGATGCATTTGAGATTTGATGATATTCTAGTCTTTTCCAAATCTTGAGATGAACATGTGATGCATTTGAGAAGTGTCTTTGAGGTCTTAGATAGTGAATCTTTGTATGCTAATGTTGAAAAATGCCATTTTTGTGATCATTCATTGACATTCTTAGGATTCGTCATTAGCCATGATGGAATTAGAATGGATCCCTCAAAGGTCGAAGTAATTCTAGATTGGCCAGTCCCAACTAGCCTTTGTCAAGTTAAAAGCTTTCATGGGTTTTTCTCATTTTATAGGAGATTCATTAGGAACTTTAGTACAATAACTGATCCTATAATTGAATGTATGAAAAAAGGTGAATTCAAGTGGACTAATTAAGCCACAATTGCTTTCAACACTTTGAAAATTTTGATCACAAAAGTACCTGTTTTGGCTTTAACTAATTTTAGTGCACCATTTGAAATTGAGTGTGATGCAAGTAGGGTAGGAATAGGGGCTCTCTTGAGCCAAGAGGGTAGACCAATTACATTCTTTAGTGAAAAACTCAATGATGCTAGGAAAAGATACACAACTTATGATAAAGAGTTTTATGCAATTGTTAGGGCTACTAGACATTTCCGGTCCTATTTAATGGCCAACCATTTCATTCTCTTCACTGATCATGATGCTCTAAAATATGTCCAAAGTCAAGCCAACCTGAGTCATAAACATGCTACTTAGGTTGAATTTCTCCAATCTTTTGACTTTTTCATAAAGTATAAAAAAGGGACCACAGTTGTCGATTCGTTGTCTAGGAAATTTGTCTTTTTGAGCTCAATGCATGTAGATGTTGTAGGATTTGATAATATTAGAGGGTTGTATGAGAGTGATAAAGATTTTGGAGAAATATTTGCTAGGAATAGAGAAAACAATGGTGCATATAGGGATTTTGTTCTTCATAATGGTTACTTGTTCAAAAATGGCTCTTGCTATGTTCCAAATTGTTCGTTGAGGGAAGCTATATTGAGAGAAGTCTACGGGGGTGGCCATTTTGGGAGGGATAAGTCCTTTGAACTAGCCTATTCTAACTTCTTTTGGCTGGGGATGTTTATAGAGGTAGCTAAGATTGTGAGTGTTTATAACACTTATAGTAGGTCCAAAATGACGTCCCAAGCCCACAACCCTTATACACCCCTACCTGTACCAAATAGCCCTTGGGAAGAAGTGAGTATGGATTTTGTTTTAGGATTACCTAGAACAAAGAGGGGATTTGATAGCATAATGGTTGTTGTGGACAGATTTTCTAAAATGGAACATTGCATTCCATGTTTCACGTCTAATGGTGCTCAATATGTGATGGATCTTTATTTTCATATGTAGGAAAATCCCGGGAGGTACATCACATGTACCGGCAGCGAAAAACAAAAATTTTTGTTCCCGGGACTTTCCCGAAACCCAGGATCCAGGTGTCGGTATGAAGACATCAACCTAAATAGCCAAAAGAGACTATCTCTAAAGGTGATCCACGCAGAGATCAGAAAACCTAACCGAGTCAAACCCCTTTGACCCGGGAATAGCTAGAACAGATTAAAGCCTGCTAGAGCCTACCTCTGTCCTGGAGAGCTTGGATCAACGTTGGAAAAAAAGAAAAATTGGAGAGGAAGCTTTGATGATCGATGGTGGAGAGTGAGAGCATAGGTTTTTAAACTCTTTAAAAACCTTTCCTTCCTCTCTTTCAAAGACCAACGATTCTTCTCATCTTCATTTCTTCATTTGTCTTTCTCAAAGACCAAAGAAGAAGATGATGCCCGTAGCTTTCCAAGAGAGAAGACACCATAGGCATATATTTGCCTTATTTTGTCTTTTAGTCATTAAAGACACTTTAATGACAAGGCATTAAAGGAAGCTTCTCAAAGCTTCTCTCCTTATCCACGTGATGCACATATATAATAATTAATTAATTAATTTACTTAATTAATTAATTAGAATATAATTGCCAAGGTCCGATCCAACTGAATTGGTCCTAAACGGCTCATCGGCCCCTGTCTTTGAAACAAATTCTAAACCTTTCTTAGCAATATCGATGTCGCGATCTCATCGGGACATATCCCAATCTCATCGGGATCCATTTAATCCTAATGCTCTCCATGATTGGAACTCTGTCCAATTACTATTTTACTGATTCTCGAATCACTCTTATCGTGTGACCCTTTAGGCTCCGGTTATGTTGGCCACTTAGATTAACAATTAATCGAGCAAGTCATGAGCGGTATCTAGCAACACATCATGACCTCCAATTGACGGAAAGTAATCGGTTTGATGTATTCATCACGAACCGGATCACGAACCCTTCCATGACAATTACCGTGCAATTCGTCCTTTCACCATCCTATACCCCACTTGGTTATGAGTATGGTCAAAGTGTCAACTCTCACTAGACCGAGTCTAGCCTAAGTGATATCAGTTCTCGTCCGGGACTCATTACTTTATATGTCAATGAAGACACTCTTCATGACATACATGCCGCCACCTTAGTAATGATCCCGACAAGAGGCTATGGGTATCTCTTCGCTAATCCGAAGTGGTGAATCCTTTATTGGCTACTCAATTATCTTGAATACCTCAAGCCGCACCCAAGCACCACCTATGAGTTACCTCCGAAGGCAACAAGGAATGGAGTCAAAGCACGGGATCAAGATTCAAGATATCCTCGAGTACCTCAAGTCCAAGGATACTTGCACCATTGCTATGATGAGATTATCACTGACACTTAGATAAGATATCCATGTGATGATCTCATGGCAGGTCATCCAATGAACTTACTACCGCTAGTAAGCATCCACATGTCAATTCTAAATATCTCATATTTACAGTTTCTGAGATCCACTGCTTGATCCAATCAAGGAATATGACATGTGCTAGTCTATCCGGATTAATGATGTCCAGTCTCATTAATCCTATGACTAGGGAGAATTTAGATACTGACATAATTGCACATGATAGGAATCTCAGTAGTATGATCACATCATAATTTCCTTCATGCTATGTCATATATCATGGACTTCATTAATTTGATTAAAGATCAAATCAATTCATAAACAATGTTTATGAATATCAAATTAATGAATAATGCCTTTTCTTTATTTATTCATAAAGTCTACACACGACTTTGAATAAAACGCGCTAAAGGGGATTGCCTTTAGGGCACAAATAAACAGTACCGACCTTGAACAAGTCGACTTATCGAATGAACAAGTCGACTTATCGGTACCGAACATGTGTAAGTCGACTTACACATGGTACAAGTCGACTTATCACTTACAAATCTCCCACTTGACCTAAAGCCAATCGCCTTAGTATCTAATACCATAAACGAGTCCATGAGAATCACAATTCTCCTGTGACTATGGCTTTGTCAACGGAACAGCAACAGTTTGCTCTGTGGGAATTCTCTCTATCAGGATATCATGTCGACTAATGATCTCCGAATCGGTAAGCACGAGTTCGGATCGTCGAAAAGACCTTGGTTCCTTTGCTGCAAGACTAGCCCCATTGTATCACAATACAATCCTATGGGCCCATCACAGCTAGGGACCAGATCATGTTCAGTAATGAACTTCTTGATCCAAACCGCTTCCTTTGCGCATCTCATGCGGCAATGTACTCTGCCTCGGTTGATGAATCAGCAGTCCTCTCTTGTTTGGAACCTTTCAAATTGACCGCCACGCTATTCAGTGTGAATGTATATAACCTGATTGTGATTCAGAATCATCCTTATCAGATTAAATACTAGCTTCTGAATGCACGCTCACTTGGAGATTTCCATCTCCATAGATCAAGAAAACATCCTTAGTGCTTCGCATGTACTTGAGGATATTCTTGACAGCCACCCAGTGACCCTCACCAGGATCCGATTGGTATCTGCTCGTAACACTTAGAGCATACGATACATCGGGCCTCGTACATAGCATTGTTCCATGCTAAACCTCTTTAGCATCTCATCTATGTATGATGATTGTGAAAGACCAAGCAACCTTTTGATTTATCTCTATAAATCTATATCCCAAGGATATAAGTTGCTTCACCAAGGTCTTTCATCGCAAATTGATTGGACAACCAAATTTTAAGCGACAAAGATAGAGACATCGTTTCCTAGTTACGATGTCATCTACATACAACACAAGGAATACGATTGCAGTCCCATTAACCTTCTTATACACACAATGATCATCCGAATTTTGTGAGAAATCAAACTCTTTGATTGACTCATCAAAACGGATAATCCAACTTTTGGATGCTTGCTTCAATCCATACATGGAATTCTGAAGCTTGCATACCTTTTCGCCATTGATGGAAGTGAAGCCCTCAGGTTGTGTCATACACATCCTCGGGTAGATTTCCTCTCAGGAAAGTTGTCTTCACATCCATTTGTCATATCTCATAATCATAATGAGTGGCAATGGCTAGGAGTATCCTAATGGATTTAAGCATTGTTTACGGGTGAAGGTCTCGTCATAGTCAACTCTTTGTGCGTGATTGAAATCCTTTAACCGAAGCATTGCTTTATAGGTAATCAAATTACCATCCATGTTGGTTTTCTTCGAAAACTCCTTTGCACCCGTGGGTTTTATCCTTCAGTGTAACAACCAAAGTCCATACTTGGTTTTCATACATGGAATCTATTTCAGATTTCATGGCACAAAGCCATGTTCCAGACTCTGAACTTTTCAGAACCTGTTCATAGGTAGTAGGCATCATCTCATATGAGCAATACGTCATTCTATTCACTTACGAGAAATTCATATCTCTCGGGAACAGTGCGTATCCTACTTAACCTACGAAATTCGTGTGTAGTAGAAGGTTGAACTGTTACCTCATCTATATGAGTGATTTGAGTTGAGCGGTTGATCTATGTTTGTTCGAGCATCTTGAACTTCTCCAAGTTCAACTTTGCTCCCACTGTCCTCTTGTAAAAGAAACTCTTTCTTTAAGAAAACAGCATGCTTGGAAATAAACAACTTTTGTTCCTAAGCAAGGTAGAGTTGATATTCCACGAACAAACACTTGTCAGATTTTGCATCAAGCTAATCTGACTGTGTCCGCTTCACATAAGCAGGACAACCTCAAACTTTCAGATGAGAAAGATAGGGCTTTCAGTTAGTCCACATCTCATATGGAGTAACATCAACTGTCTTTAATGGAACTCTGTTTAACAAGTAAACAGCTGTCTCGAGCGCATACTCCCAAAACTGTGCAAAACCTATCATCAATCGCACCAAGTCTAACAAGGTTCGATTTCTCCTATAAGCCACACCATTGTGCTGCGGCGTGTAAGGTGGAGTATACTGAGATAAAATCCCATTATCTCTGAGATAATCAAAAACTATTGGTCTAAGCATTTTCCACCACGATCAGATAGTAATGTATTCATACTTTTACCAAGTTAGTTTTCTACTTCATTTCTGAATTGTTTGAACGTTTCAAACGCTTCAGATTTGTATCTCATCAGATACAGATACCTATATCGAGAATAATCACCGATAAAAGTAATGAAGTAAAAACAACCACTTCTGGCATGGATGGACATCGGACCGCATACATCCAAATGTATTAGGTCTAATATTCCATTCATTCGTTCACCCTTTCCTTTAAAGGATTACTTAGTCATCTTGCCTAATAAACAAGATTCGCATGTGTCATATGATTCATAATCAAATGACCCTAAACATCCACTCTTATGGAGCTTAGCGATGCGTGTCTCATTTATATGTCCAAGCCGACAATGCCATAAGTAAGTTGATTTTAAATTATCTCGATTATGTCTTTTCGCGTCATTGACATTCATAATTGGATATGACTTGTCTCATATGTCAATTCAATTGCATAATGTACGAGTACCATAGAGCATTCCATTGCAACTAATATAACAACCATTGCTACTAAAAGTCCAATGGAAACCACTCGATTAAACATAAAACATACAATATGTTCTTTGTTTAAAACAGTACAAAATGTCAATCATCCAATTTGAATATAAGCCCACTAGGAGGAACAAGACATAAGTGTCTCACGGCTAATGTAGCAACTCTTGCTGCATTACCTACACGAAGGTCTAGTTCTCCTTGAATGAGCTTTCTCATCGTCCCCGAGGCCCCGCATATCATTTCATATGTATGAGCCACATCCGTATCAAATACCGATATGTTTGGATCAGGAATAGTATTAACCTCAATGACAAACATATTTGAAGAAGTAGAGGCATCTGATGCCTTCTTCTGCTTCAAGGACTCCAGATAGATTTTACTGTTTCGCCTCCAGTGGCTAGTCTTGCCACATTGAAAGCAAAAACCTTTTGGGGCAGAATCTTTGGTTTTTCCTTGATGGCACTTTCATTTGGTTTCTTGGCCTTTTTCTTCTTTGGACCAGAAGAAGAAGCATCTACCACTAGCACTTGCTTGCTATCCTTCTTGATAGCCTGCATAGCTATCTTGAGCAGATTGATCAGCTCAGGAATTGTTGTGGATATTTGGTTCATCCAATAGTTTATCACGAACTGTGAATAACTGTCAGACAATCCAACCAGAATTAAGTATATACTTAACTCATAATCCATTACAAATTCTAAGACATCCAATCTCTCAATATAGCCATTCATCTTCAGGGCATACTGCACAGCAGATATCCCTGGAGCCATCTTTGTGGTGAAGAGAAGCCTTGAGGTCTCGAACCTTTCAGACCGAGCTTGCTCATCAAACAGCTCCATAAGATGAAATACTATAAAGTGAGCATTCATGGACTCGTGTTGCTCCTGCAGCTCTGGTGACATCGAGGCAAGTAGCCATGTCCCCGTCCATTAGATGCTTACGATATACCTTCTGATCCTCATCAGAAGCATCAACAGCAGGTGCATCTGGAAGTGGAACATCTAGGACGTATCCCAGTTCCTCAGATCTGAGAACAATTCTCAGAGTCCTCAGTCGATCAAGAAAATTCGGTCCAAAATAGAGAGCGAAAATTCACACTGAAAGACTTCTTCAATCAACCTAGCGCGATAGAGAGAAGGAATGATAGAATAGAATTGCCTGCATGATCATAAGGACTTGCATGATATGCATATGGCTCCCACTAGTTTCCTAGAATCCATAACCCTCTTTACGAATCCAGATAAACAAAGTGACATAATGTCCTAGTGGGTCGATATCCGACATTGTTAAGAGTGACCTTGGGTTTACCCAACAAGCCACAACTTAGGTCAATCGGTAGGTATCGTAAATACCAATTGTATCATCGATAACCGACATTAAGAATGACCTTGGGTTTACCCAACAAGCCACCTTAAGTCTCGGGAGGTATCAGATATACCAATTATATCTTAGACACAACTATCGATCGTCTTTATCAACTTGTTGATGTGTGCACTTACATTGGGTATCAACTCTTTGATGCGCATATATCTAATGTATGCTACCCAATTTCGCCTCTGTCCACGTTGACCTTGAGTTTACTCAACAAACCAACGCTTCTAGTGAAAACCGACCCATTAATCTGAGAATCTTATTTTCATGGTTCGAACATATTCGTATAGAGCGAGCTTGGGTTTACCCAACAACCCATCCCTATAAGAACTCTGGTTCTTACCATATTAATGGAAGGCGTTAGTTTTCATATACCGAGGAGGGATTTCGGGTCTCATCTACTTCTTCTCCAAGCCGTAGGATTATAGTCACCATGACTATATGATATGATTTAGGGCATTTCATCAATCACATTGAGTCTATACCTAAAATCATCCATCATCCCACCTATGCATGCCACAAGTCGACTTTCATCAAATGTAAGTCGCCTTATGCTTCTGCCCACACATAAGTCGACTTGTATGACACAAGTCGACTTATTTCACCTGCCCATGTACAAGTCGACTTACAAGGTGCTACAAGTCGACTTATACTAAAATCTAGAACAAGTCGACTTATTCATACACAAGTCGACTTATCCAAAAATTTGAACAAGTCGACTTATTCCATATACAAGTCGACTTATCCAGGGAAATTTGCTAAAATCTCTAATCGGCTAATTCCTCAATCAATACAATTCCAATTCTCAACACCATCATACCTAGGGTAATATCTGTAAATTTGATGTATCAATGAACAATTCATTGAACCATGAAAGCCTTAAATAGTCAAACTATATGAAAAGCTTGAAATGAGTCAAAACTCATTAATTTCCAAACAATTTAGGAACACCCTAATTATCAACCTAAGCATCTCTAGCTAGCACATACATTATCAAATTTACTTCAGCACATGCCATAAAAATATGACGGTCAAAACAAACAAGATAATGCAAGATACTACCGAGACGCTAATGTGATCAATTCGGCATTCAAAAATTCTTGGAAAAGCAACTTCAAGCAATTCAGTTTGGCAATCATATTACATCAAGATAACACATTTTTAATCACATTAAAAATGGTGCAAGGCATTGGAACTGAAAAAGCACACTCAATCAAGCCAAGCAAAACAGTCCCAACAATTTTCACCAAAACTGTCCAGTTCTGTACATTGCTTGAAATGATCAATGAAACAATTTCAATAAATCATGAGAAAATTATATAGGTTACGACATGTTCAGATCATGCCACATGAATTGTTTCAGGATTTTAGGCCATCAAAAACTCAGTCAACCTAAATAACAAAACCGATTCAAAATTTGTGTTCATCAGCACAGCAATTCCAAACAGCATAGAATAAATTCGTGAATAAATATCCAATCACCTTGAAATCCAATTTCCATGCTCACAGACATTCACCAACATCTTAGAGACATGTAGGTGAAGGAAAATCCGAAAAACCATTTTTCTAGAATTTATTCTCGATTTTATACTCATGCCTGTTCCAGAATCGTTTCACAAAACAGCATCTGTAACCTTAGGGGATTAATTAGCAAAACTATATCAAATCAAATCGATAAATTCTCAAATTTCATAGACATATTCTCTAACATGTTATGAACAATTCTGGGTAGAAAATTTTCGAAAAGCATATCACAATATAAATTCGAAATCTGAACAGATAGCATGCATCAACAGAAAATTCCATTAGGGTTTCTGATCTCGCTTAGGTTTTAGCTTCATACGGGATACCAGACGCTCTGATACCACTGTAGGAAAATCCCGAGAGGTACATCACATGTACCAGCAGTGGAAAACAAAAATTTTTGTTCCCGGGACTTTCCCGAAACCCAGGATCCAGGTGTCGGTATGAAGACATCAACCTAAATAGCCAAAAGAGACTATCTCTAAAGGTGATCCACGCAGAGATCAGAAAACCTAACCGAGTCAAACCCCTTTGACCCAGGAATAGCTAGAACAGATTAAAGCCTGCTAGAGCCTACCTCTGTCCTGGAGAGCTTGGATCAACGTTGGAAAGAAAGAAAAATTGGAGAGGAAGCTTTGATGATCGATGGTGGAGAGTGAGAGCATAGGTTTTTAAACTCTTTAAAAACCTTTCCTTCCTCTCTTTCAAAGACCAACGATTCTTCTCATCTTCATTTCTTCATTTGTCTTTCTCAAAGACCAAAGAAGAAGATGATGCCCGTAGCTTTCCAAGAGAGAAGACACCATAGGCATATATTTGCCTTATTTTGTCTTTTAGTCATTAAAGACACTTTAATGACAAGGCATTAAAGGAAGCTTCTCAAAGCTTCTCTCCTTATCCACGTAATACACATATATAATAATTAATTAATTAATTTACTTAATTAATTAATTAGAATATAATTGCCAAGGTCCAGTCCAACTGAATTTGGTCCCCAAACTTATCGCCCCGTCTTTAAAACATTCCTAAACCTTTCTTAGAATATCGATGTCGCGATCTCATGGGACATATCCCAATCTCATCGGGATCCATTTAATCCTAATGCTCTCCATGATTGGAACTCGTCCAATTACTATTTTCTGATTCTCGAATCACTCTTATCGTGTGACCCTTTAGGCTCCGGTTATGTTGGCCACTTAGATTAACAATTAATCTGAGCAAGTTATGAGCGGTATCTAGCAACACATCATGACCCCTAATTGATTGGAAAGTAATCGGTTTGATGTATTCATCACGAACCAGATCACGAACCCTTTCATGAACAATTACCGTGCAATTCGTCCTTTCACCATCCTATACCCCACTTGGTTATGAGTATGGTCAAAGTGTCAACTCTCACTAGATCGAGTCTAGCCCAGTGATATCGTTTCGTCCCGGGACTCATTACTTTATATGTCAATGAAGACACTCTTCATGACATACATCCGCCTTGACCTTAGTAATGATCCCGACAAGAGGCCATGGGTATCTCTTACGCTAATCCGAAGTGGTGAATCCTTTATTGGCTACTCAATTATCTTGAATACCTCAAGTCGTACCCAAGCACCACCCTATGAGTTACCTCCGGAAGGCAACAAGGAATGGAGTCAGCAGCGGGATCAAGATTCAAGATATCCTCGAGTACCTCAAGTCTAAGGATACTTGCACCATTGCTATGATGAGATTATCACCGACACTTAGATAAGATATCCATGTGATGATCTCATGGCGGGTCATCCAATGAACTTACTACCGCTTAGTAAGCATCCACATGTCAATTCTAAATATCTCATATTTACGGTTTCGAGATCCACCGCTTGATCCAATCAAGGAATATGACATGTGCTAGTCTATCCGGATTAATGATGTCCGGTCTCATTAATCCTATGACTAGGAGAATTTAGATATCTTGACATAATTGCACATGATAGGAATCTCAGTAGTATGATCACATCATAATTTCCTTCATGCTATGTCATATATCATGGACTTCATTAATTTGATTAAAGATCAAATCAATTCATAAACAATGTTTATGAATATCAAATTAATGAATAATGCCTTTTCTTTATTTATTCATAAAGTCTACACACGACTTTGAATAAAACGCGCTAAAGGGGATTGCCTTTAGGGCACAAATAAACAAGATCGAGCCTTGAACAAGTCGACTTATCGAATGAACAAGTCGACTTATCGGTACCGAACATGTGTAAGTCGACTTACACATGGTACAAGTCGACTTATCACTTACATCATAATGTTAGCAAATTACATGGCATTCCAAAATGTAACATCCCATCACCGATGGGAAGGGTAAAATGGTAATTCGGGACGAGTTATGAGTATGTAAACTAGTTTCGGCATGTTCATGCATAATATGGCCTCCATATATGCATAAATTATAATTTTTGTATATGCACATGATTGTACATGCATTCATGATATTTACCGGCATATGTGTTTATTGTGAAAAATGTGATTGTTGTGCTCGAAACTTAAATTGGAGTAGATTTTTGTGTGTTTTTCATTTTTGTGGAATTTTAGAAATTTTTTTGAAAATTTTTCGGGATACCTTTCCGGACCGAAAAAATTGACAAGTGATAGAATGATTTGGTTTCCAGTACTGGAAATGACTGTCCAATGGCACTAAAAATTAAAGACATGATTTTAGGAATTATGCATTTGGAGCCATTGAAATTTGGAGAGAAATTGGACTAGAAATTGGAAAGGAAATAAATGAACCCTTAAAAACATGACAAGTGGCAAGTGACACATGTCACTTGCCTGCTTAATCTATGTTTAAGTGATGTATAAATAACCCTAAGGCAAGCTCTCCACGATATTTCCATTTGGAAAGGGTAAAAGGGCTTTAAGAGTGATTTTTTCCCCTCTCCCATCCGTTGGTTCTTCTTCTTCTTCTTCATCGAATTTTCTCCTTTTTTTTAGCCTAATTGCTACTCTTCTCTTCTACCTTAAGTGCTCCTCTTCATGTGTCCAAGCTTAAGCCCTCTACATCCCTTAAAAATGGAGATGGTCGTGCATGTGAAGGGTGAAGCAGAGGATTTGACGAGTTGGTGAAGCTTGAGAAAACTTGAAGCTTGATTTGTTAAGATTATATTTTAAGTTTTTGATTGTTCATTTAATGCATGAATTGTGATGTTTGTGCATCTAATTGCATGGGATTTGTGTTGGTTGAACTGGGTAGGATGTGTTCTTGATTTATCAAGGATAAATGTAAATGAATGAGTGAATATGTTGTGGTTGGTTTTGGACGTTTGAATAATGTTAGATGAGTGGTAAATTCAAGTAAGAAGATTGTGTGTTGTGTGCTGCCAAATTGTGATTATTTATGCAAGTGAAGGTCTAGATGAATTTGGGGCTGAATTGGAGACTAAATTGGATGCTTATTGAAGTAGGATTGGTGTTGGAATGAAAGAAGTTGTGTTAGATATGAAATCTGAAAAATTTTATTTTGTGTAGGTTTCAAATTTTTGCTCATAACTTTTGACATGGTTGTCCTATTGAGATGAGCTTTGGCTTAAATTAAACTTAAGAAATATGACTAGATTTCATATGAAGGAAGTTCTGTCCAATTGTGGCTTGAAGGACTTTATAGTTTGCTTGGAAAGTGAGTTATGTGTGCTGTGTGAATAGTGTCCTGATGTTGGGTCTAACATTGAAGACCAGAAACTTTGGGAATTTTTCTAGGATAAAGAAGACATATTTTGTGAAATTGGTATTAATGAAAGTTGAAGATTTATGTTTTATCTTTCTAACGCCACTAAGTATGATATTTTTCGATGTGTATATTGCAAGTTATGGTCTGATAATGTTCAGGTGGTAAATCAGCCTAAATTGTGGTTTTGTATGCAAATGCTCTAAGGGCATAAGTTTTGTGCTTTCTGTGTTATGATATTTATTTGGGACTGTTAAAGGTGAAATTGGCTCAAGTGACATTCTGAAAAGTTGTAGAGGATTGTTGTAGCTTTCTAAAGAGGTATTTTATGTGAAGTTTGGATGTGAGAATTGTAAGATATAAATTTGGAAAGTTTTGTTATGGTTTAGGTTACATGTTGATTTCATAAACCTTAACAGGAGAGCCACATTAATGTGAGGAATTGACCTAGTTTGAGTTGGAATTTGCTTAGAAATCCTTCTTGAGAATTGTAGTATATTATCTGAGCTTTTTATTGCTATATGGTATGGAAATTTTTGCCAAGGGGATGTGGAGTTATGAATTTTGAAAGATTGGGTTTCTGTTGAGAATAAATTGGGTAGGCTGAAAATTTGTTTGCGACTTTGATCTGGTTAGAGATGGAATTGGCTTCTAAGTTGTTCATGAAAGATGTAGCATTTGTTTTGCTCTTTTTATTGATATAAAATTTGGAATTTTTGGTTAAGGGGATGAAAAGTTATGATTTTTGCAAAAATGATGCACTGTGGTAGTAAATGTGTGATTAGGAAGTGTCTTTCAGTGCATTTTTGACACCCTTAGATGTGTTATTAAATTTCAAGTTCTACATGAAACTTGTAGGATTTTTCAAGATCTTTCCAACGAGACCGAATTTGTAATTTTTGGATGTGTGTGGTAAAAGTTGTGTAGCAGGGAAGAAAAGAAAGTCCATAGGTTTTGCTTGTTTTGGAAAATGTATTTTTTAGAAAAAAAAATAATGGATGCGGGCGACACGCTCGCTGATGCGGGCGAGAGAGGCGCATCGCTCACCCAGGCCTAGCGGTGCGAGCGAGGTGGCCCGATGCGCCCAGTGACCTCTGTCCAATCTTTTGTGTATAACTTTTTCATTCGACTTCCGATCGACCTGATTTTTGAAGCGTTGGATTTCTAAGACATTTCTCTATCTTGTCATACCAAATTTATGATTTTTGAGATCAAACTGAGAAAGGTCGATCGGATCTAAGTGAGTAGACCGGTTGGAAAAGTCTAAATATGCTTCAATAATTTGGAGATATCTTGAGCTATAGAGCTCTAATCGATCTGATTCTTATTTCTTATTAAACTAGAGACATAGATCTACAAATGTTATGAAGAGGTCAGACTTTAATTTAGCCCCTAAGATGTTCAATTTCTAGAGTGAAGTTATGTGTAGTGTGTTGGTCTGAACGTATTTTGGGAATATCTTTTCCGTCCGACATCTGATTGACCCGATTCTCGAGGCATCAGATTCGTGAAATATTTAATTTCATTTATTTGTTAAATTGGGAATTTTTAGAGCTGAAATTGTCAGAGATTGGTTAGGGCGAAGTGAGAGGACCGGGTAGTGATTTTTCTAATCCGTCTTTTATTAATAATTGGACCTATAGAGGTTCAAATTGAGTGGTTTTAGTGTCTATGACTTTCTAAATTTTAGAGGAAATTTTTGTGACGGGAAATTGTGAAATAGTACTGGGAATGTCACGAACATGCATGGTGCACATCTAAATTGCTACATGTGCATTATTTAATAATTCTGATTGTGCATTTGGTAATGTGTGAATATTTGGACTCTTTTAGAGACGCATTTGGAACGTCAACCCACAGACGTTGCCGAGACTTCCTGGATTTAGCTTCGGAAACAAAAGTGAGTGACCTCGTTGGTTTCTCAATTATTATTTTATTATTATTTTGAGCTTATAACTCTGTGGAGAATAATGGTGGGCTTATGCGTTTGTTTATGACTGGATTCCGGACTGAAGGTGTCCGATGTATTTGGAGATTATGACATAGAAGTGCTGTTGTCTGAGAATTTGGAAACTCTGTGTTTTAAATGTGATTAAATGTGAGTGTGATTTTAATGTGAAAAGTTGTGAACTAATTGGTTGAATGTGATAATTGGGAATGATTGTGATGTTGATACGGTTTCATTTTGACCTATGCATTCCATGCATACAAGGCATGATCAGATAATAACAGTTGTGACTAGAGCAACCACCGAGAGCTACAAGCTCAACGTTTATATTTGGGCCTCGAGCCCCACAGTGATTCAGAGCCTCGGGCTCAACGATTAATGCGCCCATATTGGGACAGTTCAGAGCCTCAGGCTCAACGATTAATGCGCCCATATTGGGACAGTACATGCGCTCGATCACAATACTGTAATAAATAAATAAAAAGTGTCACATACGTATGTCATATGCATTTGATTTAATCATTTGGATTGAGTGAAAGGCAAAATGCCTTATGCTTCTGTAGTACCAATCATCTGGTATTTCTGAAAGTAGATTATGAAACAATTGTATTATGCTTGTGTGTTGTATGAAATCAATTGTTTATGAATGTCTAATCGAATGAAATGCATCAATTGTCTGTACTCAAGTGAAATTGTGAAATGTGATCAGACATGCAACAATGAAAATATATGTTATGTGAATTGATGAGTTGCATGAATTGAGTGGACTATCGATGATGGTTACCTTACTGAGTTCACAAAACTCATCCAAAATTTGCAATTATTTTTCAGGACCCAGAAGAATACCTCGTTAGGCAACGGGAGTATAGCAACCACATAAGAGCGAGTTAAGAGGTCGGGATTAGTTTGCGTCAGCAGTAGTGTCTGAGAATAATTGTGTTCTTCATAATTTTATACAAATGATTAGGTCATGTTCTAAAGTCAACAGACTAAATTAAATTGTATTTATGAAAAGGGCCCCCGAGGCCATTGAATTGTTTATGTAAATTATTTTCGCATAATATATAATGTGTGTGTATGTGTCAAAAAAATGTATACGGAGTTTTCACTGAGTGATGTAGCACACCACACTCGCAGGACACGGGCTCGGATATCACTCTCGATGTCGGGTTCGGGTCATGTGGGAGTGGGGTGTTACACAAAAAGTATTGTGAGTGATAGAGATGAGAAGTTTGTGAGTCACTTTTGGAGAGTGTTATGGTCTAAATTAAGAACTAAACTTAAATTTAGCATAGCCTTTTACCCACAAACTGATGGCCAGACCGAGGTAGTTAATAGGTCACTTGGGAGAATTTTAAGAAGTCTTTTGAGAGGGAAAACTAAGAATTGGGATGCCATGTTGCCACAAGCAGAATTTGCATACAATTGTTCCAGGTCCAAGTTAATCGAATTCTCACCGTTTGAAGTTTTCTATGGGGCCAATCCATTGACTCCAATTTACCTTAGCCTGTTTGTGCAAGATGGGCCTTTCAAAAGCTTGCAAGCTGAGAAGAAAGCTCAAGATATTGTCAACATTCATGAGTAGGTCAAGGAGAACATTAGGAAGCATAATGAAGTCTACACAAGAAAAGCCAAGAAGAAGAAAGCCATGGAGTTCAAGGAAGGTGATTTGGTTTGGGTTTATTTGAGAAAAGAGAGATTTGCCAAGGCTTGGAAGTCCAAGTTAAGTGATAGAGCTCATGGTCCTTTCAAAGTGATTAAGAAAATCAACAATAATGCCTATAAAATTGTAAATGCATTCATGACATTTCCCGGCATATGTGTTTATTGTGAAAATTGTGATTGTTGTGCTCGAAACTTAAATTGGAGTAGATTTTTTGTGTTTTTCATTTTTGTGGAATTTTAGAAATTTTTCTGAAAATTTTTCAGGATATCTTTCCATACCGAAAAAATTGACAAGTGACAGACTGATTTGGTTTTCGGTACTGGAAATGACTGTCCAATGGCACTAAAAATTAAAGACATGATTTTAGGAATTATTCATTTAGAACCATTGAAATTTGGAGAGAAATTGGACTAGAAATTGGAAAGGAAATAAATGAACCCTTAAAAACATGACAAGTGGCAAGTGACACATGTCACTTGCCTACTTAATCTATGTTTAAGTGATGTATAAATAACCCTAAGGCAAGCTCTCCACGATATTTCCATTTGGAAAGGGTAAAAGGGCTTTAAGAGTGATTTTTTCCCCTCTCCCATCCGTTGGTTCTTCTTCTTCTTCTTCATCGAATTTTCTCCTTTTTTTTAGCCTAATTGCTACTCTTCTCTTCTACCTTAAGTGCTCCTCTTCATGTGTCCAAGCTTAAGCCCTCTACATCCCTTAAAAATGGAGATGGTCGTGCATGTGAAGGGTGAAGCAGAGGATTTGACGAGTTGGTGAAGCTTGAGAAAACTTGAAGCTTGATTTGTTAAGATTATATTTTAAGTTTTTGATTGTTCATTTAATGCATGAATTGTGATGTTTGTGCATCTAATTGCATGGGATTTGTGTTGGTTGAACTGGGTAGGATGTGTTCTTGATTTATCAAGGATAAATGTAAATGAATGAGTGAATATGTTGTGGTTGGTTTTGGATTGGTTTTGGACGTTTGAATAATGTTAGATGAGTGGTAAATTCAAGTAAGAAGATTGTGTGTTGTGTGCTGCCAAATTGTGATTATTTATGCAAGTGAAGGTCTAGATGAATTTGGGGCTGAATTGGAGAATAAATTGGATGCTTATTGAAGTAGGATTGGTGTTGGAATGAAAGAAGTTGTGTTAGATATGAAATCTGGAAAATTTTACTTTGTGTAGGTTTTAGATTTTTGCTCATAACTTTTGACATGGTTGTCCTATTGAGATTATCTTTAACTTAAATTAAACTTAAGAAGTATGGCTAGATTTCATATGAAGGAAGTTCTGTCCAATTGTGGCTTGAAGGACTTTAAAGTTTGCTTGAAAAGTGAGTTATGTGTGCTGTGTGAATAGTGTCCTGATGTTGGGTCTAACATTGAAGACCAGAAACTTTGGGAATTTTTCTAGGATGAAGGAGACAGATTTTGTGAAATTGGTATTACTAAAAGTTGAAGATTTATGTGTTATCTTTCTAACGCCACTAAGTATGATATTTTTCGATGTGTATATTGCAAGTTATGGTCTGATAATGTTCAGGTGGTAAATCAGCCTAAATTGTGTTTTGGTATGCAAATGCTCTAAGGGCATAGGTTTTGTGCCTTTTGTGTTATGATATTTATTTGGGACTGTTAAAGGTGAAATTGACTCAAGTGACATTCTGGAAAGTTGTAGAGGATTGTTGTAGCTTTCTAATGAGGTATTTTATGCGAATTTTGGATGTGAGGATTGTAAGATATAAATTTGGAAAGTTTTGCTATGGTTTTGGTTACATGTTGATTTCATAAACCTTAACAAGACAGCCACATTAATATGAGGAATTGACCTAGTTTGAATTGGAATTTGCTTAGAAAACCTTCTTGAGAATTGTAGTATATTGTCTGATCTTTTTATTGCTATATGGTATGGAAAATTTTGCCAAGGGGATGTGGAGTTATGAATTTTGAAAGATTGGGTTTTTGTTGAGAATAAATTAGGTAGGCTGAATCTTTGTTTGCGAATTTGATCTGGTTAGAGATGGAATTGGCTTCTAAGTTGTTCATGAAAGATGTAACATTTGTTTTTCTATTTTTATTGATATAACATTTGGAATTTTTGGTTAAGGGGATGAAAAGTTATGATTTTTGCAAAAGTGCTGCACTGTGGTAGTAAATGTGTGATTAGGAAGTATCTTTGAGTGCATTTTTGACACCCTTAGAGGTGTTATTAAATTTCAAGTTCTCATGAAACTTGTAGCGTTTTTCAAGATCTTTCCAACGAGACCAAATTTTTGATTTTTGGATGTGTGTGGTAAAAGTTGTGTAGCGGGGAAGAAAAGAAAGTCCATAGGTTTTGCTTGTTTTGGAAAATGTATTTTTTAGAAAAAAAATGTATAACAGATGCGGGCGACACGCTTGTCCATGCGGGAGAGCGCCCGCACCGCACGCCAGGCGAGCGAGGCGCATCGCTCACCCAGGCCGAGCGGTCGCACCGCTCGCCCAAGCCAACGAGGTGCCCCGGCGCGCCCAGTGACCTCTGTCCAATCTTTTGTGTATAACTTTTTCATCCGACCTCCGATCGACCTGATTTTTGAAGCGTTTGATTTCTAAGACATTTCTCTATCTTTTCATACCAAATTTATGATTTTTGAGATCAAACTGAGAAAGTTTGATCGGATCTAAGTGAGCAGACCTTTTGGAAAAGTCTGAACATGCTTCAGTAATTTGGAGATATCTTGAGCTATAGAGCTCCAATCGATCTGATTCTTACTTCTTATTAAACTAGAGACATAGATCTACAAATGTTATGAAGAGGTCATACTTTAATTTAGCCCCTAAGATGTTCAATGTCTAGAGTGAAGTTACGTGTAGTGTGTTGGTCTGAATGTGTTTTGGGAATATCTTTTCCGTCCGACATCCGATTGACTCGATTCTCGAGGCATCGGATTCGTGAAATATTTAATTTCATTTATTTGTTAAATTGGGAATTTTTAGACCTGAAATTGTCAGAGATTGGTTAGGGCGAAGTGAGAGGACCGGGTAGTGGTTTTTCTAATCCGTCTTTTATTAATAATTGGACCTATAGAGGTTCAAATTGAGTGGTTTTAGTGTCTATGACTTTCTAAATTTTAGAGGAAATTTTTGTGACGAGAAATTGTGAAATAGTATCGGGAATGTCACGAACATGCATGGTACACATCTAAATTGCTACATGTGCATTATTTAATAATTCTGATTATTCATTTGGTAATGTGTGAATATTTGGACTGTTTTAGAAACGCATTAGGAACGTCAACTCACAGACGTTGCCGAGACTTTCAGGCTTTAGCTTCGGAAACAAAAGTGAGTGACCTAGTTGGTTTCTCAATTATTATTTGTTTATTATTTTGCGCTTATAACTCTGTGGAGAATAATGGTGGGCTTGTGTGTTTGTTTATGACTGGATTCCGGACTGAAGGTGTCTGATGTATTTGGAGATTATGACATAGAAGTGTTGTTGTGTGAGAATTTGGGAACTCTGTGTTTTAAATGTGATTAAATATGAGTGTGATTTTAATGTGAAAATTTGTGAACTAATTGGTTGAATGTGATAATTGGGAATGATTGTGATGTTGATACGGTTTCATTTTGACCTATGCATTCCATGCATACAAGGCATGATCAGATAATAACAGTTGTGATTGGAGCAGCCATTGAGAGTTACAAGCTCAACGTTTATATTTGGGCCTCGAGCCCCACAGTGATTTAGAGCCTCGGGCTCAACGATTAATGCGCCTATATTGGGACAGTTCAGAGCCTCAGGCTCAACGATTAATGCGCCCATATTGGGATAGTTCAGAGCCTCAGGCTCAACGATTAATGCGCCCATATTGGGACAGTATAGGCGCTCGGTCACAACACCGTAATAAATGGAAAAAAAAGTGTCACATACATTTGTCATATGCATTTGATTTAATCATTTGGATTGAGTGAAAGGCAAAACGCCTTATGCTTCTGTAGTACCAATGATGTGGTATTTCTGAAAGTAGATTATGAAACAATTGTATTATGCTTGCGTGTTGTATGAAATCAATTGTTTATGAATGTCTAATCGAATGAAATGCATCAATTGTCTGTACTCAAGTGAAATTGTGAAATGTGATCAGACATGCAACAATGAAAATATATGTTATGTGAATTGATGAGTTGCATGAATTGAGTGAACCATCGATGATGGTTACCTCACTGAGTTCGCAAAACTCACCCAAATTTGCAATTATTTTTCAGGACCCAGAAGAATACTGCGTTAGGCAACGGGCGTATAGTAACCACATAAGAGTGAGTTAAGAGGTCGGGATCAGTTCGCGTCTGCAGTAGTTTCTGAGAATAATTGTGTTATTCAGAATTTTGTACAAATGATTAGGTCATGTTCTAAAGTCAACAAACTAAATTAAATTATATTTATGAAAAGGGCCTCCGAGGCCATTGAATTGCTTATGTAAATTGTTTTCCGCATAATATATAATGTGTTTGTATGTGTCAAAAAAAATGTATACGGAGTTTTGACTGAGTGATGTAGCACACCACACTCGCAGGGCACGGGCTCGGATATCACTCTCGATGTCAGGTTCGGGTCATGTGGGAGTGGGGTGTTACACAAAAAGTATTGTGAGTGATAGAGATGAGAAGTTTGTGAGTCACTTTTGGAGAGTGTTATGGTCTAAATTAAGAACTAAACTTAAATTTAGCATAGCCTTTTACCCACAATTTGATGGCCAAACCGAGGTAGTTAATAGGTCACTTGGGAGAATTTTAAGAAGTCTTTTGAGAGGGAAAACTAAGAATTGGGATGCCATGTTGCCACAAGCAGAATTTGCATACAATTGTTCCAGGTCCAAGTTAATCGAATTCTCACCGTTTGAAGTTGTCTATAGGGCCAATCCATTGACTCCAATTTACCTTAGCCTGTTTGTGCAAGATGGGCCTTTCAAAAGCTTGCAAGCTGAGAAGAAAGCTCAAGATATTGTCAACATTCATGAGTAGGTCAAGGAGAACATTAGGAAGCATAATGAAGTCTACATAAGAAAAGCCAAGAAGAAGAAAGCCATGGAGTTCAAGGAAGGTGATTTGGTTTGGGTTTATTTGAGAAAAGAGAGATTTGCCAAGGCTTGGAAGTCCAAGTTAAGTGATAGAGCTCATGGTCCATTCAAAGTGATTAAGAAAATCAACAATAATGCCTACAAAATTGAGCTACCGGCCCATTACCAAATGTCTAATAGTTTCAATGTAAGTGATCTAAAACTTTATGTGGAGGACACTATGATTGATTATAATTCTTCTACTGAAGTCGATTATTAAGAGGAAGAGGATGATGGATGGCCATTAAGACTATCAATTCAAGACTTACAAGCCATGGGATTAATTGATTAGGAATGTGAAAAGCTAATTGGGTTAAACTTGTTCCTAAAATATCATACCTTATTGAAACCCTTTGGGGAATTTAAAGTCTTGATTTATGAAGACCAAAATGCAATTTTTGAAGCCTAACTTGCAACCTAGGTGTGATAGGAAGTTCGGTTAGAAGTGAAGTCTCAACTTGGTCCTGTTTTAATTTCTATTTTAATAATGGTTCGGATTAATGTTTTGGTCCGGTTTGAGACTAGTTTTTTGTTTCGTTTTGACTTGTTTTATCTGCCTTTTCGTTTCAGATGATTGAGGCAATAATATGTGTTTATTTTCCTATTTTAATTGTCTTAATATCATCAGTTTAGGGAGTTGAGAAGTCGAGTTATGTGACTGTCCAAACTTTCCTATTTTAGTTTGTTTTCTTTCCTATTTTGATTAGTGCAGAAAAAGGTTATGAAAATTTGGGAGATTTCTCTCTTAAAATTGGCAGATCATATGTCAAAGGTTTGATTGTTTTTCTGAAATAAGCTGGGCTTATGTGTTTGCCGAAAACATTCAATTGTTCTTATGTTGTGCGTTTTCTAGATTTTGTCCAAGTTTTAATCCCGATTTCCTATTTATCTTTTCATCTATTCATCGAATTGAAAAACTTCCAAAATGAAGTTTGTTCTACACATTCTACCTAGAAATCTCCAATTAACGATTTTACCCAGTTCGAATCCCATCCTGATCAAAAGCACTCATTTTCTCAACCGTTCTCATTATATCATCCAGTCTGAATTCCAATCACTAAATCCTATTTATCTTTTCATCTATTCTCCAAATCGAAAAACTTTTAAAAACAAGTTTGTTCTAAATATCTAGACTTACAATTCACCTGTTAAAAATTTTACCTAGATCGAATTCCAGCCTGACTAAAAATGCCAATTTTCTCGACCATCTTAATTTTATCACCCAGTCAGATATATTCCTAGAAATCATTCCATAACTTTTCAACCATTCACTTAATTAAAATGATTCTTAAGATGAATTTGTAATTCACAAAAAGTTCTACAAACCTTCTTCATTTGTCAAAACCAAATTCCCATTCCACAATCCAGAAATTGCCTTTCAAACACCCAATTCTCAATTCACCCAATAGAAACCAAATTTATCCAAACTTCTCTCACAATCACCAAACCAATTCCTATCATTCACATTTAGCTTAAATTCTACTTCACCAAGTGCATAAATGAAGGAAAGAGTATTGAAGTTTTTCCACGCACTCTTTTCTAGTTTGCACTTAATTATAGGTTAATTGTATTTTAATGTTTCCACACTATAATATTGTTAAAATGATATTTAATATGATTTGAATTGGATTTAAAAGAGATGACAAGAGAGTATTTAAAATTTTTGTTAAATATTAAGAGATTATTTTGATTTATGTCTGAAGAAGTAATTTTTCTTCTTTAATGATACCTCTAGCTAAAAAGATATCATAGAATGAAAATTTTGTGAAAATGAAGATAAGCATGATTGAAGGAGGTCAATCACTTGTACAAGGAAATTTTTTGTATGTTTTCGGAGGTGATGGAATCTTTTCAAATGGTGTTTTTTTGGCTAGAGCTATTATTGAAGAAGAAAATTCGTTTTTTTCTAACATAGGTTCGAAATAAGGACTATCACATCTTATCATAGTAGACGTTTTAAAAACATGCAAGGAAGAATTTTGCTTTATTTCTTTACTTTTCTTTAGTAATATAACATCATCGCACCATTCACTTAATTTATCTTTTAAAATTGATTAACAAAAGACTCAAGTTTTTGTGATTTATTTTAATTACTTACGTGTTTGAATTGAAATTTATTAGCATTTTATTAAATTTTGGATTTCATATACATAGACTAAAAATCAAATATACTAGTAAATCGTGACAAGAATAATAAAAGTACAAAATTTTAGAGATAAGAACATATAAATCTTTTGGATAAAGTCAAATCTAATAATAAAATTCATAGAGCAAGTTAATCATTTGATAAATGCTTAATTGATTATTTATTTATTCTCTAATACTTAGTGATTAGTGTTTATTGTGCATATAAAATAATTACTTTAGTTCATATTTTGGTTAGGTGCATGATGGAAGAAAAAAAAACTAAAAAAAACTAAACTCAGAACTTTGATGTAGTTTTATTGCTATGTGGTCCTATTTGATGTGAGAGGGTGAAATCAAGGCAAAGAACATAACAATTGGAATCATTTTGGGGCCATATACATATGTGAAGATGTACACGCTTGTGTAAGTTACCTACATGGTTATGTGAGAGACCATGTGAATCACTATAAACGTGTATGATTTTGAAGATGTTTTGACTGCATAAAAAACATACACACCTATGTAAGTATTTACACATTTATGTATATTACCCGTATGATTATTTGAAAACATGTATGTCTTGTTTCTGAAGAATTAACAAAAGATTAAGATACATAGTCACCTATGCGGGCGTGTGATTGACCATGTACACTTTAAAAATCCTAATTATGAAGTATAAAAGACAATTAAGAGGCCAATTAGAGGGGATATATAGGTAAGACACCAAGACACACATATTCTTCTCTTTGGATTTGTGCCTTAAAGAATAATGAGAGCCTAATTCTCTTCCTTCCAATTCAAAGGGTACATCTAAGCCTAATAACGTGTTTATGCATAATAACATTTTTCCTATCTCTCTTTCAAAATTCATTATATTATTATGTGTTTAATTTCTTGTTTCTTAGAGTGTGATAATCTATATCATTTTATTATTTTTCATGTTTATGATCTCAAATTAACTTATTTTCAACATAATGGCCCCAGATCATATCATATTAATATTGAATATCTTCCATCTTACTGTTGAGGGTTATATTATGGTTGTTGATGGAATTGGATAAAAAAATTATATAATTAGACCTAGAAAAAAAGTAGTCAGAATGATAAAAGTACAATGTAGAAAATAAAGAAATTAATGATAACTAATTCTTACATAAGTACTTCCCTTAGTGTCATCTTTGATATAATGATTCAATAAGCATAAAAGGTAGTTATTATCTAGACCAATAGAACTTCCTAAGCTATGAAATTATACTCTCTTGAACTACATCTATCTATTCTCAAGTTAGTTAAATCGTACATCTACTAAGTTACCACCACGAAGAATGAACTACATTTTGTGAACTTTTATAAAATGTTTTACTTTAACAATACTCCATTTGACTCCTAATATCTAACTGATGTTTCATTGATAAGAAGGTTCTTTCAAATCATCCATAAGTGAATTAAGACCAAATCTAATGATTGGAATTAAGTAGATTAATAGCAATCAAGACATTTCATAATAAAACTAAATCAATCTATAAAGTAGAACTAAGATTTTCATATCTAAACATATAGGAAACTTAGACATAAAAATTTTTAAATTAAAAGAAATAATTGATAAAAAGACCTCAAGATATGAAGAATTATTAAAGTGTGTCTAACACATCAGAAAATAAAACTTAACCTTACACAACTGAACTTGTAATAGTGGTAAGAGATGATCGTATCTATAAAAGGTTTGTGATTAGCTTTTGTAATGAACTGATCAATTTATAACATTGGGGGTTTGGTTGAATTCAGTTGATATAATAAAACAAAATTAAACTATAGAAGATAAATTAAATTAAAGAATACATAATTGCAATAATTAATGAATGGGTTTTAAATCCAGTTCACATTTCAATCTCAGCCTTTTACATAAATATGCATAATCAATTGTAATGTTATTCTCATGTACTTCTTTTTGAAACTATTAACTATAGATTAACAACACGCTCTATTAATCTCAACTTTTTCTTAGATTGTAATTAATTATAACAAGCTCTTTTGTTAGGTCTAGCTACCAGACAACCCATAACAAGCTCTTTAGATTTAGAGTGATATTTGTATTATAGATTAAGAAAATAGGTTAAATCTAAGCAATAATCACACAAGCTTAGATCATTTAACATATATTATGTTATCCTTAATGATACACAATCGTTAGTTTATCACATATGAATCAAATTTACAATAATTACAAATTATAATCATGATTCTAGTAATGAATCCATACATGAATAATCTGGCAAGCCTATCTAAACCAATCATATATTAGTCCCAAACTTTAAACATTAAATAACGTAGTCAGTGTTAAAAGAAATTTAAGAACAACATCATATTGATCAATGACCTAACATATTAATAGACCTCGATATCCCTTTTGAACAGGAAAGAAGAAGATTAGTTGCTTATAGCTCTCAAAAGGGAAAGGAATTTATCTCCTTTTGTTTCTATAATTTTTATATACCTTGATTGGTCCCTTATTTACCTTTTGTTAATGTAAAAGTAGGGTTGTGTGATTATACACGATTAGCTACATAGGAGTGTAGGTGACCTTGTCTGTAAACTTTTTAGAAATTATAGAGTTATACATTCATAGTTAAATACGTGGGCAAGATATACGGTCATGTATCTGACTTACACAATAATGTAGGTCATATATATGATTGAAATAGTATCGTCAAGTTCATAGACATTTCTAGTGACTTAAATTGTCCTATAAATGGTCATGGAAGTCACATACACAAGTGTATACACTTCTATTGGGTGTATAAGTCAAAGTGTTTATATTTCTTCTATTTCTTCCATTCTTTATCCCATGTTCACCTTAACTATCCTTTACACTTGATAATGGAAAATGATACCAAGCACTATTAGAACTATATTAAGGATGTGAAGTTAGCTTATTTTGGTTATTTTTCCTCTGACTTGTACCGAAACCAAAATAAGTATTGTTGGGACCCGATCCAGGAACCGGATCCCAACCGAAAAGCGTAAACCAAAACGGAAAAATAACTAATCGAACCAAACGAACGGATTTTAAAGCGAAACGAAATACAAAAGTACCGAAGCAAAACGAAGCGAAGCGGAATCGATACTTAACAAACAGAGCGAATTCAAACTTACAATCAAAGTCTACAAATGAAGGCAAATCGAATCGCATAATAAATGTCCGACATCCGTGCATAAATTATCTTAAAGAAGCGTCGCGTTGGAAACCTAAAACTAATCCAATACGAAAATCCTGTATAAATTTTTCTTTCTTTTTCTTATATTCATTTTTCCTCGAAGTCAATTAAAACATACAATTTCCTTTTTCTTGGAAATTATCTTCAATCAAATCCTCAAATCATACAAACTGCTTATACATACAATCAAATCCCAAAAATTCATCTTTATACCAATTTTTATCAAAATTTCGGCAGCATAACGGCTGCCCTTGACCCAACCTAAAACCTGCAAGGGTTTAAAATACATTTCTAAAGTTTCTAATCAAACATACAAACATCAAAATCCACCGGACCCTCTGTCCGGGATCTCAGCATACATAAACGCAAACCTAATTCTAAAACATTCTCATAACTGTAATTCAATATACTGATCTCATAAATCAATCCCATTTCCAAATTCATACACAATTTCATACACAATTTCATATTCTCATTCATTCATTCATAATCTTCATACATTCTGAAATACACCATAATCACTACTTAACGACAATTCAAGCCATTTACAAAATATTCCAAATCTCAATGCACATAACAATACAAATGATGCAAAATCGGACCAAACGTCTTCACATTCTTTCATCCGATCTCCTGCTCGAAACCTAGAGATGGGGATGAAAGGGGGGTGAGCTCGGAAGCTTGTGGATAATATATTTATAAATTGAACAATAAGCGAAAAACTCATTTTCAAGTAGTTTGATATTTTCAAACATTTCACAGTAGAAACCTTTCAAAGCTTATCTTTCAAATCTTTCACTTTTCAAACCGTTCATAAAACATTTCCAAATTCTTACATTTGCAAATCTTATCTTCTCATTTCTCAAAATTCTCAATTCCTTCTTATTTCATAATCAAATTTAAAAGCATGAATGCATCACACTTAGAAACAAAACAAAAGCACATAACACTTCAAATGGTCTGGTTCGGTCCAAAACAGAACGTACTACACATTCCCGCAAAGTGGTCCTGTGTAGTCGTGAACAGAACGTACTACACTTTCCCGCATATGCCCAATTGTAGCCGTGAAGGAGTCCGAATCGAGCTCCATGCCACTAGCGGGCAGCCGGAGAAGGCTATAAAAGCAGAATAAGCGCGCTCGTCCCACAGATGGGACTGACCAAACCCACATAACACATAATTCAGAATCAGAACAATTCGGATTGCTCAAGGCACTTTTCAAAACTTACTTTTAAACTTTTATATCATAACATCAAATAGTGTCAATACTTGACACATTCTCATAACACATGAAAATCATATAACAATTCTAATGCAATTCAAATCATCAATTTAATCACATATCACAATCAATCAAAATTCATAACCATGAATGCAATAATTCCTTTGAATCATTATTCAAACTTATTCAAAATTTACAAAGCACATTTCTCAAATTATTCAAATAATTCGAAAACCCTGAATTTCATAAACCTTGCATTTTCTAAAAATCATTTCCACAATAAGGAATTTAATCTTTCGAAATCATAATTTTTCAAACATTTATATAAACATTAATTCATCAAAAATTCACTTCTTAAATTTTCAATTTCACATGCTTAGCTTAAAATTCAACAAATAAATATACTACCCACCTCGAAATGATGTTAGGAACTCGTCCCGATCATCAATTTGATCCTTGCTTCTTTCAATTTGATCATCAATAGAAATCCTTCTTTCAATTAAAATTGACCTAAGTCATAATCATCCAAATTACACATCATAATTTGCATAATTATCAAAATTAACTATAGGGAACCCAAATTTATCATTTTTATAAGCTTTCTAAAACAAGAATTTCTAAAATTCCCAAATTCAAAATTTGGCCTAAACCAATTCACTCAAATTCAATCTCATAAATAACTTAATTTTCAAAATTGATGTCATAATTCATCAATTCATACTACTTTCAAGATATCTGAACCACCAATTTCAAAAATCCCTAAATCTCAAAATTTGCCTATACCAATTTATCTAAATTCAATATCATAAATCACAATTTTTTTCAAAATTGACTTCATATATCACCAATCCATAATATTTTCCATGATTTTACACTAACAATTTCCAAAAACCCCAAATTATGAAATTTGGGCATAATCCCAATTAAATCTTCATCCAAAATTAAACACAACGTAAGGCATATACATCAAAATTGACTTCATATATCACATACCCATATCATTTTCCATGTTTCTCAACCAAAAATTCATCAAAATCTCAAAGCTCAAAATTTTCTCTTACCTCTTTTCTTCTTCAAATTTCGGATTTCTTGGTTCCCAAAGCAAGCTTCCTTCATTTTCCATCTTTTTCCTTTGAAACTAACTTAAAACTCATGCTAAAAGCTTCAAAAATTCAAAAAATAGAATGCTCTCTCTTCTTTCTCCATATACGAAGCTTCTCTCTTCTCTTCTCTTCTTCTTTTTTTTCCTTTCTTCTAGAATTATCGTGATTTCTCTCTTCCAACGACACTCATATGATTTTTAAAGTACCAATTCATTTAAAACGAGGGTTAATTGACCAAATTACCCTTAATCTTTAGCTGAATTCCAAAATTGCCCCTACACTTTCCTTTAACTTATTCTCACTTGCGGGTTTGATTCGCACTATCACGTTGAAGGAATTTGTTAAAGCTTACTTCTAGAGAAATGTTCATCTCAATCATACAAATCCAACGCCACTGACCGCGCTCAATTTGGATCAGAAACGAAGAAGTTATAGCTGAAATACCATCGGACCTGCGAAAAATTCGAGACTGAACATTACTCTAATTTAATTCCAGAAATTTACATTATTAATCCCAGAATTGACATTCTATGTCTTCATAACAATTGTAGCCTTATGTCTCTAGTTTAATTTGAAATAAGAATCACCTCATTTCAATTCCCATATCAAAAGTTATGCTCAAAATACTCTCAGATGCTCTTAATCCAAAAACTGCACACTAATCCGAACTTAAATTCGGAAATGGAAAATCTTAGGGGCAAAATTGACATTTCATTTCTTCATATGACTTGTAGCCCCTTGTCTTAACTTTATTTCGCCTCAAGAATCACTTCAATCGGATCTCTATAGATCCCGAATTTCTCAAAATCCTGAACTATGTTCGGAAAATTTCCCGACTCATTTTGATTAAATTAATCACTATTAATTTAATCCCATAAAATTATAAATTTCCCATGAGGATGTAGGGAATTGTCTTAGAAATCCAACGCCGCAAGAATCAACTCAATCGGATGTCGGACGGAAAAGATATGAGCAAAATAGTGAACAAAGGTCGGATTTGAAGAATGAAGTAACCAAAAGAACCAAAACGACGTCGCAACAAGCAAAGGAAAACGGCGTCGTGCGAGAGCGAAACGTCCGCGTTTGGGTGTGGCGAGGGCGAGCTTGCCCTAGAGACGCGAGCTGGACGCTCGCCCTCGCTAAGGCGATGCGTCGCCCTAGCGACTGTTGCTGGACGCTCTCTATCGCTAGGGCGATGCGTCGCCCTAGCGATGGGGATACATCATTTTTTTTTCCACATGAAAAATCCGAAACTTCCAAAATTCATAACTCTTAATCCCGAACTCCAATTTTGACAAACTTAGTCTCTATAGAAAGCTTGAGGGAAGCTCTACATCTTCCACGAAGGACATAAAACTCAATTAGACTCCTAAGGGAGTCCATTTTCCGGTCAAAGGTTCTGTCATCTAATATTCATGCTAAAACCATAACATAAACTAGTAAAAATCATAACTTATTATTCCTTGATCGAAAAAATTGCATACTTTATGTGAAATTGAAGATCAAATCAAATCCTTCAACTTTCATGAAGAACATCAAAGCTCAATTAACCTCTAACTAGGTTAATTTCTCAGTCAAAGTTTCAGTCATAATTAAAGTCAAAAGTCAACCCTATCACACATAAACTTTGACTGATCATAACTTCCACTCCCGATATCGAAAAATTGCAAACTTTATGGCTACAGAAAGCTCTTAACATAATCTACAAGTTTCCAGAAGACCATTTTATCAAATTTTGCCTAAATCAAAAGTCAACCCTCAAATGCCAAAAAGTCAAACTTTTTTACAATTTTTCATATTTTCACACTTTCTCTTTTTAGTTCTTGTCATTTAACTTCATTTCAATCAACTCATCCACTTTTGAATATTTCTTATTTTTATTTTAAAATTGGGGTCCAACAAGTATCTTATGCAACATACACATTAATCACTAAGCATTAGGGAATAAATAGATAATCATTCAAAAACTCATCAATTATAGATGCACATATTTGTATTTTGAATAGTTTGATCCATTAAGGTGATCTCTAATCTTGTTTCTTAACTAAAATTACTTCAAAATTGACCTCTTCAGGGTTACTTTACCTTCTAATAGTTAAGCCTGAGTTTTAAATGAAAAAGAACATGAAAAAGCCTAAAAATGTCTAAATTATTCCCCAATTAGGGTTTCCACACTTCAAATACATTTAGCCCACCTAAGACATAACTATGTCCCAAATCATGGATATTTTTGTTCCTTCTAGGGAGGTGCATAGGCTATTAGATGCCATTTTATTATACTATAAATCTTTTTGTAACTTTTTTTCATAGCCATAGGTTAAGACTTAGGCGGGTCTGAGGCTATATCTCTCTTTAAAAATGCACTTCGTTATACGATGTCTCTTTTGACTATATTTTCATCTCCAAGTAATCTATAAGGGACACAGATAGACACATAAACATTTGCTAAACTATATTCAACCAAAAATTGTGGCTTCCTTCATGACTTTTCTTACAATACCATCTAATTCCTAACAAATCACATTCGATGAAAAAATTTTCTCAAGTTCCTAAAGTAATAGAAAAAATCAGTGACAAAGGTTAATTAATCGTGAATATAAGGCAAGATCCTAAGAAAAATATGTGCATTTTTCATGACATTAAGACAACTCTTTATTATAAAACTAAACCATGCTATAAAAAATCAAATAGGATTTCATGTAATCTAGATAAAAAGAAATCCCACCACTAGCCATCCTTAAGAAAATAAAACCATAGAAACCCTCATTGCAAGGTATCCCTTAATATTGATCTCAATCTTATGAATTAATCAACTTTCTTAGAATGATTATAATCTCTTATCTTATTAAAGACAACTATAAGATATGTGTATGAAGGATCTTTCTTCCTAAATAGTTTTAACCTTAATTACAAGATGAAAAGATGATAAAATAAATTATAATTTACTTGCATTTTCAGGGCTTCTATGTCTTTTTAAAAAAGGCTTTTAGTTATGAGCATGATTGAGAACATGATCTTATTCTAGGTTAAACATCACACTATTTCTGCTAATCCATTAAAAAATGGAACATGGACTTTGATAGTTCACATTCTAGGTTATATTTTACAAGTTTTCTTCTTATTATCTCATACAAACTCTCACGCAACTGTGCACTAGATCATGTCTTCTTCACCTAAGTTTTAATGCAAAATATGCCTTAGTACACAATCATGTATCCAGCCGCGTTTGATCTTTCAGTCGTCCATTTTTATCTATAGTGTGTTTACAAATCCTTGTTTAGCTAAAGTTGAGTTTTCTTTATATTTTTTCTTATAAAATCCTCCAATCCTTAGCCAATATCATTCTCTAAAAATTTCCATATAATTACATAAAACTAATTAAAATAAATAATTTGAATGGAAAAGATAAAAAATACTAAAAAAAATATGTACATTTCATATACATCACATAGCCTTACTAGCCTTACTATGTATATTGTGTAAAAATGGATTTCTATGTTTTATTTATGTATTTTAGTAATAAGTACAATTCAATTTTTTAATGATCAAACTGTAAAGAGTTGTTGTCGTTCACGGTAAATATAAATGAATTAGGTAACTCTTTACTTGAAATGAAGATGTGTTTTAAGGTCTTCCTTCATCCAAAAGGAAGACGTTTGTGAGGATTTCTCTTCACTTAAAAGGAAGACATTGAAGGTTTATCTTCGAGAAAAAGAAGATAGTTGTAGAAAGAGCTCCTCTTCATCTATCGAAGGAAGTGTCAGTTAATCTTAAGAAAGAATTAGAGTTTTTAGAATTGAAAATTTCAAATATTTAGGCCAAGCTATTGTAAATTGATATTGTCATTTCTTTATTACGAAGTCATTTAATTTCAAGCTTAATGATTGGTCATGTTTATGATTGTGTGATTGAATTATCTAATTATTCTTATTGTATATACTTAAACTCTAATCGCATTAATCAACTTGTTTAAAGAGATAAAATAACATTTATTCAATTCACCTTTCATTTAGTGCCATATAAGATCTAACAAGCTTAAATAACCTTAATAGACTCTAAATGTCTATATCCTATTTAATTGAGTTTTATTTTATCCTTCAAAAAGCATATCTACTACATATTTCACATTAATCCCCATTTGAAAAGAAATAATTAAGCTTCAGTTGTCTTAAAAATTTAAATGCAAAGGACTACCTAATGAATAAAATGGGTAGTTACTTACCAAAGTAAATATCATATAATTTATTATTCTGTTTGAAGATATATAAGATAGTTATCATCACTAATCTTGAAAATTAAGTATAATCCATAGTTTTTATATCGCAACATATTATATGTCCCACTGGAATTCTTTCTTTCCGTTGAAATACTATTATTGATTTCCAACTTCAAAAACTTTTACAATGTATAAGAGAACTTTGGGCAACATGTATTGTTGTATAACAATAATTAGGAGATAGTGAGGAAGATTATCTAGAGATCATGGATAATTTAAATTGAAAAGACAAAAGAAAAATACCTCTAGTGTTAGTGTGTTGAACTAGAAGAATGAAATAACAAAAGTTGGAAAAGAGGAAAAAGAAGGAAACTTCAAAGGGAGGAGTAGCATAAACAAGGTAACATGCATTGTATTAGTTAGACACTTGTTTTGAAGTTCATATTGTAGCAATGTAAAATTTTTGTATTAGGGCCCTTTTTGTACAAGTCACCGTTTTGTAATTAATTAAGTTAGGAATTAATCTTTGTATCAATAGTTTGGAAGGTAGCTTCTATCTTTGGAAATAAATTTCTTTTAATTTCTAAGAAAACTTCAAAAACTATTTTTAAGATGTTGATTTGTTATATTTTGTACTTAGCATTAACTTCCTTTAATTTTTGTTAAATTTGAATAATTGTTATTAAAGGCCTATATAACAAATCAACAATTACACCATGAACTTAGCTTTTGTTTGGATGCTTAATTACACAAGGAAAAGGAAAGGAAAGGAAATCTTGTATTTTCAATTACAAGATAAGAATAAAAATGACCCAAATTTCTCTTATATTTCTCTCAATTTTCTCTCTTATTCTTGTTTAAACAATAAAAAAGAAGAGAAATACAATTTCTTTTCCTTTATGATCTCTTGGCTTCCCTCCGTCCAAATAAAGGCAGAACATCCAATTAAAAAGCAACACTTCGTTAGGCTAGGAATGAGCCGCATCATCCCGTAAAGACAACAGTCATGCTCTGCCCTATTAAGCAGAACTGGAGTTGATGGATTAAACGGCACATCCTGGGAACCTAAAATCTGCTTCAGAGCCATAAAAGCCTCCAGTCGCTGAAGACGCTACATTCAACAAGAAAACCAACTGATAGGTATATAAAGATAGAGAAAGGGGTAGTCTCTCGAGAGTCTCATTTCTCCACCGCCGGATTCAATTATCCATTGATCCAGAGAGCAGGTTAATAATGGTTGATGTAGCAGACAAATTGGCGTATTTCCAAGCGATCACTGGCATAGAAGATCACGATTTGTGCACCGAGATTCTTCAAGCCCATGGCTGGGACCTAGAACTCGCGATCTCCTCCTTTACCGCCGGCAACACCACAAGCAACTCCACCTCCACCGTTATTTCCGCTCCAGAGACCTCCAGCACCGCCGCTGAAACCTCCAATTCCGCTTCTCGAGGTTCCACCGTGGTTGCCGCCTCTCCTCAAGGTTTAGCCTGGAAGCTCGTTACTTTACCGATTTCAGTGATCTCCGGTGGTCTTGGGTTGATTTCCGGAGCTGTTGGGTTCGGTCTATGGGCGGCAGGTGGTATCTTGTCGTACTCCATGGGAATGATTGGGTTGGGTTCGGGAGGCCGTCAGGCCGGAGACGGCTCGACCGGATTGGTTAATGTATCGGCTGCGGCGAGAGAGGCAGTGGACTTCGTTTCGGGTTTTCAAAGAGAGTACGGTTCTTCTGCAGGGCCGCATTTTGTGGGCGAGGGGTTCATGGACGCGCTGCAAAGATCGAGGAGTGCGTTTAAGCTGTTGTTCGTGTATTTGCACTCGCCTGATCATCCTGATACGCCATCCTTTTGTGAGAGGACTCTGTGTTCGGAGGTTTTATCTGCGTTTGTGAATGAGAACTTTGTGGCTTGGGGAGGGAATATTAGAGGTAGTGAAGGGTTTAAAATGAGTAATAGCTTGAAGGCTTCGCGGTTTCCCTTTTGTGCTGTGGTTATGCCTGCTGCTAACCAGAGGATCGCTTTGCTTCAGCAGGTGATGCTGTTGCCTGATTATAGTGTTGTGTTCTATGTTATCTTGTTTCGTGAAAGTTGAAAGACTATAGCGGGCGGGGTGGAGGGGTGGGGAATAATTCTTGTTTTCTAACAATGCTGTAGTTGGAAATTATCCGCGTGATAGTTAGATATAATGATTTGGGAAACTTGAGAACTGCTTTTTGAGAAGGTATTTAGAGTTCATAAATTCTGAGAGTACAATCTTGCGGGGCAAAGTGGATATATTTCTTCTTTTTTTTTTCTTTCCTTTCCTTTTGACATTGATTGTGGGGTGGGTTGTGGGAAACATGTCACAAACTAGAGATGGACGAAACCCCTGTTGGAGTCAATGTTTGCTGAAAATTCTGAAAGTCTCCTGTTAATCTTGATGGCTAAGTCAATTTAATAGTTTCTGAAAATCCTTAAGCCTCCTATTAATCTTGTTAGGCTTTGTATTGGTGTCTTGCTATTTTCTCTGTTTTACGCACTATTTTTCCATTATGTATAAGTTGAAGAACATGTTGGGTTTTGTGCTAGAACGTGTTATAATTTTTTTTTATTCGCAACCCTCCAATTTTGTAGTTCATGCCAACCTCGTGTCATCAATACGGTCATTCTTTACCTGGACTATTCACTTTCATTTGTTGTTAACTTGGCAGCTTCTCTATGATAGAGTTCTGTAGTTGGGTTTTCTACATTGACGGAGCTAATTGGAATATATGTTTTACAGTTAGCTGGCAAAGCTGTCTTCCTGGGGTATTATTTCTTTTATGTAGGAAGGGTAAACAGTTCATTTTGAGATACTAGCAAGGAGTAACATATGATACGCAGTTCTCACCCTTCAACACAAGCATTCTATTGTTTCGATGTAACTTTAACTTCCACCATTAATGAATCCAGAGGGCGATAATAGATAGTTTGCAGATATGATTATTTATAGATGCTGCATTGTATGGCCTTCAGGACAAGACTGATTTAGAATTTACTTACTTTTTTTTTTGATCTAAAGGTAGAGGGTCCAACATCTCCTGAAGAAATGCTCATGATTCTACAGAGAGTTATTGAAGAAAGTGCCCCTGTACTTGTTGCTGCAAGGCTTGATGCTGAAGAAAGAAGGATTAACATGCGCTTAAGGGAAGAGCAGGACTCTGCTTACAGGGCTGCCCTTGAAGCTGATCAAGTATGATATTTTCTATTTTCTTATTCTGTACATGCGTATGGTTAGATTACATAGAAAAAGTTTTCCCTTGAACTTTCTTCCGTAGGTTAAGTGTACGGATTACTTAGCTTATTGTTTCTCTATCTTCCGTCCCTGGCACATTCAGGCTAGGGAACAGCAAAGGAGAGAAGAGCAAGAGCATCTAGCAAGGGAAGCTGCTGAAGTGGAGAGGAAGCTCAAGGAAGAAGAAGAGGCTAAAGAGAGAGCAGCACGTGAAGCTGTAGAAAAAGAGGCTGCTCGTACTAGAAAGCGGGAGGAGAAAGCCTTGTCACTTGGTGCTGAACCTCAAAAAGGGCCTGATGTAACCCAAGTAAGTCCCTAACTCTTTTGATTTTTGGTTTCTCGGTATATCTCTTCTTGCGTCTTTTCACAGTCTAGTTTTGTAAAACATTTGTTCTGCTGCAAAAGTAGTACGTCTGATCTCTGGATTGAACTGGATTTTGTTGAGGGAATAGTTTCTCTTTTTGCTATATTATTTGTTCGGCAAGTCTTTCTTTATGGAAGTCTTTGCTAGTTTATGAATAGCCCTTGCATGTATCTTCATTGTAGTTTCGTCCACTTGTTCATGGCACCTGTCAAATATAACCATGGAAATTCTCTTTGTTATGGATGCTTATGTTTCATTACTGGCCACCATATATATAATCTAACTTCATTTCTTTTAATGAAAAATCCTGTGCTTCAGGTTTTGATTCGCTTCCCTACTGGAGAACGCAAGGAAAGGAGGTTCCAGTTTACCGCCTCTATACAATCTCTATATGATTATGTTGATTCTTTGGATTGCTTAGAATCTGAGAACTACACCCTCGTTTCCAATTTTCCAAGGGTTGTTTATGGTTCAGAAAAGTTCCCTTTGTCCTTGAAAGAAGCAGGATTGCATCCCCAAGCCAGCCTCTTTGTGGAGTTGAATTAGCAGAGTGCGTTGTCAACGAGAGTGACCTATTGTAGCTCAAAATGGGAACCTGAAAGTAGGGGAAGGTCTGTGTTGTGGCTTTCTATTTCAACTTGGTCAACTTCAGTGGTGATGTAGCTTCCTTGGCTTCTAAGTCAGAATAGGACCTAAATCAAGGGCAAAATGAAATGCTTTAGAATAATGGTATTCGCACGTACGTTGGGAAATTATTATTCTCAATAAATGATAGCAAAAGCACTCCGATTGATTTTTTTGTATAGTAAATAATGGCCTTTGATTGTTTACTGCTCTCAGAGGACGGAAATTTCTATTAGGTTCTTGGGAACTGGTTGAGTATCTTAGTTTCAAAAAGAAGGCAAACAAGATCATTGAAATTTTCATCCACTGCAGCTTTCCGGTGGTGTTGATCTATGCAATTTGAAAGGAGTATCAAGTTTATTTATTTCAGAAAGTAAGTGAAGCTTAATATGTAACATCTCTAATATCCTCTATCTACGTGAATTTATAATGATCAGAGAAGCAATGGTGTAACACTTAATGTTCATTTTATATTGATGATTTTCTAGTTGATATTTAAGAATTGTTGCTTTAAAATTTAATAATGCATCTAATGAGACGGAATTGCAAGTTCTTAATTGTAGATAATAATTTTTAGTTCTCTTATGTGTCTATTGTTAACATCTATCAAATATCTTATCTAGGAACTGTTCTACTGTTTGGTTGATGGATAAGGTAATTTTGAATGATGATTTGAATATACATTTCTTGTTCTGGTCTTATTAACTTATAATAATATTTCTTAAATTCACAAATATATTGTTCTAAATAACAAATATCACAAATTCTCATATTATTTAAGTGGCATAAAACGTTTCTCCTTCATTTTTCTCCTAATTTGCTAATGAATGTTGTCACTTGTACATCATATTGGGATGGCCCTGTCATCATTTTGTAATTATGGTTTTGTTGGACTTATCTTTTTCTTTTATCTGGTAATGGATGTTATCATAAGTTATACACCGTATTGTGATGCCCCTGATATCATTTTGTAATTAAGGTTTTGCTGGACTTTATTGAATAAGCATCAAGAGTAGTTACCTTACTTTAAAGTTGGAATTGAAACGCTTGGTAAAAGACTTGAAAACTCTATAAAATAACAGTAAAAACATTAAAGATACATGTATTGAAGCATAACAGAGCCTTTAAATTAGAAAATTGAAACTGTTTTGTATATAATTATATTATGACTTCTTATTTTTGAAAAAGTTCATATATGAAATACATTCCTTTTAGATTATGAAGTATGTCTAAGTGAGTATTCTTCTTTTATTTTTATTATCGTTTTCCTGTCTTGTAACTTTCATTTTATTACATTTAATTTATAAATTGTGAAATATGGTTTTTGTTTTTGTTGCAGTAAATTAAAGTATTAGGAGCGGATGTAGCCACTTCTTCCCATGTATCATTTATGGATCTAATGGAATTCATAAGTATAGGAAGAAATCCCGTCAAATAGAGAATTCTCATTATAAGAATAAGAAGGGGTCATTTGAGCATATCTAAATTGATACTATATTTATAAATGGATCCGTCCGTTGTTCACCGTAGAAATGAGGAATAGAAAATTTATCTATCTCTTGACTAGAAATGGGAGCAAGTTTTAAAAAGGATCTTAGAGTGTTTAAGGTAGCACCAGGAGGGTCTCTTAACACCTTTTTTCTTCTCATCGGAATTATTTCAAAAAGACTTGCCAATCTTATTTCTTTTGATCGAATCATAAAGAATGATTTAGAATTCAGAAATAGGATTTTGAATCTATAAATGAGATAATTACATTCCTGAAGAAGTTATTAATATATACTCAAGTCTATATTTGGTCTACTCAGTTTACTCAATTTCGAATAAAAGAAATCAAAGAATTTTCAAGAATATTCATTCTGAGAAGTATGTAATTATATACATAATTTGTTGCTGGATCAAAAAGATTTTAGTTGCTTATAAAGCTAATAATAATCTAAGCTATTCTAATAAAAGAATATGGAGAATGGAATGATTTAGCTGTATATTCCAATCACAGTTGTATAGAAGCTAAGATGATGTACTTTTCCTTTTGTCATTGTAGCGTTGTATTTTGATCATATCTACCTTTTAGGGCTTTCAATGACATACTTTATTTTCCCAATTTTTTTTAATATTATAACAAATAGTGATAAATTAGAGGACAGAGATTTATTTTGGATCTCTTTAATCTTTGATTTTGTGAGTAGCTTAGATATGATAAACTATTTTATTAAAATATGAAATATTATAAAAATAAGTACCAATAGATTAAAAAAAAGTTGGACTAGAATGAGTAAAATAGAAGATAAAAATAACTTTCATAACCCATTACAATTTTGGGATAAAAACAAAGAAAAACAAATTTAGAAATGATTGCTAAACAAAAGATTATTTTAGTTACTGCTATGACATATAATTTAGAAGATTAAGAATAATTTAGAAAGCAACTTCTTGAACTAAAAATATAAAGATAATTAGGCCTAGCAGATCCCTTCATTGTTTCCTAGTTCTTATGGTAAGAAACCATGCATAATTAATTAGAAATAAAGCTATAATGGTAGTAAATTATAAAAATAAATGATAATATAGTAAATATTAATAAACTTTTCTCTAATTTTGATTGTAAGAGTGCATTTTGGTAGATAAAATGAATAAAGATAGTATTCTATGTACTGCTTTCTTTACTCCACAAAGTTATTGTGAATGGTTAATTATATCTTTTGGTTTAAAATGTCCCATAAATATTTCAAAGGAAAATGGATAATGTCTTTAAATATTATAATTTCATACATTGTTATATAGATGATATTTTAATAGCCGGTGATAAGATTGCTCAACTAACCATCTCAATAAATTTGCAGATTTATGTTAACAACATAGTTTAGTCATTTCTTAAAAAAAAAGCTAAGATTTGTCAGACTAAATTTCTTAGCATGGAGATAGATGGTAGGGGAGTTAACTTCAACCTTATATCCTCGAAAAAAATATTGCAATTTCATGGTGGGTTACCATACAAAAAACAAGTCCGAAGTGTTTTAGGAGTATTAAACTATGCTTCAGATTTTATTCAAAATCTAGCTGAAATAAGAAAACCTTTTCAAAAACTTTTAAAGAAAAACCAAAGATTTGAATTTTCACCATTTTGATTGACTAGGTAAAGGAAATTAAGATTTTGTGTACTACAATACCTCAAAGATTTAAATTTTAATCCTATTTGATTGAAGAAATAAAGAAAATTAAGATTTTGTATACTACACTGCCAAAACTTTCTTTATCGTCTGATGATGATATTTTAATTATTGAAGCTGATGCTTTTGATCATGTATGGGGTGGAGTATTGAACAGATAGATTATAATGATTTTAATATTAAGATGAAAGAGTCTCTTTGCACGTATACTTCAATAACTTTTATAGATACTTAATAAAGATATTACAAAATGAAAAGAAATTATTGGCAGTAGTAAGAAGTTGTAAAAATTTTATTATTTTTATTGCCTAAAATATTTTATAAAGAAATGATAATAATCATGTTAAGGATTTTATTCAAAATGACACATCCTCTAAATCTGAATATAAAAGATATTTTAAATGGTAGATGCTATTAGCATAATATACCTTTGATGGGTAAATTATTTTGTTGTGATATTATATAAGTTAAATTGATAGTCTATATTTATTAATAACTGACAAAATTTTAAGTTTATTAAAATTTAGAGTGATATAAGGAATCTTTTAGAAAAGTTAAAGTGTAATGTAAATATTTAAACATTTAAGAATATTTTAAATATTTAAATCTTTTAAGATATATTAAAATATGATATCTTTGACTTTTAACAAGGGTAAATACATATAAAAGGCAAATCTTATATAGATACGAAGGAAGAAGGTATGGTATTATTTTATCTATTAAAATTTTACATTTCAAGATAGAGTTTCATAAGAAAGATTTAAGGAAAAACTACAAAAGGAAAAAGGTTAGCATAGAAAGCAACTGGTATAATTCTATTGGCTAAATTAATTGCTAAATGGATTTTAAAAGGCAATTGAAGAGTAACATCAAGGAACTAAAAGTTGCTAATATGAAATTTACATTAACAATAACTTCGAGATATGTTAAAATTGAAAGCTACGAATTGAAATTTTGATAACAATTTAATGATTGTCAATTTGAACATAACTTTGTTTCAGGTATTTAGAATGTGATTTGAATAAAAATAAATAAAAATTAAAACAAATAATAAAACAAAGCAAATAATTCAAATAATAAGCGAAATAGTGAGCTGCCAAATTATTTTAGGGTTTTGATCAAGATAGAATAATTAGGACTTGTTCTTTCCTTATTTTGTTTCCTTAACTATTGTTGACCTAATTATGTGTTTGACCCTAGATTTCTTAAGGTGTTGATTACTCTCTCTGAAGACCTATCCAGTTAACCCTAATTAAATTAAAAAATTCTAGATTTGCAACCTCTCGACTCATAAAACTTTCCATAACGTGTTCCACTAGATCTGAAGCTATCTATTGGATAAGTAATTTATCAAACAAGAACTCTCTTCGAATGATTGTTAATTTGATAATTGTGGGACTATTAAGTTGTCAACTCTCATTTCTCAATCTAATATGATTGCTTTTGACTCATTATCTAAATTTATGGTTAAGTATAAGCATGCATAATTATCACAAACACCATAATATGTATTAAAATCAACAATAATCAAGGTCACAAAATAAATCCTAATATAAAATTTGGAACTTAATAAACATTTTAAACATTTTTGAATTCAGATTACATATCAAGATTGATGAAATACCTAAAAGAAAAGAAGAAAAACTCTATTGGAGAGTTGATATGAAAAGATAGAATTCCTGGATGTTTTTCTTAATCTCCCATGTTTGATCCACTTTTTGGTGTTAGCTGCTGTGTTTTTTTGTGTGTATTTCATGTTCTTAGATAGTAGTTTAGGGTCATAGGTGTAACATCCCATCACTGACGGGAAGGTCAAAGTGGTAAATTGGGACATGCTAGGTTGTATATTGCATATGTGATATGTTTGTTCATTTGACCTCTAATGTTAGAGGAACGAGTCATTGGTATACGCATGTATTTTAGTTATGTACAATTTAAATTGGGTAATGATTGTCTTGGTTCAAGTGCGTATATACATGTTTGATAAATCCGAATTGATTTGGATAAATTGAAAATTGGAAATTTAGGTCAAATTAAAGCGTGAGAATTGAAATTGGAGTTAGAATTGAGAATTAGGAAATTGAATTATGAAATCGAATACATGACTATGTATTTTCTAATTTTGAGAATTTATAGAATTTTTCGGAATTTTCGGAGTAATAAGTCTGGACCGAAAAATTGACCTAATGACTGATTGAATTGATTCCGGCTCCGAAATTGATTATCTAATTGCATAGATTGATTAGAAACTTGGAATTGAAAAATTAGGGTTAGAATTACTGAAATTCGGGAGAAATTAGAATCGAAAATTGGACCGAAGTTGTTCGGATCGGATTGCCAATTGCCAAACAAGGCCTTAGAGATTTGGGTATAAAACCCAAACCCTTTGAATCTCCTCTTCCACGATGCTTTCTCCTCCATTTTCTTTCCTTCCTTCTTCGTGGACGGTTACTTGAGGATTTGAAGCTTTTGATCCAGTAAGTTGCTCCTTTCCTACTTATTGTGACCTGATCTATTGATTTATTGTATTAGATTGATGATTTAACTTGTGTATTAAAGGATTTGGCATTTAGGGTTATCGACGATGGTTTTCGGTGATTTTAGGGTTGAATGTTAGGGATTTTGATTGTTTGATGAAATAATGGTTAAAGATTAGTTGTATGATGTGTATTGAATTATTTGGGAGTGGTTTGAAAGGAGAAAATCGGATTTGGGAAGTTGCAGAGTCGGAAATCTGGAGATTTCTGGGAAAAATTTCTGGGTTTAGCGTCGCACGCCGCGTCGTGTGATGAACACGCCGCATGACAAATGGCGAAAGGTAAGATGGTCGTCATGACGACGCGACGCAGACGCCATGACGAAGAAAGTCTGGTTCGCCGTGGCGAAGCGAAAGAAGCGCGCCATGAGGAATGAGGAATTGGCCGAAATTGATTTTGAGGATTTTGATTTGGGAAATTAGGATTTTGATGATGCAATTGATCATGGATTTAGCTTTATTTGGAGATAAGGAATTCGGAAATTGAAATTGAGATTGGAAAAATTTCGGAATAGGTTCGGGAATGTCATAACGGGTATAGTACTTATCGCATTTGTCGCATATGCATTGCTAAATATTAGAAAATTTTCAATTGGTAATGTTCGATTGTTCTAATTGTTCTAGAGGCTCGAGTGGAGCGTAGATCGTCGGTCAGTGGTGAGACTTTCCGGCTGTTGCTCGGAAGTTCAGAGGTGAGTAACCTAGTTGGTTCCTCAACCTTTATGTGTTTAATATTATGTGCATTAATGCCATGTGGAGTTAAGGATGGATATGTGTTTGATTGCTATTGATTGATTTCGGACCACAGGTGTCTGAAATATTTGGTATTGTTATAGAAGTGCTATTGTGTGTAAATGATTGTGAATGCATGCATGCAATCAATTGGAAATGTATACGATTGGAATACCGGACTGAAGGTCCGAAAAAGTGGAAAATGGCATCGAAATGTAATTGATTGTAACTGTAATTGGAACATATGCATTCATGCATATTGGCATGCACAGATAATGACAGTTGTGACCGGTGGTACCAATGTAATTCCGAGCTTTAGCTCGATGATCAGGGCTATGCCCAACGTATATGAGAGCTTTAAGCTCAACGCACAGGACCTCAGGTCCAACGATTAATAGAGCCTCAGGCTCACCGCAGGGCATATCACGCCCAACGATTTAGGCGCACGGTCACAACAACGTAACGAAAATGAAAGTGTCACATGCATATTGCATATATAAATGATTGACTGAATGTGTAATGATAAATGAAAATGCATGAATAATTTGGAATATGATAATATGTGCTATGATGTGATTTGACTGTGTATGCATGAGTTGGGTGGACCATCGATGATGGTTTCTCACTGAGTTCGCAAACTCACCCAACATTACATTTATTTTTCAGGAATGAAGAGTACCCCGTTAGACAAACGGGAGTATGATTACTGCTAGCAAGACAGAGTAAAGGGTCGGGATCAGTGTTGTTCACGTCTGCATTAGTGTCCTTCTGTTTTTGCACAAATTTGTATTTCCGTAAATTAGTTGTAATATGATTTCGGGAAGTGTTCAGTTTTGTTACGGGCCTATACATGAATGTCATTATATTATGAATGAAAGTTTGAATTGGTAGCATACCATTTTCGTATGGCGCGGACTCGGATATCACCCACGATATCGGGTTCGGTCTCCTGAGAGTGGGGTGTTACATATGGTATCGAGCCCGAAATACGGTTTTGCGTGGGCATTATGAGATTTGTGTCAAGTAACATGCATTGAAGTCGTCATAGCAGACGGTAGTAACTGATCCCTAGTTGAGTCACACGAGCATGTCCCAATTGCTTAAGCAATTAGAAATAGCAAGGAAAAGAAACGATATGTTAGAATGTGATAAGTGGAAATTGTGAATAATAAGGAATAAGAAAAAGTGTATAGTTTGACCTGATAAAGGCGGATCCAGTGCAATAGTATTGGTGGATGTATTGAGAAACATGATATTAATGTTATACTGAGGTATATCCTTGCATGTGGAATACATATGAATATAGATTTGTGAATTGGTAGCGGAAAATATAGCGATAGGCTAGAAATGGCAAGATTGAAATTGTATAAATGAAGTGGATGGAAATAAAATGTTATATGATCTAGAGAAGTTATGATTAGGTTTGACTTCCGTGGTGAGGGATTGTTAATAGAGATTTGTGACTTAAAGGTAGAATATGTTAGTAGGAAAGTAAGGATGCTACGTTTATGACATTGATTTGAGTGCCAAAATACATGAGTTTGAAGTAAAGAAATGAAAAGATGGAAATGCAAGGCAATAGTAGCGACAGATGGAAAAGTTGTTGAGGTTCAGTTGACTCACTTATAGGAAAGCACACCTGATAATGGGAACACCAAGGCCAGTGGAATTATTAAGTTTATCGGTGCCATATGTGTGGAAATAATATTGGAGGTAGTCGGTGAATAATGGATAACCGTTGGTTATAGTTCTAATGGTTTAAAGTTCAATTTGAGTTAGAATAAGAAATGAAAGTGCTTATAGTGATTAAATAAATGGGAACGATCAATTAAGAGTGATTTTGAGTAATTGGTGATTTTGATGGTACGTAATGATTTTTAGATGGTATATACCGTAATGCACAGTATTAAAAGGATGTTTGTGGTAGGTGGCTTATGGCATAGATTGATTTATTTGGGATATTGAGTATAGATGGAATTGATTTCCTATGGTATTGAAAATGATTGATAGGAAATAATGGCGATAGTTGATGAAAAGAAATTTCATAAATGGTATCGATGGAAATAGTAAGAATATGATTCGATTTATGGCGATTAATGATAGGATAAATTTGAAATGAGAAATGAATCACAAAGTTAATTGGGAGTCCTAATCCTAGTAGAGACTCTAGTATAAGAGATAAATGTTATTGAAAAGGGTATGCGTTATATTGATGTAGGAATTGATTGTGTATTAAGATTTGTGAGTCTTAAAGAGACAGTAATTGTGAACTAGAGGAAAATATCGGTTTACGGCTATGTGGTGTAAATATGTTTGGGAAGTATCCAGGGAGTAAAAATAGTAAGTAAATGAAAGCATGTGAAGAAATGTATGTCATTATGAAACTGAGAGAAATATCAGTTTACAGATATTATGTTTGAACATAATTGGGAAGTACAAAGTTGATATGATGAATGTGGAGAAAATAGTGTAAAGGAATTCAAAGAATTTGGAGAATTTAGATATTTTAAGAGTTATGATAGGTAAATATTGGGTATAAGGAGTATTAGGTTGTCGTCGTCAGAGACATCAATGCCCCTGATAGTATTATATTATTGAAGAATAAAGTGTCTCAATCGTATTTGGATTGGATGGTAATTAGGATCATAAGTGATATACCAATTGTATTTGACAAGTGAAAAGAGATTAATGGGTATTGCTGAGGAAATTTCATATCATAAGAACCTCGTAAAAGTGAATCTTAGCTTGATCAAATAAATTGTGGGTGAACTAGTATTCGAATATGGCATTGGGAGATTTAATGACGAAAGAGGTATAGATAAAATGTGGAAATTTGTAAAGGGCATACGTATATGAGATTTGGAGATTTTGCGATACTTAACAAAGTGTCACAGTAAAGTGATCCTATGTGCGTGGGGACAAATTGATGACTGAAAGTTATGGTATTGGAATGTATTCAAAAAATTTGGAGACGTTATTGGTACGGAAATATATTTGGGTGTATCCGTGAATATGCAAATCGATAATAATTGAGATATTAGTGAATTGGAAAGAATTGAAAGGATCATGCGATTGTGTAATTAAAATTTAGTTTGTGTTGCGATTTAATGAATTAAATACCAAAGTTTTTGGCAAAAAGAAAGTATCATTAGCTATCGGAATTCCAAATCAGGTGTGTATAGAAAAGGATAGAGTTATTGAAGAAGGTTTAGAATGTTAAAAGTAACTGATTATAGGTGTGTATAACCAATAGATTGGACTATAAAAGACAAATGAAAATTTGGTACGTTTTGGAGTGCATTAGGATATAGAACTGATGTATAGTTCAGATAGGTTGTGGGCATAAAATCGTCATATTGGTATCACCATTTGAAATAGTGGTTTAGAGGCCTAAAATAGTCAAAGGCCATGATTGTCTTGAAATAATGTGGATTAGTGTGATGAATCTGTAATATGAATTAACTGATTCAAGTTACTGACACGAGTCGAGTGGTTTCACATCAAGGTTATTGGAATTCTACGAGATTATTGTTTTAACGCTAAAGAGATGTAGTTCGATAATGATAAATGAAATATTGTAGTGTATCATCTCAGTCAAGATATATTTAGATAAGGATATGAGTGTAAACTGGAGAGATTAAATTTGTTATAAAGTGGCCCTATGTGATTATGGTGTGAGCAGACTTATGGATTGGTATTTCACAAAGTGTTACACGGACAGGAGTAGGAAATATAGATATGATTTGATATGTATCATTGATAGTAAGAGTGTAATATTATGAGTAATCAGAACACAACTATGATATGGAGATTTTGAACACAGAGAAAAAGGAATTGGTTCTGATGTGAAGTAATTGAGAATCAGAATACTGATGACTGTAGTTTTCCCCTGCCTTTCTGATCTGTTGCATGAGAAATTTCGAGGACGAAATTTTTGTTAGGAGGGGAGAATTGTAACATCCCGTCACTGACGGGAAGGTCAAAGTGGTAAATTGGGACATGCTAGGTTGTATATTGCATATGTGATATGTTTGTTCATTTGACCTCTAATGTTAGAGGAACGAGTCATTGGTATACGCATGTATTTTAGTTATGTACAATTTAAATTGGGTAATGATTGTACTGGTTCAAGTGCAGACATACATGTTTGATAAATCCCGAATTGATTTGGATAAATTGAAAAATTGGAAATTTAGGTCAAATTAAACTGTGAGAATTGAAATTGGAGTTAGAATTGAGAATTAGGAAATTGAATTATGAAATCGGAATACATGACTATGTATTTTCTAATTTTGAGAATTTATAGGAATTTTTCTGGAATTTTCGGAGTAATAGGTCTGGACCGAAAAATTGACCTAATGACTGATTGAATTGATTCCGGCTCCGAAATTGATTATCTAATTGCATAGATTGATTAGAAACTTGGAATTGAAAAATTAGGGTTAGAATTACTGAAATTCGGAAGAAATTAGAATCGAAAATTGGACCGAAGTTGTTCGGATCGGATTGCCAATTGCCAAACAAGGCCTTAGAGATTTGGGTATAAAACCCAAACCCTTTGAATCTCCTCTTCCACGATGCTTTCTCCTCCATTTTCTTTCCTTCCTTCTTCGTGGACGGTTACTTGAAAATTTGAAGCGTTTGATCCAGTAAGTTGCTCCTTTCCTACTTATTGTGACCTGATCTATTGATTTATTATATTAGATTGATGATTTAACTTGTGTATTAAAGGATTTGGCATTTAGGGTTATCGACGATGGTTTTCGGTGATTTTAGGGTTGAATGTTAGGGATTTTGATTGTTTGATGAAATAATGGTTAAAGATTAGTTGTATGATGTGTATTGAATTATTTGGGAGTGGTTTGAAAGGAGAAAATCGGATTTGGGAAGTTGCAGAGTCGGAAATCTGGAGATTTCTGGGAAAAATTTCTGGTTTAGCGTCGCACGCCATGACGATGTGATGAACACGTTGGCGTAGTGAATTTTTATGCACGCCATGACAATGGCGAAGCGAGAAGATGGTCGCGTCGCGACGTACGCGACGCGTACGCCGCGATTTAAGGAAGTTGGGTTTCTTGTGGCGAGGCGAAAGCAAGCGCCATATGAGGAATGAGGAATTGGCGAAATTGATTTTGAGGATTTTGATTTGGGAAATTAGGATTTTGATGATGCAATTGATCATGGATTTAGCTCTATTTGGAGATAAGGAATTCGGAAATTGAAATTGAGATTGGAAAAATTTCGGAATAGGTTCGGGAATGTCATAACGGGTATAGTACTTATCGCATTTGTCGCATATGCATTGCTAAATATTAGAAATTTTTCAATTGGTAATGTTCGATTGTTCTAATTGTTCTAGAGGCTCGAGTGGAGCGTAGATCGTCGGTCAGTGGTGAGACTTTCCGGCTGTTGCTCGGAAGTTCAGAGGTGAGTAACCTAGTTGGTTCCTCAACCTTTATGTGTTTAATATTATGTGCATTAATGCCATGTGGAGTTAAGGATGGATATGTGTTTGATTGCTATTGATTGATTTCGGACCACAGGTGTCTGAAATATTTGGTATTGTTATAGAAGTGCTATTGTGTGTAAATGATTGTGAATGCATGCATGCAATCAATTGGAAATGTATACGATTGGAATACCGGACTGAAGGTCCGAAAAAGTGGAAAATGGCATCGAAATGTAATTGATTGTAAATGTAATTGGAACATATGCATTCATGCATATTGGCATGCACAGATAATGACAGTTGTGACCGGTGGTACCAACGTAATTCCGAGCTTTAGCTCGATGATCAGGGCTATGCCCAACGTATATGAGAGCTTTAAGCTCAACGCATAGGACCTCAGGTCCAACGATTAATAGAGCCTCAGGCTCACCGCAGGGCATATCACGCCCAACGATTTAGGCGCACGGTCACAACAACGTAACGAAAATGAAAGTGTCACATGCATATTGCATCTATAAATGATTGACTGAATGTGTAATGATAAATGAAAATGCATGAATAATTTGGAATATGATAATATGTGCTATGATGTGATTTGATTGTGTATGCATGAGTTGGGTGGACCATCGATGATGGTTTCTCACTGAGTTCGCAAACTCACCCAACATTACATTTATTTTTCAGAATGAAGAGTACCCGTTAGACAAACGAGTATGATTACCGCTAGCAAGACAGAGTAAAGGTCGGGATCGGTGTTGTTCACGTCGCATTAGTGTCCTTCTGCTTTTGCACAAATTTGTATTTCCGTAAATTAGTTGTAATATGATTTCGGGAAGTGTTCAGTTTTGTTACGGGCCTATACATGAATGTCATTATATTATGAATGAAAGTTTGAATTGGTAGCATACCATTTTCGTATGGCGTGGACTCGGATATCACCCACGATATCGGGTTCGGATCCTGCGGGAGTGGGGTGTTACAATAGGGTTGTTTCTAGGGTGGTTGTCCCACTTCATTCTGTTTCAAAAATACCCCTAAGGCCTAAAAAAAATGAAAAAACTCGTGCCTAGAAAGTGTCTTGTCACGATTGTGACATAAGACTTATAATCATGCTCCTGGGAATTTTCCATGATAGTTCTCCTATGGTTTATCCCTCTATCTTTTTCATTATTAACTTTCCTAATTTTCAACACTCATAAACACATTAAACACCTCTTGAATCATAAAACTAGGACCTAATTCTTTTTCAAAACCAAACAAGCACTTAGAATACATACAAACATTGACAATAACATAATTATAAGCCTATACACATGATAATCATCTAATAAATACCTAAAACATACTTAAACACCTAACAAAAATATTATAATTTACACCAATCACAAATGCCATATGCTTGTACTTTATTCAAATTTAAGTATTAGAGTTATGCTTTTAGTTTACCTTAAATTTGAATATATAATCTCAAATTCCATTCATAGATATGAATGTAGTTAATGTTAATGGCTTTAATCTTTAGAATAGAATTAATTTTTCTCTTAATTTGAACTTATCCTCATAAATAAGATTATTTTTATAGATGTTTTTATTGTTACATTGAATTATTAATAATTAATTTCTCTTTAAAGAAATGTTTGATTAAGAGTCCCAACTTTTTTTGATTTATTTATAATTACTTATTGTATTTGAATTGAAATTTAGTAACATTTTGATTCAATTATGGATTTCATATCCATGGACTAAGAATGGTGTAGCGAATGCTCTAGAAGGTGCTGGAGTGGCTGTGACTAAAGTGGAACGCCTTACCTCCTTTGCCTAGTGTAGCCGCCCTCTCGATTGGTCCTCCGAAGAAGGGGCTATCTTTGGGAGTTTTGGCAGGGATGATAGTGGGGCTAGCATTAGTGGCTGTGTTGATTTTTGTTGAAACCTTTATGTTTTTCTACTAGAGGAAGAAGAGAAAAGTAGCAAAACTTCAAGTTGGTCCACCCCAATATTGGCAACAAAGCATTCCTCCAGGTATGGAATATAAACTGACATTTGCAGCGAAAGTGAAAAGGTTTGTTCTTAATCTTTTCAAAACTTCGTTATCTTATACTACTTGTTGAGTTTGTTGACTTCTTTATATAAAACCATATTTTGCTCCATTAGCTGTTTAACGGAATGAGGATAACCTTTTGTGCAAGACTAATGTTTCCAACTACAAATGGAATTAGAAACAATCTTTTGTGGCCGTCTTCCTATGCTGAATAGGATTGCTGTTCTTGTTGCACATTTTTGTCTACTAGACTAAGATATTCAGTCTTTTTAGAGCTCAGAAGAAGAGTGCATTAACTAGGTAAGATAAGCGTTATGAAGAGGAGGTGAGCTGGTAGTGGTGGCATGACAAGTTGGTGGTATTGTGCGGTGAGAAAGGCAACAGACAACAACAGGAATACTAGAGCTGGAGAGTATACTAAGTGGTAGAAGTGTTCATATATATCTATAAACACTTCTGCGATGATTGATTAGTGATATGTATATTATCTTACATCTCATCGTGTTTTTTTTTTCGATTTTGTTGTACAACACATGTCTAAAGAACCATACAGCCAGCAGCGGCAGCTACACCACTCTGATCACCTATGAGGGGTAGAGTCTTCAGCGACAACGGTAGAGTCTGCTAACTTTCGCTAAGTATGATAGCTCCAATATGCCTTTTGCAACTTCACAGCCGCAGTAGCAGCCCGACAGTGTAAGTTGCAGCATAGTTTGTCTTACCACTCCATCGAGTAAGGGATATTGATATGTGTTTAATTGTTGATATTTTTAATCATTTACACTTAGTGATTATTGATACAAAAATGTTTAAGATACTCACTTTAATTTATATTTGATTTTAGGTATAATTTGAAAGCAAAAAAATTAAAGTGAATTAAAAGTATCCAATTTGGGACATTTTTCGAAGATCAGTACCTGTTTGTCTTCGTGAACAAAGAAAATTAAAAGACAAATTAAAAAAAAGGGCAGCGTGAAATTGCTGCGTTGAAGCAGCTTTGTTGCTTTATTCAAGCATCATTCACGTAGCGTTTGCTGCTTCAACGCAGCAATGCTGCATAGAGGAGAATCTTGTGCGTTTTGCTTCATAAAGGGGCAGCAGCTGAGGTTTTAAAGGGAACGGTGGAGACACAGCGTTTCAATTAAAAACGCTGAAGCAGCACGCACGCAAGAAGAAACAACAGAGGGGAGAAATAAAGCAGCGTGCGGTGCAACTGCTGGAAGCTTGTAGTCGGCGTAAGCTTGGGAGAGACAACCGATTGCTACAAGTCAACACAGTAGAGGCGCGACAGTGGACAGGAGAAGAGGTAAAAAATAAAGGGAATTCTGGTTAGGGATAAAGAATAAGGCTGAAGCATTTTTATTGGAAAATACTTATGAAGGATTAAACGTTCCGATGCCAGTTCGGAGATGACATCAACGCCTATGACCCGAGTTAAGTAATTTTATTATCATTTTGTTGTTTCTTTCTTTCATTAGAAATTGATTGTGTTATCCTATTTTAATTGATTTAGATTTTTTGTATGGATAATATGATTTTTGTTATTATTCGGTTATTTTTATATGAATCCGTTGGGTATTATGAATTGATGATTTTAATGCGTTCATTGAATCGTTAATTTCAAACCCATTGCTAGAGTTTCAATATAATCCGTAATTGTTATGTTGAAATTCACGAGTAGCGACTAATGATTCGTAATCATTAGGGATAACATGACCTAGGTTAAATGACGCATCATATGTGATTGCTGCCTTGATTAATGGATTTTTCTAATTCATAATGCTACCGCCTAATTAAATCTAGAGATCGTATCCTAGGCTGTTCGACGGTTAGGTTTAATCATCGATCGTATCTTGATTAAACAAAATCTAAGGGAAAACTCGGGTTAATTTTTAACCCACGATTAATAGTTTCTATGAGAGGTTAAAGAACAACAAATTAATAAATTATGTTTAGTTAGAGTGTAGGCCGGAATTGAACCAAAGAACTGGGTCCCTACTGAATTCTCCACCTTTATCATCTTTTTGCTTGTTTTCTTTAATTTGTTTTTATTAGTTAGTTTTATTTTATTTTCTTCTTTCAAAATCCAAAGCCCCCCCCCCTTTTTTTTCTTTCTAAACACCGATTAATTTCATTCCATAAACTTTACACACACTCTCTGTGGGATCAACCTAGACTCGCCACTGCTACAGTAGTAGTTTAGTTAATTAATTTTGATTTGTGTTACGACACACGGTCAAATTTTGGCGCCGTTTTTGGGGAGTGTGATGTTTTAGTTTTTGTTTGTGATTTAATTGGTGTTTTGTATATATTTGTTCGTAATTAATTTCTTTTCTGTTATTTGGCGATCTTTTCATTTTCTTATTTTGTGTTTGAAAAAAAAATTCAATATGGACGGAAGTAATTTCTTTTATAATTCATATTCTCAATTCTATAACAATGTTTGGACTGATCACCCTAACTTTTGTTATGGATGGGATAATTAGAAGAATTACTTCCATGATAGTTTGCAGGACACACAACAATTCTGGTACAGATCAGAAGCTTCCTATCACAACTCCGGACTATCTCTGGAAGAGTTGATGTTGCAATTGCAGGAGAATACTTTACAATTCCAGAATGATGGAGGGCAATTTTCAGAAAACACTTGGTCCCAAGATCCGGAGAGCCAACTTGGTTCAGGTGCATCTTTAGAAGAAATTGTTAACAAACTTGTTGCTACTAACTTGCAATTGCACCAGGATATTTAACAAATAAAAACAAACCAATAGAGGATGGAAAACCTAATGGGTCAGATGACAATAAGCCTTGATCACCTAGAATCGCAACGAGAAGAGGCACATCCGTATCAACCCGAGGTGTATCCAATTGAAGTATGTGTGAAAAATTTGCAAAGTGATAAGGAGCTTGAGATTTTGAGGTCAACCCTCAACGAATTGTTTGTTTCGAAGAAGTGGAGAAGGAGCCCGAAGCTAAAAAGGACACATCTTTTAACTCAGAGGTAAGTACTGAGTCTATGATTATTTTTGAGACTAACTCTTTACCTTTACATTACAGATTAGAGGAATTGAATGATGAAGAAAAAGGTGAAGAGATGTTCGAAATATTTCCAAAGTGTATGGACTCAGTCGGAATTGAGAGGCTGATGATAGGGAAGATACTGAAGGAGGATGATGATCAACTAAGACCCTATCCGGAATTACCTCACGTGGAGGAACCGCACGTGACACCCGAAGATCACAATTTTGTCACATGAGGAGAAAAAGGAGTCGAGCCAGCGACCCTAAACAAAAGCACCTTTTAGGAGGCAACCCAAGGGAAGTAAATTTTGTTTCCTTTACATTTTCGCATTACATTTTTTTATGCATGTGTGTTTTTGAATTTGTCTGTTTTACTTGTTTTTAAGTTTTCAATCAAAATGAGAGAAAGAATCAAACAAATGAAACAAACATTTTCTCATTTCCTATTGCTTCTGGGATTATATAATCATGATTAGAGTATGGTTTGACTAGATAATTTCATAGAAACTTTAGCATGTACTTTTGCTTTTGTGATTGGTCGATATGCATTATCTTTAGAAGATTAGTGACTAATAGTAGACAAAGTCGGTGAGATTTTGAGCCTTATTTGACTGATACATCCATATCAGTCTCATTACCTTTTTGATAATGTGTGACCTTCATGACATGTACGTCTCGATTTTGCATTGAATTTCTATTCAAGACCACATTTTTATCACATGCATTAACATGGAAATGATTAGGCATTCTTTGTTTTTCATAAACTACATTAGCCAAATAACCTACCCTATTGACATGATTTTTCCTTTGATAAACCCCTTTGAGCTTTAGCCTTTCATTTTGTATAAACCACATTTTATGCTTTTAAACTTAACCAAATGTCCTACTTAAGTCATAAAGCTAGTGGAACATTTGTGATTGTTGAGTTTGTGGATATACAAAATTTTTAGTGTGGGGGTGTATATATATGAGGGTTGTTTATAATCTTGGGATGTTATTTTAGGTCTTATGATTGAAATTCCCATGATGATGTAGTTTATTTTAATTTTTACAAGGAAAAAAAAAGAAAGGAAAAGAAAAGAAAAAAAGAAAAAAAAAGAAAAAAATTGTTTACAATAAATTTATCAAGGAAGAATTGCATATGTGTTTAAAAGTTGTTTATGATTCATGCATCTTCCTAGAGTTGTAGTTATTGAGTTATTTGATAATGTTGAATATGAGGTTGAGGTTTGCTTGAAAGGTTCACTTTTGTGATTTCATTGAGATGAATTGTATGAGTGATTCCTTCGGAGTGGTATGTGCTTCATGTGGTTTGTGTGTGAGAGCTGAATAGGGTTGTGAAATAGAAATGTTGCATTTATCATAACTGACGGTACCCAGTTTTTGATTTAGTGTTACTTTTGTTTCACTAGCTTTGATGGCTTTCATGCTACTTAACCTAAATATACCTCACCTTACCTTTACCTACATTACAACCTTGAAAAGACATTTGATTCATGATTTTGCATGTGAACATTAGTGGTTGAGAAATGAAATGATATGCAAAGTTGTGGATTGTCATGATTATGAATGGTATTGAGAGTACCCAAATATATATTTTAGTTAAACACATTTTTCGAGTCTACCATTAGATTGCGCAGTTTTGGAAGATATTGAATGTTGATTGATCATGAGTAAAAGCTTGGAATGTTGATTACTTGCTATGAAATTTGAAAGTTATTCATCTTTGTTTATGATTATATTGTCTTGGAAAATATGGGAATTGAGTTAATGTTTTGGGTCATGAGCTTAATTTTGATGTTTTGCCCGATGACGGTGTCAAAAGCTAAGTGTGGGGGAAATTGATATGTGTTTAATTGTTGATATTTTTAATCATTTACACTTAGCGATTATTGATACAAAAATGTTTAAGATACTCACTTTAATTCATATTTGATTTTAGGTACAATTTGGAAGCAAAAAAATTAAAGTGAGTCAAATGTATCCAATTTGGGACATTTTTCGAAGATCAGTACCTGTTTGTCTTCATGGAGTGAACAAAGAAAATTAAAAGACAAAAATTGGAAGACAAAGAAGAAGAAAAATAAAAAAAGGGCAGCTTGAAAATGCTGCGTTGAAACAACTTTGTTGCTTTATTCAAGCAGTCACGCAGTGTTTGCTGCTTCAGTGCAACAACGTTGCGTAGAGGAGAATCTTGTGAGTTTTGCTTCACAAAGTGGCAACAGCTGAGGTTTTAAAAGGAACAGTGGAGATGCAATGTTTCACTTAAAAACACAAAAGCAGCACGCACGCAAGAAGAAACAGCAGAGGGGAGAAATAAAGCGTTAAGGCGCGAATCTTTGGAAGCTTCATAGTCGGCGTAAGCTTGGGAGAGAGAACAGATTGCTACAAGTCAGCACAGTAGAGGCGCGACAGTGGACAGGAGAAGAGGTAAAAATAAATGGAATTCTGGTTAGGGATAAAGAATAGGGCTGAAGCATTTTTATTGGAAAATACTTATGAAGGATTAAATGTTCCGATGCCGGTTCGGAGGTGACATTGATGCCGATGACTCGGGTTAAGTAATTTTATTATCATTTTGTTGTTTCTTTCTCTTATTAGAAATTGATTGTATTATCCTATTTTAATTGATTTGGGTTTTGTGTATGGATAATCAGATTTTTGTTATTATTCGGTTATTTTTATATGAACCCGTTGGGTATTGTGAATTGATGATTTTAATGCGTTCATTGAATCGTTAATTTCAAACCCATTGCTAGAGTTTCAAAATAATCCTTAATTATTATGTTGAAATTTACGAGTAGCGACTAATGATTTGTAATCATTAGGGATAACATGACCTAGGTTAAATGACGCATCGTATGTGGTTGTTGCCTTGATTAATCGGTTTTTCTAATTCATAATGCTACCGCCTAATTAAATCTAGAGATCGTATCCTAGGTTGTTCGGCGGTTAGGTTTAATCATCGATCGTATCTTGATTAAACAAAATCTAAGGAAAAACTCGGGTTAATTTTTAACCCACGATTAATAGTTTCTATGAGAGGTTAAAGAACAACAAATTAATAAATTATGCTTAGTTAGGGCATAGGCCAGAATTGAACCAAAGAATCGAGTCCCTACCGAATTCTCCACCTTTATCATCTTTTTGCTTGTTTTCTTTAATTTGTTTTTATTAGTTAGTTTTATTTTGTTTTCTTCTTTCAAAATCCAAAACCCCTTTTTTTTTCTAAACACTGATTAATTTCATTTCATAAACTTTACACACACTCTCTGTGGGATTGACCTAGACTCGCCACTGCTACAGTAGTAGTCTAGTTAATTAATTTTGACTTGTGTTATGACGCACGGTCATATATACATACGTATATTTATTTTTCTTTTATGTCTTGGTATTGTATTCATGGCACGAGGAAACTTCCTTAACTCCCAACGCCTAGCATCCAGATGCACAATTTTACCTTTTGCTTCTTTAAATTTTAATTCGAGTTTGTTGTTTGTTTGTCAATGGTCATATTCTCGTTAGTCTACTGTTATTGTAGCCATATACTTGAGTGGCATTACCAGTCTTACTGGTAATTGCTTGTGTTTGCTTTCCTTCCAGGGTGATCTCTTTTTTATTATGGAGTTTTGTTTTGTAAGCTCGTGGTTATCCATTTGGATTGATGTTTGATGCCACGAGCAGGTTCTCTTCTAATCAATGGAACATAATACATAACGTTTGACTTCGCAAATGAAAAGATAGCTTGGGATCTTCTTCTAAGCTCTGCATCTAGCTCTTGTCAACTCAACCACGTCCCCTCCGTAGAGTGTCTGACACACGTTCCCACAGTCAGCTTCCTTGAGCTTCCTAACAAGAGAACCGTTGGCAACCCATTTGTGATCCTAACACTTCAATTGATATAAGACGTTTCCTTTTGTTTAACTTCCAACTTGATACCTCAACCTTTTGCAAAAGCCTTTCTCATTAAAATCTCCCCTCGATACATCGCTCACTCACTGGCAATGTTGGGACCCGATCCGGAAACCGGATCCCAACCAAAAAATGAAGAGAACGAAGGAAACGGAATCGAATGGAAACGAAAATTTCGGATCGAAATTTCAAATCGGAAACAAAATGCAGACGCCAATCGAATAAACCTACCGAATCGGATAATAAATTACGAATAACAAAATCGAGGGCGAGACGAAATCAAGTAGAACAGATCCGACATCCGAGCACAATAATCAAAGAAAACGATCGGATGAACATAATCACGTTGGAATTCCTTAGACTAATTCGATGCGAAAATCCGATATAATTTTTTTTCTTTTCTTTCTTTTCTTATTCTCATTTCTTTTCTCGTTACTCCAACACATATGTAATCATCTTCACTCCATACACCATACACAATCTTATATAAACCGCATCAATCTCAAATTACATTTTAACCCAAATTTTATCGAATTTAAAAGATAACTACTGTATTTTGACAGCCCAAAAATTTAAAACAAAGCAAACGCACTTCTAATATCACAACTCAATAACACAAGGCATCATCGGACCTCCCGTCCGGCATCCAAACACCAGCAGAACACAATCTTAATTCTAAACACTTCATAAATTCAATCCATAACCATCTCAACTCAAAAATTCAACCAATCCCAACCACATTCAAAATCCAATCTCATACATAAAGTATAATCATACTTATAACTCATTCAACACAATACAATCTTATACATTTATCGCCACAAGCAAAACCATTCATATACAATCGGACTAAAATACACTTTACTAGCTTTCTAACTATCCATAAAGATCTAATACCACATCAAACTTTAAACATAATACTAACATGCACAAGTCTGATTGTGATCATACTCGCCTTCCATCCGATCTCCGCGTAAAAACTCAAGATTTGGGGATGAAAGGGGGTGAGCTCGGAAGCTCGTGGATAATACATTTATAAACCGAACAATAAGCTTAAAAATATTTTCTTTTAAACTTTTCAAACTGCTCAAAATTTCCTATTTAAGCATTTATCCAAAATCTCATTTTCAAACTTTTCAAAACTTACATAAACCTTTCAAATTTCATGATTATAAATTTATCGTCTTATTTCTCAAATCTCAACCTTTTCAAATCATGCACGACTTTAAATATGAATGCATCACATTATAAACAAATCAAAACACATAATACATCGTAATTGGTTTGGTTCGGTCCAAACAGAACGCATTACACTTTCTTAATGTTGGACCCCACACTGGCTAGCATTTCCCACCCAGCGTGTGTTTGCGGGTTATACCGCAAGCATCCAACACAAATCAGTCCAGATCGCGGTCCGAAGTAATTGTGTAGGAGTCCAAAACGGAGTTCGTACACTACGGTAGTAGCCAAGGCTAAAACAGTAGAGACAACAACGACTCACAAATGACCCGACCAAACCCACTTAACACATAACAAAAATGTAATTCAGATTGTTCAAGGTACCTTTTAAAATCTCTTGATTTTTCATATTTTCAACTCATAACATCAAATCAGGTCATAATGACACAAGCATATATCCACAAGAATTCACATAATCATCTAATGCAATTCATAGATCAAATAAATCACATAATAATCACATTCATGACAAAAGATGCACTAATTTCTTTAACTCTTTAAATCATAAATCAAATAATTTGAAAACCATGAATTTCATAAATCTTGTATTTTCTAGAACTCATTTTACTCCTTTGAAATCATAATTTCAAACATTTACATCCTTTTTCAAACATTTTATCAATAATAATTTATCAAAACCAAACTTTGCTTTCTTTAATTTTCAAAATTCATATTTAGCTTATAATTCAATAAATAAATATACTACCTACCTCGAATTATTGTCAGAAACTTGATTTCAAGCTCCAATTGCTCCTTGCTTCTTTCCTTTTTTCAATTAAAATTTACCTAAACCATAATATCCAAATTTCACATCACAAAGTGCATAATTCTCACAATTAACTATCGGAAATTCATAATCATTGCTTTTCCAAGCTTTCTAAAACCAAAATTTTTAAAATTCTCAAATTCCAAATTTGACCTAAACCGAATTAGTCAAATTCAATCTCATAAATCACTTACTTACTCAAATTAAACTTAGAAAACACCAATTCCATATAAATTCAAGCTATTTCAATCTCCAATTTTGAAAATCCTCAATTTTTAAAATTGGCCTAAACCAATTTATCCAAATTCCATGTCATAAATCATAATTTCTTCAAAATTGATTTCATATTTCATCAATTCCTACTCTTAATTATGATTCTACACCATTAATTCACAAAAATCCCAATAATTCACAAAAACCCCAAATTTCTAATTTGGCCTAAACTCTAAATTTACCATTTTTCAAATTAAACTTCACCTAAAGCATAAACATCAAAATTAACTTAGGATATCTCAAATTCATCACTAATTCAAGTTATCTAAATCATCAATTTCAAAAACCCCCAAATTTCACTATTCATCATCTTCTTCACTAAGCTTTCTCTCTCTAAAATCTTCCATAACCAAAATTAACGCATTAATCACTAAATAAATCTCATAGCACATAAACCCACATCATTTCTAATTAATCTAAACCAAAATTTCAAGAATAACTCAAAACTCTTACCTCTTTCTCTCTCTAAAATTTCGAAATTTTTATGCTCCAAAGGTAGCTTCATCTTCTTTCTCCTTCTTTCCTCTTGAAACTACTTCAAAATCCTTTAAAAACCCAAAAGAAATTGAAACTCACCTTCCTTTTCTTCTTTCTCCAACACCATCCGAAACTTCCTCTTCTATCTCCTCTCTTCTTCTTTTCTCTCTTCGTTTCTTTCTTAATTTTTTTGCCTAACTCATGTTTCTTCCTTCTTTAAATGACAGCACACATGTAATTCTACCATGTCATTAAAATTTTGAGCCAAAAGACCCTTATGCCCTCACTTGTTTGCTTATTTACTTAATTTGCCCTCGCAGAACTGAAAACTCGACTACTTGCGCCCTGATTTCCAGCATCTAAACAAAATAATTTGGACAAACTTTCTTTATAAAAATTGTTCCTCTAGATCATACGAATCCAACGCCACCGACGGCGCCAATTCGGATCTAAAACGAAGAAGTTATGGCGAATTACTAATCGACCAAGACAAAATCCGAAACTGAACTTTAACATAACTTCAGTCTAGAATTTGACAATCTTAGGGATGAAATTAAATTTCTATCCCTTCACATGATTTGTAGCCCCATATCTTAACTTTATTTTCCCGCAAGAATCACCTCAATCGGAGTTGTATAACTCCCAAAAATTGCAAAATACTAAACCATGTTCAGAAAATTATCCAACTTACAACCTATAACCCATCTCTTACTTTAGTTCAATCAATCTCTTTTCATTTAATCTCCTAAAAATTATATTTCTTCATAAAAATGAACGTAATTGTCTTAGGAATCCAACGCTTTAAGAATCAAGTCAATCGGATGTCGGACGAAAGATTTATAACAAAAGATTGCAAAAGGGTCGGAGTTCAAGCAAAATTTTGAAAACCTTAAATACCCACTTATAACTGAATTTTTCAAAAATCATATCTCTTAATTCCGAACTCGGAATTTGACAAATTTTGTGTCTATGGAAAGGTAAAAGGAAGCTCTACAACTTCCCTGAAGAACAGAAAAATCCAATTGGCTTCCAAAGAAGTCAAATTTCCACTCAAAGATTCTGTCTTAATAAGCTTTTTCTAACCAACTTCCAATTTTTAATCGCTCATAACTCCTAGTCCCGATATCGAAAAATTACAAACTTTATGGCGTCGGAAAGATCGAAATACAAGCTCCAACTTTTATTAAGACCACTTATTCTAATTCAGACTAAATCCATACGACGAGTGGCCTCGAAGTATAGCACATGCAAATCTATACTTAATAACATTTTCAAAACAAAGCATATCTTCCGAAATTCATATCTCTCAATCCCGGCGTCGAAAAATAACAAACTTTATGTCCACGAAAAACTCTCGACAGAGGCTACAAGTTTCACGTTGATCATTTTCTCGAATTTGACCTAAATCAAATAGTCAACTTTTTATCCTAAAAGTCAAACTTTCAAGCCAACTTTAACTGATCATAACTCTCACTCCCGATACCGAAAAATGTCAAACTTTATGGCTACGGAAAGCTCTTGACATAATCTATAAGTTTCCAGAAGACCATTTTATCAAATTTTGCCTAAATCAAGAGTCAACTCTCCAAGGCCAAAAAGTCAACTATTTCACAATTTTCATATTTTCACTCTTTCTTTCTTTATTTCATGATCTTCAACTTAATTTCAATCAACTCATCCACTTTTGAAAACTTCTTATTTTTACTCAAAGATCGGGGTCCAATAGGCAAGCTGTAAAGACAAGCGTGGTTTGAATACTTTTCTGCTCCTTTTTAGACCATTCATCTATCTTCAAATTGTTTTTCTTAGGTTCCTTTACAAATATGTATTTGTCTTCCTTTTCAAATACAACTGCAATTCCTTAGTGTTTATTATAAAAATTCTCTCCTTATTGTTCTTATTTGGTCTTAATATTAGTATTAGTATTAGTATCAGTATTAGTATTAGTGTTTATACCAGGCTTGTCTTTTATTTTTATGCGGGTTTTCTGTGTGCAGTACCGAGGCTCTTTTCAATTGACTAATTATTATTATTATTATTATTATTATTATTATTATTATTATTATTATTATTATTATTATTATTATTATTATTATTATTATATTTTAATTATATTTTAATTGCTAATACTCTTTAATTATTTATTGAATTTTCTTAGAATTTAGTTTTGTGTATTACTATTTTATATTATTATTATTATTATTATTATTATTATTATTATTATTATTATTATTATTATTATTATTATTATTATTATTATTATTATTATTATTATTATTATTATTATTATTATTATTATTATTACTACTACTACTACTACTACTACTACTACTACTACTACTACTACTACTACTACTACTACTACTTTACTTTTATTCGTATTATTATTATTACTATTATTTTCCTTTAATCGAGTTTCTTTGTAGTTTTGGTTTTATCCTTATTATTATTATTATTATTCCTTTTTCGTATTTTTATTAGTATTTGGGTTTATTATTAAATATTATCCTTACTCTTTGTGGTGGGGTCTTTTAGTTTTAGCTTTTAAGGTTTTCCTAGGATAGTACATGTGAGGAACGTGAGAGGCACGACTTAGAAGGGATGCCTTCAGATTGAGCGAATGGCAGTAGTGTAAGCGGGTCGATACGCGAACCTTACAGGAATAAAGACGAAGATGATTTTATAAGGATAGGCTGTTGGAATGTGAGGACCCTCACGGGAAAGTCCTTAGGATTGGTAGCAATTTTAGACAAGTATCATATACAAATAGCATGCATTCAGGAGACTAAGTGGGCAGGAGCTAGAGCAAGGGAGATAGGAGGTTCAAATTATGATATTCGGGAAATACGCGGAAGTAGAATACGATAGGTATCTTAATGGACAAGGGACTTATGAACAGAGTAGTGGGGATCACAAGGGTCAATGATAGGATAATGGTGGTAAAAATCATTTTAAGCAATGTGGTTCTCAATGTAGTATGTGCTTATGCACCTTAAGCTAGCGCAGACGGACAACAAAAACGTACACTAGAGGGAGTGCTTAAACAAATCTCTAATACTAAGTAGATCATTCTAGAAGGGATTTTAATGGGCATATAGGGGCAGATTCAGACGGTTATACAGGAACTCATGGGGGCTTCGAATACGACACTAGAAATAATAGTGAGATTGATTTATTAGACACGGCCATAGCATGTGAGTTAGTAATAGTAAAATCCTTCTTTAAAAAAATGAGGCACACTTAGTGAAGTTTCACAATAGCACAACCAAGATGCAAATTGATTATCTCCTTGTTAGGATAAGCGCCAGATTATGGTGCAAGGATTGCAAAGTACTCCCGGCCGCTTGTCTATCAATCCAACACAAAATTGCTAGTTTTGGATTTAGGAGTTAAGGGATGGAGGGCACAACAATTTACCAAGCCAAGCTGCAAAATCAAATGAGGAAGACTTAAAAGAGACATGGTGGAACTTTTTAGGACGCAGGTCAGAAATAATGCAACGCGGGCTGTGAGTGGGGATGCGAATCGGATGTGGCAGGGAGTAGCCCCCATAGTGAGAGAGATAACCACTAGACTCCTAAGGGTATCAAAAGGACGAGGGGCAGATGGAATCTTGATGGTGGTCAAATGAGGTCCAGGGGACAGTAAAGGCAAAAAAGAGAGCTTTTAAATATCCGTTGGTAAGTGCAACAGAGGCGGAGCGGATTATTAATAGAGTAAGGTATAAGCTGGCGAAATAGATGGCGAAGAAGACTATCTTAGTGACTAAAGGAGAAGTTTATGAGAAGATGTACAAGGATTTGGATACGGTCAAAGGAGCACAAAGAATTTTCAAGATAGAGAGAGATAGGGCATGTAAGACGACGGATTTCAACGAAGTCAGTTTTATACGCGACGAAGAAGGACAAGTACTCACAAATTCCCAAGTCATCAAGCGAAGGTGGAATAGATGCTTTTATGGTCTATATAACGAAGACATATTGGTCAAAATAGCGTTAGGGGACCCCCTGAGTTGGGACTAGCTCTAAATGGGCACTCATATGGGATGATCACAAAGGGAGAAATTATAAAGGTTTTGAGGGAGAAGGGGATCGTAAGGGTTGTAAGACCGAATGACATCCCTATCGAGGTATGGAAGCAAATAGGTGTTGTAGGTATTGAGTGGTTAGCTCAGCTCTTTAATGTGATCCTCAAGTCAACCAAGATGCAAAATGAATGGCAATTGAGTTTGTTAATCCCTTTATAAAAGGCCAAAGGAGACATTCAACAATGCCAAAACTATCGAGGCATCAAACTACTAAGTCATACCATGAAATTGTGGGAGAAGGTAATTGAAAAGAGAATCCGAAGAATTGCTACGATCTCGACCAACCAATTCAAATTTATGCTTGGTAGGTCCATGACAAAAGCAATTCATCTGCTTTGGTGACTAATGGAATGCTACAGGGAATGACAACGGGATTTGAATATAGTTTTTGTAGATTTGGAGAAGGCATACAACAGGGTTCCTAGAGAACTCATATGGTGGTATTTGGAGGAAAAGGGCATTCCTACGACGTATATCAGAGTAATTAGGGATATATATGAAGAAGCATTGACTAACGTGAGGATGGTAGGAGCCGACATGGAAGCATTCTCTATTGGTGTTGGACTATACCAAGGCTTGACTTTAAGTCCTTTTTTGTTCACATTAGTGTTAGATGAACTTACCAAACATATTCAAAGGGAGGTACCTTGGTGTATGTTTTTTGTTGACAATATTGTCCTGGTAGATGAGACCAAAGAGGGGTTCAATGTCAAGTTAGAATATTGGAGAGAAGCGTTAGAGTCGAATGATTTTAAAATGAGCAGGTCCAAGAAGAATTATTTAGAATGTAATTTCTCGGGTAGTCAAATGGTACAACAGGTGGAGGTAGTGATTGGCATTGACATAATACCATAGAAATCGAATTTTAAATACCTCAAATCTATCATTCAGATGGCGATATATTACATCGTATTAGATCTGGGTGGATCAAATGGCAGAGTGCATCAGGTATTTTATGCGATAAAAATGTCCCCGTAAAACTCAAAGGGAGGTTCTATAAAATGGTGATTTGGCCCACATTCTATATAAGGCAAAATGTTGGCCGACTAAACTTAGACACATGAGATAGTTGGTGGTAGCAGAAAATGCGTATGCTTAGGTGGATGCGTGACATTACCATAAGAGATAGGGTACAGAATCAACTAATGAGAGAGAGACTACAGGTGGCAAGTATTGCAGACAAGTTGAGAGAGACAAGGCTTAGGTGGTTTGGACATGTGTGCAGGATGTACTTTGATGCTCTAGTACGACGTTGTGAGATAATAGACTTGAGTGGCTACAAGAGGAGGAGGGGAAGGCCTTACAAGACTTGGAGAGAAGTGATTAAGAAAGATATGTTAGAGTTGGCCCTCACTGAGGTAGTTGTTAGAATTAGGAAAGTATGGCATGATAGGATAAGGGTAAACGACACACGTATCACATAGGAGGTTCAACTCAATGCTGGGGAAAGATACCCGCTATGGACACCTAAACTGTAGGATTGTCGTATCCTCAGGGTTGCTCAGTGAAGACCCCTAGAGCGACTAAAGATGAAAAGAGTTGGTCTTTTCAAGGTGTAAGGTATTGGCATGTTTGGTTACACATCAGGTATGTCTTTATCTTTTATTGTAATTCTATTTACTTAGATATTCGGCTTGCTAGTTTTTACTTATTCACTTATTTCTTTTGTTAATTTACATCACTATTTTCATGTCACATTTGCATGTGGGTCTATCGAAAACAACCTCTCTACTATATAGGGGTAAGGTTATGATTATCGACTTCCCTGCATCCCGCCATCGTGGGACTTGATGGGTGTGATGATGGACTAAGAAAGCACATATATGAATAGATCATAGCAAGAATAATAAAATTTGTATAAAATTTTAAATATACGAACACATAAATCTTTTAGATTAGAGTCAAATCTAACAATGAAATTTATATAACTAGTTAATGTACTCGATATGTTCTTAATTGATTATTTATTTATTTCCTACATAATGGAAGGAAAAAAATTAAAATAAACTAAAATAATAATTTTGGTGTAGTTTTATTAATATTCAGTCTTATTTGCCTTTGTGTAGCAAAAGGAGATGAGTTAGGTGAAATTGGCACAAATAATAGAAGAATTGGAATCATGTTGGACCCATACGCCTATGTAAAGAAATACAAGGCCGTGTAAATGACCTATATGGTCATATAAGGGATCGTGTGAGTCACTTTAATTGTTTATGATCTCGAAGATGTTGTTTCAATTGTGTAGAAGCATACACACCCATGTGAATTTTGGGAACATGTATGTTTGTGATTTTTGAAGAATTAACAAAAGATTAAGTTATGTGATCACCTACACTATCATGTGGCTAACTATATATACTCTTAAAAACCCTAATTATGAAGTATAAAAGGCAATTAAGAGGTCAATTAAAAGGGATATACAGGAAGGCCACCAAGACACGCGTATTCTTTTATTTGGATACATGAAGAATTATGAGCGGCTAATTCCTTCCTTCCAATTTTAAAGGTACATTGAGGCTTAGTAATATGGTTCTGCATTGATCAATTATAATAACATTGTTCTTGTCACTCTTTTGAAATTGATTACAATATTTTGTGTTTAAAGTTTATGATTTATGTATAAATGATTTAGATAGGGCCCACTAGATCATTCATATACATATTTATTATTAGAATTATGATTACAATCTATAATTGTTGATCATCTGATTCAATTGTGGTAAACTAATGATTGTGCATCATTAGGAATAACTTATCATAAGTTAAATAATCAAAGTCAGGTGATTATTTATTAGATTAACCTATTTTTTCTACTTTTTAATATTGTTGTCTCATTAAATCTAGAGAGCTTGTTCTAAGTTGTCTGATAGTTAGAAGAGTTTATTTTAATTAGTTATGATTTAAGGAAAAAATGGGATTAGAAAGCTTGTTGTTGATCCACAGTTAATAGTTTTAAAGAAAGGGATGATAATAATGGTACATTTGATTATGTATATTCATGTGAAGGTTAAGATTAAACTGAGAACTAAATTTAAACTCATTGATTACTCTTTCTTAATTTTATTTGTTAAATTTAATTTATTTTTATATGTTTAATTTTATTTAATTGCATTAATTGAATTCATCTAGACCCCCTACATTGATTAGTTCAATATAGAACCTAGTCACACCACTCTTTATAGATACGATCCTTTCTCACCATTATTACAAGTTTAGTTATATAGAGTTAGGTTTTAATTTTTGGTGTTTTAGACAATCATTAATATTTTGGTGTCAGTTTTAGGGACAATCATTAATAAAAGTTTACAAAAGGAAAACATGGAATGTCTTAATTTTGTAGTAGGAAATTTTCTCAATAAAACAATCTATAGTCTAAACCTATAACCTAGTTTGGAAAGATCATCCTAACCTGATTTATGGAGGGAATAGGTAGTGAAATTACCTCTTAATAGGTTATAGGATACACAGTAGTTTTAGTCTAAACCATAAACATCCTCCTTTAACTTAGGTGTGTCATTGGAAGATATATTTAGGTCTCTTGCCACTAATAGCCTACAATTTCAACAAGATGTGAAACAATTTCAGTAGGAGACAATATCTAAAATTCAAGAGGCAAGGTTTATTGTTTAGAATTTAGAGAATTAGCTGAGTCAAACGGCAGTTGTTATCAGCCATTTAGAAGCTTAAAGTGGAGGAAAGTTTCCATCATAATGTAAGATAAATCCAAAGAACATTAGTCTAATAACTTAAGGAGTAATAAGTGTTGAGCAAGTTTTATTTCTAATAAAACTCCCAATACCTATAAGCATATGGATTGTAACTTGTAGTATCGAAAGGTATCAATCAGACAAGGAAATAGGTAAAACTAATTGAACCTAACTTTGTTTATTGAATCAACAAAGATCAAAGTCACAAAATAACTATGAAATAAACCCTAATAAGGAAATTAGAAAATCATGAATGTAATACAAATGAGGAATTTTAGTATAATTCATTATACACATCAAGTGTGATGAAAACAACAAAGAAGAAATAATTAAAAACTTTATTCGGAGCTTGATCTGGAAAACTAAAAATCTATATGTTCTTCTTGATCTTCCTTGTTTAATCCACTTCTGTGAGATGGTAGTCGTTTTCTAGGCTTCTTAATGCCCTTAAATAGTCTCTTAGGGTCTTAAGGTGTAACTATGTAGCACGTCACTCTCGCAAGACACGTACCTAACATCCTGTGTCATGTCCGAGTACATACCCCACAAGGGTGTCATGCTAGAACAGTCAAACAATCGAAACTCAGTATAAATTTTTAAAAAATAACACACGCGTATACATAAATCAATAATCAAATTGGGCCCAGTCTTTTTTTTCATAAATATTAAAATTTTGATTATTATTACACTTTGATTAGTCTTATTTGGAAACATTTCCAATTTGGAAAGTCATTACATACAGAACAGACGCGAACTGATCCTGATCTTTATCTCTTACTTGAATGCAATGGCTATACTCTAATTTGTTTAAATGGAGATCTTCTTTTAGCCTGAAAAATATTGCAAATTTTGGGTAAGTTTTGCAAACTCAATGACTGACCATCCTTGATGGCTCACTCAATCACACAATACATCGCATCATATTTTTCACATAATTTACATCATTTTATTTAACATATAGCATTACATTCAGAGCAGTCAAATCGATCATTTCAATTATTTAAAATACACATATCACTTATAATGCAATGCACGTGAGGCTCACTTTTATTTATTACTTTGTTGTGACCGAGTGCCTATGTAACACCCCACTCTCACGTGACCCGAACCCGATATCATTGGTGATATCCGAGTCCATGCCCCGTGAGGGTGGCGTACTACATCAGTCGGTAGGACTCAGTAAAAAAAACTTTTTGTTTTAAAACATTTATTTGTGCGGAATAAACAGTAGACAGTAGTAAACATTTGCAGTTATTACAATCATTTAACAATACTTTATAGTAACCATAAAGTTCACATACTAATCAGTTTACAAAGATTGCGGAATACAATATTAGGAAACACTAATGCAGACGCGAACTGATCCCGACCTCTATCTCAACTTGCACCCAGTAGGCATACTCCCTTGTCAAACGAGGTACTCTTCTAGTCCTGAAAAATAGATTACAATTTTGGATGAGTTTGCGAACTCAATGAGGAACCATCATTGATGGTTCTCCCAATCCATGCATCACATAACCAAATCACAGTAATAAGGCAGTTGCAGTAATACTACGGTCTACAGTCACAGTAATATACAGTCACAATAGTCACAGTACCGCTATAGTAAGAATACAGGCACAGTAATCATCCATTTACAATACAGTCACCGAAGTCATACAGTCACAATACAGTCACAGTAATCATACTGTCATGGACACAACAATTTACAGTAGACAGTCACAATACAGTCACATACAGTAAAAACCATTTCAGGTATTCAGTCCAGTAATGATGCAATGCACATGTGACTCTTTTCCGCTTTATTATTAAGATTGTGACCGAGCGCTAAACAAGATTCAAAGGATCGCAGACGATCCTGGGAGAATTATATCCTTCGAGCTCTAGCTCGTTTCAAAGATTTCGAGCTCTAGCTCGTTTCACTATCATGGCGACTCGGTTTACAATTTTCCTTTATCGCTTTATGCATCTGTATGAATGCACATGCTAATTGAACAAATACTTATCAAGACTTAACAAAGATATAATTCACAAATCATACCATCATTTACAATCAATCACAAGAAGTCCAAGAATGGCAAACAGTCAATTCAACAAAGGCAGTAATGCTCAACTAATAAATCCATAATAATAAATCCATAATACAAGATGGCACACAAGTCACGCTAACACTTCCCGATCCCACCATTATCCCCATATTGACAAGTAATAATCGAGAAACCCATCTAGGTTACTTACCTATCACTTCGAGCTAATGCTCGAAGTCTCGCCACGCCGGTCGATCGACGCCCAACAGTGCTCTATAAAAAATCGAGAACAAAACGATCACTAATGATCCAATCCGAATTCGTTAATGATACACAGGTAGGTGTATAATGCATGTTCATGAATTCTCGGCCATTATTCCAATTTTTTCCTTCAAAAAAATCCGTTTAAAAATTAGAAATCCAATGGCGCTGACGACGCTCAATTTGGACCTCTATAGGTCCCCAATTAAATAAAATAAAGGAGTAAAGGCTCATATCCGCCCACGTCAATTTTCCGTCCAAAAATTCCCAATTTCTCATAAAATGAAATTCAATATCCTACGACTCCGATGCCTCAAGAATTAGGTCCATCGAATGTCGGACGGAAAAGTTATTCACGAAAGAAACCAAAAATTCAAATAAAACAATATATATATATATATATATATATATATATTATATTGCCCATATTTCCTTCTCTTTTTCCTGTTTTCCAACCGAAATTCAATCTATCATATCTCTTTCTACACATTTCAGAAAGTTACAAACTATACCTTGTTGGAAAGATCATGAAAAACTCTACAAGTTTCATGAAGACCCCAACAAGCAATTTTACCCCGAAGGGTATCAAAAATCCAATTGAAACTCCTGCCCATGCACTACCTCTTAAAACAGAACAGTATTTGTAAATTCAGTAACTTTCCTTCTCTTCAGTTAAAAATTGCACCATAGATATGCTCAGAAAGATCATAATGTGATCTACAACTTTCATGAACAATATGAAATCAAATTCAATGGTTAACTAGGTCAAACAATTCAGTTGAATGTGCGCCTCGCAAGTACTCAACTGACAAGAATGTTCTAAATAAAGATATCTCCTTACACAAATGTCAAATAAATTCATATTCATACTTTATACCTATGGAAAGATCAAACACAATGCTACACTTCCCATGAAGGGCTTCAAAGCCAATTCCATCTCTAACAAGCTTAAAACTTTCATGCAAGTTATCGATCGTAGCAAAGAATCAATAACCTCACGCAGTATGATTTTGAAAATTCATTACTCCCACATCTGATCTCCAACAATTACATGCTATATACCATTTTCAAGATAATTGCTTCCTCTACAACTCTTCAGAAGATCACTCAAGCCAATTCTGTAATATCCCGTTACTGATAGCAAGGGTATTTTGGTAATTGGGATGGACTGATAGGTTTCATTGCATTCACTGATTGAGCATGTTACTGGCCTCTAATTATAGAGGAACAGGTTTATTGCATATGCATTTATTCATAAGTACATGCATTCATGGTTTTCCGGTATTTTAATTGTGAACATGAACTGACTGGATCGTGATTAATTGAGAAATTAGGAGTAAGTGGGCTTGAATGACTGATTTAGAATAGTTTAAGAGTGATTGGCTATTGATACTGGCTTATAGGAAATTTTCAGGAAATTCAGGAGAAAATGCCCGGACCGGAAATTTTTGAGTGATAGACTGATTGACTATATAGTACTGAAAGAATTGTCCAATGGCAATGGAAAAATTAGAGTTGTACTGTTAGGAAATAAAAATGTTGAGCCATTGAAATTTAGAGACTGAAATTTGAACTGATTTGGAGACTTATGTCTATAAATAGCTTAGGTTTGAAATTGGGGATTTTATCCTAAGGCAAAATCGTTTTCTTCTCTTCTCCTCCCACGGTGTTCATCGATTCCTCCCATCGGTGAGGATTCTTAGATCTTTCCTTATGACTTCTTCTTGTTGTGCAAGGCTAACTTGTTTATTGTGATTGATGAAGGTTGAGAAGCTTTGAGAGTGGTTAATCGTTGATATTGAAGGTTTTAGGGTTTGCGGAGATTTGAGGGATTTGTGGAATTTGATCTTTGGTTGGTAAGTATTTATAGCTTTAATGTTGTTATTAATGGTTTCTGATACATTAATGGCATTTATTGAGTTAGATTGGGTAGTTGAGAGTGTTAATGGGGGGTTTTAGAGAGAGAAATGGACGGAAAGCGATCGGAGAAGACGGAGGCGCGACCAGACGTCATGACGTCTGGCATGAGCCTCGCCATGACGAGTAATTAAGTGCTCATTGTGGCGAGCGCAATGAGCGATGTTTCACACCGCTGCTTAACGTTTTACGCCTACGCATGTGGCAAGGAAGAGGATGCACGCAATGAAGACCTTTTGTCAGACGCCATGGCGAGGGATGTAAGTCGCGGCGAAGAGCAGTTTTCTGATGGATTGATTTTTAGTTTATTGGGTATAACTTATGGTATAGACCTCCGATTGAGGTGATTCTCGATTTATTATGAACTAGGGAAAGAGGTCTACAATTGAGGATAATTATGGAAGTTAGAATTTAATTTAAATGGCATTGATTTATAGAGATTAAGGTCAATTATGGTTCCTATTGTGACCTAAGTATTGAATTGTGACTATTGGAGTTTTAATTGGGATTTTCTATAGAGGTTTTGACCCAATGGATAGGGAATACGAATTGAGGAAATTGACTGAATTTTAGGAATGGATCAATCATTGTCGATCAATTGAGCAAAGAGATAGGATTGAGTATAAGACTTCAAAATTAGGTTTTTGCACCGGAAATCGTGAACATGCATTGTACATAATTCCATTGAAACATATGCATCACTGAATTGTTTAATTGAGCATTTAGTAATGGGACTGTATTTACTGTTATAGAGGCGCCGTTGGATCGCCATTACGGACATTTTGGGACTTCGGCAAGAGTTTCGGAAGTTACTGGTGAGTAACCTAGTTGGTTTCTCAAATTCCTGATTGTCTAAATGCTCTATGTGAATTACTTGCCAATGTGAACTGCATGATTACTGAAATGTATATGATCGAATTGCATGCTTCTACTGTATGGGATTGAACTACTGCATGACATTGGGAATTGAAATATCGGGCTTTTATAGCCATATCATCAATTATCGAACATCGCATTACATGCATAAAGGCATGATCGATAATGAACGCTAGACCCAAGTCGCGATTTTTACTGAAATGAGCCTCGAGCTCTAATATCAGATCGACCGGCCTCGAGCCCGAGGGAGAAACTCGACGCGTCCCCATCGAATATCGATAATGACCGAAAGCGCTGGGCACAACATCAATAAGCGTAAAGAGTCATATATTCATTGCAATTTCATGATTAATCGATTTGTGATAATGATCGATTACGTGATGGCATGAATTATCAGAATTGTGATATGATATCGCAAATTGTTACATGCCATTGTAAATTGTTATATGATAAATGGAATATCGCTGCGTTGCATTTAATATGCGTAATGCATGATTTGAGTGAACCATCGATGATGGTTTTCACCGAGTTCGCAAACTCACCCAAAATTGCAACCTATTTTTCAGATCGATAGAGTAGACTCCTAGCTCCGAGATAGTCTTTTCCGCCGCATGCGAGCGTCGGCCGGGCAAGAGAAGTGATGGCACATGTGGTCATTTGGGGTGGACTTTTGCGGATGACTTAGATAGATGCTTGTATCGTTTCCTTTTTGGTGTTGTTTAGGGGACTGATAGACTTGTCTATTATGATATTAGATGACTGTATCAAGATTATTTTGGATGTTAAAATTTACTGATTTATGATATATTATGGTTTTTAATTATTGCGATGCCATGTGGATTAGCAGTAGGATTTTCTGGTAGTGCACCTTTATCGTGGGATACGTGTCGGAGCGACCTTCGAGCGTCCCGATGTGTATCCTACGGTGAGGGGGCGTTACAAATTCAATTCACAAAAATTGCTAAAATTGCTTCCAATCAGAATGGTCACAAAACCGACACTTAGGTTAGATTTCACCAAAATGCACAAAATCAGTCAATAGTTAACAGTTCATAACTCCCAACGTACATATCAAAAAATTGCAAAATCAGTGGCAATGAAAAGCTAACAATACAGGCTTCAACTTTCATTTAGACCATTTGCCCTAATTCCTTCTCAATTAATTTAGAAAAATCATCAACACAATCAGGTCATCAATCTGGATACTGTTCACATAAGTCTCAGCAGTAACTTTCCAAGCCAAATTTCAACCTCTTAAGTCTAAAATTAGACAACACCTATTTCACACAAAATTGTAGCCAACAAACTAGAGTTTCATTTGGCACAAACCACACCTCATTTTCATAAGCACACAATTAGTTATGCTCAAATCAGTGTACTAGGTCAAAATCAATTTTCCAGCTTTCATCTTCAACTTATATCCTATCACTTCTAATACCAATTCCACATGCATAAGCATCCTAATCACACAAGAATTGAGCCAATAGATCATCATAAATCATGATTAATGACCAATACATACCAATCAATGCATCTAACAACCATGATTCATAAAAGATTTAATTAAAGCATAATTAAACACTTACCAATTCATCTTCAATTACTTTACTTTCTCTCCTTTCTACTCTTCATGCATAAATCATCATCTTCACAACGCTTGAGCTAGGAGGTGAAGGAAGAAAGAGCAAGCAAGTAGACACTATGATGAAAGAGCAATCACCAACGAAGGAAGGAGAAAAACACACCAAGGAAGAAGAAGCAAAGTTACGGATGGAGGAGCTTCCAAGTGATTCATTCTTTTAAAAAGCCATGGAGAAAGTCGTAGGTGATGAATACTGGTCGGGTCGGTCGTATTGGGCCCGAACCCAGTCAAAACGACCCGTGGGCCGATCGGTCCATTCTTCAGAGATCAATTTTATGCCTAGGCCAAGCCCAAGTCTGGCCCACGCCCTCCTTGGCCCATCCGTAGAAGGAAGTCTCCCATGCAAACACGTAAAGACCTAAACCTAACTGCAAAATCATATATAAGGTATAATTCTCCCATAATTGAGGTACGCAATCATAACCTAGTTCTTTCTCTGCATTCATCAACCTCACCTTCACCAAAAAGACTGACTTGAGCGTCGGAGGGGCTAATCGGGACACAACTCCTGACAAGCCTTCTTTGTTTTGCAGGTGTCTTCACGTCTGATTCATCACAGAAAATAGCCAATTTATGGATCCGAACGGCAACGTACAGTTCAGCCAAAATTCGGCAGAACCAATTGGTGCCCACCGTGGGGCCCGACTTCCGCACCACGCCCGTAGCTACTGATCACCAAAGGCGACGATGAACCTTGATATAGCCGCTGTCGTGGCTCTGGCGATGCAACACATGGGTCCGCAGTTACCTGCAACTCTGCCGCCTGCATCACATATTTCCTGCACGGAATCCTCAGATCCTAACGATCAACCGCAACCTCAGAACTTGGAACAAGAAGAAAAGAGTGTCGCTTTAGAGGATAACGCTGCAATCAATATGCACCCGAATCTCCGACACCGATCGGATGCAGATCTCCTTCCGCCTGTGCACACCTCCCTCACCCGGAAACAGATTGAGGAAGCAGTTGATCTATTGATCCGCCGATTTTGTAATCTCGGCCAAGATAACGGTAAATTGCTCAGCACGGCAAGAAGCCGCGATAGCCTGAAGATGACGACCGATCACCACCCGATCGAAAACTTAAAGAAAATCGTGGATGATCGAATTAACGCAACTATGAGCTTTCGTCCAGATCGCCCGACTGCACAGTACAGCTCTCCCTTTACTCCGAAAATCTTGGATAACCTCCCGACACTCGAAACCAAAATACCAACGCCTGAAAAATACAATGGAAAGACCGACCCCCTGGACTACTTACAACACTTCCAGTCGATGATGAATCTGCACTGTGTGCCAGATGCCATCCAATGTAAGGCTTTCTGCACAGCCTTTCAAGAGGGAGCCCGACGATGGTTCAATAGTCTACCTCCGAGCTATATCACCTGCTTTGAGGATTTCATGCTACTTTTCCTCAACCAGTTCGCCACCAGTAAGTAGCCACAGAAGACAGCTTTGGAGGTGATGCAACTTACCCAAGGAAGGAATGAAAGTTTGCGAGAGTTCATCACTTGGTTCAATAACGAAGCGGTCGAGGTCCTCGACCTCACTTGCTATTCTATGCTGGCCACGCTTATGAGCAATACGAGGGATGAGGAGTTCAAGAAGTCGTTAGCCCTCGATCAGCCCCGATCCATTCAGGAAATAAGAAACAGGGCAGATAGGTACATTCAGCTCGAAGAAGTATTAAAGAATACGAAACGCCGGGAAGATGATCGCGGGCCGAGTGGTAGGGCAGACGAGTCTCACAAGAGACAAAGGGGTCAGTCGACTTGGAGGAAACCAACCGGTCGGCAGTGGCATCACCAAGACTTCACACCGCTTAACAAACGTTATGCGGAAGTATTGGCGGCTATGAGAGCGGATAGGGAATCCATCCGAGAGCCCAATAAAATGAAGACCCCTTACAAGGAGAGGAACCCAAGTCTATATTGCCGTTTCCACAGAGACACCGGTCATGAGACGGAGGATTGCTGGCCATTGAAAAAAGAAATCGAATCCCTTATCGAAAGGGGAAAGCTGGGTCGGTTTATAAAGTACGGACGGAATGCCGATCAAGACAACGACAATAGGATCGGTCGACCGAACAGTGAGCGACAACCTTGGAGATGAAATGATAGAAACGACGAAGGGAGGAATAACGCGAACACAGACAATCGACGTGAAGAGACAGGACGATCAAGGGAAAGAGATGGCAGGAATGCTGTACAGTAAGACGACCGACCGACTGGGGTCATTAACATGATATTTGGTGGAAACGTAGTGGGGGGATCCACCACTAAAGAGAGAAAAAGATATGCCAAACAGGTCGGCAGAGACTCATCAACCAAAAAGTCGAGGGAGAATGATGGGATGATATCGTTCAATGAGTTTGACCTTGATGGTGTAAGTTGTCCTCATGATGACTCCCTCGTCGTAAATCTGAACATGGATGGCTACGAGGTGAAGCGGATAATGATTGATACGGGCAGCTCGGTCGACTTATTATATTACGATGCCTTCAAGCAGATGGAGATACCCGAGGAGCGACTGCTGCCTATCGACGACCCTATCAAAGGGGTAACTGGAGCATCAGCCTACCCATTCGCCCGGGCCCACTTAAAAGTCAAGTTCGGGCAAAAGCCGTGCCAAATAGAGAGGGACGTTGAATTCCTAGTCGTAAAATTCCAAGGGGCATACAACGCAATAATCGGACGAGCTACTCAGAATGCCCTCAGAGCAATCGTTTCCACCTATTATCAAGCGATGAAGTTTCCAACGCCCCGCGGAGTCGGTGTTATTAGAGGTCAACAAAGAATCGCTAGAGAATGCTATTTGGCAGAAACAAAAACACTGGATGGGGCGGTAGTCCTGACGAGCTTTCTGGAAGGGAGAGCCGATAAGAAGAGAGGAATAATGAAGCCCGCCAAGCAGAACTCGTGCTTCTTAGTGAAGACAGGGACAGGGCAGCCGCTCGTTCCGAAGGCGCTAGGCAGAAGGCAACAAAATTCTACAACAGGAGTAAAGCCGAGCAACATAAAGATCGGGGGGTACGCCCTGTGAAAAGTCGAGGCCATGGAACTCGAAAGTCAAGGCGCCCTACCGAAGAGATAAGTTTTATTTTGATTAATGTTTGTTCATTCTCGCTTTTGTACAAAACCTGTGGTACCTTTTTCCGTCCCCTCGCCGACAGTTTTTAACGCCCACGCCTCATTATCATCAATAAAGGGTTTCAAATTTCTCGCAAACTGCTTAGCAAATCGTTCAAAGGGAAGCCTGTCAATATTGCTCGCTCTCGCCTACTACTAGGCCGGGTCGCCAAGACAAGATCCTTGGGACCCTCGTTCACCATCGCCCGGCATCTCCATAGATCAACTACGGTCGGTCGGGTCGCCAAGACAAGATTCTTGGGACCCTCGTTCGCCATCGCTCGGCATTCCATAGATCGATTATGGTCGGTCAGTCGCCAAGACAAGATCCTTGGGACCCTCGCTCGCCATCGCCAAGATTCCATAGATCGATTACGGTCGGTCGGGTCGCCAAGACAAGATCCTTGGGACCCTCGTTCGCCATCGCTCGACATCTCCATAGATCGACTACGGTCGGTCGGGTCGCCAAGATAAGATCTTTGGGACCCTCATTCGCCATCGCTCGGCATCTCCATAGATCGACTACGGTTGGTCGGGTTGTCAAGACAAGATCCTTGGGACCCTCGTTCGCCATCGCTCGGCATGTCCATAAATCAACTACGGTCGGTCGGGTCGCCAAGACAAGATCCTTGGGACCCTCGTTCGCCATTGCCCGGTATCTCCATAGATCGACTACGGTCGGTCGGGTCGCCAAGACAAGATCCTTGGGACCCTCGCCCTACATATATATATAAACCGACAACGATCGGTCGGGTCGCCAAGACAAGACTCTTGGGACCCTCGCTCGGCATCGTCACAGATCGATTGCGGTCGATCGGTCGCCAAGACAAGATCCTTGGGACCTCAGCTCGGACTCGACTATAATTTGACCTCGATACCGGTCGACCACGAGCAACTTCGTCTAAAACAAAGAACATAAACATGGAAATTGCCTTCGAAAAAATGACTTCGAAAAAATGAAGCACAAAAATAGAGATTTTCATTAATTCAAAATTGTCCTGGCCACAAGCCCGACCAGGTGGGATTCAGAATTCAGCAGAGGGAGAAGCATCGGAAGTCGGCGGACGCACAGGGGAAGCCTCGAAAGCAGGCGGTAAAGTTGAAACAGGAGCACGGTCCAAAGGAGCGGCCAAAGAAATATCCTCAGCAGGAAGCTCGTCCTCCTCAGCCGAGCTAAGGTCTAGCTCCTCATCCGGGACCAGCCCCCGGTCCTCCATGACCCTCTCTTTTACCTCCTCTAGAGAGAGACCAAGGGCGACAGGAAGCATCAACTCGGCGAATCCCTCGAACGAAGGACCGTCCGACCCCTCAGGGATGCTAAAGCCGTAGCAGTTCTCCAGGATCATGAGAGCTAGGTCACACAAGTACTCCAAGCACTCTTCCTGCAAGAACCGCCTCTGCCATCACCTGATCGCTTCGATCCTTTGTTCTTTTACGGAGGCTCGCACTCTCTTCAGCGTATCTTCAGTCCTCGCTTGGCCACTCACCGCCACGTGACAATCCGCGAGGTATTTTTCCTTAAGCTTGCTCTCCGACTCCAATTTCCCCCACAACGCTGCACATTCCTCGGACAGCTTGTTCCTCGCCGCCATCGCCCTTACCCTTTCAACCTCCTCCGCGGTGAGTCGAGCTCTCAAGGCGCATCTCCTCCTCCCAGATCAACTTGAGCTTTCAAAACACTCACCGCTTCCTCCCGAACCTTCTTCTCCTCCTCTAAAGAAGAATTCTGAGCCTTAAGAAGGTCTCTCTTCTCTCTCACCTCCGAAAGCTCGTCCTTCAAAGCCTGCATCTGCTCATGAAAGTCCTAAACTTCCCGGTCCAGAGCCTCCAGACGCTGCACCGCCGCGAAGGAAATTATCGAGTTCCGTATACAACTACGAAGGAGTTGAGATCCCATCTCCTGATTACCCTTCTGATCCAATTTCTTCTCGTCCGTGAGGGGAGTAATCCTTTCAACAATGTGGCGAGACACGTCGAGGTCCCCAATTGAGGAGTCTATGGGGAGCTTGATCAAAGACTCCCACTGCCCGGCGTCGGCCACTTGTCTCTTCCCTGTAACCTTAGCTGACGGGGTAGCCCGATCCCCCACTTTCTCCTTCCCTTTGCTCTGGCCTGAAGGACGAGGAGATTGGTCGGCTATCGAAGGACGAGAAGATTGGTCGGAGACTTTGACAGCCCTTCTCCTCTTAAAAGGTCGCTCAGTCTCCTCCTCCTCTTCCTCCTCAATGATCACCAAGGCCTCACCAGGCGGGGTGACCATAGCGGGGGCTGCAGAGGGCCCGGAAATGATAGAAGGAACATTCTGCTGCTCGGAAGTGATGGGCCGAGCGACAATTGAACTGGCCTCTCCAACACCCTCCTGTCCTCTGGCCTCCGAAGGCCCTGCGACCTTGCGCTTGCCCCTGGCAGACTTGGGAGGGCTGCCGAAAGCATGAACTTTGGCCATAGTTGCACAAGCAACAAAAACGGGTTAGAAATCGAACCAAAACCTACGAGCATGATAAATACTTCAACCACGAGAGATCAACCAGGCAGGACGATTTCCTCTTCTAGCCCGCTAACTTGTGGCGGGGGGTCAATTAGAAGAGAGTCGACCGAGGCCCCCCCATGGTATACTGAAATAAGCCAAGCGAAGTTATATCGGCCGAGCTCCTTTATATGGCCGACCACTACCCGCTCCTCTCTAGAAAGAAACAAACTCGACGAGTCGTTCCATCTCTCGGCTAAGGGATACCTCCACGGCTGGGAGCCGGAGGAAGATCCCGGAGGCTTCACGAAGAAATAATTTGTTCTCTAGCCACAAATTTTAGACGCCGTCTCGCCTGGGCGATATCGGGCAACCTTATACATCAGAGAAGGAACCCCACCCCAGAGCTCGGGCTCTGGCTCATTCTCAAAAAGTGGCGCAGGATGTTAACTGAAGGCGGACAGCCAAACTGATGGCACAACAAAGCCAGACCATTGATGATCCTCTACCCGTTCGGAGGAATCTGACTCGGCATTAGTTGATACTCAGCGCACACTTCATCAACAATCGGGATGTATGGGAGTCTCAAGCCGCCGACCAAGAAGAAGCTCTCCGAGACAGCAAAACACCCGTTTATGTTACTATGGATTCTTTCATCCCCCGCGGCCAGCCTAGGTTCCCAGGACCGAGGGATATTATTCCTAAGGATGGACTGACTCAACCCCGTTGTGGTCATCCTTGATTTACCTTTGGGCAATTCCTCCACAACCAACCCATCTCTTCGCTCTCTCGTCGAAATCTCTTTGACGTCCCCCAACCTTGACATCGCCATTGCCTCAAACGCGACTTCAGACACCCTTTCGGCGACATCGCCCCTTGGAGAAACCCCACTTTGAGAACCGGTGGACGACATGCTCATGAAGAGGAAATTTAAGAGAGGAAATAAGAGAAGAGGACGTACCTATTTAGTGGTAAAAGGTCAGAAATTTGAACGGCAGTGGAAGAAGAGCTCCGGAAACTGTGAGCAAGACAAAGCAAATGAAAGCAGAGCGAGAATAAGAAAGCACGAACATGAAGAAAACCAAACAGTTGGTTGATTCTGAGTTTTTATAAGGGAACGATCGAATGAGCAATCCAATCGAGGTGCGACGCGTGGCAAAAATCCAAGCCATGCTTGGACACGCGGCACTATCCGAGCCAAGAAGAATTAGGGTTATTCAAAATCTGGAGCGGCGCGAACAGTTGAAAGGACGCGCATGATAGCTGTACGACGGTCATGAGGACGATACGTTTCAGATTCTGAAAGCTGTCAGACAGCGCACGTCGTCGACAATAAATGCTCCGCACGCTCACCAACGATAACCACCCGATCAACTCCATCGCGATCTGTCGCGTAATAAGTGCCGAGACAGATCGGTTGGGGCGTTCAGTCGACCGATCCCAGTATGAGCAGTCACGCACAACCAGTTGGCATCCGATCGGTCGGGACTGACCGAGCTGACCCACAAACGAGCTGCATCCCAAAGCCCGACCGATCGCCCCAATTACGAGTCGTCTTATGAACGAGCTACGAAACCTCTACATACTCCTCCGACCCTTCTCTTCGCTCAGACTCGAGGAGTAGGGGGCTTATGGTCGGGTCGGTCGTATTGGGCCCAGACCCAGTCAAAACGACCCGTGAGCCGATCGGTCCATTCTTCAGAGATAAGTTTTATGCCTAGGCCAAGCCCAAGTCCAGCCCACGCCCTCCTTGGCCCATCCGTAGAAGGAAGTCTCCCATGCAAACACGTAAAGACCTAAACCTAACTGCAAAACCATATAGAAGGTATAATTCTCCCATAATTGAGGTACGCAATCATAACCTAGTTCTTTCTCTGTATTCATCAACCTCACCTTCACCAAAAAGACTGACTTGAGCGTCGGAGGGGCTAATCGGACACAACCCCCCGACAAGCCTTCTTCGTTTTGCAGGTGTCTTCACGTCTGATTCATAAAAAAAAATAGTCAACTTATGGATCCGAACGGCAACATACAGTTCAGCCAAAGGCAGAACCAAATACTATAAGACAAAACTAATAAATGAATAGGACACTTGGCAATTCGGGAGAAAAGACAAAAACTTAATTAACATGATTTAATCACAAACTCTAATACACACTCTAATACAAATTAATCTTAATCCATCTTATACTAATGGTATAAAACCATTCCCACAATTATTCATCCAATAATCCAATGCCATAAGGCAAAACTTTTCAGTACAGAAAAATCCACTCAGTCAGCCAGTTGGAATTTTTCCCGGTCTGGGGAAGTATCCCGAAAAATTTCAGAAAAATTTCCATAAATTCCTAAAAATGTGAAACTCATCTAGAGCACTTCAAATCCATTTTTCAAACACAATAACTACGTTAATCACAATAAAATTGCATTAGGCCCATCTACCGGGAATGTCATGTATGCATGTACAGTGATTTGCATGTGCACAAATTTTACTATGTACCACTTCTAGTGAACACTACTAATTAATCCCTATCAATCTCATCCTATGACAATTTACTATTTTACCCTTCCTGTCAGGGGTGGGATGTTACAGCCTATAACTGTCCTATATCCATTGTGAATATTGGGCTCTTTAATAACCATCCCGTATCTGTTGGAGATACTGGGCTCATTTTACATAGTGAGCCTTTGGCGCTTAATCGTTTTCTGAGCTTTAAGCTCTTTTTCTCATTATGAGCTTTAAGCCCTTTTTCAGTGACTACTTCAGTTACAACTGCCTTTATCTGTTATGCATTCATGTAATGAAATGTTTCACATATATGATCAATAAATCACTTTCATGTGTCATCGAACCTTAGTATGATATTCAACATTTACGTTGAGAAAAACATTTTCATTTATATGTAAATGCACATTCAGAACACATAATCCGACATTTAAGAATCAAATTGTGTACACTTATTTCAAACAAATTCACATACAATGAGCACTATTTATCAAACTCCTTGGACCTATATTTTCTGGAACCAACACATTCACATTGCATAATCATTCAATTCATAATATAAATAGAATAACTAGTTAAGTAAGACCATCTAAGTCGACTCACAGTGTAACATCCCACCCCCATTGAGAAGGGTAAAATAGTAATTTGGAAAGGGCCGAGAGTGTTTAGTATTGGGTTGCAATATTTATGCATACCATTACACATGAATAGTAGAATTGCACATGAACTTGACTGTACATGCATTCATGACATTTCCCGGTATTTGTGCCTAAATAGAATGTGGTTGTGAATTACGTGGTAATTGTATTTGAAAAATTATTTGGAGTGAGTCTTTGTGTGTTTTATATTTTAAGAAAATTTTAAGAAATTTTCTAGAATTTTCTGGAAAAATTTCCAGACCGGAAAAACTGCCAAGTGGCAAATCGGTTGATTTTCAGTATCAAAAATTTCTGTCCAATGGCCTTGGGTATATGATTTTGGGATTGAAATTAGCGCCATTGGAATTGAATGGGTCAAAGATTCATTTCATTAGGGTTTAACTTTATTAAAAGTTTGTCTCTATTCTTATTTTGTCCTTTCCTTCTAAATGGACAAGTGTCCTAGTGACACATCTCCACCTTATTTAATTTTGGCTTGCTTCCTTTCTCGGTTTTCTATGTTGAAAGACTGAAAAGTTCAAGTTTGCTTGCTTATTTCTTCATCCATCCGAAATCTCTTCTCCTTTTTCCTCTTCCTTGCTTTTCTTCACATATTTTAGCTTCAATTGTTGCTCTCCTTCAACCTTAAGATCACATGCATACAAGTTTAAGCTTCCTACCTTCTTATCATGGTGGTTGTCGTGCATGGTGTGGAGGAATAGAGGAGTTAGTGCAATAAGTTGAAAGATTGAAGAGTTGAAAACTTGATTAGGTAAGTTTTTGTTTTAAGCTTTGGTTGTTCATTTAATGAATGAAGTGGTAGTTAGATGCATTAAATGGGAATTATTATGCATGAATTATGATGTATTGTGCATTAATTTCATAGAGCATGGCTTGATTGTTTGGGTACAAATTCATGATTGTTGATGATGAGTGAAGGAGATTGGTTTTAGCTTAGTTTTGACTTGATTTTTGGAAGGTGAGATTAATGGAAATTGAAGGAAAACTAATTTTGCGTATGCTGCCATTTTTAAGGCTAGATGCTTAGGTGAAGGTCTTGATGATCTATTGGCTGAATCCTTGTCTCAAGTGGATGTTTATTGATGTGTAATTGGCATTGGAAGTGATAGAATATAAGTTTAGGAGCAAAGCTGGAAAATGCAAATTGATCATGGTTTCATGTTTTTGCCATAACTAATTGTGTGGTTAAGAAAATGAAGTGAGGTTTGTTCTAAATTAAACTTTAGATGTTTGGTTTCAATTTCTTATGAAATAAGTGTTGTCTAATTGTAACTTGAAGAGGTTGAATTTCTGCCATGAAGGTGAACTATACTGGCTGTGTGAACAGTATCCGAATTAGATGACCTGAAACTTTGATGATTTTTCTGGATTGATTTAGGAGGACTTGGTGAAAATGATCTTAATGAAAGTTTAAGCCTATCTTGTTAGTTTTCCATTTCCACTAATTTTGCAATTTTTCGATATGTATGTTGGGAGTTATGAATTGTTGACTATTGACTGGTTATGTGCATTTTGGTGAAACCTAGCCATAAGTGTGGGTTTGTGAGTATTTTGATTGGAAGCAAATTTAGAGATTTTTGTGATTTGAATTGGCTCAAGTGATCTTCTGGAAAGTTTTAGAGGAAGCAATTATCTTGAAAATGAGATATACTATACTATTTTTGGATATCAGAAATGGGAGTTCTGAATTTTCAAAGATTGGACTTAGGTCATTGACTAGTGATCAGGACAGCCACTTGCATGACAGTTTTGTGTTTGTTAGAGATGAAATTGGCTGTTAAGCCATTCATGATAAGTGTATTATTCTATGTCATCTTTTCTTGGGTATAAAGTATGCAATTTTTTGACATTTGTGCAAGGAGTTATGCTTTTTAGAAAATTGCTATTCAGTTCAGGTAGTTTCAGTGGGCAGAATAATTTATTGAATTGTTTGACCTACTTAGCAATTGAATTTGATTTCATGTTGTTCATTAAAGTTGCAGGTCACATTCTGATATTTCATTTAGCATAAATCTTGTAATTTTTAGCAAAGGGAATGAGGAGTTATGGATTTTACAAAATGTTGCACTGTTTTGAGAGGCATTGTGAAGGCAGTAACTTTGAGTGTATTTTTGACACCCTTAGAGGTGCAATTATTTTTTGTGTCCTTCATGAAAATTGTAGAGTTCTCTTTTCTCTATGACATAGACACTAATTTTGTCCAATTTGAAGTTTGGAGTAAGGATTTATGCCCTGTGGAAGTTGGTATGTTGGAGAAAGTTGTGCAGATCTGTCATTGTAGTAGTGTATGTCGACTAGCACATGCACAGTAGTGTAAGTCGACTTGTAGTCTCAGGTAAGTCGACTTACACATGCATAGGAGGGTAAGTCGACTTAGGATCCTCCGCCTAGTTGACTAGGACGTGTAACTTGTCCGTCTGACCTCCGATTGACCTGATTCTCGAGGCATCGGATTCGTGAATCATTTAATTTCACTTCTATGTGAAATTGGGAAATTTTAGAGGCAAAATTGACGAAAATGGGTTAAGTCAAAGTGATGGGATCGGGTAGCGATTTTTGGACCTTTTGACGTCCGAATTGAGCTATTGTAGTGTCTATGGTTTCTTTGGGCATAGGGGAACATTTTTACAGTGTGATTTATGGAATGATACTGGGAATGTCATAAACATGCATTATACTCATTTTCATTGATACATGTGCATCTTTAAATAGTTCTGCTTGTACATTTGGTAATGTGTATGCAATTGCACTGTTATAGATGCTCGTTTAGAAAGTCAACCTACCGATATTGCTGGGACTTCCAAGTATTAGCTTGGAAGTAATAGGTGAGTAACCTAGATGGTTCTTTCAATTATTATATGTCTAATGTGGGGAATAATGGTGGGATTAGTGATTGCGGTTGTTTATGACTGGGTTCCGGACATGGATGGTCCGATGAATTGGGAGATTTGACATAGAAGTGTCCTTTATGTGCTGATTGTCAAATTGCTTGCTATTATGTGGCTTCATCATTCGTTGCCTCTCTGTGATGCATCGATTTATATTGACTGTGATATATTGGGCATATGCATTTCATACACAAATACATGAACGGATAATAACAGTTGTGACCAGAGTCGCCACTGATACTGAAAAAGAGCCTCGAGCTCGAAGAGAGATAGTGCATACCTAGAGGGCTCTCCTATTCCCAAGACGCGTCTCTCATCCCTTTGCTTATCGTTTAAGCGCTCGGTCACAACACTGAAATAAAATGGGAAAGTGTCACATATGCATTGCATCCATAGTTGATTGAATACTGTAAATGGGAACAAGGCAAGAGTGCTACAATTGTGAATTTCTTTTGTATAATGATATGGTACTTCTGACTTTGTTATTGTGAACTGAACTGTGAATTGCTTGTGTGATGCATGAATTGGACGAACCATCGATGATGGTTCCTCACTGAGTTCGCAAAACTCACCCAAATTTGCAATCATTTTTTTTAGGCCTTGAAGAGTACCCCGTTAGACAAACGGAAGTATGCCTATTATATACCAGTCGGAAATAGAGGTCGGGATCAGTTCACGTCTGCATTAGTGGCATTGAATTCTTGTAAAAATGTATATTTCCACAATTTCTGTAAAATAGTGCTTGTAGTTCAGTGGGCCCCAAGTGGCTATTGACATTCTTTGATTGTGAAGTAAGTACTGAAAATGTTTATGATTAAAGTTGGGCCCAATGTGATTATGGATTTTTGTTCATTCGATGGCTAAATACTGTGACCGTATTATGATGACCTAAATGTTAAAAAAAATTATACTGAATGTTTGATGGTATTCGATTACTCTAGCATACCACTCTCGTGAGGCACGAACTCAGATATCACCCACGATATCGGGTTCGGGTCTTACAGGAGTGGGGTGCTACACACAGTACGCTCCAAATTAGCATCAGTTTCCATGATCTGGAAACGTCTAAATGTGAACTTTTATCCTGCACATCAAAATTATGCAATACATATATTGCACACACATTATTAATTTTATAATCACATAAACATTCAGTTTTACATACTTACATACATACATATATATATATATGTGTGTGTGTGTGTGTGTGTATTTGTATATATATGTGTGTGTGAGTATGTGTGTGTGTGTAATATATAATGCATGCTCAATAACAATACTGGGTATTTTTCATTATTCTCATCATATTATCAATCATATATCAGAACTCACCTAAGAATAATTTATAATTAGGGTTTATTCCTCAATAAAACCATTAAATCAAATTTCATAACTCAATTGTTCATTTCAAATTTTTTCAAAAAATCTACTTTCGAGTCAACTTTGCATGTTCTATCTAACCAAAAAAATGGAGTAATTTGAGTACACTTTCTTGAAGAAAATTGTTCTCATATCTCTTAAGTTTCTAATGACACCAAAATAATACAATTTGGTTTAGTATTCCGAAAGTTATACTCCAATAATTCAGGCTGGTCTTAAATTGTAACAATTCTATACTCAACTTCAAATCAGATTCTGGAATTTTAAAGAAAGAATTGAAATTCTATTTCCTAAGAACAATTGTATCCCTATGTCTCTAGTTTAATTTAAATCAAGAATTATTCCATTTGGATAACTACAAAACAAGTTACGGCTAAAATACCGAAATATGTTTAGTGAAAATACTCCAGTCAAGAAATTCCAAAACTCCTCATTAATTTCATCCCAAATTCACCAATCAATCTCCTCCAAATGATTTTAGATGGCTATAATTTTTTTTGGATATGAAGAACAATGTGTTAAGAGTCTGTTGGTTCAAAAATCAAGTCATTAGTGGTCAGAGGAGGAAGTTATGGCCAAAAGAATAAGGGATGTTTGAAACTATCCACTTTCATTGCACCTTCATTGTGCACGATCATGAAATTCCAATTGATCCTCCATTTTCACGATCGTGCAATCCCTAAATGACCCCATTTGTCGCGATCATGCACTCCCCTTTTATTCAAACTTCATCCTGGCTCTTCTCAAAACAAACCTTTGGGTCAATCTTTCATGGTCATTTTGATAAGGAATAAGAAGGATTTAGGATAAACATTCTTCTGAAAATTTGTTCATTTATGTATTAGGTTTCTAATGAAACTAATTTCAATCAATTTGGTTTAGAATTTTGCAAGTTATACTAAACAAAATACAAACTATTCGCAAACCACAACAGAATCGAAAAACTCAAATTCAAGCTAAAAATTGAAACTTTTAGAGATAGAATTAAATTTCAATTTCTTCATGAAAAATATAGCCACATGTCTCTAGTTTAATATAAACTTAAAATAATCCCATTTGGATGTCTACAGATCAAGATATAGCTAAAAAACAAATGCATATTTACTGGAAATATTACAACTATCATACTCCAAAAATTCTTCTTTCACTTTTTCCATATTTTTAACTCCTACATTTTACATCTAAGACATCTTAAGAATAAATCATCTTTTCTACTTCATTTCCTCTTCATTCTAGCTCACTATCATTCACAAACAAATCAAAATCCATTATTACGCATAAACATCAAAAACAGAACATTCATATATGAATGTTCATCCTAGCTTCTACACTGCTTCATTTTTCTACATTTTCCATTTTTTGCACATTCTCCATTATCTTCTATAACTATCCATTTAATCATTCTTTTTCATATCACAACATCACCTTACACCATTTCCTTAACTCTAAACTCATTTTAACACATCTTTAAAATACCCCATATATATATATATCAACTTTTCTTAAATTTTTTTGCACTCTTTTCAAACACATTTTTATTGATCTTTCAAACTCAAAAATCATTTCAACACCATCTTAAGACATATTGATCATCAAATCACACAAATAAGACATCCATATATCCATCGTGTACATGAAAATTACCATTTTTCTCATGATCATGTAAGGTCTAGTAAGGATTTAACATGATACTTACTTGCTAAAATTCCAAATTCTTCAAAACATCAAGAAGCCCTAACTTCTCATGCAACCCACGTACCTCATCTTGAAGGTGGATTGGGTTAGGTTTCTTGTGACAAAAGAAAGGGATAACAAAGTGGGAGTAGCAATGGATAGGTGAAAGCAAGGTATAATGTTGATGAAGGATTGGTGGGAAAATGCGTGAGAAAGAAGAAGTTTGAAGAAGATAGCCACGAAGACGATATTTTAAGACAAGACAAAATAGTAACTTGGTCTTTCAAGTTAAAAGAAACATGGCTTGGCAAGTGACACTTGTCACTTCCCATTTGTCCAATTCCTAAGGCTTTAAACTAGGTTCACATTTAACTAGTTCAATCAACTCCAAATTTTACTTCGATTGTCTCTAAGTTTTCAATGACATTTTCTCGTGAATTCTAAAGTCATCTATAAAATTCTTCAATATCATTTGAATCTTATTTTTATTTCCATTTATCAATTGACTTGCCACATGGCATTTTTCCTAGTCTAGAATTACCCTTAAAATTTGAAAAATTCACATATTTCACCAACAATTCTAAGTCAACAAATATACTCTCCAAATCAATTTTTCAACACAAATAAACCACAAATCTCAATATAATTACATTTACAATTCAATTATACCTAAAAATGTCAACGAATGCATGTACAGTTCATTGTAATATAAGCAATAATCAAATTCACTTGTGTGTATACTAACATTATGCATGGCATGAATTGCATTTTTCTAATCTCTTATTAATATTTTCTCAACTACTGAAATCTAAGGTTCTAACTCTTAGTATGGAAACGAGATGTTACATTTCTCCCCCTTAATAAATTTTGTCCTTGAAATTCTTATCTGATTGATAAAAAAGGAAGGGGTATTGTTTCCTCATATGCTCCTACGTTTTTCATTTAACTTCATCACTCAAATAATGTCTTTCAAATGACCATAGTCAATAGACTCACTAGGTATTTCAATCACTTAGTTAGTCATTTACTTTCTTAACTTAACATATCTTAGATTATTCACAAATTTAACTTCCTGTGTCAACATAACATCTATATCAAATTATATCGATATTTTTTAACATACTCCTATGTAACATAGGGCGAATATGATATATCATTATTGGTAAGATTAACTTAAGTTAATGGTCTTATGCTCTCAATAACTTCATATGGATCAATACAATTTGAGCTTAGCCCCCATTTCTTTCTAACCTGATCACACCTTACTAAGGTGATAATCTCATAAACAATTCATCTTTTGCTTACTATTTCACATCTCTTCAGTGATAATACATTTAACTCTTAGGTCTATCTCACTATATCCCGTATCTTTGGTGTTGATCCACCTAAATCGTCCTTCTTTCTTGAGTCATTTAATTTCTAACATAGGATCAATTTCACTTATCAACAATATCTTGAATCAATTATGACCTTTGTCCATTTTTTGCCCCTTTTTATTTCAATGTAAGGGCAAACGACTCTTTTATCGTATAATACCTCATACAGTATTCTAATGATATCACTATGATAATGATTTTTTATTCTTGAAGTCAATTAGAACTATACATTGATCTCATGTTCCTATGAACTCCAAAATATAAGCTTTAAACATATCTCCAATAGTTAAGACTGTAGGCAATTCAAACATTCAGTCACTTGATTCTATATTCTTAGCCGCTAAATGTTGTTTCGACATATTCCTACTAGGATGTATAGCTTGTTAGAGTAGTGCCCTAAAGGCAATCACCTTTAGCGTGTTTTGTACAAAGTTGTGTACATACTTTATGAATAAATAAAGAAAGGCATATTTCATTAATTTGATGTTCATTATTTATGAATTGATATTGATCTATAAGCAAATTAATGAAGTCCATGATATATGACATAGCATGAAGGAAATTATGATGTGATCATACTACTGAGATTCCTATCATGTGCAATTATGTCAGTATCTAAATTATCCCTAGTCATAGGATTACTAAAACTGGACATCGTTAATCCGGAGAGACTAGCACATCTCAAGCTCCTTGATTTGATCAAGCAGTGGATCTCAGAAATTGTAAATATGAGATGTTTAGGGTTGAGATGTGAATGCTTACTAGAGGTAGTAAGTACATTGGATGACCTGCTATGAGATCATCACATGGATGTCCTATTCTAATGTCAGTGATAATCTCATCATAACAATGGTGCAAATATCCTTAGACTTGAGGTACTCAAGGATATCTTGAATACTGATTCTGTGCTTTGACTCCATTCCTTGTTGCCTTACAGAGGTCACTCATAGGATGGTGATTAGGTACAACTTGAGGTATTCGAAGGTAATTGAGTAGCCAATAAAGGATTTATCACTTCTGTGATAGCAGAAGATGATACCCATGGCCTCTTGTTAGGGTCATTACTTGGAAATCTCTGGCCGGAGTTCATATGTCATGAAGAGTGTCTTCAGTGACATATAAAGTAATGAGTCCCAGGATAAGAACTGATATCACTTGGACTAGATTTGACGTAGTCAGTCTAGTAAGAGTTGACACTTTGCCCATACTCATAACCAAGTAGGGTATAGCATGGTGAAAGGAAGAATTGCACAGTAATTGTCTATGGAAAGGTTCGTGATATGGTTCGTGACGAACATAGGTTCATTCGTGAAACCAATTACTTTCCGGTCAATTGGGGGTCATGATGTGTTGCTAGATACCGCTCATGACTTGCTTGGATTAAGTGTTAATCTAGGTCGTCAACATAATCGGGAACCTAATGGGTGACATGCATAAGAGTGACTTAGAGAATTCGTAAAATAGTTTTGGATAGAGATCCATTATATGGAGAGCAATAGAACTAAATGGATCCCGATGAGATTGGGATATGTCCCGATGAGATCGCGACATCGATATTGCTGAAATAGGTCTTCGGTATTTTTTTCATACCGGGACCCGGTAGGACCGACCCCAGTGTGACTGGACCACCTCAGCATATATATATATATATATATATATATATATATATATATATATATATATATATATGATGAACGTGGAAGGAGGAGGAGAAGACTTATCTTAACTATATATATATATATATATATATATATATATATACATATGACTAATGTGGAAAGCTCACCACTTTAGCATTTAATGTCTTTAAATAGTTAAAGACAAATGGCAAATGAAGGGATGAAGTGTTGATGGTCGTTGCTTTTAAGAACAAGGGGTTTTAAAATCAAAAGCCTCTCCTCTCTTCATTATTTTCTTCTCCAAGCTTCATCTTCCTTCTTCAAGCTTCTTCTCCTTGAGCTCTCCAAGAATAAGGTAAGAGCTAGCACTCTCTCCCTTATTCTAGCTATTCCCGGGTCAAAGGGTTTGCCCCGGTTAGGTTCTCCGACCTCTGCGTGGATACCGTTAGAGACGGTCTCCTTTGGTCGTTATGGTTTGACTTTGTTATATAGACACATAGATCCTGGATTTCGGGAAGGTCCCGGAACAAAATTTTTTGTTTTTCCGCATCGTGTATATGTGATGTACACACCGGGATTTTCTTACAGTGGTATCAGATCCACTTGTGTCGTATATAAAGAAGAAAGCATGACTAGGTTGATGCTGGCTATTGCTTGTGACCATTGTGCATGTTGACTATGTTAAATTCGAAATCAGTGTAGCAATCTTGTTTTTGGAATTTTCTTACGCAGATTTGCTCATAAGATGTTTCTAAATATGTCTGTGGAAGGAAAAAATTTATCAATGTGATTTGATATGGTTTTGCTAATTTATTCTCTTATGTTCTGGTTGCTGTGTTTGTGCACATTCCTTGAACAAGCATGCTTGTAAATTCGAGAATAAATTGTAGAATTTTTTTTTTCGGATTTTCGTTCACCAACATGTCTCGAAGATGTTTATAAATGTCTATGAGGATGGAAAAATGTTTTCGAGGTGATTTACTATTTATTTGAGAATTTATTGTGTGCTGCTGGGAATATCTGTGTTGAGGAAGACAGATTCAACATTGTCTTGGTTTCCGAGGTTGGTTGAGTTTTTATTGGAAAAAAATCCTGGAAAAATTCATGGAGCATATTGTGAACATTTTGTAACCTCTGTAATTTTCTCAGATTTTATTGAAATTGTTTCAATGATTTTTCCAAGCAAAAGACAGAGCTTGGCAGTTTCTGAGAAAGTTGTTGGAACTGTTTTGTTTGGAATGATTGATTGTGTAGTTTTCGGTTCCAATGCCTTGGATCATTTTTAATGTGATTAAAAATATGTTACATTGATGTTGTATGCTTTCCAAACTGATTTTCTTAAAATTGGGTTTCCAAAAATTTTCGGATGTCAAATGTGTCGCATTAGCGTCTCGTTAGTATATTTCCTTGTCTTGATTGTTTTGGCCGTCACCAATTTTGTGACCAGTGCCGAAATAGTCTTGATAAAGTCTATACTGCCTAGAGATACTTAGGAAGATAATTTGGTATTCTCAAAATTATTTGGAAATCTAAGAGAATAATAGTGTATTAATCAATTTGAAGTTTTTCATGTATAGTATGATTATATATGGTAAGCATGATACAATGAAAGTGTTTCATTGGTACATCAAAGTAAAGTATATTACACTTGGTATTGTGAATTTGAACTGTACGGATTGAGAAATTAGCCGATTAGAGAGCAATTCTAAATATAAGTCGACTTACACATGCATAAGTCGACTTGCATTCTCGGGTAAGTCCACTTACACATGCATAAGTCGACTTGCATTCTCGGGTAAGTCGAATTACACATGTATAAGTTGACTTGCATTCTCGGGTAAGTCGACTTACACATGCACAAGTCGACTTGCTCGTGCACAATAGTCTAAGTCGACTTGCATTCTCAGGTAAGTTGACTTACACATGCATAAGTCGACTTACACATGCACAGGTGGGATGATGGATGATTATAGGTATAGATTCGATGTGATTGATGAAATGCCCTAAATCATTCCATATAGTCATTGTGACTATAATCCTACAGCTTGGATGAGACCAGAGTTTGAAATCCCTCACACATAATATGAAAACTAATGCCTTCCATTAATATGGGGAGAACCAGAGTTCTTATAGAGTTCGGGTTGTTGGATAAACCCAAGCTTACTCTATACGGATATGTTCGAACCATGGAAATAAGATTTTCGGATTAATGGGTCGATTTTTACTAGAAGCGTTGATTTGTTGAGTAAACTCAAGGTTAACGTAGACAGAGGCAAAATTGGGTAGTGTACATCAGATGTACGCGCATCAAGAGTTTGTAACCCAATGTGTGTGCATACATCACGAGTTGATAGCACTGGACGATATTTGCATCTATGGTGCAATTGGTATGCCCGATACCTACCGATTGACCTAAGGTGGCTTGTTGGGTAAACCCAAGGTCATTCTTAGTAATGTCGGATATCGACCCACTAGGACACTTTGTCATAATATTTCTTGGATTCGTAGTGCGGGTTATGGATTCTTTGAAACTAGTGGGAGCCATATGTATGTCATGCAAGTCCTTATGATCATGCATATATTTATATTCTAACATTCTTTCTCTCTTTCCCTTTAGGTTTATTGAAGATGTCTTCTAGTGTGAATTTGCGCTCACTTATAGAGTCTAATAATGTTGGGTCCACGGGTTCGGATTACGGGCAAGCCCCACCCATGCGACCCAGACACCTAGGCATTGGCCTAGCGTACCCCATTATCCAGTATTGTCCTCTTTGGTCATGGGTGAGCCACGACTCGAACCCATGACCTCAAGGTTTTGGAAAATGCTCTAAGTGTAGGATTGTATATGTTGTATTTTGAGGCGATTTCTGTACTGATGTGGTTTGAATTGGAGTAAATGGTCTACATGAAAGTTATAAAGAATTTGAATAGCTTTAAAATGATGTATAATATGCGATTCTTGGTGTTGGAGGTTGAAAGATATGATAATGTGAAATTTGGATATTGCTTAGGTGATTGCTATCAGGATAGAAACTTCGATTGAAAAATTAACTTAGCTAGAGGTTAAAGTTTCTTTGGAGTCTTTCATGAACATTGTAGATATTTTTTTTTATCTTTCCATTGATATAAAGCACGAAAATATTGGACAAAGGAGTAGAAAGTTATGATTGTTAGAAGTTTTGATGCTGTTTAGTGTGAAGCTGATCGACCAGTCACTTTGTATAGAGTTTTTTCCCTATTTAGAGGTCGATCTGATTTTTAAGGCCTTAATGAAAGTTGTATAGGGTTCTCTTACCTTTCTATAGACACCGAGTTTGTCAAATTTGGAGTTCTGGTTCAAAAGTTATTATGTTTTCAAGTTGAGGTGCTGTGTAAAGTTTTGAGGAGATTATCGATCGGTTATCTTCGAGCTCATTTTTGACCCCTTTAAAGACCGATTTTGTTTGTGAGTCCTTCTTAAAAATTTTAGATCTCTTTTTTATCTTTCCAACGGTACTAGGTTTGTCCAATTTGGAGCTCGGAGTCAAAAGTTATGAGAGTTGGAAGTTTGAAGGTCAGATTGGGTGCCGGCCGACCTCTGTTGGCCGACCTCTGTGGGCCGACCTCTTTTGGCCGACCTCTGTTGGCCGACCTCTGCTGGCCGACCTCTGTTGGGCGACCTCTGTTGGGCGACCGACATCTGTTGGCTGACCTCTGTTGGCCGACCGACCTCTGATGGCCGACCGACCTCTGTTGGCCGACCGATCTTCGTTCTGGCCGAGCTTTGATTTTCTGGCTGAGCTCTGACCTCCCTTCACTCTTTTAGCTATAACTTCTTCGTTCGATATCCGATCGATATGATTCTTGTTGCTAATTAAACTAGAGAGATGGGGATACAAATGTTATGAAGGAGACAAGCTATAATTTAGCCTCTAAGAGTTCCAAATACAGGTCGGAAGTTTAGTGTAGTGTTCAGTCCCAGTGTTGTGGTGGCTGAACAGTATTCAGTATTTTGGATATATCTCGATCACTAGAGCTCTGATTGAGTTAATTCTTGTTGATAATTAAACTAGAGAGATGGGGCTACAAATTTTATGAAGGAGCCAAGCTATAATTTATCCTCTAAGACTTCAAAATACAGGTCGGAATTTCAGTGTAGTGTTCAGTCCCAGTATTGAGGTGGCTGAACAGTGTTCAGTATTTTGGATATATCTCGATCACTAGAGCTTGTATTGAGTTGATTCTTGTTTTTAATTAAAATAGAGAGATGGGTCTACAAATGTTATGAAGGATCGGAGCTATAATTTAGCCTCTAAGACTTCCAAATATAGGTTGGAATTTCAGTGTAGTGTTCAGTCCCAGTGTTGTGGTGGCTGAACAGTGTTTAGTATTTTGGATATATCTCGATCACTAGTGCTTGGATTGAGTTAATTCTTGTTGCTAATTAAAATAGAGACATGGGTATACAAATGTTATGAAGGATCCGAGCTATAATTTAGCCTCTAAGACTTCCAAATATAGGTCAGAAGTTCAGTGTAGTGTTCAGTCCCAGTGTTGTGGTGGCTGAACAGTGTTCAGTATTTTGGATATATCTCGATCCCTAGAGCTCAGATTGAGTTGATTCTTATTTCTAATTAAAATAGAGACATGGGGCTACAAATTTTATGAAGGATCCGAGCTATACTTTAGCCTCTAGTACTTCCAAATGCAGATCGGAAGTTTGGTGTAGTGTTCAGTCTTGGTATTGAAATGACTGAATAGTGTTTAGTATTTTGGAGATATCTCGATCGGTAGAGCTCCGATCGATCTGATTCTTTTTGGAAATTAAAATAGAGACATGGGGATACAAATGTTATGAAGGAGCCAAGCTATAATTTAGCCTCTAAGACTTCCAAAGTCAGGTCGGAAGTCAGGTGTAGTATTCAGCTTCGGGTCTGAAGAACAGATTTCAGTATTTTTGAGATATTTTGAGATATAGAGCTCCGATCGACTTCATTCTTGAAGCGATGGATTCGTAAGACATAGAGGGACATTTTATAGAAGAAAGTTTTGTTAAAGTACTTCATGTACCTGATCGAAATAATCAGACAAGATGTCAATTTTAAGGGCAATTTTGGAAGTTTACTTAAAGGGTTAAGTTTATAGGTGTAAATGGAGGGGCATATGGGTCATTCCTCATTCATTAAATGACATGACACTATAAAAGTAAGTGGGCTGTCATTTGAAGAGGCAACCCACGACACTTAAGAGACAAGAAAAAGAAAAAGAACAAGAGAAAGAAGAGAGAAGGGAGAGCACTTTCGGATGAGAGAAAATGAAAGAGAAAGAGAGGGAAAGCATAGGGTTTTCGATTTTTAGGAGATCTCAAGGGGATTTTGAGTTGTTTCAAGGGAAAAAGGATGGAAGATGATGAAAGCTTCCTTCCAAACTAAGATATATCCGAAAATGGTGAAGGATGAGGGAAATTTCAATTGGAAGAAAGAAAGAAGCAAGGGTCAAATTGAAGCTAAGGACAAGCTTCTAGCATCGATTTGAGGTGGGTAATGTGTTTATTATTTGAATTTATAAGCCACTACTGCTTTCTTTAAATAAAGAGATTTTTCTGATTTCAATTGCATCATAAATGTTGCATCATTGTATGAATCATTTGAAAAATCATTTTTGATTCAATACATGGACTTTGGATGAATTGCAACATACATTATGTTATGCCTCGAAAGATTACATGGCATTTCGTATATTCGGAAAAGATCATGCGATAAATGATTTTGAGCATGATATGTGTTTTGTGTGGGTAGAGAGGAACGTTGTGTTAGTCACGTGCATCGTCGACGCCTAGCCTTATCCCGCCACTTGTGGGCTACGAGATCCGAAATCGGACCCGTTGTGTTTACGGTATAAACTTCAGTTTATCCGTCGTATTTACGGAACTCTCGAGCCATTTGTGTGCATTGCATATGTGATATGACATTGCATCTATAAATTGTCAAGTTGATGCATTCATGTTTTGTAATCTATGGATTTATGGTGAAAGCCTAAGAATCATACGCTTTACAAACCGCGAGTTTGACTACAAAGAAGAAAGGAACTTTTCAAAAGCGTTTTACGGATTTCAAAGAAATGTTTTCTAAGACTAGAGAAGGAAAAAGATTTCAAGGGTTTTGCTTATCTATTCGTTTTATAAACGTATTATCCACGAGCTTTGTGCTCACCCCCCTTTCATCCCCATCTCCAGGTTTTCGAGCGGGAGATCGGATGAAAGAATGTCAAGACGTGTTATTCGATTTTGTATCATTTGTATTTGGTGAAAAATGGGATTTTTGTATCGGTTTGTATAAGACCGGTTTTGTCAATTATTGTATTACAAGTATTATTATGGGATTGTATTATGAAATCTGGACGTATGTATTGGATTAAGTTATGGATTTGTATATGGAATAGTAAAATGAATTATGATTCGAGTCATGCATTTTGTGTATAGAAATTGGGTATATGATTGTGATGGTTGGTCTGAAATATTTAAAGTGCTAATCGATTGAGAATTGATGGTATTTAAATTGGGATGTGTGCGATTTTATGGAAATGAAAAAAAAGTACTCGGAATTGGATTAGCTTAGACTGATAGTCTTAAGGTTTCCAACGCAAATGCTTTCTTTGATATTTGTTCACGGATGTCGGAAATTGATTTCGATTCGTTTTGATCCGAAGTTTGCTTCGTTTCGATTTGCTTCCGCTTTGTGTTATTCGATTCGCCTTCGGATTTGATTTATCCGATTTGACAATTGATTCATATCTGATTTGATTTCGCCTTATGTTTCGTTTCCTTGCTTTGATTCGATTCATATTGGTTCGTATTCGTATTCATTTTCTGTTTCTCCGGTTGGGATCCGGTTTCTGGATCGGGTCCCAAAAAAGAAATTAACTGGACCCAACTTTCTTGATTGGCTGAGAAATCTGAGAATTGTTCTCAGATCTGAGGAGTTAAGTTATGTCCTAGATGTACCACTTCCTGATCCACCTGCTGTTGATGCTTCTGATGAGGATCAGAAAGTATATCGTAAGCATCTCAAAGATAGTGACATGGCTACCTATATTATGCTCGCCTCTATGTCACCAGAGCTGCAGAAGCAACATGAGTCTATGGATGCTAATACCATAGTGTTTCATCTTAGAGAGCTTTTTGATGAGCAAGCTCGGTCTGAAAGGTTCGAGACCTCAAGGCTGCTCTTCACGACTAAGATGACTCCGGGGACATCTGCAGTGCAATATGCACTGAAGATGAATGGGTATATTGAGATATTGGCCATCTAAGGTTTTGTTATGGATTATAAATTAAGTGTTGACTTAATTTTGGTTGGATTGTCTGATAGTTATTCACAGTTTGTGTTAAACTATCGGATGAACCAAATATCCACGACAATCCCTGAGTTGATCAATCTGATCAAGACAGCAGAGCAATCCATCAAGAAGGATAGCAAGCCAGTGCTTGTGGTGGACTCTTCTTCTTCTGATTCAAAGAAAAAGAACCTAAAGAACAAAAAGTCTAAGAAATCAAAAGGAAGTGCAGCCAAAAAGAAAACCAAAGAAACTGCGCCAAAAGGAACTTGCTTCCATTGTGGCAAGATTGGCCACTAGAGGTGAAACTGCAAAGTCTATCTGGAATCTTTGAAGCAGAAGAAGGCATTAGATGCCTCGGCTCCTTCAGGTATGTTTGTCATTGAGGTTAATACTGTTTCTGATCATAACATATGGGTATTAGATACTGGTTGTGGCTCACACATATGCAATGATATGCAAGGCCTCAGGGATAGTAGACAACTCATGAAGGGGAGAACTAGACCTGCGTGTAGGAAATGGAACAAGAGTTGCTGCATTAGCCGTAGGCACTTATTTTTTGTCACTCCTCAGTGGGCTTGTAATTAAACTGGATGAATGTTATTTTGTACCTGTTTTAACAAAGAACATATTGTCTGTTTCTTGTTTAAATAGAGCTGGTTTCCATTTGACTTTTAGTAGCAATAGTTGTTCTATTAGTTTGAATGGAATGCTTTATGGTACTGGTACATTATGCAATGGAATTTACATATTAGATATGTCACATCCAATTATGAATGTCAATGATACGAAAAGACGTAAACGAGATAATTTAAAATCAACTTACTTATGGCATTGTCGCCTTGGCCATATAAATGAGAAACGCATAGCTAAGCTCCATAAGAGTGGTAGTTTAGGGTCATTTGATTATGAATCATATGACACATGTGAATCTTGTTTATTAGGCAAGATGACTAAGTTACCCTTTAAGGGAAAGGGTGAACGAGCGACTGGAGTATTAGACCTAATACGTTCAGATGCATGTGGTCCGATGTCCATCCATGCTAGAAGTGGTTGTCTTTTCTTCATTACCTTTATCGATGATTATTCTCGATATGGGTACCTGTATCTGATGAGATACAAATCTAAAGCATTTGAAAAGTTCAAACAATTCAGAAATGAAGTAGAAAACCAACTTGGGAAATGTATAAAGACATTACGATCTGATCGTGGTGGGGAATACTTAGACCAGCAATTTTTAGATTATTTCAGAGATAATGGGATTTTATCTCAATGGACTCCACCTTACACACCAAAGCATAATGGTGTGGCTGAAAGGAGAAATCGAACCTTGTTAGACATGGTACGGTCGATGATGGGCTTTGCAAAGTTACCAAAATCCTTTTGGGGGTATGCACTCGAGACAGTTGTTTATTTGTTAAACAGAGTTCCATCAAAGACAGTTGATGTTACTCCATATGAGATGTGGACTAACAAAAGACCCTATCTTACTCATTTGAAAGTTTGGGGTTGTCCTGCTTATGTGAAGCGGATACAGTCAGATAAACTTGATGCAAAGTCTGACAAGTGTTTGTTTGTAGGATATCCTAAAGAAACAATGGGATATCAATTCTACCTTGCTGAGGAACAAAAGGTGTTTGTTTCAAAGCATGCTGTCTTTTTAGAGAAAGAGTTTCTTTTACAAGAAGACAGTGGGAGCAAAATTAAACTTGAAGAAGTTCAAGATGCTCGAACAGACGTAGATCAATCGCACGAACTCAAAGCGTGACTCATACAGATGAAGTAACATTCAACCTTCTACAACACATGAAATTGTGAGGTCACGTTGGATACGCCTGTCCCAGAGATATGGATTTCGTGAATGAACAGAATGACGTATTGCTCATAGAAGATAATGAGTCTACCACCTATAAAGAGGTTCTGAAGAGTTCAGAGTCTGAGAAATGGCTTCATGCCATGAAGGCTGAAATGGATTCCATGTATGGAATTCAAGTATGGACTTTGGTTAAGGCACCCGAAGGAATAAAACCCATAGGGTGTAAATGGGTTTTCAAAAAGAAAACCGACATGGATGGTAATGTGATTACCTATAAAGCAAGGCTTGTGGCTAAAGGGTTTCGTCAAAGACAAGGAATTGACTACGACGAGACCTTCAGCCCAGTAGCAATGCTTAAATCCATTAGGATACTCCTAGCCATTGCCACTCATTATGATTATGAGATATGACAAATGGATGTGAAGACAGCTTTCCTAAATGGAAATCTATCTGAGGATGTGTATATGACACAACTAGAGGGTTTCACAATCTATGATGGCGAAAAGGTATGCAAACTTCAGAAATCCATCTATGGATTGAAACAAGCATCCAGGAGTTAGAATATCCGTTTTGATGAGGTAATCAAAGAGTTTGGTTTCTCACAAAATCTGGATGAACACTGTGTGTATAAGAAGGTTAGGGGGACTGCAATCGTATTCCTTGTGCTATATGTAGATGACATATTATTACTAAGAAACGATGTCTCTATGCTACAATCTGTGAAGATTTGGTTATCCAAACAATTTGCCATGAAAGGCCTTAGTGAAGCAACTTATATCCTTGGGATAAAGATCTATAGAGATAGATCAAAAAGATTGCTTGGTCTTTCACAATCAACGTACATAGACAAGATGCTAAAGAGGTTTAGCATGGAGCAATCTAAGAGAGGGTACCTTCCCGTGACTCATGGGATAACGCTCTCGAAATCTTTGTGTCCTAAGACACAAGATGAGAGGATGCGCATGAATATGATCCCGTATGCATCTGCAGTAGGATCTATCATGTATGCTATGCTATGTACGAGACTCGATGTATCATATGCTCTAAGTGTTACGAGCAGATACCAATCAGATCCTAGTGAGGGTCACTGGGTGGCTGTCAAGAATATCCTCAAGTACTTGCGAAGAGTTAAGGATGTTTTCTTGATATATGGAGATGGAAATCTAAAAGTGAGCGGGTATACAGATGCTAGTTTTCAATCTGATAAGGATGATTCTAAATCCCAATCAGGTTATATATTCACACTGAACGGCGGGGTGGTCAGTTGGAAGAGTTCCAAACAAGAGACAACTGCCGATTCAACGATCGAGGTAGAGTACATTGCCGCTTCAGACGCAGCAAAGGAAGCAGTTTCGATCAAAAAGTTCATTACTAAACTTGGTGTGGTTCCTAGCTGTGATGGGCCCATACAGTTGTATTGTGACAACAATGGGGCTATTGCGCAGGCGAAGGAACCAAGGTCTCATCAACGATCCAAACACGTACTCCGCATATATCATCTTATTAGGGAGATCATTGGTCGAGGTGATGTCCAGATAGAGAGAATTCCCACCGAGCAAAATATTGTTGATCCGTTGACAAAGCCATTATCACAGAAGAGTTTTGATTCTCATGTACTCGCCTATGGTATTAGATATCAAGGCGATTGGCTTTAGGTCAAGTGGGAGATTTTGTTAGAGTAGTGCCCTAAAGGAAATCGCCTTTAGCACGTTTTGTACAAAGTTGTGTACATACTTTATGAATAAATAAAGAAAGGCATATTTCATTAATTTGATGTTCATTATTTATGAATTGATATTGATCTATAAGCAAATTAATGAAGTCCATGATATATGACATAGCATGAAGGAAATTATGATGTGATCATACTACTGAGATTCCTATCATGTGCAATTATGTCAGTATCTAAATTATCCCTAGTCATAGGATTACTGAAACTGGACATCGTTAATCCGGAAAGACTAGCACATCTCAAGCTTCTTGATTTGATCAAGCAGTGGATCTCAGAAATTGTAAATATGAGATGTTTAGGATTGAGATGTGAATGCTTACTAGAGGTAGTAAGTACATTGGATGACCTGCTATGAGATCATCACATGGATGTCCTATTCTAATGTCAGTGATAATCTCATCATAGCAATGGTGTAAATATCCTTAGACTTGAGGTACTCAAGGATATCTTGGATACTGATTCTGTGCTTTGACTCCATTCCTTGTTGCCTTATAGAGGTCGCTCATAGGATGGTGATTAGGTACATCTTGAGGTATTCGAAGGTAATTGAGTAGCCAACAAAGAATTCATCACTTCTGTGATAGCAGAAGATGATACCCATGGCCTCTTGTCAGGGTCATTACTTGGAAATCTCTGGTCGGAGTTCATATGTCATGAAGAGTGTCTTGGTGACATATAAAGTAATGAGTCCGGTGACAAGAATCGATATCACTTGGACTAGATTTGACGTAGTCAGTCTAGTAAGAGTTGACACTTTGCCCATACTCATAACCAAGTGCGGTATAGCATGGTGAAAGGACGAATTGCACAGTAATTGTCTATGAAAAGGTTCGTGATGAACATAGGTTCATTCGTCAAACCAATTACTGTCTGATCAATTGGGGGTCATGATGTGTTGCTAGATATCGCTCATGACTTGCTTGGATTAAGTGTTAATCTAAGTGGCGAACATAACCAGGAACCTAATGGGTGACATGCATAAGAGTGACTCGAAGAATTCGTAAAATAGTTTTGGATAGAGATCCATTATATGGAGAGCAATAGAATTAAATGGATCCCGATGAGATTGGGATATGTCCCGATGAGATCGCGACATCGATATTCTTGAAACAGTCTTGGTGTTTTTCCATACGGGACCCGTAGGACCAATTCAAAGTGGACTGGATCACCTCAAAGATTATATATATATATATATATATATATGGCTAACGCGGAAAGCTCACCACTTTAGCATTTAATGTCTTTAAATAGTTAAAGACAAATGGCAAATGAAGGGATGAAGTGTTGATGGTCGTTGGTTTTAAGAACAAGGGGTTTTAAAATCAAAAGCCTCTCCTCTCTTCATTATCTTCTTCTCTAAGCTTCATCTTCCTTCTTCAAGCTTCTTCTCCTTGAGCTCTCCAAGAATAAGGTAAGAGCTAGCACTCTCTCCCTTATTCTAGCTATTCTCGGGTCAAAGAGTTTGCCCCGGTTAGGTTCTCCGACCTCTGCGTGGATACCGTTAGAGATGGTCTCCTTTGGTCGTTATGGTTTGACTTCGTTATATAGACACATAGATCCTGGCTTTCGGGAAGGTCCTGAAACAAAAATTTTGGTTTTTCCGCACCGTGTATATGTGATGTACACACCGGGATTTTCCTACATAGCTTAAGTTATTATTTGTTCTTTTACTAACAATCTCTTTGCTCAATCATCTTTATCATGTTCACATACTTCTTATTTCAATCACAAAGTATTAATTTTTTATTTATTCAAATTCAAAATCTTCAATTTGGGCTTTGTTAATCTTTTCACGTGAAACTAGTCTTAAATTTCAATGTAACTAATAATACTACATTTTGCCCCAAATTTAACTCGACATTCTATGCTCTTTATTGCACTAGGTTTTGAAACCTCAATATTTGAATTTGTGCTACATCATTATTGAATTTTCTCTTCAATACATCAAATACAACACTATCTTTATTGAAAAATACTCATTTACACAATCATAATCTTTCAATAATTCTATCCATTTTCTTGGTCTTATATTCTGTTCCTTCAAACTTAATAATAACCACAAACTTAAATGATTTGTATATTTATATATAAATCTGAAATGTTTCACTGTACATATTGTCTCTAAGCTCTCAAAACAATTACTATTGCAGCAAGCTTCAAATCATGTATCAAATAATCAACTCATGATATTTTAATTGTCTGAATGCATATGAATTCACTTTATTATGCTGCATTAGATTTCATCCTAATCTCAGATGTGAAACATGATTGTATACTACAAAACCTCCAAATCCAAATGATATAGTTAACATCGGTGTTATAATTCCTCAAAACTCTTTTTTTTTTTACATTCATAAGTCATACGATTTATATGTTTTTCCTCAGACATTTTTGTCAAAGACTAAAATCAATAAAAATCTCTTAACTTTTTGTAGTGTCCAATTTCTAGCTAATTCTAGAAAATTTCAGATATCTCCTATATGCCTTGGAGTTTCTCACTTCATCATTACCTCTATTTTCTTGGTCTCCCTATATGCTATGTTCAGATATTATACAACCTAATATTTTATTCAATCAAACTAAGATTCACTCGTATTGAACTTGGCATATAATTATTTCTACCTTCATGATATGTAAGATTTACTCATGTATTTGAAATATTCTTCTCAATTTTTTTGAATACGTTCAATATATCATCTATGATCATAGTCGTTAATTGATCCAAGAAAATTTGAGTCACTTTTTTTTCAATGTCATGATACTATCAGGGGCATTGTTAACTCACACAGATATTACCAAAACTCTATGTGCCTGTGATTAGTTTGTTGTAATTCCTTAAGTAACTAATTTCTCAATGAGGTAATATTTTCTCATGTTATTTTAATATTTCCTAATTGACTCCTTTTCTCGAATGATTTCTCAATTCATTCGATTTCCCCTGATTTTACATTGACTTATTCTAATGTCTGCTTATTCATACTAGTTTCTCCACATATTTCAATTTATTTGTAATCTCAACTTCCTGTGTTGGTAACACATTTCTCAGATCTAATTTGTATCTCATGTACATATTTGCATAGAATATAATATGGACCTAAATTCTCCTCACATTAACAATGGTGTTGCCTTAAATACAAGAATCCACTTACGTAGTTGGATACTTTACGTCAAACAAAATGGATACACTCTTAATAGCATATTCGACATCTTATGCTTGAGTCTCCATTAGGAATATGACTCCAATATTCACTTTTGACTAATTAAAGATTCATTTTTGATTTGTTCCTTCATTGATCATTCTTAAAAATTAAACCATTTGGTCTGCTTAACCTAATTCAGTGAAATTCTTCTTCAAAAAAAGATTTCTTGCTACTATCATCTATACCGTTCATGTAATCTTTATCAATCAACTATTTTCATAATTGCTTATCAGTCATTCTTAGTACTTTAAGAAGATCTATTCCAACTATTCCTGATCTCTCAATAAGAACAATTTCTATCATATCTTACACGATTAGTATATTCCTTATAATAAAACTCAGTGGAACAGTAAACTTATTCGTTTACTCTTAAACTTTGGTATACACCATCAAGATCATTAAATCTTATCTAGAGATGTATTTATGACAATTCACTAATTAATAATTTATGCTAATGATATCTTAACCTCATTTGATTTTAGGTAACACTTCTCCTTTTGCGTCTATCCTCGGTCGTGGAGATTATGCCACGATAGTGCCCTTCACTTTCTTCCTTACATTAATACATATACTAACATCAATTTTACTCTAATTTTCGAGAATTTACCTCTTCTAATGCTACATCCTTTCATAATAGTTCAACTACCATATTGATTGCATTAACTCTTCTCATTTGATTCATCTTCTTTTTCTTAATCTCATTCATATATAAAATCCTATCTTATATGCATTTCTAACTTTTTACTAACTACATATCATTCATCTCATGTATAGTCATTTATGTCTACTTCATTCCCCTTTTATTCTTTCCTCATTTCTATCTCATCTTCCAATTGTCATTTATTTCATCTTCCTTATATATATCATCAATCAATTCAGAATTATTCATAATCATTATGAAATTATGATCTCAATTACCCTAATATCTTCTTATGGTGGATCATGATTCTTGTCACATTAATCAAACAACCATTTTAGTTCCAAATTCATCTTCTTAAGATCATAACAAATTTATGTTTTCATTACATTCTGCTTGTACACTTTAATCTTATCATTTCTACTTATATCCCTATTTTTCTCAAACAATCTATGACAATACATTCACATCTATACTACATTCGGAGATATATCACCATAGTACAATAATGGTGTCATAATCAATAATACATCCTCCAATACAATTGCATTGAATCATTATTTATCATATCTAACTATATACTATTTCCCATTTCTAATTATCCACATCTTTCATTTTCTCACATTCTGAAAGAGCATCATTTTTCTCACTAATTATATCAGCTCAAACTCTTAACACATGCTTATACGTGTGACCCATACATAGGCGACTCAGATTAGGGATCAGTTGTTACTGTCTGCTATGACATGACTAAAATGTATGTAACTGAACACATATTTTGAAAAATGCCCATGTAAGATACTAATTATGGACTCTGATACCAAAATAATAAAGCACCCCACTCTTGTAAGACATATACTCGACATCCTGTGTGATGTCTGAGTACATACCCCATAAGGGTAGCATGCTAGAACGGTCAAACACTCAAAACTTAGTACAAAATTTTCAAAAATAACACACATATATACGAAAATCAATAATCAAATTGGGCATAGTCTTTTCTTTCATAAATATCAAAATTTTGATTATTATTACACTTCGATCAATCTCATTTGCAAAACATTTCCAATTTGGAAAGTTATTACAAACAAAAGCATATTCAAATACACATGATACAAAAATTCCAGAATACATTCTTTCACACAAAAATTAATGAAAATACTTATGCAAACGTGAACTAATCTTGACCTTTATCTCTCACTTGAATGCAGTAGCTATACTCCAATTTGTTTAATTGGAGATCTTTATGTCTGAAAAAAATATTGCAAATTTTGGGTGATTTTTGCAAACTCAATGAGTGACCATCCTCGATGGTTCACTCAATCACACAACACATCACATCATATTTTCACATAATTTACATCACTTCATTTAACATATAGCATCACATTCAGAATAGTCAAATCGACCATTTCAATCATTGAAAATACACATATCACTTATATTGTAATGCACGTGAGAATCACTTTTATTTATTACTTTATTGTGACTGAGTGTCTATAACTATCCCCATATCTATTGTGGACATTGGGCTCATTAATAACTATCCTGTATCTGTTGGAGATGCCGGGCTCATTTTACATAGCGAGCCTTTGGCTCTTAACTGCTTTCCAAGTTTTAATCTCTTTTTCACATTCTGAGTGTTAGGCTCTTTTTTACAATCTGAGCTTTAAGATTTTTTTTGGTGGCTACTCCTGTCACAACTACCTTTATCTGTCATGCATTCATGTAATGAAATGCATCACATATATGATCAATCAGTCACTTTCACATGTCATCAGACCTTATTCTGGCATTCAACATTTACCTTGAGAAACACTTTTTCATTCATATGTAAATGCACATTTAGAACACATTTATCATCGGATCGTAGTATGGTATTTAACAATCAAGTTGTGTACACTTATTTCAATAAATTCACATACAAGGAGCACTTTAATGATCTCACATTTATCAAACTCCTCAAACCTATATTGTTCGGAACCAACACATTCACATTGCATAATCATTCAATTCATGATATAAACAGAATAATCAATAAAGTAAGATCATCTAGGTCGACTCACAGTACACTCCAAGTTAACATTAACTTCCATGATCTGGAAATATCTGAATGTGTACGTTTATCCTACAAATCAAAATTATGCAATACACATATTGCACACACATTATTAATTGCACAATCACATAAATAGTTAGTTTTACACATACATATATGTGAAATGTATAATGCATGTTCAATGACAATCCTAGGTATTTTTTCATTATCCTTGGCATATTATCAATCATATATTAAAACTCACCTAAGAATAATTTATACTTAGGGTTTATACCTTAACAAAACCATCAGAATCAAATTTCATAACTCAATTGTTCATTTCAGATTTTTCCAAAAACATACTTTTAGGTCAACTTTGCATGTTTTTTATGACTAATAAAATTGAGTAATTTGAGTTCATTTTCTTCTAAAAAATTTTTCTCCTATCTCTTAAGTTTCTAATGAAACCAAAATTATACAATTTGGTTTAGTATTCAGAAAGTTATACTTTAATAATTCGGATAGCTCTTAAACTGTAACAGTGTTTTGTACTTAACTTCAAACTCTAGAATTTTAGAGACAGAATTGAAACTCTATTTCCTTAGAACAATTGTATCCTATATCTCTGATTTAATTTAAATCAAGAATCATTTCATTTGGATAACTACAGAATAAATTATGGCTAAAATATTAAACATGTTTAGTGAAAATACTCCAGTCAAGAAATTCCAGAACTCCTTATCAACTTTGTCAAAAATTCATCAATCAATCTCCTCTGAATGATTTCAAATGGTTAAAAATTTTGGTGGAGATGAAGAACAATGTGCTATGATTCTGTTAGTTCAAAAATCAAGCCATTTAGTGGTTAGAGAAGGAAGTTATGATCAAAAGAATAAGGGATATTTGAAACTGTCCACATTCACTACACCTTCATTATGCAAGATCGTGCAATTCCAGTTGATCCTCCATTTTCACAATCGTGCAATGTGCACGATTGTACAATCCCTGAATGACCCCATTTGTCATGATTATGCACTCCCCTTTTATTCAAACTTCATCCTGGCCCTTCTCAAAACAAACCTTTGGGTCAATCTTTTCTGGTCATTTTGACAAGGAATAAGAAGGATTTAGGCAAAACATTCTTCTAAAAAATTGTTCATTTATGTATTATGTTTATAATAAAACTAATTTCATACAATTTGGTTCAATTTTTTGCATGTTATACTAAAAAAAACTACAAACTATTCTCAAACCACAACAAAATCAAAAAACTCGAATTCAAGTTAAATTTTGAAACTCTTAGAGATAAAATTAAATTTTGATTTAAAAAATATAGCCACATTTATCTAGTCTAATCTAATATTAAAATAATCCCATTTGGATGTCTACAGATCAAGATATAGCTAAAATAGGAACGCATGTTTAGTGGAAACATTACAGTTATCATACTCCAGAAATTCTTCTTTCAGTTTTTCCATATTCTTAACTCCTACACTTTACATCTAACACATCTTATGTGTAAATCATCTTTTCTACTTCATTTCCTCTTCATTCTCCGCTCATTATCATTCACAAACAAATCAAAATCCATTATTACTCATAAACATCAAAAACAGAACATTCATATATGAATGTTCATCCTAGCTTTTGTACTTCTTCATTTTCTACATTTTTCATTTTCTGCACAGTCTCCATTGTCTTCTCTAACTATCCTTTTAATCATTCTTTCTTATATCACGACATCACCTTACATCATTTCCTTAACTCTAAACTCATTTTAACACATCTCTAAAACACATATATATATATATATATATATATATATATATATCCTGAATTTTTCTGCACTCTTTTCATACACATTTTCATTGATCTTTCAAAGTCAAAATCATTTCAACACCATCTTCGAAATATTAATAATCAAATCACACAAATAAGACATCCATATGTCTATAGTGTACATGAAAATTACCATTTTTATCATGATCATGTAATGTTAAACCATATTTATCTCATATACTAACAACTCATAAAGATTTAACATGATACTTACTTGTTAAAACTCAAAATTCTTCAAAACATCAAAAAGCCCTAACTTCTCATGCAACCTACATACATCATCTTGAAGGTGGATTGTGTTAGGTTTTCTTGAGGCAAAAGAAAGAGATAATAAAGTGGGAATAGCAATGGATAGATGAAAGCAAGCTATAATGTTGATGAAGTTTGGTGAGAAAATCTATGAGAAAGAAGAAGCTTCAAGAAGATAGCCACGAAGAAGATATTTTAAGACAAGACAAAATAGTAACTTGGTCTTTCAAATTAAAAGAAACATGGCTTGGTAAATGACACTTGTCACTTGCCCATTTGTCCAATTCCTAAGGCTTTAAACTAGGTTCTCATTTAACTAGTTCAAACTCTAAATTTTACTCCAATTGTCTTTAATTTTTTAATGACATTTTCTCACGTATTCGAAAGTCATCTATAAAATTCTTTAATATCTTTGACTCTTATTTCTATTTCCATTTATCAATTGACTTGCCATTTGTCTTTTTTCTAGTCCAAAAATACCCTTAAATTTTGGAAAATGTACATATTTCACCAACAACTCTAAGTTAATAAATATACTCTCCAAATCAATTTTTCAGCACAGATAAACCACAATTCTCAATATACTCACATTTACAATTCAATTGTACATAGAAAATATCAATGAATGCATGTACAGTTCTTTGTAATGTGTGCAATAATCAAATTCACATGTGTGTATGCGAACATTATGTATAATCATGAAATGCATTTTTCCTAATCTCTCATTGATATTTTCTTAATTACTAAAATCTAACGGATGGGAAAAGTTATACTTGGGAAGCCTCTATTGTTAGAGAAGTGCTCTAAAGGCAATCACGTTTAGCACTTATTGTACAAATCATTTTACGATTAATAAAGGCATTTTTATTATTTCGATGTTCATACATTTATGAATTTGATGTTGATCTTAAATTGATTTAATGAAGTCCTTGATACAAAACATAACATGGAGGAAATCATGATGAGATCATGATAATAAGATTCCTATCATGTGTAATTATGTTAGTATCTAAACTTTCTCTAGACATAGGATTAATGAGATAGGATATCATTAATTCGGATAGACTAGCACATATTATACTCTTTGATTAAATCAAGTTGTAGATCTTATAAGCTGTAGACATGAGTTGTTTAGAGTTAACATGTGGATGCTGACTAAGGGTAGTAAGTATATTGGATTGACATACTATGAGAGAATCATGTGGATATTCTATTCTAGTGTCAATGATAGTCTCATCATAACAATAGTGCAAGTATTCTTTAACTTGAGGTGCTCAACGATATCTCAGATACTAATCCTATATTTTGTTTCCATTCATTGGTGTCTTTTAGGGGTTACTTATAGGGTAGTGATTAGATACAACTTGAGGTATTCGGAGGTAATTGAGTAGCCAATAAAAGATCCACCACTCTTGATAGAGTCGTTCTAAAGTTAGGGTTGTTGGGTAAACCGAAGCTCCTTTACACTGAAATGTTCGAACCATAAAAATAAGGTTTCTGGATTAATGGGTCGGTTTTAACTAGAAGCATTGGTTTGTTGGGCAAACCCAAGATCAAAGTGGACAAAGGCAAAATTGGGTAGTGTACATTAGATGTACACATGTCAAGAGTTGATAGCCCAATGAGTGTGCACACATCAACAGTTGATAACACTAGATTCGATAGTCACATTGGCGATGCAATTGGTATGATCAATACCTACTAGTTGAACTAAGGTGGCTTGTTGGACAAACCTAGGTCATTCTTAGGGATATTAGATATCGACCTACTAGGAGAATTTCTCTACGAGTTCTCTTAGATTTATATTGAGGTTTATGAATTTGTGAAAATAGTGGAAGTCATAATGTGTGTTATTAAAGTCCTTATAAGCATGCATTTAAATGCATTCTAACTTTTCTCTCTTTTATGAAAGGTTGCTATTGCCCGAGTTAACATCATGAGTACTACTGTGAATATAAAATCATTGATGGAAGAACAATTTGACTGGGTCAAACTTCCTTGACTGGCTCAGGAACTTGAGAATAGTTCTCAATTTCGAGAATTTTTGTAACATCCTGTTATCCTAGTAAAGGCAAAACTAATAGATGAGAGAAAGTGCTGAGGAAGTAGGAAACACGTTCCATGCTCATGCATAATATGGCATACACATACATATTAAATAGTAAATGTTCCTGCACATAAAAATAATTGTACATGCATTCATTGACAACTTCCGGGTATGATTATTTTTTAATGTGATTTTATTGAAAATGAGAAGTAGAGGGAGTTGAAAGAGTGATCTGGAAATGTTCGCTACGTGTGCTTCGGTTTGTTAGTCATAACTTGTTCTCTAGTTATCCAAACGTGATGATTCTGGATTGGGATTAAACTAGGAACCTATGACTACATTTCTTATGAAGACATCGAATTTAAATTCGGTCTTTAAGAATCTCAAAGTTTGTTATAAAGTTGAGAATTGGGTGCAGTATATTGAATGAACGTAGAAAATTCATCTTCTGTATTTGACGAAAAATCTGGATTAATTTAGACTTGATTAGAAAAATTTGTCTTCTCAGAAGTTATAGGAATTTCTTTTATCCTTCCAACGACATATAGTGTAGAAATTTTGGACGTTTGAGTTGAAAATCAGGGCCCTTGTAAGCGACAATGTTCTTTCGTATTTTGCTTCTTTTGTGATGACGTCATTGATGACGTCATCTTCTTTTGTGTTTTGCATCGTCCGAGTTTCTTTATTTTCTGTCTTTTCGCTTCTTTTGTATTTTGTTTCTTCTGTGATGATGTCATTAATGACGTCATCTTCTTTTGTGTTTTTTATCAGCTGAGTTTTACTATCTTCTGCCTTTTCGCTTCTTTTATATTTTGCTTCTTTTATGATGGCATCATTGATGACGTCATCTTTTTTCTGTGTTTTGTATTGTCTGAGTTTTTCTATCTTTTGTCTTTTCGCTTCTTCTATATTTTGCATCTTCTGTGATGGCGTCATTGATGGCATCATCTTCTTCTATGTTTTATATCGTCTATGTTTATGAACTCCTTCTGTGTTACTGTTCATGAATTCCTTCTGTGTTACTGTTCATGAACTCCTTATGTGTTAATGTTCATGAACTCCTTCTGTGTTTCATTTCTTCTTAGTTTTGTTCCTTCTGAGTTTTACTTCTTATGTATTTTGCTGAGGCGTCTTCTTCTGTGATTTGTTGACGTGTCTTCTTCTGTGATTTGGCTGACACATCTTCTTCTGTGTTTTGCTGACACGTCTTCTTCTGTGTTTTGGCTGACGCATTTTCTTCTGTATTTTACTAACGTGTCTTTTTTGTGTTTTGGCTGACGTGTCTTCTTCTGTGTTTTGTCGACATGTCTTCTTTTGTGTTTTACTTCTTTTGTATTTTGCTTTTTCTGAGTTTCGCTTCTTCTGTCTTTTTTTTTCGTCTGGCCATAACTTCTTCTCTAGGCACCCAAATAAATTGATTCTTGAACCATGGGACTTGTAAGACATAGCTATCTGAAATGAATTAAGAAAGATTTAGTGAGAAACGTGGAACGGGTACAGTGTGTGTGCTCTTGAATTTTATGAACTGGGGTTATTCAACTGAACAACACTTCAGTATTTTGAGTATATCTAGACTTGTAGGATTCCAAATGAGATGATTGTTTCTTTGGAGTGAACTAGAGATATAGGCCTACAAATTGTCTCAGAAGTATAATTGTGATTCATTTTATAAGATATTTACATTCTAAATGAAAGTTGTGCAAAGTATACTATTTTGCGATATGACAACCCGAAAATGTTTGAGGCACATCTTCTGAAGTACTGAACCAAAATGAGTGATTTTGGTGTTAATGGAAAGATCTAGAAATGGATAAGTGGCTAAGAATTGGACAGGTGTCCTAGTTAAAGTGGAGTTTTAAATAACCTTGAAGGAGAAGTCACGATACTTGCCTTCATTTCTTTCTCTCAAAGCTTATTTCTCTAAAACTCCTCTAATCCAGAGCTTTTCATCAAGTATTCTCCGAAGTTAAACCTTGCTTTTCTCTTTTTTCATCACTTCCACTATGATATTTCTTTCTTCTATTCCAAAAAAGACCAAACTTCCTGTCAACGTTCAAGATGAGGTACGTGGGCTGCATGAGAAACTAGGGTTCACGTGATTTGAAAATGTTAGGGCTTTGTGATGGTTGTAGGTTTTGGAGCTTCAATCAAGTCAAATGTCCGAATTCAGGCATTCCCAAAATTTGAAAGCAAATGTTAATCTGGATCCTACTGTGAGTAGACCTAGATGGTCTCATTCCACTGTTTGCTTTGTTTGACTTTTTGATATTGATTAATTTCTAAATGATTGTGTGAAAGTGTTTGATTGTGTTGGTTTTCGGACAGGAGGTCCGATGAATGTGTTGCATGAAAGAAATATTGAAGTGCTCATTGTATGCGAATGAGATGAAATAAGTATGCATTATGTGATTCTGAACTTAATGTTGAATGCCGGACTATGGTCCGATGATATGTGCAAATGTGATTGATGCATTTCATAAAATGCATGTTCAGATAAAGGCGTTGTGACTTGAGTTGCCAATAAAAAGTGCTTTCATGTAAAGCCTTGCTTAGTGATTTTTGAATGTGCACGTAAAGCTATGTTCCGTGATATGTGTTCTGTACATAGAGCTAGGGGTGAGCATTCGGGTAATTTGAGCCCAATTTTCACTGTTCGGGCCCAGCCCGAATTACCCGAAATTTTTTTCATCTTTCCCGGCTTGAAAATAATTCAGGTAATACCCGTCCCGACCTAAATTACCCGAAATTTAATATTTTCTTACCCGAATTAATTCGGGCAGGGCCGAGTAATTGGGCCGGCCCAAATAATGCTCACCCCTACGTAGAGCTATGCTCTATAGTTCTGTTCTGATTGGGCCCTATGGGCCAGTATTCATATAAGTGTGTGATAGACACTCGGTCACAACAATAAGAATAAATGTGAGTCTCATGCATATAACATTATAAGATCGATATTCATTGAATGTGAAATATGAACTAATGTGAATGTGATTTGGTGCGTTATGTGACTAGGTGAGCCGTCGATGATGGTCACTTATTGAGTTCGCAAAACTCACCCAAAATTTGCAAATATTTTTCAAGATCTGAAGAATACCCCGTTAGACAAACAGGAGTATACCTGCAGCATAAGTGAAGGATAGAGGTCAGGATCAGTTCACGTCTGCATTCTTATTTCTTGTACTTATATCAGATTGTGTTCTCAGCAATGGTTGTATCAACTTTCCAAATTGGAAATGTTAGTACATGATTTTGAAGTGTAATGAAATTATGACTTCAAGTCTTCTGTTTTGTAATGGGCCCAAATTGCATTGAAATTTTATTGATTTTATTGAGTGAATTAAAATGTTTATGAATGAAATGGGCCCAATTTGAGTATCAATTTATGCGTAAAATGTTTGTGATTAAAAAAAAGTGTTAATTGTTTTAGTACGTCATCCTCGCGGGGCACAGACTCAGATATCACCATCGATGTCAGGTTTGGGTCATGCGGGAGTGGGTGCTACAAGCTTGGTTATGTCTTGGAAGAACCACTTCCTGATTCCCCTTATTGCTGATGCTTCTGATGATGATTGGAGGGCATATAGGAAGCATCTCGATGATAGTGAGATGGCTAGTTGTATTACACTTGCCATTATATTACTGGAGCTGCAAAAACAACACAAGGCTATAGATGCTTATACCACAGTTTATAATCTTAGGGAGCTCTTTGATGAGCATGCAAGGGCCGAAAGGTTTGAGACTTTGCAATTGTTCTTCCACTCCAAGATGGTTGAGGGGACATCTCCAATGCAATATGCACTGAAGATGAATGACTACATCGAGCGGTTGGCCTCCTTAGGTTTTCTTTTGGATCATAAATTAAGTATTGACTTAATTTTGACAGGTTTAATCGATAGATACTCATAATTTGTGCTAATTATGACGGGTTTAACCAATAGTTACTCACAATTTGTGCTTAACTATTAGATGAAGAATATATCCAAAACAATTCCTAAGCTAGTTAACATGCTTAAGGCAGTTGAGCCATCTGTCCGTAAGGACAAGGTTGTGATGCTGGTGGACTCTTCTGGTTTGAAGAAAAAGAGCCAAAAGAAGAAAAAGTTTGTAAGGCCTAAGGGAGGTGTTAAGAAAGAAAAGAAGATTAACTCAAAGGGAACTTGCTTCCATTGTTGCTAGGATGGCCACTAGAAGAGAAACTGTAAGACCTATCTGGAGTCTTTGAAGCAGAAGAAGGCTTATGAAGACATTTAGACCCTATTGATTGTCTGAAGCCTTTGAAAGGTTCACAGAATTTAAAAATGAAGTTGAAAAACAACTTGGGAGAAGTATTAAATCACTTCGATCGGATCAAGGTGGTGAATATTTAAGCTAAGATTTTTTGGATTATCTCAGGGATAATGGAATATTGTCCCAATGGACTCCACCTTACATGCCACAACACAATGGTGTGGTTGAGAGGAGAAATCGAACCTTGTTAGACATAGTCAGGTCTATCTATATTGAAATGATTTTGATATGATTGTGATATTGATGATTCCAGACAATTGATTCCTCAAGGACTTCAATAGTCGGGATTGTATTAGGAGTGTTAACTACATGTATGTGAATGTGGGAAATAAATGCTCAACTGAAAGATAAATGCCAGACTTGGGTCCAAAAAATGTGATAAATGACTATGTACACTAGATGAAAGTGATTGCTAGCATATTATGTGAAATGATGCATGTCATGATATTGATATGAATGATCAGATAAAGGAGTTGTAATTGGAGTGACCAAAGTGAAAAAGGAGCTTAAAGCCTATAAATGTGTGCATAGAGCCACAATCTCACCAATTCATGAGCCTGGTATCCACAATGGATACGAGACAACATTTGAAATGTGAAGTAAATCACTTGTTAATATAGGAATCACGTAAAGTATACAAAATACACAAGAAGGGGGGGGGGGGGTTGAATTGTGTAATCTTTTCGAAATTGTTAATCTTTGGATATGTCTTGAATATCCTTACAATTATCAGATGAATACCAAAAACACTCTACTCGTCTAACAACAAGAAAATTAAAGTATGAGAGTTAGAGAATAGACGCCTCAATTTTATACTGGTTCACCCCAAACCTTGGGCTATGTCCAGTCCTCAAAGTTTGTTTGAGATTTCACTATACTTTTCAACTTTTACAAGTATTCTTTCTTCCCTTCCAGAGCCTCTTCAGGTCTCTTTGACAAAGTATTCTTTCCACTATCTTAGCCTCTCCAGGCTATAGCCTTTTCTTTCCCTCTTTAAGAAAAATATCTTGAGCTTTACATTACAATAAGATTCGTTGTAACATCCCGTCACTTATGTTAGAGTTAGAATTGTGAATTTTGAAATTTTTTTAATAAATTAGGAAAATTCTCATCATGCATAAATTAATTGTGACACACACATTTTTGCACATTCATATGATTATACATGCATTCTTTGACATTTCCAGGTATAATTGAGTTAGTAAATATGATTAAAACGTGTTTTTGGCAATTTTGGTATTATTTAGGATATTTTGATATTTTTGGTGAAATTTAGAAAAATATCAATTTATTGGCCAATTATGGTGTGACACATGGCATCCTATAATTGGGACAAATGGCTTGTATGTATGATGACAAGTGGACAGCTAGTGGTGACAAATGTATGATATGCAAAGAACCCATGTATTTTATGTTTTGAAAAAAAAAACACTAAGAAGAGTTACGATAGTTTTTAAGCATCTAAAAAATTTCTACTTGGTTTGTTCATTCACCGATCATTGAGTTGCTCTTGATGGTTTTCTGTGAGTTATTCGTATTGCTGGAAATAAAAGTTGAAACAAGTAAGTAACTTAATGATGTTTTATGGTGTAGGAATATACATGCATACATGGGATTGAGAAGTTTGGTTTCGGTGTTAAATAGATTAGATGATTAATTTGAGAGTTAAGAATTGTTTAAAATGGTGTTGAATGGACTCTAGATTGGAAGATATGTATATACTCTGTTCAGGTTTTGAGAAAAGCTGAAATGGTACATGCATATATTGTGCCTGTTGTTTATCTGTAGAGGTGAAGTTGACGTTTAAGTGTGAATCTTGGATTTTAAATTGTGTGTGTTGATGAGCTAAAAATGAGTTGGAAGAATTGTTTTGAGTGTTATTTGAGTTAACTGATGTGAGAATAAACGTGACGAATGGAGAGAAATGAGAAATTATTATAGTGTGAGAAAGTGAAATATGGAAAGTGAGGAAGACGAGTCTTCGTGAAAGTTTGTCGCGACCAACTTTGGTTCGTTACGACCAACTCTTTTTAGTTTGCCGCGGAAAAACTCTTGAGTTCATCGTGGCGATATTTGCAAAATTCCCGAGAAAATCTGATTTCTGGAGGGTTCGTCGCGGCCATCTTTTTTGTTATTGCCGTGACGAAGTCTCATCCTTTATAGTTCAAACATACTTTAGCATTTGGACCATAACTTTCTCTGTCGTTATTAAAATGGGATGATTTTTGATTTGGAATAAACTAGAGACATAGGGATACAACTTTTTTGAAGAAATGGAGTTTTAATTCTATCTTTAAGATTTTCAAGTTTTGGTTGGAAATTGAGGTAAGAATTTTGTTGAAGCTTAAGAACAGTCTAAAATATTTTGAGTATATCTTTTTGTATACTGAACCAAATTGAATGATTTTAGTGTCAATAGAAATTTGAGACATTGGGGAACAACTTTATAGAAAGAAGTTTTGCCTAATTTGGTCATTTACCTTATCAGATTTAGTATGGAAAGTTGACTCGTATGTGTATTAGAGGAAAAATTTGAAGTGATCAAAGAAGTTATGAAATTGTTTGACATTGTTTTGTTTCGATCCAATTTTAAATATACATGGTATTAATGAGGGCTTTTATATCTGAATGACTTGTTGATAAGGATTGCAATATTGTACCATGGAATTGTCATTGAACATGCATTGTGCATACTTTCTATACATTGATATACATAAAAGAACACTTGTGCATTTGTGCAAAAATGTGATATTTGTTAATGTGTTTTGTATATTTTAGAGGAGCACATCGGACATAAGTCGGACCATCCAGGCAATAGCTTATTAGAGCGTACTGTGAGTCAACCTAGATGATTTCCTAGGATTGCTTTGATTTGATTTGTTTAAACTTCCAACATTATTAAACTGTTTGCGATTTGTTTATGAATTCCAGAATTTAATTGTTCGAGGAGATCAATATTTGGGAATGTATTGGAAGTGTTTTGATTGTGGCTTTGATTGCTATGGAATTCTGAATGTTATGTAAATTCTCAATAAAAGTTGAATGCCGAACTTAGGTCCGATGATTATGAGTTTTGTTTAAGCATCATATGTGATTGCCTTATATGTCATATTCAGTATTTGATGCATTTCATAAAAATGCATAATCAGATAAAAGCGTTGTGACTTAAGTTGCCAGTATGAAGTGCTTTCATGTAGAGCTTTACTCTGTGATATATGTGTGTGCACGTAGAGCTATGCTCCGTGATTCTATTCTGACTGAGCCCTATGGGCCAATATTTGTATAAGTATGTGATAGGCATTCAGCCACAACAATAAGAACAAATGTGAGTCTCATATGCATATGTATTTGTTATATATGATCTGTTTTACAATGATTAAATGTTATACCATATTGTGTGAGTTTTTGAATAATAATTGTATGTTAGAATAAATATTTGTGTATTATGTCATGTGTGTATATGATCCGGTGAATTCATCAATGATGGTTCACTCATTGAGTTTGTAAAACTCATCAAAAATTACAATATGTCTTTTCAGGTACGAGACAAGAGACCTAGTTCCTTAGTCAGAATTTAAGGAATCTTTTGGATAGAGAAATGGATCAGATGTTTGTCAGTTGATACCAGAAGTGCTCTAGCATTATTTTTGTAGTTTTGCTAGAATTTGTATAAGGTTTTGTAAATATTGTTTGGTGGAAATAGTGTAAGCTTTATGAATGAATGGAATGAATGGTTTTGTTTTAAAATTTAGTGATTTTGGAGTATGTTAGATGATGCCATGTGTAAGTTGGATTTGTTTTTACTCCAACATACCATTATCATAAGGAATGTACTGAAATGTCCTTCGGGTATTCGGGTATTTGCCTTATGATAGTAGGATGTTGCATTCGCTCTCTTGTTTTGCACTTTGAATACAAAATTTTCTCTAAGTATTGTATAATCATAATTTTCTCTCTTGTAAGCAAAAATTGTTTTAGTCTTCGACTAGGACTAGTATTTATAGCCTAAGTCTCCACTATTTTCTTGAAAACTACTTCTTGAATCTTCAAGAGATCGTTATTTAGTTGAGTTTTGTAACTAACTCCAATTAACAAACTGTTTGACATTTTAGAGTATCTTCCTTTTTATATTGTCTAATATTGTCGCTTTTTCTATTGTTTTCGCTTCGTCTGTTATTTTCGTTTCGTCTATTATTTTTTGTTTCGTTTATTGTTAGTGTTTTATCTGTTGTTTGCGCTTCGTCTGTTGTTTTCACTTTGTCTATTGTTTGAGCTTTATTTGTTGTTTGTGTTTCGTTTATCGTTTACATTTCGTCTGTTGTTTTTGTTTCGTCTGTTGTTTTTACTTCGTCTATTGTTTCACTTCGTCTTTGATGACTTGTATTGTCTGTTGTTGACGTATCGTCTGGAATGACTAAGTGTTATTTACATTTTTCTGCACAGTTAACAAACTTATCAAAACAGTTCATATATTTCTAAGATTATTATTATTTGATTGTCACCAAAATTAATAGAAGTGAAGTCTACTTGACTTAACAATCTCCCCCTTTTTTATGATAACAAATAATCATAATTTTAGAAAGATAAAATGATATTCAGATGAATAGACGAATAATATTTAGATAACTAATGAGACAAAAGATATAAGCATAAAAAATGCATATATGATATATAAAAAGATTTCTATCTTCTCTTCTTTCTTTCTTTTTCTCTTCTCCCCCTATTTGTTATTAATCAAAAAATTCAATAAAGACACTTCATAATTTTAAAAAACATATATTGCATGTTAGTGCGGATTGTTTCGAGGTCTTGTTCAATAGTAACCTGTAGATATGCTACTTCCTCAAGAAGATCACCCACTGAGTCACTCAGGTCATCAACTTTAGTATGAATTTCCTCAATTTCTTTTGCTAAAGCTTCCTGGATGTCCTTTTGTTTTTGACTGACTTCCTTCCAATTTATGAAGTGTTTGAAGAACTCCAAATTAACAGTAGAATCTTGCTGCATTTCACTAGGAAGATGGAGGTTTTCAGCCACAGATGGTTCTGAAGGTAAAATGTCTAAATCTAAGATTTTGATTGTATGAGGTCTGAAGTTTTGTTTTCTTTCTGGAAGATCAAGATCATCAGGTTTAGATAGTTTCATAGTTGGTTGCCCAAGAAGATGTAACACATCCTTGACTGAAGGTATGAAACCTAAAGGTCTGAAATTCATGACCAAATGCACAAAGGTTTCTAAATTGAAATTGATACCTTCAACCATGATACTTTTGCACTGTCCTTGCACTTTCCCAACTACCATGAAGTTTTCATTTGTGATTGAAACTCCAAATTTACTTCCTGATGCTTTCGAAGTGTGGTGCAAAACATAGATACCTCCAGGTTGAGCTGCATTGCATGTATCATCTATGTTCTTCACCACTACTTGAATCTGCTCTTGTGAAAGATCATCTATATTTCCCCCAGGAAACATCTTCTTTTTCCCTTTTTCTTCGTTTCTCACAAGGTTTGAGCATCTTGGTTGTATATCTGGCAAAATTTTTATCAAGGTTCTGTTCATGATTGGATAGATTGTATACAAATCCTTTCAAATCTTCAATGGATATAGTTCTGCCTTCTCATCTTGCAGAATACCATATAATCTTCATTCTTCATGGCTTAGAAGATGTATCGTCTGATCATTAATCGGTATAGGTTCAAATAGTACCTTGACTGACTTTTTCGAAGGTTTTCTGATAATAATTGAACTTCTGCTTCGAATAGATACTGATTCTTCAATAATCTTTATTCTCAAAATTCACCCCTCCTAATAAAAATTTCGTCCTCGAAATTTCATATACAATGGATCTCAGATAAGGGAATTAATCCGCTCCTTTCTATTCTGATTCTCACTCATTTCCTTATAATTATTCGCAATTCCTCACATTCGGTACCAGAAATACATTTATCCGATCTTAACACTGTTTATTAATCCAGTCCATATAACACTTTACTGATCTATTTTCACAACGGTCACATAGAAACCATTTAATAACGAATTTAGTCTTCTTATTTACCTTTATCTCAATGGACTCTATGAATATCAGTCTCACTTTTGTTTTAACAATCACGTCTGTCAGTTATCTCTACGAATAACTATTCAATTTCACACTCTAAACCTCTTATTACTCTTCCTGTACACTATTGCTGAAACACAACACTTTGATGATTCCTAGAGATTTCTCTAACAGTTTCTTTGGCGGGTAAAACACATACTTTCATAATGCAGTCATAAATATCATTTTCTCAAAAGTTGAATCCCAACAGGATTTTCCAATACGGTTTAAAATTTCTAACTTCCCAACTGTTTTGTCGTCCACTAACATACACTATGATTCAAAATTCTATAACCAATAATGACGATTCCTTTTAATTCTTCAAATTCACTAATACCTCAACCTCAATCACTATCGCTTGATTAGTCACGGTCATAATCGAAATGTTTCTATCCGACTAGTATCGAACAATATCCAACACAATAAATTCCTATCATCAATTATAATACATTCTAAGAGATTATACTTATCTCTATGCACGTAGAACTACTTTACACACTTTCCCTCGGACTTTTGTCATTTAGGATAAGTCCAAAGACTCAAGAATTTTCAATAACTCCAAATTCAATACACATAATCTCATAATCAGACGTTTCATCACAACACATTCGACACATATTCCTTTACACTATTTTCCTTTATAGATTCAAGAAGCCTATTACATACCGGGTTCCTTACGTTGACGTAATGCACATTTCCTCGATAATAGAGTCTATCTCTCACACTGAGTTTCCACTAGAATCAGTCTCCCAATAACGACTTTTATTCACTTCAATTTATTTCCAGCTTATCCTCTCCTTACTAAATTCTTCGATTATTATCATCCGATCAAACCGATATCCACTACGACCTCGAGGCAATGTATGCGGAATCAATCAGTCCATCCACAAAATCACATCTATCTTCCAATGCAGTCATACTACCCAGAGGTATACTCACCTCTGACCCTAACTGTAACCTTTCACTATCCACATGTAGTCTATATGCTAAACGCGATGCAATGCAGTGCAACGAAATGCATATGCTTCAAATCAAAATTAAAAGCATACCCGCGACAGCATCCGGGGAATCCTGGGTCTCCTGCCGAATCATGGCATAGACCCTGGCCTGAGATTGCTATCTGCTGCTCAGGTCCTCCGACCTCAATGCTGATCCCTCTGTTTGACCTCGGCCTCGGCCTCGGCCTCTCCATCCGGATCCACTTCCACGGCTCTGATGCACCGGGGTATTGCTACCAGATCTTCCAGTCATGGCAGACTGGGCTCCCACAGTCTCGGGGCAGTTCCTCACTAAGTGGTCCATCGAACCACACCTCAGACATGCTCCAGATAGCCATCGACACTCTCCACTGTGTCTCTTACCACAATGCTCGCATGGAGGAAAAGTCCGCTTGAACCTCGACACGCCTCATACTACCAGTCTGCATAAAGCTATCTCTCCGTCCATGTATCGCCTGTCTAGCCCCTCTGCGGACCTAAAGGGCCTACTTTGACGCTTGCTGTATTCTCTGCCAGCATTTCCTTGGCTATCACTCGATCTCTTATGCCTAGTCCCCGACCAGCCTCTACCATCTACTGTCTCAACAAATGCTCTATCCTCATCTTTGCAGCCTCGCTCAATGAAATTGCCCATGTCAGACCTGGCCAAGAGGGTACGGATCTCTAGATTGAGTCCGCCCTCGGAACGCCGACACTTGTCAGCCTCAGAGGCCACCAGTGAAGAAGCATAAACCAACAGTTCGTTGAACCGCACCTCATAGTTGGCCACGGTCAATCGCCTTTATCTCGGCTTCTAGAACTCCCAGAGCTTCATGTGCAGATAAATCTTGGGCATGAAATTATCCTTAAACACCCTCGTAAAGTCACCCATGTCGATTATGCAGGGCTGGTAGTACTTGCCTTAACAGTCTTCCACCATCGATATGCGTAACCTCAGTAAAGAGAAACCGCGTAGTCGAAACGCTCATCCGGGTCACAGTCCATCTGATCGAGGACTCTCTCAGTCCTCTCCAGCCATCCCTCGGCCTCCGCAGGGTCGGTGCTACCATAAAAGTCAACCGCCCCCTGCTTTCGCAGTAAATCATATCTCCGTTCCCGTCTTGCAGGAACTTGAGGAGGCAACTCCTCTGAACGAGGCGCAGGAGACTCCCTACTAGCTCCTACCGATTCCAGGTCAGCTGGTAACTCAACTCGATCTCCCAGTACGGATGACCTAAAACAGACAAGAAATTCCGATCAGTTCCACTTTCCTTTTAGTAATTTCAGCTTAATTTCACTAATCCCCAAAAGATGCCAAACCATGCTCTGATACCACTAAATGTAGCGCCCCCTCACCGTAGGACACACATCGGGAAACCAGGAGGTCGCTCCGATACATATCCCACGATGAAGGTGCACTACCAGAACATTTTTCCACTAATAACCACATGGCATTGCAATAAATTAAAACCATAAAATAACTCAATATCAGAAACCAGTATATTTGAATCCAAAATAATAATCATCTGGTACAGTCATCCAATGTCAGAATAGACAAGTCTATCAGTCTCCTAACAAAACCAAAAAGGAAACTGATACAAACATCTATCCTAAGTCATCCTCAAAAGCTAACCCAGCTGACCGACCTGTGTGCCATCACGTCCCTCGCCAGAGGCTTCGCACGGCAGGAATGAATATCTTCGGAGCTAGGAGTCTAGCCTATCAGTCCTGAAAAATAGATTGCAATTTTGGGTGAGTTTGCGAACTCAGTGAAAAACCATCATCGATGGTTCACTCAAATAATGCATTACGCAAATTGCGTACAGCACGACACAGTAACATCAATTTACAATATTATATACAGTTTATAGTAGTCTATAACAGTTTGATGAGTTTATATCGATTTACAACAAGACACGATATCGATCAACAATACTGATGGCGTAGAATAGTTTACAGTAACACATCACAATTTACAGTAAATCATGGCATCACACAGTTTTGGCAGTTCAGTCAGTCATGTATATAATGCATATGAGACTCTTTCCGATTATTCAGTATTGCGCCCAAGTGCTCATCCAAGCTTGATGAGGGGCGCGTCGTGATTTCTCCCCTGCTAAGCCCAGACAAGATAAAGGTTCGAGCTCGAGGCTCTTTTCAATGATAATAGCAACTTGGGACACGCCCATTATGTGATCATGCATTTACGCGTGCGGTCACGGTGTTGAGAATTGAGATTTAGTATTCAATGATTCAAGAATTTACAAGATATGGCTATAAAGCTCAAGATATCAGCCTCCCAAAGGTCATACAAATGATCTAGTTCAAGACAAAGAAAGTATGCAATTCAATCCAATCAATTTCGGAAATCAGGAAATAGTCCAGTCCAATTCAGTAGTAGCATGCAATTCGATCCTAATCACGCCAGTAATCATACAGTTCACCTTTGCAAGTAATTCATACAGAGCATATAAACAATTCAAGAATTTGAGAAACCAACTAGGTTACTCACCTGTAACTTCCGAGCTACTGCCTGGAAGTCCCAGCAATGTCCGTGGAACGACGATCCAACGGCGCCTCTATAACAGTAAAGTACAGTCCCATTACTAGATGCTAAATTAAACAGTTCAGTAATGCATATGCCTCAGTGAAATGATGTACGATGCATGATCACGATTTTCCGGTGCTAAATCCCAATTTCGGTACTTAAAGCTCAATCCTATCTCTTTGTTCAATTGATCACCAATCAATGATCCATTCCTAAAATTCAGTCAATTTCCTCAATTTGAATCGCCTATAGCAATATCTTATTTATCGGGTCGAAACCTCCATTGCAATTTCTAATTAAAACTCCAATAGTCTCAATTTGACACTTAAGTCACACTATGAATCACAATTGACCCTAAATCTCTATAATTCAGTACCAATTAAATCAAATCAAATTCCCATAATTATTCTCAGTTGTAGGCCTCTTTTCCTATTTCATAACGAATCTAAAATTACCTCAATTGGAGGTCTACACCAAAAGATATGCCCGATAAACCATAATTTAAACCAATGAAACAGTTCCTCGCCGCGACCTTGCGGCCTTCGCCGCGACGTATAAAACGCTCGCGCGGTGAACACTCTGATCACTTGGCATGGCAAGACGCCAAAGGCTCGCCGCGACGTATCAATTTTTCCACTCGTCGCGTCGTCTACCCAAGCTCGCCGCGACTAACACATTTAATTAAATTCAATTTATTCGTCATGACGGTTTACAACCTTCTCGGCTCATTGTCGCACTCATGACGATCCGATCGTCTTCTCCGATCGATCTTCCACCATTAACGCCATTAAAACCCCCCATTAACACTCTAACTACTCAAACTTACCCAATAAATGCCATAAATGCTGATAACAACCATTAAGGACAACATTAAAGCCTTAAAACCTTACCAAATCACAGATCGAAACCCAAATCGTCGTAACCCTAGAAATCTGTCGAAACCCACGATCCACCAATCTCAAAGCTTCTAACCTTCACCAATCACCATAAATCACTTAGCCTAGCACAATCAGAAGAAAACCCATAAGAAAGAATCAAGAAATCCTTACCTATGGAGGAATCGAAGGACACCGTAGAGGGAAGAAGGAGAAACGAAGAGCCTTAGGTGATTTTTCCCCAAATTTCTCAAACCTAGGCTATATATATAGACCTAAGTCTCCATATCAGTCCAAATTTTAGTCTCTAAATTTCAATGGCCTAATATATTTATTTCCTATCAGTAAAATTCTAATTTTTCCTTTGCCATTGAACAGTTCTTTCAAGATTATCTGAATAATCGATTCATCACTCCAAAATTTTCGATTAGGGCTTTTCTCCCTAATTTCCCAAAAATTTCCTGTAAGCCTCTATAAATTACCAATCACTCGTAAACAATTCTAAATCAGTCCATTGAACCTAATAACTCCTAATTCCTTAATCAACTCTCAAATAGTCAATTCAGTCAGTCCAGTCAATTCACAATGCAATCAGTTCATACTTACAATTAAATGCCGAAAAAATCATGAATGCATGTACCTATGAATAAATACATATGTAAGAAACCAGTTCCTCACAAATCGAGGTCGAATGTAATCAATCAAGAATGCAATGAGACCTTTCGGTCCGTCCCAAATTACCAGAATACCCTTGCTCGCAGTAACGGGATGTTACATCAAATCTTTTTTATTGATTGGTTGAGCAGGATTATAAGATTCCAGTTGATGTGCCACTATTTTTTTCTTCTTTTGAACTTCAGATGAAGAAACCTTCTTTAGACTGGGTTTTTGCTTCTTTTGTTCTTCTTCCAGTTTAAAAGAAAGTTGTTGTTGAGGTTTCTTCTTCTTAAATACTAGCTTTTTATTTATCTCTGTCTCTTTAGGTGATTTTGTTGATTGACTTTGCAAAATGGAGACAATTGATTTAGTAGATTGATGTGTTTTCTCTAGTTTTTCAAAATCTTCATCAAGGGTAAGAACTTTCTGTTTCTTTTGTTCTTGTTGACGTAAAGTCAATAGTCTCGGTGACCTTCTTGATTGTTTAGATTTTTCTGAATGAAATGGCTTTGCCTTTCTCTTCAAAGACACTTGTTGTAATGATTGTTTAACCAGGTTTCCCTCTTCCTGTGGAATTGTCTTAGTTTTGATTGATACATCGATGATTTCTCAGTCTTCTCTTTCGTTAATGTTCTTTCTATCAATCGAGGTTTTATTCTTTTTGTAGGTGTAATACGTTCACTCTTACTCCGTCTTACTATATGCTCCCCCTCAGATCTTGCTTTCGGTGTAAAAGTTGTATCCGCCTCATCTTCACGCTTTAATCCCATTCTGCTAATAGTGGTGGCATTAATAATGCTTTTTACATCTATTTTCATCCTGTTAGCTATGTCGAGAAGAATTCTAGAATCTTTAAAAATCCTTGTCAACAACATACCATATGGTAAAGAGCTAGAATCTCTTTTTGACTTCATCATGTACTTCAAAATTAAGTACGGAAGATTAATGGTTTGAAGATTGAGTAGGTGAAATAGACATTGTTCATCCATCATTGTCATAATGTGTTTCAAGCCTAATCTTGGTAGAGCACAATGAAGAAGTAGTGAAAGTATAACCCTAGCCTTTGGAACAAGAGTTGACGCCTTCTTGTCTCTTGGGTCAATATTTCCATATAGTTGTCGATTGAGGTGTGCTTTATCTGCACAACCTTGAGTAATCCACTTTATTTTATGAGACAGTCTTACTCTAATACTTAGACACTCACTGACCTTCTCGATTGAATCTAGTGTCATGATAACCGACAATCCATCTACCATTGATACTAAGGTGTCATCTACCACCTTTGCATTTTTCCAAAAATCATATATCTCATTCAAATTGACTTTTTCACGAACCTTAAAGAAATTTCTCTAGCCAGCTGCATCAATTTCTGGTTCAATGTCTATCTGATTTTCCTTCAAGGAGATGAAATCAACATGTATTCCATAGACAAGAGATTGCTCCATTTGTGATCTGTATTAATAAGAAATAAAAAAACACAAATGTATTTTGTTCAAGGTAACGATGTTAGTTTCTGAAGGTAAGAATATGAAATGAACGAACTTGAAGCTTAGAACAGAGTGATGAATCGTCTTGATTGAGCACACTAAACACTTCAATTTCAAAGTATTTCAAGAATATTCTAGAGTGAAAAATATTTTAAAAACTCGAGAAGTGTTTTTTTTATATCTACTCTTGAAAAGTTTCCGTCTATAACTTACTGTTACTGTTTACTTGAAAACTTATAACTTTTCATCTTCTTTTTGTGTGAATCAACTGGGTCATGTCGTATCAAACGAATGGTCATTCAACATTACCATATTCAAGTTCCGTCTGATTTCTTTGAATCTATCTTCACACTAGTGAAGACATCTACCCATTGTTGATTTGTCTCAAGAAATTGTAGACTAATGGTTCCTCTCTGTACATAGTCTCGTTGAAAATGATGTCTGAATTCAATATGCTTTGCCCTTGAATGTTGTATTGGATTCTTTGATAGATTGATAGCACTTGTGTTGTCACAAAAGATTGGAATTTTTTCTTCTTGTATGGAGTAATCTTCTAACTAATACTTAATCCATAACATTTGTGAACAATAGCTTGCAGTTAACATATATTCAGCCTCTGCAGTAGATAGAGCAATTGAACTTTGCCTCTTTCTTGACCAAAAAACTAGATTATGACCAAAAAAGTGACATCCTCCACTTGTTCTCTTCCTATCAATCCTATCTTCAGCGTAATGAGCATCATAGTAGCCAATCAACCTGAAATCTTTACATTTTTCATACAATAAACAAAAATCAGTAGAACCTGACAAATATCTCAATATTTTTTTAATAGCAATATAATGAGATTCTCTAGGATTTGCTTAAAACTTGCACATAAACAAACACTAAACAATATATAGTAAAGTAAAGAACCAATAATTCCTTTGAAAAGAGTTTATTCAACCTTCTTACCTACTTCATCCTTTGATACGAGGTTTGAAAGGTGCATAAGAGTTGACATAGGTTTAACCTTTTCCATTTTATACTTGACTAACAGTTCTTTGATATATTTTTGTTGATGAATAAAAATCTTTTCTTCAGTTTGCTTAACTTGTAAACTAAGAAAAAAATTTAATTCACCCATCATATTCATTTCAAATTCACTCTTTGTAAGATTTTCAAAACTGGAACATAGTTTGTTAGAAGTTACACCAAAAATAATATCATCTACATATATCTATACTATAATGAAATCATTTGTAATACATTTTCTAAACAAGGTCTTATCTACTTGACCTCTACTAAAGTTATTTTCAATCAGAAAATAACTTAGATGATCATACCAAGCACGAGGTGCTTGTTTTAATCCATACAAAGCTTTATGAAGTCTATAGACATAATCTAGTTTATCAAAAACTTCAAAACCAGGAGGTTATTTTACATTAAATTCTTCATCAATAAAACCATTCAAAAAGGCACTTTTCACAACCGTTTGAAACAGTTTTATATCATGACAAACTGCATATGCAAACAAAATCCTAGTAGCTTTTAATCTAGCTACAGGAGCATAAGTTTCATTATAGTTTATTCCTTCTTATTGATTATAGCCTTGAGCTACTCATCTAGCTTTGTTACGATTTACTCTACCTGATTCATCAAGTTTATTCTTAAAAACCCATCTGCTTCCTCTGATTGACTTATTAGAGGATCTAGGAATTAAAGACCAAACTTTGTTCCTTAAAAATTGATTTAACTCCTCTTGCATGGCTAAAATCCAAACTTCATCCTCAAGAGCTTCATCAATTTTTTAAGGTTTTAATTTGGAAATAAAAGCTACATTTTTCTCTCTTCTAAATTTGGACCTAGTTCTCACACCTTCTGAGGTCTTACCTATAATCAAAATTTTTAGGTGAGAGGATTTATACTTCCAGTCTTTTCTAAAGACTAAATTTTTCAGGAATATCTTCTACCTTATCAAATGAAACATCTGATGGTGACATGTCTATGTTATCAACAAAAGGAGCAGATAGAGTTTCATCATCAAAATTGTTTCTTCTATTTGGTTGTGAATCATCATCAAACTTATCATGCATAGATTCTTCAACAGATTTAGAAACAAGATTATAAAATCTATAAGCTTTAGAAGACATCGAATATCCTAGAAAAATTCCTAAATTGATCTTAGAATCAAATTTGTCCAAATTCTCTTTTGTATTCAATATAGTACATTTGCAACCGAATGGATGGAAGTAAGAGATATTTGACTTCCTTCATTTCCATAACTCATATGAAGTTTTGTTTAAGAGAGGTCGCAAAAGTTTTCTATTTTGAATATAACAAGTTGTATTCACAGCTTCTACCCAAAAATACTTAGGAAAATTCATTTCACGTAGCATGGTTCTTGTCATTTCCTGAATTGCTTTGTTCTTTCTTTCTACAACTTCATTTTGCTGTGGAGTTCTAGGAGTAGAGAAATTATGGAAAATTCCATTCTCTTCACAAAGCATTTTGAATTTTTCATTTTCAAATTCTCTACTATGATCACTCCTAATTCCAGTGATAGAAATTCTTTTTTCATTTTGTAACTTTTTGGATAACACTTTAAAACACTTAAGAGATTCATCTTTATGTGATAAGAACAATATCTAACAAAATCTAGTGAAGTCATCAACAATTACGAGATCATACTTCTTTCCACCAAGACTTAGTGTTCTAGTTGGACTAAACAAATTTGTATGTAACAATTCTAGAGGTTTAGACGAGGTTACAACTTTTTTATAAGAAAAATATGTTTTTACTTATTTTGTTTTTTGACAACTCTCACAAAAGAAATCTTTGTTAAAACTTATTTTTAGTAATTCTCTTACCAAATCATGTTTAACCAACTTGGAAATATGTTTAAAACTAATATAACCTAGCTTTTTATGCCAAATCAGTTTTTCCTCATCTATTGATATAAAACATGAAATATTTTGACTTTTTAAATCTTCTAAGTTAATCTTATAGAGATTGTTTTGTCTCTTAGCAGGAAAGAATATGGAATCATCCTTGTTTTTAATTACACAAGAATTTTGATTTAAAGGATACTTCAAAGCCAGAATCACATAATTGACTTACACTAATCATATGATGCTTTAAACCTTCAACTAGTATAACATTATCAATAGACGCAAATGAATCTTTACTAATTTTGTCGATTCCAATTATTTTGCCCTATTAGTTGTCTCCAAAAGTTGTCGATCCTCTTTGTTTATTTTGGATTTTTAGGAACATAGAACTTTTTCCTGTCATGCGTCGCGAGCATCCATTATCCAAGTGCCATTGGTGCTGGTTGCTTTTTCCAAGAAGGTAGATTTGCAATATGTATTATGTCTTTCTTAGGTACCCATATTTTCTTGGGTCCTTTAGGGTTAGTCTCTTAATTATTCTTCGAATAATAATAAGAAAATTGTTTCTTTTGCTTCCTATTAGGAGCAAAACTCATATCATAACGAACATTGGTATTAGTGAACCCTAACCCACTCTTATCATTTGGGTGTCTATATTTTTCAATCATATCGTTCATCTTTTTTGTGCTTTCAGTAAATGTTGATATATTTGCTGAAAGACTATTAATCCTCTGTTTGAATTGACTAATTTCTTCAGATCTATCTACAGTTACTTTCTTTTCATATCGTCTACTTGTTTCTTAAGGCAGATATTTTCTTTTTCCAACACTTCTATGTTCTTCACGTTTTCAAAAAATTTCCTTTTTAAAGCCTTATATTGTTTTAATATAGCATATGAATCTTCTAGCAATTCTAAATATGTTTCTTGTAGTTCATTAGAATTAGAAGTTACCTCATTGTCGCTTTCCTTCTCAGCTACTAAGCATATATTTACTTGTACTTACGCTTCTGATTCAGAATCAAATTCGGACGAATCCAAATCTTCCCAAGTTGCCATCATGCCTTTTTTATGTCTTTAGTTTTCTTCTGTTTTCTTTTGAGCAACGAACATTCAGACTTGTAGTGTTCTGGTTTGTTGCACTCATAGCAGACGATATAATTTTTTCTCATTCTTGACTTCGTCTTTTCTATTTTTCTTAAAAGAAAAATCTTTATTTCCTTTCACTTTCTTTTTCCACATCCTTCTAATCTTTTTTTGAAATGAAGGATAATTCATCATCTTCTTCACTTAACTCTTGATCAGATTCACTGGCATCATCATTCTTGATTTCTTTAATCTTTAATGCTTTTGAAGATGTAATTCTACTTCTCTGGTTCTTTTGATTCTTCTAACTAGCCTTTAATTCTATAGATTTGTCTCTTCTAGGTTTATCTTCTACATCAAGCTCTACTTCATGTATCTTTAAAGAACCAAGCAATTCATCTAGCTTCAACACGCTTAGGTCCTTAACTTCTTGTATTGCTGTAACTTTAGGTCTCCATCTTTTAGGAAGACTCCTGAGAGTCTTTATAACATGATCTTGATTATCTTAGATTCTCCCAAGAGTTTTAATCCCATTAACAATAGTTTGAAATCGTCCAAACATCTGATCAATAGACTCATCCTTTTTCATCGTGAATAGCTCATACTGATGTATAAGAATGTTGATCTTGGACTCTTTCACTTTATTTATTCCTTCATGTGTGATGGATAATGCGCCCCATATCTCCTTTGTAGTTTCACATCCATGAACCTTATCATATTCACTTCTGCTTAGGGCACAACTCAAAAAGAACTTGGCCTTTGAGTTTAATTGAAATCGAGCTTTCTAATCGGCTGACTATTTTTTATGAGAAATGATATTGCCTTCATCATCTATTGGTGTGTATAGTCCATTCTTGATGATATCCTAAATATCAATATGTGTGGATTCTATGAAGAGCTGCATCCTGTCCTTCCAATAATGATAATCCTCACCATTAGACGAAGGAGGTCTTGTGATCGAGACACCTTCAGCTATAAAAATATGTGATTCAGCTATGGATCTTTATCCTCACTTTGTAAAGGTGGTTCTTGGAAATCGAGCTTTGATACCAATTGAAGTAAATCACTTCTTAATATAGGAATCACGTAAAGTATAATAAATAGACAAGAAGGGGGGTTTGAATTGTGTAATCTTTTCGAAATTGTTAATCTTTAAGATTTCTTGAATATCTTTACAACTATCAGATGAATACCAAAAATATTTTACTAAAAATTGATAAGTATTGAAATCGCAAGTAACTTTATCTACTCGTCTAACAACAAGAAAACTAAAGTATGAGAGTTAGAGAATAGACGTCACAATTTTATACTAGTTCACCCTAAACTTTGGACTACATCTAGTCCTAAAAGTTTGTCTGAGATTTCACCATACTTTTCAACTTTTACAAGTATTCTTTCTTCCCTTCCAGAATCTCTTCAGGTTTGATTCTTTCTGCTATCTTAGCCTCTCAAAGCTACAGCCTTTTTTTCTCTCTCTAAGAAAAATATCTTAAGCTTTACATTATGGTAGGATTCGCTCTCTTGTTTTGCACTTTGAATACAAAAGTTTCTCTAGGTATTGTCCAATCACAGTTTTCTCTCTTGTAAGTAAAAAATTGTTTTATTCTTTGACTAGGACTAGTATTTATAGCCTAAGTCTCCATTGTCTTCTTGAAAACTATTTTTTGAATCTTCAAAAGACCGTTATTTAATTGAGTTCTGTAACTAACTCTAACTAACTAACTATCTGACGTTCTAGAGTATCTTCCTTTTTGTATAGTCTAATATTGTCACTTTGTCTATTGTTTTCGCTTCATCTGTTATTTGTGCTTCGTCTATTATTTTCGCTTTGTCTGTTGTTTTTTGCTTCATCTGTTGTTTGCGCTTCGTTTATTATTTGCGCTTCGTCTGTTGTTTTTGCTTCGTCTGTTGTTTTTGCTTCGTCTGTTGTTTGCGCTTCATCTGTTGTTTTTTCTTCGTCTGTTGTTTTCACTTCGTCTGTTGTTTCACTTCATCTGTGATAACGTGTATCGTCTATTACTGACGTATTGTCTGGGATGACTAAGTGTTATTTACATTTTTCTACACACTTAACAAACTTATCAGAATAGTTCATATATTTCTAAGATTAATATTATTTGATTGTCATCAAAATTAATAGAAGTGAAGTCTACTTAACTTAACAAAATGAGCCCAGTATCCATAATGGATAAGGGACAGTTAAATAGGCACTCAGTCACAACAAAATTAAAAAGAAAGTTGAGTCACATGTGCATTTGCATATGTATATATAAAAATATATATGTATGTATAATGTGAACTGTGGTGAGGAATTTATTGAATTGTGTTGAAATAGTAATTATAAAGCGTTTGTGTTCCTAATGTATTTGTTAAAATGTGAGATACATATATTATGATTTGGTAGACAATTAAATGATGTGATAATTAGGAATTGGTTTAAATAATGTGATGTGCTTGAGAACTTGGATTTTATATGTTTGCAATATTGTGTCCTAACTTGAGTGAACACGTCAAAGATGGTTCATTGATTGAGTTCATAAACTTATCAAATTACATTGTTGATTTTCAAGTACTAAGACAACTTAGTTCTAAAACAATCTAGTAGCAATCTAGTAGCAACCTAGTATTGTCTATTTTGGAACCAAAAATGACTCAAAGGCCTGGTCAACTGATACTGAAGCATCTAGATAGAATATTTTGGTCCAGTACCTAGTTTTATGTTGTACACATTATATAGAGTTGTGAAATTTGACATGTCATGTATTGTATAAACTAGAGTTATGAGTGTAATAACATAATGGATATTTATGTTTATGAATTAAATGCAAGTAATTTAATGACAATATATGCTTATGTTTATGAATGAAGTGAGAGAACTTAGTTTTTTTAAATGTTTATGTTTTATATGATGCCATGATAAATGATGTGACTTCTCTAACATGTCGTTTCCATGGGGTATGTGTTCGAATGTTCTCTGGAATGTTGGGTATGTGCTCTATGGAAGTGGAATGTTGCATCAACATAACAAGCTGTTACCAGAACTAGAGTAGAGTTGGAATCTATTCAGGATAAGCTTGCTTTTGATCCTTTAAATCCTATCTTATTGAACACTGAGAAGTCCCTTATGATATCTTATTTATCCAAAGCCTGGGATCATGATAATATAATAGAACAAAAAGCCAAGGTCTATTAGCTAATCAAAGTAGAAAGGTGCTGTTGGACCCCGATCTTTGAGTGAAATTTGAATTATGAAAATAAAATTTAAGGAGTGCTTGGTGAATGTATTGTATAATGGATGGCTTAAAATTTAAAGAATATTGAGAAGAAAAGAAATGATTTGATTTTGATATCTTTGGGGTTTTGAGTGAATTGGTATGGTTTATGAAATTAAGTGGATGAGTTGATTGAAATTAAGTTGAAAATCATGAATGAAAAGAGAAAGTGTGAAAATATGAAAAATTGTGAAATAGTTGACTTTTTGGCCTTTAAAAGTTGACTTTTGATTTAGGCATAATTTGAGAAAATGTTCAATATGAAACTTGTAGGTTACGTTAAGAGCTTTCTGTAGCCATAAAGTTTGCAATTTTTTGATATCGGGAGTGGAAGTTATGATTAGTCAAAGTTTATATTTGAAATGTTTGACTTTTATTATGGCTGAAACTTTGACTGAGAAATTAACCTAGTTAGAGGTTAATTGAGCTTTGATGTTCTTCATAAAAGTTGAAGGATTTGATTTGATCTTTATTTCGATATAAAGCATGCAATTTTTCAATCTCAGAATAATAAGTTATGATTTTTACAAGTTTATATTGTGATTTTAGCAAGATTATTAGAGGATAGTATCTTTGACTGAAAAATGGACTCCCTTAGGAGTCGAATTGATTTTTATGTCCTTCGTGGAAGATGTAGAGCTTCCTTCAAGCTTTCTATAGAGACTAATTTTGTCAAAATTGGAGTTCGGAAGTAAGAGTTATGAATTTTGGAAGTTTCGGATTTTTATGTGAAAAAAAAAGAATAATGAAGTTTCGGATTTTCGGATTGTCACGACGCCGTTTTGATTCTTTGGTTTTCTTGACTTTACTTTCTCAAATCCGACCTTTGTTCACTATTTTGCTTATATCTTTTCCGTCCGACATCCGATTGAGGCGTTGGATTCCTAAGACAATTCCCTACATCCTCATGGGAAATTTATAATTTTTTTTAGATTAAATTAATGGTGATTAATTTAATCAAAGTGAGTCGGAAAATTTTCCGAACCTAGTTCAGTATTTTGTGAAATTCGGGATCTGTAGAGATCCGATTGAAGTCATTCTTGAGGCGAAATAAAGATAAGACAAGGGGCTACAAATCATATGAAGAAATGAAATGTCAATTTTGCCCCTAAGACCTTCGAATTATGAATAGAAGTTCGGATTAGGGTGTAATTTTTGGATTAGGAACACCTAAGAGTATTTTGAGCATAAATTTTGATCTGCGAATCGAAATGAGGCGATTCTTATTTTGAATTAAACTAGAGACATAAGGCTACAATTGTTATGAAGACATTGAGTTTCAATTCTGGCATTAAGAATGTGAATTTCTGGATGGAAATAATCGTACATGGAAAATGTGTTAGAATATGGATATACCCGAACTGTTTTGGGCATAACTTTTGGTGTAGTGATCCAAATTGAGCGCGATCAGTGGCGTTGGATTCGTATGATTGAGAGGAACATTTCTCTAGAAGGAAGTTTGGACAAATTCCTTCAAATTGATAGTGCAAATCAATCTGCAAGTGAGCATGACTTAAAGTAACATGTTAGGGGCATTTTGGTCTTTACTCAAATTTTAAATGACATGGCATTTTTATAAAGTTAAAGGATGTCGTTGGGGAAGATAAGAACCACGATTATTCAAGAAGAAAAGAAAGAATAAGAAGAGAATGGAGAGAAGAAGTTTTCGTATGGAGAAAGAAGAAAGAGAAAGTGAGATGTCGAAAATTTTTAGGTCTTTGAGTTTGAGTTTTGCTTGGTTTCAAAGGAAAAACATGGAGAATGAAGAAAGCTAGCTTTGGGAACCAAGAAATCCGAAAATAGAAGGAGAAAGAGGTAAGAGAAATTTTTCAACTTTGAGTTTTTGATGAATTTTTAGTTTAGAAACATGGATAAGGACTTGGGTTTGTGATTTATGAAGTTGATTTTGTTATTTTTGCCTTAGGTTATGTTTAATTTTGGTTATGGAAGATTCTAGAGAGAGAAAGCTTAGTGAAGAAGATGATGAATAGTAAAATTTGGGGGTTTTTGAAATTGATGATTTAGATAGCTTGAATTAGTGACGAATTTGAGATATCCTAAGTTAATTTTGATGTTTATGCTTTAGGTGAAGTTTAATTTGAAAAATTGAAAATTGGAGGTTTAGGCCAAATTTAGAAATTTGGGGATTTTGTGAATTAATGGTGTAGAATCATCAATAATAGTAGGAATTGGTGAAGTATGAAATCAATTTTGAAGAAATTGTGATTTATGGTATTGAATTTGTGTAAATTGGTTTAAGCCAATTTGAAAATTGGGGATTTTCAAAATTGGAGATTGAAATAGCTTGAATATGAGAGGAATTGATATTTCCTAAGTTCAATTTGAGAAATTAAGTTAATTATGATATTGAAGTTGATTGGATTGATTTAGGGAATTTTCAACTGGAAGGAAGAAAGGAGAAAAGGTCAAATTGAAGCATTGGACAAGATGCTAGCATGGATATGAGGTGGGTAGTATATTTATTTATTGAATTATAAGCTAAATGTGAATTTTTGAAAATTAAATAAAGCAAAATTTGATTTTTGATAAATTATTATTGAAAAAAAAATGTTCGAAAAAGGATGTAAATGTTTGAAATTATGATTTCAATGGAGTAAAATGAGTTTTAGAAAATGCAAGACTTATGAATTTCATGGTTTTCAAATTATGTGATTTATGATTTAAATGATTTAAAGAAATTAGTGCATGTTTGGTCATGAATGTGATTATTATGTGATTAATTTGGTGATGTGCATTTCATTAGATTGATTATGTGAATTCATGTAAATATATGCTTGTGTCATTTATGACACAATTTGATGTTATGAGATGAAAAATGTGAAAAGCAAGATGTTTGAAAAGTGCCTTCGGGCCATCTAAAATTATGTTTTGCTTATGTGCTATATGGGTTTGGTAAGGTCCTTTGTGAGTCAGCGCTGTCTCTACTTTTTATAGCCTTCTCCCGGCTGCCCGCTAGTGGCATAGGAGCTCCGATCTCGGACTCCCCTCTGTTCACGGCTGCACAGAACCGCTATGCGGGAATGTGCAGTACGTCCTATTTTGGATCGAACCAAACCAATTCTGATGTTTTATGTGTTTTTAATTTGATTATGATGTGATACACCATGATGTGATGCATTCATGTTTAAGACTGTGCATGTTTTGAAAAATGTTTGAGATTTTGAGAAACGAGAAAGTAAACTTTTCAAGCATGAAATTCCTGAAACTGGATATAAATGTTTTGAAACAAATGAAAATTTTGAGAAAAATCTTAGAAAGTGTTGATGAAATTGAAAAGTTTGAAAATGAGTTTTTGGAGAAATTCTTAAATGGGAAATGTTTGAAAAGTTTGAAAAATAAAAGATTTTTCGCTTATTATTCGATTTATAAATATATTATCCACGAGCTTAGAGCTCACCCCTTTCATCCCCATCTCCGTGTTTTCACGCAGGAGATCGGATGGAAGACAGTATGATGTCAACCCGATAGTTTTGTATGCTTTGTTTTATGTGTAATGTTGGAGTTTAGTTTTGAAGTTGTGAAAAAGGTTTTGGATTATGTATTGCTTTTGTTTATGGCTTGAAAAGTCATCATGTAAATTATGATGTATTTCGGTTATGAGTTATGTATGATTGTGGAATAGATTTTGTACGTAAATTTGAATTGAGATGGATATAAATGGCAATTGGAATGTATATGAATGGCTTGTGATTGAATTATGGATAATTAAGTTGAGATGTATTATGGATTGGAATGATGAAGTGTTTAGAACTAAGATTGTATTTCTCTTGGTGTTTGGATGCGGACGGAGGTCCGATGTTGCCTTAATGCTATTGGATTATGTGTATTAGAAGTGCGTTTCTTTGGTTTTTAAATTTTGAAATGTCAAAATACGATCGTTATCTTCTTAGAAATTTGGTAAAATTTTGGTAAAATGGGTTTAAAGAAATGAGTTTGAGGATTTATATGATTGTATAAGAAATGATTAAGATGAATTAAATGAATTGAAATTGGTGATGATGAGTTTCCAAAAAGGAATTGTATGGAATGGTTATGATTTGAATGAGATTGATTAAAGAAAAGGAATGAATAAGAGGAAAAAAATTTATACGATTTGAAATGTCGTAAGGTTTCCAACGCGATGAGTTTGCTATGCTTCATGTTTGAAAGCGGATGTCGGTGTTTGTTTCATTTGATTATTTCGATTAGCATTCGATTGAAATTACGCCTTCGAGTTTCTCCGCTTTGTTATTCGTATTTCTGATGCACAATTTTCCGAGTATTCGTTTCGCTCCGATGATGCGATTTGTATTCCGATTAGCGATTTCTCGCTTTTCGATTTTCCGTCTTTCCGTTCCGTTTTTCGGTTGGGATCCGGTTCCCGGTTCGGGTCCCAACATTTATGGTATCAGAGCCCAGTATTATGATCGTACTTGGGCGTTTGTGTCTAACTGATTTGTATAAGAGTGTTCAAGCATAAAATTGAATTTGTGAGATTGTGATAAAGATAGAGTGCATACTAAAGTGCTTGATAGATGAAGATGATAAGAATGTTAAGTGATTTTAGGAAATTGTGCATGAAATTGAGATTTGAAGTTCATAAGGAATTAGGATGATTTGATTTTGTATATCCATTTGTGAGTAAAAGATGAACATGGAGATGGATTTTTATGAATTATGTGAAGACCTAATTAAGTGTTCGATGAGGGTTAAGAACTTTAATGAATTTTAGGTTTGTGATGATGGAAAATTGAGATTTGAACTGAATGATAACATTTGGATAAATTGATTTGATTATACTTCTTTGAGATGAAAGTATGACTATTTGAAAGATGTCATGATGATAAAGATTAAATGATGATTGAACGATATTAGGGTTCCTTAAGAAATGAACCATTGACTTGTGTCCATAAGTGTAGAATCAAAGAGTTATGACTATAGTGATTTGATATGATATGAGTGGTATGTGATTTAAGGAAATGAAAATTGTGAAGAGATTGAGAATATGTATGATGAGTAAATTAGAAAAAAAAATGCTTGATGATCTTTGTTTAGAAAGACAGTTTTGCAAGGATGAGATACTTGGAGTTTAATCTAGTATGAATTTCGAGGACGAAATTCTTTTAAGAGGGAGAGAAATGTTGGACCCCGATCTTTGAGTGAAATTTGAATTATGAAAATGAAATTTAAGGAGTGCTTGGTGAATGTATTGTATAATGGATGGCTTAAAATTTAAAGAATATTGAGAAGAAAAGAAATGATTTGATTTTGATATTTTTGGGGTTTTGAGTGAATTGGTATGGTTTATGAAATTAAGTGGATGAGTTGATTGAAATTAAGTTGAAAATCATGACTGAAAAGAGAAAGTGTGAAAATATGAAAAATTGTAAAATAGTTGACTTTTTGGCCTTTGAAAGTTGACTTTTGATTTAGGCATAATTTGAGAAAATGTTCAATATGAAACTTGTAGGTTACGTTAAGAGCTTTCTGTAGCCATAAAGTTTACAATTTTTCGATATCGGGAGTGGAAGTTATGATCAGTCAAAGTTTATGTTTGAAATGTTTGACTTTTATTATGGATGAAACTTTGACAGAGAAATTAACCTAGTTAGAGGTTAATTGAGCTTTGATGTTCTTCATGAAAGTTGAAGGATTTGATTTGATCTTTATTTCGATATAAAGTATGCAATTTTTCGATCTCGGAATAATAAGTTATGATTTTTACAAGTTTATATTGTGATTTTAGCAAGATTATTAGAGGATAGTATCTTTGACCAAAAAATGGACTCCCTTAGGAGTCGAATTGATTTTTATGTCCTTCGTGGAAGATGTAGAGCTTCCTTCAAGCTTTCTATAGAGACTAAGTTTGTCAAAATTGAAGTTCGGGAGTAAGAGTTATGAATTTTGAAAGTTTCGAATTTTTATGTGAAAAAAAAGAATAATGTAGAGATCCGATTGAAACAATTCTTGAGGTGAAATAAAGATAAGACAAGGGGCTACAAATCATATGAAGAAATGAAATGTCAATTTTCTCCCTAAGACCTTCGAATTATGAATAGAAGTTCGGATTAGGGTGTAATTTTTGGATTAGGAACACCTGAGAGTATTTTGAGCATAACTTTTGATCTGGGAATCGAAATGAGGCGATTCTTATTTTGAATTAAACTAGAGACATAAGGCTACAATTGTTATGAAGACATTGAGTTTCAATTCTGGGATGAAGAATGTGAATTTCTGGATGGAAATAATTGTACATGGAAAATGTGTTAGAATATGGATATACCCGAACTGTTTTGCGCATAACTTTTGGTGTAGTGATCGGAATTGAGCTCGGTTGGTGGCGTTGGATTCGTATGATTGAGATAAACATTTCTCTAGAAGGAAGTTTGGACAAATTCCTTCAAATTGATAGTACGAATCAATCCGCAAGTGAGCATGACCTAAAGTAACATGTTAGGGGCATTTTGGTCTTTACTCAAATTTTAAATGACATGGCATTTTTATAAAGTTAAAGGATGTCGTTGGGGAAGAGAAGAACCACGATTATTTAAGAAGAAAAGAAAGAATAAGAAGAGAATGGAGAGAAGAAGTTTTCGTATGGAGAAAGAAGAAAGAGAAAGTGAGATGTCGAAAATTTTTAGGTCTTTGAATTTGAGTTTTGCTTGGTTTCAAAGGAAAAACATGGAGAATGAAGAAAGCTAGCTTTGGGAACCAAGAAATCCGAAAATAGAAGGAGAAAGAGGTAAGAGAAAATTTTCAACTTTGAGTTTTTGATGAATTTTTGGTTTAGAAACATGGATAAGGACTTGAGTTTGTGATTTATGAAGTTGATTTTGTTATTTTTGCCTTAGGTTATGTTTAATTTTGGTTATGGAAGATTCTAGAGAGAGAAAGCTTAGTGAAAAAGATGATGAATAGTGAAATTGGGGGGTTTTTGAAATTGATGATTTAGATAGCTTGAATTAGTGATGAATTTGAGATATCCTAAGTTAATTTTGATGTTTATGCTTTAGGTGAAGTTTAATTTGAAAAATTGAAAATTGGGGGTTTAGGCCAAATTTAGAAATTTGGGGATTTTGTGAATTAATGGTGTAGAATCATCAATAATAGTAGGAATTGGTGAAATATGAAATCAATTTTGAAGAAATTGTGATTTATGGTATTGAATTTGTGTAAATTGGTTTAGGCCAATTTTGAAAATTGGGGATTTTCAAAATTGGAGATTGAAATAGCTTGAATATGAAAGGAATTGATATTTCCTAAGTTCAATTTGAGAAATTAAGTTAATTATGATATTGAAGTTGATTGGATTGATTTAGGGAATTTTCAATTGGAAGGAAGAAAGGAGAAAAGGTCAAATTGAAGCATTGGACAAGATGCTAGCATGGATATGAGGTGGGTAGTATATTTATTTATTGAATTATAAGCTAAATGTGAATTTTTGAAAATTAAATAAAGCAAAATTTGATTTTTGATAAATTATTATTGAAAAAAAAATGTTCGAAAAAGGATGTAAATGTTTGAAATTATGATATCAAAGGAGTAAAATGAGTTTTAGAAAATGCAAGACTTATGAATTTCATGGTTTTCAAATTATGTGATTTATGATTTAAATGATTTAAAGAAATTAGTGCATGTTTGGTCATGAATGTGATTATTATGTGATTAATTTGGTGATGTGCATTTCATTAGATTGATTATGTGAATTCATGTAAATATATGCTTGTGTCATTTATGACACAATTTGATGTTATGAGATGAAAAATGTGAAAAGCAAGATGTTTGAAAAGTGCCTTCGGGCCATCTAAAATTATGTTTTGCTTATGTGCTATATGGGTTTGGTAAGGTCCTTTGTGAGTCAGTGTTGTCTACTTTTTATAGCCTTCTCCCATTTGCTCGCTAGTGGCATAGAGCTCGATCTCGGACTCCCCTCATTCACTGTTTGCCGCATGAACGCATTATCTTGGAATGTGCGAGACGTCTATTTTGGACCGAACCAAACCAATTCTGATGTTTTATGTGTTTTTAATTTGATTATGATGTGATACACCATGATGTGATGCATTCATGTTTAAGACTGTGCATGTTTTGAAAAAGGTTTGAGATTTTGAGAAACGAGAAAGTAAATTTTTCAAGCATGAAATTCTGGCTGGATATAAATGTTTTGAAACAAATGAAAATTTTGAGAAAATCTTAGAAAGTGTTGATGAAATTGAAAAGTTTGAAAATGAGTTTTTGGAGAAATTCTTAAATGGGAAATGTTTGAAAAGTTTGAAAAATAAAAGATTTTTCCGCTTATTGTTCAGTTTATAAATATATTATCCACGAGCTTCCGAGCTCACCCCTTTCATCCCCATCTCTAGGTTTTCACGCAGGAGATCGGATGGAAGACGAGTATGATGTCAACCCGATAGTTTTGTATGCTTTGTTTTATGTGTAATGTTGGAGTTTAGTTTTGAAGTTGTGAAAAGGTTTTTGGATTATGTATTGCTTTTGTTTATGGCTTGAAAAGTCATCATGTAAATTATGATGTATTTCAGGTTATGAGTTATGTATGATTGTGGAATAGATTTTGTACGTAAATTTGAATTGAGATGGATATAAATGGAAATTGGAATGTATATGAATGGCTTGTGATTGAATTGTGGATAATTAAGTTGAGATGTATTATGGATTGGAATGATGAAGTGTTTAGAACTAAGATTGTGTTTCTGCTGGTGTTTGGATGCCGGACAGGAGGTCCGATGTTGCCTTGTGCTATTGAATTATGTGTATTAGAAGTGTGTTTCTTTGGTTTTTAAATTTTTGGGCTGTCAAAATACAGTCATTATGCTGTCGAAATTTCGGTAAAATTTTGGTAAAATGGGTTTAAAGAAATGAGTTTGAGGATTTATATGATTGTATAAGAAATGATTAAGATGAATTAAGTGAATTGAAATTGGTGAAGATGAGTTTCCAAAAAAGGGAATTGTATGGAATGGTTATGATTTGAATGAGATTGATTAAAGAGAAAAGGAATGAATAAGAGGAAAAAAAAATATACCGGATTTGAAATGTCGTAAGGTTTCCAACGCGATGAGTTTGCTATACTTCATGTTTGAAACGGATGTCAGTGTTTGTTTCAGTTTGATTATTTCGATTCACTTTCGATTCGGAATTCTGCCTTTCGAGTTTCTCCGCTTTGTTATACGTATTTCTGATGCACAATTTTTCGAGTATTCGTTTCGCTCCGATGATGCGATTTGTATTCCGATTAGCAATTTCTCGCTTTTCGATTTTCCGTCTTTCCGTTCCATTTTTTTGTTGGGATTCGATTCCCGGTTCGGGTCCCAACAGGTGCTCTAAATTCTTCTTTAACTCTATGTTATATAGAAGGAATTCTAATAGGATCTTTTCTCAAGTTACAAGATGGAGTTGAAATCTCCCAACAAAAAGACCTCCCAAAGGAAGCTAATAGATACTTTAAGAGATTTTATGGTTCTACCCATTCCCAGGCCACTCTTTCCCCTCTTTGCTCCATCATTCATACTAAGATCTCACAAGAGCAAGTTGCAACACTCGTTAAACTAGTGGAGGATAGAGAAATCGAGGAGGTTGTGTTCCAAATGCAGCCTAATAAAGCTCCCGGACTTAATGGATTTAATGGATTTTTTTTCAAAAAACATGGCAGGAAATTGGCCCAATGGTTAAGAGTGCCATTCTGGAATTCTTCTCTAGGGTTGTGTTTCTTAAAGAGATTAACAAAACTCATATTTGTTTGATTCCTAAATCCTCTTGTTCTTCCTCATTGAATGATTACAAGCCTATTGCATGCACCAATTTCCTCCACAAAGTAATCTCTAAAATTCTAGTAAACATGTTGGGCCCCGAACCTTTCTTGGAAGTGAGGACTATTAAATGAGAAGTTGTTCATGATTATTCATGTATAAAGAAAGGAGAATTCATGAATTTGAAATGAAATGAAAAATATGGTTTTGATATAAGATGGATTTTATGTGATAAGTTGAAGTTAAAAAGCAGGAAATTTCAAGTGAAATATGTTCATGGAGTATGTTTCGGTGTTTTAGCCATAACTTGATCCCTAGTTATCCAAATGAGATGATTCTTAATTTGGATTAAACTAGAGAGATACGGCTACAAATTGTATGATGAAATTGAGTTCTAATTCATTCTCTAAGAATTTCAATTTTCAGATGGAAGTCAAGCGCATGATAATGTTTTAGTATAAGAGTATAACTTTTGGTGTAGTGATCCAAATAAAATGATTTTGGTGGCGTTACGAAATTAAGACAATGAGGAACATTTTTCTAAAAGGAAGTTTTAGCAAATTCCTTCAAGTTGATGATTTGAAAAATGTCCTAAGTTAAACATGATTTGATGAATTTTGAGGCTTTGTTATATTTTATGATTTTGTGGAATTAATTAGCATGTTAATGTGAATAATTAGCATGTTAATGTGACTAAGAGCATATGACATGGATTAAATTGAATTAGTGTGGTAAGTTGCAAGAGGGGAAAAATTGGAAGACCATTTAAGTTTGTAAGGTTACAAGGCTTATTAGTAAGGGCAAGGTGGTCATTACGTATGTGGGTTATTATAAGAAGAAGAGTGGGGCACGAAAATTAGAAGAAAAAGACAAGAAGAGAGAGAAATGAGAGAGAGGGTCAGTGGAGAGGAAGAAGAAAGGAGAAAGAAGAGCTAGGGTTCGATTTTCCAAGGTCTTCAAGAGTGATTTTCAAGTTGTTCAAGAAGGGAAAAATGTGGAAGATGATGAGAGCTTCATTTCAAGCCAAGAAATTCATTATTTAGTGGAGATTCAAGGTAAGATTGTTTTTGAGTTGTTGGATTTTGTGAGGGTTTTGGTTTAGAAAGCTTAAGAATGGTATGGGTTTGTGTTTTCTAAGACCAATTTCATGATTATGTTGCTATGGGTTTGTCAATTTGGATGTCTTTTGATTTGGGGATTTTGTGACTATTGTTAAAGGAGATTAAGAGAGGATTCAAGAGGGAAAGCATGTTGAACAAGTTTATAAGCAAGGATTTAAGGTGAGTATCTTGTTTATAGCAAAATTTACGAGCCATAAATGTTTCCTTTGAAAGCCATTGAAGAAAATGATTTCAATTTGCGTCATATTTGTTGCATTATTTCTATGAATGCATTGTGAAATTGCTACATGTTGCTATGTGAAATTTATGATGATTTATGAAAAATATTTCTTTTGAAAAGATTGCAAGATTATGATTTTATGTTTTCGAACATGGTTTTCGGAATATATCAAGTGCATGGAATCAAGTTTTTTGAAAATTTCCATTTATGGCAATAAGCTTTGAATTACATGTTATGTTTGGTAGTCCATCCAAGAACCGTCACGTGCACGTTGACCTAAGAATAGGCTTATCCCGCCTGCCCGTTAGTGGCACGGAGCTCCTTCAAGAACTCCCCAAGTTTACAACTACATAAGGCCATTATATGGAATTGTGTAGTTCGTCATGTTTATGAATCTACCTAAACTATTTATGTGCTTATGTGTTCATGAATGGTGAATAAGTTGATGCATTCATGCTTTGTGAATTATGAATTTGAATACATGATGAGAATTGGAAAAACAAATGTTTTATGGATTTTCAACAAGAATTTTTCCATGATTAAGAACTTTTGAAAGGTTTTGCTTGTTATTTCATTATAAGCATGTTAACCACAAGCTTTCGAGCTCACCCCCTCTCTTTCCCCATCCTCAGGTAATAAGCAGGAAACAGAGTGAAAGTCAAGACATTTCTCCGAAATTACATGTTTTGTTATGTTTAGGAATTATTGATGTAAAATAAGGCTTCAATTGTATTATGAGGATCACTTGGTTTTGCACGCTTTGTATATTGGATTTTGGTATTTAATGATTTATTGTGGCATGAGATGCCCATGAAGATTGTAAAGCTATTATTTATGATGTTATGAAAATATGAATTGTGTATGGTTTTGGAAATGTAAATTTGTATATGGATGACTATGGTGAATGTGGAGCATGCATGGATGATGTATATGTATGTATATGCGTACACATCAGTGAGTTATTATGGAAAATGGAACATAGGAATTATGGATGATTGGGAAATTGGAATGTGAAATAGTGTATAATGATGTTCAGTTGGAATTAGATATAATTGAAGAAGCAATCCATATGAGTTGATGAACTTTTCATATAAATCGATATATATATAAGTGACGCAATATGAACAAGAAAGATAGGAAAGTTATGATGATAATCATGAGATGTTTTTGCATAAATTGAAGTTGAGGGTTGATGAATTCCAATTGGTAATTGAATCGATAAGAATGTGTTACTTTAGTTAAAGAAGTGAATTTAGGACAAGTTCAAGATTCCACAAGGATAAGATTTATGTCTAACTTCCAGGGAAATTTTGGAATAATTGAGTTAGAGTTGGCCAAGGTTGTCTTCTTTGAAGTTGTAGATGATCTTCTTATTTTTTCAACGCTAAAAAAATTGTAATTTTTGGACATCGGAATCAAGAGATATGATTGTGACAAGTTAGGGTGCTGTATATGGTGTGTATGTGATAGCTAGGGTAATTGATGAGAATTTGTGGTTTTGATGGACCAAATGGATCAAGAATTGAGAGTTTGATGTTTGAGTTGTTATGAATTGAATTTGCGCTAGGAGAGTTAAATTTTGCAAGATTATAGGTGTTATGATGTTAGGTTTGATGTAGGAAGCATATTGGAAGGTTTGGAGGGGTTTTGAAAGCCCCATGTCTGTTAAACGAACATGGGAGTCCATTTAACGGACCTTCTCGGGTCAAAAAGGACCTCTTGCTTCGCCAAATGGACATGAAAGTCTGTTTAACGGACCTTCTCGGGTGAAATGGTGTAGCTTACCCGATACATGTCTGTTAAATGGACATGGATGTCCATTTAACAGACATTCACGGGAAAGATGGTGAATTTTTACACTGTTAGAGGCAGAATCAGACTTTGTGGTCTTCATAAAAGTTGTAGGTCTGGATGTATTCTTTCTAATGGTAGAAAAACGAAAGCAATCAGATAATATTGGTGAAAGTTATGACAATCGCGACAAGATAGGTACAAATCAATTTAGGGTTTGAGCATGTTAAAGTCTTTTGATCATAACTCCCTCATTCGACCTCCAATTGAAGTTATTCTTAAAGCAATAGATTACTAAGACATGTATGTATCCCTCCATAAAAATTTGTATCATTTGGAGTTGATTTGAGAGAGTTTGAATTAGAACAAGTGAGAGGTTGGTTAGGAGGGCTTGTTTAGGGTATGAACACATTCTGGTATTTTGATGATATCTTGAGTTGTAGAACTCCGATTGAAGTGATTCTTGCTTCAAAATAAACAAGAGACATAGATCTATGATTTATATGCAGAATTCAATTTGAAATTCTGATTTGAAGTTTTCCAATTTCTGTTCGCAAGCAGTAAAAATTGAGTTCAAGCATGGTGACTATTTTGTGTGGCACTCCATGGAACAATTTGTAAGCAAATTTTTTAGATGTTATGAGAATAAAGATGAATTGATAACGTCTATTATGGGTGCAAAAAAAAAGAAAAAAATTGATGGCTATTGAGGTTTAATGCAATAACCCTTCAAGATGATGTGCACGCTCAAGTTAATTATGATGGTTTTCGCAAGAGTGGGGTTCCGGAAACGGGATCCAATAAAACAAGTTGAAGGTAGTACTAGATTCCATGATCTTGGATAATCAAAGTGCCTTCTTGCATGGAAGACAGATTGGGGATATTATCTCCATTGTTCACTAATTGATGAAAGGGTATTAGAGAAAGAATAGTCCTCCTAATTGTATCATTAAAGTGGACTTCAAGAAAGCATTTGATCATATATAATGGAATTTTATCCTACAGACCCTAAGTCTTTTGGGGTTTCCCTCATGAGTTTATCAAATGGGTTGAGTTCTCTATAACCACTCCACCATACTCCATTCCAGTTAATGGAAGGCCAAATAATCTCTTTAAAAGTGTAAGAGGCCTTAGATAAGGTGATTCTATCTCTCCTTATCTCTTTATCATATGCATGGAAGTCTTAACGCAATTGATTATGTAGAAGGTAAGTAAAAATAAAGACTTCAAATATCACAGTAAATGTAAGAGGGTAGGGCTTATCAACTTATGTTTTATGGATGACCTATTGCTTTTTTCCAAGGCCTATGGTAGATCTATTGAATTACTCATCTCGACATCATCTTTGCTTAAAGATATTTCAGGATTGGAGGTTAACTTTATAAAAAGCCATTTTATCCTAACTAATAGTGCCACTATGATGGAAGGTCGTATCTCCGTAATTACAGGAATGTGTAGGAAGCAAGCTCCTCTAACTTATCTAGGTCTTCCGATTACCACTAAAAGTGTTGGACTCCGTTACCGGAGCCCAACATCGGACATGAGAGCATGGTACTGTATGCGTGGGGTGAAACATGTTAATAAAACGATTAAGGAAAAGACCCTCGGAAGCTCAATGGGTCCACATGAAACAAACTTGAAACCTGCGTTCATTTGATTTAAACAAACACATCCATAAATCATTATCCAAAAGATGAGTTTTACAAAGCTTTAATAACATTTCAAAATAAATTACAACTTAAGTTCAAGAGCCAAAAATACAAAATACCCTTGAACCAATGATACTTGAAATGTAACTAAAGCCTTGACTTCCAAAAATGTAACATTGAAAATAAGCAAACATGACAAAACGGAGTGCTGCCATAACTCGTGACTCACTCGGTCTCTTGCTCGTCACCTGAATGGGGAGAATAGAGGAGGTGAGCTATAAAGCTCGTGGGAACATATTTATAATATAGAAATAAGAAAAAGTAATCAAAAATAACTCATTGTCGTGGTACTTGGTGAAATCATAGCAATTGAGCATGCATGAGTCATTATCTTGAAATGCTTGATTCATAAACAATTCATGATGCACAAAACATAACAACAGATCATAAACACATAACATAACATAATGGTTTGGGTTAGTCCCTGATTCATGACGTACTACACATTCTCATCGGAATGATTATGTGTAGACGTAGTTTCGTGAGGGAAATCCTTGTGAGGAACCCTGTGCCACTTGCGGGCAGGCGGGAGAAGCCTTTTCGTGAGTCAATGTACACTTAACTATTCGTGAGGGACATACCGCAAACCCACATAACATGCATGATTCAAATTCATGTAAACTTGTTTGCCAAACTAGCACTTGCTTGTAAACTTGCTTGTCATACTTTTCGGAAAGCATGAATTCATGTGCGTGTATTCGTGAAAGGAGAAAACCCCTTTTTGAAAACCTTTTCATAAATCATGAATGCAAATCATATAGAAAAATATAATCATCCCACAATAGCATGTAATGCAAATCATTGATGATGCAATTTAAAGCATTAAATCTTTCTTGATTTGAACAAAACAATGAGTAACTTATGTCTTCTATTATAAACATGAACCCACCTTAAATTCCTTGCTTGTTCTTGCCTAGGAATGAGTTTCCTCTAGATCCTCTTGCTCCTCTTGCCTCACTTGATTTCCTAAAATAAGAACCAAAATCTCATTCAATAACTCATGCTGAAACAATATTTCCAATCTTAACTTCCATCCAAAATTTCATATCCTTAGAGACTGATTCAGAACTTCATTACTTCACAAAACTTGTAGATCTATGCCTCTAGTTTACAACGCATCAAGAATCACTTCAGTAAGACTCCTATAACAAAAGATATGCCTAAACATCAAAGTTCATCTATGCTGGAATCTGAGGACTCGTCGCGGCGAACAGCCTCCGCTCGTCGCGACGAAAAACATCAGCCTCGCAAGTCGCGACGAACGACTTATGTACGTCGCAATGAACAACCTCGTGCACGTCGCGACCAACGACTTGTTCATGTCGCGGTGAATAGCCTCGAGCACGTCGCGATGAACAGCCTGGTTCACGTCGCGACGTGCGGGTCTGGAGAACATTTCCAAACCCGACTTTCATGCTTTTTCCCACTTAAATCCTACTCTTTTGCTCATACAACACACTTAAACTTTAGATCATGCTTGATACTTCACTTCTAAACTCATTCAACACAAAATCACCAACAAAAACACAACCAAGACAACAATCATAAGAGATTTCACCTATTTTGTTTCCATAAACCCTAAACCATCGTTTCCTACTCATTCTAAACCATATTAGGGTTTCATCTAACCCAAAACAAAAAAAAAACATCATACTTACTTGTTAGAGCTTCAATTCCTTCGAAATCTCCAAGGATTATAAAACCCTAATTTCTCTTCTTCTCCCTTATGCCACCAACGACACTCTCTTCTTCTTCCTCTCTTCTTTTTATTTTCCTTTCTTTCCTTTCTTCTTTCTAACTCTTTCCTTAAGCCTAAAAGATAGCACATGGACTAAAATGCCCTTCCTTGCTTAGGCTTAAACCATCCTACTTAAGTGACTTGCCCATTTTACCCTTATACACTTTTATTCATTCATTACCATTTATTCCACACTAATCTCAAATTACATCTTAATTTCCACTAACACTTCCACTAAAATCAAACTATGCAACAATTAATACAATCAACTTAATTCATACTTAATAACATCAAGAAAAACAATTTGGGGCCCAACATTTCTCCCCCTCTTAAAAGAAATTTCGACCTCAAAATTTACCTGAATCTTCGAAAAGGCTTAGATACTTCTCATTCATAGCGTCCAATGACTCCCACGTGGCCTCTTCCACTGAATGGTTCCTCCACAGAACTTTAACTAGCTGAACCGTCTTGTTCCTAAGGACTTTTTCCTTGGTATCTAAAATCTCTACTGGAATCTCCTCACAACTCAAATCATCTCTCAACTGGACCTCCGAAACCTGAATGATATGAGAAGGATCCGATCGATACCTCCTCAATATGGAAACATGGAGGACATCATGAATCTGAGACAATTCTGGCGGCAATGCCAACCTGTAAGCTAGTGGTCCGATCCTCTCAAGAATCTCATAAGGACCCACATATCTTGGACTCAACTTGCCTTTCTTGCCAAATCTCATTACTCCCTTCCAAGGAGATGTCTTGAGGAATACTTTCTCACTGACTTCATACTCCATCTCCTTCCGATGAGCATAAGTGTAACTCTTCATCCTATCTTGGGCTGCCTTAAGCCGCTGCTTAACCAGATTGACTTTTTCCACTGTCATCTGGATCAATTCTGGTCCTACCATTTTCCTCTCCCCTTCTTCGTCCCAACATATCGGAGTCCTACACCTCCTTCCATACAACGCCTCATATGGAGCCATCTAAATGCTCGAATGGTACGAATTATTATAAGCAAATTGGACCAATGGCAAATGCTCATCCCAAAGTCCCTTGAAATCCAACACACATGCCCTGAGCATTCCCTCAAGTGTCCGAATGGTCCTCTCTGATTGACCATCCGTCTGAGGGTGAAACGCCGTACTAAAATGCAGCTTAGTACCTAAAGCTTCCTGCAAGCTTCCCCAGAATCTCGAAGTGAATCGAGGATCCCTGTCAGAAACCATAGAATCTAGAATCCCATGCAATCTTACTACCTCATCAATGTACTTCTTGGCTAGCACATGCAACGAATCAGTCTGCTTGATTGCCAGAAAATGGGCTGACCTCGACAAACGATCCACAATAACCCATATGGCATCATGCTTCCTACTGGTCTTGGGCAAACCCATTAGAAAATCCATGGTTACTCTTTGCCACTTCCACTCAGGAATGGACAACGACCTTAACTTGCCTGAAGGCGCCTGGTGTTCAGCCTTGACTTGCTGACACACGAGACACTTACTGACATACTCTGCTACATCCCTCTTCATGCCCTTCCACCAAAAATGCTCTCTCAAATCTCTGTACATCCTGGTACTACCTGGGTGCATGGCATATGTAGCGCCCCTTACCATAGAGTACCCACCGGAACGCCCATAGGTCATTCCGGTACATATCCTACGATAAGAGACCACTACTGACAACTACCACTAAACTCCTCATGGCATCACAATCATAAAGCGACGAAGAAATTGACAACTTTTAAAACCAAAGCTGGATTTCATTTCATTCACTCAAAATTGAAATTTACAAACCGTCGGTATTTTCGACCGCACATGTTCCAAAACACCGTACACTACGTACCATACAAGATAATGTACAGTAAGCAGATCTAATTATAAGTCTCCAAAAGAAAGCCCGGTGACCGACCTTTGAGCCATTGCCTCTCTCGCCAATCTACAAGTACACGGCTCTACGGTCCGAGGGGAGCTATCATGCGCACTTAAGCTGAAAAATAGATTGCAATTTTGGATGAGTTTGTGAACTCAATGAGAAACCATCATCGATGGTTCTCCCAATTCATGCATCACATAAGCATGATACAGTATGCATCCAGTAATCATACAATTACAATGCTAATACAATCACAGTAATAGGCATACAACACAGTCACGATAAAGAACACGATTACGATATATTACAAGTATACATACGATCGGTACCATGTCAATTATTCAGTCCAGTATGCAATGCACATGTGACTCTTTTTTAGTTTATTATAGTATTGTGACCGAGTGCTTTAGCGAGATTGATGGTCGTGACGCGTCTAGGAGAATTATCTCCTTCGAGCTCTAGGCTCGCGATGTCGATGTCGATAGCAACTCAGTTCACATTTATTCTTTATCAGTTTATGCATCTGTGCATGAGTACACATGTTCAATTGAACAGTTACATAACAGTCTAGAATTCCTAATGAGTAGTAATTTGCAGTCAATATCACGTAATCCAAGTAATCCCCGTAGGGCAAATAAGTCACAGTAAACACGTAGATTGAGGTAACCACCTAGGTTACTCACCTATTACTTCCGAGCTAATGCCGGGAAGTTTCCACCCCTTCGATCGAACGACGCTCCACTTGGGCCTCTATAAGAATCAAAGAAGGTACGAGTCACTAAATATTTAATTCGAGCTAGTACTGATGCACATGTAGGTGAAATATGCATGTTCATGAATTCCCGGCTCTAATCCCATTTTTTCCATCATAAAAATCCGTCTAAAAATTAGAAACCTATTGGCGCTGACGGTGCGCAATTCGGACCTCTATAGGTCCCCAATTAAACAAAACAGTGATTAAACAGACCTTTACCCGGACCCACATCAATTTCCAGTCCAAAAATCTCGAATCTCTCAGAAAATGAAATTAAATATTCACTGAATCCGATGCCTCAAGAATCAGGTCAATCGGACTACGGACGGAAAAGTTATTCACGAAAGAAACCAAAATTCAACAATTAATAGCCCTTATTTCCTTCTCTTTTTCCTGTTTTCCAACCGAAATTCAACCTATCATATCTCTTTCTACACATTTAAGAAAAATGCAAACTATACCTTGTTGGAAAGATAATGAAACCCTCTACAAGTTTCATGAAGACCCCAACAAGCAATTTTACCTATAAGGGTGTCAAAAATTCAGTCAAAGCCACTGCCTACTCAAAAAATATCAAAACAGTGCAGTACATTGCAAATTCATTAACCTTCTGATTATTCAGTCAACAATTACACAATAAATAATTCAGTAAGATCACAATGTTATCTACAACTTTCATGAACAACCCAAAATCAGATTCACTTGCTAACTATGTCAAACAATTCACCAAAGCATCAGCCCTCAGAATTTTCCCAATCTAAACAGCACATTTCACAACAGTATATCTCTTAGCAAAAATTTCACCAAATTCACTACCTTATATCCCTGAAAAGATAAGATCTCAAACTTCAATTTTCATGAGAACTCAACATCCAATTCGATCTCTAACAATTTCAAAACTGTTATGCAAGTATCTTCCATGATCGCAATTCACAACCTAATGCAGTTCGGTTTTGCAAATTCATTTCTCTCAAATCGACAACCAAAAATTACATGTCATATATTATTTTCAAGATCAATGTGTCATTTATAACTCTTCATTAGATCCCTAGAACCAATTCAAGTCACAAAAATTACTAAAATTCCTCCAAATCAGAATGTACAGCAAATCCGCCAATCCAACTAGGTTTCATTCAATGCATGAAAACAGTCAATAGTCATCAGTCCATAACTCCTACTATACATATCAAAAAATTGCAAAATCAGTGGCATTGGAAAGATAACTTAATAGGCTTGAACTTTAATTTAGTCCCTTTGTTCTAATTCCTTCTCAATTAATTTAGAAAAATTAGCAAAACTCTAGGTTATGGTTTCGGGTACTATTCATTCCAGTCAATAGCAGTAACTTTCCAAGCCATATTGCAACCTCTTAAAGCTAAAATTGGACAACACCTATTTCACACAAAAATGTAGCCAACATCCCAAAGTTTAATTGGGCACAAGCCGCACCTCATTTTCTCACCTAAACAATTAGTTATGATCAAAACATTGCAATAGGGTCAAAATGCATTTTCCAGCTTTCAACTTCAACCTAACTCCTATCACTTCTAATATCAATAACACATCACCAAGCATCCATTTACACCTCTAATTCAACCACAAAATCATCACAACATTTACTTATATAATTACACAAAAGTTGGCAACACCCACATACACAACTTCCATATTTCATTTCCATTCATTAAACATCATAAACAACCTTAAATTCACAATCTTTATCTACTATATCACTTTCCCTCACACAAACATACATTTATACCCAAATAATCCTACCCCTATCTTCATGAAATTAATGCATCATAAACCATATTTAATGAACAATAACTTTCAATCAATGCATCTAACCACTACAACTTCAAAAACATAATGAAATTCTTACCTAATTAAAGCTTCCTCTTAAATTCTTCAACTACCAATAACTTCTCCACTATTATACTTTCTCTACTTCTCTAACACCATGCATGGCTATCATCATGAAAAGAAGGTAGGAGACTTAAGCTTGGTTTGTGTGTGAGTAGAAACAAGCAAAAAGACAAGAACATATATATATATATAAGCAAGACCAACGAAGGAAAGGAAGAAGGTTGAGGTTTCGGATGAAGGAGGAGTTTTTAAGCAATTCAAGAGTTCTTTTCATTCTTCTCTTAAGACAATCACCGAGGGAGCATACCAAGACAAGTAATAAATAGACATTAAATGAAGGGAAATGGTGGCAAGATGGGATTTGTCCAACAAGGAGAAGAAAAGTCAAAATGATTTACCTAATAAACTTTAATCAATTAAGCCTAATAAAAAAATTTAACCCAAATCAACTCCAATGGCCCCAATTTAAATCCCAAAATAATATACCCAATAATGCAGTGCCATTGGATAGAAATTTTCGTTACCGAAAATCGACCGGTTCGCCACTTGGCGATTTTTCCGGTCCGGGAATTTTCTCCGGAAAATTCCAGAAAAATTTCCAAAAATCCCTTAAAATAGAAAACAATTTATGGCGCACTCAGAATAATTTTCCAAACCCAAAAATCATGCTAATTTCAATAAAATTGTTTTAGGCACGAAAACCGGGAATGTCATGTATGCATGTACAGTAAGTTCATGTGCATAATTGTGACTATGTAGCAATCCTATTATGCATGAGCAGTCCTATGAAATCTCAATCTAGCACATCCTATGCCAATTTACTATTCTACCCTTCCAATTGAGGGTGGGATGTTACAGCAGAAGGCGCATTGTGTGCCTCATCCAAAATCTCATCCTTAACCTCTCTGCTATCTGGAATACAAAGTCTGTCCCCCACTGTCATGAGTCCATCTTCTCTCACTGCTACTTCAGAAACCTTACCATTCTGAATTTCCTCCCGGAGCTTGCTCAAATCTGCATCCCGTGCCTGCAACTCCTTAACCTTCTCCCTGAGTATCGGCCTCACTCTGAAATTAGCTAGAAGGCAATCTGGTTCCTTCTGCTTCAAGCTTATCTTAAGCTTGGCCATCTCTTCCAATAAAGGAAGATAAAATGTCTGAACATGGGCAAGAGAAGACTTCCTGCTCAAAGCATCCGCCACTACATTCGCCTTTCCTGGATGATACTCGATCAACAAATCATAATCCTTGAGTAACTCAATCCACCTTCTCTGTCTCAAATTCAACTCCTTTTGGCTCGGTAAGTACTTGAGACTCTTGTGATCAGTAAAGATCCTTGTCTGAACCCCATAAAGATAATGCCTCCAAATTTTCAAGGCAAAGATCACTGCTGCCAACTCTTAATCATGAGTTGGATAATTCAATTCATACGGCTTCAGCTGCCTTGAAGCATAAGCTATCACCCTGTCTCCCTGCATCAACACACAACCGAGACCCTTCCTCGAAGCGTCACTATACATCAGATAGCCCTCATCACTGAAGGCAAAATCAAGCCTTTGGATCACTTGTCAACTCTTTGTCTTGAGCTCCTCAAAGCTCTTCTGGCATTCATCAGTCCAGATAAACTTCTGATTCTTCCTCAATAGCTTGGTCATCGGAGCAGCTCTCATGGAGAATCCTTCTACAAACCTCCTGTAATAACCTGCCAGACCCAGAAAACTCCTTACCTCTGCCACTGTCTTGGGCGCATGCCAATTCACCACTGCTTCAACTGTCCTCGGATCAACATGTACACCCTCCTACGATATCACATGCCCAAGGAATGTCACCTCATGAAGCCAGAACTCACACTTGCTGAACTTAGCATAAAGCTCTCTCTCCCTCAGAGTCCGCAATATAATCTTAAGATGCTCCTCATGCTCTTTTTCACTCTTAGAATACACCAGAATGTCATCTATAAACACTATGACAAACTGATCCAGATACTCCTTGAAGACCCTATTCATAAGATCCATGAAAGCAGCTGGAGCATTGGTCAAGCCGAATGACATAACCAAAAACTTATAGTATCCATATCGAGTCCTGAATGTTGTCTTGCTTACATCAGACTCCTTGATTCTGAGCTAATGATAGCCTGACCTAAGATCAATCTTGGAGAAGACCTGTGCTCCCTGCAGTTGGTCAAACAGATCATCTATCCGTGGCAAAGGATACTTGTTCTTAATTGTCACCTTGTTGAGTCTCCGATAGTCAATACACATCCTCCATGATCCATCCTTCTTCTTGACAAACAGAACCGGTGCTCCCCAAGGAGACGAACTCGGTCTAACATACCCCTTCTCTAACAGTTCCTCCAACTGTTCCTTAAGCTCCCTCAACTCAGCTGGAGCCATCCTGTAAGGCGGTATCGAAATAGGCGCAGTTCCTGGAATCAAGTCAATAGCAAACTCGATTTTCCTCACCGGTGGCAAACCGGGCAATTCACCTAGAAACTCCCTCCCAATCAGAAAATCGTCTAACTTCCCTTCATGCACATCGGCATCCACAACATGTGCCAAGAAAGCTTCACACCCCTGGCCCATCATTCTTTTAGCTAACATAGCTGAAATCAGTCTTGGCGATGGTGTCTTCCTGTCCCCTCTGAAGATCACCTTCTTGCCATTACCCAGATCAAACTCTACCTCTTTTCGACCACAATCCAGCTTGGCCAGATACTTCTCCATAGTATCCATCCCCATAATAACATCTAATCCTCGAAGGTCTAGCGGTAGTAAGTCCACTACCAATCTAGCACCATCAATGAAAAGCTCACACTGCTCATACACCTGACTGATTACTACATTCCTCCCTAGAGGAGTACTAACAAGCAAAGGCCTATCCAACGACAAAGAATTCACACCATGCAATGCTATGCTTGCATAAACAAAAGAATGCGTGAAACCAGAATCAATTAAACAAATACTGATGAATCAAGTAACTGAGCCATACCCGTGATAACCTCAGGTGCAACTGCAGCTTCCTCCCTAGTCATGGCAAACACTCTTGCCGGCGCCTGACCCCTTGGCCTTCCTGGAGGAATAGCCTTCCTCGCAGATCCCAGAGCGCCTACCTCGATGGTGGCTCGGTTCCCTGTTTAGCCAGCGCTAGGAGCTTCAAGCTGCGACCCTTCTTGTTTCGGTGCCTGAGGACAGTCCCTGAACTTATGCCCTTTCTCTCCACATCTGAAACAGACTCCAAGCAACTTGAGGCACTCTCCTTGGTGATGTTTCCCACACTGGTCACATAAGGGGTTAGTGAATCAACTCTTTCCTGCTCTTCCAGTGCCTCCCACATTAGAGGCTTGCCCTGATACTGCCCTCACCTACTTATTCCTGGTAGAGCCACTACTACCCACTTCACTCTGAGTGTGAAAGCTCCTCGTGCTCCTCTCAGGCATTGGAGCACTAGTACCCTTCTTAAAAGTCTGCTCCCTGTTCCTCCTCTTCCTGCTCACTTCATTTATGATATTCTCCAGTTTCTCAGCCTGGAGAGCAGCATCCACCAATTGCTGATAGTCACAGAAATTGTGGATCAAGACTTTCTCCCTGATCCCCAAGTGAAGACCTCCTTCAAACTTACGGCACTTGTCTTCTTCTGTCGCCACAATGTTGACTGCATAACGAGAAAGTTGTGTGAACTTCAGCTCATACTTGCTCACACTCATGTCCCTCTGAGGGAGATTCAAAAACTCTCTGGCTTTCTCTTGCACATAAACTCTGGAGAGATACTTCTTTCTGAACACTTCCCCAAAGTCTCTCCATGTCAGCACCGATAAAACAACCTGACTGTGAGGCTCTGATTCCCACCAATGCAGTGCGTCACCTTGTAACAAAATGACTGCATAATCTAACTTCTCTTCATCTGAGCATCTCATCTGAACTAGAAACCTCTCGGTCCTCTTCAACCAAGCTTCAGCCTCTTCTAGGTTTGTCGTCCCACTGAAATCCATAGCCCCAAACTTGCGAAGCTTATCATACTGCCCACTCCTGTCTACTGGAGCTGGCATCGGAATCTGAGATCTCTGACCCATGGCATACGTGAAAGCCTGAGCAAAGGCTTGAAAGAAACTCGGATCCATGGGATTTCCTTGAGGCATAGGAGGAGGCGAAGGAGGCACTTCTTGTTGCAAGCTAGGTGCCTCAGAAATCGGAGCAGAATGTGTCCCAGCATCTTGTGGGATATGGGATTCATCCGTGCTCCCTTAACGAGAATGAGATCGAGCCATAGCTCCCCGAGTTCTCTTTCGAGGTGGCATATTCACTCCTTCAATATAAAACCATTGAAAACTTTAGTTCAAGTAAAATAATTCCCAAAGCATGCGAAAATAGTTCAAATCATGTAAAACAATGCAAGTCCTTGAAAGCAATGCTATGCAGCCCTAGACCAAAACCTAGGTGCTCTGATACCACAACATGTTGGACCCCGTTACCAGAGCCCAACATTGGACATGAGAGCGTGGTACTGTATGCGTGGGGTAAAACATGTTAATAAAATGATTAAGGAAAAGACCCTCGGAAGCTCAATGGGTCCACATGAAACAAACTTGAAACCTGCTTTCATTTGATTTAAACAAACACATCCATAAATCATTATCCAAAAGATGAGTTTTACAAAGCTTTAATAACATTTCAAAACAAATTACAACTTAAGTTCAAGAGCTAAAATACAAAATACCTTTGAACCAATGATACTTGAAATGTAATTAAAGCCTTGACTTCCAAAAATGTAACATTGAAAATAAGCAACATGACAAAACGGAGTGTTGCTATAACTCGTGACACACTCGGTCTCTTGCTCGTCACCTGAATGGGGAGAATAGAGGGGGTGAGCTATAAAGCTCGTGGGAACATATTTATAATATAGAAATAAGCAAAAGTAATCAAAAATAACTCATTGTCGTGGTACTTGGTGAAATCATAACAATTGAGCATGCATGAGTCATTATCTTGAAATGCTTGACTCATGAACAATTCATGATGCACGAAACATAACAACAGATCATAAACACATAACATAACATAATGGTTTGGGTTAGTCCCTGATTCATGACATACTACACATTCTCATCGGAATGATTATGTGTAGACGTAGTTTCGTGAGGGAAATCCTTGTGAGGAACCCTGTGCCACTTATGGGCAGGCGGGAGAAGCCTTTTCGTGAGTCAATGTACACTTGACTGTTCGTGAGGGACATACCGCAAACCCACATAACATGCATGATTCAAATTTATGTAAACTTGTTTGCCAAACTGGCACTTGCTTGTAAACTTGCTTGTCATACATTTCGGAAAGCATGAATTCATGTACGTGTATTCGTGAAAGGAGAAAACCCTTTTTGAAAACCTTTTCATAAATCATGAATGCAAATGATATAGCAAAATATAATCATCCCACAATAGCATGTAATGCAAATCATTGATGATGCAATTTAAAGCATTAAATCTTTCTTGATTTGAACAAAACAATGAGTAACTTATGTCTTCTATTATAAACATGAACCCACCCTGAATTCCTTTCTTGTTCTTGCCTAGGAATGAGTTTCCTCTAGATCCTCTTGCTCCTCTTGCCTCACTTGATTTCCTAAAATAAGAACCAAAATCCCATTCAATAACTCATGCTGAAACAATATTTCCAATCTTAACTTCCATCCAAAATTTCATATCCTTAGAGACTGATTCAGAACTTTATTACTTCACAAAATTTGTAGATCTATGCCTCTAGTTTACAACGCATCAAGAATCACTTCAATAAGACTCCTATAACAAAAGATATGCCCAAACATCAAAGTTCATCTATGCTGGAATCTGAGGACTCGTCGCGGCAAAAAGCCTCCGCTCGTCGCGACGAAAAACATCAGCCTCGCACGTCACGACGAACGACTTATGTACATCGCGACGAACAACCTCGTGCACGTCGCGATGAACGACTTGTTCACATCGCGGCAAACAGCCTCGAGCACGTCGCGACGAACAGCCTGGTTCACGTCGCGACGTGTGGGTCTGGAGAACGTCTCCGAACCCGACTTTCATGCTTTTTCCCACTTAAATCCTACTCTTTTGCTCATACAACACACTTAAACTTTAGATCCTGCTTGATACTTCACTTCTAAACTCATTCAACACAAAATCACCAACAAAAACACAACCAAGACAACAATCCTAAGAGATTTCACCTATTTTTTTCCATAAACCCTAAACCATCGTTTCCTACTCATTCTAAACCATATTAGGGTTTCATCTAACCCAAAAAAAAAAGGAAAACATCATCCTTACTTGTTAGAGCTTCAATTCCTTCGAAATCTCTAAGGATTATAAAACCCTAATTTCTCTTCTTCTCCCTTAAGCCACCAACGACACTCTCTTCTTCTTCCTCTCTTCTTTTTATTTTCCTTTCTTTCCTTTCTTCTTTCTAACTCTTTCCTTAAGCCTAAAAGATAGCACATGGACTAAAATGCCCTTCCTTGCTTAGGCTTAAACCATCCTACTCAAGTGACTTGCCCATTTTACCCTTATACACTTTTATTCATTCATTACCATTTATTCCACACTAATCTCAAATTACATCTTAATTTCCACTAACACTTCCACTAAAATCGAACTATGCAACAATTAATACAATCAACTTAATTCATACTTAATAACATCAAGAAAAACAATTTGGGGCCCAACAAAAAGGATACAATTCTATGAATGTTTCCATTTGATAGAAAAAATACAAAGAAGATTGATTAGGTGCATTAATAAGATTTTATCTTTAAGTGGAAGATTGCAACTTATTAAATCTATACTTAACTCCCATCATGCCTATTGGTCCTTTAACTTCTCACTTGCTAAAGGAGTGATCAAAATCATGGAGAAGCTATTTAAAAGATTTCTTTGGGAAAACTTCAATTCATACAGACACTTTACAAAGGTGAAATGGTCAGAAGTTTGTAAGAAGAAGGAAGAAGGGGGCTTAGGTTTGATCTCTATTGCCTCATTTAATAGGTCAGCGTTGATCAAAAATCTGTGGAATATTTTATTAGACAAGCAATCTTTAAAGATCCGCTGGTTTCATACCTATATCCTTAAAGGTTCTAGTCTTTCGACTATCCCTTTTAAAACCTCCTTTTTTTGGTCTTTGATTCAACTATTAAAGTTAAGACCCCTCTTACAACCTTCAGTGACTTGTAAGTCTGGAAATGGTGAAAAAGCATTCCTATGGTTTGATAATTTGACGGCTAAAAGACTCCTTATCATATTTCCTTAAGCTTTTCAAATTTGGAATGGCCTTACTATCAACTCGAAAGTTAAATCCATCATCCAAAGGGGGTAATGGAATATACTAAGGGAATTACGGTATCTCACTCCTCATTACCACCTTAATTTGGATAGACAGGACTTATTTCAATGCTTTAATCTCCCTCCTAATACCTTGCAACTTGAGAAATTCAGGAGATGGGAGAATCAAAATCACCCAAGACAACCATAATTCCCTATCATTTGGCATAAGGCTCTCATGCCTAGCTATTCCATTATTTTCTGGCTCACTGTACTAAATAAACTAAGTACAATGGACATACTGCACTATATTACCTATTTTATTTGTGTTCTCTATAAGTTAGAAAAAGAATCTACGAATCGTCTTTTCTTCCTTTGCCCCTTCTCCCAGTTCATATGGTAGAAAATATAAGAATTATGTCTTATATATAATATTGGGACCACTTTTGGGGAAGCTCTAGATTGGTTTCAAAAGGTGAATCATACCACCAACTACAACAAGCAGATCTATTTCATCTCCTTTGCCTTGTCCATTAAGGATATTTGGTGAGAGAGAAACATCAGAAGATTTCAAAACACATATCGCTCACAAGATGAGGTTCTTTTCTCTTTAGTTGGCAGAATCAGAGAGAAACTCCTATGTTCTATAAGGTCTGACCGAGTTTACCTTAATCTAGCCTTATCATGGAGAATCTATTAACATACAGAGGCTAAAATTCTTGAAAAAGGAAATCAACTCAAGTTACAAATCAGTACTTTGGTAAGAGGTTCCCTTTGTCTTTGATGCATAGAGCGCATCTACTGAAGCTTAGTATTCCAATCCTTACACTCTACGTTATTTTTAGATATAGGATGCATATTCTTAAAGATTCCCTCTTTCCATTGGCTGTAGCAACTTCTCCTATTACAATCAACGATCATCTTCCCATTGTGTGAAAGGGAGAAAATGCATTCTAAGATTTCCAAATTTGCCTAGCTCTTCATCTAATGGAGGTATTAAGCTTTTGCAACTCTCGTTCCATATGATGTCATTATCCTAGCTACCTCTAAATGATGTTGTGGATATAACTAAGCTTTATCCTCTAAACATTGCTACTAAATGACCTGCTAGTTATTTTTAATCTCATATTTAACTTCCCATTTAATTTATTAATACAATTTTACTTATTAAAAAAGAAAGAGTTTTTGCATTAGCCATCCTAAGAAACCCTAGAGAGAAATCATCGAGAGATAGAGGAAGAGAAGAAGGAAGAGAGAAGAGGAGAAGAAGTTGATTTGAAGTACTTCTCGAATTAGGAGATTTCCTGACGTCACTGCCTCCCATCTGAAGTGAAACACACGTTAATACAATGCTGAGAAAACGGTATAAGAATGCACGAGAAGGGGGGGGTAGAATTGTGTATTCCCCTTTTTAAAAAATCTTTCAAAAACTGTTTGTTAGAAATAAAATTCTTTTACAGAATTTCCGATAGATTCTAATTAATCAAAAACTTTGAAAACTTTGTTTCAAACTAAGTAATGATAAAACATGAATCTAAAAGAGAGATAGAGTAAGAGTAGTTGACACAGCGATTTATCCTGGTTCACCCTAAACCGTGGGCTACGTTCAGTCCTCAGAATTCTTTCTGAGATTTTCACTATCTCTTCAACTTTACAAGTATTCTTTGCGAGCCTCTTCACGTCTCTACAACCAGTATTCTTTCACACTTAGCCTCTGCAGGGTTTGAACACTTGTTACAGTAAGAATAACTCTCGGCTAATTTGCACAAAATGCTTTTACGATCACGTAGATGTAATTCAGCTAGTTTTTCAATTGTTCAGCTCACGTTTCAACTAACTTTGCAATCTTCGACTTCGACTTGTATTTATAGCCTTCGTCTCCAACTGCTTCTTGATTCTTGTTTCTTGAATCTTGTTTCTTGAATATTTAACAAAAACGGTTAATCAGTTGAGTTCTGTAACTAACCCTAACTGACTCTTGCATCTGCTTCGAAATTCCTCTTCTACATCTGTCTTTTCTATTCGCGTCTTCGTCTGTTTTACTATTGCGTCTTCGTTTGTTTTATACTGTGTCTCCGTCTGTGTCTGTATTTCTCTTTTGCTTCCGCGTTGCTTTGTCTGTGTTTATTTTGTGTCTGCGTCTGTTTATTTCTTCTATGTTCTTCGTCTACGTCTTATTGTGCGTCTGTGTTTGTGTTGCTTCGTCTATATTACTTCGTCTGCTTTGCTTCGTCTGTGTTTATTTTGTGTCTGCGTCTGTTTATTTCTTCTGCGTTCTTCGCTCACGTCTTATTCAGGCGTGCGTATCATGTAGCTTAAATGCATCAGACATTAAATGCACTTTGCTTTATGCGCTTTGTTTTTCTTTTCTTTTGCTCTTTGTTATACATCAAAATTATAACTAAGTAAAGTCATTTTGACTTAACATTCTCCCCCTTTTTGATGATAACAAATTATATACAATCAAGAAAACAAAATACAATGTATAAGAAGAAAAAAAACTTATCTTCAAAAAAATCTTCTTCTTCTTTTTTCTTCGTCAGCTCCTTCAATCACACCCTTAAGATTTGACAATTTCCATTCCTCATCTGCTCATTTTCTTCTCCCCCTATTTGTTATAATAAAAAATGATTAATGACAACGACTCTTCAACAGTTCTGTCATCATTTTCTTCAGATCATTCAACGTCTGCTTTATCTCGTTTACTTCTCCACGTAATTGACTGATTTCTGCTTGGGACGCAAACGTTGAGGAGGATTGATCATTATCTTCGGAGGGTGCAGTGAACGCAATTGTTGTAACATATGCGTCCGAGGATGGAACATAGTCTTCATTAATCGCAAATGTGGGTGGATGAATGAATACACTTGACTCTGGAATATCCAAGTCATAGGGAGCAGGTAGCATCAGCAACTGTCTTCCTTGCAAGGGTATGCCTTCAGCTTCAATAGACAGTGTATTAGATAAGGGTCTAATTTGCAAAACTGTCTAGACAAGGAATTCAATGAATGTCCCTGTTGTCAATCTTCCCCTTACTGGACAGTCTTTTTTCTTATCAATATAGCTACAACTAGCACCACCATTGTTCTCTTTAGAAGCGCATGCCTCATTAATTTTCCGCACTTCTTCTTCAATTTGATCTGCGGACAGATCATCACTAACTTCTTCAGGAAAAAGTGTCGATTTTCCCTTATTCAAATCCAAGGGATATCTTGGCTGAATGTCTGGTACAACCTTTATTATTGATTGTTCTGTGACTGGATAAATAGTGCACGGATGAGAAGACATTTTTGTAGGGTATGGCCTTGTAGCAGCATACCTTAACGTATCATAGAAGTTCCTTTCGTCTTCATTCAATATGTGTCATGTCTCACTATTTATCATAATAGGTTGTAAGACAGTCTTTATTTCCCTTCTGGGTTGACTGCAGATAGCAATAACAGTGCTCCTCCTTGTCACAACTTCAACCAGTCTGACTTCAAACTTATCATTTGTTGGGACCCGATCTGGGAACCGGATCCCAACCAAAAAACGGAACGGAAAGACGAAAAATCAAAAAGCGAGAAATCGCTAATTGGAATACAAATCGCATCATCGAAGCGAAACGAATACTCGAAAAATTGTGCATCGAAATCTGAATAACAAAGCGGAGAAACTTCGAAAGCGAATTCGAATCGAATGCGAATCGAAATAATGAAACTGAAACAAACACCGACATCCGTTTCAAAACTCATCGCGTTGGAAACCTTACGACATTTCAAATCCGGTATAATTTTTTTTTTCTTTTTCTCATCTTATTTATCTTAAAACCATTCTCATACTAATCAAAACCATATCGATTTTCCTTTCTAGGAAACTATTCCTCACGCAATTCTCAATTTACTTAACTCTTATTAATCATCTTCTTATACATCCATATCAATTGTCACTCTCACTTTTCAAACCCTTTTTACTGAAATTTTGGCAGCATAACGGCTGCATTTATCCTATCCCAAAAATTCCTGCAAAGGTAAAATACACTTCACAAAAATCCAGAATCACACAAAGTCATCGGACTCCCCGTCCGGAATCCAAACACCGGCAGAAACACACATCTATACCTAACACTCCAATAATTCTCAAACATCATCAAAAACATCCATATCTCAATTCACTCATATACAACCCACAGTTTACTTACCTCATTATAATCATACACAATTCCATATACAATCTCATACTCTCATACATTAATTCATAATCTTCATACATTCAGAAATACATCATAATCACTTAACGGCAATTTAAGCCATTTACAAAATATTTCAAATCTTAGTTCATAATACAATGCAAACGATGCAAAAACGAACCAAATATCTTCACTTTCTTTCATCCGATCTCCTGCTCGAAACCTGGAGATGGGGATGAAAGGGGGGTGAGCTCGGAAGCTCGTGGATAACACATTTATAAATCGACAAATAAGCGGAAATCATTTTTCACAAGCTTTTTGCCAAAAGGGCTAATTTTCAAAACTTTGTAACTTTTCAAACAGTTTTCTCAAGCTTTTCAATTTTTCAAATTTTTCATAACAAATTTCACTTTTTTTTTCTCAATTTTAAGCATGAATGCAGAACACATAAACAAATCAAAAACACGTAACATAAACAAAATTCAAAAGAACATATAACATAACAGAGTGGTTTGGTGTTGGACCCCACACCCCACCCGTAGGTGTTTGCAGGTTATACTGCGGCGTGTGTTTGCGGGTTATACCGCGGCATCCAACACAAAGCACATAACACAATAACTGGTTTGAGTAGGTTCTAACATAATGAACTGCACGTTTCCACATAGCGGTGCCGTGCAGTCGTAAACGGAGGGGAGTCCGAAATTCGAAGCTTCGAAGCCACGTGCGGGCAGCCGGGAGAAGGCTTTTAACACGAGACCAGTGCACTGACTCAACTTAAGGGACCTAACCCAAACCCACATAACACATATCATACATCAAAAATCAAATTGCCCGAAGGCACATTTTGAAACTTTATTTTCGCACATTCACACAATGCATACAATTCAATCACTACAATCCATTCAATCAATTCAATCAATTCATCATTCAAATACTAATTTCAACAATCAAATCATTCAATCAATGTTTTCCACAATGTGCATAATTCAATAATGCATTTAATTCAAATGAATTTAAACTTGTACTAATTTCTTAGAAATCATTCGGAAATCATATTTTCAAACTTTTAACAAATTCTTATTTTCAAACATTTACAAAACAATAATTTATCACAAATCCAAACTTTTGCTTTCTTTCATTTTTTGAAAATTCATATATTGCCTATAAATCAAAATATAAATATGCTACCCACCTCGAATCGATGCCAGAAGTTTATCCCGAGCTTCAATTTGATCCTTACTTCTTTTCTTCTTCCAATTAAAATTGACCTAAGCCATAATCATCCAATTTCAATATCATAAATTACTTAATCCTTAAAATTGAGGTTATAATTCATCAATTCATATTTATTCCAAGATATCAAAACCACCAATTTCAAAAATCTCCATTTTCCAACTTTGGCCTAAACCAATTTTCACAAATTCTATATCATAATTCACAATTTTCTCAAAACTAATTTCATATTCCACAAACCCATATCATTATCTATATTTCTAAACCAAAAACTCAACAAAAACTCAAAGTTGAAAATTTTCTCTTACCTCATCTCTCTTCGAATTTTGGATTTTTGGGCTTGGAAGAAAGTTTTTGATTTTTCCAAGCTTCCAAGGTGATTTTCGTGCTTCTTCCATGGAGGAAATAGATGGAAAAAGTGAAATTTGTTATGAAAAGTTTGAAAAATTGAAAAGCTTGAGAAAACCGTTTGAAAAGTTACAAAGTTTTCAAAATTAGCCCTTTTGGCAAAAAGCTTGTGAAAAATGATTTCCGCTTATTTATCAATTTATAAATGTGTTATCCACGAGCTTCGAGCTCACCCCTTTCATCCCCATCTCCGTGTTTGAGGGGAGATCGGATGAAAGAAAGTGAAGATGTTTGGTTCGGTTTTGCATCGTTTGCATTGTATTATGAACTAAGATTTGAAATATTTTGTAAATGGCTTAAATTGCCGTTAAGTGATTATGATGTATTTCTGAATGTATGAAGATTATGAATTAATGTATGAGAGTATGAGATTGTATATGGAATTGTGTATGATTATAATGAGGTAAGTAAACTGTGGGTTGTATATGAGTGAATTGAGATATGGATGTTTTTGATGATGTTTGAGAATTATTGGAGTGTTAGGTATAGATGTGTGTTTCTGCTGGTGTTTGGATTCCGGACGGGGAGTCCGATGACTTTGTGTGATTCTGGATTTTTGTGAAGTGTATTTTACCTTTGCAAGAATTTTTGGGATAGGATAAATGCAGCCGTTATGCTGCTGAAATTTCAGTAAAAAGGGTTTGAAAAGTGAGAGTGACAATTGATATGGATGTATAAGAAGATGATTAATAAGAGTTAAGTAAATTGAGAATTGCGTGAGGAATAGTTTCCTAGAAAGGAAAATCGATATGGTTTTGATTAGTATGAGAATGGTTTTAAGATAAATAAGATGAGAAAAAGAAAAAAAAATTTATACCGGATTTGAAATGTCGTAAGGTTTCCAACGCGATGAGTTTTGAAACGGATGTCGGTGTTTGTTTTAGTTTGATTATTTCGATTCGCATTCGATTCAGAATTCTGCCTTTCGAGTTTCTCCGCTTTGTTATTCGTATTTCTGATGCACAATTTTTCGAGTATTCGTTTCGCTCCGATGATGCGATTTGTATTCCAATTAGCGATTTCTCGCTTTTTGATTTTTCGTCTTTCCGTTTCGTTTTTTGGTTGGGATCCGGTTCCCGGATCGGGTCCCAATATTTATGGTATCAGAGCCCAATATTATGATCGTACTTAGGCATTTGTGTCTGACTGATTTGTACAAGAGTGTTCAAGCATAAGATTGAAATTGTGAGTTTGTGATAAAGATAAGGTGCATACCAAAGTGATTGATAGATGAAGATGATAAGAATGTTAAGTGATTTTAGGAGATTGTTCATAAAATTGAGATTTGAAGTTCATGAGGAATTAGGATGATTTGAATTTGTATATTCATTTGTGAGTGAAAGATGAGCATGGAGATGGATTTTTATGAAGTATGTGAAGACATCATTAAGTGATTGATGAGGGTTAAGAACTTTGATGAATTTTAGGTTTGTAATGATGGAAAATTGAGATTTGAACTGAATGATAACATTTGGATGAAATTGATTTGATTATACTTCTGTGAGATGAAAGTATGACTATTTGAAAGATGACATGATGATAAAGATTAAATGATAAACTGAACCATATTAGGGTTCCTTAAGAAATGGACCATTGACTTGTATCCATATATGAAGAAATAATGAGTTATAGATATAGTGCTTTGAGATGATATGGGTGATATGAGATACAAGAAGTGAAATGTTGTGAAGAGATATGATGAGGAACGTAGATAAGAAAAGTGATTTGATTATGATTTCTGGAAAGGAATTAGTAAGAAAGTGCTTGAGTTACTTGGAGTTTAATCAAGTATGAATTTCGAGGACGAAATTTTTTTAAGAGGGGGAAAAATGTTGGACCCCGATTTTTAAGTGAAATTTAGAAATAAGAAATGATATAAAATAAGTGTTATATATATATATATATATATGTTGTATGTATGCTTTAAGGAAACTTATGAGAAAAGCATTATTGAATGTTGATGTATTTGATAATTGTGGAGATTGGTACGGTTTATAAAAGTTCAAGTGAATGACTTGATTGAAATTAAGTTGAAAATCATGACCTAAAAAGAAAGTGTGAAAATGTGAAAATTGTAAAAGTTTGACTTTTGGCCTTTGAGGGTTGACTTTTGATTTAGGCAAAATTTGATAAAATGGTCTTCTGGAAACTTGTAGATTATGTCAAGAGCTTTCTGTAGCCATAAAGTTTGATATTTTTCGATATCGAGAGTGGAAGTTATGATCAGTCAAAGTTAAGTATGAAATTTGTTTGAAGTTTGACTTTTGGGGTTGACAGTTGACTTTTGATCGAGGCAAAATTGGAGAAAATGATCTACATAAAATTTGTAGTGTTTGTTGAGAGTTTTCTGTGGCCATAAAGTTTGCTATTTTTCGATGTCGGGATTGAGAGTTATGATTTTCCGAAGTTAAGTGATCTAGCTTTGTTTTGTATAAATGACCTAAGTGTATATTTGCATGTGCTATACTTTGAGGCCACTCGTCGTATGGATTTAGTCTGAATTGGAATAAGTGGTCTTAATGAAAGTTGGAGCTTGTATTTCGATCTTTCTGACGCCATAAAGTATGTAATGTTTCGATATCGGGGCTAGGAGTTATGAGTGATTAAAAATGGGAAGTCGTTTAGGAAAAACTGTTTTGGACAGAATCGTTGATTGAGTTTCCAACCTCTTTCGAGACCTAATTTAATTTTGAGTTCTTCAAGGAAGTTGTAGAGCTTCCTCTGATCTCTTTATTGACACCAAATTCGTCAAATTTCGAGTTCGGAATTAAGAGATATGATTTTTGAAAAATTCAGTTATAAGTGGGTAGCATATTTATATTTTGATTTGTAAGTATATATGACTTTTCGAAAATTTAAGAAAGTGAAAGAAAAGATTTTCGTACTTTACTCATTTCTAAATGATTTTTGAAAAATTATTACAAGCTTAAATTCATTGTTTGAAATGATTTGATAAATCCATAGAAATTTCTGAAAAATCATATGTTATGAGTGCATTGATAAATTATGCAAATTGTTGAATTTATGGAATTGTTTGATTTGATTGAATTGTATGAATTATGTAGAACTGTGAATATATGTAGTATGAAAATCAAGTTTTCAATTTGTGCCTTCGGGCAATCCGAAAGTTTCAGTTTTGAGTTATGTGATTAAGTGGGTTGTGGGGTCCAACACCAAACCACTCTGTTATGTTATATGTTCTTTTGAATTTTGTTTATGTTACGTGTTTTTGATTTGTTTATGTGTTCTGCATTCATGCTTAAAATTGAGAAATAAAAAAAGTGAAATTTGTTATGAAAAGTTTGAAAAATTGAAAGCTTGAAAAAACCGTTTCAAAAGTTACAAAGTTTTGAAAATTAGCCCTTTTGACAAAAAGCTTGTGAAAAATGATTTCCGCTTATTTGTCGATTTATAAATGTGTTATCCACGAGCTTCCGAGCTCACCCCCCTCTTTCATCCCCGTCTCCGAGGTTTGACGGAGATCGGATGAAAGAAAGTGAAAGATGTTTGGTTCGTTTTGCATCGTTTGCATTGTATTATGAACTAAGATTTGAAATATTTTGTAAATGGCTTAAATTGCCGTTAAGTGATTATGATGTATTTCTGAATGTATGAAGATTATGAATTAATGTATGAGAGTATGAGATTGTATATGGAATTGTGTATGATTATAATGAGGTAACTAAACTGTGGGTTGTATATGAGTGAATTGAGATATGAATGTTTTTGATGATGTTTGAGAATTATTGGAGTGTTAGGTATAGATGTGTGTTTCTGGCGGTGTTTGGATTAGGACGGAGTCCGATGACTTTGTGTGATTCTGGATTTTTGTGAAGTGTATTTTACCTTTGCAGGAATTTTTGGGATAGGAAAAATGCAGCCGTTATGCTGCTGAAATTTCAGTAAAAAGGGTTTGAAAAGTGAGAGTGACAATTGATATGGATGTATAAGAAGATGATTAATAAGAGTTAAGTAAATTGAGAATTGCGTGAGGAATAGTTTCCTAGAAAGGAAAATCGATATGGTTTTGATTAGTATGAGAATGGTTTTAAGATAAATAAGATGAGAAAAAGAAAAAGAAAAGAAAAGAAAAAAAATTTTATACCGGATTTGAAATGTCGTAAGGTTTCCAACGCGATGAGTTTTGAAACGGATGTCGGTGTTTGTTTCAGTTTGATTATTTCGATTCGCATTCGATTCGGAATTCTGCCTTTCGAGTTTCTCCGCTTTGTTATTCGTATTTCCGATACACAATTTTTCGAGTATTCGTTTCGCTCTGATGATGCGATTTGTATTCCAATTAGCGATTTCTCGCTTTTTGATTTTTCGTCTTTCCGTTCCGTTTTTCGGTTGGGATCCGGTTCCCGGATCGGGTCCCAACATGGCTTTGTGTTGGATGCCGCGGTATAACCCGCAAACACACGCCGCAGTATAACTTGCAAACACCTACGGGTGGGGTGTTGGTTGTTTATGTGTTCTGCATTCATGCTTAAAATTGAGAAATAAAAAAAGTGAAATTTGTTATGAAAAGTTTGAAAAATTGAAAAGCTTGAGAAAACCGTTTGAAAAGTTACAAAGTTTTGAAAATTAGCCCTTTTGGCAAAAAGCTTGTGAAAAATGATTTCCGCTTATTTGTCGATTTATAAATGTGTTATCCACGAGCTTCCGAGCTCACCCCCCCTTTCATCCCCATCTCCAGGTTTCGAGCAGGAGATCGGATGAAAGAAAGTGAAGATGTTTGGTTCGTTTTTGCATCATTTGCATTGTATTATGAACTAAGATTTGAAATATTTTGTAAATGGCTTAAATTGCCGTTAAGTGATTATGATGTATTTCTGAATGTATGAAGATTATGAATTAATGTATGAGAGTATGAGATTGTATATGGAATTGTGTATGATTATAATGAGGTAAGTAAACTATGGGTTGTATATGAGTGAATTGAGATATGGATGTTTTTGATGATGTTTGAGAATTATTGGAGTGTTAGGTATAGATGTGTGTTTCGCGGTGTTTGGATTCGGACGGGAGTCCGATGACTTTGTGTGATTCGGATTTTGTGAAGTGTATTTTACCTTTGCGAGGAATTTTGGGATAGGATAAATCAGTAGTTATCTTGCTGAAATTTCGATAAAAGGGTTTGAAAAGTGAGAGTGACAATTGATATGGATGTATAAGAAGATGATTAATAAGAGTTAAGTAAATTGAGAATTGCGTGAGGAATAGTTTCCTAGAAAGGAAAATCGATATGGTTTTGATTAGTATGAGAATGGTTTTAAGATAAATAAGATGAGAAAAAGAAAAAGAAAAGAAAAGAAAAAAAAATTATACCGGATTTGAAATGTCGTAAGGTTTCCAACGCGATGAGTTTTGAAAAGGATGTCGGTGTTTGTTTCAGTTTGATTATTTCGATTCGCATTCGATTCAGAATTCTGCCTTTCGAGTTTCTCTGCTTTGTTATTCGTATTTCCGATGCACAATTTTTCGAGTATTCGTTTCGCTCCGATGATGCAATTTGTATTCCAATTAGCGATTTCTCGCTTTTTGATTTTTCGTCTTTCCGTTCCGTTTTTCGGTTGGGATCCGGTTCCCGGATCTGGTCCCAACATCCTTTCTTAAAAATTTGGAATAGTTATGAACGACCAAACTAGGTTCATCAGATTTCTTCAATGGTACCTGCACTGAGCTAAAATCTGTTGTGACTTCTTGTTGATTATCGACAGGAGTAGATTGAACCAGGTTAGGCTCCACTGGTTCCTCTGGTTTCTCAACAATGGGGGTATTCTTCTCTTGATTAGCTTCCTCAGGAGTAGACGAACTCCTCCTTCGACTAATCACTTTAGTTTTTATTCTTGGAGTTTTCTTCACTTGAGACTTCTGTGTCTCAGACTCCAATTTTCTCTTCTTCTCAGTCTCCTTGCTCTGTTTGGCATATTCTTCCTCCAAAATTGAGACGAGAGATCTTGTCACCTTTGCCTTTGGTGCGCTGGATCCAGAGGCTTTTACTTGTTCCTGCTCTCTAGTTCTTCTCTCTTCTTGTTGCCTTAAGGTTCGAATCCTAGGGGATCTCCTTGCTTTCTTAGTGATTTCACCCAACAGATTCTCTCCTTTTCTTTTTGTCGCACCATCGTCTGTCCTCCGAGCAATATCATACTCTTCTCTATGACATGCCAGTTTTATCAAAGGCTTTTTATTTAATCTTCTCCTTTCTTTTATTGGCATACTCACACTTCCATGAGATCTAGAACTTGTTGCTGGAGAATTCTTTAATAACCGCTCCCCCTCAGTTCTAGTTCTCCTTGAAGAGTCTGCATCTTCCTGAATCACTGGCTTTAGACCCATTCGTCGTATAGTGATTGAGTTAATAGTACTCTTCACAGGTACAATCCTTCTATTTCATCTGTGTAGAAGGACTCCGGATTCCTTAAAAATCCTTGTAAGAAGCATGTCATAAGGATAGCTATTTGTATCCTTCATCCCCTTAATCATATAATGAAAGATTAAGAAGGGTAAATCAATAGGATTGCGATTCAACAGGTAGAACAAACACTGTTCATCTAGGGTGGTCACCAAATGTCTTGAACCTACTCTGGGTAAGATGCAATTAAACAAAATCGCATGAGGAACCCTAGCTTTTGGAACCAGACTCAAAATCTTCCTCTCCAAAGGGTCGTTCACTCCATACAGTTGTTTGCTAACATCTTCCTCCTTCATGTTGACCATTGTCATCCACTTCGCCTTGGTTGACAGAGTTTCACCAATCGATGGACAATCGATCACCTTCCTTATCAGCTCCTTAGTCACGACAACAGATATACCGTCTACTGAGGATACAATAGTGTTGTCTACAAGTTGAGCATTCTTCCAAAAATCAAATACTTCATCGATGTACACTGGTTCTTGTATCTGGAAGAAGTTCCTCCAACCAGCTCTTTTAATCTCAGGTTCTACGTCCATACCATCCTTTCTTAGTGACTCGAAATCCACATGCCTTCCGAAAATCATAGCTGCCTCCATTATTTCAGAACGAAAACTGTCTCTGGTAAACTTTTCTTTTAGGGTAGGATGATTGAGAGGATTTGGAAAGTAAGATGAACCGTCTAGAGATGAGAGTAACCGCAATGATTTCAACTTCAGGCTACTTGAAGAGTCTTATCACGCGTGCCTTAGTATCGTCGAGATTCTAAAGGTCGTGAAGCATTTCTCTCTAAAACTTTCTTGTCAGAGAAGTTACCAGCTGTAACTCACTGTATCTGACGCCGTTATTTTTGACGTCCCTTTAGTCTGACTGTTCGCTTAACATAACCATGTTAAGGTTGCGTCTGATCTTCTGGAACCGTTCTTCACTCAATGGTTTGGTGAAGATGTTTTCCCACTGATACTCTGTTTCGATGAACTGGAGTTTAATCACCTTCCTCTAAACATAGTCTCTCAAGAAGTGATGTCTGAATTCGATGTGTTTCACCCTCGAATGCTAAATCGGATTCTTTAACAGGTTAATTGCACTGGTGTTGTCGCAATAAATTGGAATCTCCTCTTCTTGAATTGAATAGTCTTCAAGTTGATATTTGATCCACAACATTTGTGAACAACAGCTTGCAACAGACATATACTCTGCTTCGGTAGTTGATAGAGCTATTGAACTTTGTCTGTTGCTTGACCAGGAAACTAGATTTGCGCCAAGAAAGTGACATCCACCACTTGTGCTCGTCCTTTCGATTCTATCTCCGGCATAGTCCGCGTCACAATATCCAATTATCCTGAAATCTTTACCTTTCTTAAACATTAAGCAAAGATCAGTAGTACCTGCGAGATATCTCATAATTCTTTTAACAACAATATAATGAGACTCTCTAGGATCGGCCTGAAACCTTGCACACAAGCATACACTGAATAGAATATCAGTCTACTAACAGAAGATACGAGAAAGAATCGATCATCCTCTATACGAGGTTTGATCCGACTTCTTACCAAGTTCATCTTTCGACAAAAGGTTTGAAGGATGCATCGGAGTAGACATTGGCTTCACACTTTGCATATCAAACTTATTCAACAATTCTTTCACATATTTTTGTTGATGAATAAAGATTTTCTCTTCGGTTTGCTTAACTTGCAACCCAAGAAAGAACTTTAACTCACCCATCATGCTCATTTCAAATTCATTTTTCATTAGACTCTCAAACTTCATGCATAACTTCTTTGAAGTAGCACCAAAAATAATATCATCAACATAGATCTGAACTATTATAAATTCATTCTCATAATTCTTCCTAAAGAGCATCTTATCAACTTGACCTCTACTAAAACCATTCTCTAAGAGAAAAGTACTCAGACGATCATATCAAGCTCTAGGAGCTTGCTTTAGGCCGTATAAGGCTTTATGAAGTTTATAGACATGGTCTGGATTCTTAACATCCTCGAAACCAGGTGGTTGCTTAACATACACCTCTTCGTCTATAAAACCATTCAGAAAGGCACTCTTCACATCCATGTGAAATAGCTTTATATTATGACTGACCGCATATGCTAGCAATATCCTAATGGCTTCAAGTCTTGCTACTGGAGCATATGTCTCATTGTAGTCTATTCCTTCTTGCTGATTATAGCCTTGTGCTACCAATCTAGCCTTATTTCGACTCACTCTTCCTGATTCATCTAACTTGTTCTTAAAGACCCACCTGGTTCCTATGATGGATTTCTTAGGGGGTTTCGGAACTAAGGACCAAACATTATTCCTAGAAAATTGATTCAGCTCCTCTTGCATGGCTAACACCCAAGCTTCGTCTTGAAGAGCTTCCTCAACCTTCTTAGGCTCAATTTCAGAAATAAAAGCCACATTAGCTTCTCTTCTGAATCTGGACCTTGTCCTAACTCCTTCTGAGGTTTCCCCGATAATCAACTCTTCTGGATGCAAACTTTTATATTTCCAGTCTCTTTTCAGTCCAATAGTTTCTGGGATATCTTCAACTTTGTCTTCATGAGTACCTGGTGCTGGAGTTTCTGTTGTATCGTCTAAGTTCTTTGAAGGATCTTCACTCTCCATGTCATCTTCCTTATGGGGTTGGGAACTATCATTGAACTTGATATGGATGGTCTCCTCAACTGTCTTTGAAATAAGGTTGTACACCCGGAATGTCTTAGACGATGATGAGTAGCCTAGAAAGATTCCTGGAAAGGTCTTTGAATCGAATTTATCCAACAGCTCCTTTGTATTCAGAATAGAGCATTTGCACCCAAATGGATGAAAGTAAAATATGTTTGGTCTTCTTCCATTCCATAACTCATAAGGAGTCTTCTTGATATGGGTGTAATGTAATTCTATTCTGAATATAGCATGTTGTATTCACAGCTTCTGCCCAGAAGTACTTAGGAAGATTCTTTTCACACAGCATAGTCCTTGCCATCTCTTGAATCGTCCTGTTCTTCCTTTCAACAACTTCATTCTGTTGTGGAGTCCTGGGAGCAGAGAAATTGTGGAAAATTCCATTCTCCTCACAGAATAACCTAAACTTCTCATTCTTAAACTCTCCACCATGGTCACTCCTGATACTAGCTATAGACATTCCTTTTTCATTCTGTAACTTTTTGGATAAGGTTCTAAAACACTTAAAAGATTCATCTTTGTGTGATAAAAATAATATCCAATAAAATCGAGTAAATTCATCAACAATAACGAGTCCATATTTCTTTCCGCCAAGACTTATTGTCCTTGTTGGACCAAATAAATCCATATGTAATAACTCTAAAGGTCTAGATGATGTTACAAAATTTTTAGAAAAAAAAGAAGTTTTAATCTATTTTGCTTTCAAACAATTTTCACAGAAAAATTCTTTGTCAAAACTTATTTTTGGTAGTCCTCTTACCAAATCATGTTTTTCCAACTTTGAAATGTGTTTAAAAGAGACATTACCTAGCTTTCTATGCCAGACTAGTCTTTCTTCTTCGGAAGATATAAAACATGAAACATTTTAACTTTGAAAATCTTCTAAATCAATTTTGTAAAGATTATTTCTTCTCTTGGCAGAAAAGAGTATAGACCCATCTTTGTTTCTGACTTCACAAAGATTTTGATTGAATGTAACTGTGAAACCAGAATCACACAATTGACTGACGCTGATCAAATTATGTTTCAGACCATCAACAAGCAGTACATTATTTATGCATGCAAAGGAATCTTTACCTATTTTACCGATTCCAATAATCTTGCCCTGCTGGTTGTCTCCGAAAGTTACTGATCCTCCCTTCTTATACTGAAGATCTAGGAACATAGACCTTCTTCCCGTCATATTTCGCGAGCATCCACTGTCTAAATACCATTGGTGTTTGCCGCATCTTCCAAGGAAAGATATCTGGAGGAGAAGCTATTTTATTTTTTTGTACCCATATTTTCCTGGGTCCTTTATGGTTAGTAGCATGCACATAATGAGTTTTTTGATACCTATTACTAGGTCAAAATTTATTATAGTTTCTCTTTTGAGTGAAAGAGTTCTTAATAGGATGAGACTTATTGCCTGTAAACCCTAATCCAATTTTATCACCCGGATGTCTACATTTTCCAAGCATCTCATTCATTTTCTTTGTGCTCTCGGTAAAAGTAGCTAAATCAGCTGACAAATTCTTAATTCTGAGTTTTAACTTATTGATCTCTTCTGATCTGTCTACAACTTTCTTTTTCTCCTCTAATTGCTTCTTCAGACAGATATTTTCTCTCTCTATTACTTCCGTATGTCTAATATTTTCTGCATACTTTTTCTTTAATAGTTTGTACTGTTTCAGAATAGCATGAGAATCTTCTAACAATTCTGAGTAGGCATCATGCAAGTTATCGTAATCAGATTTTACCTCCTCGTCACTATCTTCCTCAGCTACCAAGTAGATGTTTGCATGTTTAGATGACTCGGAACCTGTATCTGATTATGATGAATCTAGGTCCTCCCACGTTGCCATCATGCTTTTCTTGGCTTCTCTACTCTTCTTTGGTTTCTTCTTTAGAGTAGGACATTCGGACTTGTGGTGTCCAGGCTGATTGCACTCGTAGAAAATGACAGATGACTTCTCTGATTTAGCTTCATCTTTGCCATTCTTCTTGAAAGTCTGAGTTCCTTTGGACTTCTTCTTCCATATGCGTCTTATCTTTCTGGAGATGAAAGATAATTCATCATCTTCATCACTTGACTCTTGTTCTGATTGGCTGGAGTCGTCATTCTTTGATTCTTCAATCTTTAACGCTTTTGATGACTTCCTCCTTCTTTTAGTCTTGTGATTCTTTTGTCCGGCCTTGGCGCTTATTGTCTTGTCCCGTTTGGGCTTGTCTTGAGATCGAGTTCAACTTCATGAATCTTGAGGATCCAAGCAACTCGTCAAGCTTTAGCACGCTCAAATCTTTGGCTTCCTGCACCGCAGTAACTTTAGGTCTCCACCTCTTCGAAAGACTTCTTAAGATCTTTCGAACATGATCTTGATTGTTGTACGCTCTTCCAAGAGCTTTCAATCCATTGACAATTGTTTGAAATCTTCCAAACATTTGATTACTAGATTCTTCATCTTTCATCCTGAAAAGTTCGTACTAGTGCACAAGAATACTTATCTTGGATTCTTTAACTTGGCTTGTGCTTTCGTGAGCAATGGACAATGTGTCCCACATCTCCTTTGCGATGTCGCATCCGTGGACTTTGTCATACTCGCTCCTGCTTAGGGCATAGGTCAAAAAGAACTTCGCTTTTGAGTTCAGCTGTATTCTCGCCTTTTGGTCAGCCGTCCATCTGATTCGTGGAATAGAATTGCCATCTTCATTTACTGATGTATAAGGTCCGTTCTCTATCACGTCCCAAAGGTCGACATGAATAGATTCTATGAATAGCCGGATCCTATCTTTCCAGTAATGATAATCTTCTCCGTTGAATGCTGGAGGTCTAGTGACTGAGGCTCCTTCTGCGATGTATACATGTGATTCCGCCATTATCTTTGATCCACACTTTGCTATAGTGATCCTTGGATACCAGGGTTTGATACCAATTGAAGTGAATCCCACGTTAATACAATGCTGAGAAAACGGTATAAGAATGCACGAGAAGGGGGGGTTGAATTATGTATTCTCCTTTTTAAAAAATCTTTCAAAAACTGTTTGTTAGAAATAAAATTCTTTTACATAATTTCCAATAGATTCTAATTAATCAAAAACTTTGAAAACTTTGTTTCAAACTAAGTAATGACAAAAATTGAATATAAAAGAGAGATAGAGTAAGAGTAGTTGACACAGCGATTTATCCTGATTCACCCTAAACCGTGGGCTACGTCCAGTCCTCAGAGTTCTTTATGAGATTTTCACTATCTTTTCAACTTTACAAGTATTCTTTGCAAGCCTCTTCAGATCTCTACAACCAGTATTCTTTCACACTTAGCCTCTGTAGGCTATCTGTACTACTTTCTCACAGATAAGTGTTTGAACACTTGTTACAGTAAAAATAGATCTCGGCTAATTTGCACAAAATGCTTTTACGATCACGTAGATGTAATTCAGCTAGTTTTTCAATTGTTCAGCTCACGTTTCAACTAACTTTGCAATCTTCGACTTCTACTTATATTTATAGCCTTCGTCTCCAACTGCTTCTTGATTCTTGTTTCTTGAATCTTGTTTCTTGAATCTTGTTTCTTGAATCTTTAACAGAAACGGTTAATCAGTTGAGTTCTGTAACTAACCCGAACTGACTCTTGCGTCTGCTTCGAAATTCCTCTTCTGCGTCTATCTTTTCTATTCGCGTCTTCATCATTTTACTATTGCGTCTTCGCTCTGCATTTTATCTTGTGTCTCAAATGCGTATCAGTATTTCTCTTTTTGCGTCTGCGTTGCTTCGTCTGTGTTTATTTTGTGTCTGCATCTGTTTATTTCTTCTGCGTTCTTCGTCTACGTCTTATTGTGCGTCTGTGTTTGTATTACTTCGTCTGTTTTGCTTCGTCTGCGTTTATTTTGTGTCTGCGTCTGTTTGTTTCTTCTGCGTTCTTCGCTCACGTCTTATTAATAAATGCGTATCGTGTTGCTTCGCTCAGATATTATTAAATCGCTTTGCTTGCGTGCGCTTTGTTTTTCTTTTCTTTTGCTCTTTGTTATACATTAAAATTATAACTAAGTAAAGTCATTTTGACTTAACACCGTCATCCATTTTAGATTGTATTTCTTATTATTTTTCAGTTTTATTGTATAGAATTGGATTGAATATTTGATGATAGGATCTAGAATATTAAGGATGTTCTAAACTCACCTTTAAAATTTTATTCTTGAATTAATGAGAATTTGATTATTATGTGTTATTTGGATATTATTGTGGTTTGATTCTGCGATTGCATATTTCGATAATAAATTAAGAGAGTGAATTGAATGAAAAGTGATTAAATTGAGCTAACAAGAATTAGGTGATTTATAAAAACAAGAATTGAATTAGATCAAGAAATTGTGCAAAGAGAGATCTTCCATAGGTTTTTGATAATTTATTAGAGAACTTTAAAACTAATTAGAGTTTTGGATAGGTTGTAAATTGAGAGATTGCAACTTTCATAATATGATTAGGGTTTATGATTTAGATTAATGGTTATAACTCGAAAGAGAGTAATCAACCCTAGGATAGTCTAGAACTAACAATCTAATATTAATAATCAGTTAGGTTAGCATTAAGGATATGTAAAATTCTCTTTCTCTCAATTGGTAAATTCTTTTGGATGATTCATGAGTCTCTTGCAATTATTTAGTAATTAGTATTTTCGTGTTTGATTCTTAATTTGGGTGAATGAATTAAATTCTCGTTTTAGTTTCATTGTATTTTGAATTTTTGTGATCTGTTTTTGGCCTTATATTTTAGGATTAGATTAGTTTTCTTCTCGTGGGATCAACACCTTTGATATTACAACAACAAACTGTGTGCTTGCGGATTGGCGAGGATTATTAATTAAAACTTACAAACAACCAAACTACTGATCAATAGCCTTTGTCATGAATTTGTTAAATAATTTAACTTATTAATTATTATATATAAGTAATTTTGCTTAAAATAATTTAAGAATATGTTAAAATAATATTTAAAATATCGACTTTTTTATACATACTTCTACATTTATAAATCTTTAAATAAATGATAATATAGAAATATAATTTTAGTTTAGATTTAATCTTAATTTAAATTATTAGATTTGTTATATATTAATAGGCATTATTAATTCATTTTTATATCAATAAAATATTTTATTTTATATTATATTTTAAATCTTAAACTTTTCTTTAATCGATTCGATTTTAAAACATTCATGTTACAATATAAAGTTCTCAAATGTCTAGCAAAATTTAAGTGAGAATTTTTTTGAATATTTGTACTAACATTAAAAATCTTTATTAGTTTATAATAAATTTTAATTTTAATTTATTTTTCTTAATTTGTCCTATTGGAGCTAATGTGGCTCCACCTGTAAACTAGACCATAAGAAAATAGTTATTTTGAGCCATATAACATGATCAATTATGTAATTAACACTACTAATAAATATTTTTATTTGTAACTTTCATTATAGATCATATGAAATTTCAATAGTCTATATATTGAAGTCTATCCTGTTCGACAAACCAAGTAAGCATTTAGTCGCTTATTTAAAATTTCCAATTTTGGTAATTTCATTTATCTGACAATTTGTTATTCTTCAAGTGAGATTTGTCATTTATTATTCTTGGCTTTGCATGTGCAGCAATTTAGTAGTGTAAATTTTCTGTTATCTTTTTACAATAATAATATTTTATTTACTTATTTATTTATTTATTAATAAAGAGAGTTATCATCCAAACAAAATTATCTCTATCTTTATTTCTATCTTTATCTCTTAAAATAATAATTTGAGTAATTTGCAATAACTTTTGGATAATATCATTTTTTAATTTATCAGCCACTAGAACAAAAATAAATAAATATTTTCAAAAATAAAAATTAAGTTTAATCCGTCAACTCAATCAACTGATTATCAGTAATTCAACGTGATCAAACAATAAATTTCACTCAATTCAACAAAAAAAAAAAAGGTTAATAAGCTATTTATCAGCTTATCAACCAATTCTATATTTTCACATCTCTTGGCAGAAATTAAAAGAAAAACGATCGAATAAAAATGAAACAAAAAAGCACAACAACGGTGTGTCGTTTGGGGTGTTTCCTTTTTCTCCCCAGAAATTGACTCTCGCACCCTCACTCTCAGCTTCTTTTTCTCTTTGTCTCATGTTACAGTGTGAGAAGAGATTTCCCTCTCTTGCCGACTCAATCTCAGCTCTTCTCCAATTGAATTAAGGTTTGCCCTTAATTTTAATATCAGTCTTGTTTCTCATTTTCTTGTGCTTTTGTTTCTGAAGGCTCATTTGATCGATTTTATGAGTGATTTGGTTTGTTTTGTCTGATCTTCTCGGCATATAATTCCAACCCAGTGTAACCATTTTAAAGCAAGTTTCAGTTGTAAATAACGTGCCATACTTGTGCCTCTCTTAACTCTCGGTGTCGAAACACTAATTTTTTTTCTTTTCTTCTGGGTTTTGGTTTTACTAATTTTGTATGCCCTGATCACGAGTCATTTCTTAGTTCGATGTGGTTTTCTTTGATACACAAACTATCACCAGCTGCTCTTTTTCTGTTTCCAAAACTATAGTTAAATGTTTTTCCTTTGTCTTGTTTAGTCATGGTTTTCCCACAACTTCTTTTTTGCCAATTGTGCTGGTATATTGTTAAAGAAACGATAATGGTCGATATTTTTGTTGGCTCATGAATTTAGATAGTAGTCTGTCTTTCTGCTGTTGAAACTTTCTTGTCCTCTTCTTCAAGTTCAATTTGACCGAGTTTATCTAATGAATTTTCTTACAGATTCTTGGGTTGATTGGTCAGCAGTCGAGTGCTTTTAGATTGTCAGCAATGGCAGAATTGGTTGTGCCAAGGTTGTACAGTTGCTATAATTGCAGGAACCATGTTGCCCTTCATGACGATGTCATTTCTAAGGCATTTCAGGTAATAGGTTGATGCTCATGCTCAATCTTCTTTACTTGTGCTTTTTTCTTGATTCTCTTTTCTGTTTGATGGAGTGACCAAGTAGTACCTTGAAAATATTTCATAAAGAATGAAGCTCCAAATAACGGAAGCATGTCTTTTTGAAGAACCTTCCCCTGATCTTGCTTACGCTGCTCATACAAATGAAATAACCAGAATTTGTATTGAATCTGTTGAAGAAAGTTCAATATGTTTACTCTCTTTGGTTATCATCAGATCTTTGAATCCACATTGTGCTACTAGGTAGTGATCACTTGGTTTACTTTGTCTTCAATCTTTTGATTTTTATGTCATCTCTGTTCTCTAATGGTCGAATTGGCTTAAATGAATTCTATGGGTGTTATTTCTAGTAAGTGCTTGGTACAGCTTGACACTCATTATCAACTCTGCTGATCCAGAAGCCACTAAATCTCCGTACTGTGGTTTTAGGGAAGGCATGGTCGAGCGTTTTTATTTTCTCATGCAATGAACGTCACAGTGGGGCCAAAGGAGGACAGGCAACTCATGACAGGCCTCCACACAGTTGCTGATGTGTCTTGCTGTGATTGCCGTGAGGTGCTTGGTTGGAAGTATGAACGAGCTTATGAAGAAACACAAAAGTATAAGGAAGGAAAGTTTATACTTGAGAAGTCAAAGATAGTCAAGGAGAACTGGTAGCAGTGAAGCCACTTCTCCTTGTGTTTCCAAGCATCCATTCGAGTGTATAAATGGTACTGCATGTTGATCTTGTTCTGGAAATCTCTTCAATTGCAAATAGTTATATAATGTTCCTTGACGTGCATTATTGTTGTTTTCCCTCTGGACAATAGGGGATTGTTATCATTATCAATAAGTTTGTGAATATTTCTCTTCATTATCTATTGTTGTTTTCTAGGTTAACAAAGTGAAAGGTTTACCATCATTTGAGCTCATTGATATCTTTTACTCGCTGGTTAAGAATGCTGATCATATGCGTTTCTTTACAGTATTTTTTTCCTTCCTTTATATGATCAAATTACCATCAGAATGTGGGGTTTTAGAACTATTTCTGCAGCAACCTGATCTGATAAATTTTGGGTCATATTGTCTAGCAAACTGTGCAATTGTTTGTTTATCATTACAGTAGTCAAAATTTATAAGCATTTTCGGCAAATTACTTGTAAATTGTCATCATGTTTACCCTGCGGGTTGTTGCTTTTTTTTTTTTTTTTTTCATTACGAATGACCGGGATATATACACCATTGATTGGTCAGACCAACATTGTATTCAAAGAGGAGGACATTGTGACAAAATAACTGAATTGGAGAAAGTGACATGCCATGGGATATTTTAGTTAATTGGGCAAGATACCCAACTGAAGGGAGACTTTCATATCACATTCTATATATGACTTAAAAGAACTGTTGAATGTGCACATATGAGCGTCTTTTGTATTAGGTTGCTGAGTCATGTAACGTTTAGCTGATTAAGGTTTAAATTATAAGTGAAGAAGAGGTGACTGGTGATTCAAGCCGTATCCAATGGCATGATTCGACGTAGAGCATCACAAGCCAAGCTTTCTCATGCTGGTTGATTAAGGGTTAGAAAAAACTAGTACCTGGGACTGCTCGATTGGAATCATTTTCTCGTTCTTCGTATTTATTGCGTTTTCTTATACCTCCCCTCGATATTCTCTTATTGAAGAAAATATATTTATTTTCTTAAATAATAAATTATGTTATTTATTTCCAATTTTGTAAAGGAGTAGATATTTATCTTGAATAGGAATTTTTTAGTTCAACTTTATCCTAATTTTGTTGGAGCGACTCCATTTTTTAAAATCTTGAATTGGAAAAAAAATATTCACAATTTCTTATCTTTTTGGAGGATTAGCTTTAGTAATTAAGAGCTTATAGCTGATTGACATTGCATAACAAACTCACCTCTACTTATATTTAGTTAATTTTAGGTCAATTGAAGTGCAAATTTAAATGAGCGAGTATAACAATCTAATTTATTTGAAATAATTCACTTTTTCATGTTGACAATTTTTAAAAATGTGGAATTTAACACCAACTCTAACAATTATTACTATTTAAAAGATTTTTTAAAGATGCACTAGAATAAGACTTCAAATGTAGACTTGGTTGCACATCGTAATGTTACATAAAATAACTAAACTTAAAACTATAGATAGTAACGAGTCTAGGTCGATCTCATATAAAACGTGTATAAAACTTTTTAAATTAAAAGAATTGGTGTTTAGGTTATGAAGGGTTTGGTTTAATTGCAAATAAGAAAAAAAAAAGTGAAACTAAACTACCGAAAGTAAAATAAATCAAACAACATAACAATGCGAAAAGTGATGAATGTGTTAGGGATTTGGTCATCGCTTCTATCTCGACTTACATACAATTAAACATACTTCATTGAATTGTGATTCTCGTACCTATCCTAGTAATTATTAATCGTAGATTAACAATAAACTTTGTTAACTTTAATTTTCCTTTAGATTGTGTTTAATTAAAACGAGTTCTTTAATTAAACATAATTACCATACAACCTAAAACAAGCTCTCTAAATTTAGTCAGACAACCACATTAAGAGTTAGGTAAATATATTAATCAAGGCAACAATCATATAATCTTAAGTCATTTAACCAAGGTTACGGTATCCCTAATGATTCATCATCATTTTTAGCTAGTAATGAACACAAAATACAAAGATAAAGTAATGCATTGAAGATTCTAGCAATGAATTTACATAACAATAATCCAATGAGTACATTGAGATCATTCTTACACAATACAAAACTCGTATAAATTATCATAAACAATTTTGAAAGAGAGAAAGAACGACAAACATAATGTAGCTACATCAAAATGTGTTCTTCGGCGCCAATTTCACCTCCAAACCAGGTTAGGGAAGCTTAACCCTCCATGGGTCTCCAAAATATGCATGCTCTACCCCTCATTTTGCTCTCGAAACAATTCATGTCTATTTTTTCCATCAAAATGCTCTATTTATAATAAAAATTAGGTTTCAAGGTGACCCATATCGTGAAAGTCACAGCTGTGCACTTTAGGTCACGGATGTGAATTTTAAGTCACGATCATGACTCCTTAATGCATGGTCATGGATTTTGATGCCCAAATCATGAAGTTCACGACTGTGAACCAAAATGCACGGGCGTGAACTTTGCACTGCATTATATACTCTTCATTTTATGTCATTTTCTTATGTCCTCTTTTTACTTGTCCTTCTCTTTCTTGTTTCATGAAGACAATTAAGTGTGAATCTTAAGAAGACAACTCAAAGAATATTCTTTTAACTCACTTTAGCTCTTATGCTTTCAAATTGTATCTAAAACCAAATATGAACCAAAATTAGTTTCATAAACAATTCATAGTATTAATCACTAAGTGCTATGGAATAAATGTATAATCAATTAAGCATTTATTAAGTTCTGCTACACTTAGCTTTTGACCGTCCTCGGGCAAAACAAAAAATTCAAGATCACAAACCAAACACTTCAACATTTTCCATATTTTCCAAGAATAAATAGTCATAAGCAAGGAGAAACAACTTCTAAAACCATAGCAAGAAGTCAACATTCAATGCTTCTACTCATGACCAATCAACCATCATTCCCTTCAGAAACTGAGAAATCTAGTGATAGACTTGGAAAAAATGTGTGTAAATAACATTAATCTATAGGTACACTCAAACGCCATTTATGATCATGAAATTCCACGACTTGCAAATAATTTCATTTATCCACCATTAAGATTCACTAGCATAACCATGAATTGAAGGATTTTTCTAGTTTGTAATGTGGGTAAGGGTTAACGTGAGATGTATTTGGATAGCGTAGTGTAAAAGCCATCAAAGCTAGTTAAATAAGAAAAAAAAAACTCAATATAATATCAAGCTCAAAAACCAACATTCACTCACAACTGTGTACATCAATTATGATAAACACAAAAACTATGTTCCATGTTTTAGATTCAAGCCCTCACACTATAAACCATATGAAACATAATCAATTAGAAGCGATCACTCATAAAAATTGAAGATATAAAGAGTGATCCATCAAAACAACATCTCCCTGATATGCATCATACTCAAATCATCATTCCATACAATCATATTAGGAAAAACTAATAATGATTAACTTAGCAAAATATGTGCATTTTCCCCTTGATACTTTTATTTAAACAAAAATTTTCCCTTTTTTCCCTTTTCTTTTTTTCTTTTCCATTCTTCTTTTTTTTTATAAAAATTGAAAGAAGATATATGGACATTTGAAATTCATTAATAAGAGATCAAAAGTCATTCCAATCATTGTAACCAACTCACATATATGCACATCCCAACATTTACTTTTGTGCATTCCACAATCATCAACAATTAGCAAATGGTCCATTATCTTTAAGGATTGGATAAGACATTTGGTTAGGTTTAAAGCATGTAATGTTGTTAGCACAAAAAGAAAGGTTAATAAAGCACAAGGGGGCTTAACAAAGGGAATGCATCTACTAAAAATGTGGACTTAAATAGAAAATCAAATCAAAGTCAAGATGTACATGTAATGACGGTCACCCACGAATAAAAGATAACGAGGCTGATATGAAAGTGTCAATCTATAAAGGCTTAAAATCTCTCTGGCTTGTGTCTACCATTTATTACTACTCTTCTAAAGATAGTACATATTGACCAATCACAAGAGTAAAAGTACAAGCTCAAGTTGTCATGGATTTTTCTAGTCAATTCACTCTCTAATTATGGCTATATAATCCTAGAAACAATAGAAAAAAAGAAAATGTTTGATTTTCTTTTTTATTCTCTTTCTTTTACATATAAGAAAGAAATGAGAAAATTTAAAGGAAAAAAATAAACTTCCCTTATGTTGCCTCCTAAGAAGTGCCTTTGTTTATTATCACTAGCTTGACTCCTTGTTTACCTCATCATGTGAAAAATTATAATCTTTACTGTCATTTTTTGTGTTTTCTCCATTTAAGGTTCTTACGGATAGGGCCTAAGTTGATGATAAGTCATCTTTAACGTTTTCCCTATCTTTACATTCTTAATCTCTACTGAGTCCCGACACTCTTGAAATATCTCTTCACCCTTTTCCCCCTTATTTAATTTATCCAATCTGTCAAGTAAAGTTAAAGAGTTAGTCTTAACAACAATTAGGGACTCAATACTCACCTTTGAGCTAAATGATATATCCATGTTTCCTTTAAGCTCCTTATCCCATTCTTTTACACTAGTAATCCCTTGAGTAATCGTCCTAGGATTCTCAAGCTTCTTTCCACTATGTAAAGTTTTTGTGTTAACATTCCTTAGGCATACCTTAGGTTTAGATGGTTGCATCTCTTTGCTTTGTGATGATAGGCAGCTTATAGTTCTCGCCATCTGAACCATATGTATTATCAAGTTCTAGATTCTAGAACTTGTATCCTACTAAAATTGCAGAGTATTAGTAAGCAAGTGACATAACTAAATCTTCTAGAGATGTACCTGAATTGGAATGAGATGGTTGTGGTCTATGTGAAACTTTTTGTGCATCCTGCTGCTCATCTAGGAAGTAGTTTTGTTAGCCCTCCCATCCATAATTAAAGTTCATATGATCACTTCAAACTTGGTTATAAGATTGAGAATATAAGTTATAGGAAAATTTTCCATCAATAACATTGATAATATCTAGTAGTGACATACTCCCTTCCATATCTCCTTTTTATATACAAACAAAAACAATGTGAAAAGATAAAGAAATAAATGTAAAAAACTAATTAGAAACAAATATATACAAAAGACCAATTAAAATCAAGAACAAAAATAAAGCACCACACTCTATAAAAATGGCATCAAGATTGGTAGCATATCATAACACTACAAAAAATAACTAGACTTCAAAACTACAGCTAGTTATAAGTCTAGGTCGATCCCACAAAAAGTATGTGTAAAGCTTTTGAAATGGAAATAATTGGTGTTTAGGTTATAAAGGGTTTACTTTAATTTTAAATAAAAAATAAAGTGAAACTAAACTAACAAAAGCAAATTAAATTAAACAACATAAAAAAGAGAAAAGGGATGAATGCGTTTGAGATTTGGTTATCAGTTCAATCTTAGCCTGCAAACAATTAAACATACTTCGTTGAATTGTTATTCTCATACCTCTCTTAGTAACTATTAATTGTAGGATAACAATAAGCTTTGTTAACCCCATTTTTTTCCTTAGGTCATGTCTAATTAAAAAAAGCTCTTTAATTAAACCTAATTATTGAACAACCTAGAACAAGCTCTCTAGATTTAGTTAGACAATTACATTACGAATTAGAAAAACAAATTAATCAAGGCAACAACAACATAAGCTTGGGTCATTTAACAAAGGTTACATTATCCCTAATGATTCAACATCATTAGTAGCTACTAATAAACGCAAAATACAATGATTACGTATTCTATTGAAGATTCTAGCAATAGGATTACATAAAAACAATCCAACAAACATATTTAGATCATTCTTACACAATACCCAATTTAATAAACATAAAATAACATAAATAGTTTTGAAAGAGAAAAAGAGAAACAAACACATGTAGATAAAACCAAAGAGAGAAAGACTCCTTAATGCACTACCGTGAGTTTTGATGCCCAAATCATAAAGTTCACGATCTTGAACTTTGATGCACGAGCGTGAACTTTGCACAACATTATACGCTCTTCATTATGGCTTTTGTTTGTCTCTTCATTGATCTAATCCTTCTCCTTCTTATTCCATGAGGGCAATTGAGTGTGAATCTTAGGAAGACGACTTAACAAGTGTGTTTTCAACTCACTTTAGCTCTTACGCTTTCAAATTGTACCTAAAACTAAATATGAACCAAAATGAGTTTCTTATACATTTCATAACATTAGTCACTAAATGTTATGGAATAAATGTACAATCAATTAAGCACATATTAAGACCTTTTGACTACCAAAACCTACAACTCATGTATGGTGCTAAAAATATATATTTTAACTCTTTAATTTTTATTAAGATTTAAGTTTGATTTATAACATTTCATATTGTTCATATAAACTCTTTAAGTTGTAAAAGCCTAATTAACATTCAAATAAACAAAAATTAACTCTAGTTAAGATTTTTTAACCTAAACCTACATGATACATTTTTAATGCAAAAGGCATGAATTGTCCCTTAATATTTCCTGAAAAATGTTACTTAGTTTTTACCATTATTTATGATATCACACTATACTTTAACATTTTCAAAATAGTATTGGAAATACCCTAAATACTAATTAAGTTAAGTTTTTGACAACTTTTAGTATACGAGTCTTAAATTTAACCTATGTTATGTCACAATAGGCACTTTAGACCTATTAGACACTAATGTGATCTTAAAAATGATTTCTTTAAGCATTGGAAAAAGGTATGATTTTCACTTTAACGTTTCACGAAAGGCCTAAGCTCCTACCATACCTTTATTACCTTTTAAAAAATGCAAGGAGTATTATTTTAGTAATGCTAAAGTGCAATAACTATTATTTTGGTAACTTTAGATTGCAAAGTTATACTAGACATAATCTAACATCCCATCACCGATGTGAAGGGTAAAATAGTAATTTGGAACGAATTAGGAGTGTTTAAATTTGTTTTGCTATGTTCATGCATTCATATATGCATGTGCATAGTAAATTTTGCACATGTAATGATTGTACATGCATTCATGGCATTTCTCGGTATACGTGTCTCTAATGTGCTTATTGTGAAAAATATGATTTTTGTGCTTGAAAATTTAATTGGAGTGGGTCTTTGTGTGTTTTGAATTTTGGGAGAATTTTAGAAATTTTTTTGAAAATTTTTGGAGTATTTTTCCGGACTAGAAAAACTGCCAAGTGGCAGACTGACTGGTTAGCGGTAGTAAAAAGTATTGTCCAATGGCACTAAAAATTAGATACATGATTTTAGGAATTATTAAGTTTGAGCCATTGAAATTTTGGTAAGAAATTGGACTAGAATTTGGACTTGAATTGGAGAGAAATTAAATGGAGGATTGAGAGATTGACATGTGGCAAATGACATGTGTCGCTTGCCTAACATGCCACCATGTCATAGGTTTAAATAAATATCATTCTTCCTTAGTCTTCCACGATGCTTTCTTATATGAAGACAAAACCCCTTTGTTTTCTCTCTCACCCGTAGCTTCCATTTCCCCTTCTTCTTCTTTGGTTTTCTCCTTCTTATTAATTGCTACTTATCTCCACTTACACAAGCCCTCATATCGTACATATTTCCTCTTCTTTTATTTACAAAAAATTACAAACCTAAGCTTCTCCCCTTAAGAAAATGATGGTCGTGAGTGGTAGGAAAAGTTAGGAGAATTGTGAGAGTTTGAAGAATTGAAGAAGTGGAAGCTTGATTAGGTAAGTAATATGTTTTATTTGATGGTTTTGTAGTTAATTACATTAATTGTGATGTTATTTAAAGTGAATTTCATGGCAATTGTGGTTGGAATATATAGGTGTGTGTGTGTGTGTATGGATGTCTTGCCTAGATGAATGATAAATGATGTAGAATTGGACGAATGTGTGTTGGAAAGGTTTTGGAAGTGAAAGTAGGTTTAGAGAGTGTAGGAAATGTATGAGTGACTGAAAGAGTGTTGCTGCCATTTTGTGGATTAAAATTCAAGGATAGGTTGTGAGGTAGTTATGGTTCATTTATGGAGTGAATTCAGTGTTGGTTGGTTTAGAAATGGTATGGAAGATGTAGAAATTGAGTTAGGTTGTGAATCTGGAAAATTGACTTTGAGTATGTTCCAATGATTTGGTTATAACTTTTTATATGGTTATGCTATTGAGATGCGGTTTGGTTTGAATTAAACTTGAGAAGTTTGGCTAGAATTCTTATGAAGGAATTTCTGTCCAATTGTGACTTTAAGGATTCTGAATTTTGCCTTGAAAGTGGGCAATCTATGCAGGGTGAATAGTGCTACGTTTATGATTCTAACATTGAAGATTTGTGACCTGAAACTTTGGGGAATTTTTCTAGGCTAAAGTAGACAGATTTTGTGAAATTGATCTTCATGAAAGTTGAAGATTTTCTTGTTAGCTTTCTATTTCTACTAAGTATGACATTTTTCAATTTTGGGGTTGAAAGTTATGACTTGTTATGTAGCGCCCCCTTACCGTAAGGTACACACCGGCATGCCAGTAGGCCGTCCCGATACATATCCCACAATAAGGGAGAGCTACGATCAGTCAGTCATTTCCAATACTCTTATGGCATCAAACTTATAAAACCATAATATAAAATCACGAACTTTTGAAATCGAAATACTTTCTCATATCATAACATCAAAACAGAATTTACAAGACTATCAGTTTTCCAATGTCTATATACATTACTCCAAAAGGAAACTGATACAAAAATCTAACTAGGTCATCCCCAAAACAATCCCAGCTGACCGACCTGTGTGCCATGACTTCTCTTGCCAACACGATCACATGCCAGGAAAAGTCTCTCTCACTGGAGCTAGGAGTCTACTCTCTAAATCCTGAAAAATGTATTGCAATTTTAGGTGAGTTTGCGAACTCAATGAGAAACCATCATCGATGGTTCACTCAATTCATGCATTACGCAATTGACGTACAGATTATCACAATCGCATGTTCAGAATATCATATAACAATTTACAGATTTGCACAATAACATACTCAGAAATAATACAAAGTAATATCACATAGATGCAAGGCATAATGCCTGTTTCCCAATCCAGAAATAAATTCAATGTACAAAACACATGCATTCAAGACATTTTCCATTTTATTGCAGTGTTGTGACTGAGCGCCTGAACTGTCCCAATCTTGGCACGTTAATCAGTAAGCCTAAGGCTCTAAACTGTCCCAAATGGATGCATTAAAAATTGAGCTTGTAGCTCTAAATTGTCCCTTTTCAGACGCATTAAACGTTGAGCATATAGCTCTGAACTGTCCCTTTCGGGCTCATTAAACAGTAAATGCGTCTTAGGGGTAGGAGAGCCCTCTGGGTATACATTACTTCCCCCCCGTTTTAGGAATAGGAGAGTCCTTTGGGTATACACTATTTTCCTTTTTAAACAGAAACTTTTTTCCAGTAGTCGAGCTTGTAGCTCTCGGTGGCAGCTCCAGTCACAACCGTTATTAGTCAATCGTTCATGTAAATTCATTTATCACAATTCTACCATATCATATTGAAGTCAGATCCAATTTATCAAAATCCATCTCAATATCACACATTTACAATTTATCACTCTGAAGCATGAACATTCACATTCACAAATAGTCTAAACTTCAATGTCAAAGCACTCAATGCCTCGGACCTTCGGTCCGAGATTTCAACATAATCATTCACATATATACATCACTATTTTTCACAGAATTTCATGTACAGAACATATAACAATCAAAGATTGAGGAAGCAACTAGGTTACTCACCTGTAACTTCCGAGCTACTGCCTGGAAGTCCCAGCAATGTCCGTGGAATGACGATCCAACGGTGCCTCTATAATAGTCAAATAATCTCCCATTACTAAATGCATAATCAGAAGAACTCACAAATGCACATACTGAAATGCAAGGATGTACGATGCATATTCGTGACATTTCTGGCACTAAGTCTCGATTTCACTATCATTTACCTCAAATCCAACTTTTCATTCTATATACACTATTACATTGAGACTATACCCTTAAAATTCTCAAGGAAGACCTCACAGCCAAATTACTATTTACTCGATTTCTAAAACCTTAAAGGCATTGAACCTATTTCAGAAATCTCACAATTATACTCCAATTATCATACCACAACCTTTAGGTTGAAACCACAACTTATCCTTAACTTTCATTCGATAATTGAGGTCCCACTAATTCGAATTCAACTTTCTTTCTTCAATTCAATTGTAGACCTCTTTCTCTAGTTTACAATAAATCAAGAATCACCTCAATTGGAGGTCTATATTATTAGTTATGACCCAAAAACTAAAGCACATCAATTTAGAAAAATCCTCCTCACCGCGGCCAAAAGGACGCTCGCTGCGACGACACGAGGTCGCTCGTCGCGACGTCTAGCCGTTCGTTGTGACAACGAATTACGGGCTCATCGCAACGAGGCCCTCACACATGACACGGCGAATAATTAACCGCTCATCGCGACAAGGAATTACCCCCTCGTCGAGACGTGCGAGCTCCTATTAGTCGGCTCCGACCATTTTTCCCCCATTCTCTCACTCTAAAACCAGTCATAACTCAAACACAACTAACCCAATCTTTCATAATAAACACTATAAATGCATTTAAACTAACAATAACCAACATATAAAGAGATTATTTACCAAACTTAAGCTTTCCTTCTTCAACTTCCGAAAATCCTCCAAGCCTCTAACACCCATGGCTCTCTCTCAAAACCACACAAAACTTCATCATCTCAAGGTTTAGGGTTGATCTTAAACACAAAGAAGAAGCAAGGAAGAGAACAACGAAAGATCACACAAGGAGAAAGAAAAGAGAAACGATCGAAGGGAGAAGGATCGTGCCCTAGGTGGAGGAGAAGGTTATACTGCCAAAATAAAACTTAAGGCATTAAGGTTAAATGAAACATCTATAAACCCTAACCCCTTAATTGCTCAAACACTCTTTTAAATCTCTTTCACTTTTAAAAATCATTTCTAGTCTAATTCGTCTCCAAATTCTAAAGGCTCAACATATTAAAAATTCTTAAAATCATGTCTAATTTTCCCATTGCCATTGATCAGTTATTCTAATACAATAAAGTCAATCAGTCCGTCACTTAGCAAATACTCCGGTCCGAACTTTTTCTCCCAAATTTCCAGAAAAATCTCTAAGGGTCACTACTAACTAAAAATCACTCCTAATACATTCCAATTCAAATTTCAAACACAATTATCTCAGAATTTACAAATCATAACATATTTGCAATAAATGCTGGGAAATGCCATGAATGCATGTACATATATGTGCATGTGCAAAATATCTCATTTCTCTAAAATTAGAGGCCAAATGTATGCTCATATCAAAATATGCAATTTAACCTACTAGCCCATCCCAATATACCAATATACCCTTCCCATCAGTGATGGGTGTTACAATTCTCGCCTCCTAAAAAAAAATTTCGTCCTCGAAATTTCATACCTGTCTGATCGAATAGATGAGGATACTGTCTCCTCATGTGCTCCTCAGTCTCCCAAGTTGCTTCCTCAGTTGAGTGGTTTCTCCATAGGACTTTTACCAGTGGAATAACCCTGTTCCTCAACTACTTAATCCGTGATCCCACAATCTGAATCGGTTCCTCAACATAACTCAGATTACTGGCTACCTCAATCTCCTGAGCCGGAATCACATGAGTCGGATCTGATCGATACCGTCGAAGCATACTCACATGAAAAACATCGTGCAACTGGGACATCTCACTCGACAATGCCAATCTATAAGCCAATGGTCCTATCCTCTCGATAATCTCATACGGACCAATATACCGAGGGCTCAACTTGCCCTTCTTGCCAAATCTCAACACTTCTCTCCAAGGTGACACTCGGAGGAAAACTCTGTCTCCCACACTATACTCCATTTCTCACCGATGTTGATCCACATAACTCTTCTGTCTATCCTGAGCCGCCTTGATGCGACTCCAAATCAGTTTCACCTTATCTACAGTATCTTAAATCAACTCGGGACCCTCAATCATCCTCACACCCTCTTCATCCCAATACAGAGGCGATCGACACTGTCGCCCATATAACGCCTCATATGGTGCCATCCCAATACTGCTATGATAATGATTATTGTATGCAAACTCAATCAGAGCGAAATACTGATCCCATGCTCCTCTGAACTCCAATACACAAGCCCGAAGCATATCCTCAGCAGTCTTAATTGTCCTCTCACTCTGCCCATCTGTCTGAGGATGAAAAGCTGTACTGAAATTCAACCTAGTACCCATAGCAGTCTGCAGACTCTTCCAAAATCTCGAAGTAAATCTAGGATCCCTGTCTGAGACTATAGACACTGGGACCCCATGCAGTCGCACAATCTCTGTCACTTACTTCTGGGCCAACTGATCAAGAGTATTGTTCTCCCTCACTAGCAAGAAATGGGCCGATTTAGTCAACCGGTCCACTATGACCTAGATAGCATCATGCTGCCTCAATGTCCTAGGCAACCCCATAATGAAATCTATAGTAATTCGTTTCCATTTCCACTCCAGAATGGGCAGCGAATGCAATTTCTCCACTGGAGCCTAGTGCTCAGCCTAAACCTGCTGGCACGTCAAACATCTAGAAACATACTCTGCCACCTGCTTCTTCATGCCAGGCCACCAGAAATGTGGCTTAAGAGTATTATACATCTTGGTAGTACTAGGATGCATAGCATAGATGACCATATGCGCCTCCTCCAAAATCTCACGTCTCAAATCATCCACATCAGGAACACAGAGTCTCTGACCCATCCATAATGTCCCATCTCGCAACTCAAAATTAGAACTCAAATCAGATTTCACTCTCTTAATCAGTCTCACCATAGCAGGATCTTTATCCTGAACTCGCCTGATCCTGTCATGAAGCATCGACCTAAGCCTCAGAGTAGCTATTAAAGCCCCATCCTGATCCAGATTCAACTGGACGTCCAGAGCTCTCAACTGAATCAAATTAGACAATCTCCCAATCTGAATCTGAGCTACACTGATGTAAGACTTCCTGCTCAACGCATCTGCCACCACATTAGCCTTCCCTGGGTGGTACTCAATCGTACAGTCATAGTCCTTAAGCAGCTCTATCCATCTCCTCTGTCTCAAATTCAACTCTCTGACTCAACAGATACCTCAAACTCTTATGATTAGTAAAAATTTGAAACGTCTCGCCATATCAATAATGTCTCCAAATCTTCAGGGCAAAAACAACTACAGCCAACTCCAAATCATGCACCGAATAATTTGCCTCATGAGACCTCAACTGTTTCGAGGCATAAGCAATCACTCTACCATGCTGCATCAAAACACATCCCAGTCCCTGATGCGAAGCATCACTAAACACCTCATAACCTCCAGAGCCAGATGGAATACCTAACACCGGTGCAGAAGTCAACCGATATTTCAGCTCCTCAAAGCTCTCCTGGCACTCCTCAGTCCATCTGAAAGGTACATTCTTCCTCAGAAGTTTTGTCAGAGGGGATGAGATCAGAGAGAACCCCTCGACAAACCTCTGGTAATAACCAGCCAATCCTAGGAAACTCCGAATCTCAGACACATTCCTAGGAGCCTCCTAATTCAACACTGCCTCAATCTTGTGAGGATCCATCTGAATACCCTCACCAGTCACTATGTGCCCCAGAAATATCACCTGATCCAGCCAAAATTTACATTTATTAAATTTGGCATACAATTGTTTCTCTCTCATAACCTGCAACACAGTCCTCAAATGCTCAACGTGCTCCTGTCTACTCTTCGAGTACACCAGTATGTCATCAATAAACACTATCACAAACTGATCCAGGTAGGGTTGAAAAATTTTATTCATCAAAGCCATAAAAGCTACCAGGGCATTGGTCAACCCAAACGGCATCACTAGAAACTCGAAATGCCCATACCTGCTCCTGAAAGCACTCTTAGGCACATCAGCCTCTGCTATCTTCAACTGATAATACCCTGATCTCAGATCTAACTTAGTGAACACCTGAGCCCCCTGCAACTGATCAAGCAAGTCATCGATCCTAGGCAGTGGATACTTGTTCTTCACCGTCACCCGGTTCAACTGCCTATAGTCAATATATAATCTCAGAGTCCCATCTTTCTTCTTCACAAACAGAACCGACGCTCCCCACAGCGAAACACTGGGCCGGATAAATCCCTTCTCCAACAGTTCCTGTAGCTGAGCCTTAAGCTCCCTCAGTTCTACCGGTGCCATCCTATGTGGAGGTATGGATATAGGAGCGGTACCTGGAACGAGGTCAATCGAAAACTTCGTCTCCCGATCCGGCGGTAAACCTAGTAACTTATCGGGGAACACATCCGAGAATTCCCTAACCACAGGAATATCCTGCTGATTATGCCCAACTCTAGCATCAATAACGTGGACCAAATAGGCCTCACATCCTCTCGGCATCAACCTCAGGGCACTTAGAAAAGAAATCATGCGAGCTGGCACTGCCTGACTAACTCCTCGAAAAACTGCTCTAGGCTGACCAGGAGACTCCAATACGACCTCCTTGGTGTAGCAGTCCATGATGGCCTTATGTGCAGTGAGCCAATCCATCCCCAAAATCACATTAATCTCACGCAGAGGCAATACTATAAGATCTGCACTCAATACTGCTCGGTCTATCTGGATCGAGCACCCCTTGCAGACCTCTCCCAATGCAGTAGTACTACCTAAAGGTGTACTCACCTCCAGCCCATACTGCAATCTCTCCCTATCCCCATGCAGTCTACATGCTAAATGCGGTGCAACAAACGAATGGGTGGATCCAGGATCCAACAATGCATAAGCCTCAAAATCAGAAATCAGAAGCATACCAGCTTCCACATCAGAGGAATCCTGAGCCTCCTGCTGAGTCATGGCATAGACTCTGGCTTGGGACTGCGGTCGACTGCTCAGTCCCTCTGTCCTCACAACGGACCCCTCAGCTCTGCCTCTGCCTCTACCTTGGCCTCTCAGTCCAGATCCACCTCCCCGACTCTGCTGTACTGAAGAGTTGTTGCCAGATCTACCAGTCATAGCTGACTGAGCTCCCATTGTGGCAGGGCAATCCCTGATCTGATGCTCCATAGAGCCACACCTGAGACAAGCTCCAGTCAATCTCCAGCACTCCCCACTGTGTCTCCTGTCACAATTCTCACACACAGGAGGAATCTGACCTGAACCTCTACTACTGCCACTGCTAGTCTGTACAAATCTTCCCCTCTGCCCAAATCTAAACGATCTCGCTCCTCCAGATGACCTAACAGTCTTTCTCTAGTGCTTACTAAAGCCTCGGCTATAAGCGCCTCAGCTATCACTCACCTCTTACCCTGGACCCTCGACCCGGACTCGGCTGGAGTGCATCTCTCAGTGCTCAACTCGAGCAATGAAGAACCTCACTCAACAAACATGCCCATATCAGATCTGGCCAATCTGGTGCGGATCTCCAAGTTGAGGTCATTCTCGAACCTCCGGCACAGATCAGCCTCAGTAGAAATCAGGGCAGTAGCATATCTCGTAAGTTCGTTGAATCTCACCTCATACTCTGCTACAGTCATTCGACCCTGTCTCTACTCTAGAAACTCCTGCATCTTCATTTCCATATAGACTTTGGGTGTTGGGACCTGATCTGGAGACCGGCGCCCCAACCCAAAAACGAAAGAAAACGAATCACAAAGAGGAGGAACGAATAAAACGATTGATCACAAAGCGAAACAAATCATTAACGAATCGAAAGCGAGCTTGGAAGCAAAGCATACAACCAAAGTCAAATCGAATTGGCTCGAAGACAAACCAAACAAACGATCCAATCGAATTGGAACACAAATTCCACATGTAACCAAGCCATCTAAATCACAAATTTCCAAAATCTCCAATTTACAAAATTGGGCATAAACCCTAATTAATTTCCATCCAAAACTAAACCCATAATATTAAGCAATCAACAAAATTAACTTCATACTCCACAAACCCATACCATTTTCCATATTTCTAAACCAAAAATTCATCAAAATTCACAGATCTCAAATTTTCGCATCTTACCTTCTCTCACACCATTTTCAGATTTTGGGCTCCATAAGAAGCTTTCATCTTCTTCTTCACCTTTCCCTTTGAAAAGCACCAAAAACCCCTCAAGAAACTTGGAAAAAACTGAACCTTTGAAGCTCTCTTCTTTTTCTCTTCGGTTCTTCTCCACCGAAACAAGCTTTCTCTCTTCTCTCCTCTTATTTCTTTTAATTCTTTTGGGCAATAATCGTGATTCTCCTTCAAACAACTACAACCCCCTTGTTTTTATAGTTCCAGTTAATTAATGAATAAGGAATGACCTATAAGCCCCTCCATTTAAGCCTATAAACTTAACCCTTTAAGTAAATGTCCAAAATTGCCCCTTCATTGGTCTTTAAAACTGACATCTTGTCTGATTATTTCGATCAGGTAAATGAAGTCATTTGATAAAACTTTCTTCTAACGAAATGTTCCTCTATGTCTTACGAATCCATCACTTCAAGAATCGGATCGATCGGAGTTCTATAGCTTAAGATATCTCCAAAATACTGAAGTTTGTTCTTTAGACCCGAGGCTGAACACTACACCTAACTTCCGACCCATATTTGGAAGTCTTAGAGGCTAAATTATAGCTCGGCTCCTTCATAACATTTGTATCCCCATGTCTCTATTTTCATTACCAATAAGAATCAACTCAATCGGAGCTCTATCGGTCGAGATATCTCCAAAATACTGAACACTGCTCAGCTATTACAACACCGGGACTAAACACTACACTGAACTTCCGACCTATATTTGGAAGTCTTAGAGGCTACATTATAGCTCGGCTCCTTCATAACATTTGTAGCCCCATGTCTCTATTTTCATTACCAACAAGAATCAACTGAATCCGAGCTCTAGCGAGCTCTAGTGACCTATAACACTGAACACTGTTCAGCCATTACAACACCGAGACTGAACACTACACTGAACTTCCGACCGATATTTGGAAGTCTTAGAGGCTACATTATCGATCGGCTCCTTCAGATGAATTGTAGATATATGTCTCTAGTTTAATTTCCAAAAAGAATCAACTCAATCTGAGCTCTAGCGAGCTCTATCGACCTATAATACTGAGCACTGTTCATACCATTACAAAGCGGAGACTGAACTCTATACCTAACTTCCGACCCATATTTGAAAGTCTTGGAGGCTACATTGTCAATCTGCTCCTTCATAACATTTGTAGCCTCATGTCTCCAGTTTAATTTCCAAAAAGAATCAGATCGATCAAATGTCAGACGAAGAAGTTATGTTCAAAAGAGTGAAGGGAGATCAGAGCTCGGTCAGAAAAATCAAAGCTCGGCCAGAACGATGATCGGTCGGCCATCAGAGGTCGGTCGGCCAACAGAGGTCGGCTCGGCCAACAGAGGTCGGTCGGCCATCAGAGGTCGGTCGGCCATCAGAGGTCGGTCGGCCAACAGAGGTTAGTCGGCCATCAGAGGTCGGTCGGCCAGCAGAGGTCGGCCAGCACCCAATCCGACCTTCAAACTTCTAGCACTCATAACTTTTGACTCCGAGCTCCAAATTAGGCGTGGTTTGTTTCGTTGGAAAGCTAAGAGACAGCTCTACCATTTTCAATAAGGACTCAAAGGCAAGCTCGGACACTAAAGAAATCAAAAGTTTGCACAAAGATGACTGATCGATAATTTCTCAACAGTATTAAAACTTGCAAACATCATAACTTTTGATCCAGAACTCCAAATTTGACATACTTAGTGTCTATGGAAAGGTAAAAGAACCCTCTACAACTTTCATGAAGAACTTAAAAATCAGATCGACCTCTATAGGGGTCAAAATCTTCACACAAAGCTGACTGGTCGATCAGCTTCACACTAAACAGCGTCAGAACTTCTAACAATCATAACTTTCTACTCCCTTATCCAATATTTTCGTGCTTTATATCAATGGAAAGATAAAAACAAGCTCTACAATGTTCATGAAGGACTCCAAATCAAATTCAACCTCTAGCTAAGTTAATTTCTCAATCGAAGTTTCTGCCCTGATAGCAATCACCTAAGCAAATCCAAATTTCACATTATCATATCTTTCAACCTCCACAACCAAGAATCACATATTATACATCATTTTAAAGCTATTCTCATTCTCTATAACCTTCACGTAACTATTTACTCCAATTTGAACCACATCAGTACGGAAATCGCCTCAAAACACAACATATACAATCCTACACTTAGAGCATTTTCCAAAACCAAGGCAAAATGCACTTAACTTTCAAAGATCAAAATTTTCAATCCCGATATCTAAAAATAGCATACTTTATGGCTACGGAAAAGTTCTCAACATAAGCTACAATTTTTATTAAGATCATTTTCTCAAAATGTGTCTAAATCAAAAAGTCAACTTTCAAGTCAAACTTTATATTTTCTTCAAAATTTCACACTTTCACTTTCTATTTCTTGCTTTTTTTTTTACTTCCATTTCAATCAACTAGTTCATTTTGACTTTCATAACTCATACAACTCTACTCAAATTTCAAAGTCACCAATCACTTCATTTCTCATCAATCTCCTTTAAGCACAATGACATCTATAACGCAATACCGATACAAACACACTCATTGAATTCCATTTTAATAATGTGTCTAAATCAAAAAGTCAACTTTCAAGTCAAACTTTCTATTTTTTTTTCTAAATTTCACACTTTCACTTTCTATTTCTTGCTTTTTTTTTTACTTCCATTTCAATCAACTAGCTCATTTTGACTTTCATAACTCATACAACTCTACTCAAATTTCAAAGTCACCAATCACTTCATTTCTCATCAATCTCCTTTAAGCACAATGACATTTATAACGCAATACCTATACAAACACACTCATTGAATTCCATTTTAATAGTTCTAATTTCCATCAAAAGATCGGGGTCCAACATTGGGCATATAATTATCTCTAAAAGCCCTCAAGAAATGTAACAACCCACATCAGCAGGATCCGAACCCGACATCTACAGTGATATCCAGGTCCGTGCCCCGCGAGAATGGCGTGCTAACCACTCGATCAGAAATCAGTACATTACTTTTAAATAACAAAAGCGCGGAAGTCTATCTAATTGGGTACAAACATTTTCAATAGCCACTGAGATTAATCTTACGAATACAAATAACCATTTTAGTACAAAAGTCAAGACATGCAATGCAGACGCGAACTGATCCCGACTTCTGACCTTCACTTGAATCCTGCGAACATACTCCCGTTTTGCTAACGGGGTACTCTTCGATTCCTGAAAAATAAGTTGCAATGTTGGGTGAGTTTGCGAACTCAGTGAGAAACCATCATTGATGGTTCACTCAAATCATGCATTTACGCATATTACGTACAACATATCTCGATAATATCTGATCAACGATATATATACAATTTCTGATGAGTCTATAATAGTTTACGAGATCTCATCACGGTTTACTGGTATATGCAACAATTTGACGTAGCACTAACACTTATCAGTATCATATTGCAGTTCACGTTAAATCATGTCATTGTCACAATTCAGTCATTCATTCACAATAATTTCTGATTGTGATTCATAGTCATTCATAGTAGCCACATACAGTCATTTCAGGCATTCAGTACAGTATGCAATGCACGTGCGACTCTTTCCCAATTATTTAGTGTTGTGCCCAAGTGCTCAGTCAGTGATCAGTGGGACGTGTCAGGGATTTCTCCCCTCGGGCTAGGCCCGGTCAGTACAGTGCTTAGGGATAAATCCCGGACTCGAGGCGGTCGTCTGAAAGAATGATCGATCGGGACGCGTGTGATTTCTCCCCTCGAAATTTGGCCGGTCAATCTGAGAATGAGCTCTTGGCTCTTTTCAGTGATATTAGCAACTTGGGTCACGTCCTTTATCTGATCATGCATTGATGCGTGCAATGCAAAGTGTTCAATAATTCGATTATTGATGATTGAGAATATGCGTATATATGGCTATAAAGCCCAGTGTAGCAGTACTCAGTGTCACTCAGTAATCCGATACAATACAGTAAACGCATAGAATTCAATTGCACATTTTTCAGTATTCATGTAGTCATACAGTACAGTTCACATTGTTCAATCCTATACAGTAAGGGCATGCAGTTCAGTCATATACATTTCAGTAATAATACAATTCACTCATATACTTTTCAGTGGTCTTGCAAAGGCAATTGAAATTCGATCACATATATTTCAAGAGTCATGTAATTTCTGATGAGCATTTAGACACTCAGAAATTTGAGAAACCAACTAGGTGACTCACCTGTAACTTCCGAGCTACTGCCTGGAAGTCCCAGCAATATCCGTGGAACGACGGTCCAACGGTGCCTCAAATCACAGATCGATCTACAAATCCCTCAAAATCGCCACAAACCCTAAAATGTTTCAAATCCAACGATGATCCACTCCAAGCTCCTCAATCCCATGAGAGGAAACGAAAAACGCCGTGGAGAAGGGGAAGAGAGAAAATCGTTTTGCCTTAGATATTTCCCCCAATTCTCAAACCTAGGTTATATATATATAGACCTAAATCTCCAAATCAGTCCAAAATTCAGTCTCTAAATTTCAACAGCTCCACATCATAATTTCCTATCAGTAAAAATCCTAATTTTTCCTTTACCATTGGGATGCTTCTTTCAAGATTACGCACGTTGAAATGGGTCGATCATCCAAAATTTCCGATCCGGACATTTTCTCCCGAATTTTCGGGAAATTTCCTCTAAGCCATTATAAAGTACCAGTCACTCATAAACTATTCTAAATCAGTCACTTGAACACATTAACTCCTAATTCCTCATTTAATCACGATTCAGTCAGTCCACAATTCGATCAGTTCCAATTCACAATTAAATACCGGAAAATCATGAACGCATGTACCAATGAACATATGCATATGCAGTAGACCAGTTCCTCTATAGGCCAGTAACATGCTCAACAAGAATACTGAGAAGGCCTATCATTCAGTCTCATAATTACCATAATACCCTTGCTAACAGTAACGGGATGTTACAAGAAATCATCCCAAGTCAGAATACAATGCCTGGTGGTACTGTCTGGGACAGTCTTCCACCACTGATATGTTGGGCCCTGCAGAATAGAGACTGCATAGTCAAATCTCTCGTCCGAGTCACAATCCATCTGATTGAAGACTCTCTCAGTCCTCTCTAGCCATCCCTCAGCCTCAACGGGGTCTGTGCTACCATAGAAGTCAACAGCCTCCTGCTTGCGCAGTCTGTCATACCTCCTCTCCTGTCTCACGGGAACACTAGGAGGCAACTCCTCAGAACGAGGTACCGGTGACTCCCTACTAGCTCCGACTGATCCTTGGTCAGCTGGTTGATCAATCTGATCCCCAACAACGGATGAACTATAATAAAACAAGAATTCTAATCAATTTCTGCTTTTCTCATTGTAATTCAAGCCCAAATATGCACTATGCCCAACAGACGCCAAACCATGCTCTGATACCACCTAATATAGCACCCCCTTACCGTAGGGTACACACCGGCACGCCAGTAGGCCGTCCCGATACATATCCCACAATAAGGGAGAGCTACTATCAGTCAGTCACTTCCAATACTCTCATGGCATCAAACTTATAAAACCATAATATAAAATCACGAACTTTTGAAACCGAAATACTTTCTCATATCATTCCATCAAAATAGAATTTACAATACTATCAGTTTTCCAATGCCTATATACATTACTCTAAAAGGAAACTGATACAAAAATCTAACTAGGTCATCCCCAAAACAATCCCAGCTGACCGACCTGTGTGCCATGACTTCTCTTGCCAACACGATCACACAGAAGGAAAAGTCTCTCTCACTGGAGCTAGGAGTCTACTCTCTTGATCCTGAAAAATGTATTGCAATTTTGGGTGAGTTTGTGAACTCAATGAGAAACCATCATTGATGGTTCACTCAATTCATGCATTACACAATTAGCGTACAGATTATCACAATCGCATGTTCAGAATATCATATAACAATATACAGATTTGCACAATAACATACTCAGAAATAATACAAAGTAATATCACATAGATGCAAGGCATAATGCCTGCTTCCCAATCCAAAAATCAATTCAATGTACAAAACACATGTATTCAAGACATTTTTCATTTTATTGCAGTGTTGTGACTGAGCGCCTGAATTGTCCCAATCTGGGCACGTTAATCAGTAAGCCTAAGGCTCTAAACTGTCCCAAATGGGCGCATTAAACATTAAGCTTGTAGCTCTAAACTGTCCCTTTTCGGGCGCATTAAACGTTGAGCATATAGCTCTAAACTGTCCCTTTCGGGCTCATTAAACAGTAAACACGTCTTAGAGGTAGGAGAGTCCTCTGGGTATACACTACTTCCCCCGCGTTTTAGGAACAGGAGAGCCCTCTGGGTATACACTATTCCCCTTTTTAAACAGAAACTATTTTCCAGTAGTCGAGCTTGTATCTCTTGGTGGCAGCTCCAGTCACAACTATTATTAGTCAATCATTTATTTAAATTCATTTATCACAATTCTACCATATCATATTGAAATCAGATCCAATTTATAGAAATCCATCAAATCGTTCTCAATTTCACAACATCACACATTTACAATTTATCACTCTGAAGCATGAACATTCACATTCACAGACAGTCTACACTTCAATGTCAAAGCACTCAATGCCTCGGACCTTCGGTCCGAGATTTCAACATAATCATTCACATATATCCATCACTATTTTTCACAGAATTTCATGTACAGAACATATAACAATCAAAGATTAAGGAACCAACTAGGTCACTCACCTGTAACTTCCGAGCTACCGCCTTGAAGTCCCAGCAATGTCTGTGGAATGACGATCCTACGGTGCCTCTATAACAGTCAAATAATCTCCTATTATTAAATGCATAATCAGAAGAACTCACAAATGCACATACTGAAATGCAAGGATGTACGATGCATATTCGTGACATTCCCGGTGCTAAGTCCCGATTTCACTATCATTTACCTCAAAACCAACTTTTCATTCTATATACACTATTACATTGAGACTATACCCTTAAAATTCTCAAGGAAGACCTCACAGCGAAATTACTATTTACTAGATCAATATCTTCCATTTTACTCGATTTCTAAAACCTCAAAGGCATTGAAACTATTTCAAAAATCTCACAATTATACTCCAATTATCATACCACAACCCTTAGGTTGAAACCACAATTTATCCTTAACTTTCATTCAGTAATTGAGGTCCCACTAATTCGAATTCAACTTTCTTACTTCAATTCAATTATAGACCTCTTTCTCTAGTTTACAACGAATCAAAAATCACCTCAATTGAAGGTCTACATTATTAGTTATGACCCAAAAACTAAAGCACATCAATTCAGAAAAATCCTCCTCGTCGCAGCCAAAAGAACGCTCGCCGCGACGACACGAGGTTGCTCGTCGCGACATCTAGCCGCTCGTCGCGAAGAGGAATTATGGGCTCGTCGTGATGAGACCCTCACACACGACGCGACGAATAATTAACCGCTCGTCGCGACGAGGAATTACCCACTCGTCGCAACGTGCGGGCTCCTATTCATCGGCTCCGACCATTTTTCCCCCATTCTCTCACTCTAAAACCAGTCATAACTCAAACACAACTAACCCAATCTTTCACAATAAACACCATAAATGCATTTAAACTAATAATAACCAACATATAAAGAGATTACTTACCAAACTTAAGCTTTCCTTCTTCAACTTCCGAAAATCCTCCAAGCCTCTAACACCCACGGCTTTATCTCAAAACCACACAAAACTTCATCATCTCAAGGTTTAGGGTTGATCTTAAACACAAAGAAGAAACAAGGAAGAGAACAACGAAAGATCACACACAGAGAAGGAAAAGAGAAACGATCGAAGGGAGAAGGATCGTGGCCTAGGTGGAGGAGAAGGTTATACTGCCAAAATAAAACTTAAGGCATTAAGGTTAAATCAAACATCTATAAACCCTAACCCCTTAATTGCTCAAACACTCTTTTAAATCTCTCTCTTTTCAAAATCATTTCTAGTCTAATTCGTCTCCAAATTCTAAAGGCTCAACATGTTAAAAATTCTTAAAATCATGTCTAATTTTCCCATTGCCATTGATCAGTTATTCTAATACAATAAAGTCAATCAGTCCGTCACTTAGCAAATACTCCGGTGTGGACTTTTTCTCCCAAATTTCCATAAAAATCTCTAAGGGTCACTACCGACTGAAAATCACTCCTAATACATTCCAATTTAAATTTCAAATACAATTATCTCAGAATTTACAAATCATAACATATTTACAATAAATACCGGGAAATGCCATGAATGCATGTGCATATGCATGTGCAAAATATCTCATTCCTCTAAAATTAGAGGCCAAATGTATGCTCATATCAAAATATGCAATTTAACCTACTAGCCCGTCCCAATATACCAATATACCCTTCCCATCGATGATGGGATGTTACATGTTAACTTTCAGATGGTAATTCATGTATTAATGAGCTTTGTGTGTGAAATGTTTCTAAGTATGGGTTTTGTGATTACCGTATTTTGAAGCTAATTCTGGATTTTTATGGTTTAAATTAGCTCAAGTGATCTTATGGAAAGTTATGGAGGAATGTCTTATCTTTGTAATGAGGTATAATATGCTAAATTTGGATGTAAGAATTGTAAGTTATGGATTTTTAAAGTATGGATATGGTTTAGGTGATATGTTGATTTAGCAATCTTTAACAGGGCAGCCACAATCATGGGAGAATTTGTCCTAGTTAGAGGTGGAATTTGCTTCTAAGTCCTTCATGAGAGTTTTATGATCTTTTCATTGATATAAAGCATGGAATTTTTGGACAATGGGATAGGAAGTTATGAGTTTGAGAAGATTGTGGTACTGTTAGGATTACATGTGTAGGGCAGAAACTTTGATTGAGATTTTGACCCATTTAGAGGTTGAATTTGCTTTCAAGTTGTTCATGAAAGTTGTATAATATGTTCTGATATTTCTTTTGATATAAAGGTTAGAATTTTTTTCAAAGGGAATAGGAAGATATGATTTTGAGAAGAATGTAGTACTGTTTTGGAAAATTGTGATTAGGCAGAAACTTTGATTAAATTTTTGACACCCTTAAGGGTGAAATTGGTTTGTGAGTCCTTGAAGGAACTTATAGGGTTTTCTGTGATCTTTCTAATGATACCAAATTTGTCAAATTTGGTCACTTGTGTGAAAAGTTAGGTTTTGTTAAAGAAGAGAGGGAAATAGATACAAATGTGATTTTCTTAGAATTGTCTTTTTTGTTCTAATTTGACCCTTTTGCCATTCTTTTATGTATAATTTTGTCATCCGACCTCCGATTGAATTGATTCTCGAGGTATCGGATTCGTGAAATATTTAATTTCATTTCTATGTGAAATTATGAATTTTTAGAGATGAAATTGACGAGGATTGATTAGGTCAAAGTGAGGGGACCGGGTAATTATTTTTCTGGTCCGTGTTTTAACAATAATTGGACCTATAAAGGTCGGAATTGAGTGATTTTGGTGTCTATGAATTTCTGAAATTTAGAGGAAAATTTTGTGACGAGAATTTTTGGAAAATACCGGGAATGTCATGAACATGCATTGTACACATTATAATTTCTCCATGTGCATTATTAAATATTTTTGATTGTACACTTGGTAATATTTGTGTATTTTAACTGTTATAAAGGTGCATTTGAAATGTCAACCCACAGACGTTGCCGAGACTTCCAGGCATTGGCTTCGGAAGCTATTAGTGAGTGACCTAGACGATTCTCTCAATTATTATTTGCTTAGACTACTATGGTGAATAATGGTGGGTTTGAGAATTGTTTCTGATTGTGGATTCCAGACAGAAGGTCCGATGTATTGGGGAGCTATGACATAGAAGTGCTACTTGTATGTGAATTCGTGAACTACTTATTTATTATGTGATACATTGTGACACCTGTGTTGATTGTGATATATATATATATACTGCTTGATTGTGACATAAGCATTCCATGCATGAATGCATGATCAGATAATGACAGTTGTGACTGGAGCAGCCACCGAGAGCTAAAAGCTCAACGATTGTATTTGGACCTCGAGCCCTACAGTGATTCAGAGCCTCAGGCTCAATGATTAATGTGCCCATATTGGGACAGTTCAGGCGCTCGGTCACAACAACGAAATAAATTTGAAAAGTGACACATGCGCATTTCATATGCATTTGAGTTAATCTCTTTGATTGAGTGAAAGGTAAAAATGCCTTATGCTTGTGTGAACATGAAATGTGGTACTTCTGATGTATGTGAAATTATGAAATAACTATGATATGCTTAATTTTTGCATGAATTGAGTGAACCATCGATGACGGTTACCTCACTGAGTTCGCAAACTCACCCAAAATTGTAACATATTTTTCAGGACCGAGAGTAGACTCCTAGCTCCAGAGGGACTTTTCCTGCCGTATAGATCGTGTTGGCAAGAGAAGTCATGGATCACAGGTCAGTCAGTTGGGACTTTTAGGATGACCTAAAAAGAGCTGATGTATTTTCCCTGTTTATGTAGCATGTTGTACTAGGTTTTTGGAGTGATGTACATACAGTAATCGCTGACAGATGTATAAACTTCTGATTTTGAGGAAATGAAATGAAGAACATTTTGGTTCAAAAATTTTGTGATTTTATATTGATTTTTTATTATTATGGTGCCATGTGAAGTACAGTAGTAATTGTTCGTAGCTCACCCTTATCGTAGGATATGTATCGAAATGACCTACCGGCATCCCGGTGTACCCTGCGATAAGGGGGCGCTACATTTAGGTGGTATCAGAGCATGGTTGGCATCTGTTGGGACTAGTAGACTATTTAGGCATGAATTATTTAGAGAAATGAGGAAATTGATCAAAATTATTATTTTGTTATAGGTCATCCGTCTTAGGTAATCAGGTTGATCAACCAGGTGACCAAGGATCAGTCGGAGCTAGTAGGGAGTCCTCGGTGCCTCGATTTGAGGAGTTTCCTCCTAGAGTTCCTGAGAGACGGGAGAGGAGGTATGATAGGCTGCATAAGCAGGGAGCTGTAGATTTCAATGGCAGCACAGACCCTGCTGAGGTTGAGGGATGGCTTGAGAGGACTGAAAGAGTCTTCGACTAGATGGATTGTGAACTTGATGAGAGGTTCGATTATGCAGTGTCTCTCTTGCAGGGGCTAGCTTATCAGTGGTGGAAGACTGTCCCGGACAGTACCACCAGGCCTTGCCAGTTAAAGTGGGAGGATTTTTTGAGGGCTTTTAAAGACAATTACATGCCCAAGATTTATCTCGATATGAAGATGTAGGAATTTCTGGAATTGAAACAGGGCATGATGTTAGTGGCTGAGTATGAGGTGAGATTCAATGAGCTGATGGGTTATGCTACTGTTTTGATTCCTACTGAGACAGATAAGTGCCGGAGGTTTGAGAGTGGCCTGAATATGGAGATCAGAACCCGATTGGCCCGATCAGATATGGGAATTTTTATTGAGCTGAGAGCTGCTGTAGTGCGGGTTGAGCAGCTTATGAGGGAGAGTCAGGCTGAGATTGGACAGGGATCCAAAGGGAAGAGACCAGTGTGTGATCGGTGGTTCGGCAGAAGTTTGAAGAACGCCATATGAGCCTTGGATCGCGAGTGGATCTAAGCGATCTGGATTTGGGTAGAGACGGAGGTTTGCACAGATTGGTAGTGGCAGTGAAAGAGGTTCAGGACAGACCCAGCCTCCAGTTTGTGAGCATTGCGAGAAGAGGCAATGTGGGGAGTGTTGGGGCCTGATTGGAGCTTGCCTTAAATGCGACTCCATGGACCACCAGATCAAGGATTGCTTTGCTACTTTGGGAGCTCAGTCTGCTGTTAGTGGGTGATTCGGGAGTAATATCACAATGCAAGAGAAGTCGGGTGGTGGATCGGACAGGAGCCAAAGGAGGCCGAGGCGGTGAGGTTCTTTGTGAGGATCGAGAGGCAGGCAGCCGATCGCGGTCCTGGGCAGATCTATGCCATGACTAGGCAGGAGGCCTAAGATTCCCCAAATGTGGTAGTAGGTGTGCTTCTTATCTCTGGTTTTGAAACATTTGCACTGCTAGATCCAAGATCCACACACTATTTTATCGCACCGCATATGACATGTAAGCTGCATGGTGATAGGGAGTTATTACAGTATGGGCTAGAGGTGAGTACACCTCTAAGTAGTACTACTGCCTTAGGCGAGGTCTGCAAGGGGTGCTCGATCCAGATTGATCAAGCAGAGTTGAAGGCAGACCTGATAGTCTTACAGCTGAGAGAGATTGATGTGATTTTGGGCATGGACTGGCTCACTACCTATAGGGCCATCATGAACTGCTACACCAAGGAGGTTGTATTAGAATCTCATAGTCAGCCTAGAGCAGTGTTCAAAGGAGTTAGTCAGGCAGTGCCAGCCCGGATGATCTCATTCCTGAGTGTCCTGAGGTTGATCCAGGGAGGATGTGAGGCCTATCTGGCCTATGTTATTTATACTAGAGTTGAGCAGAGGCTTCAGAATATTCCCGTGATTAGGAAATTTCCAGATGTGTTTCCTGATGAGTTACCAGGTTTACTTCCGGATTGGGAAACAGAGTTCACCATTGATCTAGTTCCAGGTGCTGCTCCTATATCTATTCCTCCATATAGGATGTCACCTGTGGAACTGAAGGAGTTGAAGACTCAGCTATAGGAGTTACTGGAGAAGGGTTTTATCAGGCCTAGAGTCTCACCTTGGGGAGCTTCGGTATTATTTGGGAAGAAGAAGGATGGGACTTTGAGGTTGTGCATCGATTATAGGCAGCTGAATCAGGTGACAGTGAAGAATAAGTACCCACTGCCTAGGATCAACGATTTATTTGATCAGTTACAGGGAGCTCAGGTGTTTACTAAGCTGGATCTGAGGTCAAGGTATTATCAGCTGAAGATAGCAGAGGTTGATGTGCCTAAGAGTGCATTCCGAAGCAGGTATGGAAATTTTGAGTTTCTAGTGATGCCGTTTGGGTTGACAAATACCCCGGTAGCTTTTATGGCCTTGATGAATAAGGTCTTTCAGCCCTACCTTGATCAGTTTGTGATTGTATTTATTGATGACATTTTGGTGTATTTGAGGAGCAGACAGGAGCATGTTGAGCATTTGAGGATTGTTTTGCAGATTATGAGGGAGAAGCAACTGTATATCAAATTCAGTAAGTGTGAGTTTTGGCTGGATGAGGTAGTATTTCTGGGCCATATAGTGACCGGAGAGGGTATACAGGTTGATCCGAAGAAGATTAAGGCGGTGATGAAGTGGGAAGCTCCAAGGAATTTGTCGGAGATTCGGAGCTTCCTAAGATTGGCCGGGTATTACCGGAGGTTTGTTGAGGAGTTTTCACTGATCTCAGCCCCTCTGAAAAAACTTCTAAGGAAGAATGTAGCATTCAGATGGATTGAGAAGTGCCATAAGAGCTTTGAGGAGCTGAAACATCGGTTGACTACTGCACCAGTGTTGGCCATTCCATCAGGGACTGGAGGTTATGAGGTGTATAGTGATGCATTGCATCAGGGATTGGGGTGTGTTCTGATGCAGCATGGCAGGGTGATTGCTTATGCCTCGAGACAGTTAAGGTCTCACGAGGTAATCCAGTACACGATTTAGAGCTAGCTGCAGTTGTATTTGCTCTGAAAATTTGGAGACACTATTTGTATGGTTAAACCTTTCAGATCTTTACTGACCATAAGAGTTTGAGGTATTTTTTGAGTCAGAGGGAGTTGAATTTGAGGCAGAGGAGATGGATTGAGCTGTTAAAGGATTATGATTGTACCATTGAGTACCATCCAGGGAAAGCTAATGTGGTGGTAGATGCCTTGAGCAGGAAGTCTCATATCAGTGCAGCTCAGATTTAGGTATTGAGGTTACCAAATTTGATACAGTTGAGGGCCTTAAATGTAGAGTTGAATCTGGAGCAGGATGAGGCTTTAATTGCTACAATGAAGCTCAGACCGATGCTACATGACAGGATCAGGAGAGTTCAGGGCAAGGATCCTGATATGATGAAGCTTATTGAGAAAGTGAAGGCAAATTCAGGTTCTGAGTTTGAATTGAGGGATGAGATTTTATGGTTGAGATCGAGGCTACGTGTGCCCGATGTGGATGATCTGGAAGGGAGATTTTGGAGGAAGCTTATATGGTCGCCTATGTTATGCATCCTGATACTACCAAGATGTATAACACTTTAAAACAACATTTCTGCTGGCCTGGCATGAAGAAATAGGTGGCAGAGTATGTATCCAGGTGTATGCCGTGCCAACAAGTTAAAGCTGAGCACCAGGCTCCAGTAGGGAAGCTCCATTCGTTACCTATCCCCGAGTAGAAATGGGAACGAATCACTATGAACTTTATCATGGGGTTGCCTAAGACACCGAGGCAACATGATGCTATCTGGGTCATAGTGGACCGGTTAACTAAATCGTCCCTGTTAGCCCCAGAATTTTTTTTGTGATAAATCAAGCATGATTAGACTAATTAAGTAATTGAGTTAGCATTATTTGAGATGATAGTAATTAAATATGGTAGCATTAAATAGCATATGACATTAAATGAGTAAGTAGCATTAATTGATTAAGTTAGATAACATTAAGTAATAAGTTAGGTAAGAGTCAATAACATTTAATATGTTAGTTGGTTAGTTAGGTTAAGATTAAATGCAATGGGCTTGTATGGGCCTAAGCAAGTTGTAGTAGGAAAGAAAAGAGAAAATAAGATGGGCTTGAGTGGTTTAAAGAGGAAATAAGAAGGAAGAAGAAGAGGGGAGTGAGGCTTGGGCCTATGGGCTTAAGTAAGTTTATGAAGGAGTATAAAAGGAGGCAAATAAATGAGTTGTAGGGAAAAGAAGAGGGGGTTACGAAAATTAGAGGGAGAGAAGAGAGGAAATGTCGTGAATGGAGAAGAAGGCGGAGAAAAGAAGAGTTCTTGCTAGGGTTTGATTTTCCAAGAGTTTTAGAGGCTTTTTGAAGAAGGCTCAAGAGGAAAAAGTGTGGAGGAAGGTTCAAGCTACACTTTGAACCAAGAAATCACTTGGTTAACTAAAGATTCAAGGTAAGCTTCTTGATTAATGTTAAGCTTTTGTTGGTTTTATGGTTTAGATAGCTTAGAAAGAAGATGGGTTTAGTGATTTCTAAGTCAATTGCATGAAAGTAGTTATGTGGATTTTTCAATTGAAGCTATGTTGAAGTGGGTTTTGTTTCTCTTGAAATAGAGCAAGAGAGAGGAGAAGAGCAAGAGGAGGAGCTCCATTTAGCAAGGATTTAGCAAGTTATAAGGTGGGTTTCACTTTTATCTTTATGTTAGTAATGCTTTAAATATTATCTCAACTTAGGAAAATTAATGTTTTCCAACTATGGAATGAGTGTTGATTGAGTTTGAATTGTGTGTAAATTGAATTGTGATTGCCATTATGTGAGAGTTTGATTAGTATATGATATTGCTTGAAATTGCCATGAATTGAATGAGCATGAATGAGATCATGAAAGGTGAGCTAAGCATGAAATATATTATTTTCAAGAATCAGCTTTATGGATGCATGAAAATCCATTTTTAGAAAATCAGTCAATGGATAAGAAAAGTCTAGTTTTATGCATGAAATTCAGTGTTATGTGGGTTAGTTAAGTCCACCAGCAGAGTCACGTGCACGTTGACCAGTATAGCCTTCGCCCGGCTGCCCGATTGTGGCATAGGATGTTCCTTTTTGGACTCCTCAGCATATGCACTTGTGTAGCTCATCAATAACCCGTGAACTTTTCGAACCATCAGCTATGTGTACGTGTTAGCATATGTTTGCAAGAATGAGAATTTCATGGATCATGAACATTGTGTTTTGAGATTGATAAATTTCATGAAATGCATGATTGTATGATTGCTATACAAAAGTGCTAAAAGTATGATTAATGAAACAATGTAGCTTATTAGCCTAAATATAAACGTGTTACCCACGAGCGAAAGCTCACCCCCACCTTCCCGTCCCATCTCCTGGTGAAGATCGGGATCTCGAAGAATGAGCTCAAGGCATTACTCCAGAAATGATGATTTTTGTATTTCAAGTGATTTTTGTAACTCAATGCTTTAGATGCATTTTGAGCAAATGATGTTTTAGCAAGTTTTTATTTTTAGATTTGATGTAGTGGCTTAAAATGCCCTCTAAAGCTTTGTAATAACTCATATTTTTCATATGAAAGAAAGAATATTCAGTTCTAATGTATTTTGAGCAATTCATGTATGTTTTGAAACAATTGCATCATTGTATAGCTTGGATATGATTAGAATGTTAGGAGTGTGGTTGTTTCCTTGAATTGAGTTGGAGTTACTCTTGGGGTTAAGTTGTGTTATATGAGGTTGCATGTTGAGTTTTATGCAGGTGGAAGCATTAGAATTGCAAATTGGTTAGTTGCATTTTTCAAGGGGAGTGCTGTCAAATTTTCCTAAAATTTGACAGAACTTCGCTTCAGTTTTAGACCCTCTTAGGGCTTGATTTAGATCAGGAAGTCTTCATGAAGATTGTAGTAGAAGTTCAGAGCTTTCTAAGGGTATATCATTTGTTTCATTTGGACTTAGGGTTAAAAAGTTATGAGGTGAAGAACACATTCAATTACTGTTCATGTACTGTTACATTGGTCTTTAATGAGCAGTGTCCTTTGAGTGGCATTTTGCCTTGATTAATGAGGAAATTAGCTTTAGCATTTTTCATGAGATTTGTAGTTTATCTTGTTATCTTTCCATGAAGGTATAGTATGCACATATTGGAGCTAGGAATAAGAAGTTATGAGTTTCAAAAGGTGGTAGTCACAAGTGGTTTGAAGTTGGATTGATGATGAGAGGTTTGGAAGTTTTGAGAAATGGCATGTCCGTTAAACGGACACAAATGTCCATTAAACGGACAGCCTCGGGTGCCAAAACACCTCTTCCCCTGCCCATGTCCGTTAAACGGACTTGCATGTCCGTTTAACGGACATTTGCGAACCATTTGGTACCTATCCACCCGAATGTGTTCGTTAAAGTGAAAATTGGGCAAAGTTATAGGCCGAATTTCATTTTGTTCTCTTCATAAGAGTTGTAGATATAGATGTATAATTTCAAATGGTGAAAGAAAGAACACAATCTGATCTCTATATTAAAAGTTATGAGAATCGCGCGAAAAGAGTTTCATTTGGATTTTTGAAGTGAGCATGGTCTATTGTTTTGGGTATAAATCCCTCATCCAAACTCCAATTGAGGTGAGGCTTGCACCATTGGATTTATAAGACATATATCTTTCTTGATACAAAAATTGGTATCATCCGGAGTTAAATTGTGGAAGTTTGCATTAAAGGAAGTGAGAGGCCGGTTAAGAGAGCATGTTTCCGGTATGAACTCTTTTAGGTTTTCGGAGTGTATCTTGAGTTATATAACTCCGATTAAGGTGATTCTTGCCTCTATGCGAACGTAAGGCTTTAAGCTATATTTGATATGAACAATTTAATTTGTGATTACGATGTTTAGGTAGTGTGCGCTCATCACTTTTATGGAACAACAACGAATAGCACTGCAATGTCCTAAGCGCAAGGTTTCAGGACTACGGAAGTTGGGCTCTTGGAACGGGGTCCGACATTACTGTGGTATCAATGCAAGTGATAAGTGTAAGTTATAAGCAGTTGGGGTCCGGTCTACGGAACGGGTTCCGACATTTGTGGTATCAGAGCAACTCTAGGTTTATGATTTCCTAGGAACTCTAGTGGGTAGCCTCAAAGGTAGAGTCAGCATGCATCATGTTACTTGAACCCTATGCATTGTTTTAAATACATTACATGCATCATTAGTTTTGAATTGTTTTACATGATTTGAACTGGTTTCTCAAAGCATAAGCTAAAGATTTGAAATGGTTTTCAATTTAAAGGAGTAATATGCCGCCTCGAAGAAGAACTCGAGGAGCTCAATCTCGATCAGGCTCTCGGTGGGAAATGCGGATAAATCCCATTCCCGGGATCGAGGACCATCCTGTTTTGATTCAGAGGCACCAAGTGTGCAGCATGAGGTGCCTCTCCAGCCTCCTCCTATGCCAAATCCAGTAGACCCACAATTCTTTGGGCCTTCGCCGAGCTTTCGCGTATCTTTATGGGTCGGGAAGGCGGCTCGGTGCAACTCCGAGAGATCGGGTGGGCGGTATGACAAGCTCCGGAAGTATGAGGCTGTCGATTTCAGCGGGACTACAAATCCCGAAGAGGTAGAAGCATGGTTGAAGAGGACCGAGAGGGTCACAAAGCAGATGAAGTGCTCGAGATGAAGAGAAGCTAGATTATGCGATCGATCACTACTGGGGATGTCTTGCATTGGTGGGAATCGATGCCTCGCATGATCGGCGGTACCTCGAGAGAGATGACATGGGGAATTTCTAGAAGCCTTGGGAGGGCGTGCTTCTCGATGGTCTATGTCGAGAAGGCCAGGGAATTTTGAACCTTACCCAAAGGATCGGCGGTGAGTGAGTATGAGCTGAAGTTCACTCGACTTTCTAGGTATCGACCAACATTGTGGCCAATGAAGTGGACAAGTGCCGCAAGTTTGAAGGGGATTGCACTTAGGGATCGAGAGAAGGTGGTGATCCATAGTTTCGAGATTACCAGCAGTTAGTGGATCTGGCTTAACCAGTGAAAAGTGGAGAATATTAAAGGTGAAGTGGCGGGAAAGAAAAAAGAGAGAACGATCCTCGGGAAGGGAGTGGGTGCTCCGGCACTGAGAGGACACCGGGACCCATCATACTCAGTGGCATGGGGTAGAGGTCCCTGCCAAGAGTCGTGATCGAGGCAATTTACGAGCAGTCTCTAGTGTGGGAGGCCCAGGAAAGTCATGGAAGGCAAGTATCCCGATGTGATCGGTCGGAAATTTCATCGAGGAGGTGTCTCAAGGTTTGGTGGTTGCTTCGATGTGGAGAGAAGGGCATATGATGAGATTGTCCCAGAGGTGAGGCAGGAGGGTTCCCAAGTTCAAGCTCGAGAGACGGAGATAGTGGGAACCAGGCGATCCATGTAAGCGATTCTAGAAGCGATTAAGAGGGCTAATCCTGCGGGGAGGCCGAGAAACGTGGTCGAGCACCGCTAGAGTATTTGCCATGACGAGAGAGGAAGCTGCCATTGCTCACGAAGTTGTGGCTGGTATGGCTCGGTTGTTCAATCTGCGATTTATGTTTTGATTGATCTGGGTTCCACACATTCATTTGTTTCCTCAGTATGAATATGCATGCGATTAGTCTGAAATTATGGATAACTTTACGGTTGTTAGTACTCCTTTAAGGAGTAAAGTAGTGATCGATTTGATTTACAAGGATTGTGAACTCGATATCGGTGGTACTAGATTGGTAGTAGATTTGCTACCTCTAGACCTTAAAGGCTAGATGTCATACTAGGAATGGATGCCATGGGAAGTATAAGGCAAAACTAGACTGTAGTCTCAAGGAAGTAGAATTTGATCTAGGAGATGGTCAAAAGTAATCTTGAGGGGATGACGCAAGACCGAGGATCATTTAGAACTTTGCTAGTGGCAGGATGATGGGCGAGGGCGAGGCCTTTGGCACATGTGATGGATCGAGAGATAAATGTTGGAAGATTGCGAGATTATCGGGTTGTCGGGAGTTTTCAGACGTGTTCCCAGAAGAGTTACCGGGGTTGCCGCCGGTGAGGGAAATTGAGTTTGCATTTGACTTGATTCCCGAAACCGCGCCAATCTCGATACCACCGTCTGAGATGGCTCGGTGAGTTAAGAGAGCTTAAGGGCGATTAGAGGAGTTGTTGGAGAAGCGGTTTATCGTGCCAAGTTCATCACCTTGGAGCGCCGATCTATTCGTTAAGAAGAAGGATGGAACTGGCGCGTAATGTATAGATTATAGGAAGCTTAACAGGTGTGCGAAGAAACAGATATCCGTTACCTAGGATAGATGATCTGTTTGATCAGTTGCAGGGAGCAAGGGTCTTTTCGAAGATCGACGTCAGATCAGGTTATCATCAACTCCGAATCGAAGTCGATGTTAACAAGACGACTTCGGGACTCGTTACGGGCACTATGAATTGAGGTCATGCCCGGATTGACCAATGCTCCAGTGCCTTCATAGATCGATGAATAGGGTGTTTAATGAATTCTTAGATCAGTTTGTCATTGTGTTCATTGATGACATTCTGGTCTATTCCAAGGATGAAGGAGAGCATGAACAACATCTCAGGATAGTATTGCAGAGATTGAGAGAGCAGGAGCTGTATGCCAAATTCAGCAAGTGTGAATTTTGGCTGCATGAAGTAGTTTTCCTTGGACATGTGATTTCCAGCAAAGGGATCCATATTGATCCGAGGAAAGTAGAAGCAGTAGTGAATTGGCAAGAGCCTAAGACAGTGAAAGAGGTAAGAAGCTTCCTAGGTTTGGCAGGTTATTATAGGAGATTCGTGGAAGGATTCTCAATGATAGTTGCCCCTATGACTAAGCTGTTAAGAAAGAATCAGCAGTTCATATGGAGTGAGGAATGTCAGAAGAGCTTTGAGGAGCTCAAGAATAGATTGACAAGTGCTCCAGTATTGGTTTTGCCCAATGGAGACCAGGGGTATACGGTGTATAGTGATGCTTCGAGGAAGGGTTTAGGATGTGTCTTGATGAGGATGACGAGGTAATAGCCTATGCTTCACGGCGAGTTGAAGCAGTATGAGTTAAATTATCCGACTCATGACTTGGAGTTAGCAGCGGTAATTTTTTCCCTAAAGATTTGGAGACACTACCTATATGGGGTTCAAACAAGGGTTTTCACGGATCACAAAAGCCTTAAGTACTTGCTAAGCCAGAAGGAACTGAATCTGAGGCAGAGAAGATGGTTAGATTTACTTAAGGACTATGATTTGCTGATTGAATACCATCCAGGCAAGGCTAATGTAGTGGCAGATGCATTAAGCAGGAAATCTTCGATAGCTTATGTTCAGGCAGTTTACTTGCCTCTATTGGAGCAGATGGCCAAGCTTAAGATAAGTCTGAAGCAGGATCAGTCAAATTGTATTCTTTCTCAATTCAGGGTGAGACCTATCCTCAGGGAGAAAGTTAAGGGGTTGCAGGAGCAGGATGTAGAATTGAGTAAACTTCGTGAGGAAATTCAGAATGGTAAGCAGTCAGAAGTGCAAGTAAGGGATGATGGGCTAATGGTAGTCGGAAACAGGTTATGTATTCCGAATGATAAGGCAGTTAAGGATGAGATCATGGATGAGGCACACAATGCGCCTTATTCCATGCACACAATGCGCCTTATTCCATGCACCCAGGTAGCACTAGGATGTACAGAGATTTGAAGGAACATTTCTGGTGGAAAGGCATGAAGAGGGATGTAGCTGAATATGTGAGCAGATGTCTAGTGTGTCGCAAGTCAAGGCTGAACACCAGGCACCTTCAGGCATGCTAAGGCCATTGTCCATTCCTGAATGGAAGTGGCAAAGCATCACGATGGATTTTCTGATGGGTTTGCCTAGGACCAGTAAGAAGCATGATGCCATTTGGGTTATTGTTGATCGGTTGACCAAGTCAGCCCATTTTACGCAATCAAACAAGCAGATTCATTGCAAGTTTAGCGGAAGTATATTGATGAAGTGGTAAGATTGCATGGAGTTCTGGATTCCATAGTATCCGACAGGGACCCTCGATTCACATCGAGATTTTGGGGAAGTATGCAGGAAGCATTAGGAACTAAGCTGAATTTCGAGACGGCGTTTCATCCTCGAGACGGATGGTCGATCCGAGAGGACAATCAGACTCTAGAGGGATGCTTAGAGCATGTGTCATGGACTTGAGAGGGCATGGGATGATCATTTTCCGTTAGTCAAATTTGCTTATAACAATTGTACCATTCGAGCATCAGATGGCTCCTTATGAAGCCCTTTATGGCGGAAGATGCGGGACTCCGATATGTTGGGATGAAGAAGGTGAGAGGAAATTAGTGGGACCAAAGTTGGTCGGATGACGATTGAGAAAGTGGATGTAATCAAGCAATGACTTAAGGCGACCGAGGATAGAATGAAGAGTTATGCCGATGCTAACAGAAAAGAAATGGAATATGCAGTGGGTGACAAGGTGTTCCTCAAGACCTCTCCATGGAAAGGGGTCATGAGGTTTGGTAGGAAAGGGAAGTTAAGTCCTCGTTATGTAGGTCCGTATGAGATTATAGAGAGGATCGGGTCGTTAGCTTACAGATTGGCATTGCCTCCAGAGTTGTCTCAGATCCATGATGTTTTTCATGTTTCCATGTTGAGAAGGTACAGATCAGATCCTTCTCACATCATTCAGACCTCATAAGTTCAGCTGAGTGATGATCTGAGTTATGAAGAAATGCCTGTGGCAATTCTGGACAGCAAGAATAAGGTCCTCAGGAACAAGATAATCAAGCTAGTCAAGGTCCTTGGAGGAATCATGCAGTTGAAGAGGCGACGTGGGAACCTTTGGATGCAATGAAGGAGAAGTATCCACACCTCTTCAATGAATCAGGTAAAAATTTCGAGGGCGAAATTTCTTAAGGGGGGAGAAATGTTAGCCCCAGAATTTTTTTTGTGATAAATCAAGCATGATTAGACTAATTAAGTAATTGAGTTAGCATTATTTGAGATGATAGTAATTAAATATGGTAGCATTAAATAGCATACAACATTAAATGAGTAAGTAGCATTAATTGATTAAGTTAGATAACATTAAGTAATAAGTTAGGTAAGAGTCAATAACATTTAATATGTTAGTTGGTTAGTTAGGTTAAGATCAAATGCAATGGGCTTGTATGGGCCTAAGCAAGTTGTAGTAGGAAAGAAAAGAGAAAATAAGATGGGCTTGAGAAATTGGTGGGCTTGAGTGGTTTAAAGAGGAAATAAGAAGGAAGAAGAAGAGGGGAGTGAGGCTTAGGCCTATGGGCTTAAGTAAGTTTATGAAGGAGTATAAAAGGAGGCAAATAAATGAGTTGTAGGGAAAAGAAGAGCGGGTTACGAAAATTAGAGGGAGAGAAGAGAGGAAATGTCGTGAATGGAGAAGAAGGAGGAGAAAAGAAGAGTTCTTGCTAGGGTTTGATTTTCCAAGAGTTTTAGAGGGTTTTTGAAGAAGGTTCAAGAGGAAAAAGTGTGGAGGAAGGTTCAAACTACACTTTGAACCAAGAAATCACTTGGTTAACTAAAGATTCAAGGTAAGCTTCTTGATTAAGGTTAAGCTTTTGTTGGTTTTATGGTTTAGATAGCTTAGAAAGAAGATGGGTTTAGTGATTTCTAAGTCAATTGTATGAAAGTAGTTATGTGGATTTTTCAATTGAAGTTATGTTGAAGTAGGTTTTGTTTCTCTTGAAATAGAGCAAGAGAGAGGAGAAGAGCAAGAGGAGGAGCTCCATTTAGCAAGGATTTAGCAAGTTATAAGGTGGGTTTCACTTTTATCTTTATGTTAGTAATGCTTTAAATATTATCTCAACATAGGAAAATTAATGTTTTCCAACTATGGAATGAGTGTTGATTGAGTTTGAATTGTGTGTAAATTGAATTGTGATTGCCATTATGTGAGAGTTTGATTAGTATATGATATTGCTTGAAATTGCCATGAATTGAATGAGCATGAATGAGATCATGAAAGGTGAGCTAAGCATGAAATATATTATTTTCAAGAATCAACTTTATGGATGCATGAAAATCCATTTTTAGAAAATCAGTCAATGGACAAGACAAGTCTAGTTTTATGCATGAAATTCAGTGTTATGTGGGTTAGTTAAGTCCACCAGCAGAGTCACGTGCACGTTGACCAGTATAGCCTTCGCCCGGCTGCCCGATTGTGGCATAGGATGTTCCTTTTTGGACTCCTCAGCATATGACTACACTTGTGTAGCTCATCAGTAACCCGTGGACTTTTCGAACCATCAACTATGTGTACGTGTTAGCATATGTTTGCAAGAATGAGAATTTCATGGATCATGAACATTGTGTTTTGAGATTGATAAATTTCATGAAATGCATGATTGTATGATTGCTATACAAAAGTGCTAAAAGTATGATTAATGAAACAATGTAGCTTATTAGCCTAAATATAAGCGTGTTACCCTGATTTAAAGCTCACCCCACCTTCCGTCCCATCTCCTGGTGAAGATCGGGATCTCGAAGAATGAGCTCAAGGCATTACTCCAGAAATGATGATTTTTGTATTTCAAGTGATTTTTGTAACTCAATGCTTTAGATGCATTTTGAGCAAATGATGTTTTAGCAAGTTTGTATTTTTGGATTTGATGTAGTGGCTTAAAATGCCCTCTAAAGCTTTGTAATAACTCATATTTTTCATATGAAAGCAAGAATATTCAGTTCTAATGTATTTTGAGCAATTCATGTATGTTTTGAAATAATTGCATCATTGTATAGCTTGGATATGATTAGAATGTTAGGAGTGTGGTTGTTGCCTTGAATTGAGTTGGAGTTACTCTTGGGGTTAAGTTGTGTTATATGAGGTTGCATGTTGAGTTTTATGCAGGTGGAAGCATTAGAATTGCAAATTGGTTAGTTGCATTTTTCAAGGGGAGTGCTGTCAAATTTTCCTAAAATTTGACAGAACTTCGCTTCAGTTTTAGACCCTCTTAGGGCTTGATTTAGATCAGGAAGTCTTCATGAAGATTGTAGTAGAAGTTCAGAGCTTTCTAAGGGTGTATTATTTGTTTCATTTGGACTTAGGGTTAAAAAGTTATGAGGTGAAGAACACATTCAGTTACTGTTCATGTACTGTTACATTGGTCTTTAATGAGCAGTGTCCTTTGAGTGGCATTTTGCCTTGATTAGTGAGGAAATTAGCTTTAGCATCCTTCATGAGATTTTTATTTTATCTTGTTATCTTTCCATGAAGGTATAGTATGCACATATTGGAGCTAGGAATAAGAAGTTATGAGTTTAGAAAGGTGGTAGTCACAAGTGATTTGACGTTAGATTGATGATGAGAGGTTTGGAAGTTTTGAGAAATGGCGTGTCCGTTAAACGGACAACCTCGGGTGCCAAAACACCTCTTCCCCTGCCCATGTCCATTAAACGGACTTGCATGTTCGTTTAACAGACATTTGCGAACCATTTGGTACCCATCCACCCGAATGTGTCTGTTAAACGGACATGCATGTCCGTTTAACGGACAGCTATGGGAAAAAGTGCAAATTGGGCAAAGTTATAGGCCGAATTTCATTTTGTCTTCTTCATAAGAGTTGTATATCTAGATGTCTACTTTCAAATGGTGAAAGAACGAACACAATCAGATCTCTAGATTAAAAGTTATGAGAATCGCTCCAAAAGAGTTTCATTTGGATTTTTGAAGTGAGCATGGTCTATTGTTTTGGGTATAAATCCCTCATCCGACCTCCAATTGAGGTGAGGCTTGAACCATTGGATTTATAAGACATATATATTTCTTGCTAAAACAATTGGTATCATTTGGAGTTAAATTGTGGAAGTTTGCATTAAAGGAAGTGAGAGGCCGGTTAAGAGAGCATGTTTTCGGTATGAACTCTTTTAGGTTTTTGGAGTGTATCTTGAGTTATATAACTCCGATTAAGGTGATTCTTGCCTCTATGCGAACGTGAGGCTTTAAGCTATATTTGATATGAACAAGTCAATTTGTGATTACGATGTTTAGGTAGTGTGCGCTCATCACTTTTATGGAACAACAGCGAATAACACTGCAATGTCCTAAGCGCAAGGTTTCAGGACTACGGAAGTTGGGCTCTTGGAACGGGGTCCGACATTACTGTGGTATCAATGTAAGTGATAAGTGTAAGTTATAAGCAGTTGGGGTCCGGTCTACGGATCGGGTTCCGACAGTCCCATTTCTTGCCAGTGAGGGAGAATAATTCACTTGATCAGTTGGCCTAGAAGTATGTGACTGAGATAGTGAGACTGCATAGGGTTCCAGTGTCTATAGTATTAGATCGGGATCTCAGATTTACTTTGAGATTCTGGAAGAGCTTGCAGTCTGCTATAGGTACCAAGTTGAATTTTAGTACAGCATTTTATCCTCATACAGATGGACAGAATGAGAGGACAATCAAGACTGCTGAGGATATGTTTCGAGCTTGTATATTGGAGTTTAGAGGAGCATAGGATCAGTATCTGGCTTTGATTGAATTTGCTTATAACAACCATTATCATAGTAGCATCGGGATGGCACCATATGAGGCCCTATATGGAAGAAAGTGTCAATCGCCTTTGTATTGGGATGAAGAGGGTGTGAGAATGGTTGAGGGCCCAGAATTGATTCAGGATACAATAGAAAAGGTGAAGCTGAATCGGAGCTACATTAAAGCGGCTCAAGATAGACAGAAGAGTTATGTGGATCAGCATCGGAGGGATATGGAGTATAGTGTGGGAGATAGAGTTTTCCTATGGGTGTCACCGTGGAGAGGAGTGTTGAGATTCGGTAAAAAGGGCAAATTAAGCCCTAGGTACATTGGTCCTTATGAGATCATTGAGAGGATAGGACCTTTGGGCTACAAGTTGGCTTTAACGAGAGAGATGTCTCAGTTGCATAATGTTTTTCATGTGAGTATGCTCCGACGATACCGATCAGATCCGACGCATGTGATATCGGCTCAGGAGATTGAGGTTGCTAGAAATTTGAGCTACGTTGAGGAGCCGGTCCAGATTGTGGGATCACGGATTAAACAGTTAAGGAACAGGGTTATTCTATTGGTGAAAGTTCTATGGAAGAACCACTTAACTGAGGAAGCAACTTGGGAGACCTAGGAGCATATGAGGAGACAGTATCCTCACCTGTTCAACCAAACAGGTAAGAATTTCGAGGAGGAAATTTTTTGTTAGGAGGGGAGAGTTGTAACATCCCATCACCGATGGGAAGGGTAAAATAGTAATTTGGATTGGGTTAGGAGTGTTTAAATTTGTTTTGATATGTTCATGCATTCATATATACACGTGAATAATAAATTTTGCACATGTAATGATTGTACATGCATTCATGGTATTTCTCGGTATACGTGTCTCTAATGTGATTATTGTGAAAAAGATGATTTTTGTGCTTGAAAATTTAATTGGAGTGGGTCTTTGTATGTTTTGAATTTTGGGAGAATTTTAGAAATTTTTTTGAAAATTTTCGGAGTATTTTTCCGAACTAGGAAAACTGCCAAGTGGCAGACTGACTGGTTAGCGGTAGTAAAAAGTACTGTCCAATGGCATTGAAAATTAGATACATGATTTTAGGAATTATTAAGTTTGAGCCATTGGAATTTTGGGAAGAAATTGGACTAGAATTTGGACTTGAATTGGAGAGAAATTAAATGGAAGATTGAGAGGTTGACATGTGGCAAGTGACATGTCTCACTTGCCTAACATGCCACCATGTCATAGGTTTAAATAAATATCATTCTTCCTTAGTCTTCAACGATGCTTTCTTATGTGAAGACAAAACCCCTTTGTTTTCTCCTCTCACCTGTAGCTTCCATTTCCCCTTCTTCTTCTTTGGTTTTCTCCTTCTTATTAATTGCAACTCATCTCCACCTACACAAGCCCTCATATCTTACGTATTTCCTCTTCTTTTATTCAAAAAAAATTACAAACCTAAGCTTCTTCCCTTAAGAAAATGATGGTCGTAAGTGGTAGGAAAAGTTAGGAGAATTGTGAGAGTTTGAAGAATTGAAGAAGTGGAAGCTTGAGTAGGTAAGTAATATGTTTTATTTGATGGTTTTGTAGTTAATTACATTAATTGTGATGTTATTTAAAGTGAATTGCATGGCAATTGTGATTGGAATATATGGGTGTGTGTGTATGGATGTCTTGCCTAGATAAATGATAAATGATGTAGAATTGGATGAATGTGTGTTGGAAAGGTTTTGGAAGTGAAAGTAGGTTTAGAGAGTGTCGGAAATGTATGAGTGATTGAAAGAGTGTTGCTGCCATTTTGTGGACTAAAGTTCAAGGATAGGTTGTGAGGTAGTTATGGTTCATTTATGGAGTGAATTGAGTGTTGGTTGGTTTAGAAATGGTATGGAAGATGTAGGAATTGAGTTAGGTTGTGAATATGGAAAATTGGCTTTGAGTATGTTCCAATGATTTGGTCATAACTTTTTATATGGTTATGCTATTGAGATGAGGTTTAGCTTGAATTAAACTTGAGAAGTTTGTCTAGAATTCTATGTGAAATTGTGAATTTTTAGAGATGAAATTGACGTGGATTGATTAGGTCAAAGTGAGGGGACCGGGAAATTATTTTTTTGGTCCGTGTTTTAACAATAATTGGACCTATAAAGGTCCAAATTTAGTGATTTTGGTGTCTATGAATTTCTGAAATTTAGAGGAAAATTTTGTGATGAGAATTTTTGAAAAATGACAAGAATATCCCGAACATGCATTGTACACATTATAATTTCTCCATGTGCATTATTAAATATTGTTGATTTTACATTTGGTAATATTTGTGTATTTTAACTATTATAAAGGCGCATTTCGAATGTCAATCCACAGGCATTGTCGAGACTTCCAGGCATCAGCTTCGGAAGCTATTGGTGAGTGACCTAGACGGTTCTCTCAATTATTATATTCTTAGACTACTGTGGTGAGTAATGGTGGGTTTGAGAATTGTTTCTGATTGTGGATTCCGGACAGAAGGTACGATGTATTGGAGAGCTATGACATAAAAGTGCTACTTGTATGTGAATTTGTGAACTACTTGTTTATGATGTGATACATTGTGACACATGTGTTGATTTTGATATATATATATACTACTTGATTGTGACATGAGCATTCCATGCATGAATGCATGATCAAATAATGAGAGTTGTGACTGGAGCAACCACCGAGAGCTAAAAGTTCAATGGTTGTATTTGGGCCTCAAGTCCCACAGTGATTCAGAGCCTCAGGCTTAATGATTAATGTGCTCATATTGGGACAGTTTAGGCACTTGGTCACAATAACGAAATAAATTAGAAAAGTGTCACATGCGCATTTCATATGCATTTGAGTTAATCTCTTTGATTGAGTGAAAGGCAAAAATGCCTTATGCTGGTGTGAACATGAAATGTGGTACTTCTGATGTATGTGAAATTATGAATTAACTGTGATATGCTTAATTGTTGCATGAATTGAGTGAACCATCGATGATGGTTACCTCACTGAGTTCGCAAACTCATCCAAAATTGTAACATATTTTTTAGAACCGAGAGTAGACTCCTAGCTCTAGAGGGACTTTTCCTACCGTGTAGATCGTGTTGGCAAGAGAAGTCATGGCTCACAGGTCAGTCAGCTGGGACTTTTGGGATGACCTAGATAGAGATGATGTATTTTCCCTGTTTATGTAGCATGTTGTACTAGATTTTTGGAGTGATGTACGTACAGTAATCGCTGACAGATGTATAAACTTCTGATTTTGAGGAAATGAAATGAGGAACATTTTGGTTCAAAAAGTTTGTGATTTTATACTGATGTTTTATACGGGCGTTCCGGTGTGTACCCTGTAGTAAGGGGGCGCTATAGATAATGGTAAGGACTTAGACTTTTTGTGAAACGTTAAGGCACAAATCACATTTTTAGCCTTTTTTTTAATGAATGATGGACATTGATATTATACTAAGCATTTTATTATATTTTCTATATAAATTATTTTTAATTGATTTTTGTTATGTTTTTAGTTAATAAATCACTTTAGAACAAACTTTTCCAAGAATTAAAAAGTTTATATTGAAAATAAAGAAAAGGTTTCAATTTTGACAAAAACACAAGTTGACATAGTCCTATTTGCCAACCCATGTTTTTATTAAAAACTAATAATTGAAAACGCAATCAATTACATGATCATTTCTATGTTTGTATAATTACTCAAAATTAGAAAAGAGACAATGAGAAAAATGATTTATGATATGATCGTGTCCATGTGTAGAAAAGAGATAGTGATAAATATGGTTTGAAGATATCTGTACTCGTGTAATTTTCCATATAAGAAGTAGTGAGAAACATGACTATGTATGAGCATCTGTACTCATGTAATCATCCATGTAAGAAGTAATGAGAAACATGACTAGTTATGAGTATCTGTACTTGTGTAATCATCCATACAAAAAGTAGCGAGAAACATGACTTTTGGCAAGTTTTATGAGATAAAACTCTCAATACTACAAGTGTATAGGTCATATCTTGTAGTATCAAGGTTAACGTACTCACAAGGACTACTAGACACCTTACATCTTGAATAAAACTTTGTATAAGGCACTAAAGGTTTATTTGAATTAAAATAAATAATTAAAATTCAAGTAATAAAACAAACAAGTAAATAATTGAGTGCTTGATAAAATAAGGTTGATCAAAGTTAAAGACTTAGGAATTATTCTATCCTTTTTATTTTCCATTTATCTTGTTGATCCAATTATGTTTGATCATAGATAACTTAAGATTTTGATTACCAACTATTGAGATCTAATAAAGTAATCCTAATTGAATTTGATAATAATGGAAATGTATTATCTCGATTCACAAAACTACTCTTAACTTATTCAATTAGATTAGAAGTAATCCTAAGGATAATTGATTTTACAATTAAGATGTCTCTTTAATTGTTAATTAATTTGATAATTTTAGGTTTAATAAGCTACCAACTCTAATCGCATACCTTAATACAAATAACTTGATTCACTCTATCGATATATTACCAAGTATAAGAATAAAAATTATCACAAATATTCATATATGTATTGAAATCAATACTAATAAAGTTTTACAAAATAATTCAAGAACAATCCTACTATTGATAAAGAAACCCATCATTATGTTAAACATCATAACAATCCAAATAAACATCCAAGACAATGAAAGAAATAAATGGATTATAAAGAAAAACTACTTGGAGTCTAAATCTTGAAATTTGGAATTCTCTGACGCTCTCTTGATATCTCCTCTTAATCTTATTTTAGTGTCAATATTTGTGTCACAAAAGTGTTGCATAATTGTGATCATTTTTAAATTAGTCACTATTTCATTAGTGACGGAGGTATTTGTGACGGGAGGTGACGATTGCAAAAATTGGACACTATTAATAATAGTGACAAATATTACTGCTTTGAGTGATAACTTTTACTTTCACTAAAAATACAAACATTATTAATAATAGTGAAAAATATCACTACTTTGAGTGACAACTTTTACTTTCACTAAAAATACAATTTTTTGTAGTGCTAGGTAGGCCTTAATTGAGTCCCACATTGTTAGACCAATAGAAATTTGGGTGGCCTAAGATTATGCATTTTTTAATAAGGATTGTTACCTCCCTGACTAAATTGTGCTCCCATTTATTTGAGATACTCCACATTGTTGTTTTAAACTAAGAAACAATCAGTAGTAATATGGCTCTCTTACATGCATAAGTAGCATCGATGATAAATTGCTTTAATTGAAGAGGAAAGGTGGCTTTTAGGCTATTTAGTTATTTGGTTAAGTTGGTGATTTCAACCTAAAGTGTTGTCTCTGAATACACAATAATCATTCCCTTATAATCCCAGATGGTTGAGTGTTGTCTACTTTAGTTCGAAGTTTAAAGATAACTATTGTTTACCATTTCCTTTAACAAATCTTCTGCTTCCTTAACTATTTCTATCATTAACGATCCTCCAACATCTGCATTAATGATGTCCCGTTTGGGTGGATTAACATTGTTTTATGCTTAATTATTGATAAATTTAATCCATGACACTTAGTGATTAATTATTTAAAATGTTTAAGATATTCACTTTATTGCATATTTGGTTTTAGGTGCAATTTGGAAGAATAATTGCAAAGGTGAGTTGAAAGTACACTTGTTCAGTTGTTTATTTGGGATTCACGCCCAATTATTTTCGTGGAACAAAAATGAAAGGATTAGAACAAAGAGAAAACAAGAAAATGCATAAAATGAAGAATATATATTACATAAAATCAAGCCATGGTCATGACTTTATGATCGTTAAATCATACCCACGAAAATTAAGGGGGTGTTTGGTTTGAGGGTTTGGAAATGAAGGAATGGAATAATAGTAAAAAATAGTATTTGCTTTGGGGTTTTCAATTCTAAGGGAATGGATTTATTCCATTATATTTGGGAATCCACTAAATCCCTCAAAAGGATGGGTATCAAGTTTTCATTCCAATCTAGTGGTTACTATTTATATCCCTCCTCCACATAAGCAATTTTTATTCTTACTCATCACTCATCATCATCATCTTTATTATTATTATTATTATTATTATTATTATTATTATTATTATTATTATTATTATTATTATTATTATTATTATTATTATTATTATTATTATTATTATTATTATTATTATTATTATTATTATTATTATTATTATTATTATTATTATTATTATTATTATTATTATTATTGTTATTATTATTACTATTATTATTATTATTATTATTATTATTATTATTATTAATTATTGTTGTTGTTATTAATAATAATAATAATATTATTATTAATAATTATTTTCATATTATTATTATTTATTATTATAAATTTTGAACTTATTATTATTAATATTATCATCATCATCATCACCATCATCATCATCATCATCATCATTATTATTATTATTATTATTATTATTATTATTATTATTATTATACAAAATTAATTATCTTATTATTATTATTATTTATTTTATTATTAATTTTATTATATGAAATTAATTATCTTATTATTATTATTATTATTAATTATTAATTTTATTATACAAAATTAATTATCTTATTATTATTATTATTATTATTATAAATTTTGTAATAATAATAATAATAAATATGATATGAAAATATGATATGAAAATATGGTATTATACTATCTTTCATTCCTATTAATGCAACAAACCAAACAACATTATTGGTATTAATACAGAAACCCAAGTTACAATCCAAACATCATTTTTTATTTTTCATACCCATTTCTATTCCCATTCCCTTCTATTATTATACCCATATCCATACCGAATCCCGTGCTCAAACCAAACGCCCCCTAAGTTATGGTTATGATCACCATCCTGACACCCATGGCACAAAGCTCGCAGTTGTGAGCTTCAATGAGGCATGTCATGGTTGTGACCATCAAGTTCACGATCATGAATTTTGCCACTTGGCTTCCCAATTGAAATAAATAGAATATGTTGACTACAGAAAGAGGAGATATCATTTTAAAGACTTCATGCATAACAAAACCTTACTCTTTCAAGAAATTTATTGAGGGCTAAGCATCCTAACCCTAGTTTAGAGGTGAAATCGATGCCTAAAGTCACGGTTAATCATGTTTTCTCCTTGTTCAATGTTGCATCTCTCTTTATGGATTGTTATCATTGTTCAATGTTTATTGACATGGGTATTGTAAGGATGATTTGAATGTGTTTGTTGGATTGTTTTATTGCAAACCCATTACTAGAATCTTCAACATAGTCTGTAATCAATATGTTTTAGATTCATTTGTAACTACTAATGACATTTAATTATTAGGAACAACTTAACTTAGGTTTGATAACTCGAACTTATGTGGTTAATGCCTATATTGATCCATTTTCCATATTGCAATGTGATTTTCCAATTAAATCTAGCGAGCTTATTTTAGGTTATTCGGTAGCTAAGTTTGATTAAAGAGCTCATTTTAATTAAACACGAATTAAGGAAAAAATCGAGATTAATAAAACTTGTTGTTAATCTAAGATCAATATTTTTGAGCGAAGTGTACAAAAATTATAACAATGGAATGTGTTTAATTATGTGTAGGCCGAGATTGACCTAAGAACTAGGTTTTACACATATTTATTACTTTTATCATTTTAGATTTTTTTTTATAATTTTCTTTCTTAGTTTAATTTTATTTTGTTTTCTAAATTGCATAAAACCCCCTTTTATTTCCATAACATCAATTATTTTCATTGAAAAAATTAAACGTACATTCTCTATGGATACAATCCCAGCTTACCACAACTATAAATTTTAAATGTGCAAAGTTAGGTAAATTTTGAGATGAACTTGACAATTACTGTCAAATTTTGGCATCATTGTTGAGGAGTGTGTGAAGTAAATCACTTGTTAATATAGGAATAACGTAAAATATACAAGATACACAAGAAGGAGGTTGAATTGTGTAAACTTCTCAAGAATATTAATCTTTTGATTTTTCTTGAAAATCTTTTTAACTATCAAATGAATACCAAAGATACTTTACTAAAATTGATAAGTATCGAAATCGCAATTTCTTTTTATTTACTTGTCTAACAACAAGAAAATTAAAGTGTAAGAGTTAGAGAATAGACTCCGCGATTTTATACTTGTTCAAACCTTGGGCTACGTTGACTCCTTAGAGTTCGTCTGAGATTTCACTATACTTTTCAACTTTACAAGCATTTTTTCTCTCCTTCCAGAGCCTCTTCAGGTCTCTTACACAAAGTATTTTTTTTTATCTTAGCATCTCCAAGCTCTAACCTTTTCTTTCTCTCTCTAAGAAAGATATTGTGAGCTTTTCGTTACAGTAGTATTCGCTCTCTTGTTTCACACTTTGAATACATAATTTTTTCTAAGTAAGCAAAAAGTTTAAGTTGTTCTAGTCTTCGAATAGGACTAGTATTTATAGCCTAAATCTCCAACTATCTTCTTAAGAAACTGCTTCTTGTTTCTTCTGATAACCATTATTTAGTTGAGTTCTATAACTAACTCTAACTAACTAACTGTCTAACGTTCTAGAGTGTCTTCTTCTTTATATCGTCTGATTTTGTCACTTCATCTGTGTTTTGCTTCGTCTATGTTTTGCTTCGTCTGTTACTGATGTATCATTTGGGATGACTAAGTGATACTTACATTTTTCTGCACACGTAACAAACTCATCAAAACAGTTCATATATTTCTAAGATTATTATTATTTGATTGTCACCAAAATTAATAGAAGTGCAGTCTTCTTGACTTAACAATCTCCCCCTTTTTTATAATAACAAATAATCATAATTTTAGAAAGATGACATAAAATTCAGATGAATAAACGAATAACGAGACAACAAAACATAAGAAATGCAAATGAATATATGAAATAAAAAGATACAAAAAAACTTTTCTACTTTTCTTTCTTCTCTTCTTGTTCTCCCCATATACTTTCTATGTTCTTCTCTTGTCTTTTCTTCTCTTCTCTTCTCTTCTCCCCCTATTTGTTATTAATCAAAAAGTTTCAATGAAGAAGCTTCAAAATTTCAGGAACATATATTGCATATTAGTGCAGATCATCTTGAGGTCTTGTTCAATAGTAACTCAAAGATAAGTTACTTCCTCATGAAGATCACCCACTGAGTCACTCAGGTCATCAAGCTTAGTATGAATTTATTCAATTTTTTTTACTAAAGCTTCCTGAATTTCCTTCTATGTGTGACTGGCTTCCTCCAAAACAACAATAGCATCTTGTTGTGTCTCACTAGGTAGATGGAAGTTTTTAACAACAGATGGTTCTGAAGGTAAAACGTTTAAATCTATGATTTTGATTGTGGGAGGCCTAAAAGTTTGTTTTCTTTCTAGGAGATCAAGATCACCAGGTCTAGGTAGTTTAGGAACTGGTTGTCCAAGAAGGTGTAACAAAAGGTTTAAAATGCATGATTAAATGCACAAGAGTCTCTAAGTTGAAATTGATACCTTCAACCATGATAGTTCTGTATTGTCCTTTTGTCACCTTTCCAACTACCTGGAAGTTTGTATCTGTGGTGGAAGCTCCAAATTGACTTCCTGATGGTTTTGAGATATGATGTGAAACATAGATATCTCCAAGTTGAGTTGCATTGCATGCATCATCTATGCTCTTCTCAGCTACTTGAATCTAATCTTCTGTAAGATCATCTTCATTTCCTTCAGGAAACAACTTTTTTTCCCTTTTTCTTCATTCCGCATAAGATTTGAAAATCTTAGTTATATATCTGGCATAATTTTGATCAATGTTTTTCTTGTAGTCGGATAAATTGTATATCAATCCTTTGACATCTTCATTAGATATGGTTCTCTCTTTTCATCTCACAGAATACATATAGTCATCTTTCTTCATAATTTAAAAGATCTATTGATCTATCATTGATCAGTATTGGTTCGACTTATACCTTGACTAACTTTGTCGAAGGTTCTCTTATAATAACTAAGGTTCTGCTTCGAACAGGTACCGATTCTTCTATAACCTTCATTCTCATATCCTTCTTGTTGATAGGTTGAGAAGAATCATGACGTGCCAATTGGTGTCCAATTGTCTTTGTCTTTTGTTGAACATCAGATGAAGAACACTTTTCATAACTGAACTTCTTTTGTTCTTTTGCTGGTTTAGATGAAAGTTGTTGTTAAGGCTTCTTGCTTTCAAACACTAATTTCCTCTTTATTTCTTTCTCTTTAGATGATTTTGCTAATTGACTTTGCAAAATTGAGACCATTGATCTAGTGGCCTGATGTGCTTTCTCTGGCTTTTCAAATTCTTCACCAAGAGTCAAACCTTTCTATTTCTTCTGTTTTTATTGACGTAAGGTCAATAGTCTTGGTGACTTTCTAGATTGTTTAGATTTTTCCGAATGAAGTGTCTCTTCCTTTCTCTTCAATGACACTTGTTGTATTGATTATTGAACCTATCTTTCTTCTCTCTATGAATTCATCTTAGCTTTTATTGAAACATCTGACGATTTCTTCTCAGTCTGTTTTTTTATAGATGTTCTCCCTGTAGGTTGAGGTTTTGTCTTTCTTGTAGGTGTGACACATTCACTCCTGTTGCATCTTACTATATGCTCCCCCTCAGACCTTGCTTTTAGTGTGGAGCTAGTATCCGCCTTGTCTTCAATCTTTGATCCCATTTTGCTAACAGTGGTAGCATTAATAACTTTTTTCATATCCATCTTCATCCTATTTCCTCTGTCGAAGAGGATTCCAAAATCTCTAAAAATCCTTGTTAATAGAATACCATGCGGTAAAGAGCTAGAATCTCTCTTTGACTTCATCATGTACTTCAAAATTAAGTACAGAAGATTAATGGGTTGATGATTGAATAGATGAAATAAACATTGTTCATCGATCGTTGTCACAAAGTACTTTGAGCCTGATCTTAGTAGAATACAATGAAAAAATAGGGAATGTAGAACCCTAGCCTTCGAAACAAGAGTTGACGCTTTCTTGTCTCTTGGGTCACTACATCCATATAGTTGTCGATTGATGTGTGCCTTATCTACACTACCTTGAGTCATCCATTTTGTATTGTAAGACAGCTTTGCTCCAACACTTGGACACTCACTGACTTTCTTGATTAATCCAGTGTCACTATAACTGACAATCTATCTACCATTGATACTAAGGTGTCATCTACCACCTTTGCATTCTTCCAAAACTTATATAACTCATTCAGATAGACTGTTTCACGCACCTTAAAGAAAAATTTCCACCCAACTGCTTCAATTTTTGGTTCAATGTTCATATAATTTTGCTTCAAGGAGATGAAATCAACATGTCTCCCATAGATAATAGATTGCTCCATTTGTAATCTATAACAATAAAACTAAACACACAAATGTATTTTGTTCAAAGTAATAATGTTAGTTTTTGAAGATAAGAATATGAAATGAAAGAACTTGAAACTAAGAACAGAGTTATGAATCATCTTGGTTGAGAGCACTAAACACGTCGATTTCAAAGTATTTCAAGAATATTCTCGAGTAAGAGGTATTCTATAATTTTTTAGAAGGTTTCCCTCTAATACCTACTCTTGAAAAGTTACCATTTATGACTTACCGTTACTGTTTACTTGAAAGTTTACAGTTTTTATCTTCTTCTATTGTGAATCATCTAGGTCATGACGCGTCAGACAAATGGTCATTCAATATTACCATATTCAAGTTCCGTCTGATTTCTTTGAATCTATCTTCACTCAAAGGTTTAGTGAAGATATCCGCTCATTGATGATTTGTCTCAACAAACTATAGACTGATGATTCTCCTTTGTACATAGTCTCACAAAAAATGATGTCTAACTTCAATATGCTTTGCCCTGGAGTGTTGTATTGGATTCTTCGATAGATTGATAGCACTTGTGTTGTCACAGAAGATTGGAATCTGTTCTTCTTGTATTGAATAATCTTCTAACTGATACTTAATCCATAATGTTTGTGAACAACAACTTGCATCTGACATATATTCAGCTTCTACAGTAGATACAGTAATTGAACTTTGCCTCTTGCTTGACCAAGAAACTAGATTATGACCAAGGAAGTGTCAACCTCCACTTGTACTCTTCCTATCAATCCTATCTCCATCATAATTAGCATCATAGTAGCCAATTAAATTGAAATCTTTACCTTTTTTATACATTAAGCAAAGATTAGCAGAACCTCACAAGTATCTCAAAATTCTTTTAACAGTAATATAATGAGATTCTCTAGGATCTGTTTGAAATCTTTCACATAAACAAACACTAAACAATATATCAGGTCTGCTTGCAGTAAGGTAAAGTAAAGAACCAATAATTTCTCTAAAAAGAGTTTGACAACCTTCTTACCTACTTCATCCTTAGATAAAAGGTTTGAAGGATGCATAGGAGTTGACATAGGTTTTACCTTCTCCATTTTATATTTAACCAACAATTGTTTAATATATTTCTGTTGATGAACAAAAATCTTTTCTTCGGTTTGCTTAATTTGTAAACTAAGGAAGAATTTTAATTCACCCATCATAATCATTTCAAATTCACTTTTCATCAGATTTTTAAAACTGGAATATAGCTTCTTAAAAGTTGCACCAAAAATAATATCATCAACAAAAATTTGTACTATGATGAAATCATTTTTAATACATCTTCTAAATAGAGTCTTATCTACCTAACCTCTACTAAATTCATTTTCAATAAAAAATGAACTTAAACGATCATACCAAACACGAGGTGCTTGTTTCAATCCATACGAAGCTTTATGAAGTCTATAGACATAATCTGGTTTATCAGAATCTTCAAAACTAGGAGGTTGCTTTATATAAACTTCTTCGTCTATAAAACCATTCAAAAAGGTACTTTTTACATCCATTTGAAATAGTTTAATATCATGACAAACAACATATGCAAGCAAAATCCTAATAGCTTCTAATCTAGCTACAGGAGCATAGGTTTCATTGTAGTCTATTCCTTCTTGTTGATTATAACCTTGAGCTACTAATCTTGCTTTGTTACGACTTACTCTACCTGATTCATCTAGTTTATTTTTAAAAACCCATCTGGTTCCTATGATTGACTTATTGGAGGGTCCAGGAACTAAAGACCAAACTTTGTTCCTTGAAAATTGATTTAACTATTCTTGCATGGCTAAAATCCAAGCTTCATCCTAAAGAGCTTCATCAATTTTCTTAGGTTCTAATTCATAAATAAAAGCTACATTTTCCTCTCTTCTAAATTTAGACCTAGTTCTTACACCTTTTGAAGTTTCACCTATAATTAGGTTTTCTGGGTGAGAGGACTTATACTTCTAGTCTTTTCTAAGACTAAGGTTTTCAGGAATATCTTCTACTTTATTAAGAGGAGCATCTGATGGTGACACGTCTATGTTATCAACTAAGGGAGCAAATAGAGTTTCATTGCCAGAATCATTTCTTCTATCTGGTTGTGAATCATTATCAAACTTGACATGCATAGAATCAGATTTAGAAACAAGATTATAAACTCTATAAGCTTTAGAAGACATTGAATATCCTAGAAAAATTCCTGAATTGATCTTAGAATCAAATTTATCAAATATTTCTTTTGTATTCAATATAGTACATTTGCAACCAAACGGATGGAAGTAAGAGATATTTGACTTCCTTCCTTTCCATAACTCACATGGAGTTTTATTTAAAAGAGGCCACAAAAGTATTCTATTTTGAATATAACAAATCGTAGTTACAACTTCAACCCAGAAATACTTAGGAAGATTCATTTCACATAGCATAGTTCTTGCATTTTTTGAATCATCATGTTCTTTCTTTTTACAACTCCATTCTGTTGTGGAGTTTTAGGAGTAGAGAAATTATGGAAAATTCCATTCTCTTCACAAAATAATCTGAATTTTTCATTTTCAAATTCACCACCATGATCACATTATATTCCAGCAATAGAAACTCCTTTTTTATTTTGTAACTTTTTGGAAAGAACTTTAAAGCACTTAAAAGATTCAAGTTTATGTGATAAGAACAATATCTAACAAAATCTAGTGAAATCATCAATAATTACGAGACCATACTTCTTTCCGCCAAGACTTAGTGTTCTAGTTGGACCAAACAAATCTATATGTAATAACTCTAGAGATCTAAGACAAGTTACAACATTTTTAGAAGAAAAAGATGTTTTAACTTGTTTTCCTTTTTGACAACTCTCACAAAAAAAATCTTTGTTAAAACTTATTTTTGGTAAACCTCTTACCAAATCATGTTTGACCATCTTGGAAATATGTTTAAACCTAACATGATCTAGTTTTTTTATGCCAGATCAGTTTTTCTTCATTTAGTGATATGAAATATGAAATATTTTGACTTTGTAAATCTTCTAAGTCAATCTTATAAAGATTGTTCGCCTTTTGGTAGAAAAGAATACAGAACCCTCCTTGTTTTTTACTACATAAGAATTTTAATTAAAGGATAATTCAAAACCAAAATCACATTATTGACTTACACTAATCAGATTATGCTTTAAACCTTCAACTAGCAGAACATTATCAATACATGCAAATGAATCTTTTTACCAACTTTGTCGATTCTAACTATTTTTCCCTGCTGGTTGTCTCCAAAAGTTATTGATCCTCCTTGATTATTTTAGAGGACTAGGAACATAGACCTTCTTCTCGTCATATATCGCGAGCATCCATTGTTCAAGTACCATTGGTGTTGGTTGTTTTTTCCAAGAAAGGAGATCTATAGTATATATTATGTCCTTTTTAAGTACCCAAATTTTTTTGGGTCCTTTGGGGTTAGTCTTCCAATTATTCATCGAATAATTATAAGAAAATTGTTTCTTTTTGTTGGACCCCAAATGTTTCTTAGAAGTTAAAATTTAAAATAAGAAATTTTGGCAAATAGATAGGCAAAGAGCAAATGAATGAAAATTCTTGAACCAAGAAATGATAGGCAAAGGTAAAGTAGCGAACGAGAAATATGGATATGTCCAAGTTTTGCTTTGGTGTTTTTGGTGGATAAAAGATTTTGAAGTGATAAGAATTAAGGTGAAAGTTAGAAGTAGAATGAAAGAAAAAATGAAGTTGAATTTGTGTAGTAAGTTGATGAAGAATATGTACATATGTGTATGTTCTGTTGTTAGTGTTCATGATTAATCATGGACTATATATTTTTCTTCGGATGCTATTGATTTGATATGGAGTTGAGAATGAGGAGTAAATGAAGTAGAAAAGGTGGTCTTGGTATGAGTTGGGTTAAGGAAAGATTGTGAAACAAAATGGATAGTTGATCTGGAAAATATTCATGGCATATGCTTTAGTCTTTTAGCCACAACTTCTTAGTTATCCAAATGAGATGATTCTTAATTTGAATTAAACTAAAAAAATATGGTTACGTTTCTTATGAAGACATAGAATTTAAATTCTGTGTTTAAGAATCTCAAAATTTGTCATGAAGTTGAGAACTGGGTGCAGTACATTAGTGGATGAATGTAAATTCATGTTTTGTATTTAAAGGAAATTCTGGATCGATCTAGGCTATATTATATAATGTTGTCTTCTTAGAAGTTGTAGGTCTTTCTTTTAGCTTTCCAACGATATATAGTATGGAATTTTTAGACTTCTAGGCTGAAAGTTATGGTCCTTGTAAAGGAAGATGTATCTTCTGTCTTTTTGCTTCTTCTATGTTTTGTATCTTCTATGTTTTTCTCCTTCTATGTTTTGCTCCTTCTGTGTTTTGTTTCTTTTGTGTTTTTCTTCTTCTACCTTTTCACTTCTTCTGTGATGACGTCATCTTCTTCTATGTTTCTTTTTTCATGACATCATCTTCTTTTGTGTTTTGTTTCTTCTGTGTTTCTTCTGTGATGACATCATCTTCTTCTGTGTTTTGCTTCTTTTGTGATGACTTCATTTTCTTCTGTGTTTTGTTTCTTCTTCTTTTTTGTTTCTTTTGAGATGACGTCATCTTCTTCTATGTTTTGTTTCTTCTGTTTTTTTCGTCTGGCCTATCTTCTGTTCCATTTTTTACCCTTCAAACGATAGAATATGTCTTTTGGGTCTACATGAAAGTTGTAGATCTTGAAGTCCTCTTTTGAACCATATAAAGAACATCTTAATCTAATATCTATATAGAAAGTTATAACAATTTTTTCTACTTGTTCTGTCTTTTTTCACTTCTTCTGTCTTTTCCATTAATCTGCTTTATACCTATCTTCTATTCCATTTTAGACCCTTCAAAAGATAGAATTGGTCTTTTATGTCTTCATGAAAGTTTTATATCTTGAAGTCCTCTTTCGAACCATATAAAGAATATCTTAATCTGATATCTGTAGGAAAAGTTATAGAAATTTTCCTACTTTTTTTGTCTTTTTTCACTTCTTCTGTCTTTTCCATTAGTCTGCTTTGTACCTATCTTCCATTTTAGACCCTCAGAAGATAGAATCTATCTACGAGGTCTTCATGAAAGTTGTAGAACTTGAATTCCTATTTCAAACTATAAAGAACACCTTAATTTGATATATGTAAGGAAAATTATATCAATTTTCCCACTTCTTTTTTCTTTTTTCATTTCTTTTGTCTTTTTCATTAGTCTGCTTTGTACCTATTTTCTGTTCCATTTTAGACCCTTTATAATATAGAATATATCTTTGAGGTCTTCATAAAAGTTGTATATATTGAAGTCTTCTTTCTAACCATATAAAGAACACCTTAATTCAATATCTGTAGGGAAAGTTATAACAATTTTTCCACTTCTTCTATCTTTTTCCATTAGTCTACTTTTCATCTGTACCTATCTTCTACTCCATTTTTGACCCTTCAAAAGATAGAATCTGACCTCAAGGTCTTCTTCCAAGTTGTATATCTCAAAGTCCTCTTTGAAATAGTTCTAAAATGATCTTAATCCAACATCTATAGTGAAAGTTATTCCATTTGTTCCGGTACAAGTTCAATATGATTAAGGACCAAACCTTGTTTGATTCTTTCGGCCATAATTTTGTTATCCGAATTCCAAATGAAGTTATTCTTGAATCAATAGTTTCTTAACACATTTTTTTTATCTCTCAATATATTTTTATAGCTTTTGGTATTGATTGGAAAAAGATATATTGAATCAAAGTAAGAGTATCGGCTGGAAGAGTAGGAATTGGATGTTTACTGAACATGCTTTGGTATTTTGAATATATCTAGATATATAGGATTCTAAATGAGATAATTCTTGTTTTATGATAAAGTAGAGACATGGAGCTAAAAATGGTATGAAGAAGTTGAAATCTAATTCAGTCTCTAGGACTTTAAATTTTGGAATGTAAGTTGGATATAGTGTAATATTTCAGTCTAATAACAGTTTGAAATGTTTGGGCCCTAACTTTAAGATTTCTGAACCAAATGGATTGATTTTGGTGTCATTGGAAACTTAAGACAAGGGAGAACACTTTTCTAGAAGAAAGAGTTATATCAAAATATTCAAGGGTACTTTTGGCAAGACACTTAAGTATAAAAGACATAAGGCAAAGGGCAAGGTAGACTTTTATCAATCATTAAGGGTAAAATGTGAAGAAAGAAGTGTTGTTTCCTTCCTTAAGAGGGGGAAAAACGAAAATGGGAGAAAACGAAGTGAAGTAATAAAACCAAAAAGAAGGAGAGAAAGAAGAGAAAACAAGCTAGGGCTTAACTTTTCTTGGTCTTTAAAAGATATATTGGAATTGTTCAAGAAAGGAAAGAGGAAGAGGAAGGGAAGAGCTTCCCTTTGAGCTAAAAATTCCTTCAAATGGTGAAGAATGAAGGTAAGATCATTTTAAATATTTTAGATTTTTGGAAGGATTTTAGTTGATAGAGTTTATAAAAGACTTGAGTTTAAGTATTCTAGAACCAATCTTAGTGATTGTACTTTGATAAATTTTCAATTGAAAACCCTATTGAGTGGGAATTTTGTTATTGTATAAAGGGATCAAAGAGGCAAGAGGAACAAGAGAAGAGGCATGTTTGAGCAAGTCCATAATCAAGGAAATCAAGGTGGGTATATGTTTATAATAGAGTAAATAAACCACTATTGGTTTTCTTTAAAGAAAAAAAGTTTACTGATTTCAATTGCATCATAAGTGTTGCATCTTTTTTTTTGCATGATTTGTGAAATCTGCTCTATGTTTGCTATATGAACTGTGTAATGATTTATAAAAGATTTTTCAAATGATTTCTGAAAAGAATAGCAAGTTTATGAAATCAAGTTTGGAAAACACATATGAAATATTGTATGCTCATGAAACTCAAGTTTTCAAGAAGTATCATTTGGGAAACATATGTTTACAAGTCATGATATATATGTTATGTGTTTGTGGTGATCCCCTAAGAAATGTCACGTGCACGTTGACCCAAGTTTAAGGCTTCTGTCACCTACCCGTTAGTGGCATGGAGCTCCTTCATGGACTCCTATAAATTCACGGCTATGTAAGACCATTATGTGAGATTGCATTAGTACGTTCTGTTCACGGCTACACAGGACTCTTATGGAAAATGTGTAGTATATTATATTTTGCATCCACTCAAACCATTCTGATGTGTGTATGTGCTTATGATCTATTGACAAGTTTGATGCATGCATGATTTATCATTGTTCATGAATTGTTTAATAAATTGAAAATTTTAAGAAGTAAGTGTTTGAGGTTTTTATTGCGAAATTACTATGGTTTCGAAAATGTACAATGGCAATGAGTTTTGGAAATAGTTTTTGCTTATTTTCTTCTATAAACTGTTACCCACCAGCTATCAAGCTCACCCCCATTCTCTTCTCCATGTCCAGGTGATGAGCAAAAGATGGAGTGAAAGAGAGTCAAGGCATCACTCCAAATTTGTTTATGATGTATTTTGAGTTAGTTTTGGAAAACACAAGGCTTTAGTCACTTTTCAAGAATTTGTAGTTCATGTAACTTTTGTATTTTGAGATTTCGGATTATGTTGTAATGTGGCTTGAAAGGCCATTATAGCTTTGCAAAACCCTTTGTTTTGAGGTTATTGAAATGTAAATGATGAAAATTAGTTGTATGTAATGTATTAAAGAGTATGATGAAGTAAAGATATGAGAGTCTTATGATATTTTGCAAGAGTTGGGTTTCGGAATTGGTGCCCAACACTTTTTCTTTCTATAAGGAACAAAACTCTTATTGTGATGAACTTTGCTATTTGTAAACCCTAAACCACTCTTATCATTAGGGTGTCTATATTTTCCAATCATGTCGTTCATCTTTGTCATACTTTCAGCAAAGGTTGATAAATCTACTAAAAGAGTATTAATCCTTTGTTTCAACTGATTAATTTCCCCAAATCTATATACAGTCACTTTCTTTTTCATATTGTCTACTTGTTTCTTATGGCAGACGTTTTCTTTTTCTAATACTTTCATGATTTTCAAGTTTTCTGCAAATTTCCTTTTTAAAGTTCTACATTGCTTTAATATAGCATGTAAATCTTTTAATAATTCTAAAATTCCTCTTAAATTTCCTTAAGATTATAAGTTACCTCATCGTCACATTTCTTTTCAGCTACTAAGCATATATTTGCTTGTACTGATGCTTTTGGATTGGAATCAGATTTAGGCGAATCAAAATCTTCCCAAGTTGCCATCATGCTCTTTTTGTTTTCTTTACTTTTCTTTTGTTTTCTTTTAAGCAACGAACATTCAGACTTGTAGTGTCCTGGTTTGTTGCGCTTAAAGTAGATGATAGAAGTTTTGTCATTCTTGATTTCATCTTTGCTATTTTCTTGAAAGAAAAATCTTTATTTCCCTTTTTTTCTTTTTCCACATCCTTCTAATCTTTTTTTAAATGAAGGATAGTTCATCATCATCTTCACTCAAATCTTGATCAAATTCACTGGCAACATCATTCTTGATGTCTTCAATCTTTAATGTTTTTGAAGATGTACTTCTATTTCTTTGGATTTTTTTATTCTTTTGACCAACCTTTAATGCTATAGATTTGTCTCTTCTAGGTTTATCTTCAGCATCAAGCTCTACTTCATGTATCTTCAAAGAACCATGCAATTCATCTAGCTTCAATCTGCTTAAGTCCTTGACTTCTTGTACTTTTGTAACTTTGGGTCTCCATCTTTTATACTGACTTTTGAGAATCTTTTTGACACGATCTTGATTATCGTAGATTCTCCCAAGAGCTTTAAATCAATTGACGATAGTTTTAAATCATCCAAACATCTGATCAATCAACTCATCCTCTTTCAACTTAAACAGTTCATACTGATGTACAAGAATACTGATCTTAGACTCTTTCACTTGATTTATGCCTTCATGTGCGATGGATAAAGTGTCCCATATTTCCTTTGTAGTTTCGTATCCATGAACTTTATCATATTCACTTCTTCTTAGGACACAACTCAGAAAGAACTTGGCCTTTGAGTTTAATTGAAATCGAGCTTTTTGATCGGTTGACCATTTGATACGAGGAATGATATTGCCTTCATCATCTATTGGTGTGTCTGGTCCATTCTCGATGATATCCCAAAGATCAATATGTGTGGATTCTATAAAGAGTCGCATCCTGCCCTTCCAGTAATGATAATCCTCACTATTGAACGCAGGAGGTCTTGTGACCGAGGCACCTTCAGCTATAAAAATATGTGATTCAGCCATGGATCTTTGTCCTCACTTTGTAAAGGTGGTATAGGAATAAAATCCACCCCCCTCAGGAGGCCCACATCGGGTGGGAAGGAGAACGAAGCACTCCTTATAAGAGTGTGGATACCTTCCCTTTATAGATGCGTTTGCATCCCTTCCCTACGGGTCAGAAGGGGCAATGCAAAACCGTGAGGGTGACGCGACATTGTAGACTAGGTGGCCAAAGCGGACAATATCTACAAGCGGGTGCCTGAGCTGTTACAAATGGTATCAAAGCCAATACCTGGACCGTTGTGTCAGCGAGGACGTTGGGCCTCCTGGGGTAGGTGGATGTTATTTCCACATCGGTTGGGAAGGACAACGAAGCACTCCTTATAAGGGTGTGGATACCTTCCCCTTGTAGACGCGTTAGCATCCCTTCCCTATAGGTCAGAAGGGGTAATGCAAAACCGTGAGGGTGACACGACAGCGTAGACTGGGCAACCCAAAGCGAACAATATCTGCAAGCGGGTGCCTAGGCTGTTACAGGCTGTCCCCACCACAATATATCTCAATAACTCCTTATCTAATATTTCTACGAGGGATTGTTATGCAGTGAGGGGTAGAGCATTATGTGAAAAGACTTCTATAGAGGCTCATATTTTAATTAAATGAATGGTCGCTAATACTTAACAAATTGACACTCACAACGATGCTCGTCATGTAAATGATAAATACTTCATCCATGAAAAATCATTTAGATGAGGGAATGTATTTTATTAGAAAACTTATAGTTAGACAGACACTAGTAAAAGCATGTTGAATATGTGCAAACACCATCCAACTGATGAGTTCTCGACATTGCAAAAGGGAAGTATGGAATATGTAAATGTTACAGAACAGAACTTTCCTAACTAATACAACCTGTATTCGCAGACATCTAACACAAGCTGGACGAATCATCCTAACTTAAATTACAGGGGGAATAGGAATTACATGTAGAATATGTCACAAGAATCACAACAATTCCAACCAAGGCCATAAGTTTCCTCTTCTAGTTTCGGTACATCTTTAGAAGACTTGGTCAAGACTCTTACTACTAACAATATTCAATTTGAACAGGGTGTATAGTAGTTTCAACAAGACATAAAATCAAGCATCCAAAATTTGGAAAGCCGAATGTGTAAGATGGCAGTGGCGATTAACTGTCTAGAATTGTAAAATGGAGGAAAGCTGCAATTTAAACCCAAGGTGAACCAAAGAATGCCAGTGCTATAATATTAAGAAGTGGAAAGGAAATTGAGGTTCCCAAGATAACCTCTTTGAGGATTACCAATGATGAAAAAATCAACAAGGAGTTGGGAAATGAAGAAAACCCCTCATCTAGAACAAAGGTAAACTTCAAAAGCCCTCATAGCATTAAGACTAATTCTTTACCTTTTCTTAGTAGATTAGAAAAAATGAACACAAAGGAGAACAATAAAGAGATATTAGAGAATTTCTGAAAGGTAGAAGTGAACATACCTTTACTAGATGCAATTAAACAAGTACTGAGGTATGCAAAATTTTGAAGGAACTATATACGAATAAAAGAAAAATGAGAGGAGATGATGGGTGAGAACGTTTATGAAGTTTTTAAGAATAAAATACCTCCAAAATGTCAGGACCCATGTGTGTTCACTATTCCCTATAAAATTAGTAACACTATGATTCATAAAGCTATGTTAGATTTGGGAGCTTCAATTAATGTTATATAATGTTATGCCTCGTTCAATTTATACTTCCTTAAATATGGGCCCTTTGAAAGAATAGTTTTATCATATAATTACTTGATTGCACTAACCCTTATCTTAATGATGTAGTTGAGGATGTATTGGTCCAATTGAATAAATTGGTATATTTGATGGATTTTTATGTTATTAATATTAATAATGAAATTTGTACAATCTAATACCTATCTTTTTGGAAAGGCCATTCCCTAATACAACTTAAAGTAAGATAAATGTTCGTACAGGTACCTTGATGATGAAATTTGATAGGGAAGTGATTCATTTTAATATGTTTGATGTCATGAAATATCCTCATGATGATCACTCTGTTTTCTCTATTGATGTGATTAATCCTCTAATGCAGGAAATGTTTAAATTAAGTTGCAAGGATCTGTTAGAAACAGTCTTGACTGAGCATATGGAATCAAAAACCATCAATGATGTTGAAGTGGGAGAAGAGCTAATTAAAATGGTAGTTATGTTGGAATAATTATTGCATTATCCTAGAAGTTATGATTTGGCTTCCATCCAGTTATCCAAATCTCACTTGAAGTTGTTATCTTTTGATATACAAGTATCTGAAGTGGAATTAAAGCCACTACCTACCCACCTAAAGTATGCCAATTTGGGAGATAAGTAGACTCTTCCAGTTATCATTTTGGTAAAGATGACTTTGGATTAAGAAGATAAGTTAGTTCGAATGTTAAGAGAGCTTAAGAAGGCCATTGGATGGAAAATTGCAAATATCCAAGGAATAAGCCCTTCTATATGCATGCATCATATTTGGTTGAAGGAGGATGCAAAGTCCATAAGGCAAGTTCAACATAGGTTAAATCCTCCAATGAAAGAAGTCGTGAAGAAGGAAGTGCTAAAGCTTCTCGATGATGAGGTAATTTACCCAATCTCTGATAATAAGTAGGTAAGTCTTATTCAAGTGGTTCTAAAGAAGTTAGGAATCACAATAGTGACTAATCAAGAAGTTGATCTAGTTCCCACTAGAGTTTAAACAGAGTGGGGAGTTTCTACTGATTATACGAAATTAAACTTGGCAACTCATAAAGACTATTTTCCCCTTCTTTTTATAGATAAGATGCTTTAAAGATTGGTCAGTTATAGTATTATTATTATATAGATGGCTCTTTAGACTATCTTCGTATCTTGATCTCACTAGAAGATCAATAAACAACCACCTTCATATGCCCATTCAGTACATTTGCTTACCGAATGATGCCATTTAGATTATGCAATGCACCTATCGTGTTCCAAAGATGTATGGTGAGCATCTTTTTAGTATGTTGAGGAAATTATTGAAGTAATCATGGATGATTTGAGCGTTTATGGTTCTTCATTTGATGAATGCCTAGAGAATCTTGCTCTTATTTTGGAACGATGCATTGAAACTAACCTTGTACTTAATTGGGAAAAATGTTATTTTATGGTAGATCAAGGTATAGTTTTAAGGCATGTTATGTCTGTTAGTGGTATAGAGGTAGATAAATCTAAGTTAATCATATTTCCTCTTTACTTTACTCCTTAAATGTGCGGGAAGTGCATTCTTTCCTTAGTCATATAGGTTTCTATCATAGTTTTATCAAGGACTTTTGAAGGATAGCCTCACCGTTATACAAGATATTACAACAAGATGTCTCATTTGAGTTTGATGATAAGTGTAAAGGTGCCTTTAACAAACTTATGGAGATTTAATGTTCCCAACAATGATTTAACCTCCAAATTGGAGCCTCTACTTTGAGATCATGTGTGATGCAAGTGACCATTAAATGATGGTAGTTTTAGGACAAAAAGTGGGCCAGGCTTTGCATGCCATCTATTATGCTTCAAAGACTTTTAGTCCAACTTAATTAAATTACTCTACAATTGAAAAATTTTATTTGTGTTTTTTACTTTAGAGAAGTTTCGGTCATATTTTCCAAGTGCTAAGGTTATTGTTTATTCTGATCATGCAGCGTTAAGACACTTATTGACAAAGAAAGATGAAAAATTGAGGCTTATTAGATAGATTCTCCTCCTTCAAGAGTTCAACTTGGAGATAAGAGATTAAAAGGGGGCAAGCAATGTGGTTGTCGATGTGATGCTCCAATATATACCCTAAAAGCATTATAGTAAGTCTAGCGTGTATTAAGAAGTGGATATAAAGAATTAAGTGTATCTAAGCATAGTAAGGGACATAATGGTAATTAATTTAAAAGACAGAGGTAAATTGGTAATTTCTTCATTTTGACATGGACATAAATAATTATATGTGAAATGTAGGCTAAAATGAAATCAATTGATGACTTTATATGCCAATGTGAGAACTAAAGGAAGAAGAAGGACCAAATATGCAATTTTTCCCAAATCGCCATATGTTCCAATGGGATTGAAACAAGTGTCTAAGACTAGAAACTTCATGAAATGGGGAGTAGAAGAGAGGGGAGAGGGACATGTATGTAAGGTTTTAACTCCAAAATTTTTCTCTTCTCATCATCTCTTAATTCCATCTCCTTAATCATATCATTTTGCATAAGGAATTAATCTAATCCTAGGTGAAAATCAAGGTAAAATTTAGTGGTTTTTCTTCTGATCTTCATATTTTCTTGCTTTGCTCATGAAGAGTTGGAATTATAAGGTTGGAATTAGGATTAAGATATTTATTTTTTGTCTTTCTAGTTGGTGAATAAGCAAAGAAAAAAGGGAAGAAAAGGAAAAGCACTAAAGAAGAAATAATTGGTAAATTTCAAGTGTTGGGACTACACTTAGTTAATGTATGTGTGTGTGCATGTTTGAATGTGTACAAAGAGTAATTTGGATATGTAATGGTTTCTAAAACGATATCTTAGTGTTACTTCTCGTTGAATTGGTTGAATATGATAAGAGAGAGTAATTTTTAGTGAAATTCTGTTTAGGCTCTCAGTTCACTTAAACCAGCCCCATTGTTTTGGCTATAAATCATCCTACAGACCTTCAAATTGGGTGAATCCAATTAGAGATGAAATGTAAGAAATAGAAATAAAAATAAAAATATCTAATAGAGACTAGTACCTAATTTTGGTTTTATGACATTAGAAATTGAGATTAAAAAATGATGATTTGATGTTGCCCCTGTGTTGACTTAACTTGTGATTTTTTATGCATATTTCACGATTTAGAAATCCAAATTTCTTGATTTTTGATGCTAGGGAAAGTAAAGACATAGGGAAAAAAAATTAGAACACCTCAAATCCCCATTTGAACTTTTTTTATATGAAAAATTTGGAACAAGTGGATTTTTTCATATGATTTGCTTATGGACTAATTGTTTGCCTACATGTAGACACACCATATGCTTAGCCCAAATTGCACTATTTTGAGTTGTTCTCTTCCTTTTTTTTTATTGAATCATATTAGAACCTTTTTGAATGTTTTTGAAATTTTGAGTACACCTAGAAATAAATGAAATATGACTTACCATATATGAATTGGGTGATTAAATATTAGAATTTAAGATTGAGCATAGTGCATGCAAAAGAAAATTTACATGTGTATAGATGATTTGTGTGCACACTTATTTCTTATATGTGTGTAGTATGACCATACAAGTTCACATACTAATTTGGTGAAGATAATTAAGTACAATTTAACATGTCTCATATTTAAATGAGATATAGGAATTTATATATCGAATTATGTGAATGTACCTCGAGAAACACAACTGAATAAAACATATAAAAATAAATCATATAAGTTTTTTGATTTGGATACCATCCTAATGGTGATAAGTTATAACTTGCATTTATGAACTTAAAACATATTTTATTTTTTCAAATGAATATCATGTGATTTGTTAATATATTAATTATGAAATTAAAAAATAGTTAAAGGAAAATGTTATAATACCTACTTTATTGTCTTGGTCGTGGATATATAGGCATGCCTATAGGGTTATAATGTAGCTATTATAGTTTGACACCATTAATGTCTTCTTTTCAAGACCATAATGTCTCTACAACTTGATACCTTCTGGTATCCACAATTTGATACCTCTGGGTATCCACAATTTAGTACCTCCAGGTATCCACCGTTTAATACCTTCAGGTTTGATGCCTTTAGGCATCCATGGTTTAATATCTTTGGATATCCGTATCTCCTATTATCCACACCCATAAGAATGTGCAAGTTTAACATAGAAAGGAAATTAAATAATTATAAATAAGAGATATAACCTGATAACATGAATAATTTGTATTGATGAGCTTTAGAAATAAATATTTGTCTTATAAATGTGAATTTATGATATATGGTTGAAGCATATTTGTATTATATAACTTGCTTAATTATGCCATCATTGTTTATATGATTTTATGATATTTATGAATTTCTGCAACTTAGTGGATGATTGTTATGAGTGGTAATTTAAACAAAGTGTTTCTCCATTAAGCTCTCAAACTTAGCATGGACATTAATCTATGTAGGTCCAAGTAATATGAATAAGGCACAAGGATCATCTATAGGGGCCAAAGCCAACTGTTAAAAGTAAAAGTACCTTTGGATGTGTCTTTTGATTAAAGAATGGTTGTATATATAATGAATGAAATTGTAGTTTCTTAATAGTTTGTAATTAAGAATTTAATTTATGTGTAATATCTCTTTTATAGTATCATATAAATATAATGATGCAATACTACTTTTAAATGATAATGTTAAGGGATATGAAATTTTTTAATATATATATATACAACATTAAATAAATAAAATGAGTGATCACAATCCTTATAAATGAATATAATTGTATTCCATGAATGTATGTATAAGAATTGTTGTGCCATATGTGTAGGTGGTTATAGATTCTGAATAGGTGGTGTTACAACTGATCACCTCATTCACTTAATCAGAAAGGAAGGTGACATCCCTTTAAGAGAGACATTTCTAGATGAACAACTATTTTCTATCAATTTAACACCTTCATGGTATGCAAATATTGTGAATTTTTTTAGTTACTAACAAATTACCTATTGGCTTGCCAATAGCTCATAGGGATAATTTCAAGAATGAAGTGAAATACTACGTTTTGGATGACTCGTATATATGGAGGCACAGTACAAATCAAGTCAGAAGGAGGCATGTGGTTGAAAAAGAAACACGTTCGATCTTAGCATTTTGCCACTCGTATATATGTGGAGGACACTTTGGAGTAAAGAGGATTGCATATAAAGCTTTAGAGAGGGGTTTCTACTAACCCTCATTGTTTAAAGATGCATACATCTTTCGTAAGTCATGTTATAAGTGCCAACGGTTAGGTAACTTGTCCCGTAAGGATCAAATGCCACAAACTCCTACTCTTTTGTGTGAAATTTTTTATGTTTAGGGTATTGACTTTGTGTACCTTTTTCTTCGTCTTTTGGTTTTAATTGTATATTTCTTACAATTGATTATGTTTCCAATTGGGTGGAAGCTAAAGCTATCAGAACTAATAATGCAAAAGTTGTTGCAACTTTTGTTAAAACTAACATCCTTTCTAGATTAAAGATGCTAAAGCCATTAGTCAGTGATAGGGGAACCCATTTTCACAATAGGGTGATGGAAACACTGTTCAAGAAATATCACGTCATGCATAAGGTTTCCACTTCTTACCCTCCCCAAATCGGTAGACAAACTAAAGTATCAAATCGATAAATTAAGTCAATCTTGGAGAAAACAGTAAAGCCCAGTAGAAAGGATTGGAGCATGAAGTTGGAAGATGCATTATATGCTTATGGAATGGCTTATAAAACACTAGTTGAAATGTCACCATATAGATTGGTGTTTGGGAAGTCATGTCACATTCTGGTGGAGTTGCAACATAAGCATATTGGGTTATATAATGATGTAATATGAATTTTGATGATGTGGGAGCGCATAGGAAGTTGCAATTGCAAGAGTTGGAGGAGATATGGAATGACTCATATCAGAATGCGATGATATATAGGAAAAGATGACAGCTTTTCATGATAACATGATTCCAAGAAAATGCTTTGTTGTGGGTTAAAAGGTGTTTCTCTATCACTCCAGGCTGAAATTATTCCTATATAAATTACATTCTCGTTGGGTTAGTATGTTTATTGTTACTCATATCTTTCCTTTTGGTATAGTAGAGATACGGAATTTTAAAATCGAAAAGACATTTAAAGTGAATGGTCATTGCTTGAAATCATATTATAAATGCTTTCAAATAAAGAATATGGAAGTATTGGTGCTTGAAGACAAATGGCATCATTTAGTGAGGGCAACAATAATAAACAAAGACACTGCTTAGGCGACAGTCCAAGGAAAGTTGATTCTTTTTATTTACATTCTCACATTTACTGTTTTTGTTAAATGCTCCATTTCTTACATTTGATGTTATATTGGGGACAGTGTATATTTTAGTAAGTGGGTGGGGATCTTAGTTTTTATATTTTTTTTAAGCTTAATTGTTACCTATGTGGCTTCTTAGACGTTTTCAAAATCAATCAAACAAACAAACATTTTCTCTTTTTACATTTTTTTAAGACTATATAATCATACGTAGAGAATGAATTGACTAGAAAAATCCATGGCAACCATGTATTTTTTACTCTTATGGTTGATCAATATACATTATCCTTAGAAGAGAAGTGACTACTTGTAGACATAAGTAAGTGATATTTTGAGCCTTCTTTGTAATATACTGGGCTCTAAAACTTATTGAGGGATAGAATGTTAGACTTTTGACTTTTGAGTCAAAGCATTTTAGAATTTATGAGGCTCATTTCATTACAACAAAAGTATATACACATATGAATGTTAATTTAGAAAACATTGCAAAGACTGTATATGCACTTAATTGAAATGTTCTGGGGTATGAAACGTTTAAAATGATGATGATTTGATTGAATATTCCTCATGTCTTGAATTTTGGTTTGGTGGATTATAATTAGAAAAATTGGAATTAATTATTACAATTGAAAATTTGATGAATTAAAATGTGAATTTAGTTTAGGAAAAATGTCAAATTGACACATGAAAATTTAGGATGACTAAGCCTATAAAATAAGTTACATATGGAAATAGAATTGAGTGACAATTGCCACAAGAAATTAAGTGACAAATGGCAACAGTGACTAAGTGACAAATGGCCTAGGATATTGGTGACATTTGTCAGCTTATATATGGGACAAGTGGAATGCATGCATAGGTGACAAATGTCATTATGAAATGGTGACACCTGGCACCTAATGAGTTAAGCTAATATAAGGATAGTTTTTAATAGGTTCATTCTTCTTCTCCTTTCTTCTCACCACTGAAACACCATACCCTCACATCCCTGTGTTTCGTTCAAGTTTGTGTCTAATTTCCACACCAAAAATCCATGCATTAACCCGTCACAAGATAGTTATAGAACTAAAACATTGTTGTTTTTGTTATTATCTTTTATCTTTGTTAAAAACCCATCCAATTCCCACCTTGTATTTAAGATGATCTTGCATGCATATAAGGCAAAGTAGACTTGATGAATTAAGGTAAAACTTGAGCTAAACAAGTAAAGTATTGAGTTTTGTGTCATGTTGTAATAGAAAGTTTTTGACGATTGAATTAGGATGGACTGCATGTGACGTTGATGATGAAGTGTGCTGGAAAATGATACGTGAATTGGATACTTTATATTTTGTTTTTGATGCAAGAGATTTGTAGGTTATAGTTGCTATATGGGTTATTCAGATTGAGATTTGAAGTTTAAATGAAGGTGAATTTATGATAAAGAAAGGTGTAAGTGAAGTATTCTTGAATTTGGAAAAAAAAAGAACTAGGACTAAATATATGATGAGATTAAAAGAATGGAAGTTTCTATTTTATTTTTGTATATATGAAGGATAAATAGTTTATGAACTACCAAATGAATGATTTTGAGTTGGAATTGGAGATGAAATTGACAAGCGATTGGAGTATAATTAAGGTATAATTGAGATATAATTAATGGAAAAATATGAAGATGTTTTGGATTTTTATGAAGGTGTTTGAATCTAGAAAATTAAGGGAAATTAGATAGTGCACTTCGGGGCACTCATCCCACAATCATGGGAAGGTCTCCCATGATTGCAGCAAAATCTTTTAAATGATAATTTCAATTTTGTGAATTTATTGAACCAAATGAGGATAAATCACTCTACATTAGTGTATTTGGACTTAATTAAGACTTGAAATGAACCTAGATTGTTGCTTGATAAATTAGTTAAGGGTTTGATAAGTTTAGGCTGTTAGTTGATCTCATTACTTAAGGAATGGATTGTTTTGATATCAATGTGTTTGAATTTGGAAATTGTGAGTTGTTAAAAGTATAAAGGTGTTCTTATGAATGCAAATATGACCTAAAGCATATGAGTAATATGTATTAGGTATAATTAAATGAGAATCGGGAAAAAATTGTGTGAATATATTACTAGAAAAGGGTTAGTAAATGTATAAATGATGGATTTAGAGTGTCGGAACCCGACCCGGAGATCGGATCCCGACTGTTGGATCCCGTTTTCGAAACCCAACTCTCTTGCTTAAAATAGTGAAACCTGAGCGTGCGTATTACTTTGAAGGGTTATAATTTTTTTTTTCATTCTTAACCCCTTGAACCCTTAAAGACATCATGAATTCATTCTCATGCTCAAAACGCTCCCAATATTTACTTACCAAAGTCCCTTAGTGTGCCCATGTACCTAATCATCATACTTGAACTTATTTCCACTACGCGTTCACTGAATTTGAAAAACTCAATATCTTAAATTCATTTGAAATTCTCTTGTAAATCATAGCCTTATGATTTTTGTTTAATTTAATACAAGAATTGCTTCAATCGGAGTTATATAACTCAAGACACACTCCAAAAACCTAAAAGAGTTCATACCGGAAACATGCTCTCTTAACCGGCCTTTAACTTACTTTGATGCAAACTTTCTCAATTTAACTCCAAATAATCCCAATTTTTTTATCAAGGAATATATATTCCTTATAAATCCAATGGTTCAAGCCTCACCTCAATTGGAGGATTTATGAGGGATTTATGCCCAAAACAATGGACCATGCTCACTTCCAAAATCCAATTGAAACTCTTTTGGCGCGATTACCATAACTTTCTATAAAATTATTAAAATGACTTCGTTCTTCCGCCATTTGAAAGATAAGATCAATATGTACAACTCGTATTAGAGGCCTCGAAGCGAGATTCGGCCTGAAAACTGGTCAAAAACACGTTTTTCCCAAGGTGACCCGTAGCTGTCCGTTAAACGGACACATACGGCCAAAAGTGTGCCAATTCGTCCGAGAAAGTCCGTTTAACGGACATCCTGTAGGAAAATCCCGGGAGGAACATCATATGTTCCAGCAGCGGAAACAAAAAAATTTTTGGTCCCGGGACCTTCCCGAAAACCCAGGATCCCGGTGTCGGTATGAAAACTCAAACCTGAATAGCCAATAGAGACTATCTCTAAAGGTATCCACGCAGAGATCAGAAAACCTAACCGAGTCAAACCCCTTTGACCCGGGAATAGCTAGAACAGAATAAGAGCTGCTAGACCCTACCTCTGTCCTGGAGAGCTTGAGAATAACGTTGAATCCTTGTGTTGGAGAAAAGAGAAATCGATGATGCTTGAGAAAAAGAAGAGATGAAATCCAAATTAAAACCTTAAACTTAACCTTTAAGCTTTCTCCTTTTCTCTTCCATGAAACATATGACCATCATCCTTTTTTTCACTTAAGCCATCTTATGTCTTTCTTTTAACTCTTAAAAGAGTTCCATAAGATGAAGACAAGTGGTGGCTTTATAGCCATTCATTTCTTTAAGCATTAAATGAAGGCATCTTTGACTTTTCAAAGCTTATCTCTTCTCCCTCTCCCATTTCCAACGAAAACACATATATATATATATAATTAATTAATTACTTAATTAATTAACATATATATATAATTACTAAGAGGTCGATCAAGCGAGGTTGGTCTAACGGCTATCGGACCCCAGTCTTTGAAAACGACTCTAAACCTTTCTTAGCAATATTGATGTCGCGATCTCATCGGGACATATCCCAATCCATTGGGATCCATTTAATCTAATGCTCTCCATAATTGGAACTCTGTCCAATACTATTTTCTGATTCTCTGAAACACTCTTATCGTGTGACCCTTTAGGTTTCGGTTATGTTGGCCACTTAGATTAACAATTAATAAAGCAAGTCATGAGCGGTATCTAGCAACACATCATGACCCCAATTGACGGAAAGTAATCGGTTTGATGAATTCATCACGAACGGATCACGAACCCTTCCATGACAATTCTTGTGCAATTCGTCCTTTCATCATCCTATACCCCACTTGGTTATGAGTATGGCTAATATGTCAACTCTTACTAGACTAAGTCTAGCCCAGTGAAATCGGTTCTGTCTTGGGACTCATTACTTTATATGTCCATGAAGACACTCTTCATGACATAGTCATGCTCGCGAGAGACTTAAAGTAATGATCTGACAAGAGGCGAGGTATCTCTTCATTTTCACGAAGTGATGAATCCTTTATTGGCTACTCAATTACCTTGAATACCTCAAGCTGTACCCAAGCACCACCCTATGAGTAACCTCCGAAGGCCACAAGGAATGGAGTCAAAATGCAGGATCGGTATCAAGATATCCTTGAGTACCTCAAGTCTAAGGATACTTGCACCATTCTATGATGAGATTATCACCGACATTAAATCCATGTGATGATCTCATGGCGAGTCATCAATGAACTTACTACAACTAGTAAGCATCCATATGTCAACTCTAAATATCTCATATTTACAGTTTACGAGATCCACCGCTTGATCCAATCAAGGAGTATGACATATGTTAGTGCATGGGATTAATGATGTCGGTCTCATTAATCCTATGACTAGGAAAATTTGAATCTTGACATAATTGCACATGATAGGAATCTCGGGATTATGATCACATCATAATTTCCTTCATGCTATGTCATATATCATGGACTTCATTAATTTGATTAATGATCAATATCAATTCATAAAGAATATCAAATAAATGAAACATGCCTTTCTTTATTTATTCATAAAGTGCATACATGACTATGAACAAAAAGCGCTAAAGGGATTGCCTTTAGGGCACTACTCTAACAAATCTCCCACTTGACCTAAAGCCAATCGCCTTGGTATCTAATACCATAAGTGAGTACATGAGAATCAAAATTCTTACGTGACAATGGCTTCATCAGCGGATCGACAATGTTACGCTCTGTAGGAATCCTCTCGATCGCGACATCACCTCTAGCAATGATCTCTCGAATCAGATGATATCTGCGGAGTATGTGTTTAGATCGTTGGTGAGACCTTGGTTCTTTTGCCTGAGCAATAGCCCCATTGTTGTCACAATACAAGCTGTATGGGTCCATCACACTAGGAACCACACCAAGTTGAAATGAACTTCTTGATCCAACGACTTCCTTCACGCCTCGATGCAAAGAATGTACTCTGCCTTGGTCGTCGAATCTGCAGTTGTCTTTTGTTTGGAACTCTTCCAACTGACCGCTCCGCCGTTTAGCGTGAAAACATAACCTGACTGGGATCTGGAGTCATCCTTGTCAGATTGAAAACTGGCATCCATATGCCCGCTCACTTGGAGATTTCCATCTCCATATATCAAGAAAACATCCTTAGTCCTTCGCAAGTACTTGAGGATATTCTTGTGACCACCCGATGACCCTCACGGGATCCGATTGGTATCGCTCGTGACACTCGAGCATCGATACATCGGGCCTCGTACATAACATAGCATACATGATCGATCCTCTGCAGATGCATACGGGATCCGATCCATGCGAATCCTCTCATCTTGTGTCTTAGGACACATAGATTTCGAGTGTTATCCCATTAGTAATGGGAAGGAACCTCTCTTGGATTGCTCCATGCTAAACCTCTTTAGCATCTTGTCTATGTACGATGATTGTGAAAGACCAAGCAACCTTTTTGATCTATCTCTATAGATCTTTATCCCAAGGATATAAGTTGTTTCACCAAGGTCCTTCATCGCAAATTGCTTGGACAACCAAATTTTAACTGATTGCATCATCGAGACATCGTTTCCGAGTAACAGTATGTCATCCACATATAGCACAAGGAATACGATTGCATTCCCATTAGCCTTCTTGTACACACAGTGCTCATCCGGATTTTGTGAGAAACCAAACTCTTTGATTGACTCATCAAAGCGGATGTTCCAACTCTGGATGCTTGCTTCAATCCATAGATGGATTTACGAAGCTTGCATACCTTTTCGCCATCTTGGAAGTGAAGCCCTCTGGTTGTGTCATGTACACATCCTCGGCGATTTCCGTTAAGGAAAGGCGTCTTCACATCCATTTGCCATATCTCATAATCATAATGAGTGGCAATGGCTAGGAGTATCGAATGGATTTAAGCATTGCTACGGGTGAAGGTCTCGTCATAGTCAACTCCTTGTCTTTGGCGAAATCCTTTGGCCACGAGCCTTGCTTTATGGTAATCACATTACCATCCATGTCGGTTTTCTTCTTGAAAACCCATTTGCACCCTATAGGTTTTATCCTTGGTGCATCAACCAAAGACCATACTTGGTTTATGTACATGGAATCCATTTCGCTTTCATGGCACAAGCCATTTTTGGACTCTGAACATTTGAGAACCTCTTCATAGGTAGCAGGCTCATCATTTTCTATGAGCAATCGTCATTCTGTTCACTTACGAAATCCATATCTCTCGGAACAAAGTCGCATCCTACTTGACCTACGAACCGTGTGCAGCGAAGGTTGAGCTATTACTTCATCCGAATGAGTGGCAGTCTCGAGTTCGAGCAGTTGATCATGCTTGTTTGAGCATCTTGAACTTCTTCAAGTTCAACTTTGCTCCCTTGTCCTCTTGGAAGAAACTCTTTCTCTAAAAAGACAGCATGCCTTGAAACAAACACCTTTGTTCCTCAAGAAGGTAGAATTGATATCCTTTGGTCTCTTTAGGATATCCTACAAACAAACACTTATCGATTTCGCTTCAAGCTTATCGGTGAATCCGCTTCACGTGGCGAGGATAACCCCATACTTCGGATGAGAAAGATAAGGTTTTCTGTTAGTCCACATCTCATATGGAGTAACATCAACTGCATCTTAGAGGAACTCTGTTTAACAAGTAAGCAATTTGTCTCTAGCGCATATCCCCAAAACGATTTTGGTAACTGCGAAACCCATCATTGATCGTACCATGTCCAACAAGGTTCGATTTCTCCTTTCAACCACACCATTGTCTTTGCGGCGTGTAAGGAGGAGTCCCGAGATAATATCCCATTATCTCGAGATAATCCGAAGCTGTTGGTCTAAGTATTCTCCACCACGATCGGATCGTAATGCCTTGATACTTTTACCAAGCTGGTTTTCTACTTCATTTCTGAATTGTTTGAACTTTTCAAACGCTTGATTTGTATCTCATCAGATACAAGTACCCATATCGTGAATAATCATCGATAAAGGTAATGAAGTAACGACAACCACTTCTGGCATGGATGGACATCGGACCGCATACATCTGAATGTATTAGGTTTAATACTCCAATCGCTCGTTCACCCTTTCCCTTGAAGGGTAACTTAGTCATCTTGCCTAATAAACAAGATTCGCATGTGTCATATGATTCATAATCAAATGACCCTAAACTGCCACTCTTGTGGAGCTTAGCGATGCGTGTCTCATTTATATGGCCAAGTCGACAATGCCATAAGTAAGTTGACTTTAGATTATCTCTTTTATGCCGTTTGGTGTCATTGACATTTAAAATTGGATTAGACATATCTAATATGTATATACCATTGCACAATGTACCGATTCCATAAAGCATTCCATTAGAATTAATTGAACAACCATTGCTACTAAAATTCATATGGAATCCAACTCTATTTAGACAAGAAAGCAGACAATATATTCTTTGTCAAAACGGGTACAAAATAACAATCATCCAATTCGGTACAAGCCCGGTGGGAGATACAAAACATAGGTTCCTACGGCTAATGCAAAGCAACTCTTGCTCCATTTCCAACACGTAGGTCTACTTCTCCCTTCATGAGTTGCCTCGTCCCCGAGGCCCCGCATATCATTACATATGTGAGCCACAACCGATATCAAATACCGGATGTTGTGATCGATATGAGATTAACTTCAATGACATACAAACTGAAGTAGTCGAGGCATCGATGCCTTCTTACGCTTCGGCGACTCGAATAGACTTTGCAATTGCGCCTCCAATGGCCATCTTTACCATGATGGAAGCAAGTTCCTTTTGGGGCAACTTCTTTGGTCTTCTTCTTGATGGCGCTTCCTTTGGTTTCTTAGCCTTCTTCTTCTTTGGGTTCTTTTCTTCTTTGAACTCAAGAAGAAGAAGCTACTACCAAGACTTGCTTACTATCATTCTTGATAGTACGCTTTCATTGTCTTGGCAGATTGATCAGCTCGGTATTGTAGTGGATATTTGGTTCATCCGATAGTTTAGCACGAAGCTGTGCATAAGCGCCGGACAATCAACGAGAATTAAGTCTATACTTAATTCATGATCCATTACAAAACCTAAGGCGGCCAATCTCTCGATATAGCCATTCATCTTGAGCGTCTTGCCTGAGATGTCCTGGAGCCATCTTAGTGGTGAAGAGAAGCCGCGAGGTCTCAAACCTTTCGGACCGGGCTTGCTCGTCAAACAGCTCCCTAAGATGAAAGACTATTGTGTGAGCATCCATGGACTCGTCGCTTCTGCGGCTCGGTGACATCGACGCAAGCATAATGCAAGTCGCCATGTCACCATCCTTAAGATACTTACTATATGCCTTCGATCATCATCGAAGCATCGACAGCAGTGCATCGGAGGCGGAAAATCTAGGATATATCCTGGACCTTCAGATCGAGAGCGATTCTCGGGTTCCTTAACCAATCGAAAATTCGGTCCGATTAGCTTGTTTGACTCCATTAGCGGCGAAGGTTCACACTTGACGACATTTTCAAACAACCTACGAATAGAGAGGAAGAATGTTAGAATAGGAATAGCTGCATAATCATAAGGACTTGAATGATATGCAAAGCGCTCCCACTAGTTTCATAGAATCCATAACCCTCATTCTGAATCCAAAGAAACAAAATGACATTATGTCTAGTGGGTTGATATCCGATATTACTAAGAATGACCTTGGATTTGTCCAACAAGCCACAAGTTAGGTCAATCGGTAGGTATCGGTCATACCAATTGCATCATCGATAACCGACATTGAGAATGACCTTGGATTTGTCCAACAAGCCACCTTATGTCTCGGGAGGTATCAGATATACCAATTACATCTTAGACACAACTATCAATCAGTGCTATCAACTTGTTGATGTATGCACTTACATTGGGTATCAACTCTTTGATGCGCATACATCCGATGTATGCTACCCAATTTCGCCTCTGTCCACGTTGACCTTGAGTTTGCTCAACAAACCAACGCTTCTAGTGAAAACCAACCCATTAATCCGAAAATCATATTTTCATGGTTCGAACATATCCGTATAGAGTGAGCTTGAGTTTGCTTAACAACCCAACCCTATAAGAACTCTAGTTCTTACCATATTAATGGAAGGCGTTAGTTTTCATATACCGAGGAGGGATTTGGAAACTCTAGACTCCAAGCAGAAGGATCATAGTCACCAAAACTATATGGAATGATTTAGGTTATTTCATCAATCACATTGAATCAATCCTTATAATCATCCATCATCCAACCTAAGCACTTCACAAGTCGACTTTCATCAAATGCAAGTCGCCTTATTGCATCTGCCCACACACAAGTCGACTTGTTTGACACAAGTCGACTTATTTCACCTGCCCATGTATAAGTCGACTTACAAGAAGCTACAAGTCGACTTATACTGAAATCTTGAACAAGTCGACTTATTCATTCACAAGTCGACTTATCCAAAAAAATGAACAAGTCGACTTATTCCATATACAAGTCGACTTATTAGAGGAATTTTGCTAAAATCTCTAATCGGCTAATTCCTCAATCAATGCAATTCCAATTCTCAATACCATCATACCTAAGGTAATATCATTAGTTGATGTATCAATGAACACTTCATTGATCCATGAATGCCTTAAATAGTCAAACTATATGAAAAGCTTGAAATGAGTCATAACTCTAAGATTTCCAAATAATTTAGGAACACCCAAATTATCACCCTAAGCATCTCAAGCTAGTGTATACACTCTCAAAACTACTCCGGCACTTGTCACAAAAATTGTGACGGCCAAAACAAGCAAGAAAATGAAATGTACTAACGAGACACAAATGTGACCAATTCGGCATTCAAAAATTCTTGGAAAAGCAACTTCAAGCAATTCACTTTGGAAATCATACTACATCAAGATAACACATTTTTAATCACATTAAAAATGTTGCAAGGCATTGGAACTGAAAAAGCAACCTCAATCAAGCCAAGCAAAACAGTCCCAACAATTTTCACCAAAACTGTCCAGTTCTGTACATTGCTTGAAATGATCAATGAAACAATTTCAATAAATTCTGAGAAACTTATATAGGTTACTACATGTTCAGAACATGCTACCTGAATTTTTCCAGGATTTTAGGCCATCAAAAACTCAGTCAACTAAAATAACAAAACCGATTAAAATTCTGTGTTCATCAACACAGCAATTCCCAACAGTATAGAATAAATTCGTGAATAAATATCCAATCACCTTGAAATCCAATTTCCATGCTCACAGACATTCACCAACATCTTAGAGACATGTAGGTGGAGGAAAATCCAGAAAAAGATTTTTCTAAAATTTATTCTTGATTTTATACTACTGTCAGTTCACAGAATCGTTTCAAAAACAGCATCTGTAAGCTTAGGAAAATAATTAGCAAAACTATATCAAATCAAATCGATAAATTCTGAAAATTCATAGACATATTCTCTAACATGTTATGAACATTCCTGGGCAGAAAAATTTCGAAAACCCTATCTTTATAGCAATTCGAAATCTGAACAGAAAACATGCTACAGCATCACAAGCAATTAGGGTTTATGATCTAGCTTCAGTTAAAGCTTCATACACGACACCATACGCTCTGATACCACTGTAGGAAAATCCCGGGAGGAACATCATATGTTCCAGCAGCGGAAACAAAAAAAATTTTGGTCCCGGGACCTTCCCGAAAACCCAGGATCCCGGTGTCGGTATGAAAACTCAAACCTGAATAGCCAATAGAGACTATCTCTAAAGGTATCCACGCAGAGATCAGAAAACCTAACCGAGTCAAACCCCTTTGACCCGGGAATAGTTAGAACAGAATAAGAGCTGCTAGACCCTACCTCTGTCCTGGAGAGCTTGAGAATAACGTTGAATCCTTGTGTTGGAGAAAAGAGAAATCGATGATGCTTGAGAAAAAGAAGAGATGAAATCCAAATTACACCTTAAACTTAACCTTTAAGCTTTCTCCTTTTCTCTTCCATGAAACATACGACCATCATCCTTTTTTTCACTTAAGCCATCTTATGTCTTTCTTTTAACTCTTAAAAGAGTTCCATAAGATGAAGCCAAGTGGTGGCTTTATAGCCATTCATTTCTTTAAGCATTAAATGAAGGCATCTTTGACTTTTCAAAGCTTATCTCTTCTCCCTCTCCCATTTCCAACGAAAACACATATATATATATATATATATATAATTAATTACTTAATTAATTAACATATATATATAATTACTAAGAGGTCGATCAAGCGAGGTCGGTCCTACTACAAACTTATCAGACTCCGGTCTTTGAAATAGCTCTAAACCTTTCTTAGCAATATTGATGTCGCGATCTCATCGGGACATATCCCAATCCCATTGGGATCCATTTAATCCTAATGCTCTCCATAATTGGAAATCTGTCCAATACTATTTTACGGATTCTCTGAAACACTCTTATGCGTGTGACCCTTTAGGTTTCCGGTTATGTTGGCCACTTAGATTAACAATTAATCTGAGCAAGTCATGAGAGGTATCTAGCAACACATCATGACCCCCAATTGACCGGAAAGTAATCGGTTTGATGAATTCATCACGAACCAGATCACGAACCCTTCCATAGACAATTACTGTGCAATTCGTCCTTTCATCATCCTATACCCCACTTGGTTATGAGTATGGCTAATATGTCAACTCTTATTAGACTAAGTCTAGCCCAAGTGAAATCAGTTCCTGTCTTAGGACTCATTACTTTATATGTCCATGAAGACACTCTTCATGACATAGTCATGCTCTGGCTAGAGACTTAAAGTAATGATCCTAACAAGAGGCCAGGGTATCTCTTCTGTTTTCACAGAAGTGATGAATCCTTTATTGGCTACTCAATTACCTTCGAATACCTCAAACTGTACCCAAGCACCACCCTATGAGTAACCTCTGGAAGGCCACGAGGAATGGAGTCAAAGTATAGGATCAGTATCCAAGATATCCTTGAGTACCTCAAGTCTAAGGATACTTGCACCATTGCTATGATGAGATTATCACTGACATTAAATCCATGTGATGATCTCATGGCAGGTCATCCAATGAACTTACTACAACTAGTAAGCATCCATATGTCAACTCTAAATATCTCATATTTACGTTTACGAGATCCTTTGCTTGATCCAATCAAGGAGTATGACATATCTTAGTCTGTCCGGATTAATGATGTCGAGTCTCATTAATCCTATGACTAGGAAAATTTAGATCTTGACATAATTGCACATGATAGGAATCTCGGGATTATGATCACATCATAATTTCCTTCATGCTATGTCATATATCATGGACTTCATTAATTTGATTAAAGATCAATATCAATTCATAAAGAATATCAAATAAATGAAACATGCCTTTCTTTATTTATTCATAAAGTCTGTACATGACTATGAACAAAAAGCGCTAAAGGGGATTGCCTTTAGGGCACTACTCTAACACATCCGTGTCCGTCTAACGGACATACAAGTAACAAGGGGTCCTTTTGACCCGTAGCTGTCCTAAAAGGACATACAAGTAAGGGAGTCCTAAAAGGAACTCCGTGCCACTCATGAACAGCAGGAGAAGGCTATACACATGAGTCAGCGTGCGTGGCGGTTTCTTGAGGACTATGCCGCACCCACATAACATGTAATTCATGCATTTGAATACATTGCCCGAAGGCACATTCTTGAAAAACTTGATTTCATGAACATGACATATATATATGCATTTCTAGCATCACTTCCAATTTACATAATTCACAAACCATAATTCACTTAAACACACAAGTTCACATATTGAAATTCAATCAATTAAACATAATGCACTAACACAAGTATTTCAACTTTATAAAATCATTGAAATCCATTGGATAAACAATTTAAATCATTCATAAAAACTTGTTAAAAATAATCATAGAACTTTCTTAAACCATTTGAAACAATGAACTTAATCATTAATAATCCTTTCAAAATTCACTTGATTCAATTATCTTGCCAAAACATTATCTTATAAAACATGGTCACTTTCTTGATTTTTCCAAAACTTACAAATAACTTAAAATTTGTAAAACAAACATATTACCCACCTTACATCCATGCCATAAGCTTGTCCAATGCTTCAACTTGTCCATAGGTTCCCTTGTTCTTACAAATACCTAAGCCATAATCCACCAAGTCCAATATTATAACCATTATCATTCTCAAAATTGATCACATAATTTGCAATCCCATAAGATTTCTAACCTCTCTACATCATAATCTTCCAAAATCCCCACTCACATCATTTGGCATAATGTCTAACTCATTTTTCATCCACAATAAATATAACCCAAACATATCAAAAAAATAACTTCAAAAACCACAAACTCTACTCATATAGTTCGGCAAAAGTTCTAATAAATTCTCATCCAAAATCAAACATAACCTAAGGCTAACTCATTAAAATTTACTTCATAATTAACAAACCCATATCCATCTAAAGCCAAAACAACCCAAAAACTCAAGAAAATCTCAAAAATCAAAATCATCTCTTACCTTTCTCTTCTTAAATTTCGAAATTCCTCTTGCTTGGAAAGAGACTCTTGACTTCTTCCTTCTTTTCCCCTTAGAAACAACTCAAAAAAACCTTTGTCGGACGTATCATTTTACTAGCATAGTTTCTTGAATCCACTTCTTTCCACAAATACACATTCTTAAAGGCTAAAATAAATTATCATTTCTCATAAGAAATGTAGCCCCATGTCTTAACTTTATTTCTCCTCAAACCTTGCTTCAATCGGATCTCCACAGATCCCTAAATTCGCGAAATACTGAACTATGTTCATAACTTTCCTGTATCACTTTGATTCAATTAATCTTACTCAATTAAATCTCTAAAATTCATAATTTTCATATAATCATGAACTTCATTGTCTTAGGAATCCAAAGCTTCGAGAACCGAGTCATTCGGATGTCGGACGGAAAAGATATAAGCAAATGATGTGATAGAGTCGGATGAGGAAGGAAAAATAGCCAGCTCAGAATGAAGCAAAACATTCTGATTATCATATGATTCAATCAAACTTTTTCAATTGGACTCCAATTGATGCAAATTTTTATGGAGAGGAAGATACATGTGTTAGGAATTCAATGGTTCAAGAATCGCCTCAATCCGAGGTTGGGTGAGTGAGTTATGATTAGAACAACTCAACATGTTCAAAACAGAAATTGATTTGAAATGCTTTTGGAGCAAATGCCATAACTTTCTCTAAAAATATCCAAATGACTTCGTTCTCGTTCCATTTGAAAGATAAGATCAAGATCTACAACTCTTATTAGAGGCCTCGAAGCGAGATTCGGCCTAAAAACTAGTGAAAATCGCAAATCTCCCAAGGTGACCCGTAGCTGTCCGTTAAACGGACAGGCATGTCCGTTTAACGGACACGTACGGCCAAAATGATACCAAACCTTCCGAGAAAGTCCGTTAAACGGACACCCATGTCTGCCTAACGGACATACACATAACAAGGGGTCCTTTTGACCCGAAGCTATCCGTTAAACGGACATGCGAAATTCCAAGACTTTTCAATCTTTTTCCATAGTTTCTCACATCAAAACTAACATCATAAACACTTATAATCTCCACATATTTACTTATTCGAAGGCCTAAACACTTCATAACACTTCAATCAACAAATTAAATTCATGAACTTCTCAAATCCCAACTAAATTGGTTCATCAAAACCTCATTTCTCAAACATGTCATCAAGCTGCCACTAACATAATTTTCATATAACATCATAACTTGCATCAACTATAACTCTTAACTTTGATCTCGAAAACTTGCATACTTAGTCTCATTGGAAAGATAAAAGATCAAGCTACAACTTCACAGAAGGATACTTTGGCCAAATCTATTTCAATCATTCTCTAATTTTCCTTAAATCAGCATATACATTTAACATTCATCCTAACTTCACTTTCTTAATTGCACTACGCTTATAACAATTCAACTATCATTTGGAATTCATCCAAATCCCAGCCTCAATTCATATGATTTATCTTATCATTCACCAACTAATATCTTAAAAATATAACCATTGTTCATGCTTAATGTCTCACAACACATCATCTATACATAATTCATATTTCCTCACCTATAACACAAATGATATACAGAACACTCATATACTTTCTTTCATTTTCATATTTCTGATTTTCGCTTCAAGGTTCGGGGTCCAATATGGGGACTTTGCTATAATCATGCCCCTCTTCTTTTCCCTCAAGCTCAATCACTTATTCTAACATCATTAATAGTCTCAATTCTTTCCCCATTGATCACTACAAGTACTCTCACGTCTTACTCTATCTTAAACTTTGAACTATAGGAACTATAATCGACACTTATTCAATAAGTCTCCAATTACTTCCTATGTCATCTTCACGCATATTGTTCATATATGCATAATAATTTCACCCGTGATGGTGATCCCACTATCAGATGTACACTCACAATGACAATTTAATCTGAACTCAACAACTTTTTCCTATATCACTATCATCATCTCATCTTCCAATTGTCATTTATTTCATCTTACACATCTTTATTCTCAATCAATTTATAATGGTAGGGGCATAACCCATATGAAGCTTAAATCTCCACTCCACAGATATATTCTCACACTAAATCTTAAACTCTTACATCGATAATCACACAATCATTCTAAGTCCAAGTGCAACCTTTCAAGGTCATATCAACTTAACTCATATACTTTCATCTTATTATTTCTACTTATGTCCTTATTTATTTATTTTTTCAACAATCCATGACAATGTATTCACATTTATATCACATTTGAGGACATATCACCCGATTGTAATTTCGATTTCATATTCACTAATACTTCCATCGATACAATTACACTGAATCTTTATCTATTATATCCAAACCCAAATCCAAAAGTTCTGAAGCATAAACATTATGAATTTTTGGTCTCAAGATGTTTTTTCTACTATCTCCTTATACTAAATTACAAACTCTTATCACAATACTCACATAACCATTTCGATTCCAAATTCACCCTTTTATGATCATAATAGTTTTATGATTTCCTTTCATTCTGTCTATACACATTAGTCTCCTCATTTCTATTCATATTCTTATTTTCCCCAATCAATCCATGGCAATATGCCGATTCACACTTATTTCACCCCCAAAGGATATATCACCTTCAAGGATATGCACACTTCTATGGGGGACTCTTATCTACCATGCAAAACCTGATACTATTTCTCATTTCCAATATGTCCATAAATCTTATTTTCTCACATTCAGTCAGATCATCATTTCTCTCAATGCTTCTAACAACTCAAACTCTTAAGGAATGCTCATACATGTGACTCATACTGGGGATCAGTTGCCGCTGTCTGCTATGACATGACTAATGTGCATGTAACTTGAAACATGTTTCAGAATGCCCATATAAGATTGTACTTCTGGGCTCTGATACCACCTATATGTAACAACCCACTCCCGCAAGACCCGAACCCGATATCGATGGTGATATCCGAGACCGCACCCCGCGAGGATGGTGTGCTAAGCACTCGATCAATCAAAATTTGGTATCTATTTTTTTTCCTTTTTAAAGACGCACATGTGGAAGTCAATAGTCAAATAGGCCATAAGCCCTTTTCCATCATACAAGGTCGTTTACAAAATTCCCATATGGCCATTTGGCCCCTTTCACAAATACAAACACTTGAGTCATTTCAAAATACAATTCATACGAAAGTTGCGGAAAAAACAATTTAATACAAAAATATAGACATGCAATGCAAACGCGAACTGATCTCGACCTCTATCCTTCACTTGAATGTTGTAAGCATACTCCTGTTGGCCTAACGGGGTATTATTCTTATCCTGAAAAATAGTTGCAAATTTTAGGTGAGTTTTGCGAACTCAATGAGAGACCATCATTGATGGCTCACCCAAACACATAACACATATGTCACACATCATACAGAATTTCAATCTCACATTCGCCATTCAGTACACTTAAACATTTATCTTATGCATATGTCATTTAGATGAGACTCACATTCGTTCTTATTGTTGTGACTGAGTGCCTATCACATATACAGAGTACTAGCCCATAGGCCTAGTCGAAACGAAATACTAGCCCATAGGCTTAGTCGAATCACAATATTGGCCTGTAGGCTCAGTCACATCACATAATCAAGGAGCATAGCTCTACGTAGAAGCGCTTCATACGGGCGACTCAAGTCACAACGCCTTTATATTTCATGCATTCATGCCATGGAATGCATCACTTACATTGCATGCACTTATTCGATCACATTCACTTATCATCGGACCGTAGTCCGGCATTCAATATATAGTTGAGAATTCACACTTAACTTGCATGCAATAACACATTCAGAATTCACTAGAAAACACTTTCGTGCACTCAGTTCATCTCATTCACATACCATTAACACTTCAATATCCAAATCACAATCACAATCACATTCAGATACACATTCATCATACAGAGATCAATGTATACAAAATTCAAATAAAGCAGACAATGAAGTGAGACCATCTAGGTCTACTCACAGTACGCTCCAGATTAGCATTTGCTTTTAATTTCTAGGAACGTCTGAATGCAGGCACTTGACCTGCGCAACATATTTATGCAATACACATATTGTACACTCATCAATAATTGAACACATAAAAAACATTCATTTATACATAATTGTAATAATGGACTATGTATAATGCATGCTCAATGACAATCCTGGGCATATGTTTTAGAACACATTTTATACTCATTACCATTTCAAAATTCATGTGTCTCTAATTGAACTTAGACTTACACTTCATTTGTACATGATCAATCTAAATGCTCCTTTCAATCTTTACCCTTTTTATATGTCTAGCTTATTCATAAGCTTACACTTCAAGAACACTTAGTTACTTTATATCATAACTCAATTTCTCATCATCTCTTATCTATCCTCATATGATCCCATAATATCCAATTCCCATTCATGGTTTAGCACTTCATACTTATATACACACTTAGGTAGGATTCTCTTAATTTCCTAAGACAAACCAAATCTCATTCAATAGGAATCCACTTTAAGATCCCACAATGCATAATCACTGAAATAGATTCTAAAATATTCAAACCCAAGCATTTTCTAAACTCCATAAATTAGAATCTTTACAAAGATTCAAAGATTCAATTGATCATACCTTGATTCTTCACCAAATGAAGAGATCTTCAGCTCAAATGGAAGCTCTTTTCTTCCTCTTCCTTATTCTCTTATTGAACACTTCAAAATCTCTCTTGAAGGCCAAGGAATTTAAAACCCTAGCTTGTTTTCTCTTCCTTTTCTCTTTCATTTCTTTTTCATGTTCTCTCTTATCTCCTTTCTAATCCACTCATTCTGTTTCTCTAGAATCTTGTCATTCACATTTCTCCTTTATTTATAAGTAGAACTATTGGCACCCGATCCAGAGGTCGGATCCTAACCAGAAAAGCAGATAACGTAAATCGAAACAAACATAAACAAAATCCAAAGCGATAGTCGAAAACGCGAAATCAAGAGCGAAGTGAATAAGATCGAATACAAATGAAATAGAAGATTCAAATCGAACGTAAATGCGGAAACATATACGAAGCAATTTCGAATCAGATTATCGAATAACAAACCAGCGAAACAGATACAGATCAATTACAATTTGGAATCAAAACATACAAATGAAGAGAAATCGAATAGCATTACAATTGTCCGACATCTGGGAATAATTATCTTAAGGAAGCGTTGCGTTGGATACCTTATACTTGACCTATACGAACCGGTATAAATTTTTTTTTCATGCTTTCTTAAGCATGCTTTTCATCTATCCTACTTGGAAACTTATCTTTAAACTCATACTAATCTCAAATTACTTGATTCTTCTTATTCATGATATTCTTATTCTTTACCATAACAATCTCATACTCATGTCAATAAATCCATAAATTCGTACACAATTTCACTTATCCATATACTACCATATAAAAATATGGCAGCATAACGACTGCACTTTCAATAACCCAAACCTGCAAATAACTTAAATACACTTCTATACATATATACCCCAATCAATTATCAAAGTCATCGGACCACCCGTCCGGAATTCAAAACACAAACATACTCAAGTCCATATACAAAACATAATCCAATCCAATCTCAAACCAATCATATCATATCATATACTCATAACATCACAAGTCACATTCCACAGCCCTACATATGGTTTATATCTCCAAGCCATACATAACTTCATCATTTATATACATCATACACATCTTACTCAAACCTATACAATTTTATAATTCTCATACATCCTGAAATAAAATGCTTGTAATACATTTACGGCAATTTAAGCCATATCCAAGACCTATACAAAAATCAATATCAAACTCTACTTTATACAAAACACACGCTGTACAAAACGAACATAAAATCTTGACATGCTTTCATCCAATCTCCGGCTCGAAATACCTGGAGATAGGGATGAAAGGGGGCTGAGCTAGAGAGCTCGTGGATAATATGCTTATAAGTTGAAAAAAAAAATCCATTTCTCAAAACTTTTCCATCTTATAAAGGATTTCACAGTAGAAATTTCATCAAGTGTTTATTTCACAAACTCTTCAACTTTCCAAAACATTTATACCCAAATGCCAAAACTGCCACAGTTAAAACCTCACTTTCTTATTCTCGTAAAACTCAAATGTTCTTTTTCACAAAGTAAGAACAATTTCAAAGATATGAATGCATCACATTTCAAACAACATCAAATCACACAACACGTCATAATGGTTTGGCAAGTCCGTACACATGATGACTACACAATTCCATAAAATGGCCTTGTGTAGTCGTACACATAAGGGAGTCCTAAAAGGAACTTCGTGCCTCTAGCGGGCAGGCGGGAGAAGTCTTTTCTTGGGTCGACGTGCACGTGACGGTTCTTGAGGGACTATGCCGAACCCATATAACATGTAATTTATGCATTGAAAAATACTTTGCCCAAATGGCACATTCTTGAAAACTTGATTTCATGAGCATGACATATATATACATTTCTAGCATCAATTCACAATTTGCAAACCATAATTCACATAACAATTTTCAATTATTCCAAACAAGGAATGCATACTTTAGACAATTGCAAATCATTTAAAAATCATGTCACACAAGTTCACATATTAAATTTTCAATCAATTAAACATAATGAACTCAAACGAGTATTTCAACTTTATTAAATCATTCAAAATCCATTGAATAAACAATTTAAATCATTTATAAAAATTGTCCGAAAACAATTAGAGGAATTTCTTAAATCGTTTGGGAATAATGAACTTAACAATTCATAATCTTTCCAAAATCAATTGTAAAACAATAGCTTAGAAACATGATCACTTTCTTGATTTTTTTCCAGAACATACAAATAGCTTAAAATTGAAAAACAAACATATTACCCACCTTATTTCCATGCCATAAGCTTGTCCAATGCTTCAATTTAATCTTCACTTCTCTCTCTCTTCCCATTTAAAATTACCTAAGCCATAATCATCCAAAACCAATATCATAACCATCATAATTCTCAAAATTGATTACATAATTTACAAAACCATATCAATCTTAAGCCAAATCAACCAAAAGCTCAAGAAAATCTCAAAGCTCATAAGGTTCTCTTACCTTTTTCTTTCTCTATTTTCGACATTGCTTGGCTCAAGATGAAGCTCTCTTCATCCTCCACGTTTTTCCCTTCTTGACCCACTTGAAAATTACCCTTGAAGCCCTTGAAAAATCCAGCCCTAACTCTTCTCTCCTTTTTTCTCTTCTTCTTCACGACAATCTCTTTTCTCTCTTCTCTCTTTGTTCTTTCTTCTATAAATTTTATGGCTTTCTCTTCTACACACAATGGCCAGCCCATTTATATAGTGCCATGTCATTAATGAGGGCTAAAAGTCCAATTTGCCCTTGCACTTAAGCCTAAAATCTCAACTCTTTAAGTTAACTACCAAAACTGCCCCTGAACTTTACTTTTAAATCATGCTACTTTAGGACATTATTCTCACATCAAAATGAAGGAATTTGCTAAAACTTCCTTCTAGAAAGTTGTTCCTCCTTATCTTAATTTCATAATGCCACTAAAATCATTCAATTTGGAGCACTACATCAAAAGTTATAGTCCAAACATGACGGACATATCATCTGCTAACACATTTTCTAACACATTCTTTCCATACAAAAATTTACCTTCTTAAGGACCAAAATGAAACTCGATTCTTTCATAAAAATTTTAGTCCTATTTTGCTAGTTTAATCCAAATCAAATATCACCTCATTTTGATAACTATAGCAAAAGTTATGGCCAAAATACTTTCAGATGTTCCAATTCCAAGGTTGTACACTAATCCGAAATTCCATTCAAACATTGGGAAATCTTAGGGGCTAAATTAAAATTTCATTTCTTCATATTATTTGTAGCCCCATATCTTAATTTTATTTTTCCTCAAGAAACACTTTAATCGGATCACCACAGATCCCGAATTTTGCAAAATACTGAACTATGTTCAAAAAATTTCCCTACTTGCTTTGATTTAAACAATCTTCCTCAATTAAAACTCTAAAATCCATAAATTTCACATAAAATGAAATTAATTGTCTGAGGAATCCAACGCTTCAAGAACCAAATCAATCGGATGTCGGACGGAAAAGATATAAGCAAATGATTTGACAAGGTCGGATGAGGAAGGAAAAATAGCAAGATCCGACTGAAACAAATCGTTCCGATTATCATAAGATTCACTCAAACTCTTTCAATTCAACTCCAATTGATAAAAATTTTCATGGAGAGAAGGATACATGTCTTAGTAATTCAGTGCTTCAAGAATCACCTCAATTGAAGGTCGGATGAGTGAGTTATGATCAAAATAATTCAACATGTTCAAACCCTAAATCGATTTGAACCTCTCTTGGTGCGATCGCCATAACTTCCAATATAGAAATAGGATTGATTTCTTTATTAGACCATTTGAAATTAGACTTCTAGATATACAATTCTTATGAATACCACAAAATAAAAAACGGCCTCCAAAAGTGTCAAAAATCGTGATTTTCACAAGCTAACGTTAAACATGCATGTCCGTTTAACGGACATTCACGGCCCAAAATGCACCAAACCATCCGAGAAAGTCCGTTTAACGGATATCCATATCCTTCTAACGGACATAGGCACAGCAAATGGTCCTTTTGACCCGAGAAGGTCCGTTTAATGGACTCCCATGTCCGTTTAACGGACATGCGTTTCCCAAAACCTCTTCAACCCTTTCCAAAGCTTCTCACATCCAAACTAACATCATATACACTTATAATCTTCACCTATTTACTTATTCAAATGCCTAACTCTTCATAATAATCAAACAACAAATTCAATTCACAATCTTCTCAAAACTCAACTAAATTGGTTCTTCAAAACCACAAATCTCAAACATGTCATCAAATCTGTCACTAACATCAATCTTATATAACATCATAACTTGTATCAACTATAACTCTTAATTTCGATCTCGAAAACTTGCATATGTAGTCTAGTTAGAAAGATAAAAGAACAAGCTAAAATTTCAAATAAGGCAACTTTGGCCAATTCTATTTCAATCATTCCCTAATTTCCCTTGAATCAGCATACACATTTTTATCCACATGCAAAACTCAACATTCATGCCAACCTCACTTTCTTAATTGCACAACATTTATAACAATTCAACTATCATTTGGTATCTCAGCCTCAATTCATATGATTTCTTTCATTTAATAACATTATGTCATTCACCAAGTTCCCCTCTTGCTTTTGCATAAGATCTCACATATATCACCATAGTTCTTACTTAAAGTTCCTCAACTCACCATCCATACATAATTCACATTTCAATATCATAATCATCTATAACAAAAAGTACATACAAAAATACTCATTTACTTTTATTTTCATATTTCTAATTTCCACTCAAAGTTCGGGGTCCAACAAGAACAACATTTCTTCTTCCATTTATGCCCTTAATGAGTGAGAATTGTCCCATTTATCCCTTTTCTTTGTGCCTTCTGTCTTTTATACTTAAGTGTCTTGCCAATTGCACCCTTGTATATTCTAACATAACACTTTCTTCTAGAAGACTTTTCTCTATTGTCTTACGTTTCCAATGACACTAAAAGCATTCAATTTGGTTCAGTGATTCAGAAGTTACACTTTAAACATTTTGGACTATTCTTGTCCATAACAGTACACTATGCATAACTTCCATAAGAATTTTAGACATCCTAGAGACTGAATCAGATTCCAAGTCCTTCATACCATTTGTAGCTACATGTCTCTAGTTCACCAAGAATAAAAAATCATCTCATTTTGATTTCTAAAAATCAAGCTATCATCAAAACACTGAAGTATGTTCAGTGGGATAACACCAGTTCATACCCTTTAAGAGCACCCTCACTAAACCCGTCCCACTATTTTCACTTAATCTCTCTCCATACAATTTAGATAACTTCTAATTTTTTTGGAGATATATAGAAAGTTCTTACGAATCCAACGGTTTAAGAATCAAGTCATTTGGAGGTCTAGAGAAGAAGTTATGGCCAAAAGAATCCAACATGTTCATATTCTCACCTGAAATGTACATGTCTCAGTACGAATGCCATAACTTTTGCTAAAGAAGTCCTATTGCCTTCGTTTTTAGACCATTGAAAAGAGGACTTCTGGATCTAAAACTTTCATACAGACCTCAAAGGCCAATTCTATCGTCTAACTTTAATATCGTCTCACTTTTGCATCATCTCACTTTCCTTTCGTCTTAGTTCTATCGTCTCATTTTTGCGTCTGCTTTTTGCGTCTGTTTTTTCCGTCTACTTTTTGCGTCTACTTTTTCTATCTTCTTTTTGTGTCTTCTTTTTCTTTCTGCTTTTTGCGTCTACTTTTTCTGTCTGCTTTTTGCGTCTGCTTTTTATCGTCTACTTTTTTTTTGTCTACTTATCGCGTTCAGAACGTATCCACTTATAAAGATCATAACTTTTGACTACGATATACAAAATTTACAAACTTTATACTGTTGAAAAGATAAAAGAAAAATCTACAACTTTTCAGAAGGAAATTTTACCAAAATCCATCTTTATCAATCCCAAATTTGCCCCTAAAATTTGAAGACAAATTTTTCATTCATACACCAACACTGCACCCAATTCTTCACTTCATGACAATATTTGAGACTCTTAGACATAGAATTGAAATTCGATGTCTTCATAAACAATATAGACATATATCTCTAGATTAATCCAAATCAAGAATCATCTCATTTGGATAGCCAAAAAAAATGTTATGGCTAAAAGACTGAAGCATATTCAGTGAATATTTTTCCAGATCACTACCAATCTTGTTTCTAAATCTTTCCTTCTCACAACTCATACCAAAATCACTCTTACTACTCCTTCTACTTCTCATTTTGAAAAAAAATCACATTTAATACCATTTATACCCAAAAGTTGTCAATGAATGCATATACCACTTTTTATGTGAAAACGTTCCGTATTTATGTGCATGTATGCTAACATGATGCATGAGTAAGAAAATGCTTTGTCTTAATTTCTCTTTGAGCTCACATGTACTGAAATTTCGGGTCATAACCCTTAATATGGGGATGGGATGTTACATCAAATCACAAAAGAAAACGCGTCAACAAAACACAAAAAATATATGCGTCAATAAAACACAGAAGAAGAAGTGTCAGCAAAACACAGAAGGAGCAAAACCCAGAAGGAACAAAACACAGAAGAAACAAAACACAGAAAGAGCGAAACACAAAAGAAACAAAACTTAGAAGAAGCGAAACTCAGAAGGAACAAAACAAAGAAGGAATAAAACACAAAAGGAACAAAACTCAGAAGAAGTGAAACTCAAAAGAAGCAAAACATAGAAGAAGATGACGCCATCACAGAAGAAACAAAACATAGAAGGAGATGACGTCATCACAGAAGAAGCAAAAGACAGAAGAATAACTTCACTTTTGAACATCTTCCCTTACAAGGACCCTAACTTTCAGCTTAGATGTCCAAAATTTTGATACTATATACTGTTGGAAAGATAAAAGGAAGACCTATAACTTTCATGAAGGCCATTTTGACGAATCTATCTAGATTGGTATAAAAATTTCACAAAAGTTTTAGATCGAGTTATTGTTATTTCAATTCCAACATCACTTTTACATCACCTAGTCACTAATAATCTTTCAAAAACTAAATTAACACTATAACCAAAATTTTTTCCTCCCAACCAAACAATATTTATGAATATACACTTAAATGTCATTTTCCATACAGATGATAGTAAATCATCAACTTTCTTACATAATTCCCAGCACTAAAGGATTTATTCACTATTTACTTGTTGGAAACTCCAAAATCTTCAAGCCCTAAACTTCATGCAGTATACGTATTTCACTGAGTACAATAACCAGCTTCTGTTTTTTTTTTAGGGTAGAAGACACAAATAGCAAAGTGGGATTGGTGTAGGAAAGGAAAAGCAGAAAAATCTCTTAGGAGAGGTTTGATGAAAAATATATGAGCATGGGAAGAAATTTTGAAAAAGATGACAATGAAGAATGAACTTAGACATATAACTTAACTTTTCAACTCTCAGAAAATAGTAACCTACTTCTAGCAAAAGTACAAAGCCTAAGTGACCCCTGTCACTTTTTTCATATCTAAGCTCTAACTTAGTTTCTTTTGAAACTAACTCCCTTAAGCTCTCATCTTTACAATCCAACTATCTCCAAGTCTTCACTTGATGTCTTTTTCCTATTTTCCATAATTTTCCAAAATTTATGCCTAAATTCACTAAAATTCACAAATACAATATTCTTACTACCCAATAGAATATTCAATATAAATAATTTCAAAATTCTCAAAACACCTAAAAATCACCACTCAATCAAATTATACCCAGAATTATTCATGAATACATGTTAGACCCCGAACTTTCTTAGATTTGTGAATTTGTAAATTGAAATTAAATGAGAAATTGAGGTGACTTAGTCTTGTGTAAAGGAAGAGAAATATATGAATTTGAATGGTTATGTTTAAGGTTTTGGGTGAACAATGTTAGTTTGGACAAATTAAGATGATGTTTTGAGGTTAGTACATGAAATGAGTTCGATACGAGGTTTGAGTAGATTCGGTTGTATTATGAAAATTGTTAGAAAAGTTAAAGTGAATGAGTTGATTGAAATGGAGTTGACGAATATGAAATAAATAAATAGTGAAAGAATGAGAATTTGAAGAAGTGAGAAAGTTGACTTTTTGGAGTAGAAAAAGTTGACTTTTGATTTAAGCAGATTTTGAGAAAATGATCTTAAGGAAAATTGTAGCTTTTGTGAGAGCTCTTTGTAGCCATAAAGTATGATATGTTTCGATATCGGGAGTGGAAGTTATGATCAGTCAAAGTCGCGGACATTTGACTTTGCTTTTATAAATGTTCTTAGTGTAGAATTGTATATGCGGTGCTTGAGACAAGTTAAGTATTTGTGAAACTATTCATAAGCGTACATTTAGGTGTGTAATGTGATTTGAGGCAAATTATAGATAGATATGTTTTGAATTAAGTTCAGTGATCTATATGAAAGATATGAAGAGTATCCTAGTCATCAATGATGTAGAATATGTTATTTCGGTTATGAAATTTGGGAGATATGAAATGTTATGAGTTTGGATGAAGTATAGGATGAGACATTTCTAGACGAAGTTTCGATCGATTTAACCGACCTAATTAGAGGTTGCTATTGCTTTTGAATTCCTCGTGAACATTTTTATTATATTCGATATTTTCATTGTTATAAGTATGCCAATTTGGACCTTGGCATGTCTGATAGCAATTTCAGAAATTTAATTCTTGTGGGGTGATTAGCCATCTTTCTTTTGTTGCTTTACATTTTCCGACCGACATCCGATTAATCTGAGTTTTGAAGCGTTGGATTCCTAAGACAATTACCTACCTCGTGATGGAAATTATGATTGTTTAAGGATTGTTTGAGTCAAGTGAGTTAGATATCTCTGAGCACGGTTCAAGATTGTGATGATATCTTGATCGGTTGAGATCTAATCAAGTTCATTATTGTTTCTAAATAAGTTAGAGGCATGGACCTGCAATTATTTGAAGGAATCAAAATTTACTTCAGTTCCGAAGATTTTTGAATTTATGAACTTGAGGTATTAAGGTTATAAGAATATATATAAGGGTAATTTAGGCATGGTACTTAAGTATAAGAGTATTAAGGCTTATGTGGGAGGGCAAAATGGACATTTTCCACCCATAAGAGTATGAATTATAAGAGGAAAGAAGAAAGAGAAAGGAAGATAAGAAGAAGGGAGGAAGAGAAGAGCATCGTAGGAGAGGAAGAAGAAGAGAAAGGGGAAAGCTCGGGTTTGTTGATTTCGAAGGATTTCAAGCATCCTTAAGGTAAGACTAACCCTTTTATCTTAGTTTGAGTTGGATTAAACAGTAGATTTGCATGGATTGAGTAGAAAACGATGGTTTAGGGTTTATGGGGAAAATAGTTAGAAATTGCTGGGTTGATGATTTTAGGATGGATTGGAAGCTTAAAATGGGTTAGAAATGCATTATAGGTCTTGATCTATTGTTGAGATGTGTTGGATTTGGTTAAGGGAAAGAATCGAAGTTGGGTTCTGCAGAGATCTGGGTTTCAGAGTCGAACTCCAGACCAGATGTCGCGACGTGCGTATGAATAGCGCCGCGACGTGTGAGGAAGGGAGCCACGTCGCGACGTGTAAATAATTTTACGATTATTCGTCGCGACATGTGGAACGCAGGAGTCGTCGCGACGTGTGATATTTATTCACCGCGACGTGTGGCAGCTTGTTCGTCGCGACGTGCGAAGGCCTTCGCCGCGACGAACGTCCGTTTGGCTAAAGTGAGAGTTGTAGTATTTTGGGCATATCTTTTGTTATAGATATCCTATTGAGGTTATTTCAGATTCGTTATGATCTAGAGACCAAAGATTACAAGTGTTATGAAGTTAGGAAGTTCGGAATTAGCCTTGAAGGGTTTGGAATTTTAGGAGAAGGTCGAAGATAGATTTATAATGCTTTATTTTGGATTCCAAGCTTTGAATATTTACTATGAATATTGAATAAATGGAACTTGGTTGTTTTAGGAAACCAAGTGAGGAAAGAGGAGCAAGGGGAACAAGAGGAGAGGCATACCTAAACAAGTTTATAAGCAAGGAAATTTCAGGTGGGTTTCATGTTTATAATTTAGTAATGAGCCACTAAAGTGTTCTCCCAAATCAAGAATGATTTCAACTATTTCGTAAATATTGTTTTGTTACATGTGAATAATTTGCAAAAATAAAGATGAGAATGCATTGAAATATTTATGTCATATCATTGAGACATTTATGTCATGCCTTGTGAAATTCATGGCATTTTGTATATTCAAAAATGAAAGAAAAGAGCACGAAAGAGTATGATTATGTGCTTTTGTTTGGGCGAGAGTGGAACCATTTCATTCGTCACGTGCACGTCGACAAGAGCCTTCTCCCGGCTGCCCGCTTGTGACCTATGAGCTCCGAATGGACTCATTTCGTTCAGGGTGTAAACTTCGGTTTCTCCCTTTTGTTTCCATGGAACCCTCGAGCCATTTGTTTGTGCATTGCATCTATGACTTGTCAAGTATGTGCATAATTTGAGCATTTGATATTGATGATTGATTGAACATGTTGTGTTGATGTGATAATACTTTTCACTATGCAATGACACTTTTCACTATGGGTTTGAACTCGAATTTCAGATTTGGTGAGAATTTGGGAGCAAAACGTTTTATGAACTTAATATGAATTTTGTATAACAAATGAACTTTTCAACAGTTTTGCTTATTCTTTGTTATAAACTCGTTACCCACGAGCTATAAGCTCACCCCCTTTCATCCCCATCTCCGGTATTTGGCGGAGATTGGATGAAAGATGGTCAAACCGTTTGTTCGATTGTGTATGGCTTGTATGTTATGATGAAATTGATTTATGGATTTGTATATAGAATGAAAAGTGAATTACGGTTGTGTAATGAATTATGGAATTGTGTATCGAATTGAGAAATAGAAATGATTTGTGTATGCATGAATGGGAATGAATGTATTTTGGATATTGGATTGAGAATTATGGAAGTATTAGATTTAGGTTTGTGTTTCATTGGTGTTTGGATGCGGACGGGAGGTCCGATGATGCTGGTATTGTTGAGTTGTAATATTAGAAGTGTGTTTCTTGTGTTTTAAATTTTGGGCTGTCTAAATACAGTAGTTATCTTTTGATTTTGGTAAAAATCGGGCTAAGATAAGAAGGATTTTATTATAGAAGTGTGTTTTGAACACTTTGCGGTATGGATTAGTTGTAATGCGATCGTTATCTTTTGATTTTGTATGATAAAAGAAATATAAGAATAAGTCCTATGATTTGTTAATGAGGAATGAGTTATGGCATGTTTATGAGGAAGTTTTATGATTTGAGTTTTGGTTAAGGATGTGATTTGTATGAGATTGAATTAGCGAATAGGTAAGAAAAGACAAATTTTGTACGGTTTGATTTGGTTTAGTCTTAGAGTATCCAACGTGTGTCTTTCTAATATATAAGCTACGGATGTCGGGAAAATCGATTTAGTCCGTTCGGATCGTTTATGCTTCCGTCCTTCGATTCGGATTGTTGCCTTATGATTCGATTCTATTAATTATTCCGATTTGTTATTCGATTCGATTTGCATTAAACTGCGTTTATTTATGTTTATTCAATTTGCTTTTGATACAATCACTCCGATTTGCTTCTTCCGATTTCGTATTCGTTTCGTCTTCGCTTTTGTTTCGGTTGGGATCTGTTTCCCGGATCGGGTCCCAACATTTGTAGTATCAGAGCCCAGTAATATGATCTTACTTGGGCGTATGTGTATGGGTAAAAAATGGATAAGAGTTTGTGAGGATAAGATTAATCTTGTGAGAATTTGTGCATGATGTGTTTGTCTCTGTCAGGAATTATTTGACGAATCTAAATGATTGTTTGAAGAAGGTGATGAGTTATATGATTGAATTAGTGAGGATGTGATATTGATGTGAATGAGTTTTCATGAATTAATTGAGGAATTAAAATGACTGGTTGATTTAAGTGTTAAGAGGATGATTGATTTTAAGATTGTATGTATGGAAAATTAAGATTAGAAGGTCATGATGAATTGGGTGATTAACTTGAATACATATATATGAGATATAATAGCGAGAATACTTGAAGGATGAGATGAATGATAGAGATATGGATTGTGTAAATAGATTACGAAAGATTGATTTGTGGATATAGTGATGTTGACATGGTATTGGTGGTATTAGATTCAGGAAGTGAAAGATTGTGAATAAATTGAGAAATATGTATTTGAGAAAATAAGTTACTTGATGATTATTCTTGTAGGAATTTCGAGGACGAAATTCTTTTAAGAGGGGGAGAAATGTTGGACCCCGAACTTTCTTAGATTTGTGAATTTGTAAATTGACATTAAATGAGAAACTGAGGTGACTTAGTCTTGTGTAAAGGAAGAGAAATGAATTTGAATGGTTATGTTTAAGGTTTTGGGTGAACAATGTTAGTTTGGACAAATTAAGATGATGTTTTGAGGTTAGTACATGAAATGAGTTCGATACGAGGTTTGAGTAGATTCGGTTGTATTATGAAAATTGTTAGAAAAGTTAAAGTGAATGAGTTGATTGAAATGGAGTTGACGAATATGAAATAAATAAATAGTGAAAGAATGAGAATTTGAAGAAGTGAGAAAGTTGACTTTTTGGAGTAGAAAGAGTTGACTTTTGATTTAAGCAGATTTTGAGAAAATGATCTTAAGGAAAATTGTAGCTTTTGTGAGAGCTCTTTGTAGCCATAAAGTATGATATGTTTCGATATCGGGAGTGGAAGTTATGATCAGTCAAAGTTGCGGACATTTGACTTTGCTTTTATAAATGTTCTTAGTGTAGAATTGTATATGCGGTGCTTGAGACAAGTTAAGTATTTGTGAAACTGTTCATAAGCGTACATTTAGGTGTGTAATGTGATTTGAGGCAAATTATAGATAGATATGTTTTGAATTAAGTTCGATGATCTATATGAAAGATATAGAAGAGTATCCTAGTCTGTCAATGATGTAGAATATGTTATTTCGGTTATGAAATTTGGGAGATATGAAATGTTATGAGTTTGGATGAAGTATAGGATGAGACATTTCTAGGCGAAGTTTCGATCGATTTAACCGACCTAATTAGAGGTTGCTATTGCTTTTGAATTCCTCGTGAACATTTTTATTATATTCGATATTTTCATTGTTATAAGTATGCCAATTTGGACCTTGGCATGTCTGAGATAGCAATTTCAGAAATTTCGTTACTGTTAGGGTGATTAGCCATCTTTTTTTTTGTTGCTTTACATTTTCCGACCGACATCCGATTAATCTGAGTTTTGAAGCGTTGGATTCCTAAGACAATTACCTACCTCATGATGAAAATTATGATTGTTTAAGGATTGTTTGAGTCGAAGTGAGTTAGATATCTCCTGAGCACGGTTCAGTATTGTGATGATATCTTGATCGGTTGAGATCTAATCAAGTTGATTATTGTTTCTAAATAAGTTAGAGGCATGGGACTGCAATTATTTGAAGGAATCAAAATTTACTTCAGTTCCGAAGATTTTTGAATTTATGAACTTGAGGTATTAAGGTTATAAGAATATATATAAGGGTAATTTGGGCATGGTACTTAATTCTAAGAGTATTAAGGCTTATGTGGGAGGGCAAAATGGACATTTCCCACCCATAAGAGTATGAATTATAAGAGGGAAGAAGAAAGAGAAAGGAAGATAAGAAGAAGGGAGGAAGAGAAGAGCATCGTAGGAGAGGAAGAAGAAGAGAAAGGGGAAAGCTCGGGTTTGTTGATTTCGAAGGATTTCAAGCATCCTTAAGGTAAGACTAACCCTTTTATCTTAGTTTGAGTTGGATTAAACCCTAGATTTGCATGGATTGAGTAGAAAACGATGGTTTAGGGTTTATGGGGAAAATAGTTAGAAATTGCTGGGTTGATGATTTTAGGATGGATTGGAAGCTTAGAATGGGTTAGAAATGCATTATAGGTCTTGATCTATTGTTGAGATGTGTTGGATTTGGTTAAGGGAAAGAATCGAAGTTGGGTTCTGCAGAGATCTGGGTTTCGAAGTCGAACTCCAGACCAAACGTCGCGACGTGCGTATGAATAGCGCCGCGACGTGTGAGGAAGGGAGCCACGTCGCGACGTGTAAATAATTTTACAATTATTCGTCGCGACATGTGGAACGCAGGAGTCGTCGCGACGTGTGATATTTATTCACCGCGACGTGTGGCAGCTTGTTCGTCGCGACGTGCGAAGGCCTTCGCCGCGACGAACGTCCGTTTGGCTGAAGTGAGAGTTGTAGTATTTTGGGCATATCTTTTGTTATAGATATCCTATTGAGGTTATTTCAGATTCGTTATGATCTAGAGATCAAAGATTACAAGTGTTATGAAGTTGGGAAGTTCGGAATTAGCCTTGAAGGGTTTGGAATTCTAGGAGAAGGTCGAAGATAGATTTATAATGCTTTATTTTGGATTCCAAGCTTTGAATATTTACTATGAATATTGAATAAATGGAACTTGGTTGTTTTAGGAAACCAAGTGAGGAAAGAGGAGCAAGGGGAACAAGAGGAGAGGCATACCTAAACAAGTTTATAAGCAAGGAAATTTCAGGTGGGTTTCATGTTTATAATTTAGTAATGAGCCACTAAAGTGTTCTCCCAAATCAAGAATGATTTCAACTATTTCAGTAAATATTGTTCTTACATTACTACATGAATGATTTGCAAAAATAAAGATGAGAATGCATTGAAATATTTATGTCATATCATTGAGACATTTATGTCATGCCTTGTGAAATTCATGGCATTTTGTATATTCGAAAATGAAAGAAAAGAGCACGAAAGAGTATGATTATGTGCTTTTGTTTGGGCGAGAGTGGAATCATTTCGTTCGTCACGTGCACGTCGACAAGAGCCTTCTCCCGGCTGCCCGCTTGTGGCCTATGAGCTCTGAATGGACTCATTTCGTTCAGGGTGTAAACTTCGGTTTCTCCCTTTTGTTTCCATGGAACCCTCGAGCCATTTATTTGTGCATTGCATCTATGACTTGTCAAGTATGTGCATAATTTGAGCATTTGATATTGATGATTGATTGAACATGTTGTGTTGATGTGATAATACTTTTCACTATGCAATGACACTTTTCAGCTATGGGTTTGAACTCAGATTTTCAGATTTGACTGAGAATTTGGGAGCAAAACGTTTTATGAACTTAATATGAATTTTGTATAACAAATGAACTTTTTCAACAGTTTTGCTTATTCTTTGTTATAAACCTGTTACCCACGAGCTATAAGCTCACCCCCCCTTTTATCCCCATCTCCAGGTATTTGAGCGGGAGATTGGATGAAAGATGGTCAAGACCGTTTGTTCGATTGTGTATGGCTTGTATGTTATGATGAAATTGATTTATGGATTTGTATATAGAATGAAAAGTGAATTACGGTTGTGTAATGAATTATGGAAATGTGTATGGAATTGAGAAATAGAAATGATTTGTGTATGCATGAATGGGAATGAATGTATTTTTGGATATTGGATGAGAATTATGGAAGTATTAGATTTAGGTTTGTGTTTCTGCTGGTGTTTGGATGCCGGACGGGAGGTCCGATGATGCCTGGTATTGTTGAGTTGTAATATTAGAAGTTTGTTTCTTGTGTTTTAAATTTTTGGGCTGTCTAAATACAGCCGTTATGCTACCTAATTTTTGGTAAAAATCGGGCTAAGATAAGAAGGGATTTTATTATAGAAGTGTGTTTTGAACACTTTGCAGGTATGGATTAGTTGTAATGCAGTCGTTATGCTGCTAGATTTTGTATGATAAAAGAAATATAAGAATAAGTCCTATGATTTGTTAACAGGAATGAGTTATGGCATGTTTATGAGGAAGTTTTATGATTTGAGTTTTTGGTTAAGGATGTGATTTGTATGAGATTGAATTAAGCGAATAGGTAAGAAAAAGACAAATTTTGTACCGGTTTCGGATTTGGTTTAGTCTTAGAGTATCCAACGTGTGTCTTTCTAATATATAAGCTACGGATGTCGGGAAAATCAATTTGGTCTGTTCGGATCGTTTATGCTTCCGTCCTTCGATTCGGATTGTTGCCTTATGATTCGATTCTATTAATTATTCCGATTTGTTATTCGATTCCGATTTGCATTCGCTTTGCGTTTCGCTATGTTTATTCAATTTGCTTTTGATACAATCACTCCGATTTGCTTCTTCCGATTTCGTATTCGTTTCGTCTTCGCTTTTGTTTCGGTTGGGATCCGGTTCCCGGATCGGGTCCCAACAATACATGTATAATTACTTTCATGTGCCACAACTTCACTATTCATATGTATGTGTAGGACATAATATGCATGAACATGGAAATACATTTCTATTTCTTCTGTAATTTCTCACATTTACAATTTTAGTCTTAACATGGGTAACAGGATGTTACAATTCTCCCCTCCTTAAAAAAAATTCGTCCTCGAAATTAACATTTGATAGATCAATAAGGCGGGGGATTCTTTCCTCATATGCTCATCCATTTTCCCTATAACCTCATTATTCGAATACTTTCACATAATTGACCACAGTCGATAGACTCCCTCGGTCTTTCAATCACTTATTCAAATATCACACTATCTCAGCTATTTCCTTGATGAGTTTCAGATTACTCAAAAATTTTCAGTTCCAATTTTAATAACACTTATACTAAATCATATCGATATTTTCTAAACATATCCATGTAACACTGTGTGAATTCAAAACATCTTTTTCAGATCATATCATTATTTCTTAGCATATTCACAAATCATATATTACGAATCTAAGACATCTTTTTTTTCTTTTCAGTAACACCAACTCATAATAATTTCTTACAGATCAATTCATATTGGGCTTGGTTTATCCTTTTTTCCTTAATTGAGCACACCTTACCAAGGTGATTGTCTTAGAAACAATTCATCTTTCTTTAATAATTCACATCACTTCAATGTTAACACACTCCATTCTTATGTCTATCTCACGATATTCCATAACTTCGATGTTGATCCACTTAACTTATTCATCTGTCATAAGTCACTTAACTCTTATGACAGATTCATTCACAAAACTACTCGTAACTTATTCAATTAGATTTGAAGCAATCGTAAGGATAATTAATTTCACAATTAAGATATCTTCCTTTTAAATTGTTAATTAATCTAATAATCATAAGTCTATTGAGTTACTAACTCTTATTACACACCTTAACACATGTAAATTGATTCACTCCCTCGATTTATTGCCAAGTATAAGCATAACAATTATAACAAACATTCATAAAAGTATTCAAATTAACAAGAATAAATTTGAACAAAATAATTCAAGAAAATCCTTAATATGGATTTAGAAACCCATAATCATGTTAAACATCATAAAAATCCAAATAAACATCCAAGACAGTGAAAGAAATAAAAGGAAAAGAAAAAAAACTACTTTGGGTTTTGAATTCATTCTTTCTTCAATGGAAGCTAAAACAAGGCCTGTAAATAAAATACAGGCTACATTAAGTATCAAATGTAACATCCCATCTCCGATGGGAAGGGTTTTCTTATAAATTGGGACGGGTCAGGAGTATTAAATTATATCTCGGCATGCACAGACAGCATATAGCCTCTATGATTGATGGTTTGTTGCACTTGCACATGGTAAACATGCATTCATGACATTTTCCGGCTTAGGTTTCAACTTGAGATTCTTTGTGAAATTTATAAGATAATTGTATTTGAAAAATTATTTGGAGTGCGCCATTGAGTGTTTTACATTTTATGGGATTTTCAGGAATTTTTCTGAAATTTTTCGGAGAAAATTCCCGGACTGGAAAAAAAATCGCCAAGTGGCGAACCGGTTGAATTTCTACTGATATTTGGTCCTAAGCTATTAAATATCATGGTGGGACCCAAAAGTGGGCCCTTAATTCTTGTTGGAACCGAAAATTTGCTTGATTTAGCTTAGGATTTGTTTGATCTTTTTCAAAAAATGGAATGATAGGTTTGATATTTTTTTTTAGGTGGACTAATGGTTTATTGCCACCTAAACCTTCTATTAATGCTCCTTATCCCTCTCCATCGGTTATGCCTCCATAAAGAGTGAGAGATGAGTGTTTATGGCTATCAACCGAAACTCTCCTCCATTGTTTTCTTCACCATCGATTTTTCCTCCTTTAAAGTGAAATCTTCCTTCAAAACAAAAAGAGCTCCTTCATGAAATCAAGTTATGCTCTTGCCATGGTGATGATCTCTTGCATAGGGTTAGAAGAAGAGGTTAGAAAGAATAGGAAAGAAAGAAGTGAAGAGAATTAAAGAGAGAAGTGAAGATTTGAAAGCTTAGTAGGTAAGGTTTCTTTTAAGCTTTAAATGATGTTTTAAGTAGGAATTAAATGTCATGGTAGTTAGAAGCATTAATGGGAGTTATGGCATGTTTATTATGATTCTTGATGCTTGAAATGAATGAAAATTAGAAGTGAAATTGTTGGGTATAAGGTTAGGTTTTAGTAAGAATTGATGAAGGAAATGAGTGTTTTTAACTTGATTTTGATTGTATATTGATGATTGATTTTACTTAGAAATGAAGAATTGAGCGCTGCAAAATTTTGAGTATTAGTTCTATTGAATGTATGAATGTTGTAAGAACTGATTTTGTGTTCATTTGGATGCTTAATGATGTGGTATTGGCATTGGAAATGATAGAAGCTAAGTTTAGTACCAAAGCTGGAAATTTAGGTTTTTGACCTACCATACTGTTTTGAGCATAACTAATTGTGTGGTTATGAAAATGAGGTGAGGTTTGTGCCCAATGAAACTTTGGGATGTTGGCTTCAACTTTGTGTGAAATAGGTGGGGTTAAATTGTAATGTTAGAAGGGTGAATTTTTGCAGGAAAAGTTTCTGTTTGTAGGGTCTGTGAACAGTACCCGCATATATGACCTGATTACTTTGTTGATTTTTCTAAATTAATTGAGATGGAATTTGAGAAACTGGTCTTCATGAAAGTTGTAGCATATTGAGTTAGTTTTCCATTGCCACTGATCTTGCTAATGTTCGAGTTGTATATTGGGAGATATGAACTGATTTCTATTGATTGGTTTTATGCTTTTTGGAGAAACCTAGTCAAAGTGTTGGTTTTGTGAGCAGTCTGCTTGGGAGCAATTTTAGCAATTTTTGTGGACTGAATTGGTGTTAGTGATCTTCTGTAAAGTTGTAGAGGAAGAAATTACCTTGAAAATGATATATGGTGTATAATTTTTAGAGGTCAGAGTTGGGAGTTATGATTTGGAAAAAAACTGACCCTGCATTAGGTTGTAAATTGCTGATAATGGCAGTAACTTCCATAACAGTTTTGACATTGTTCGAAATCGAATTGGAAATTGAGTTCTTCATGAAAATTGAAGTTTGAGATCTTATCTTTTCAGGGATATAAGATTGTGATTTTTGTGACATTTGTGCTAAGTGAAATACTGTTTGGAAAATTACTGTCCAGATTGGTTGATTTCAGTAGACTGATTCTTTGTTCAATTGTTTGACCTAGTTAGTTATGGAATTTGATTTTGGGTTGTTCATGAAAGTTGTAGATGACATTGTGAACTTATTGAGCATATTTATGTGGTAATTTCTGGCTGAAGAATCTGAGAGTTATGGAATTTGCAATGTACTGTCTGTTTTAATGGGATTTGAGTAGGCAGTAGCTTTGAAGGGATTTTTGACACCCTTAGGGGTAAAATTGATTTTTATGGTCTTCTTCAGAATTGTAGAGAGTTTCATGATCTTTCCAATGAGATATAGTTGGTAATTTTCTGAATAGTGTGCAATGAGTTATTGGTGTTAAAAGTTGGCTTGAAATCAAGAAATTAAAGAAGGGAATAAGGGTTAGGTATATATATAGATATTATTTGTTTAATTTGAATTTTGGTTTCTTTTGTCAATTCCTTTTCCGTCCGACGTCCGATTGACCTGATTCTTGAGGCATCGGATTGGTAGCACATTGAATTTCATTTTGTGAAAAATTGGGAATTTTTAGCCAAAAAATTGACGTGGACCCGGGTAATTGTTCTATGGTCACTGTTTTATTTATTTTTGGACCGATCGAGGTCCGAATTGAATGCTGTCAGTGGCTATAGCTTTCTAATTTTTAGATGAAATTATTATGACAGGAAAATTTTGGATTAGGGCCGGGAATGCCATGAACATGCATTATACATGTTTTACTTATTCCATGTGCATTGTTTGATATTTCTAATTATACAGTTAGTAATGTGTACTCATTTCCATTGTTATAGAGGCTCAGTTGGAACGTTGTTCTACGGACGTTGCAGAGACTTCCCGGCAATAGCTCGGAAGTAATAGGTGAGTAACCTAGTTGGTTCCTCAACTTTTATGTGTTTAAGATTTTGCAATTATGCCATGTGGAGATAATGGGGGGGGGGGGGTTTATGTGTGTTTGATTTTGATTGATTTCGGACTATAGGTGTCTGAAATATTTGGAAACTTGTTATTGAAGTGTTATTTGTGTGTAATTGTTTGTGAATAAGTACATTGGAGATCTCGGACCAAAGGTCCGAGGGAATGGGAACTTAATATTTAAGTTTTAATTGTCTGTTTTGATACATTGGATGTGACTTTTAATATGATATGGTAGGATGCAATAAATTGTAAATGTATATGACTGAAACACCGGACCGAAGGTCCGAAGAAACGGAAATTGATCACTGAACTATAACTGATTGTAAATGGGAATTGGAGCATATGCATCCATGCATGATGGCATGATCAGATAAAGGCAGTTGTGACCGGAGCAGCCACCATATCAGGGTATATCATGCCCAACGTATATGAGAGCTTTCAGCTCAACGCACAGGACCTCAGGTCCAACGTATTCAGAGTCTCAGGCTCAATGTATCAGGGCTTCAAGCCCAACAAAATTTCAGAGCCACTGGCTCACCGTTATTGAGCTCAGGTGCACGGTCACAACAACGTAATGAAAATGGAAAGGGTCTCATGTGCATTGCATATATGGTATGATTAAATGTGGACTGTATGAAAGGCGATACGCCTTACATTTGTGAATTGTGATTGTATGTGATAAATGGTAAAGTGTGTATATATGCATGAATTGAGTAAACCATCGATGATGGTTTCTCATTGAGTTCAAAAACTCACCCAAAATTGCAAATATTTTTCAGGGATGGAAGAGTACCCCGTTGGGCACAGGAGTATGATTACCAATTGCAAGTCAGAGTTAAGGTCGGGATCAGTTCACGTCTGCATTTGTGTCTTTTGAATTATATGTAAACTTGTATTTTTGCAAGATTCGTACTGGTATTGCTGAGTACCCGATTGATTAATGTTGTATTGTAATTTGATTACCGAAATAAGGTTCTGATTGAAAATGATTTCGTATTAGAACGGACCCAAATTATTTACTGATATTTGCGCACTCGATGGGTTTAAAAAAAATTTATATATGTTACCAAGTTTTAAACTGCATTGACTGCTCTAGCATACCACCCTCGCGGGTCGCGGGCTCGGATATCACAGTCGATGTCGGGTTCGGGTCTCGTGGGAGTGGGATGCTACATCAAATCTTATAAAACAATTCAAACACTAGCAAAATACACTCAAAAGTATGTTAAAAATGTTTAATTAGTAATTATCTAAAACCATAGTGGTTATTTTTGTATGGATTATTTGATTTAATTTATAATGTGGTATATTTTTATGGGTTATCTTTGATTGGTCTTAATACTAATTTATTTGTATTGATGTTTAAATATGATATTATTTTATCTATAGATGACTTCACAGAGCCTACTTATAAGTGGACTATGACTTAGATAAAGGGGGTTGAATAGGGTGTTCAAGAGAGACCTATGTGATCTTTCTAGTGTTATGTGAATTTTTCATGGGATTTCACTGAGTATTTAACGTTTAAAAGAACATTAGTAATGATGGAGATACCAGTTAATCATCAGAGAGTAAATGGCTATAGTTAGAGAGAGTACAATTTTAATGTTTAAAAAATCCTATCGTTTAGATAATATATTCAGTTCATGTTAATTGAACCGCGAAGTCTAAAGAACTACTAAGGGATGTATATATCTAAACATAGCTAGCTAATTGAATTCTCTTTTGATTAATTATCTTATTAGTTATTTCCTTGGTTATTATCTTATTTTAATTTTAGTTTATATTTTATCATTCTAAAAACTTATAAAAATCATCTTTCTATTTCTTATCCTTGACTAGTACATATTGCAAGGCTTTCTAATCTATATCTCTTCTCCGTGAGAATGAACCTATATTAATCATTATATTGCATACCAATATTAGTGCACATGCTTAGTTAATGAATGATAGATTTGTAATAAGGAAAATATTAGTTGCAACGATGCATATATATGCATAAGTCATCAGACCATTTACCACCAACCAATGACTTAAATTTAAGTGATAGGCTTGATCAAAATGATATTTGCAGGGTTTAGCATGTTTCTGTTCTTAACCATTCATCTTTTCAAGTTTTCAAAGTGAGTTGCATCTCTTCAACTACAACATGAACATAAGACCTTTAAATTAATAGGAACATGAGAAATGTGATATACAAATTGAACTGTTTTTTAGGCCATAACTTATAGTTTTTAAAATAACTTATGTTATTATCATGACTATAGTGTTAGTGAATCCATTTCTAGCTATTTTTATAACTAGATTAATAGTTTATATTTTTGACATAAATTATATTATTATTGTGAATTATAGTGTTCGTGATTCCATTTCTAGCTATTTTCTACTTAGATTGATAGTTTGTTGGGTAATTATGAATATTATGTTTTACCAAAAAAAACAAGTAAATTAAGACATTATTTCTAAATTTGTGAAAACATAAAAAGAATTGTGCCACTGAATAATATGTTTCGTAGACCAATTCAAAACTTCAATATTGACCATAACACCTTAAACTCACTCTCATTTCATATCTTTTAGTTTCACTTAAGTACAAAAAAATAAGCAACTTTGGTGGTCATGTTTAAATTACTTAAGGTTTATTCTTTATTTAATATCGTACTTAAACTTTGATTCCTTTTTTTTATTGTTGTTCATTTCAATCGAATAATAAACTTTAACTAATATTGGCAAAATATGCTACTTTTGAGCATGAATATTTACATTTAAAAATATAATCAATTGTTTGATTTTAAAATGCCATACTTGAGCATGTTGCTTCCTCTGATTGTTTTCTTTTAGAGTTGGATGTATAATCTTTTAATTTTCTTTATAAAATTTTAAATTTATAGGATTTTACTCATAATGTATAATCATAATTCATTACTTTTGTTATTTTTAGTTAATATGGATATGATGGAAGTTATATTTTGTTCCTTACTATTTTCACTAAAATTTAATTAATATTTTACAATGTTAAAAAATTCACATTATATACGCTTCTAATTTGAATCCTATATTGAATCTAACTACAAATTCCCTTTTTTGCCTTCTTTCATACTAGTTGTTTACTCAATATGTTTTATGATTCTAAAAGGAAAAAAGTTAACTTAATAATTGCATGTTTTGATCCAAATCTTTAAGTTGCTCTCATTTGTACTTCTCTTATATGAATCTTTATTTTCCCTTTAATGGTATTCATGGTATCTTATGTTAGTTTATGCCTAAAACCAATCTCTTTGGATATGGTTTAGTGACAATTATTTAAAGGTATTCTTTATCTTATACATATTTAGATGTATATGATAAAAGTTCATGGGATAATTGTACATTGCAAATAAAATTATAATGAGATTATAATTATAAGATTCATAGTGCATTTTTGTATTATCCCTAAATTATTCCTAGTTATTGTTTTATTGAGACTGGACATTAATAGAATATAAAAAATAGCACATGTTATGTTTTTTTAATGAAGGAAGTAATCTAAATTATAGAGATACTTAAAAAAACATGTGGGTGCTTCTTAGAGAACAAGTTCACTGAACAGGCCTGACATGAGAAATCCATTTAGAACATTACATGTATGTCTACGAAATTTTCGTTGTGATGATTATATAAGTGATCTTTTGACTTGAAGTCACCAAAGTTATCTTATAGGGATTGTTATGTTTTGATACTACTTATGAACTATTTAATCATAGGTCGTTTAATCGGTAATCATTGGATATAGCATGAACTGTATGGAGGTAGTTGTGTGATCAAGATAGAATTCATCACCCTAAAGTAATTGGGGAGAATGTTTTGTTGTTCTCGATTAGTATTGATTCAAGAAATCCTTGGCTAAGGTAGAATGACTCTTTATAAATAGTTTGCAAATTTCATTAATTGAATCGATAACTAATGGCAGAGAACTAGTATGATTGGACTCAAAATAGAGTAGACATTAATTTCATGCTTTATATCTAATCAAAATATTGTATGATGAAAGGATTCAATTAGACGAAAAAATCATGCACTAAAAGTTAGTCAAAATCATGTTAACATTCTTAAATATTTAGGTTATCATTATAAGTTACTAAACGATAATCTTGATCTATATTTATAATTTTTTAATTGAAAATTAAAGATAAATTAAAAGAAGTTTTAATTTATTTAATTCTAATTATGAATTATAATTTATAATCATTTCAACATATTTGAAAACCTAATGAGCCTCACATATAGAATAGGTTATAGAGTAAAGTTATTTTAATCAAGCTGGACTTGATTGTAAAGTTGAAGAAACTTTAGGATTAAATATGAGATATTTAACAATCAAAGATCAATATGAGATTGGGCATAATTGATATTTAATTATAATTATTTATACATTTAATTAAAATTAGAATTTAATTTTAATTAAATTACTAAAATGTCCTAAATTTATTATAAATAAGTTTAAGCTCTAATGGAGCTAATACTTCTTGCTTAACCATCCCTATGTTACGGAATTCTCTTAACATGTTCTATGGATACCATTAGAGGCCAGAAAATTGTGCAACTATGGTGGTTGAGATAGATCGGTTTTGAAGACGATTCGAGGGAGATGAAAAGAAAATGATCAAGCTTTAAAATAATGTATGAACTAAGATTTCACTTTATTATGATTTGTGTTAATTATTTTATAGAATTAAAAAGGTTTTTTAGAAATTAAAAATTACGAAAAAGCTTCATAATTATTCTGCTGCGGTTGGGATTGAATCCCAGCCTAGTTACCCAACATGCTAGCCCACAAGACTTAATAAGTTTTATTAAGTAGTCCATCTGCAAAGATATGAGTTCTATTAAGTAACTTTAATTTTGTTATGTTGTTGTCTAGTTTATTGGCTCAGAAAATGCAGATGGAGATATATTAAGGAAAATGGAGGTCAGATCCATACTGTCCACAGTAATAGCTTTCTTGTCACTTCTCCCTCAACGTTTAAGCCAATTGAATTGCCATACATCTCAACATCCTTAATAACAAATCAAATCAAGGTGAAGTATTCAATTGTTATATTTAAAAAGAGAGCTTCTCACCAATATCTTATCTGCAAAAACTTTTGTCTCTTTTACAGGTATCTTATCAAAAGAAACAAAACCAATTGATATAAAAAAGGTAAGCATCTTTTTATCAGTTTGGTCTTTCGATTCCTTGCAATGTAATTATTCATTTGTTATGCGGAAACGTTATTAAATTTTGGAGTGAAAAAAAAACAGCAACCAGAACATCAAAATTTTTATACTGGTTCGACAATACCTATGTCCAGTTTGGAGACGACTGAGTATTTCACTATAATCAATGAGAGCATACAATAGTGTTTATCACTCAATTTCAAAGAAGATCAAAATTAACTACTAAAAAGAAAAAAATAGAAATGTTTTTTTCTCTCCCCTCAAAATTTCTACTCTCTCCTTCCACTGGAAATATTTTGTTCTCTCTCACACTAAAAACTTCTGCTCTCTTCTTTCTTGAACATTTCTGCTCTCTTCTCTCACCCCCTCTTCCGTTGTTGTTGCCTGTCTTTTATAGAGAATTCAATGGGTGAAGGTGAAGGCCAACTTCACCGAAATCCACTGAAAAACAAGCCACCATTTCTGACTCAACAATCACCGAAAGCAAGCTACAATTTTTGACTTTGAGAAGTCAATATTTCTGACTTTGAGACAATACTCAACAATCTCCACCTTGGCTCAAATCCTCGACGTGGAATTCCCAATGATAGTCTCCCAATACTCTATGAGGCAATCAACAAATTTTATAAATGTCAATCAAGTCTAAGCAATGCTTAAACTTGAGTAGCAAAACTGGTTTTCTCAACATATCAGCAGGATTGTCGGCGGTCCCAATCTTTTGAAGAAGAATATCTGCATCATCAATAATCTCACGAACAAAATGGAACCTCAAATTAATGTGTTTTGTACGTGCATGATGAACTTGATTCTTTGTTAAATAAATAGCACTCTGACTGTCGAAATGAACATCCATATGGTCCTGATGGACCCCTAAGTCAACAAGCAAACCTTGAAGCCAGATGGCTTCTTTAATAGCTTCTGTTATTGCCATGTATTTTGCCTCAGTAGTTGATAAAGCAACTGTAGATTGCAAAGTTGATCTCCAACTCACTGGCCCTTCAGTAAGAGTGATACAAAACATGTAGTGGACTTACGCTTGTCCAAATCACCTCTATAATCAGAATCTACATATCCAACAATACATTTACCATTAACTTCGTCTTACTAAAATGATAAACCAACATCCACAGTACCCAGAATATACCGTAGAATCCATTTCACAGCTTACCAATGCCCTTTTTCTAGATTATGCATATATCTACTGACAATACTAACAGCTTGTGAAATATCAGGCCTAGTATATACCATAGCATACATCAAACTATCAAAATCACTTGCATATGAAATTTTAGCCATGTAATAACTCTCCTCATCTGTGTTAGGAGACATAGAAGCACTAAGTTTGAAATGAGGAGCCAGACGTGTACTAATCGATTTTGAATTTTCTCTCATCCCAAAACATTGTAGTACCTTTTTCAACTACTGCTTTTGACACAAACCAATCTTGCCTTTTGTTCTATCTCTTTCAATTTCCATACCTAGTATCTTCTAAGCTTCTCCCAAGTCCTTCATCTCAAATTCATTACTCAATTGAGTCTTCAATCTTTCAATCTCCACTTTGTTTTTACATGCTATAAACATATCATCAACATATAAAAGCAAATAAATAAAGGTTTCATCTTGTATCTTGTGAAAGTATACACAATGATCATAATGACTTCTTATGTACTTCTACTCGATCATAAACCTATCAAATCGCTTGTACCATTGTCTTGGAGACTGCTTCAAACCATACAATAATTTTTGTAATTTGCAAACCCAATTTTCTTTGCCAACAACCATAAACCCTTCTGGCTGAGACGTAAAAATATCTTCCTCCAAATCACCATATAAGAACGCCATCTTGACATCAAGTTGAGTTAACTCAAGGTCAAATTGCACAACCAAAGTTAACAAATTACGAATGGAAGAATGTTTTACTACAGGAGAGAATACCTCGTTGTAGTCAATGCCTTCCTTTTAAGCATAATCTTTAGCTACCAATCTAGCTTTGAATCTTACATTGTCTTTTTCCAAAGATTCCATCTTCTTAGCATATACCCATTTACAACCAATTTCTTTCTTCCCTTTTGGTAACTGAACCAATTTCCAAGTCTTATTTTTATGAAGAGATTTCATCTCCTCTTCCATAAATTTCTTCCACTCCACGCTCTTTGAACTCCTGACAGCTTCTTTGTAGGCGGATGGAATATCATCTTCAATAACTGAAAGTGCATATGCCATGATATCAGTAGACCGAGCAAGCTTTCAAATTTCCCTTCTTGATATTTTGGTTGCAATAGAATCTTGTTGCTGTGGTGGTTTTTGGGTAGGTACCTCCTTTTCATTATCCTCGTCCTCGTCATCAAAATCAACTGTAGGACTAGTGTTTGTAACATCAGACCTCACTAGATCAACTGAGACCTTCAATAACTCCACCTGCTTTGAACTACTCATGGTCTTGGTTGCTTCAATTTCCCTTCATGCTTGTTCTGATTAACCATAGCAGTCTCATCAAAAGTCACATCTCTGCTTGCAACAATTTTCTTCTCATCTGGACACCAAAGTCGATATCCCTTCATGCTAGTTTTAAAGCCTATAAATAGAGCTCTCTTTGCTCTTGGATCCAACTTGCTTTCCTTGACATGATAGTAAACAGGACAACCAAATATGTGTAAATATTTGCAATCAGTACAAGGTTTATCATACCATACCTCCATGGGTGTTTTGCCTTTATTTGCAGTAGTAGGCAATCGATTAATAATATGGCTTGCATAAGTAATTGCCTCAGCCCAAAACACCTTGCCTAAACCAGCATTAGATAACATACACCGAACTTTCTCAAGTAAAGTATAGTTCATGCGCTATGCCACCTGTAGCACCCCCTTACCATAAGACATATACCGGGAGGCCCGTAGGTCATTCCGATACACACTATATGATAAGGGTGCGCTACAAACCATCATTAACACTTCACATGGCATCAATAATCATAAAGCATCAATATGAAAATCACTTTTTTTAAAATCATAAATTTTTTTTTCATTTCATAACATCAACAACAGTAATGTACATAACTGACAGTTTTTCATTGTCTGTAAATAGCTTCAAAGAAAACTACTACAAAAACCTAACTAGGTCATCCCTCAAAAATGCCACTTGACCGACCTGTATGCTATGACTTTTCTTACCAAAGCGATCTACACGACAGAAAAAGTTCCTCTGGAGCTAGGAGTTTACTCTCTCGGTCCTGAAAAATAATTTACAATTTGGGTGAGTTTGCGAACTCAATGAGGAACCATCATCGATGGTTCACCCAATTCATGCATACACAAACAGATCACATTTATACCATAATAATCTATTCAAAAGTACCACATGATTATTCACATGGGCACAAAGCAATTTACTTTTCACCCAATCAAAACATTCAATTAAATGCATATGTAATGCGTATGTGACCCTTTTTTTTTCAATTTATTACGTTGTTGTGACCGAGTGCCTAAACTATCCAATTAAGGGCGCATTAATCGGTGAGCCTGAGGCTCTGAGTCACTGTAGGCTCGAGGCCCAATTACGTTGAGCTTGAAGCTCTCGGTGGTTGCTCCAGTCACAACTGCCAAATTACTTATCATACATTTATGCATGGGATGCATATGACAATATAAAGCAAAGCTCACATCCAAATTCATCCCAAATCAATGCAGTCAACAAATAGTTCAGTAATTCACAATCACAACAGAACACTCCTATGTCATAATCTCCCACATACATCGAACACCTTCGGTTTGGAATATAGGCATAGACAAACGCAATAGTCCCACCATTATTCTCCACAGTTATATAAGTGCAAAATATAAACAAATTATAATTGAGAAACCATCTAGGTTACTCACCAAATAGATTCTGAGCTAATGCCGGGAATTCTCAGCAACGTTCGTGGGATGACGTTCCAACTGTGCCTCTATAACAAGCAAAATAATTACACATTACCAAATGTATATTCAGAAGCATCAAACAATGCACATGGAACAATTAAAACGTGTACAATGCATGTTCATGACATTTCCGACATTTCCCATAATTCACATCACAAAGATTCCCCTATGTCTTAGGAACATATAGACACCAGAATTACTCAATTTGGACCTCTATAGGTTCGGATATTACCAAAATTTAATCAATTCTCTCACTTGGATTCAATCCCTAAATCTCAATTAAATCTCACAAAGTCCACAATTCTACATGGAGAGGTAGATAATTGTCTTATGAATCCGACGCCTCAAGAATTAGGCCAATCGGAGGTCAGATGACAAAGATATAAACAAAAGAAGCTTTAGGGCAAAACAAGAGATAAAAGAGTTTGCACTTATTTCCCTCTCTTCCACTATCTAAATTTCTAACATGCATAACTCTTTAAACACTTATCCAAAAATTACAAACAAGATCTCATTGGAAAGATCATAAGAAACCCTACAAGTTCCATGAAGGGCTCACAAACCAATCTCACCTCTAAGGGTGCCAAAAACTACTTCAAAGTTACTGCCCATAAATGACCATATGAACAGTAACTATGTTCTTCCAATCCTCATAACTTCTTACTCATAACTCTAAATAAGGTACATTATATACCATTAGAAAGCTCTAATCATTTTCTACAATCTTCAAGATGACCCCCATATCTAATTCAATCTATAAGAGGGTCAAAAACACAAACAAAGGTTCTACCCAATGAAACAGTAAAACTACCATATGAATAGTAACTGCACTCTACTAAAAAAATCCTATCTTTCCATTCCTTATGCAAAAAATTCCAAAATTTATGTCCAAAGAAAGATAAAAACATGTGCTACACATTCTTCCAAAATTCATAACTTTCCAACCCATTGTCGAAAAATTACATACCATATAGAAATAAAAAGCTCAGACAATATACTACAATTCTCAATAAGGACTTCAAAGCAAATTCCCATTCAAACTAGGTCAAATCCTCTCACTAAAGTGGTTGTCCTGTTAGGGTTTAAGAAATCAACATTTAACCCAAACCATAACAAAACTTTACAAATTTATATCTAACAATCCTTACATCCAAAATTCGCATAAAATACCTAATTAGAAAGTTACAACAATCCTCTAAAACTTTCCAGAAGGTCACTTGAGCCAATTTCACCTTTAACTTTCCAAAATAAATATCCGAACACAAAAAGTACAAAACCTATACACATAAAGTCACTTACACACAAAACATATTTTCAGCTGAATGACCATCTGAACATTAACATACCATAACTTTCAACGTACAAATCAAAAAAAATCATACTTAGTGACGTTAGAAAGCTAACACAAAAATCTTCAACTTTCAGGAAGACTAAATTAGCAAATTCAATCCAAATCAACCTAAAACAAATCATCAAAGTTTCAGGTCTCAAGGTTCAAATTACTGTTCCTACAGCACCTACAACTCACTTTTCATGCCAACTTTAAAATCCTTAAGGTCAGAATTGGACAAAAATTCCTTCATATGAAATCTAGCCATGCTTCTTAATTTTAATTTAAAACAAACCTCAGCTCAATTGGACAACCATATCAAAAGTTATGAGCCAAAATCTGAAACCTACACAAAGTCACATTTTCCAGATTTCCTCCCTACCCCAACTCTTTTCATTTCATCACTTTACCTACATCTATAAGCATCCATTTGAACCTCTAATTCAGCCATAAGTACATCAAAACATTCTCTTGAATCAATAGTCAAGATTTGGCAGCACACAACACAGAAGGTTTTCTTACTTGAATTCTCCATTATTCAACATCAAAATCAATCAAACTAATCCAAAGCATGTTAACAATTTATCTTTTACCAAACATAAACCAATCAAAGAAGCAACCTACCCATACAATTAAACCATAAGCTTTATGAAATTAATGAACCAACAAGCTCAAGAAATGTTTCTACCTACTAACCAAAGGACACAAAACAAGATTCTCACCTAAACAAACTCCAATCTTCAACTCTTAAATCTTCCAAGCTTCAAGCTTTAAGTTTCCAAATCTTCAAACAAAAACACCAACCTCTACTTTACTTCCTCACCTTCGATCATCACAATCATCATAATTTCAAAGCTCAAGTTGGTCTTGGGTGTGACTAAAGGAAAAGCAAGTAAGTAGACAAAAACAATTCTTGATATGGAGGAAGAACAAAAACAACAAAGGAAGGAGGAAGGAGGAAGTTTCGGATGAAGGAGAGAAAGAGCTATGAAAAGTGGGGTTTTAAACTTTCCAACTTGGAAAGTCGTGGAAGACAACACTTAAAAGCACTGTTTTTTAAACTGTCATAGAAAGTAACGTGGATGCTCTCCCAAATTAGATGAGTGGATAATCATCAATGAAAAAGAACTAAAGCTACGGATGAGAGGGAATGTTTTAACTTTCAAAGAGAGTTCTAAGTCTTTCCAAGGAGCAAGTGTCGAGAATGAAAGAGTAGAACAAGACAAAACCATTAATTACTTAAAGACACTTGTCCTGATATTTATTTCGGTTCCAAATTCTACTCCAATTTTTCGTCAAACTCCAATGGCTTAATTTAATAAATCCTAAAGTCATATATCTAATTTTTCAGTGCCATTGGACAGTCATTTTTAGTACCGGAAATCCACTCAGCCTGCCACTTGGCTATTTTTTCCCGATCCGGATATTTTTTCTCAAAAATTCCAGAAAAATTCCTAAAATTTCCTAAAAATGCAAAACACACATAAGTCACCCCAATTCAATTTTTCAAACACACTTATCACATATTTCACAAAAATTTCCATGTAGACACATGCTGGGAAAATGTCATGAATGCATGTACAATCATGTGCATGTACAAAAATTTCCATTCATATTAATATAGAGGCTATAAGATGCATGTGTATGTCAAGATATATTTAAACATTCCTAAATCGTCTCAATTTACCAAAATACCCTTCTCATCGGTGATGGGATGTTACACCACCCCATTCTGTTGTGGTGTCTCCTTAATCGTGAAATGCCTCACAATACCCTCATCTTGACAAACTTCCAAAAAAGGATATGACTTATATTCATCACCATTATCTGATCTGAGAGTCTTGATCTTTCGACTGATTTGCATTTCAATCATCTTTTTCCACTTCAGGAATATCTTTAAGACTTCATCTTTACGCTTCATGAAGTACACTCATACTCTTCTAGAGAAGTCATCAATAAAGGAGACAAAATAGTAGCTACCTCCCCAAGATGCATTCTTAGAAGGTCCTCAAACATCAGTATGAATATAATCTAGAATGCCTTTAGCGTGGCGAATAGCAGTGCCAAATTTCACTCTAGTTTGCTTATCCAATACACAATGTTCACATAATTCCAATTTATATGCCTTTGCGCCTTTCAATAAGCCTTGCTTCACTAATCCTTGCAATGCTTTTTCACTAACATGTCTAAGATGCATATGCCATAACCTTGTAGTATCTGAGCTATCTACATCAATAGCTTCAATGATAGCCGCCCACCAAGAATCGCATCAGGAAAATCCGGAGGTACATCACATGTACCAAAGTCGGAAAACAAAATTTTTGTTACCGGGACTTTCCCAAGGCCGGATCTATGTGTCTCAGATGAAGATTCAAACCTGAATAGCCAATAGAGACTATCTCTAAAGGTATCCACGCAAAGATCAGAAAACCTAACCGGGACAAACCCCTTTGACCTGGGAATAGCTAGAACAAAGTAAAGGCTGCTAGACCCTACCTCTGTCCTTGGAGAGCTTGGAAAGCTTGGAAAATGGTGGAGGAGATGACAAAAACTTGGAGGAGAAGATGAAGAAATGATGGAGAAGATGAAAGGCTTAGGTTTTTCTCAAAAACCTTACTTTCTTCTTTCAATCCACGATGATGACCTTTACAACTTAGGTTTAAAACTTGTTTTTAAACCTTTTATATGTCATATACGTGCATCCTCACAATTCCTCTTTATTGTTTTTGTCCTTTAGTCATTAAAGTCCTTAATGACTAAGCATGATAAAAGAAGCTTCCATGCTTCTCCTCTCCTCATCCACGTACACATTTATATATATATATATATATTAATTAATTCTTTAATTAATTAATAATATATATATATATTAATGCTGAAGTGGTCCAGTCACACTGGGGTCAGCCCTATCGGCCTACCGGGTCCCGGTATGGGATAAACCCCCGAAAACCTTTTTCAGCAATATCGATGTCGCGATCTCATCGGGACATGTCTCGATCTCATCGGATCCATTTAATCCTAATGTTTCCATAATTGGAACTCGGTCCAATACTATTTTACTGATTCTCGAAACACTCTTATGCGTGTGACCCTTTAGGTTCCGGTTATGTTGGCCACTTAGATTAACACTTAATCCGAGCAAGTCATGAGCGACGTCTAGCAACACATCATGACCCCAATTGACCGAAAGTAATTGGTTTGATGAATTCATCACGAACCGGATCACTAACGCTTCCATAGACAATTCTTGTGCAATTCGTCCTTTCATCATCCTATACCCCACTTGGTTATGAGTATGGTCAAAGTGTCAACTCTTACTAGACTAAGTCTAGCCCAGTGATATCGCCTCGCCTTAGGACTCATTACTTTATATGTCCATGAAGACACTCTTCATGACATATTTATGCTCGCCGAGACTTAAAGTAATAATCCCGACAAGAGGCGAGGTATCTCTTACGCTATCACGAAGTGATGAACTTTATTGGCTACTCAATTACCTTGAATACCTCAAGCTGCACCCAAGCACCACCCTATGAGTAACCTCCGAAGGCAACAAGGAATGGAGTCAAAGCACGTAATCAAGATTCAAGATATCCTTGAGTACCTCAAGTCTAAGGATACTTGCACCATTGCTATGATGAGATTATCACTGACATTTGAATAGGACATCCATGTGATGATCTCATGGCAGGTCATCCAATGTACTTACTACCCTTAGTAAGCATCCACATGTCAACTCTAAATATCCCATATTTACAGTTTCTGAGATCCACTGCTTGATCCAATCAATGAGTATAACATATGCTAGTCTATCCGGATTAATGATGTCCAGTCTCATTAATCCTATGACTAGGGAAAATTTAGATACTGACATAATTGCACATGATAGGAATCTCAGGATTATGATCACATCATAATTTCCTTCATGCTATGTCATATATCATGGACTTCATTAATTTGATTAAAGATCAATATCAATTCATAAAGAACATCAAATAAATGAAACATGCCTTTCTTTATTTATTCATAAAGTCTGTACATGATTATGAACAAAAAGCGCTAAAGGGGATTGCCTTTAGGGCACTAATCTAACATGTACTCCCCTATAAAAAATATAAGTTATTTCATCTTGTACCTTTCATCACCACCAGTGCCCTGTACACAGCTTTAAGAACTCCACCCTCTATGGTGATCTTGATACCCTTGGATTCCAATGCTCCTAATGAGATAAGATTTTTCTTTATATTCGGTACATACCGAACATCACTCAATTCTCTAACTGTTCCATCGTGCATCTTCAAACAGATTTTGCCTATCCCTTGTGTTTTGTAGACATTATTATTTCCCATTAAAATAACTCCACCATCCAGCTCCTGGAAGCTAGAAAACCATTCCCGAATGGGACAAATATGATAAACGTAACCTGAATCCAAAATCCACTCCTTGTAGTAACAATCAGCAGATGAACTAGTCAAAGCAAACTCAAAATCATCATCTCCAGATTTTGCAACATTTACTTTAGAACCTACTTTCTCCTTCTCTTTGTTTTTCAATTTGGGGAAATCTTTCTTCCAATGACCCTTTTGACGACAAAAGGCACATTCATCTTTAACAAGAAACTTCCCTCATGACTTTGAACGAGATTTTCCCCGCTTCCCATGTTTTCTTTCCTCTGTTTGTCCCCTTGCAGTGAGTGCCTCAATTTGTGAATTGTGAGTCTTCAATTCCTTCTTACAAAACTTATGATTCACCAATGCCGCAAAAACCTCATCAAGTTTCACCTCGGATTTTCCATACAATAAAGTAGTTGTCAAATGATCATAATCATCAGGCAATGAATTTAACAAACATAGTGTCTTATCCTCGTCAAGAATTTTCACATCAAGATTTGCTAAATCAACAAGTATTTTATTATAATCATTTGGGTATTCGTGCATAGAAATACTTGGATGATACTGAAAATGGAAGAGTCACTTCTTCAAGAAAAGTCGATTTTCTGCGCTCTTGGTCATATACTTTTCCTCTAATTTTGTCCATAACTCCTTAGCAAAAGTTCCCTTCATATAAGGATATTTCAGCTTCTTATGAAGGAATCATCGAATAGAGGCACAAGCATGGAGATTAATTCGCATCCACTGCTTGTCATCCATATCTTCGGGTTTATCTTCCAGAATCATATCCAACTCTTGTTGATACAATATATCCATAACTTCACATTACCACATATCAAAATTATTAGAGCCATTGAATTTATCGACCTCTAACCTTGTCGTAGCGATTGAATGTCTATTGGATGTAGGTGTCGACGATGACAATATCGATTCTCTCTTAAAGGGCTTATCTTTATCTCCAGCCATCTACTCGCCACTATTCACAAATACGTACTGTTTGTAATCACTGTTCACACAAACTGTAGCTCCGATACTATTCACTGCACTGTAACATAGGCACTGTTCATGACACTGTAGCATCAGCACTATTCAAGGGATTGTAGCATCGACACTGTTCATGAAAACTGTAACACCGACACTATTCACAAGAGCTGTAATACCAACACTATTCACTAACACTGTAGTTCCAACAGATTTTCACTCTTACAATATCCCAGTCGAAAAAACTGGAGCTTTGATACCATTTGTTGTGCGAAAACTTTAATAAATTTTGGAGTGAAAATAAAATAACAACAAAAACACCAATATTTTTATACTAGTTTGGCAATGCCTACATCCAGTTTGGAGACGACTGAGTATTTCACTATAATCAATGAAAGCATACAATAGTGTTTATTACTCAATTTTTCAAAAGACCGAAATTAACCCAAACTCAGACACTCCTAATAGAAAGAAAATATTTTTTTCTCTCTCCTAGAAGTTTCTACTCTCTCCTTTCTTTGGAAATATTTTGCTCTCGCTCACACTAGAAACTTTTGCTCTCTTCTTTCTTGAACATTTTTGCTCTCTTCTCTCACTCTCTCTTCCATTGTTGTTGTTTTTTTTATATAGAGAATTTAATGGGTAAAGATGAAGGCTAGCTGCATCGAAATCTACCGAAAAACAAGCCATCGTTTCTTATTCAAAAATTACTGAAAGCAAGCTACAATTTCTGACTTTGAGAAGTTAAGGGTCGTTTGGTTCTACTTCTATTTTTCTGTTGTTATTTTTAGTTTTGTTTCCTGATTTTTGTTTCTATTTTTTTCCTGAAAAAACTGAAAACTTGTTTGGTTGAGATCTGTAATATAAAAACTGAAAACAAAAATTTGTCTGGTTAAGATTTATAATTAAAATTAAAAACAAAAATATATTTAATTTTATTATCATTTTTTTAATTATACTATTATATATGATAATTATAATATAATATATTTTTAAATTAATTAATTATTATATATAATCAATATCAAATAAGCATGTGACACATTCCATCACTTAGCATCAAAACTACAAACGTATCTATCTTAAAAAGAAACAACAACTAATTATGTGAAAACAAATAAAGTCATGGCAGAGTAAGCTTTAGCCTTTAGCAATAGGAAGACTACATGTGAAGACAAATGCTCCTAATGATGCTGCTGCATTAAATGATGGCAGTTGCATTAAATATTGTGAAGACTAACACATAGCATGATCCAGGAAGATTAGGCTCTGCGCATTAAAGGTTGTGTTGCTACATTAAATGATGCAGAGATAAGTGTTCCGCTCTGCTCTACTCTGTCTTTGTGTGCTCTACTCTATATTAAAGACGTGAGAGTGAGAACAAAAAAGCTTCAGAGACGTGAGCTGCAAAGTCGAAGGCGGGAGGAAGAAGAAAACACCTATACCCAGATTTAAAAGACACGAGGATGAAGAAATATTATTTCGGTTCCTTATGAAGAATCAGATGAGGCCTCTATTAAGTTTAGCAGCAGAGGAGGTGAAGCAAAAACTAAAGAGACACTGCATCATCTTCTTTATCTTTACAAAAAATTGCAGATGTTATTCTCAAAGCAAAAGTTTTATATGTTGCTTTTAGTAAGTATGGCTACGTCTCTTTTTCTTTTCATGGTTTTAATATCTTCTATCACGCCTAGTTTTTGTATTTTGTTATGGGTTTGATGTTATGAACAATAAAAATCGCAGAAGCAATAGATAAGTACAAAAACAAACTTGAAGGTGTTGAAGATGCAGAATACAAAGTCAACACAGAAAAGAGAAAAACTTGAATATGTTATATTTTTTAGAGAAAAAAAGTTTATAAAAACCTGTTTTCAAAAATCACGAAAACGTTATTTTTACGTTTTTATAAATTTGTTGCAGTTTTTTTATTTTTAAAAACAAGAAACGACAACAATCCTCGTCCAAACATGTTTTAACGATTTGTTTTTCTTTTTTTGAAAACCACAATAAAAAATGGAAATAAAAAACGGAACCAAACGGGCCCTAAGATTTTTGATTTTGAGACAATAATCTACGTCATCATCGTGACAATTTCACACCGTTTCTAATAGGATCTTGATTTGGTGAATTTGGCATTAGTCTCTTACGCAAGGACTAGGTTGTACAATTTGCAGACCACGTTGCCCTCATAACTCCATCCGAGGATTTTCGGGTGATCGTGATTAATGTAGATTCTGATATGCTTCTGCTTTTTTTCTTTTTTCGTTTTTTTTTTTGGTTGACTATTAATCCAGGCGGTCAATCGGCATATGGTTGAGATTGTATAAAGGAGGGTGCGTAAAGAAATCTACTCTACTTCTGCCTGGCTGTAGATTGCGAAACTATTCTATTATTCATTCACAGGTCATCCACCATGCCAGTTCTCACTTACCACCCCACCCCTGCGTCCTCGATTAGCTCCTCCCTTTCGTCAACTCTTAAAAATCTATCAGAAGTTCCCCTTTTACTGAGCAAATCACATCTCAACTTCAAACCCCTTAACCCCACCTCAGCTACTTTCCCATCCTTTAAACCTCTTAAGTGCACTGCCTCCCCCTCTGATATATCTCTTGTGGATTCTGATACCATTGCCACCTCTGCTTCTTGCTCCACCTCCCACAAATCACTTAAATCTCGTCTTCAAGATGGTGAGACTCTCTACGGACTTTTCCTACTTAGCTTTTGCCCTACCCTTGCAGAAATCGCAGGACTCTCTGGTTATGATTTTGTGGTTGTTGACATGGAACATGGACCAGGCGGCATTACAGAAGCCCTTCATTGCCTCCTTGTTCTTTCTGCCACTGCGACTCCTGCGATAATAAGATTGCCAGACTGCTGTCCTGTTTGGGCCAAAAAAGCCCTTGATCTCGGACCGCAGGGCATCATGTTTCCAATGATTGATAGCCCAAAAATGGCAAGGAAAGCTGTGTTAACACGCACCAACGGAAGGATTGAAGAGGAATTTACGTTGATCTTGTATAAGGAATAAATCCAAGCTCTGGGTATGGCTGGAATGATTGAATTGTTGGAAGAACTTGCGTCGGTTATGAAGAACAAGGAAGAACAGACTTGAATTCGAAAATTGACAAGCAAAACTAACTAAGATACGTATGAAATCAATCCTCACGACACCCCTAAAGACCGCTTTAGGTAACCCTAATGATCGAATTGAATTCAAAGAAAGAACTCAAACACGCCCACAATTGGGAAAGCGGTTGATAAGTGAAATAAGTTCTTAAGGTAACAAGAACAAGAGAAGGTTTGTTTTCTCTCGTTGGAAGCCGGTGGCGCGCACACAATAATCAATCGACCGCTCTAATCGACCTAAAACAAGTCTATAAATACTAGGTTTTAAGTGACTAATGAGTGGGCTAATAATACAAGAAAGCCCAAGTAAATAATAAGTCCAAGAAAGCTAATTAAAATGCCCCATGTCTGGTGCGATGGGTGTGTTTTCACGATCACTTAAGTCCACATAAGTTGGGCTCAAGTGAATTAAAATGCCCATTCATGCAAGTCCTCAAGCCACATGCATATCGACCCAAAGACTTGAGTTAAGTGGATCCATTTGAGTGTGACCCAAATAACTCTCCTCCTATAGGATTAGCATGATGCATGTCTTCCATAAATGAGCCCACATGCGCATACAAAGCCGCTTTGATCCTCTTAGCCCGCGCCTAGTCATTGGCCCAATTGGTATGGACGTGTCTCTTCCTTGGCCTTGATCACGCAAGCTCTTCTTCAAATCAAACCTCCATGCACGCCTTCACCATGCACGCCACCACCTTCATGCACATCGTCATCCATGCCTTTGCTCACATCAGTCCCTCCCTCCTTAAAAGATTCATCCTCGAAGTCAATCCATGTCAAAAGGAGAAAGGTCACAACATTAAAAGTGGCGGAAACATTGTACTCACCGAAGATCAATCTTGTAGGCATTGTCATTGATCTTCTCCAACACCGGAATGGACCATCTCTCTTCGATCCAACTTGGATTTTTTGAGTAGAAATCGCCCTTTCTCAAATGAACCCAAACCCAATCACCTGTTTCAAGATCACTAATCTACGCCCTTTGTTGGCTTGCCGGCGACACCGGTTCTTTTGCTCAATGTGTTGCCTCGCCTTCTTGTGAAGTTCCCTAACCAACTCAAATTTTACGTGTTCCATCTCGTACTAGACAATTCATGCAAAGGTAAAGGTACCAAATCCAAGACAGTTAATGGATTAAAACCATAAACCAACTCGAAAGGCGAAAAACCCGTAGTGGAATGCACACATCTATTATATACAAATTCAATGAAAGGTAAACATTCCCCAAGTTCTCAAATTTCGACCTACAACAAGACGCAACAAAGTTCCCAAGGTCCTATTCACAACCTCGGTTTGCCCATCCATTTGTGGATGACAAGTAGTGGAATATAACAATTTGGTTCCTAACTTGCCCCACAACACACGCCAAAATGGGTCAAAACTTAGTATCTCGATCGGATACAATCGACCTTGGAATGCCATGCAACCTAACAACATCCCTAAAGAATAAGTCAGCCACATGTACAAAGATCATCGGCCTTATGGCATGCAATGAAATGCGCCATCTTACTAAAACGATCCACAACCACAAAGATGTTATCAAAACCTCTCTTTGTTCTAGGTAGACCCAAAACAAAGTCCATAGACAAATCAACCCATGGTTCAAGAGCGCAGGTAAAGGGTATACAATCCATGAGGTTTGACTGCTGATTTTGCTCTGTCTACATGCAATGCACTTCGCACACACTCGCCAACATCCTCATGCATACCAAAGCCAATAAAATGCTCATGCAAAATATCCAAAGTCTTAGCAACCCCAAAATGACCCATCAAACCACCACTATGAGCCTCATGCACAAACAAAGCACGAACGAACAATTAGGCACACACAATTGGCTACCTCTAAACAAATAGCCATCATGCCTATAAAATTTCTGAAACGCAGATGCTCACAAGCAATATACACGAAGCAAAGTCATTATCAAGCATACAACTCCTTTAGTTGCTCAAACCCTAAAAGTTGTGAACTAAGGGTAGTAACCAAGGAATACCTCCTAGATAACGATCAAGAACCACGTTTTCCTTCCCTTGCTTGTCATCGCAGACATATGGAAATGTCTCCAAAACTCCACCCACGTGGCATGTCGTTTGCTCAACTTGCCTTGTCCTTTCAAGTGCTTCAAGGACTCGTGATCCGCCCTAATGACAAACTCACGTGGTGAAGGTAGTGTTGCCACACCTCCAATGCTCTCACCATCGCATATAGCTCCTTGTCATAGGTCGATAGTCGAGTTGTGCACCACTCAACTTCTCACCAAGTAAGCTCTTGGTTTGTTTTCTGCAAAAGCACAAAGACCTATACCAATTCCGAAGCATCACATTCAACCTCAAATGCCTTATCAAAATTTGGCAAGCACAAAATAGAGCAGAACATAATTTTTCTTTCAACAATATGAATGCACGTTCTGTTCCTCTCCCCATACAAACCCCTTCTCCTTCTTGACTATCTCACCAAAGGAGCAATAGTGGAGAAATCTCTCACAAACCTCCTATAAAGCTAGCAAGTCCGTGAAAGCTCCTCACCTCACTCGCAGACTTAGGTGTTGGCCAATCTTGGATGGCCTTCACCTTTTCACTATCTACCGCAACATCACGAGAACTGACTACAAATCCTAAGAAGACAAGTCGATCAATGCAAAAAGTACACTTCTTAAGATTGGCATACAGCTCCTTTCTCAACACATCCAACACACTCCTCACATGCACGACATGCTCATCAATAGTAGTCTATAAACCAAAATGTCATCAAAGTAAACAACCACAAATTTACCAAGAAATGCACGCAATACATGATTCATCAACCGCATAAAAGTCTGGGTGCATTAGTTAAGCCAAATGGCATAACCAACCACTCATACAACCCATACTTGGTTTTGAAAGCAGTTTTCCATTCATCTCCTGGATTCATTCGAATCTGATGGTATCCACTCTTCAAATCAATCTTAGTAAATACACATGCACCATGCAACTCATCAACATATCGTCTAACCTAGGAATAGGTGGCGATACTTTCTGATGATTTTATTCACAAAGACGACAAATCCACGCACATCCTCCGTGTTCCATCCTTCTTGGCACCAACAAGACCGACAAAGACACGGGCTCAAGCTCTCCTCACATGCCCTTTTCCAACAACTCATCCACTTGCCTTTGAAGTTCCTTCGCTTCCTCGTGGTTACTCCTATAGGCTGGCCGGTTTGGAATCGTGCACCGGTATGAAATCGATTTGGTGCTCTATGCCCTCAAGGGTGGCAATCCATTGGGCATCTCCTCCGGAAAGACATCGTGTATTCTCGCAAAAGAGAACTAAAGACACTAGGCAAGGAAGCAAGAGGGTCGGTGTCACCATCAAACACTCCCTATACCTAAGCAACAATAGTGTTCTCTTCGCTCCACTCGCTCTCCTCAAATCTTTCTCTCTCAAACAAACTCACCTTCTTCTCTCGGCTCACTCTTCCTTTCTACCGAAGTTCTTCTCTCCCGACATCCCACTTTCTTTTCCTCTCCTGCAGTCACTCACCTTTGGACCACTCTCAATTTGCTTTTGGGCTTCTTTTCTCTCATCTTTTCTTTTGAGCTCACTACCCAAACCCTCCTCACATTTACTTGCTTTCAACAGTCCAGTACAATTCATGAGGTGATAAGGGTACAAGAGTGAAGTTCCTACCCTTAAACTTAAACGAATACCTATTGGTATATCCATCATGTGCTACCCTTCTATCAAACCGCCAAGGTCTCCCAAGCAACATATGACCAGCCTCCATATGTACTACATCACACAACACCTCATCCTCATATCTACCTCACTGAAAATGACACCAACACCGCTTTGTCACTTTCACATCAAGACTATCATTAAACCATTGAGCTTGTAAGGTTCCGGATGTTTCCTATAAGGTAACCCCAGTTTCTCAACCATGGTGACACTAGCTACATTAGTGCAACTACCCCATCAATGATCGATTACAAACCTTTCCACCCACCAAACACCTCGTGTGAAACAAATTCTCCTCCGATCAAGAGCTGCATCTTTGGCCCTAACACTCAAAACACGCCTAACAACAAGCACTTCCCCGTGACAACCTCTCTACACAATCATCATCATCATCATCACAAGCATTATAACAAGGCAACACATCATTATCACAATCACTATCCTCGTAATCAATTACCCCATTATCCCGCATAAACATAGCCTTTTATTAGGGCATTGTGATGCAATATGTCCATTGCCCAAACACCTAAAGCATTTAATACTAGATTGTTTGCTAGATGAGGCATGAGAATTAGGTGTACCTTTTGGTCGACCCACATTTGGCTTTTTGGGTGTCTCCTCGAGGTCCGCCCTTTGTCTTTCGACTTCTCCTCTCTCTTGGGCCATTTCAACCCCATGATGGACTAAATACCGATCCACTCCTTGCTGCCACTCTACTCTTGAGTTGCCTTTCCACTTTCATGGCCATGTTCACCATGTCCTCAATCTCCACATAGTCTGCAACTCCACCACATTGGCTATCTCTCGATCAAGCCACTCAAAACCGTGCCATAGTCGCCTCTGCGTCCTCTTCTATGTTGGCTCAATCATGGTTATCTCCATCTCTTTGTGGTAATCCTCCACCGATCTAGACCCTTGAGTGAGTCTCGCAATTTTGGTGCATCTCCCTATAATAGTAAGAAGGCACAAACCTCTTCCTCATGCAAGCTTTCATGGCTGCCCAAGTAGAGATAGCCTCTCTCCATTCCTCCTCCCGAAGTCATCAATGGTCCCACCAAATCAATGCATAATCGTAAAACTCCACCGCAGCCTAGCTTTACCTTCTTGTGCTCGGAGAAGTTATGGCACTCAAAATTAAGTCCACCTTCCTCTCCCATTCTAGGTAAGCTCGACGCCATTCCTCCCTCAAGGTAGGAATTTGCATTTTGATGGACTTGATATCTCCATCTAGCGGTTTAATGGCTCACCATTTGTGCCCTCCTAGGTCTGTGGTCAAACTCTTCCTCCTCCTCCTCCTCAATTCCGTCGTCCACATGGTCATATTGTGGTGGTGGTCTCCAAATGGTGGTGGAGGGTGTTGGTGCCTAGCACCACGCCTCCTCGAGGCTCCTCATGCCTCTCTTGTCGGAGTTCACTATCTCCTCCTCATCGCAAAGAAATGCCAAGTTGAACCGCTCAAACTGTTGTTGCATTGCTCTCATGGTAAGAACATTGATATCTCCGGTTTGATTCGCATTAATACCTCCGTTGCTACCATCGCTACCATTACTACCTCCTTCCCGTGACATTGTGAGGAAATAATATACCGCAAAACAACGTTAGTGCAAGAAAAAAAATCCAACTCACAATAATCCTTCACGTGTTTCACTCAAAAGATGTTCTCTCTCCTCGATTTAATGTCACGGCAATGACACCCTCAAATGCACTCACACTCTTGCCTTTTACCACTCAATTTCTCTGAAATTCAAGTTACAAAGTAGAACTATAATTCCTCAAACCAAATTCAATTCCCAAATCGTGGAATGTGGTTCAATATCCAAAACCCCAATCAAGGGAAACCGAGATCCTCCAAGCAAGATTCTGAATGTCAACCAATTCGAGACACAAGGAAGGAAACACGAAACAATGCTAGGACAGAATGAACTCAAACAAAATGAAGAATAAGAAAGACAAATTCAAACAAGTAATACCAAGATCAAAGAAGACAATTTTGGAACAATTGGAATTCAAAGAACACGTAAATAAGGCTAGAACAATGGAATCGATGGAAATTCCCAAAATTTTGAAGCGGTATGTTAAGACTAGTGCCACTCAATTCGATGAGCTAAATCAAAGGAAAGAAGAAAATTTTAAGTAGGCCTTTTTTTTTACTTTTTTTACCTCTGTTTTGGGAGAAGGTAATCAACACGAGTTTCAAGAGAATTAGATGAATCCCTAACGAAAAATTTTGGATGGGTTGTGTAGTTGACGCTGAATGAAAAGATTTCTCAAGAACAAGAACACAACAAGATCCAAAGACAAGAACGACAAGAACCCAGTTTTCAAGAACAAGAACAAGATCCAAAGACAAGAACGACAAGAACCCAGTTTCTCAAGAACAAGAACAAGATCCAAAGACAAGAACGATAAGAACCCATATTTCTCAAGAACACAACAAGATCCAAAGACAAGAACGAAAAGAACCCAGATTTCTCAAGAACACAACAAGATCCAACAGAAGAACGACAAGAACCCAGATTTCTCAAGAACACAACAAGATCCAAAGACAAGAACGACAAGAACCAGATTTTCAAGAACACAACAAGATCCAAAGACAAGAACGACAAGAACCCAGATTTCTCAAGAATACAACAAGATCCAAAGACAAGAACGACAAGAACCCAAGAGAGACAAATTAGAATTTACCTCCGCCAAGGCTTTGATACCAAATAACACGCACCAACCAAGGATTGAAGAGGAATTTCGCTGATCTTGTATAAGGAATAAATCCAAGCTCGGTATGGTGGAATGATTGAATTGTTGGAAGAACTTGCGTCGGTTATGAAGAACAAGGAAGAACAGACTTGAATTGAAAATTGACAAGCAAAACTAACTAAGATATGTATGAAATCAATCCTCACGACACCCCTAAAGACCGCCTTAGGTAACCCCGATGATCGTAATTGAATTCAAAGAAAGAACTCAAACACGCCACAATTGGGAAAGCGGTTGATAAGTGAAATAAGTTCTTAAGGTAACAAGAACAAGAGAAGGTTTGTTTTCTCTCAAGTTGGAAGCCAAAGTATCGCACACAATAATCAATCACCGCCTCTAATCGACCTAAAACAAGTCTATAAATACTAGGTTTTAAGTGACTAATGAGTTGGGCTAATAATACAAGAAAGCCCAAGTAAATAATAAGTCCAAGAAAGCTAATTAAAATGCCCCATGTCCGGTGCGATGGGTGTGCCTTTCACGATCACTTAAGTCCACATAAGTTGGGCTCAAGTGAATTAAAACAGCCCATTCATGCAAGTCCTCAAGCCACATGCATATCTGACCCAAAGACTTGAGTTAAGTGGATCCATTTGAGCTGTGACCCAAATAACTCTCCTCCTATAGGATTAGCATGATGCATGTCTTCCATAAATGAGCCCACATGCGCATACAAAGCCGCTTTGATCCTCTTAGCCCGCGCCCTAGTCATTGGCCCAATTGGTATGGACAGGTCTCTTCCTTGGCCTTGATCACGCAAGCTCTTCTTCAAATCCAAACCTCCATGCACGCCTTCACCATGCACGCCACCACCTTCATGCACATCGTCATCCATGCCTTTGCTCACATCATGTGTCGTATTGCAGGTTCCCACCGGCAGGTCTCCGAGGATCAGCCCATACAGTGGTTAGAGCATCTAAGTATGGAATTGAGCAGGGGTATCTGAGCAATTATGAAGATGAGTTGCTAATTATGTGCCAAGTGGAAAGCGAGGAAGGGGTGAAGAAAGCAGAGGAGATTGCTGCTGTTGATGGGGTTGATTACATACAAATGGGACCATTGGATTTGAGTGCTAGTATGGGGTACTTGCGGGACCCAGGGCACAAAAAGGTTAGAGCTATGTTGAGGGCAGCCGAGAAGGCAGTGTTGGGGTCCAAACCAGGGAAAGGTTGCGGAGCCTACTTGGCTGGTTTTGCTATGCCACATGACGCACCTGCCGACCTCAAGTCCCGTGGGTATAACATGGTTTCCGGTTCTGTGGATGTGGGCCTGTTTAGAAGAGCTGCTTTGGACGATGTGAAGAGCTTCAAGTTGAGTTTGTCAGAAGGTTCTGATGACGAGAGTGGTGATTCAAAAGATGAGTACTGGAGTGAGTGAGATGTTACCTGAAGTGCATTAATGTGTTATGTTTTTGTGATAATAAAAAGATAATTCGTTTTTGTTTCTGCTGGTTTCATACCTTCAAGTAATGATACGCAGGGCTACATATGGACTAAGAATATAGGATGCGTGCATTTTCACTGCACTAATATTCTGTACCAAAGTTTATGTGCTCCTTTTATCCCGTAAATGGACGAAGAGTTAAGTTTTTCTTTATATTTTCTTTTTAAATAATGAATATATTACAGCCATAAAAGGCTGAACAAGAGAGCTCTAATTGTATATAAGAAAATGTGGAAGGATGAATATCAAGTGTTACAAAAAAATCAAAAGATTAGTGTATAGTGAAGGATTCTAATAAGCTTATGCAATACAAGAAAGTGCTAATTGATTCCCCACTTAGTAAGTTGTTCCTGGATGAATGAATATTTCTTCTTGTAGACAAAGGTGTGTGCTTTAGTTATGCCATATATAGCTTGTAAAAAGCTTTCTTTGCTAGTGACATTATCAATGAAGATTCTTTTGTTTATTTAAGCTCATAAACCAGAGACCAAGTAGCTAAAAGCCAATTTGAAGATTCATAAATCCCTTACAAGAGGAATCTTAATGTTCAAATTTTGTTTAATAATGCCAATCCAGAGAATTGGAGATTGCTGACACTGCAAGGTTGAATAACTGCTTTTGCCATAGGTACGTGTTATAATGGCATTGAAAGAATAGATTCTTTATATTTTAAAGGGATGATTTACAAAATATACACCAATTTAGTAAATGAGAGAATTTGACTAATCTGTCAAAAGTGAGAAGTGTGATTTTGATAGCTTGTTATAGTATGATTGAAGATCTAGGTGAATGATGTTTAAGCCACACTACTTTGAGTCAAAGTTCAACATAAGAAGGGTTGCTAAAGGGAGACCAGTAGGAACTATTTATGTAGCTACCAAAGGGAGTGAGATTCCAAGAAATAGAGTCTTCAGCTGAATTGTCTAATGTGTAGCTGAGGAGGAATTAGGTAATGCTTAGAGTAGGATTGAATCTATTAAGGTTGTTAATTGATTGTCCTTCAACAATCTGAGGCATTAGTTGGGATAATTTCTTTTAGGGGATTGGCTTCAATAACAGAATTTGGGGGCCCAATTGTCATACTAGAATAAGGTACTCTTTATCATTCTTGACAATAGATCTACAGGGATCCTTAGTGCTCCATCTTAGCTTAAATAGGTGATTCATGAGGAAAGAGGCATTTGTTAGAATCTTGGTAGCAATGTTCTGACCCTTGATATAGTATATTTTTTCCCATTTAACACATTGGATAAGTCTCAAAGTCTTTTAACTAATAGAACATAATTAAGGTTTTTGACAGGTAAAAGACCAAGACCATTGTACTTTCTATGCAAGCAAACTTCAAACCAGCTTATTTTGTTGCTTACATTTTTGCTATTGCTAATTGACCATAAGAAGATTCAAAACATTTTTTTATATTGTCTTGATAATAGCCTAAGGAAATACAATATGACAGGCCCATTGTGAACTTAAAGAAGAGAGTACAGATCTGATTAGTTGACATTTGCTAGCTAGAGAAAGTGATATAGAGGACTAACTTTGTAGCACCCCCTTACCATAGGGTATACACCGGGACGCCCGTAGGTCATTCCGATACATATCCTACGATAAGGGTGAACTACGAACAATCACTAACACTTCACATGGCATCAATAATCATAAAGTATCAATATGAAAATCACTAATTTTTTGAAACCATAAATTTTTCTCATTTTATATCATCAAAAGTAGTAATTTACACATCTGTCTTTTTTTCACTGTCTGTACATTATTCCAAAAAGGAAATCAAATACAAAAAAAACCCTAACTAGGTCATCTCTCAAAAAGTGCCAGTTGACCGACCTATGAGCCATGACTTCTCTTGCCAACACGATCTACACGACAGGAAAAGTCTCTCTGGAGCTAGGAGTCTACTCTCTCGGTTCTAAAAAATAATTTACAATTTTTAGTGAGTTTGCGAACTCAGTGAGGACCTATCATCGATGGTCCACTCAATTCATGCATAGTCAAACAAATCACAGTTATACCATAATAGCCTATTCAGAATTACCACATGATTAATCACATGAACACAAGGCGTTTTGCCTTTCACTCAATCAAGACATTCAATCAAATGCATATGTAATGCGTATGTGACCTTTTTTTTTCAATTTATTACGTTGTTGTGACCGAGCGCCTAAACTGTCCCATTTAGGGCGCATTATTCGGTGAGCTTGAGGTTCTGAGTCACTGTAGGCTCGAGGCATTACGTTGAGCTTGAAGCTTTCGGTGGCTGCTCCGGTCATAACTGCCAAATTACTGATCATGCATTTATGCATGGGATGCATATGACAATATAAAATAAAGCCTACATCCAAATTAATCCCAAATCAATGCAGTCAACAAATAGTTCACAAAATCACAATCACAACAGAACACTCCTATGTCATAATCTCCCACATACATCGGACACCTTCAGTCCGAAATATAGGCATAAACAAATGCAATAGTCCCACCATTATTCTCCACAGTTTTATAAGTGCAAAATATAAACAAATTATAATTGAGGAACCATCTAGGTTACTCACCAAATAGCTTCCGAGCTAATGCCGGGAAGTCTCGATAGCGTCCGTGGGATGACATTCCAACTGTGCCTCTATAACAAGCAAAATAATCACACATTACTCAATGTATGTTCAGAAGTATCAAACAATGCACATGGAACAATTAAAACGTGTACAATGAATGTTCATGAAATTCCCGGTACCATTATATAATTCACATCACAAAATATTTTCCTATGTCTCAGGAACCCATAGATACCAGAATTACTCAATTTGGACCTCTATAGGTCCGGATATTGTCAAAAGTTAATCAATTCTCTCACTTGGATTCAATCCCTAAATTTCAATTAAAATCCCACAAGTTCACAATTCTACATGGAGAGGTAGATCATTGTGAATTCGATGCCTCGAGAACTAGGTCAATCGAAGGTCGGATGACGAAGATATAAGTAAAAGAAGCTTTAGGATAAAACAAAAGATAAGAGGGTTTGCACTTATTTCCCTCTCTTCCACCATCTGAATTTCTAACATGCATAACTCTTTACACAGTTATCCAAAATTTACAAACAAGGTCTCATTGGAAAGGTAATAAGAAACCCTACAAGTTCCATGAAGGGCTCACAAACGAATCTCACCTCTAAGGGTGCCAAAAACTACTTCAAAGTTACTGCCCATAAATGACCATATGAACAATAACTGTGTTCTTCCAATCCTCATAACTTTTTTCTCATAACTCCAAATAAGGTATATTATACACCATTAGAAAGCTCTAAACATTTTCTACAATCTTCAAGAAGACCCCCCAATCCAATTCATTCTATAAGAGGGTCAAAAATACAAACAAAGTTTCTGCCCAATAAAACAGTAAAACTACCATATCAAAAGTTATGAGCAAAAATCTGAAACCTACACAAGGTAACATTTTCCAGATTTCATATCCAACTCAACTTATTTCATTCTAACACCAATCCTACATCAATAAGCATCCAATTTAGTCTCCAATTCAGTCCCAAGTTCATCTAAACATTCACTGGAATAAAAAGGCACCAATTGGCAGCACACAACACAAAATTTTCTTACTTGAATTCTCCACTCATCTATCATCATTCTAACATCAAATCCAATTAAAAACCAATTCAAAACATAGTCATCATTCATCCTCACACATCCATACACTTATACCCAAACAATCTAACCACTATCTTTATGAAATTTATGCACAATTAATCACCATAAATGCTTCTAATTACCAATAAAAGAATAGACAACTTCATTCTCACCTAAACAAGCTTCAACTCTTCAATCTTCCAAGCTTCACTCAAACTTCTCAACCTTTCTTCACACCTACGGTTACCACTCTTTAAGGCAAGGATTGAGATTTTTGTGCATAAAAGAAGAGAGAGCTCATAGGGTATGAAGGTCTAGATAAGTGGAGAAAGGAGGAGCAAGTAAGAAAACAAGAGAAATTCTAAGTATAGATGAAGTACACCAACGATGGAGGAGAGGAAGAAAACCTACGGATGAGAGAATTTGATAAACTTTCAAAGTGATTTTAAACCCTTCCCAAGGAGAAGTGTCGTTGGTAATTGAATGGAATAAGACAAGTCTAATAAATGAAGGAGGACACTTGTCTTTTAATTAGAAAAAGACAAAAAAAATCCATTTAATCCTATTTAATAAAGAACATTAATACAAATAAATCTTCCATCTAATGCTAATGGCTCAAGTAAAAATCCCAAAATCCTTTGTCCAATATTCCATTGTCATTAGGTGGAAAATTTCGGTATCAGAAACCAACCAGTCCGCTACTTGGCAATTTTTTCGGTCCGGGAAAATACCCCGAAAAATTTCAGAAAAATTTCTGAAATTTCCTAAAAATATAAAACACACATAAATCACTCCAATTCAATTTTTCAAACACAAATTTCACAAATTTCACAAATAAATACATATGCTGGGAAATGTCATGTGCAATCATGTGCATGTGCAAAAATTATCATTCATATAAATATAGAGGCTATATGATGCATGTGCATGCCGAGATATATTTAAACATTTCTAACCCGTCCCAATTGACCAAATTACCCCTCCCATCCGTGATGGGATGTTACAAACTTTCAATTTTGCTCCTGATTTTTTCAATAAGAGGCTTGAAGTCTAAAAAGAAAGGCTTAATGGAGGAGATTGGAATACCAAGATACTTTACAAGTAGATGATCTAGCTTGAAGCCAATAGTTATTGTCAATCTAGCTGCAAATTTTATTGTAGTTATTGAAGTAAATAAGTTAGATTTGTCCCTATTAATAACAAGGCCTAACATACTATTGAAGACTTTTAAAGCTTTAACGATGGATATGATAAAGCGATTGTCAGCTATGGAGAAGACAAATACATCATCAGCAAAACTCATACTAACTTTACCAAGCTTCTTGCATTTAGAATGAAATTTGAATACTCCTTTCATAATGGCATTTCTTTTAAGTGGTGTACATAACACTTCAAAGACTAAAGAGAATAAGTATGGGGAAATAAGGTCACCTTGTATGATGCCTTTAATAGCACGGATACATTCGGTAGGCTTACTATTCACTACAATTCTATATGAAATAATTAAGATGCATTGATGGATCCATTATATGAAAACATTACGGAAGCAAAAAGCTTTTTAAAAAAATGAGGATAAATTTTCCATCAACCTTATTATAAGCTTTCACAAAATCAATTTTTTAGCGCACAATTTTTCATGTTGTTCTTCTTAGTGTAGTGTTTGAACAGCTCTAAGCTAGTGCAATATTGTCACCAATTTGTCTTTTAGGAATCTAAACAGACTGAGATGAATTAATAAGTCCAAGAAGTATTGGATGCAACCTTAAAACAATCACTTTAAAAATAATTTTGTAGCAGGAGATGGGTTTGTAATCTTTTAAAGACTTGTATTATTTCCCTTTAGGAACTAAAGTGATGAATGTACTGTTTATGGCTTTCAAAAGATTACCACTATTAAAGAATTCCAACACTGCTTCAAATACCACATTGCCTAAAATGGACCAATTTTTTATGAAAAATGTATGCTGAAGCCTTTTGATCCTAGAGCTTTGCAAGCAGTTAGAGATTTCAAAGCATTTTCAATTTTAGATCTGGTAATAGAAGAAGTTAGAGGTTTTACTTTAGGAGTAGACAGTTTTTGTTGAACTATTTTCTCAATAAAATCTATAAAGGAGCAAGTAGATGAGGGAGAGTCAAAAAGGACTAAACATAGCGTGAAGTTTCATAGATGAATTGACTAAAAATAGCGTGAAGCTTCATAGATGAATTGACTTTGAGTTTGAAGCAAAAATCCATTGGTTTCAAGTGTAAACATTTTGTTTGAGGTATTCCTTTCAACGAGAGATCTCTGAAAAAAAAGTTGTATTTTTATCTCCATCTTGTAACCACTTAATCCTAGATCTTTGTTTCAATAGAAAATAGTCAAAGTTAACTATAAGTGAGTAGTTATTTAACGCAATTTTTCTGCCTCTTGAAGACTTAGACAAGTAGGATTGAAGTATAGGTCATTTTGAGCTTTATTGATATCAAATTTGGCAGTGTTAAGCAAATGATGAATATTTCCCACATTTTTCTTACAAAAAGCTTTAATCGTATCTTGGATGCTAATTTTCATAGAATATTGAAATTTATTGAAGTTAAAAAAATGAAGAGCCAAAACTCTTCTAACAGCATCCTAGAAACCAAATATGGAGGTTAGAAAGTTATTGAATCAAAAAAGTTATTGGTAAGTGCATGTTTTGGTCCAAACTTGACATCCATTAGAGAGTATTCACAAATGCTTGTGTTGGAGAAAATGACAACAATGTTAGGAAATTGTTGCAACCAAAGCAAAATGGATAAGCCTCTATCATGTTTTTTCCTTAAGAAATGTTCATTGTTGTGTTCATTGCTCTAAGTAAAAAAGTTGCTCCTAAGGTAAATCAAAAACTTGTAAGTCAACCAAGAAACATTTAATATCATCATAGATAGGTATGTTGGAGTAATGACCTTCAAATTCATCTTAATGAATGATGTAATTGAAATCACCAATCAAGATCATGGGGAATGGATACTAGAAGCTAACTCTTTTAGCTTACTCCATAAGGAAATTCTTTAAAAGCCATGATTGAGAGCATATATAACAGAAATATCTAACACTTTACTAAGATTTTTGGAGAAGAACTATAAATGGATTAACTAGTTAGTAATGTTGGAACTAATTATGTCAATCTTGTTACTATTATACAATCCTAGAATTCTCCCACTAGCGTGATAATCTTGATTAGAAATGGACCTTTAGTTATTAAACAAAAAAATGCAGGTGGCTATTGATGTTTTTCTTCATTCTGGTTTCTAAAATACCCATCAAGTATGACTTATTTTCAATAATAAAGTCTTTGATTATTTGTTTATTTATAGGGGAATTTATACCCCTAATTTCTAAGAGTATATAGACATTAAGAAGTAGAAGAAGAAGTATACTTCTTTTTACATGATAATTACTTCTTTCTACATGATAATCTCTTTGACACATTTTTGAAATTAGCTTCAATAGTTAGTGCTTGGTTATGATTACTAATTTAAGTTCAATATCTTCAATTAAAATTTCATTTTTAGATGGAGTATCTACTTCTATGATATCTACAAGATTATTATTGTTTGTATGATGATCAACACAGTCAATTTTGTGCTTATCAATGACTACCAACATATTAGAATGGGAACCCACACTGATATCTCCAATAAGTACTTGAACCTATACTTCACACATTAGTTCCTCAAAGCTGCTTGTTTTGAGTAATTTGTCAGTTGGTTGTCATGTTTTCATTTGTTTAATTGAAGGGGCTTGTGTGTAAATATAAACTTAACTGTTCCTTCAATTTATCATCATACTTTATAATTGATATCTCCTTAGGCCGCTTAGCAAATGCATTAGCATCCATATATATTCTAGCAAAATTAACCCTTTTGATTTCGGCTATAACGTTATCAAGATATAAAGGTCTACCAATTAAACTAGCTAAATAGCTCAATCCTTTAGTGGTCCAATATCTAAGGTATATCATGTATACAAAGTCATAAAGGGATGCTAGTTTGCATTATATCCTTAAATTTAACACCAGATCTCTAAGCTTAGATTAGGAAAGATTTATTGTAAATATGCCAAAGACTAGACTTAAAGACTCCATCCACTACATAAGAAGAAAACACGACATAAAATGAAGATTTGAAGAACAGAGGGGATGCATAACCTTGCATTAGCCCGTGTACTTCTCTCAGGCTATACAGGTTTATGAATTCTGGAGATTTTGGTTGTGCGGAGTTTGATTCCCCACCATACATCAGCCTGTACATCTCCCAGAGCCCTAAATTTCACTATAAAATAACATGAATGGAGGCAAACTTAAGAGGGTAGACATTAAGGGGCAATTTCAAATATGGTGATCATTTTATAAAGGGTAGTTTCCATCTAAAGAAGTGGAAAACAAGAAAAAATCATCAAAAGATCCATCAGAATGCAAGATCAGACCTCTACTTTGCAAGCATATTCAATAAAAGACAAACAGAGAGATTTAGAATTATGAACCCATCGTTTGTAATTCATTTTTCTTTCTATTAATTTGATTTCGTGTCTAATCATGTTGGGACCCGATCCGGGAACCGGATCCCAACCGGAATATAGGAAACGGATATGAAGAACGAGACGAATTCAACTTGGATAAATTGAATTCGATAACGACAAACAAAGCGAAAGCGGAATCAAAGAAAGTGAAGGATCACGTAGCGGAAATGCAAACCGAACCGAATTAATCAACCTGAACAAACATCGACATCCGTTGCAAACATGAAGTATAGGAAACTAATCACGTTGGAAACCCTAAGAAGTACCATTCCGAAATCCGGTATAATTTTTTTTCTTTTCTTTTCCTTATACTCATTTATCAAACTCATACAAAGCTTTGAATCAAATACAAATAATTCCCACATTGGAAATTCATCCATATACAATCTCAAATTTTTCATACTCTTATATACACTCATACATATCCAAAATCTATCCCAATTTTATCAAAAATTCGGCAGCATAACGGCTGCATTTATCCTATCCCAAAAATTCCTGCAAAGGCAAAACATACTTCTAATATCACAAAATCCAAAATCATCATCGGACCCTCCCGTCCGGAATCCATAACACCAACAGGAACGCACATCTAAACCTAACACTTCATAAATCCTCAATGATTATATAAAATCTCAATCAATCCCAACCACATTCAATATCTCAAATCCATATACAAAATCCTCATTCAATATCCAATTACAAACATAAAGCATAATCATACTCAATTATGATCATAAAATCAATATCCAATTCTCGAATTCATATACATCCCGTAATAAGCGCTTATATACACAAAAGGCAATTCAAGCCAAAACAATATCAATTCTCAATTTACACAAAAATACAAATGCGGCAAAATCAAACTTGACGCTCTTTCATCCGATCTCCTGCTCGAATACCTGGAGATTGGGATGAAAGGGGGTGAGCTCGGAAGCTCGTGGATAATATATTTATAAATTGAAACATAAGCGAAAATTATCTTTTCAAAATTTTCAAACATTTCCCATTCGGAAATTTATCCAAAAATTTATTTTCAAACCTTTCAAAACATTCATAAACCTTCATCAACATTTTCTAAAATTTCCAAATCTTTATTTATTTCAAATATTCATAAACACTTACTTTCTCATTTCTCAAGTTCTCAAACTTTTCACAATTCATGCACAATTTCAAACATGAATGCATCACGTCATAATGCATCACAATACAAACAGAGCAAAATCACATAACACATCAAAATGGTTTTATGTTGGATCCCACACCCCACCCGTAGGTGTTTGCAGGTTATACTGCGGCGTGTGTTTGCGGGTTATACCACGGCATCCAACACAAATCACAATAACATATTAAATGGTTTGGTTTGGTCCATAACAGGACGTACTGCACATTTCCGCATGGCGGTCATGTGCAGCCGTGAAGGGAGTCCGTGATCGAAACCCCATTGCCTCTTGCGGGCAGCCGAGCGAAGGCTTAAACAAGTAGAGACAGTGCACTGACTCACAAAAGGACCCGACCAAACCCACATAGCACATAAGCAAAACAAAATTTCAGATTGGCCGAAGGCACTTTTCAAAATCTTATTTTTCTTTAAATTTTTCATATCATATCATCATAATGTGTCATAAATGACACAAACATATATCCATATGAATTCATATAACAAATCGAATGCAATTCACTTCATCACTTAAATCACATATTCATCAAATTCATCACAATATATGCACTAATTCTTTAAATCATTTATACCATAACTCAAATAATTTGAAAACCACGAATTTCATAAATCTTGCATTTTCTAAAACTCATTTTAACCCTTTGAAATCATAATATCAAACATTTACAACCTTTTTCAACCCATTTTATCAAAGGAAACTCTACAATTTCCCTGAAGAACTCAAAATCAAATTAGGTCTCGAAAGAGGTTGAAAACTCACTCAAAGATTCTATCCAAAACAGCTTTTCCTAAACGACTTCCAATTTTTAATCGCTCATAACTCCTTGCCCCGATATCGAAAAATTGCAAACTTTATATCAATGGAAAGATAAAAACATCATCTAAAACTTTCATGAAGACTACTTACTCTAATTCAGACTAAATCTATGCGACGAGTGGCCTCGAAACCTAGAATACACAAATCTATACTTAATAGCATTTTCAAAACAAAACTTATCTTCAGAAAATCATATCTTTCAATCCCGACATCGAAAAATAGCAAACTTTATGTCCACAAAAATCTCTCGACAGAGGCTACAATGTTCATGTTGATCTCTTTCTCGAATTTTGCCTAAATCAAAAAGTCAACTTTTTCCTCAAAAAGTCAAACTTTAAGCGAACTTTGACTGATCATAACTCTCACTCCCGATATCGAAAAATATCAAACTTTATGGCTACAGAAAGCTCTTGACATAAACTACAAATTTCCACAAGATCATTTTCTCAAATTCTTCCAAAATCAAAAAGTGAACTCTTAAGTCAAACATTTTATCTCCAAAAGTCAAACTTTCTAAATTCTTCAAATTTTCACACTTTTTCTTTTTAATTCTTACTATTTAACTTCATTTCAATCAACTCATCCACTTTCTTTTCATAATCCATATAAGTTCACTCAAATATCAAAGTCCTCAAAATTAAACAATTCTTTTCTCATAATTTTTTTTAACTTCATCAAATTTCCTTAAATTCATAATTTTCTCACCAATTTTTTTCTCACTTAAATTCATTTTAATATTTCTAATTTTTATCAAAAGTTCGGAGTCCAACAAATCATGTGTATCTAAATTCCTTTAGTGTCTAGGTGAGATGAGCCTTATGTTGATACTTTATTTTGAATCTTTTATTAATGCAATTGGTTCCAATGACATATTGTGATCGAATTACGTGTTTTATTTATGTTCTAATAGATCTGAAATATTAGATGTTGGGCCCCAAAATTTTTTATTTCTAATTGATGTATTAAGTATGAATTGTCCTGATTGTGTGATTTATTGCTTAGTTTGATTAAATTGGAAGTATTAAGGGAAATTTTAGATTAAGTTGAGTATAGTGTGGTGTAAGTGAAAATGTTTGAGGGCAAAATGAGAAGATCACTTAAGTTGGAGAGGTTAAGGCATTGCATGGAGGGGCAAATTGGTCTTTGCTCTTTCCATTTAGGCTTAAGGAAGAAAATTAGAAGAAAAGAGTGAGAAGAGAAGAGAGAAGAGTACCATGGGAGAGAGGAAGAAGAAGGAAAAGGAGGGGAAAGCTAAAGCCTTTGGATTTTTGAAGAATTGAAGCTTCTCCAAGTAAGTATAAGCTTCTTTACTTCTTGTTTGGGTTGGATGGAACCCTAGGATAGCTTAGAATGTGTAGGTTTCGATGGATAAGAAGTATATGGAAAAATGGTAAAATTTCTTTGGGTTGATGACCTTGTGGTGTTTGTGACTGATTTTAAGGTTGTAATGAGTTTAGAACTGAAGTATAAGACATGATTTAAGTTTTAGATGTGTTGTATTTGCAAAATGGGAGGATTATGGATGAAGGATGGGGGAAGAATCGAGTTCGGGAGAGTTTCACACAGACGTCATGGTGTGAGGGTGTGCTGCCGTGGTGCATGAAGGGTGCATCAAGCGCGCATGCATGCTGCACGCCATGTGTATTACAGGCCATTCGCATTGTGCAAGCCTTAACCTTCGCCTTGTGAGCACTAGCTTTCAGCACAGAGGTATTTTGGTATTTTGGGCATAACTTTTGTTGTAGATGTCCAAATTAGGTGATTTTTGATTCGTTGTGAACTAGAGCCTTAGGGCTACAATTTTATGAAGAAAGGAAGCTTGGAAACAGTCTCTAAAGATCTGAAAACATGGATGGAAGTCGAGTATAGATTTTAGCGTTAGCACTTTTGATTTTCAAAGCTTTACGAATTTCCTTTGAATGTTGTTTGAATGAGAACTTGGTTTGTTATAGTAAACCAAGCAGACCTTACCCAAGAGCAAGAAGAGGAAGGACAACCTTAAGCTTGGATTATCAAGCGATATTAGGTGGGTAATATATTTATAGTTGTTGTGTGTATGGGCAAATTATCTTGCTTGCTTGTATGTGAGTGTGGCATTGAAATTATTAACAATGTATTGTGATTTTGATTATTTATTGCCTTGAAAAGCATTATGGCATTTTGTATGAATGGAAAGATGAAGAAGCATGATGATCATGAAAAGTATGAAAGATTTTGATAAAATGATACAAGCATGAAATGAATGAATATGTGCTATGTTTGGGCGAGAGAGGAACATTTCGTTAGTCACGTGCACGTCGACGTATAGCCTTCTCCCGGCTGCCCATTTGAGGCCACGAGATCTTGAGAAATCGGACTCGTTTTGTTCACGTTATAAACTTCGGTTTATCCGTTTTGTTCTACGGAACTCTCGAGCCATTTGTTGTGCATTTCATTATTTATTTGTTAGGTAGAATGCATAATTAATTGTTATGTTGTGATGCAAAAATTACGTGGCATATTCTGATGATGGCTATAAGATTGTGAATAAGTGTTAAGTGTTGACTTGCTATATACTTGTGGATATATATATATGCTTGAATGTGTGGCTCGTCTCCAATGGCTATAAATGTATAAGCCATTGAGCTTCGCAGCTCACCCTATTATCTCCCACTCCTCAGGTGTAGAACGAGAAGATCGTTGATCCTTGCAAGGCATCGGAAGCTCCAAGATAGTTAGAAGCTTGTGTACTAAGTTAGTTTTTGGGTTAGTTTTCCAAGCATATCAACATTGAGCACCCTTATGTATTTGGATTTAAGCATTGTTATGTATTGTTCTATGTTATGAATGCTCATTCAATTCCTTCAGATTGTAATGACTTGAAGTTTCCTTATTTTTGTGTATGTTAAAATGTCAGATAGATTGAATGGGTATGTGTTTGTATGAATTTACATATATGTTGGGAACGGGTTCAGTTTTTGGGGAGTTCGCCGCGGCGAGCCAGTCCTTCGCCGCGGCGCATTCCTTGGGTGTTCACTGCGGCGTGATGTTGGCTGTTCGCCGCGACGTGTACCCGCGGGTTCGCCACGGCGAAGCCAAGTTTTGACCGCGGTGAATCATTTCTGCGATGTGCTCGCCGCGGCGAGTCCTCCTCTTCTCGCTGCTGTTTCCTTTATTTTTTGGATGTTTTCAATTCTTCCTTCGTGTGTCCCCTTCTCGCCGACCCTAAGCGGTCACCTCGGGATAGGAAACGAGACCCGGACCCAACATGTTTGGTATCAGAGCGCCTAGGTGGTGTGTCCTCGGCTTAGAATGCGTAATAGGATGAGTTGTTTGATATATGATTATTTGTTGCATTGTTAATTTATTGATTGCATTAAGTGATATGCATATCATGCATACATGTAGGAATTAAGATGGACATGTAGCTAATCCTTAGTGTTTATATTTGAAGGAGTAAGATGCCACCTCATAGAAGGACACGAGGAGTTCTGCAAAGATCTGTTGCACCTGACTTCCCGACAAGAGAGGAGAGTATTGATGAGTCGATAGCCCCAGGAAATGCTGAGGCTTCTGTAGGGTTAGATAATGAGCCCATTCCATCACAGACACAGAAGTCGCCAGTTCTGCAAGAGCGAGTGCCTCAGTTGGATCCAAGGATGTTCCAAGCTTTCACTTAGGCATTTGTCTAAGCTATGGGTCAGATGCCACAGCCTTCTGCTTCAGCCCCAGCTAAGAAGGGGAGACGGTTTGACAAGTTGAGGAAGTATAGAGCAGTGGACTTCTACGGGACTACTGATCCTGAGGAAGCCGAGACCTGGTTGAGAAAAACCGAGAGAGTATTGAATCAGATGGAGTGTGAGGATGATGAGAGGGTTGTTTATGCTGCAAGTCTGCTTCAGGGCGATGCCTTGCATTGGTGGGAGTGTATACCGGGGAGTCAGCTAAAACTGATAGGGTTGACATGAAAGGACTTCCTTGCTGCTTATAGGAAAAAATATCTATCTGAGGTGTATATTCAGCAGAAGAGAAGGAAATTCCTCAATCTCACCAAGAGGGAGATGACGGTTAGTGAATACGAGCGTCGGTTCACTCAGTTGTCGAGATATTCTTCAGAGATGATGTTGAGTGAGGCTGCTAAATGCCGCCGATTTGAGTCAGGTCTACACCTAGCCATCAGAGAGAAAGTGGTAGTGCAGAATTTTGGTGACTTTCAACAGTTGGTTGAAGCAACGTTGAGGGTTGAGCACATCGAGAACATCAAGAGTGCTGTTAGCAGGAAAAGAAAGGGAAGAGAGTAGTCCAAGAGGGGAGGCGGTACTTCTATACCTGAGAGGAGTGCCAGAACCTTCCCTGCGCAATCTGAGGAGAGGAGCAACGGTGCGAGCCGACCTAGATCTATGAAGACTTCTTCTGCTTCTCACCAAACCTCAATGGTGGGCAGCAATAGAAGGGGAGATGGGGATAGGCCACTTATTTCTAAATGTGATCACTGCGGGAGACTCTATAGAGGAGAATGCTATAGATTGACAGGAGCTTGCTTCAATTGTGGACAGAAAGAACACATGGCCAGAGAGTGTCCCAAGCCGTCCAGAAGAGAGGGATCACATATGCAAGCTTCTAGGAGAACAGAGACAGTGGGACAGAAGACTACAAAGAAAGTGGGCAGTTCTGATGCAGCTAAGAGGGTGAGTCTTCCAGGGAGACCGAGGGGGCAGGCACCAACTAGGGTGTTCGCAATGACACGGGAGGACGCAGAGACCGCCCCAGATGTTGTTACTGGTACAGTTAAATTATTTGTTGATGATGTGATTGCTTTGATTGATCTGGGTTCCACTCATTCGTTTGTTTCATTGAGTAGAACTGTGTGTGGTAGTGACAGCGCGTGTCGAGTGCACTGCAAAATTAACCTGACTCTGCACACTAAAATTTGTAGTTGTAGTAAGTCGGGATCGAATCCACAGGGAATGTTCGGTTAATTTTCGTACTGAAAATAATTGGTGCAAGAAAAGTATATGGGGGGTTTTTGGTTTTTGACCAATTTAGAAAATGAAAGTAAAATTAAACTATCGAAAACAAATCAAAACAAACAATCAAAAAAAATGAGAAAAGTGTCGAGTATAAGTAAGGTCCGGCTCTAGGATCAATCTCTGCCTAAGCACAGTCAAGCATATTTCTTCAATCTAAAGCCTTTACAATTCTTTTCGGACTATTGATCTGAGACTAATAGAATACTCTACCAATCTCGGTTTTCCCTTAAATTGAATTTAATCAAGATAAGATCATTAATTAAACCTAATCACCGAACAATCTAGGATACGATCTCTAGATTCAATTTGGCAATCGCATTACGAATTGGAAAACGATCAATATAGGCAGTAACCTCACAAGCTCGGGTTATCTAACCTAAGTCATGTTGTACCTAACGATTAATGATCATTAGATGCCACTCACAAATATCAAAAGCAACAATTACGGATTACAATCAATATTTTAGCAATAGGTTCGAAATAAAACGATCAAAATAATATATTAAGATCATTAATCCCAAACCATTCAAATCAATACCAACAACACAACAATCCGAAAATAAATCACAGTTTTAAAATGACAAGAATAGCTTAACCGTGACTTGACATCGATATCCCCATTGAACCGGTGTCAGAAAGTTAGCCTTCTATCTTCATTTTTATACTCCAAGAATGAGTCATATTGCTATCCACGGTCGGACACAAAAAATGCAAGAAATCTCTTGCTCGTTCCTGTTGCTGTTTGTGAGGATAAATAGTAACTCTCCCTTTTTTTGTTTGCTGCGCCGGCTATTCTCCTTCACCAGCGTCAACTTGCTTCTGATTTTTCCACGCCGGCGCTGTCTCCACTCGTTACTGTAGCTATACTATAGCTTGATGGGACGAATTAACTTCGTCCCATCTTAAATCCTCCATTACTTAGTGTTGGGCCCCAAATTATTTTTCTTGATGTTATTAAGTATGAATTATGTTAGTTGTATGATTTATGGCATAGTTTGATTTTATTGAAAGTATTAATGGAAAATTAGGATTTATTTGAGTATAGTATGGTATAAGTGGAAATGAAAGAGTAAAAATGTTTGAGGGTAAAATGGGAAGGTCACTTAAGTTATGATATTTAAGGCTTAGCAAGGAGGGATAATATGGTACTTGTGTCCATTTAGGCTTAAGAAATAGAATTAGAAGAAGAAAAGAAAGGGAGAAAGGAGAAAAGGAGAAGAGGGTATCGTGGAAGCTTGAGGAAGAAGAAGGGGTTTTGCTTTCTTGAGGATTTTCGAACAGATTGAAGCACTTATTGGTAAGTTTATGTTATTTTCTTCTTGTTTGGGTTGAATGAAACCCTAGAATAACTTAGCATGAGTAGGAATCGGTTGTTTCAAAGTTTATGGAAAAATGGTTAGATCTTTTAGGGTTGATGATCATGTTGTTGTTATGAATGATTTTAAGGTTAGAAATGAAGTATTAGAGGTGCTTTAATGTTTAGATGTGTTTATAATTGAAAGATGGGAGGATTATGGTTGAGAAGAGTGGAAAAATTAAGTTTCGGGAGGTTTACGCCGTCGCACGTCATGCTCATGGATGAGCTCATCATGCACGCCAGGCTTCCTCGGCGAGCGGCCAATTTCCTGCGGCGACATGCTTTGGTATTTTAGGCATAACGTTTGATGTAGATGTCCAAATGAGGTGATTCTTTTTACGTTGTAAACTAGAGAAATAGGGCTACAAGTTTTGTGAATAAATGAAGTTCTGATTCAGTCTCTAAGGATATCCAATTTTGGATGGAAGTTGAGCGTAGAATTTATGTTTCATAATAAGTTATAGTTTGAACTGCTAAAGTATGACTTTCCGATTTCTAAACCAAATTGATTGGAATTTGGTTGTTTAGTTAAGGAAATCAAGTGAGGCAAGAGGAGCAAGGGGAACAAGAGGAAAGACATTCCTAAGCAAGTTTTAAGCAAGAATTCCAAGGTGGGTTCATGTTTATAATAGAGTAAATAAGTTACTCATTGTTTTGTTCAAATCAAGAAAGATTTAATGCTTTAAATTGCATCATCAATGATTGCACTACATGATATTGTGAAATGACTATATCTTTCTATATGACTTGCATTCATGATTATTAACAAGGTTTTCAAAAAGGGGGTGTTCTCCTTTCAAGAATACATGTACTTGAAATCATGTTTTACGAAATATATGACAAGCAAGTTTACAAGCAAGTGCTAGTTTGGCAAACAAGTTTACAAGAACATGAATCATGCATATTTATGTGGGTTTGCGTTATGTCCCTCACGAATAGTCAAGTGCACATTGACTCACGAAAAGTCTTCTCCCACTTGCCCACAAGTGGCACAGGGTTTCTCACAAGGATTCCCTCACGAAACTACGTCTACACATAACCATTTCGATGGGAATGTGTAGCACGTCATGAATCAGGGACTAACCCAAACCATTATGTTATGTTATGTGTTTTATGATCTGTTTTTATGTTTCATGCATCATGAATTGTTCAAGAATCAATCATTTCAAGATAATGACTCTAATATTGTAACATCCCACCCCCTACTGGAAGGGAAAAATAGGAAATTGGTCATAGGATGAGGTTGAGAGGGATTAAGTAGTACTGTTCATGCATAATAGGATTGATACATAGTACCAATGGTGCACATGAAATAACTGTACATGCATACATGATATTCCCGGTTTTGTGCCTAAGGCAATTTTATTGTGATTAACATGGTTATTGGGTTTGAAAAATTATTTTGACTACTTCATAGTGTGTTTTACATTTTAAGGGATTTTTAGGAATTTTTCTGGAATTTTCCGGAGAAAATTCACAGACCGGAAAAATCGCCAATTGGCGAACCGGTCGATTTTTGGTAGCGAAAGTTTCTATCCAATGGCACTGTAATATTGGGTATAATATTTTGGAATTGAAATTAGGGTCATTTGAGCTGATTGGGGTTAGTCTTTGATCTGGATTAAAGAATGAATAAGTTGACTTTTCTTTAAAAGCTTTGACCAATCACATTTTGATACCAAAAGCCTTCATTTAATGTCTCTTGCTAGGCCTTATCGTTTGTGACTAAAGAAAGACATAAAAAGGGTGCTTTTAATTGTGTTTTGGAGGCACATCTGAAACTAGCTTCAAGCTCTTCCCTCCTCCATCGATTTTCTCCTTCTCCATTCTCCATTATCATTAATTTTTTCTTCTTTCTTCACCTTCCTCCAAACTACTTCATGCTTATTGTTTTACCATCATGATGAGTTCTTGTTGGAGGTTAGAAGAAATGGTTAGAAGGCATAGTTAAGCAAAGAGTTGAAAAGAAGTGAAGGTTGGAAGCTAAGTAGGTAAGTGATTAAGTTAAGCTTTAATGATGCTTTGATTATCTAGTTATTGAATCATGGTTTTAAGATGCATTTAATGGGAATTTTGGTGTTATTATTAAGCTTATGATGCATTAACTTCATGAAGATAGGGGTAGGATTATTTGGGTATAAATATATGTTTGTGTGAGGGAAAGTGATATGGTAGATAAAGATTGTGAATTTAAGGTTGTTAATGATGGTTATGATGTTAGATGAATGTAAATAAAATATGGAAGTTGTGTATGGGATTGCTGCCAAATATGCTCTATTATGTAAGAAATTGTTGTGATGATTTTGTGGCTGAATTAGAGGTGAAAATGGATGCTTAGTGATGTGTTATTGGTGTTAGAAATGGTAGAAGTTAAGTTGTTGATGAAAGCTGGAAATTGTACTTTGAACATGTTCTAATGTTTTTGCCATAACTAATTGTGTGGTTGAGAAAATGAGGTGAGGCTTGTTTTGACTTAAAAAATTGAGACATTTTTCTACAATTGTTGTGAAGGGAGCACTGCCCAATTTTGATTAGAAGAGTGTTGAATCTTGCTTTGAAAGTGATGTATAGGTGCAGTATGAACAGTAACCGAGATTGATGATCTGAAACTTTGGTGATTTTTCTAGATTTATGTAGAAGGAATTAGTGGAAATGGTCTAAATGAAAGTTGAAGCCCGTATTGTTATCTTTCCAATGCCACTGATTTTGCAATTTTTTGATATGTACGTTGGGAGTTATGAACTGTTAACTATTGACTGATTTTGTTCATTGAGTTAAACCTAGTTGACATGACAGATTTGATGCACATTCTGATTAGTAGAAATTTTAAGAATTTTTGTTAATTGAATTGGCTTGAGTGGTCTACTGGAGAGTTGTAGAGGACACATTTATCTTGAAAATGGTATCTGGCATGTAATTGTTGGAGATCAGATGTGGGAGTTATGGATTTTCAAAATCTGAACCTGCATTAGGATGTTAATTCCTGATCAGGTCAGAAACTTGCATAACGGATTTGAAATTGTTAGAGGTTGAATTGGAATGTGGGTTCTTAATGAAACATGAAGTTTGAGTTTGTATCTTTTCAGGGATATAAGGTAGTGATTTTTTTGACTTGTGTACAGGGAGTTATGTTTGATAGAAATTTACTGCTCAGATTGAGTGATTTCAGGGACAGCATCATTGATTGAATTATTTGACCTAGTTAACAATGGAATTGGACTTTGAGTTGTTCATGAAAGTTATAGATAACATTGTGATCTTGATGAGTATATTTATTGTGCAATTTTTGACTGAACATAATGAGAGTTACTAAATTTACCATGTACTGTTCTGTTTTAAGAGGTATGGACTAGGCAGCATCATTGATTGGATTTTTGACACCCTTAGTGGTGGAATTGATTTTTATGGTCTTCTTGAAACTTGTAGAGTTTTTCATGATCTTTCCAACGAGATATGGTTTGTAATGTTTTGAATTGTGTGCAAGGAGTTATAGGTGTTTGACTTTCGGTTTGACCATAAGAAAAAGAGAAGGAAATAAGGATATATATATTAATTGTTTAATTTGAATTTTGGTTTCTTTTGTCAATTTCTTTTCCGTCCGACGTCCGATTGACCTGATTCTTGAGGCATCAGATTGGTAACACATTGAATTTTATTTTGTGAGAAATTGGAAATTTTTAGACGGGAAATTGACGTGACCCTGGGTAACGGAGCCTTTAATCACTGTTTTGTTTAATTGGGGACCTATAGAGGTCCGAATTGCGCACCGTTAGCGCCAATAGGTTTCTAATTTTTAGACGGATTTTTTTAATGGAAAAAAAATGGGATTAGGGCCGGGAATTCATGAACATGCATTATACACCTACATGTGTATCCTTAACGAATTCGGATTGAATTTTTAGTGACAGTTTGTTCTCTGCTTCTTACAGAGACACAACTGGAACGTTGATCGACCGACGTAGCAGAGATTTCCCGACAATAGCTCAGAAGTAATAGGTGAGTAACCTAGGTGGTTACCTCAATCTACGTGTTTACTGTGACCTAATTGCCCTACGGGGATTGCTTGAATTACGTATAACAGAGATAAATTGTGTGATATGGACTATTAATTGACTGATTGACTGCAAAATATTTACTGTAAATTGCTTGTAGATTACTGATCATGGTGACGTGTATCTTCGTTACTATGGTGAATAGAATCTTGTTACTGTGATGGACTGGTAAATGACTGTGAACACCTAGATGGTTTTCGTTCTATCTTGTTTGCTAATACTGTTACTGTGACTGAATATTGACACTGGTATATGCATCGCATACATTACTACATGAACTGATAATAACGGTTGTGACCGCAGCAGCTCACTGATATTGATATCGAGCCTTGATCTCAAGGAGAAATCCACTCCCCATCGCCATCTTGGTCACTATAAAGCTCAGTCCTCACAACATCGAACTAATTTGGAAAGCATCACGCGCATCGCATACATCTTGAATCGAATAAGCGTGTTTCTCTCGTTATCGATCGTGTTATTATTATTACTACTGTGATTGCATGATTTTTTTTGTAACCGTATATTACTATGACTGTAGACTGTAGTATTCTCAGAATCGCCGACATCGTAAATTGTTATATGATGCATGAATTGGGAGAACCATCTGTAACATCCCATCATCGATGGGAAGGGTATTTTAGTAAATTGGGACCGGTTAGGAGTATTGAATTAGAACTCGGTATGAACATACATCATATAGCCTCTATAACTGATGATTGTTTTGCATGTGCACTCGGTATACATGCATTCATGACATTTCCGGCATAAATGTTTAATAGAAATCTTTTGTGAAATTTATGGGATAATTGTATTTGAAAAATTATTTGGAGTGCGCCAGTGAGTGTTTTACATTTTTAGAGATTTATAGGAATTTTTCTGGAATTATCCGGAGAAAATTCCCGGACCGGCAAAATCGCCGGTAAATGGCCTAAATGTGTTTTTGTTGTGGAAAATGTGGTTTTCGTGTTTGAACAATTATTGGGAGTGGACTATTATATGTTTTACAATTTTGGGCAATTTAGGTAATTTTCAAAAAAATGATTCGGGGAAATTCCCGGAAATTTCCGGATCGGAAAAAATCGCCAAGTGACGAACCGGTCAATTTTCGGTAGCGAAAATTGCTACCAAATGGTACTGTCATTTTGGATATTATTTTGAGAATTGTTATAGAGCCATTAGCATTAAGTGGAATTAATGCTCTTTATAAAATAGGATTAACTTTTATGAGAGTTTGGGATTGAATTATGTTAATTAGCTTAATGGTTTTTCTCCCTAAGTGCCAAGTGTCCCATTTTCATTTATTAGCTTTGTCTTATTCTTCCATGACTCTCGATATTTCTTCAAGGATATAATTAAAAACTCATTTGGAAAGACTCCACTCCTCCTTCATCCGAAACTTGCAATTCTCATCATTTGTGTTCTCTTCCTTCGATTATTGCCTTCTCCTCCCACATAAGTTCCACTTATTATTTGCTTGTTTCTTCACTAGTCACAGCCAAGACTCTACTTAAACCTTGAGTTAATGATAATATTAATGATGCTTATGATAACTTTGGGTGAGGAATGAAGTAGAAGTGGAGAGTTTGAAAACTTGAGGAAATTCAAGTTTGCAACTTGTTACGTGAGAATTTATGTTTGTATTTATTTCTTATGGTAGTTAAAATCATTCATGGAGATCATTTATGCATTTATTTGATTATGAAAGTGGTAGGTTTGTATGGGTTTAAGACTATGCTTGAGTGAGGGAATGGGTTATGATAGTTAAAGAATGTGAAAGAGATGTTTTAATGATGTTTATGATGTTTAATGAATGGAAATAAATTATGGAAATTGGTTATGTGGGTGCTGCCAACTTTTGAATAATTATATAAGTATATGCTGTGATGAATTTGTGGTTGAATTAGAGGTATAAATGAATGCTTAGTGATGTGTTATTGGTGTTAGAAATGATAGGAGTTAGGTTAATGTTGAAAAGCTGGAAAATGCAATTTGACCTATTACAATTTTTTGGTCATAACAAATTGTGTAGGTGAGCAAATGAGGTGAGGTTTGTGCCTAATGCAACTTTGGGATGTTGGCTTCAAATTTGTGTGAAATAAGTGTTGTTGAATTGTAATGTTAGAAGGGTGAAATTTTGCATGGAAAGTTTCTGTTTCTAGGGTCTGTGAACAGTACCCGCACATATGACCTGATTACTTTGTTGATTTTTCTAAATAAATTGAGATGGAATTTAGGATAATGGTCTTCATTAAAGTTGTAGCATATTGAGTTAGCTTTCCATTGCCACTGATCTTGCTAATTTCTGAGTTGTATATTGAGAGATATGAACTGATTACTAGTGACTGGTTTTGAGCCTTTTGATGAAACCTAGCCTAAGTGTTGAATTTGTGAGCTTGCGGATTGGAAGCAATTTTAGAAAATTATGTGAGCTGAATTGGTATGAGTGATCTTCTGTAAAGTTTCCGAGGAAGGAATTATCTTGAAAGTGATATATTTCATGTAATTTTTAGAGGTCAGACTTGGGAGTTATGATTTTGTAAACATTGAACCTGCATTAGGTTATGAATTGTTGATCATGGTAGTAACTTGCATGACAGTTTTGAAATTGTTAGAAATTGAATTGGATTTTGAGTTCTTCATGAAAATTGAATTTTGAGAACTTATCTTTTTAGGGATATATGGTAGTGAATTTTGTGACATTTGTGCTAAGAGTTATGCTGATTGGAAAATTACTGTCCAGATTGGTTGATTTCAGTAGACAGATTCTTTGTGGAATTGTTTGACCTAGTTATCAAGTGAATTTGATTTTGGGTTGTTCATTAAAGTTGTAGAGGACATTGTGAACTTATTGAGTATATTTATGTGGTAATTTTTCGCTGTAGAATCAGAGAGTTATGGAATTTGCAATGTACTGTTCTGTTTTACTGGGATTTGAGTAGGTAGTAGCTTTGAAGGGATTTTTGACACCCTTAGGAGTGAAATTGATTTTTATGGTCTTCTTGAGAATTGTAGAAGGTTTCATGATCTTTCCAATGAGATATAGTTGGTAATTTTCTGAATTGTGTGCAACGAGTTATTGGTGTTGAAAATTGGCTTGAAATCAAGAAATTAAAGAAGGGAATAAGGGTTAGGTATATATATAGATATAAATCATTTAATTTGAATTTTGGTTTCTTTTGTCAATTTCTTTTCCGTCCGACGTCCGATTGACCTGATTCTTGAGGCATCGGATTGGTAACGCATTGAATTTCATTTTGTGAGAAATTGGGAATTTTTAGCTGAGAAATTGACGTGGACCCGCGTAATTATTCTATGGTCACTATTTTATTTATTTTTGGACCGATCGAGGTCCGAATTGAGTGCTGTCAGTGGCTATAGCTTTCTAATTTTTAGAGGAAATTATTATGACAGGAAGATTTTAGATTAGGGTCGGGAATGCCATGAACATGCATTATACACGTTTTAATGATTCCATGTGCATTGTTTGGTCATTCTAACTATACAGTTAGTAATGTGTACTTATTTTCATTGTTATAGAGGCTCAGTTGGAACGTCGTTCCACGGACGTTACAGAGACTTCCCGGCAATAGCTCGAAAGTAACAGGTGAGTAACCTAGTTGGTTTCTCAGCCTTATGTGTTTATTAATTATATGCACTGATGCCATGAGGAGTTAAGGATGGATATTTGTGTGATTGTTTTTTATTGATTTCGGACCATGGGCGTTCGAAATATTGGATTGTGATATTGAAGTGCCAATGTGAGCAAATGTATGAATGAATTAAATTGGAAATGTTTAATGAATTGAATGGTGAATGCATCAGTGAAAATAAATTGAATTGCATATGATCGAGATCTTGGGACTAAAAGTCCGAAGACATAATGGAAAATGACTGATAGTGAAAATGACTGAGAATTGGAAATGAGACATGTGCATTCATGCATAGTAAATGATCAGATAATTGGCAGTTGTGACCGGAGCAGCCAACGAACTGCCGTGGTATCGCTTGCCCCCTGAGGTGGTGCATACCCTGAGGGCTCTCCCACGCAGTGCTCGGATACCACAGCTCATCAGATCGTGGCTTTAGCCCACCAAACATTGTTACTGAACCAAGCCTCGAGCTCGAGGGGAGTTAGTGCATACCCAGAGGGCTCTCCTACTCCCTAGACGCGTCGATTCATCGAACACCGATAGGCGCTCGGTCCACAACACCGTAATAAAATGAGAAGAGTCACATGTGCATATTGCATATATGAATGTTTAAATGTGAATTGTATGAAAGGCGTACTGCCTGATAATTGCGAAATTGGAGTGCATGTGATTCTTGATTGTGATAATATATGATTTAGTGTGATTGTTTGAATATGCATGAGTTGGGTGAACCATCGATGATGGTTTCTCACTGAGTTCGCAAACTCACCCAACATTACAAATATTTTTCAGGGATCGAAGAGTACCCCGTTGGGCACGGGAGTATGAGTACTGATTGCAAGTCAGAGTTAAGGTTGGGATCAGTTCACGTCTGCATTTGTGTCTTTTGAATTATATGTAAATTTATATTTTCGCAAGATTCGTACTGGTATTGCTGAGTGCTCGATTGATTAATGTTGTATTGTAATTTGATTTCCGAAATAATGTTCTGATTGAAAATGATTTCGTATTAGAACGGGCCCAAATTATTTACTGATATTTGCGCACTCGATGGGTTTTAAAAAAAAATTATATATTACCAAGTTTTTAAACTGTATTGACTGCTTTAGCATACCACCCTCGCGGGTCGCGGGCTCGGATATCACCGTCGATGTCGGGTTCGGGTCTCGTGGGAGTGGGAAGCTACATTTGTGGTATCAGAGCCCAGAAGTACAATCTTACATGGGCGTTCTGAAAAAAAAACAATGTATCAAGTTACGTGTATTTAAGTTATGTCACGGCAGACAGTGACAACTGATCCCCAGTGTCGTATATGAGTCATATGCATAAGTATGTCTCAGTCATTTAAGCGGTTAGAAAAAGTGAGAAAAATGATAATGTGTTAGAATGTGATAAAAGGAAGAAATGGATATCGCAAAATAGGAAAAAGTGTATGGTTCGATCAGATAGACGAATATTTAGTGTATTGGTATTGACGGATATCTTGTGAAATATAATATTAGAGTGATATGGGGTATATCCTTGACTGTGAGTTTGAAATAAAGATTATCGTTGTGAATAAATAGAGGAATATAGAGATGTGATAATGGAAGATTTCCAGTGTATAAGGTGAATGAAAATAAAGTGTTCTATGATATAGAGAAGTTACAATTGGGATTGATTACCGTGATAAGAGTTATAAATAAGGCTTGGTGATTTGGAGTCAAAAGATATGAAGTGCAAAATCAAGAATGATTTCATATCTGTGATATTGATTTGAGTGCGGAAATATATGGGTATAATGCAATAATGAAAAGATTGAAATGTAAGACAATGAAATTGGTAGATGAAAAAGTTGTTCGGGTTTAATTGATCTGTCTAAGTAAATGCACACCTGATTATGGGAGCCCTATGGTAAGTGAAAATGTTAAGCTACAATTGATGAGTTAATGGATAAGTGCTAGCCAGAATTCTTGTCGAAAAAAAAAACCTTTATGCGTTAGAATAAGAAACGAAAGTGCTTATACTGATCAGTTGTATATGAATAGAGATTGTATATGATCCTCACGAGCGAGGACGGGTGTAAACAAGAAGGTTGCTGAGTTCAGCAGCATATATTGTCACTATAAGTGTATATCTGATAGTGGGATTACTATCACGGGTGAAATGATTAAGCATAAATGAATAATTTGCGTGAATATGATATAGGACGTAATCGGTGGCCTATTACATAAGCTCTGATTATAATGCTGGTAGCTCAAGTGCAAAATGAGTTAGAGTAAGGCATGAGAATACTTGTACTGATTAATTGAGGAAGAAGTGAGACAATTAATGATGTTAGCATCGGTAATGAGCTTGAGGAAATAAAAAGAGGGACATGAATATAGTAAGGTCCCCATGATCGAGAATTGGTACCAAAAAGAGAATGGTTATCGAGAATTAAATGCAATTAAGGTGTTCTTAGTAGTATGAGCTATTAACGGCAAATTGATGGGAATATAGAGATATATTGTCGATAAGATGTGATGATTATGGTGATGTATGGCAAGATAGTAGAGGAAAAGAAATTGTTTAAGTGCTCTTCAGAGATTGATCTTCGTGAAGTATCAAGAGTAACTGATTTGTATTACATCTGGCAGAGACTCTAGCGTAAAAGCTAAACTATGCTACTGAAAAAGTGTACATTATGTTAATAAGATGATTCTGATTATGTAAGAGAATTACTGAATATTAATTGCAGCTTTGAGGGAATAAAAAGGTTCGTGCATATTTTGTGTAATTATGTTTTGAAAGCACGAGATCGATATAACAATTGTTTATTCAAGTCAGTGAGTGATCTATCGTGAATAAATTGAGTTATGTGGAGAAATGAAGGTTAGGAACATGTGGCAGAATATGTTATGATGAGACAAATTATACGAAAATTTTTCCTCATTGGAGACGTTCGATAATTAAAGAGTTATATGAATTAACTAAGTTTATTGTATTACTAAAAAGGAACATGACTCACTTGTGTTTGGAGTGGATAATGGATATAAGCATAAGAAATAGATAAATTGGTATAGGTGAGGAGATTGGTTATCATGCAAGTTTCATAAGAGTGAAATAAGAGATGAATTAGTATGCGAACATGGGATATTGGGAGAATTAATCAAGATATAGGTAGTGATAAAATGAGAAAGTTCAAAAGATATGTGTATGTGGCATTTGGAATTAATTAGAACTAACGGAATGTTGGATGCGTTCAGAAATTGTCAAAGCTTTTCTGGTTTTAGCAACTTGACAAGAATACTTGAGGAAAATGTGTGAACGTTATGACTGATGATCATAAAGGAGACATTTGAAGAATTTACTATCTATATTGAAGTGTTCCAGTAAAGGTTATGATGTGATCTATTGACATTGTATAAAGTGATTTTATGCACCTTAGGACAAATATAATTCCATGGGCGGTATTATGATTGATGATTTGAAATTTGTTATACTGAGAGTGGCCTAAAATCTTGGAGATATTAATCGTATAGAAATAGTTTGGAGATGTCTATGAATATGCAAATCGATACCGATTGAGTTATTTCGTGCATTTGAATGATTTGAAAAGGATTCAGCGGCTGATTACTTCAAACTAAGCTAATGGTGCAATTCAAGGGATTGAGCAAAGAAATAAATAAATAGATAAATAAATTCAATTGCAGAAGATTAAAATTCGGGTAATAAGGTTATCAAATCTAGTGTATTATTGAGTGTTAATAGTCGAACTGATAAAAAGGGGCAAAAGAAAGTATTATTAGTTATGGGAATTTCAAGTTGGTGTGCATCAAAACAGATTGGCCAAACCCGAAGTGAGGATGTAGAAATTGAAAACCGTATCGAAGAACTGAAGATAATTCCAATTGTCGAGGAAAGTGATAGGTATAGTTCAAATTAAGACATATGGGTGATACTCATTACGGGGACTGTTAGTGAAAATGTAAGGAATGATCGAAGCTTTATGTTCTAGCAAGAGCGTATGGAAAGTGTAATTGAAAGGTTAGAATGGGAAATCTAATGATTATAAGAGAGATTAACCAATGTGCTCGATCGCTGGAGACAAATGTGAAACTGATAATTTTAGAGTTCATTGGGATATGAGATTGATGTCTAGTGCAAAGTGATTGTGGTATGACAATTATTATATTGGTGATGAATAGTGTATAAGGGGTCTTACTGCTAAAAGAGTCGTTATCCCTATATTATGTGATCAGGGCAATAAAGTGATAGGTTAAGTAATTTAAGATGGTGACAATGAGTTAAATTGATTCACACTGAGGTTAAAAATCTCATGAGATATGTGTTTTGATAATAACGAAATCTGATAAGCGATAAATGAAATATTTTGAAGGGTATGGCCTCGGCCAAAAGGTACTTGGATGGAAATAAAGGTATAATTACAGGAAATTGAATTCGTGATAAGTGGCCTTTATGTGACTGTGGTGTAAATAGAATTATGGATTGATAAGTTAGGCTAAAACCTAAAAGATGATTCGGATTCAAAAAGTGTTTCGTAGATAGAATTGGAAATATTGTTAGGATCCAACATATATATTATTGATATTGAAAGTGATAAATTGCGCATCATCATGAGGTAGCAGTAAGATCATGGAAAGTTTGAGAAAGGGAAAAAGAGTCATTGATTGTTTTGATCTTCGTTCATTAACTGAATTTGGTCGTGTAGTGAAAACAGTGGGAAACAGAGGGTACTAATCAAAAAGACTTCCCTGCCTTCCTGATCAATCGTATATGAAATTTTGAGGACGAAATTTTCATTAGGAGGGGAGAATTGTAACATCCCATCATCGATGGGAAGGGTATTTTAGTAAATTGGGACCGGTTAGGAGTATTGAATTAGAACTCGGTATGAACATACATCATATAGCCTCTATAACTGATGATTGTTTTGCATGTGCACTCGGTATACATGCATTCATGACATTTCCGGCATAAGTGTTTAATAGAGATCTTTTGTGAAATTTATGAGATAATTGTATTTGAAAAATTATTTGGAGTGCGCCAGTGAGTATTTTACATTTTTAGAGATTTATAGGAATTTTTCTGGAATTATCCGGAGAAAATTCCCGGACCGACAAAATCGTCAGTAAATGGCCTAAATGTGTTTTTGTTGTGGAAAATGTGGTTTTCGTGTTTGAACAATTATTGGGAGTGGACTGTTATATGTTTTACAATTTTGGGCAATTTAGGTAATTTTCAAAAAAATGATTCGGGAAAATTCTCGGAAATTTCCGGACCGGGAAAAATCGCCAAGTGACGAACCGGTCAATTTTCGGTAGCGAAAATTGCTACCAAATAGTACTGTCATTTTGGATATTATTTTGAGAATTATTATAGAGCCATTAGCATTAAGTGGAATTAATGCTCTTTATAAAATAGGATTAACTTTTATGAGAGTTTGGGATTGAATTATGTTAATTAGCTTAATGGTTTTTCTCCCTAAGTGCCAAGTGTCCCATTTTCATTTATTAGCTTTGTCTTATTCTTCCATGACTCTCGATATTTCTTCAAGGATATAATTAAAAACTCATTTGGAAAGACTCCACTCCTCCTTCATCCGAAACTTGCAATTCTCATCATTTGTGTTCTCTTCCTTCGATTATTGCCTTCTCCTCCCACATAAGTTCCACTTATTATTTGCTTGTTTCTTCACTAGTCACAGCCAAGACTCTACTTAAACCTTGAGTTAATGATAATATTAATGATGCTTATGATAACTTTGGGTGAGGATTGAAGTAGAAGTGGAGAGTGTGAAGACTTGAGGAAATTCAAGTTTGCAACTTGTTAGGTGAGAATTTATGTTTGTATTTATTTCTTATGGTAGTTAAAATCATTCATGGAGATCATTTATGCATTTATTTGATCATGAAAGTGGTAGGTTTGTATGGGTTTAAGACTATGCTTGAGTGAGGGAATGGGTTATGATAGTTAAAGAATGTGAAAGAGATGTTTTAATGATGTTTATGATGTTTAATGAATGGAAATAAATTATGGAAATTGGTTATGTGGGTGCTGCCAACTTTTGAATAATTATATAAGTATGTGTTGTGATGAATTTGTGGTTGAATTAGAGGTATAAATGAATGCTTAGTGATGTGTTATTGGTGTTAGAAATGATAGGAGTTAGGTTAATGTTGAAAAGCTGGAAAATGCAATTTGACCTATTATAATTTTTTGGTCATAACAAATTGTGTAGGTGAGAAAATGAGGTGAGGTTTGTGCCTAATGAAACTTTGGGATGTTGGCTTCAAATTTGTGTGAAATAAGTGTTGTTGAATTGTAATGTTAGAAGGGTGAAATTTTGCATGGAAAGTTTCTGTTTCTAGGGTCTGTGAACAGTACCCGCACATATGACCTGATTACTTTGTTGATTTTTCTAAATACATTGAGATGGAATTTAGGATAATGGTCTTCATGAAAGTTGTAGCATATTGAGTTAGCTTTCCATTTCCACTAATCTTGCTAATTTCTGAGTTGTATATTGAGAGATATGAACTGATTACTAGTGACTGGTTTTGAGCCTTTTGATGAAACCTAGCCTAAGTGTTGAATTTGTGAGCTTGCGGATTGGAAGCAATTTTAGCAAATTATGTGAGCTGAATTGGTATGAGTGATCTTCTGCAAAGTTGCAGAGGAAGGAATTATCTTGAAAGTGATATATTGCATGTAATTTTTAGAGGTCAGACTTGGGAGTTATGATTTTGTAAACATTGAACCTGCATTAGGTTATGAATTGTTGATCATGGCAGTAACTTGCATGACAGTTTTGAAATTGTTAAAAATAGAATTGGATTTTGAGTTTTTCATGAAAATTGAAGTTTGAGAACTTATCTTTTTAGGGATATATGGTAGTGAATTTTGTGACATTTGTGCTAAGAGTTATGCTGATTGGAAAATTACTGTCCAGATTGGTTGATTTCAGTAGACAGATTCTTTGTGGAATTGTTTGACCTACTTATCAAGTGAATTTGATTTTGGGTTGTTCATTAAAGTTGTATAGGACATTGTGAAATTATTGAGCATATTTATGTGGTAATTTTTGGCTGAAGAATCAGAGAGTTATGGAATTTGCAATGTACTGTTTTGTTTTACTGGGATTTGAGTAGGTAGTAGCTTTGAAGGGATTTTTGACACCCTTAGGGGTGAAATTGATTTTTATGATCTTCTTGAGAATTGTAGAGGGTTTCATGATCTTTCCAATGAGATATAGTTGGTAATTTTCTGAATTGTGTGCAACGAGTTATTGGTGTTGAAAATTGGCTTGAAATCAAGAAATTAAAGAAGGGAATAAGGGTTAGGTATATATATAGATGTAAATCGTTTAATTTGAATTTTGGTTTCTTTTGTCAATTTCTTTTCCGTCTGACGTCCGATTGACCTGATTCTTGAGGGATCGGATTGGTAACGCATTGAATTTTATTTTGTGAGAAATTGGGAATTTTTAGCCGAGAAATTGACGTGAACCCGGGTAATTATTCTATGGTCACTGTTTTATTTATTTTTGGACCGATCGAGGTCCGAATTGAGTGCTGTCAGTGGCTATAGCTTTCTAATTTTTAGAGGAAATTATTATGACAGAAAGATTTTGGATTAGGGTCGGGAATGCCATGAACATGCATTATACACGTTTTAATGATTCCATGTGCATTGTTTGGTCATTCTAACTATACAGTTAGTAATGTGTACTTATTTTCATTGTTATAGAGGCTCAGTTGGAACGTCGTTCCACGGACGTTGCAGAGACTTCCCGACAATAGCTCGGAAGTAACAGGTGAGTAACCTAGTTGGTTTCTCAGCCTTATGTGTTTATTAATTATATGCACTGATGCCATGAGGAGTTAAGGATGGATATTTGTGTGATTGTTTTTTATTGATTTCGGACCATGGGCGTTCGAAATATTGGATTGTGATATTGAAGTGCCAATGTGAGCAAATGTATGAATGAATTAAATTGGAAATGTTTAATGAATTGAATGGTGAATGCATCAGTGAAAATAAATTGAATTGCATATGACTGAGATGCCGGACTAAAAGTCCGAAGACATAATGGAAAATGACTGATAGTGAAAATGACTGAGAATTGGAAATGAGACATGTGCATTCATGCATAGTAAATGATCAGATAATTGGCAGTTGTGACCGGAGCAGCCAACGAACTGCCGTGGTATCGCTTGCCCCCTGAGGTGGTGCATACCCGAGGCTCTCCCACGCAGCTTTCGGATACCACAGCTCATCAGTATCGTGGCTTTAGGCCCACCAAACATCATTATCGAACCGAGCCTCGAGCTCGAGGGGAGTTAGTGCATACCCAGAGGGCTCTCCTACTCCCTAGACGCGTCTGATTACTGAACACTGATAGGCGCTCGGTCACAACACCGTAACAAAATGAGAAGAGTCACATGTGCATATTGCATATATGAATGTTTAAATGTGAATTGTATGAAAGGCGTACTGCCTGATAATTGCGAAATTGGAGTGCATGTGATTCTTGATTGTGATAATATATGATTTAGTGTGATTGTTTGAATATGCATGAGTTGGGTGAACCATCGATGATGGTTTCTCACTGAGTTCGCAAACTCACCCAACATTGCAAATATTTTCAGGATCGAAGAGTACCCGTTAGTCAGCACGGAGTATGAGTCTTGATTGCAAGTCAGAGTTAAGGTCGGGATCAGTTTACGTCTGCATTTGTGTCTTTTGAATTATATGTAAATTTGTATTTCCACAAGATTCGTACTGGTATTGCTGAGTGCCCGATTGATTAATGTTGTATTGTAATTTGATTTCCGAAATAATGTTCTGATTGAAAATGATTTCGTATTAGAACGGGCCCAAATTATTTACTGATATTTGCGCACTCGATGGGTTTTAAAAAAAAATTATATATTACCAAGTTTTTAAACTGTATTGACTGCTTTAGCATACCACCCTCGCGGGTCGCGGGCTCGGATATCACCGTCGATGTCGGGTTCAGGTCTCGTGGGAGTGGGAAGCTACACCATCGATGATGGTTTCTCATTGAGTTCGCAAACTCATCCAAAATTGCAATCTATTTTTCAGGATTTGAAGAGTACCCCGTTCAACGCGGGAGTATGTCTACTGTATGCAAGTGAAGGATAGTGGTTGGGATCAGTTCGTGTCTGCATTAGTGTCTTATCAAATTGTGTTCCGAAATCATTGTATAACAATGTTTTGTATTTAGACTAAGCCCATTGTGGTGTTATTGTTTTTACACATTGACAGTTACAATATTGTTGCCTGACTGTAATTAGTGTTGACTGTCTGTAATAACCGAAAATAGTTCGTTGTGCACATGGGCTTAAATTACTTACTGTTTTTACCGTTGTTTTTATCGGGCCAATGTATGTTATAAAAAAAATTTGGATACCGAGTTTTACCGACTGATGTAGTACTCCACCCTCGCGGGCACGGATTCGGATATCACCAATGATATCGGGTTCGGGTCACTCGAGAGTGGGGTGTTACATTTAGGTGGTATCAGAGCCCAGTAGTACGTAATGTATCTGGGCACAGTCTGAAACATATGGTGCATGCATTTGAGTCGTGTCATTGCAGACAGTGGCAATTGATCCCTAGTTTGAGTCGTACGGGTAGAAATCCTACATGTGCATACGTGTCAAGTGACTAAGTAAGAAAAAAGTGAGACTGTGTTAGAGGGTGAACCCCTGAAAGTGTATAAGCAATTAGGAAAGAAAAAAAAAGAAAAAATGGATAAGGAGATTGATATTGTACTGTGGTTGGAATGACTGTGTTGGCCTAGACTGATTAAGGAAAGAAGTGATATCACAATGAATTCCCGGATTAAAAGGGTAAAATTACAGCGACATAGAACGAATATGTTTAAAACTTGGAGGGGTCCACTGGATATATGAGACGTATAATGGTTATAGTAGGCCTAAGTGAGATTAAAAGGCCGAGATGATAAAGTAATTAGAGTTCTGATTGTATATGTGATGAAATGGGAAACATTGGACCTAAGTAAAGCGTATATGGTCCGATCAGGCAGATATTGATTCACTGCATTTGTGTTTCATAGGTTGATGATGATAGCGAGATTATACTAAGATCAAGGTTGTACCGTAACGGTCTACTTAGAACTAAAAGAACTGAAAGAGCAATGTGCCTAGTGCCTAGTAAAGTGAGAAAAAGTAGAAATGGTGAGATAAAAGTGTACAGATAAACTGACATGAACTCGTGAAACGGGTATAATTATGAGCGCATAAGCTTGAGACCGAAATGGTTATGCAAATATGGTGTTTAGAGTTTGGAAATCAGTATAGATTGTAAGGGAAAAAGATAGACTGATGATTTCTACTGATTGTGTATTGGGAAATTCAGGATTTGGCTGAAAAGATGTATATGGACACAGAAATGGTAAATGAATGGGTAAATAGATAGAGATACAGGGGAGTTGTACCAATGATTTTGTCGTATTTTGGGGACTGTGAATGCCCTATCAGAGATTGTTTGAGGATAATAAGGAAATACGTAGCAATAAGAAGATGACATTGTGTAAGCCAAATGGTTATGACCTTAAAGAGGTCAAGCTGACACATGAATGATATGAGAATGAAACTAGAGAAATGAAAAAAAAGGGAAATAAGGATAGCGTTATATGAAAAGAGTTGTCACATTTAAGTCGATTTACCGTTGGGAGTATCTATTGAACAGTAAAGTTGATCATGATTAATGAAATGTATGTGAGGGATGCAGTGAAATAAAAGAGGAAGAGATCAGTGAGGTATTAAATAAGTGTTACTATGAGTTCCTATAAGTGTAAAGTTTATACTGGGTTAAAGTACGACGTAAGAGGACTGAATATACTTTTATGAGAGGAAATGAAAAATGATTATGGTATCAGTCAGTTATTTGAGGACTAGCATAAACGGAAAGGAGTCTTATGGAAGTCTGAATTGTATAGGTTACTAATTGGTTTCCGGATATTAAAAAAAAAAGAAGTTTTGCTGAGGTGTAGATTATTGAATAAGTGTTAAAGAAAGTGTTTATGTGACTGTCACAAGGAACCTTAGTGAAAGGAATATTCTGATCGTTTAAATTATGGCATAAACTTGTTCTGATTGAGATAGTACGTATAGTGAAGAATGATTGAAAAGCAATTAGGGATAATAATTGGCTGATGAAACTTTCGTAAACAATATATATGGAAATGTAAAGTATCCAACGACATGAATGGAATTATAAGTTGAAGTGATCCTATTGCAATGTGAAGTGAATAGAGCTTCTTATGTGATGCAAAATTGTTGGGGAAATCTAAATTTGAAACTAAGAATAAAAGAGTTCCGAACTGCGAAGTGAAATACAAAAGTGAAATGGAAATTTTGGAGGTCCAAGTACGGATGACTAGGTATTGGCATATATCAATGTGGATGACAGAAAAGCAATTGAAAAGAGAAAATGAATAGAGACAAGAAGTTCTAAAGGAAAACTGACAATGACGTGATGTAGTGTTATCTTCATAAAGAAATTGCAAAGACACTAATTGTGGATTCAATAACAAAGTAGAATGATGTATGGTAAAGTCAACAAGACCCTAATTGGGAAGTATGTGAGGTAAGCAAATGATAGTGATTATGATGACAGACGGAATGTGTTTGAAAGTGTTGAACAGTGAAAAGTAAAAAGAACTTTATGAATAATTGAGGAATTTGATACTGATGATAAGCATATCCTTGGAGAGTAGGCAGTGTGTGATGAAATGAGACAATATGCTAAAACGGTATAAAATAAATTGAATTGACTTTGATAAATGGTATTGGTACCATGATCGAAATTGTTTAAAGCCGTGGAGACCTTAGATTCCTAGAAGGATACATTGGGTTCATTTGAGGGAAAAGACGAGCATAATGACTACTATACCGACAATGCTGAAATGAACGGACAATTCTGCTTACTAAACTCAACTAGTGAACAGATCATGCTGCAATGAACAGATTAATTACAGATATTGGGAGTTTCAAAGAATGTCAAGTAGATTGTGGGTGATTGTGAAGTGTTTCTGGAAAATTGAAGTTGTAGATCTAGTGATAAGAAAAGTTAAAAGTGCAGGAGTTAAAGTGGTAAGTCTAGTCTTATGAGTCATAAGTTGGATACGCAGTGAAATCGGAAAAAAAAAACAGCAACAACAACAATATTGAATGCTTCAAAGAATAAGTTGTGTACCCGATAAAAGTGCTAGAACAAGAAAGTGAACAATTAAAGCTAGACATTCTAGTAAGCATATGCGAAAAATGAAATTGAATAACTATGGGTATAGAATGAAGTGATTATTGATTCAAGTGCTTATAGGTGTAAATGTTCAACAGGAAAAAAATGCTTGATTATGATCGTGTTACAGAGTTCTGATTTTACTGTAGGGATATACTGCTACACTGCACAGGGCCTAATGGGAGTCCAAAAACCACAATGAATTTGAGATTGTAATGAGTGAAACAAAAGAAAGTGACTTAGGAAAACTGCATGGGTTAGCTAAAGTGGATCAGGATCGGACAAATGAAACAGAGTAAAATGCATATCTGAATAGAGTGCGTGAACACGATAGAATAGTAAATTGTCTAAGGAGAATTGCATTTGAACAGAGAGTCAATGAGATATAGAGAATGACTGTATTAGGTAAAGTGTCACTGGTTATCGTGGAATGAAGCTAAATGTCATTGTATTGGTACCAAAGGAATGTGAGGGAGGAGATAAAGGAGATTATGGTACGTATCACCTTGAAAGGATGTCTGGAATACGTATTAGTCTGCATGTTACTGGCGAAAAAGTATTGGATTGATAACGGTTTCGGAAATAAGGAATTGAATCATAGCATTGGAACCAAAGGTAATAGCTACTCTGAAAATGGCAAGTGAGATAGTATGATTGTAAGATCGCCAATTGATAGCCTTGTTAAATGCGTCTACTATGATGAGTATCAATGAATTGGTCAAATAAGGGACTAGATAACTGACTGAGTGTGGTTACGGTGGTCTTTCGAAAAATGAATCATTGAGTGAAAAGTATATGAGATTTGTAGAGACATTTGATAACTGCCTTAGTGAACTGTTGATTGAAAATTTCGGGGACGAAATTTTTTTATAAGAAGGGGGAAATTGTAACATCCTACCCCCTACTGGAAGGGTAAAATAGGAAATTGGTCATAGGATGAGGTTGAGAGGGATTAAGTAGTACTGTTCATGCATAATAGGATTGATACACAGTACCAATGGTGCACATGAAATAACTGTACATGCATACATGATATTCTCTGTTTTGTGCCTAAGGCAATTTTATTGTGATTAACATGGTTATTGGGTTTGAAAAACTATTTTGACTGCTTCATAGTGTGTTTTACATTTTAAGGGATTTTTAGAAATTTTTCTGGAATTTTCCGGAGAAAATTCCCGGACCGAAAAAATCACCAATTGGCGAACCGGTCGATTTTCGGTAGCGAAAGTTTCTACCCAATGGCACTGTAATATTGGGTATATTATTTTGGAATTGAAATTAGGGTCATTTGAGCTGATTGGGGTTAGTCTTTGATCTGGATTAAATAATGAATAAGTTGACTTTTCTTTAAAAGCTTTGACCAATCACATTTTGACACCAAAAGCCTTCATTTAATGTCTCTTGCTAGGCCTTATCGTTTGTGACTAAAGAAAGACATAAAAAGGGTGCTTTTAATTGTGTTTTGGAGGCACATCCGAAACTAGCTTCAAGCTCTTCCCTCCTCCATCGATTTTCTCCTTCTCCATTCTCCATTATCATTAATTTTTGCTTCTTTCTTCACCTTCCTCCAAACTACTTCATGCTTATTGTTTTACCATCATGATGAGTTCTTGTTGGAGGTTAGAAGAAATGGTTAGAAGGCATAGTTAAGCAAAGAGTTGAAAAGAAGTGAAGGTTGGAAGCTAAGTAGGTAAGTGATTAAGTTAAGCTTTAATGATGCTTTGATTATCTAGTTATTGAATTATGGTTTTAAGATGCATTTAATGGGAATTTTGGTGTTATTATTAAGCTTATGATGCATTAACTTCATGAAGATAGGGTAGGATTATTTGGGTATAAATATATGTTTGTGTGAGGGAAAGTGATATGGTAGATAAAGATTGTGAATTTAAGGTTGTTAATGATGGTTATGATGTTAGATGAATGTAAATAAAATATGGAAGTTGTGTATGGGATTGCTGCCAAATATGCTCTATTATGTAAGAAATTGTTGTGATGATTTTGTGGCTGAATTAGAGGTGAAAATGGATGCTTAGTGATGTGTTATTGGTGTTAGAAATGGTAGAAGTTAAGTTGTTGATGAAAGCTGGAAATTGTACTTTGAACATGTTCTAATGTTTTTGCCATAACTAATTGTGTGGTTGAGAAAATGAGGTGAGGCTTGTTTTGACTTAAAAAATTGAGACATTTTTCTACAATTGTTGTGAAGGGAGCACTGCCCAATTTTGATTAGAAGAGTGTTGAATCTTGCTTTGAAAGTGATGTATAGGTGCAGTATGAACAGTAACCGAGATTGATGATCTGAAACTTTGGTGATTTTTCTAGATTTATGTAGAAGGAATTAGTGGAAATGGTCTAAATGAAAGTTGAAGCCTGTATTGTTATCTTTCCAATGCCACTGATTTTGCAATTTTTTGATATGTACGTTGGGAGTTATGAACTGTTAACTATCGACTGATTTTGTGCATTGAGTTAAACCTAGTTGACATGACAGATTTGATGCACATTCTGATTAGTAGCAATTTTAAGAATTTTCGTTAATTGAATTGGCTTGAGTGGTATACTGGAGAGTTGTAGAGGACACATTTATCTTGAAAATGGTATCTGGCATGTAATTGTTGGAGATCAGATGTGGGAGTTATGGATTTTCAAAATCTGAACCTGCATTAGGATGTTAATTCCTGATCAGGTCAGAAACTTGTATAACGGATTTGAAATTGTTAGAGGTTGAATTGGAATGTGGGTTCTTCATGAAACTTGAAGTTTGAGATTGTATCTTTTTAGGGATATAAGGTAGTGATTTTTTTGACTTGTGTACAGGGAGTTATGTTTGATAGAAATTTACTGCTCAGATTGAGTGATTTCAGGGACAGCATCATTGATTGAATTATTTGACCTAGTTAACAATGGAATTGGACTTTGAGTTGTTCATGAAAGTTATAGATAACATTTTGATCTTGATGAGTATATTTATTGTGCAATTTTTGACTGAACAGAATGAGAGTTACTAAATTTACCATGTACTGCTCTGTTTTAAGAGGTATGGACTAGGCAGAATCATTGATTGGATTTTTGACACCCTTAGTGGTGGAATTGATTTTTATGATCTTCTTGAAACTTGTAGAGTTTTTCATGGTCTTTCCAACGAGATATGGTTTGTAATGTTCTGAATTGTGTGCAAGGAGTTATAGGTGTTTGACTTTCGGTTTGACCATAAGAAAAAGAGAAGGAAATAAGGATATATATATTAATTGTTTAATTTGAATTTTGGTTTCTTTTGTCAATTTCTTTTCCGTCCGACGTCCGATTGACCTGATTCTTGAGGCATCGGATTGGTAACACATTGAATTTCATTTTGTGAGAAATTGGAAATTTTAGACGGAAATTGACGTGGCCCGCAACGGAGCCTTTAATCATTATTTTGTTTAATTGGGGACCTATAGAGGTGCGAATTGCACCGTCCGCCAATAGGTTTCTAATTTTTAGACGGATTTTCTAATGGAAAAAAAAGAGATTAGGGCCGGAATTCATGAACATGCATTATACACCTACATGTGTATCCTTAATTAATTCAATTGAATTTTTAGTGACGGTTTGTTCTCTCGCTTCTTACGAGACACAACCGAACGTCGATCGATCGACGTGTAGATTTCCGACAATAGCTCGAAGTAATAGTTGAGTAACCTAGGTGGTTACCTCAATCTACGTGTTCTTGTGACTAATTGCCTACGGGATTGCTTGAATTACGATAACGTAGATAAATTGTGTGATATGGACTATTAATTGGTCGATTGACGCAAAATATTTACTGTAAATTGCCTGTAGATTACTGATCATGGTGACGTGTATACTGTTACTATGACTGAATAGAATCTTGTTACTGTGATGGACTGGTAAATGACTGTGAACACCTAGATGGTTTTCGTTCTATCTTGTTTGCTAATACTGTTACTGTGACTGAATATTGACACTGGTATATGCATCGCATACATTACTACATGAACTGATAATAACGGTTGTGACCGCAGCAGCTCACTGATATTGATATCGAGCCTTGAGCTCGAAGGGAGAAATCCACTCCCATCGCCATCGGGAGAAATCCACTCCCCACCGCCATCGTCACTATAAAGCTTCGGTCACAACACCGAACTAAATGGAAAGCATCACACGCGCATCGCATACATATCGAATCAATAAGCGTGTTTCTCGTTATTCGATGTGTTATTATTATTACTACTGTGATTGCATGATTTTTTGTAATCAGTATATTACTATGATTGTAGTATGTAGTATACTCAGAATCGCTGACATCGTAAATTGTTATATGATGCATGAATTGAGAGAACCATCTGTAACATCCCATCATCGATGAGAAGGGTATTTTAGTAAATTGGGACCGGTTACGAGTATTGAATTAGAACTCGGTATGAACATACATCATATAACCTCTATAACTGATGATTGTTTTGCATGTGCACTCGGTATACATGCATTCATGACATTTCCGGCATAAGTGTTTAATAGAGATCTTTTGTGAAATTTATGAGATAATTGTATTTGAAAAATTATTTGGAGTGCGCCAAATGAGTGTTTTACATTTTAGAGATTTATAGGAATTTTCTGGAATTATCGGAGAAAATTCCCAGAGCCAAAATCGCCTTAAATGGCCTAAATGTGTTTTGTTGTGGAAAATGTGGTTTTCGTGTTTGAACAATTATTGGGAGTGGACTGTTATATGTTTTACAATTTTGGGCAATTTAGGTAATTTTCAAAAATGATTCGGGGAAATTCCGGAAATTTCGGACCGGAAAAAATCGCCAAGTGACGAACCGGTCAATTTTCGGTAGCAAAAAATGCTACCAAATGGTACTGTCATTTTGGATATTATTTTGAGAATTGTTATAGAGCCATTAGCATTAAGTGGAATTAATGCTCTTTATAAAATAGGATTAACTTTTATGAGAGTTTGGGATTGAATTATGTTAATTAGCTTAATGGTTTTTCTCCCTAAGTGCCAAGTGTCCCATTTTCATTTATTAGCTTTGTCTTATTCTTCCATGACTCTCGATATTTCTTCAAGGATATAATTAAAAACTCATTTGGAAAGACTCCACTCCTTCTTCATACCGCATTTGATTGAATTCACTAGAACTGTGATTTTGTACTTAAAATATACTAAAGTTATACTTGGATCTCATAATCTTATGAACTTCAACTATATGCTTTAAGCATATTCTTGATAATTAAGATCATCAATTCCTACATTCACTTGCTTATTTGACATTTTTTATCACTAAGAGATCTTTCGATGAAATCCTGCTAGGATGCATACCTCATGTTACCATTTGTACTTTTCTAGCAACCTTTTCACTTAATCATCTTTATTGATTTCATATACCTCCTATTTCATTCACCTGGTATCATTCTTCCTATTTGAACTTGAAATTCAGATCCGTATCAATTTCTTAATAAGATTCACAATCTTTTTATCCTTAATTTGGGATAAACTATGTCCCACCCGCTATGCTTCTTGTTGCTCTAGTTACGGACATCATAGTATCAATTCATGCTTAATGTATCGGATGCAACACTTAGCCTCCCTTGGAATCTCTTACTGGTGCAATCATAGTCTTTTGATACATATCTCAATCTCTTGAGTTTCATATTTAATTCTCCCAACTCAGTAATTGTCTTGTACTTTTACAATCTGTATTTGCATGCTCATACATGTTCCTGTACATACGTTGTCTCCAAACTTTCAAACAATAATCAATGTTGCAGTTCTAAGTCATGTAGCAAAATTCACTCATAGGACTTTACACATTTCTCTTCATGTATTCAAACCATTCTCCTCAAAAAAAAAAAATTTGAGCATCTTTCTGAATACCTTTCATACATCATCAAATAGTCTCCAATTCCATAGTGCTATTGGGCATTTGTTAACTTAAGCAATCATTTTCAATTTTCATGTATCTCTCGATTAGCCCTTATGATTCCTTACTTAGCTAATTCCTCAATGAGGTATATTGACTCACTTTCCTTTCGATTCCTCTTATTGACTTTCTTCCTCGAATGATTTTTCTCCACAATTTGCAGCTTATTTGCAAACTTAATTAGGGTGATTTTAATATATTCATCAAGTCATACCAATATCTCCCAAACATACTTTCATGTAATATATAACATAGACTTGCATACTCCTCATGTTAGCAATCAAGGTCTCTATAGTGAGTGTACTCACTTTCGAATCATCACATATTCTTTTCTGATTTGTTCTTTCTTTGATTACTCTTAACATGAACCATTTGATCTGCTTATTCTAACTTAATGAAATCCCTCTTCAAAAGAGGATTCTTTTGCTGCAATCATCTATACTATTCCTGCAATCTTAATCAATCTCCCATTATCATCATCATATTTTATCCACAAACTTATCTTCATCAATTCATAAATCAATCTCTCACATGATTGATACTTTGATCTTCATTAATCCTAGACAATATTCTTCTCTTGATCTTAGAATTTATTCCTTATTATAACATCATCAACAACTCTCAATCTATGTCTACTTGATCACTTAGGCTTTAAACTATGGGAAACTATGACTAATAATATTCACTAAATCATAGGTTTCTTCCTCTATCATCTTCACACATATTCTACTTATGTGCTTAATACACTCATTTGTGCATAATTATGGATTTCCATACAAATACTCCCAACAACAACCAATTTGACCTTCTTGAACTTATACATACATTACTATCAATCATCTCATTGTCCCATTATCCTTCACTTCACATCTTACATATATATATATGTATGTATATATATTTGTCATTGACTTAAACTTGTGGAAATAAAATCATCACATATTTCATACAGCACATAGATTTCAAAAACTTGTAATCTTGGTGCTCATAATGACACTTTCTTATAAACTTGCTTTTCACAACGTGATATCCTTGCACAAATCATGTCTGAAAGCATAATTTCATAAACTTGTATTCTTAAAAAGAAAAATCCCTTTTTAAAGTCATTTCATAAGTCATTCACATAATCGACATATTAAACATGCAACATTTCATAATGCACTCAATGCACAACTGATGCAACAATTATGATGCAATTTAAATTATGAAATTTTCTTGCTCGATTTAATGAAAACAAACTTGACTTATTGAATTTATTATAAGCATGCACCCACTGGGGTTCCGGTTTCATCTTCTTAAAACCATAAGAATTTCGACTTTCATGAAGTTCTACTTGAACCCCTTAATCCTTGTCCACCTACTTTTCCTAAAACAATCCATGCTCATAATTCACATATTTCCCACATTAAAGGATAAGCACCATAGTATGTCATTGATACCATATTCGATTTCATCAACAGATGCATTGACTCATTACCGGTCATGTTTGACCATGTACTATTTCTCATTTCCACTAATCCACAACTTCAATTTATTCGCTAATTCGATTGGCCCAAACTCTTAACAATTTTCTCTTGCATGTAACTTTTACATATGCGCCCATATAAGATCTCAATTCCGGCGCTCTGATACCACAAATGTCGAAACCCGACCCGGAGATCGGATCCCGACTGTTGGATCCCGTTACCGGAACCCAACTCTCTTGCTTAAGATCGTGAAACCTGAGCGTGCGTATTACTTTGAAGGGTTTTAAATTTTTTTTTCTTCATTCTTAATCCCTTGAACCCTTAAAGACATCATGAATTCATTCTCATGCTCAAAACGCTCCCAAAATTCACTTACCAAAGTTCCGTAATGTGCCCATGTACCTAATCATCTTACTTGAACTTATTTTCTCTACGCGTTCACCGAATTTGAAAAACTTAAAATCTTAAATTCATTTGGAATTTTCTTGTAAATCATAGCCTTATGACTCTTGTTTAATTTAAGACAAGAATTGCTTCAATCGGAGTTATATAACTCTAGATATACTCCAATAACCTGAAAGAGTTCATACCGGAAACATGCTCTCTTAACCGGTCTTTCACTTTCTTTAATGAGAACTTCCTCAATTTAACTCCAAATGATACCAATTTCTGTAGTAAGAAAGATATATGTCTTATAAATCCAATGGTTCAAGCCTCACCTCATTTGGAGGTCGCATGAGGGATTTGTACCCAAAACAATCGACCATGCTCACTTCAAAAATCCAATTGAGACTCTTTTGGCGTGATTGCCATAATTTTTAATCTAGAGGTCGGATTGTAACATCTCATTACCGAAGGGATGTGTACAGTTCATTGCATTCGTATTTGGCATGCTCATACATGATTTATTTATAGTATTATTGGCAATGATCATATTGGCATTTGTACGTACATACATGTATGACATATTTCCGACTTGATTTGGATTTGGAAATGATTAGGTCAGGTGTCAGAATTAGGTTAAAATAGGCTCGAGAATTGAAATTTGAGTTAGAAATGAAGTTTAGGAAAATGAATTGTGAAATTGGAGTACATGGTTATGAGTTTTCTATTTTTGAGGATTTATAGGAATTTTTCTGGAATTTTTGGAGTAATAGGCCCGGATCGAAAAATTGATCAATGACTGGTTAATTAGATTTTCGGTTCCAAAATTGATTATCCAATGGCACAGACAGGTTAGAAATTTGAATTGAGGAATTAGGGTTTAGCCATTGGAATTCGGGGGAAATTAAAATTTGAAACTGTTTTGAGGTGGTTCGGATCCGGACTTGTGGCAATTCCATTAGCCAAACAAGCCTTAATCCTTTTGTATTTAAGACCTAGCCTTTGAAATCCTTCTCCCACGATGCTTTCTTCTTTCTTCTTCTTCGTGGATTTCTTCATAGAGTTTTGTTTGATTTCTTTCCCACACAGTTGCTCCTTCTTCCATCCATAATAGATTCCTTTGGCTAGTGTTGGAAAAGAGTTGAAATGGGTTTTGGTTTGGGTGAAACCGTGGGTGTCGTGAGCTTTGATTTGGTGTGATCCTTGGAGATTTGAAGTTATTAATCAGGTAAGTTACTTCTAACTTGTTTTGTATAGCTTGATTAGTTGAATTATAGAATTAATTGGAGGATTAAACATGAAAGTTTGAGGATTTGTGATTTTGGGTTTTCGATTATAGTTTTCATTGATTTTAGGGTTGAAATTTTTGGGATATTAATTGTTTGATGAAATAGAAGCTAAAGAGTTGTTCTATGATGTGTATAGAATTATTTAGGAGTGATTGGTGAGAAGAAAATCTGGATTTGGAACTGAAATCTGTCGAAAATCTGAAATTTCGAGTTTTAAGGCGTATGCGCAATTGCTCGCCGCGACGTGCGAAGAACACGCCGCGACGAGCAGAATTGCTTCGTACGCCGCGACGTGTGCCGAGGTGCGCCGCGGCGAGGAGGTCAAGGCACACGACGTGATTTAACGCGTGCATCGTCGCGACGAGCAGCGTGCGTCGTCGATTTAACGCGTCGCACGTCATGACGTGGATGCCGGTTCACCGCAGCGATGCCGCGGCGAGGAATGCAAATTTTTCCGAAAAATGGAATTGAGGTTTTAAACATTTGGGATTAGGCAATTGATGATTCAATTAGCTATAGATTAAGTTCAATTTGGAGATTACGAAATTGGGAATTAGAATTTGAGACCGGGAATTTAGAATTGTGTCGGGAATGCCATAACACGATAAATGCGTACATTATTCGATTCCTATGCATCATTGAACATTAAAATTGATATAATTAGTAATGTTATTCGTATTTTGATTGTTATAGCGGCTCAAGTGGATCGCCGATCGTCTGACATAGGCGAGACTTCCCGGCAGTAGCTCGGAAGTTCTGAGGTGAGTAACCCAGTTGGTTTCTCAACCTTTATGTGTTTAATTGTTATGCGAATATGCCATGTGGAGTTAAGGATGGATTATATGTGTTTGATTGGATTGATTCCGGACCACGGGTGTTCGGAATATTGGATCTGTGATATAGAAGTGTTAATTGTGCATAAATTGTTTATAATTGATTTCAATTGGCAAGGATTAGATATATGAGGATTTAGTGTAATGCATGTATTGGAAATTGAATATGTGCATACATGCATAACGGTATAATCAGATAAAGGCAGTTGTGACCGGTGTAGCCACCGTATTCAGAGCTTTAAGCTCAACGTACAGGGCTTCGTGCCCAACGATTTGCAAAGCTTCATGCTCAACATATTAGGGCTTTTGAGCCCAATGTTTACAGAGCCTATGGCTCAACGTATATGAGCTCAGGCGCACGGTCACAACGACCAAAGAAAATGAAAGAGTCACATGCACACTGTATATATGAATGATTACCTGTGAATTGTGTGAAAGGAAAATCACCTTATAAATGTGAAATTGACTGCATGTGATAGTATACGATATTATGTGACTGTTTGGATATGCATGAGTTGAGTGAACCATCGATGATGGTTACTCATTGAGTTTCGCAAACTCACCCAAATTGCGAATATTTTTCAGGACAGAGATAGTTTGACTTCTAGCTCCGGTCAGTAAGACTTATCCTGCTGTGTGTGTCGGCGAGAGGAGCATGGCCCACAGGTCTGTCAGCTGGGATCTTTTGGGGTATTTTGTAGATGACGTTTGTAGGAGCTATGTAGTCCTTTTGGGTTGTACAGATATATGTATATATGTGATGGATGATGTAGCAACGGTTTTATGAATGAATCGAAATGAATCGTTTGGTTTATCAAATTTACTGAATATGATATTACTGCTTTATTTATATTGATGTCATGAGGTTATAGAAATGATAGTTTGGTAGTGCACTCTCATCGTAGGTTGTGCACCGGTACGACCTACGGGCGACCCGGTGTATACTCTACAGTGAGGGGGCGTTACACGGATCATGTTCGTTCTTTCACCATTTGAAAGTAGACATCTAGATCTACAACTCTCATGAAGACCACAAAACCAAATTCGGTCTCTAACAATGTCCAATATGCCATTTTTCCCGTAACTCGAGGTCTGCTGATGGATAACTCGACTTATCACTAACAAGTAGACTTATCGAGACAAATAACTCGACTTATCACTAACAAGTCGACTTATCGAGACAAATAACTCGACTTATCACTAACAAGTCGACTTATTATTCAACTGTGCTTCACAAGTCGAGTTGTGGAGACCATAACTCGAGCTATGTCTATTATTAGCTGGTCTCCAACCCTCTATACGCTCTCTTGACCTAACCCAAACACCATGAACACTCCTAACCTTTCTAAACCTACCCATTTCTATGCCCAACTCATTCATTCAATAATTTAACACCTCAACATGACTTTGCCCAATCAATCTCACACAAGCCTCATTCTCACCTTCATTACACATGCATGACCATCAATCCCAACCTCATAACATTTACCTATCTATATGATATTCATGCCCTCTCATGCTAACATACTTTATAACGACTCAAACATCACACTTATTTTATCATTCTATAAATTCTTGATTCAATTTGCTCATCAAACCCTAAATTCCTAGGCAACCATCAAAGCTATCCTCATCAACAAGACTTAGGCATCATGCTAACTTTCAACCATTGCTCCATATTCGTTTATATGCAATTTTACATTCACAACCATACTCAAATCCATATTGCATTAATCATCATACATAAGAGTTTTACAATTTCATTGGCATTTCCTAGCCAAGATCCAAAACCAATAACAATATCTCATTTACCTTATTCAATTACTCATATGAATTACAACTATACATTTACATAACCAAACTTCAAATACACAATAAAACAAGCACAAGATGTCTTGATCCACTTCCTCTTGACTTCTTGCTAAAACTTGGAAATTGGGAAAATAGGGGGTGAGCTTGGGAGCCCAATAGGTTCTATGCTTATAACCAAATAATGAACAAAACAATTTTAGAAGTCCATTTCCATATAAATTTCCTTTGGATCACAAAACATTGTTTTCTTGAAACTCTTGTCATTTTCTTGAAATCACAAATCATTCTTTTTTCAAAGTTTCATAAAATCATAAACTAAGAACTCTTGTCATTTTCTTGAAATCACAAATCATTCATTTTCAAAGGTTTATAAAATCATAAACGCAATTCATGCATTTTTCAAACTTTCATGAAATCATGAATGCAATTCAACTTATCACAATTCACATCATATAACACATACCACCTAACACATCATAATGGTTTGGCAAGTCCACAATTCTTGGCAACCATATAATCTCATTTAATGATCTTATATGGGCAAATCTTGAGGAGTCCAAATATTGGATCATCCTATGCCTGTCAGGCGGTGGGCGAAGGCTTTTCATGGTCATCGTGCACGAGACGTTTCTTGCGTGGACTTAACCTAACCCACATAACATATAATCATGTCTTGAAACTTGATTGCCCAAAGGCAAAAATCTTGGAAATCTTATTTTTGCATAAATCATGCAAATTTTCATAAATCATTTCATGAACATAAAGCATTTCATATGCAATGCATCATCATTCCTCAAGCAAAATCACATAACATCCACATTCACATATCCAATCATCAATCATCAATCATCCAATTCACATAACAATTTCAAATCATTCATACCATTATGCATCAATGATAACAATTTCTCAAGGCATTCAAAAACAATGAGTTTAAAAGCATTTTTACATTCTTAATTTTTTTGAAAAGTATATCAATGGCCCATTATTTAACTATAAACATAAAACCTACCTTATAACTTGCTAAATCCTTGGTTTCTTTGCTACAACTCTTGTTCCTCTTCTCTTCCTTCTTTCCCTTCATTAAAATCGAAAACCTATAATAAACACAAATTCTAATGAAATTCTATAAAACCCCTTTCATGAAATTAGCTTGAGAATCACTATACCCATTCCATTCTTAGTCTTTCTAAACCATAAAACCAACAAAAACTTAAACTTAACTTCATGACTTACCTTAAATCCTTGCTCAAATAAGAAGTTCCTTGGCTTAGATTGTAGCTTGACTCTTCCTACACCTTTTTATCTCTTGGACTTTCTTCCAACTCTTCTTAAATCTCTTGGAAAATCACAAACCCTAGCAAGCTTCTTTCTTTCTCCTTCTCCTTCCATGGTCAAACTCTCTCCCTCTCCTTTCAATTTCGTTTTTCCTCTTCTTTTCCTACAATTCACTTAACTCTTCCTCTTTTATACTCCTTCTTCATTTAACTTAAGCCCATCTTCACTTAAGCCCAAAATCCAACTCCCTTCTTCTTCTTCCTTCTTATTTCCTCTCTTTTATACTCTTTACTTAAGTCACTTAAGCCCAAAGCCCATTTACTTCCCTCTTCTTTCTTTCTTCTTCTTATTTTCCTCTTATACTACTCAAGCCCACTAATTCTTTAAGCCCAACTTATTTTCTTTTCTTTTCCTACTTCATTAAAGCCCATTTCATATATATCCTCTCTTTATTCATTTCATTTGGACCTAAAGCCCAATTATTCTTTCTTCTTTCTTCTTTCTTCTCATCCTACTAAATCTCTTAAGTCCAAACCATATCTTCTTCTTTTCATTTAATTTAGGCCCATTATTCTCTTAGGCCCAATTAAACTCTAAACTCTTAAATTTAACTAACACATTTAATTGTATTTATTCATGCCACCCAACTCATTACTCTTGTTTTAATCATCTTCTTTTTATATCACCACTTAAGCCCAACTTGAGTCCAAGGCCCATTTAACTCTTAATACATTTATAACCTTCATAACACCTTAATACACTTAATCCATGTCATATAGTCTTAGTCTAATCAACATGTTAATTAAATTTCCTTAACATGCTAATTATGTCCACAGAATACAATAATTGAATCCCATTAAATCATGCCACCTAATTTCATGACACCTTACCTTAAGCATATTAACATGTCAATTAATTCCACATTAATCCATCTCATATTTATACCATATCTTCTTTTTCATTTCAATTTCAAAATTCTTAACTTCTTCACTCATGAATAATCATTCAAAATCCTTATTTAATCATCCTAACTTACAAAAGATTGGGGTCCGATAATTCTCCCCTCTTAAAAGAATTTCGTCCTCGAAATTCCTATCTTACTGATCTAGCGGTAAGGGTTTAAATCCTTAATTAACAGATTCAACTTATTCTTGCATGACTTATTCAGATAGCTCACCATCCTGACCCTGCTTATTTGATCTTGAGTGCACCTTGTCACGGTGGCACTCTTAAACATGTACTCATAATCATGTACTCGTGAGAGTAAAAGCATGTGACTTTGAGAGCATCATTGGGGTAACTCGTCTTATGCTTGATGTTCACATCATAATAATGGTAAGTGACTGTGAGCTAACACACCACTTCCATGCCTATTCTTGGATTCTTCTAATTCATCTTTCTTACTTCACTTGATTCTTATCACTCATTCATTTAACCTGTTCATAACCTTTCCAATACTAGCCTTCTATAACTTGTAGACCTTACTTATCATCATAATGCAAAAAAAAAGATGAATCTTTCTATCATCTAATTCTTCATACCGCATTTGATTGAATTCACTAGAACTGTGATTTTGTACTTAAAATAAACTAAAGTTATACTTGGATCTCATAATCTTATGAACTTCAACTATATGCTTTAAGCATATTCTTGATAATTAAGATCATCAATTCCTACATTCACTTGCTTATTTGACATTTTTTATCACTACGAGATCTTTCGATGAAATCCTGCTAGGATGCATACCTCATGTTACCATTTGTACTTTGCTAGCAACCTTTTCACTTAATCATCTTTATTGATTTCATATACCTCCTATTTCATTCACCTGGTATCATTCTTCCTATTTGAACTTGAAATTCATATCCGTATCAATTTCTTAATAAGATTCACAATCTTTTTATCCTTAATTTGGGATAAACTTTGTCCCACCTGCTATGCTTCTTGTTGCTCTAGTTCTGGACATCATAGTATCGAATTCATGCTTAATGTATCGGATGCAACACTTAGCCTCCCTTGGAATCTCTTACTGGTGCAATCATAGTCTTTTGATACATATCTCAATCTCTTGAGTTTCATATTTAATTCTCCCAACTCAGTAATTGTCTTGTACTTTTACAATCTGTATTTGCATGCTCATACATGTTCCTGTACATATGTTGTCTCCAAACTTTCAAACAATAATCAATGTTGCAGTTCTAAGTCATGTAGCAAAATTCACTCATAGGACTTTACACATTTCTCTTCATGTATTCAAACTATTCTCCTCAAAAAAAAAAAAATTTTAGCATCTTTCTGAATACCTTTCATACATCATCAAATAGTCTCCAATTCCATAGTGCTATTGGGCATTTGTTAACTTAAGCAATCATTTTCAATTTTTATGTATCTCTCGATTAGCCCTTGTGATTCCTTACTTAGCTAATTCCTCAATGAGGTATATTGACTCACTTTCCTTTCTATTCCTCTTATTGACTTTCTTCCTCGAATGATTTTTCTCCACAATTTGCAGCTTATTTGCAAACTTAATTAGGGTGATTTTAATATATTCATCAAGTCATACCAATATCTCCCAAACATACTTTCATGTAATATATAACATAGACTTACATACTCCTCATGTTAGCAATCAAGGTCTCTATAGTGAGTGTACTCACTTTCGAATCATCACATATTCTTTTTTGATTAGTTCTTTCTTTGATTACTCTTAACATGAACCATTTGATCTGCTTATTCTGACTTAATGAAATCCCTCTTCAAAAGAGGATTCTTTTGCTGCAATCATCTATACTATTCCTGCAATCTTAATCAATCTCCCATTATCATCATCATATTTTATCCACAGACTTATCTTCATCAATTCATAAATCAATCTCTCACATGATTGATACTTTGATCTTCATTAATCCTAGACAATATTCTTCTCTTGATCTTAGAATTTATTCCTTATTATAACATCATCAACAACTCTCAATCTATGTCTACTTGATCACTTAGGTTTTAAACTATGGGAAACTATGACTAATAATATTCACTAAATCATAGGTTTCTTCCTCTATCATCTTCACACATATTCTACTTATATGCTTAATACACTCATTTGTGCATAATTATGGATTTCCATACAAATACTCCCAACAACAACCAATTTGACCTTCTTGAACTTATACATACATTACTATCAATCATCTCATTGTCCCATTATCCTTCACTTCACATCTTACATATATATATATGTATGTATATATTTGTCATTGACTTAAACTTGTGGAAATAAAATCATCACATATTTCATACAAGACATAGATTTCAAAACTTGTAATCTTGGTGCTCATAATGGCACTTTCTTATAAACTTGCTTTTCACAACGTGATATCCTTGCACAAATCATGTCTGAAAGCATAATTTCATAAACTTGTATTCTTAAAGAAAAACCCTTTTTAAAGTCATTTCATCATCATTCACATAATCGACATATTAAACATGCAACATTTCATAATGCACTCAATGCACAACCGATGCAACAATTATGATGCAATTTAAATTATGAAATTTTCTTGCTCGATTTAATGAAAACAAACTTGACTTATTGAATTTATTATAAGCATGCACCCACTGGGGTTCGGTTTCATCTTTTAAAACCATAAAATTTCGACTTTCATGAAGTTCTACTTGAACCCCTTAATCCTTGTCCCCTACTTTTCCTCAAACAATCCATGCTCATAATTCACATATTTCCCACATTCAAGGATAAGCACCATAGTATGTCATTGATACCATATTGATTTCATCAGCAGATGCATTGACTCATTCGGTCATGTTTGACCATGTACTATTTCTCATTTCCACTAATCCACAACTTTAATTTATTCGCTAATTGATTGGCCCAAACTCTTAACAATTTGCTCTTGCATGTAACTTTTACATATCGCCCATATAAGATCTCAATTCTGGCTCTCGATATTACAAATGTCGGAACCCGACACGGAGATCGGATCCATTGTTGGATCTCGTTCATCGAACCCAACTCTCTTGCTTAAGATCGTGAAACCTGAGCGTCGTATTACTTTGAAGGGTTTTAAATTTTTTTTTCATTCTTAATCCCTTGAACCCTTAAAGACATCATGAATTCATTCTCATGCTCAAAACGCTCCCAAAATTCACTTACCAAAGTTCCGTAATGTGCCCATGTACCTAATCATCTTACTTGAACTTATTTTCTCTACGCGTTCACAGAATTTGAAAAACTTAAAATATTAAATTCATTTGAAATTTTCTTGTAAATCATAGCCTTATGACTCTTTTTTAATTTAAGACAAGAATTGCTTCAATCGGAGTTATATAACTCTAGATATACTCCAATAACCTGAAAGAGTTCATACCGGAAACATGCTCTCTTAACCAGTCTTTCACTTTCTTTAATGAGAACTTCCTCAATTTAACTCCAAATGATACCAATTTCTGTAGTAAGAAAGATATATGTCTTATAAATCCAATGGTTCAAGCCTCACCTCATTTGGAGGTCGCATGAGGGATTTGTACCCAAAACAATCGACCATGCTCACTTCAAAAATCCAATTGAGACTCTTTTGGCGCGATTGCCATAACTGTTAATATAGAGGTCGGATTATGTTCGTTATTTCACCATTTGAAAGTAGACATCTAGATCTACAACTCTCATGAATGCCACAAAACCAAATTCGGCCTCTAACAATGTCCAATATGCCATTTTTCCTGTAACTCGAGGTCTGCTGATGGATAACTCGACTTATCACTAACAAGTCGACTTATCGAGACAAATAACTCGACTTATCACTAACAAGTCGACTTATCGAGACAAATAACTCGACTTATCACTAACAAGTCGACTTATCGAGACAAATAACTCGACTTATCACTAACAAGTCGACTTATTATTCAACTGTGCTTCACAAGTCGAGTTGTGGAGACCATAACTCGAGCTATGTCTATTATTAGCTCGTCTCCAACCCTCTATACGCTCTCTTGACCTAACCCAAACACCATGAACACTCCTAACCTTTCTAAACCTACCCATTTCTATGCCCAACTCATTCATTCAATAATTTAACACCTCAACATGAATTTGCCCAATCAATCTCACACAAGCCTCATTCTCACCTTCATTACACATGCATGACCATCAATCCCAACCTCATAACATTTACCTATCTATATGATATTCATGCCCTCTCATGCTAACATACTTTATAACGACTCAAACATCACACTTATTTTATCATTCTATAAATTCTTGATTCAATTTGCTCATCAAACCCTAAATTCCTAGGCAACCATCAAAGCTATCCTCATCAACAAGACTTAGGCATCATGCTAACTTTCAACCATTGCTCCATATTCGTTTATATGCAATTTTACATTCACAACCATACTCAAATCCATATTGCATTAATCATCATACATAAGAGTTTTACAATTTCATTGGCATTTCCTAGCCAAGATCCAAAACCAATAACAATATCTCATTTACCTTATTCAATGACTCATATGAATTACAACTATACATTTACATAACCAACTTCAAATACACAATAAAACAAGCACAAGATGTCTTGATCCACTTCCTCTTGACTTCTTGCTAAAAACCTGGAAATTGGGAAAATAGGGGGTGAGCTTGGGGAGCCCAATAGGTTCTATGCTTATAACCAAATAATGAACAAAACAGTTTTAGAAGTCCATTTCCATATAAATTTCTTTTGGATCATAAAACATTGTTTTCTTCAAAACTCTTGTCATTTTCTTGAAATCACAAATCATTCATTTTTTCAAAGTTTCATAAAATCATAAACTAAGAACTCTTGTCATTTTCTTGAAATCACAAATCATTCATTTTTCAAAGGTTTATAAAATCATAAACGCAATTCATGCATTTTTCAAACTTTCATGAAATCATGAATGCAATTCAACTTATCACAATTCACATCATATAACACATACCACCTAACACATCATAATGGTTTGGCAAGTCCACAATTCTTGGCAACCATATAATCTCATTTAATGATCTTATATGGGCAAATCTTGAGGAGTCCAAATATTGGATCATCCTATGCCACAAGGCGGTAAGAGAAGGCTTTTCATGGTCATCGTGCACGAGGCGTTTCTTGCGTGGACTTAACCTAACCCACATAACATATAATCATGTCTTGAAACTTGATTGCCCAAAGGCAAAAATCTTGAAATCTTATTTTGCATAAATCATGCAAATTTTCATAAATCATTTCATGAACATAAAGCATTTCATATGCAATGCATCATCATTCCTCAAGCAAAATCACATAACATCCACATTCACATATCCAATCATCAATCATCAATCATCCAATTCACATAACAATTTCAAATCATTCATACCATTATGCATCAATGATAACAATTTCTCAAGGCATTCAAAACAATGAGTTTAAAAGCATTTTTACATTCTTAATTTTTTTGAAAAGTATATCAATGGCCCATTATTTAACTATAAACATAAAACCTACCTTATAACTTGCTAAATCCTTGGTTTCTTTGCTACAACTCTTGTTCCTCTTCTCTTCCTTCTTCCCTTCATTAAAATCGAAAACCTATAATAAACACAAATTCTAATGAAATTCTATAAAACCCTTTCATGAAATTAGCTTGAGAATCACTATACCCATTCCATTCTTAGTCTTTCTAAACCATAAAACCAACAAAAACTTAAACTTAACTTCATGACTTACCTTAAATCCTTGCTCAAATAAGAAGTTCCTTGGCTTAGATTGTAGCTTGACTCTTCCTACACCTTTTTATCTCTTGGACTTTCTTCCAACTCTTCTTAAATCTCTTGGAAAATCACAAACCCTAGCAAGCTTCTTTCTTTTCTCCTTCTCCCTTCCATGGCCGAAACTCTCTCCCTCTCCCTTTCAATTTCGTTTTTTCCTCTTCTTTTCCCTACAACTCACTTAACTCTTCCTCTTTTATACTCCTTCTTCATTTAACTTAGGCCCATCTTCACTTAAGCCCAAAATCCAACTCTCTTCTTCTTCTTCCTTCTTATTTCCTCTCTTTTATACTCTTTACTTAAGTCACTTAAGCCCAAAGCCCATTTACTTCCCTCTTCTTTCTTTCTTCTTCTTATTTTCCTCTTATACTACTCAAGCCCACTAATTCTTTAAGCCCAACTTATTTTCTTTTCTTTTCCTACTTCATTAAAGCCCATTTCATATATATCCTCTCTTTATTCATTTCATTTGGACCTAAAGCCCAATTATTCTTTCTTCTTTCTTCTCATCCTACTAAATCTCTTAAGTCCAAACCATATCTTCTTCTTTTCATTTAATTTAGGCCCATTATTCTCTTAGGCCCAATTAAACTCTAAACTCTTAAATTCAACTAACACATTTAATTGTATTTATTCATGCCACCCAACTCATTACTTTTGTTTTAATCCTCTTCTTTTTATATCACCACTTAAGCCCAACTTGAGTCCAAGGCCCATTTAACTCTTAATACATTTATAACCTTCATAACACCTTAATACACTTAATCCATGTCATATAGTCTTAGTCTAATCAACATGTTAATTAAATTTCCTTAACATGCTAATTAAGTCCACAGAATACAATAATTGAATCCCATTAAATCATGCCGCCTAATTTCATGACACCTTACCTTAAGCATATTAACATGTCAATTAATTCCACATTAATCCATCTCATATTTATACCATATCTTCTATTTCATTTCAATTTCAAAAATTCTTAACTTCTTCACTCATGAATAATCATTCAAAAATCCTTATTTAATCATCCTAACTTACCAAAAGATTCGGGGTCCAATAGTTACATTTCAAGTTTTATTGGTTCAAGTGTATTTTTGTATTTTGGCACTTGAACTCAAAGTTTGTAATTTGATTTGAATTGCTATTAAAGCTTTGTAAAACTCATTATCTGGTTATCGAATTATGGATGTGTTTGTTTTAATCATGAAAGCAAGTTTTCGAGTTTGTTGATAAGGGCCCATTGAGTTTAGAGGTCTTTTCCTTAATCACTTAATTATCATGTTTCATCCCCGCATACTGACCTGCGCTCTCATGTCCGATGTTGGGCTCCGGTGGCGAGGTCCAACATGTTCAGGTATCGAGCGACCTAGGTTTTGGTCTCTACCGCATGACATTGCTTTCAAAGAATAACTGCATTGTTTTACATGATTTGAACTGTTTTTGCATATTTTGAAACTTGTCTTACTTGAACTAAAGTTTTCAATAGTTTTATATTAAAGGAGTGAAAATGTCACCTCGAAAGAGAACTCGGGGAGCTATGACTCGATCTCATTCTCGTCAAGGGAGCACAGATGAATCCCATATTCCTCAGGATGCTGGGACACATTCTGCTCCGATTTCAGAGGCACCTAGTTTGGAACAAGAAGTGCCTCCACCGCCTCCTCCTATGCCTCAAGGAAATCCCATGGATCCGAGTTTCTTTCAAGCCTTTGCTCAGGCTTTCACGTATGCCATGGGTCAGAGGTCTCGAGTCCGATCAAGCTCCAGATGAGCGAGGGTGGGCAGTATGACAAGCTCCGTAAGTTTGGGGCTGTGGATTTCAGTGGGACGACTAATCCAGAAGAGGCTAAAGCTTGGTTGAAGAGGACCGAGAGGGTTCTAATACAGATGAAATGCTCAGATGAGGACAAGTTAGACTATGCAGTCGGTTTGTTGCGAGAGATGCCTTTGCATTGGTGGGAATCGATGCCTCACGATCAAGTTGTTCCTTGGTCTTTGACATGAGAGACTTTGTGGAAGTGTTCAGAAAGAAGTATCTCTCCAGAGTCTATGTGCAAGATAAGGCTAGGGAATTTCTGAACCTCACTCAGAGAGACATGAGTGTGAGCAAGTACGAGCTGAAGTTCACACAGCTTTCTCGATATGCAGCCAATATTGTAGCGACAGAAGAAGACAAGTGTCGTAAGTTTGAAGGAGGTCTTCACTTGGGGATCAAGGAGAAAGTCTTGATCCACAATTTTTGTGACTACCAGCAATTGGTGGATCTTTGCTCTCGGTGAAAAGTGGAGAATATCGAAATAAATGGCGGGAAGAGGAGGACCGGGGCGGACTTTCAAGAAGGTGCTAGTGCTCCTATGCTGAGAGGAGCACGAGGAGTTCTTACACTTAGAGTGAAGTGGGTAGCAGTGGAGTTACCAGGACAAGCGGTGAGGCGATGTCGAGGCAAGCCTCTAATGTGGGAGGCTTTGGAAGAAGCAGAAAAGAGTTGGTTCACCAACCCCCTATGTGACCAGTGTGGGAAACGTCACCAAGGAGAGTGCCTCAGGTTACTTGGAGTTTGTTTTAGATGCGGAGAGAAGGTACATATAGCCAAGAATTGTCCACGAGCCTTTGAGACAAGAGGGTCGATTTCAAGTTCAAGCGTGCGAAGCTTGATGGGAACCAAAGCTAGTTATCGAGGTAGGCAGCTCTGGGACTGCAAGGAAAGTTATTCCTCCAGGAAGGCCAACGGGTCAGGCGTCGGCAAGAGTGTTTGCCATGATTAGGGAGGAAGCTGCAGCTGCACCTGAGGTTGTTACGGGTATGGCTCGATTACTTGATTCAGCAGTATTTGTTTTGATTGATTCTGGTTCTACGCATTCTTTTGTTTCTGCAAGCATAGCATTGTATGGTGTGAATTCTGTACCTTTGGATCAGCCCCTGTTTGTTAGTACTCCTTTAGGGAGGAGTGTTGTGATCAGTCAGGTGTATGAGCGGTGTGAGCTTTTCATTGATGGTGCTAGATTGGTAGTGGACTTACTACCGCTAGACCTTCGAGGGTTAGATGTTATTCTGAGGATGGATACTATAGAAAAATATCTGGCAAAGCTGGATTGTCGTCGGAAAGAGGTAGAGTTTGATTTGGGTAACGGTGAGACGGTGATTTTCAGAGGGGACAGGAAGACACCATCGCCAAGACTGATTTCAGCTATGTTAGCTGAAAGAATGATGGGTCAGGGGTGTGAAGCTTTCTTGGCACATGTTGTGGATGCCGATGCGAACGAAGGGAAATTAGAGGATGTTCTGATTGTGAGGGAGTTTCCAGATGTATTCCCAGATGAATTGCCAAGTTTGCCGCCGGTCAGGGAAATCGAGTTTGTCATTGACTTGATTCCCGGAACCGCGCCAATTTCTATACCGCCGTACAGGATGGCTCCAGCTGAGTTGAGGGAGCTGAAGGAACAGTTGGAAGAACTGTTAGAGAAGGGGTATGTTAGACCGAGTTCGTCACCTTGGGGAGCACCGATTCTGTTTATTAAGAAGAAGGATGGTACATGGCAGATGTGTATTGACTATAGGAAACTCAACAAGGTGACTATTAAGAATAAGTATCCTCTGCCACGGATAGATGATCTATTTGATCAGCTGCAGGGAACACGGGTCTTCTCCAAGATCGATCTCAGGTCAGGCTATCATCAGCTCAGAATCAAGGAGTCTGATGTAAGCAAGACAGCATTCAGGACTCGGTATAGGCATTATGAGTTTTTGGTTATGCCATTCGGCTTGACCAATGCTCCAGCTGCTTTCATGGATCTCATGAATAGGGTTTTTAAGGAGTTTCTGGATCAGTTTGTCATAGTGTTTATAGATGACATTCTGGTGTATTCTAAGAGTGAAGAAGAGCATGAGGAACATCTTAGGATTGTATTGCAGACTTTGAGGGAGAGAGAGCTTTATGCCAAGTTCAACAAGTGTGAGTTCTGGCTTCATGAGGTGACATTCCTTGAGCATGTGATTTCGCAGGATGGAGTGCATGTTGATCCGAGGAAAGTTGAAGCAGTGGTCAATTGGCATGCACCCAAGGCGATGGATGAGGTGAGGAGTTTTTCGGTGCAGCGAGGTTACTACAGGAGGTTTGTAGAAGGATTCTCCATGATAGCTGCTCCGATGACTAAGATGTTGAGGAAGAATCAGAAGTATATCTGGAGTGATGAATGTCAAAAGAGCTTTGAGGAGCTCAAGCACCGGTTGACAAGTGCTCCAGTTCTAATTCTACCTTCTGGTGATGAGGGCTATACAGTGTATAGTGATGCTTCGAGGAAGGGTCTCGGCTGTGTGTTGATGCAAGGAGACAGAGTGACAACATATGCTTCAAGGCAACTGAAGCCGTATGAGTTGAATTATCTGACTCATGACTTGGAGTTGACAGTAGTGATCTTTGCCTTGAAGATTTGGAAGCATTATCTATATGGGGTTCAGACAAGGATCTTTACTGATCACAAGAGTCTCAAGTACTTACTGAGCCAGAAGGAATTGAATTTGAGACACAGAAGGTGGATTGAGTTACTCAAAGACTATGATTTGTTAATCGAGTACCACCCAGGCAAAGCGAATGTAGTGGCTGATGCTTTGAGCAGGAAGTCTTCTATTGCCCATGTTCAGACAGTTTATCTTCCTTTATTGGAAGAGATGGCCAAGCTTAAGATAAGCTTGAAGCAGGGGGAACCAAATTGCCTTCTAGCTAATTTCAGAGTGAGGCCGATACTCAGGGAGAAGGTTAGGGAGTTGCAGGCACAGGATGCAGATTTGAGCAAGCTTCGAGAGGAAATTCGAAATGGTAAGGTTTCTGAAGTAGTAGGGAGGGATGATGGACTCATGACAGTGGGGGACAGACTTTGTATCCCAGATAACAAGGAGGTTAAGGATGAGATTTTGGATGAGGCTCACAATGCGCCTTATGCCATGCACCCAAGTAGTACTAGGATGTACAGAGATTTGAGAGAGCATTTCTGGTGGAAGGGCATGAAGAGAGATGTAGCAAAGTATGTCATTAAGTGTCTCGTGTGTCAGCAAGTCAAGGCTGAACACCAGGCGCCTTCAGGCAAGTTAAGGCCATTGTCCATTCCTGAGTGGAAGTGGCAAAGAGTAACCATGGATTTTCTGATGGGTTTGCCCAAGATCAGTAGGAAGCATGATGCCATATGGGTTATTGTGGATAGGTTGACAAAGTCAGCCCATTTTTTGGCAATCAAGCAGACTGATTCTTTGCATATGCTAGCAAAGAAGTACATTGATGAGATAGTGAGATTGCATGGGATTCCAGATTCTATAGTTTCTGACAGGGATCCTCGGTTCACTTCGAGATTCTGGGGAAGCTTGCAAGAAGCTTTAGGTACTAAGTTGCATTTTAGTACGGCTTTTCACCCTTAGATGGATGGTCAATCTGAAAGGACCATTCGGACACTTAAGGGTATGTTCAGGGCATGTGTGATGGATTTCAAGGGAGCTTGGGATGAGCATTTGCCATTGATCGAATTTGCTTATAATAATTCGTACCATTCGAGCATTTAGATGGCTCCATATGAGGCATTGTATGGAAGGAGGTGTAGAACTCCGATATGTTGGGATGAAGAAGGTGAGAGGAAACTGGTAGGACCAGAGTTGATTCAGATGACAGTGGATAAAGTCAATCTGGTTAAGCAGTGGCTTAAGGCAGCTCAGGATAGGATGAAGAGCTACACTGATGTTCATCGGAAGGAGATGGAGTATGAAGTCGGTGAGAAAGTGTTCCTTAAGACGTCTCCTTGGAAAGGAGTAATGAGGTTTGGCAAGAAGGGCAAGTTGAGTCCAAGATATGTGGGTCCTTATGAGATTCTTGAGAGAATCGGACCACTAGCTTACACGTTGGCATTGCCGCCAGAATTGTCTCAGATTCATGATGTCTTTCATGTTTCCATGCTGAGAAGGTATAGATCGGATCCTTCTCATGTCATTCAAACTCTGAGTTCGGTTGAGAGATGATTTGAGTTATAAGGAGATTCGGTGGAGATTTTGGACACCAAGGAAAGGTCATCGAGAACAAAGCGATTCAATTAGTCAAAGTTACGTGGAGGAACCATTCGATGGAAGAGGCCGCGTGGGAGCCATTAGACGCTATGAAGGAGAAGTATCCACAACTCTTTAAATGACTCAGGTAATAATTTCGAGGACGAAATTTCTTTTTAGAGGGGGAGAAATGTTGGGCCCCAAATTGTTTTTCTTGATGTTATTAAGTTTGAATTATGTTAGTTGTATGATTTATGACATAGTTTGATTTTATTGAAAGTATTAATGGAAAATTAGGATTTATTTGAGTATAGTATGGTGTAAGTGGAAATGAAAGAGTAAAAATGTTTGAGGGAAAAATGGGAAGGTCACTTAAGTTATGATATTTAATGTTGGGACTCGATCCGGAAACCGGATCCCAACCGGAAAAGCAGAACGGAAAACAGAATCGAATGGAAACAGAAATTTCGCATCGAAATTTCGAATCAGAAAACAAAGCATAAGAATTGAAAGCAAAGTGCATACTCGAAGCAAATGCAAATTGGAATCGAATACCAAATCGACAGAAATCAATAGAATCGATTCATAAGGCGGGGATAAACGAAATAATCAATTAAACTGAAACATATCCGACATCCGAGAACAATAATCAAAGAAAACGATCGAATGAACATAATCGCGTTGGAAACCCTAAGACGTACCATTCTGAAATCCGGTATAATTTTTTTTCTTTCTTATTCCTTGTCTTTTCTTTCTTAATCACTTTATTTCATTACATACAAAATCATCATATGCTTGAATACTCATACAAATCACAAATCGCTTTTCAAATCATAATAAACTTCTTAACATTAATACCAATCTCATAAATCCATCTTTAAATACGTCTAAATTTTATTTTCTTCTTTTCAATTTATTTTCTAACGAAAATTAAAGATAACGATTGCATTTATCCTATCCCAAAAATTCTGCAAAGCCAAAATACACTTCTAATATCACAAAATCCGAGAATCATCGGACTCTCTCGTCAGGAATCCAAATACCAAGAACAAAGCGCAATCTTAGTTCTAAACACTTCAATCAAATTCCCATATCAATTAACAATATATTTTCCCAAAATCATACACAATTTCATTTACAATTTCCAAAATTATTTACAATTCTGATTTTAAATCAGTCCATCAACCTCTTCATTCTTTTGCATCAACCCAATATACACAATTACATACAAACTTCATAAATCATATACTTACATGGCAATTTAAGCCATATCCAATTTTAATACCAAAATCTCAATTTACACAAAAATCCACATACTACAAAATCGAATCGAATGTCTTGACACTCTTTCATCCGATCTCACCACGAAACACGGAGATGGGGATGAAAGGGGTGAGCTTCAAGCTTCGTAGGTAACATATTTATAAACTGAATAATAAGCGAAATCAATTTTCATAAACTTTTTGCCAAAAGGCTTAGTTTTCAAACTTTTCAACTTTCAAATATTTTTCTCAAACCCTTTTCTATTTTCCAAACTTTTCATATCAAATTTCTATAATTTCATGGTTGAAAACCCTTTTTCTCATTTTTCAAAATTTCTCATAAACATGAATGCAATCACATCGGAGAACTTTCACGCACATAAACAAAATCAAAATCACATAACATAACAAAATGGTTTGGTTTGGTCTAACAGACGTCTTCGCACATTCTCGCATAAGCGGTCATGCAAACAGAATGAGGGGAGTCCAAATCGGAACTCCTAAGCCACTTCAGGCAGTAGGAGAAGGCTATCGAGAGGAGGCAGTAATCGACTCTACGGAGGGGAACTGACCAAACCCATACAATTCACATATTCATGCTTAAAACAAGCAAATTGCTCGAAGGCACTTTTCAAAATTTCACATTTTCATGCCGTGTCTTACTAGACACAGTTACATTCACTAAGCACATAATTTCATATGTCATCTTTGCAAAAATACAAATTCACCAATCAATTTCTTACAAATTCACAATCATTTTATATAGCAATCATATTCAATAACTCAATTAATCGTATATCATTCAAATGCATAAAAAGAGTGCAAGTATTTTTTCAACCCACAATCAATATATATTAATGCATAAACAACATGGTTCACATTTTCAAAAATGCGAAAACACAATTTTCATAAATCTCAGTATTCTCAAATTTTTCTACAATTTTCCCAAATCATTTTCAAACATTTTAACGTAAATCTTTGAATAATTATTTTCAAATCCTTTGAAAACATAATTTCAAAAATATTATTCTTTTCTTGATTTTTCAAAATCACATAATTTACTCATGATTCAAAATATAAATACATCACCCATCTCAAATTGACGCTAATTGTAACATCTCATCTCCGATGGGAAGGGTATTTTAGTAAATTGGGACGGGTTAGGAGTATTGAATTATATCTCGGCATGAACATATGTCATGTAGCCTCTATAAATGGTGAGTTTTGCACATGCACATAGTCATACATGCATTCATGACATTTCCCGACATAAGTGTCTAATTGTGATCTTTTGTGAAATTGGTGTGATAATGGGATTTGAAAAATTATTCGGAGTGCGCCATTGTGTGTTTTACATTTTTAGAGATTTATGATAATTTTTCTGAAATTTTTGAGTCTTGACGGACGGAAAAATTCCAACTGTCTGACTAAGTGGATTCTTTTGTACTGAAAAGGACTGCCAAATGGCAAGAGATAATTGGGTATATGATTTTAGGAATTATTTTATTAAAGATTCATTAGCATATGATGGCTTAAAGCTTAATTGGGATACATGTTCTTAATTAAAGAGGATTACTTAACTAATTGATTTTTATCCATTAGGGACAAGTGTCCCTTTCATGATGAGTTTTGTCTTTTATTCCTACTCATCTACGACTTTCATCCATGATTTTTCCTTGGTTTATTAAACAAATAACTCATCTTGGAAAGCTAACTCTCCTCTCACCCGAAAATTGGCTCTCCTCCTTTGGTGGTTTTCTTCTCCTTCGAAGTTCCTTCTTTCCATCCCTTTCAAGAAGGCTCTTCCATGTTTCTTGCTTGCCTCTCCTTATTCTCTACCAAGACCAAGCTCTAGTCTTGAGTTGATGAAGATCTTTGTGATGCTTTTAATAGCCGTTGGTGTGGATTGAAAGAAAAGATGGTGTGAACTTGAGTGATTTGAAGATTTAAGAATTTATAACTTGTTAAAGGTGAGTATTAATGTTTGTATTCTTTCTTTAGTAGTTAGAAGCATGCATGGGAAGTACTTGTGTATTTACTTGATCATTATAGTAGTAGGTTTGAATGGGTTTAAATATATGCTTATGTATGGATGAATGAATGAATATGGTTTCCATTGATTTGGCTTGGTTTTGACTTGCTTTTTGGAAGTATAGATGCATGGAAAATTAAGGAAAGTTACTTGTGTATGGGCTGCCAAATCTTGTTTAATCATGTAAGTAAATGTTGTAATGAGTTTGTGGTGGAATTAGAGGTGTAAATGAATGCTTAGTGATGTGTTATTGGTGTTAGAAGTGATGGGAGTTAAGTTATAGATGAAAGCTGGAAAATTGTTATTTTCACCTATTGTAATGTTTTGATCATAAATAAATGTTTAGGTGAGCAAATGAGGTGAGGTTTGTGCCCAAGTAAACTTTGGGATGTTGGCTTCAAATTTGTGTGAAATAGGTGATGTTAAATTGTAATGTTAGAAGGGTGAATCTTTGCATGGAAAGTTTCTGTTTGTAGGGTCTGTGAACAGTACCCGCATATATGACCTGATTATTTTTCTGATTTTTCTAAATTAATTGAGATGGAATTTGGGAAAATGGTCTTTATGGAAGTTGTAGCATATTGAGTTAGCTTTCCATTGCCACTGATCTTGCTAATTTTCGAGTTTTATATTGGGAGATATGAACTGATTACTATTGACTGGTTTTGAGCATTTTGATTAAACCTAGCCTAAGTGTTGAGTTTGTGAGCTTGCGGATTGGAAGCAATTTTAACAAATTATGTGAACTGAATTGGTGTGAGTGATCTTCTGAAAAGTTGCAGAGGAAGGAATTATCTTGAAAATGATATATGGTGTGTAATTTTTAGAGGTCAGATTTGGGAGTTATGATTTTTCAAACATTGAACCTGCATTAGGTTATGAATTGCTGATCATGGCAGTAACTTGCATGACAATTTTGAAATTGTTAGAAATTGAAAGGGATTTTGAGTTCTTCATGAAAATTGAATTTTGAGATCTTATCTTTTCAGGGATATAAGGTAGTGAATTTTGTGACATTTTTGCTAAGATTTATGCTGATTGGAAAATTACTGTCCAGATTGGTTGATTTCAGTATAAAGATTCTTTGTTGAATTTTTTGACCTAGTTAGTTATGGAATTTGATTTTGGGTTGTTCATGAAAGTTGTAGATGACATTATGAACTTATTGAGCATATTTATGTGGTAATTTTTGGCTGAAGAATCAGAGAGTTATGGAATTTGCAATGTACTGTTCTGTTTTAATGGGATTTGAGTAGGCAGTAGCTTTGAAGGGATTTTTGACATCCTTAGGGGTGAAATTGATTTTTATGGTCTTCTTGAGAATTGTAGAGTTTTTTATGATCTTTCCAACAAGGTATGATTTGTATTTTTTTGAGTTGTGTGCTAAGAGCTATGAGTGTTGGAAGTTGGATAAGAAATTAGAAAGAAAAGGAATGGGAATGTGGAATCATGCCCCGTCACTAGGGCGACGCCTCGCCCTAGTGACGAGGCTCGGATGGCCAGCATCACTAGGGCGACGCATCGCCCTAGTGACGAGGTCGGATCAGTCGGCCTCGGGAGGGCGACGCCTCGCCCCCGCGAGGCAGGTGCTATTTTAATTGTTATTTGATTTTTTTTGGTATTTGGTGATTCTTTTGTCAATTTCTTTTCCGTTCGACGTCCGATTGACCTGATTCTTGAGGCATCGGATTTGTAACTTATTGAATTTCATTTTGTGAGAAATTGGGAATTTTGGACGGAAATTGGCGTGGCCCCGGTAACGGAGCCTTTAATCACTGTTTTGTTTAATTGGGGACCTATAGAGGTCCGAATTGCGCACCGTCAGTGCCAGTAGGTTTCTAATTTTTAGATGAAATTTTTATTATGAGAAAATTTGGATTTAGGGCCAAAAATCTCATGAACATGCATTCTACACTTACATGTGCATTATTACTAGTTCGGATTGGATAATTAGTGATTGGATTCCTCTCTGCTTGTTATAGAGGCACATTTGGGCGTCGATCACCGAGCGTTACCAAGACTTCAGATATTAGCTCGGAAATGCGGTGAGTAACCTAGTTGGTTTCTCAAATTCTGATTACTTACATGCTCTGTATGAATTACTTGCAAGGTGAAGCAGTATGATCCTTTGGCGTGTTTAGGATCAAATTGCATGCTACTCTTGAATTGGATTGGACTATTACATGATTACTAAAATCTATTGGATTGAATTGCATGCTTTCACCAGATCGGGTGGATCACGGTGTATCTGGAAGCGATATACTAGGCTTTATAGCCATAATTATGAATCATTGAACATCGCATCGCATGCATAAATGCATGATCGGATAATGGATGTGTCCCAGTTGCTATTATCCTTTGAAAAGAGCCTCGAGCTCTCACATTGTCTTGATCGGGCTTGGCAGGGAGAAATCCCGATGTGTCCCTACTGTTTCTTGGTGAGCACTTGGGCACAACATGAATAAGCTGGAAAAGAGTCACATATGCATTGCATACACGAATGACTGTTTTGTGACAATTATCGCTACGTGATGACATAAATTATCAGAAGCTGCGATATAGTGCGTAAAGTGTTACATGCTATCTTTGTAAATAAGCGCAAATTGTTATATAACGTCGTAAATCGTGATATTATCTCGATGATTGAATATTCTTGTATTATGCGGTACGCCTATATGCGTAATGCATGATTTGAGTGAACCATCGATGATGGTTTCTCACCGAGTTCGCAAACTCACCCAACATTGCAAATATTTTTCGGGGATCGAAGAGTACCCGTTGAGCACGGAGTATGAGTACCGATTGCAAGTCGAGTTAAGGTTGGGATCGGTTCACGTCAGCATTTGTGTCTTTTGAATTATATGTAAATTTGTATTTCCGCAAGATTTGTCTTGGTATTCTTTGAGTGCCGATTGATTAATGTTGTATTGTAATTTGATTACGAAATAATGTTACGATTGAAAATGATTTCGTATTAGAACGAACCCAAATTATTTGCTGATATTTACTTTTCGATGGGTTTTAAAATATCTATATATATTACCAAGTTTTAAATCAGTATTGATCGCTTCTAGATACCACCCTCGCGGGTCGCGGCTCGGATATCACCGTCGATGTCGGGTTCGGGTCTCGCGGGAGTGGGATGCTACACTAATACTTTGCCCAAAGTATCGAATCTTCAAATTCCTTCTTCTTCCAATTTAACTTTACCTAAAGCAATTCCACACAAATTCAATATCATAATTAACTTAATCCTCAAATTGAACTTAGAAAACATAAATCCTCATATATTCAAATTTTCTAAATTACAAATTTCCAAAAGCCCCAAATTCTAACTTTGGGCATAAACCCTAATTCTCAAAATCCCAAATTAAACCCATCATACTTAGCAATCATCAAAATTGACTTCATATTCCACAAACCCATACCATTTTCCATATTTCTAAACCATAAATCGAAGAAAAGCTCAAAGCTCAACTTTTCTCTTACCTCAAACTTTTCACCATTTTGGTTTATTAGGCTTGGAAGGAAGCTCTCTTCTCCTTCCATCTTTTTCCCTCATGAATCAACGAAAAACTGAGCTTGAACCCCCAAAAATCCAAAACCCTAAGCTCTCCCTTCTTTCTTCTCCGAAGTTTGCTCTCCCTTCTCTCTTCTCTCTTCTTATTTTTCTTTTCTTTTGTTCAAGTGTCGTGCCTCACTTAATAAAACAACAGCCCAATCCTTTTATAGTGCCATGTCATTTAATGAATGGGGAATGACCCATAAGCCCTCCATTTAAGCCTATAAACTTAATCCTTTGAGTAACCTTCCAAAATTGCCCCTTCATTGGTCTTTAAAACTGACATCTTGTCTGATTATTTCGATCAGGTAAATGAAGTCATTTGATAAAACTTTCTTCTAAATAAATGTTCCTCTATGTCTTAAGAATCCATCGCTTTAAGAATCGGATCAATCGGAGCTCTATAGCTCAAGATATCTCCAAAATACTGAAGTTTGTTCTTCATACCCGAGGCTGAAAACTACCCCTAACTTCCGACCCATATTTGGAAGTCTTAGAGGCTAAATTATAGCTCAGCTCCTTCATAACATTTGTAGCCCCATGTCTCTATTTTCATTAACAACAAGAACCAACTCAATTGGAGCTCTATCCGTCAAGATATCTCCAAAAAACTGAACACTACTCAGCCATTACAACACCGGGACTGAACACTACACTGAACTTCCGACCTATATTTGGAAGTCTTAGAGGCTACATTATAGCTCGGCTCCTTCATAACATTTGTATCCCCATGTCTCTATTTTCATTACCAACAAGAATCAACTCAATCCGAGCTCTAGCAAGCTCTAGCGACCTATAACACTGAACACTATTCAGCCATTACAACACCGAGACTGAATACTACACTGAACTTCCGACAGATATTTGGAAGTCTTAGAGGCGACATTATCAATCGGGTCCTTCAGATGAATTGTAGATATATGTCTCTAGTTTAACTTCCAAAACGAATCAACTCAATCGGAGCTCTAGCGAGCTCTAGCGACCTATAACACTGAACACTGCTCATACCATTACAAAGCTGAGATTGAACTCTATACCTAACTTCCGACCCATATTTGAAAGTCTTGGAGGCTACATTGTCAATCGGCTCCTTCATAACATTTGTAGCCTCATGTCTCCAGTTTAATTTCCAAAAAGAATCAGATCAATCGGATGTCGGAAGAAGAAGTTATGCTCAAAAGAGTGAAGGGAGGTCAGAGCTCGACCAGAAAAATCAAAGCTCGGCCGAGCGAAGATCGATTACCATCGAGGTCGGTCGGCCAACGGAGGTCGGCTCGGCCAACAGAGATCGGTCGGCCATCAGAGGTCGGTCGGCCAACAGAGGTCGGCTCGGCCATCAGAGGTTGGTCGGCCAACAGAGGTCGGCTCAGCCATCAGAAGTCGATCGGCCAACAGAGGTCGGCTCAGCCATCAGAGGTCGGTCGGCTAACAGAGGTCGGTCGGCACCCAATCCGACCTTCAAACTTCAAACTCTCATAACTTTTAACTCCGAGCTCCAAATTAGACACGGTTTGTTTCGTTGGAAAGATAAAAGACAGATCTACAATTTTCAAGAAGGACTCACAAGCAAGCTAGGACTCTAAAGAGATCAAAAGTTTACACAAAAATGACTGATCGATAATTTCTCAACAGTACAAAAACTTGAAAACATCATAACTTTTGATCCAGAACTCCAAATTTGACAAACTTGGTGTCTGTGGAAAGGTAAAAGAACCCTCTACAACTTTCATGAAGGCCTTAAGAATCAGATCGACCTCTAAATGGGTCACAAACTCCACACAAAGCTGACTGGTCGGTCAGCTTCACACTAAACAGCATCAGAACTTCTAAAAATCATAACTTTCTACTCCCTTGTCCAATATTTTCGTGCCTTATATCAATGGAAAGATAAAAACAAGCTCTACAATGTTCATGAAGAACTCCAAAGCAAATTCAACATCTTGCTAAGTTAATTTTTCAATCGAATTTTCTACCCTGATAGCCAACACCTAAGCAATATCCAAATTTCACATTATCATATCTTTCAACCTCCACAACCAAGAATCACATATTATACATCATTTTAAAGCTATTCAAATTTTCTATAACTTTCACGTAACAATTTACTTCAATTCAAACCACATCAGTACGGAAATCGCCTCAAAACACAACATATACAATCCTACACTTAGAGCATTTTCCAAAATCAAGGCAAAATACACTTAACTTTCAAATATCATAACTTTCAATTCCGATATCGAAAAATAGCATACTTTATGGATACGAAAAGCTCTCAACATAATCTACAAATTTCATGTAGATTATTTCCTCAAAATCTGCCTACATCAAAAGTCAACTTGTTACTCCAAAAAGTCAAACTTTCTAATTTTCTTCAACATATAACACTTTCACTAATCATTTCTTGCTTTTCAACTCCATTTCAATCAACCCATTCACTTTAATTTTCATAACTCATACAAATCTACTCAAATTTCAAAGTCATCAAAACCAATCATTTCATTTGTCATCAATCTCCTTTAAATACAATAACATCTACAACACAATACCTATACAAACACACTCATTGAATTCCATTTTAATAATTCTAATTTCCATCAAAAGATCGGGGTCCAACATTTAAGGCTTAGCAAGGAGGGGTAATATGGTACTTGTGTCCATTTAGGCTTAAGAAATAGAATTAAAAGAAGAAAAGAAAGGGAGAAAGGAGAAAAGGAGAAGAGGGTATCGTGGAAGCTTGAGGAAGAAGAAGGGGTTTTGCTTTCTTGAGGATTTTCAAACAGATTGAAGCACTTGTTGGTAAGTTTATGTTCTTTTCTTCTTGTTTGGGTTGAATGAAACCCTAGAATAGCTTAGCATGAGTAGGAATCGGTTGTTTCAAAGTTTATGGAAAAATGGTTAGATCTTTTAGGGTTGATGATCATGTTGTTGTTATGAATGATTTTGAGGTTAGAAATGAAGTATTAGAGGTGTTTTAATGTTTAGTGAAGTAAATCACACGTTAATATATTGAGTAATAATATGACCAAGATACACAAGAAGGGGGGGTTGAATTGTGATAAACTTTTCTTTAATCCCTTCAATAACAATTGCTTGTTCTTTCAGAAAACTTATCGTAAATCAATTCTTAACTAGTTTGAAAACTTTGTTAATAATGAAAACTACGATTTAAGAAAAGTAAGAGTTAGAGAGAAACACAGCAATTTTATCTGGTTCACCCTAAACCGTAGGCTACGTCCGATCCTCAAATATTCTTCCGAGATTTTCACTATCTCCAAACTGATTACAAGTATTCTTTAGATCGAGCCTCTTGGTCTCTTAACAAGTATTCTTTACTCTTAGCCTCTTGGGCTATCTCAGAGCACTTTTTCAAAATGAAAAGCGATAAAGAGCTTTTACAAAAGAGTTTCTCTTCACAATATACACTCAAAAATAGTTCGCAATTTTTCTCTCGGATGAGCAGATATTGAATACAGAGTTTCATTCACTTTTTCCAAAAGTTATTTCTTCTTCAATCTCGACTCTTATTTATAGTCGGAACTTCAACTGTTTCTTGACTATCTGCTTCTTGAATCTTTAAAGAAACGGTTATTCAGTTTAGCTCCATAACCGTCTTAAACTGATGTTTCTTTCTTACGTCTTATTTTCGTATCGTCTGCTTTTTGTCTTCGTAAAGCTTCCGTCTGCTTTTTGTATCGCCCGCCTTTTCTTAAATACATTTTTCTTTAAATGCCTTTTGTATCGCTCGCTTTTTCTTCCGTACATTTTTCTTTAAATGCGCTTTTGTATCATCCGCTTTTGTATCGTCTTCTTTTCTTACATCGCATTTTTCTTTTCGCCCTTTTGTATAAATGCGCTTTTCTCCGCCTCGCTTTTCTTTAAATGCCTTTTGTATAAATACGCTTTTATATAAATCGCTTTTGTATCGCCCTTTTCCTTCCGTCTTTTTCTTTAAATGCGCTTTTGTTTAAATACCTTTTCTTTAAATGCCTTTTGTATCGTCCGCTTTTCCTTGATACATTTTTCTTTAAATGCCTTTTGTATCGCCTCGCTTTTCTTTCAGATATTTCTCTTTGTTTATTATCAAAATTATTTAATCGTGAAGTCCGGTTTGACTTAACATTCTCCCCTTTTGATAATAACAAATACTTGTGAGAAATATGAAAAGTATCATATACTTGTGAATTATACATAAGTATTGAGATAAAAATTATCTTCATCCTTCCAAATTGATTTCTTCCTTCTCCTTCTCTCTTCCTTCTCCTTCTCCCCTATTTGTTATTGATCAAAATTATTTTCCAATCTGCTTCACCAACTTTTTCAGCATCTTATTAATCTTCTTCATATCTTTATCAAGCTTCTGAACATGTTTCTTTAGAGTTGATGATTCATCTGCAGTCGAGGGTACTGTCTTAACAACTTGCTTTTCAACGATAGCCACTGTTGTTGTATAAGCTTCCTTGTTAAAGACATTTGGTTCAATGATTTGCAGAAGAGGAGGAGGAACAAATACAGCTTGTTCATTGATATCAAGATCATAGAAATCTCTTATTCGTTGAAAAGTGCATCCAAACCATGGCATAGCTTCTGCAATTGAAGTGATCTTTGTCGTTCATAATGCTTTGGTTTGCTTGAATCTCTGAAAGGACTGGCTTCTTCTCGTCGCGATTTCCTTTGTGGGTGGCGTTTTGCTTGCTTATGAATGTCATTCACCAAAGGTTCCTTTTCGCTTTAAGTCACTGATTCAAAAATTGAGCAGATCTTGACTTGACTCACGAGAGTGTGATCTTCTCTCCTTCATAGAGGATTTCTTGGTTTAGGCTCCCCTCGGTTGTTGCTTTCCTTGATTCTTACGCTCCTTGTTTTTGAAAATCTCGGACCCATTTTGGCAATCGATGTAGAATCTATATAACTTCTTACAGATACCTTACATCGACTCCCAACTCAATCGATTCTCGATTCTTTAAACATCCTTGTCAACAACATCCCATACGGAGAGTGTTTGTATCCTTTATTGATTTAACCATATATTGATAAATCAAAATGATAAATCTATTGGTTGGTGATTCGGAGATGAAGGATACATTGTTCATCAAAGTAGTGACTTGATGTCTTGAACCTATCCTAGGTAACACGGTCACACAAAGCAATGAAACAAAACCCTTGCCTTTGGTACAAGCCAAGAGGCTCTTCTTTCGATTGGGTTGTTACGACCATAAAGTTGACGAGTAACTTCATCTTCGTTCAACTTGATTAGTCATCCATTTCACCATGTTAGTAGGTTGAACTCCACTACTCGGACATTCGGTGACTCTTTCCAATAACTCCTTGGTTCTATAACAGGAGTGTTTCTACATCTGATCGATTGTATTATCCACGGTTTTAGTATGTTTCGTAACTCATAAACTTCTTTGAGATAAACTTGCTCTCATATTTGAAAGAAGTTTCTCCATCCCGCCGCTATTATCTCCTATCTATATCCATTTGTTCCTTCTTAGATCTTCAAAGTTTACCAATCTTCCCAGGTTTGCTCTGGATCAACTCATGAAATGGGCGACATTCATCTTGTTGATTACGAGTGAATAGGAACTCGCTTGAAGAATTTTCAGAGAGATTTCAGAGAACTAGCAATGTCTGAATTTGTTAGAGATCCCAAACGTCAGTTTTAGGAATTTTATAACAAATTCTAGAACGATTGTACTTCTCGATGATCTGACCTTTTTCCTCTAAAATTTTTCTTTGTGAAAGAAGTTTTAAGTTCGAAACCGCCAACGCCGTTTAACTCCACCGTTTCATTGTCTTTCTTTTGAAAAATCGATGATCAATCTGTTAACTCTGTAATCTTTCTGTCTTTGTCTTTTAAAAATCGGATGAATGATCCGTTAACTCCTCCGTCTATCATTTCTTCTTTGCGAAAAACCGGATGATTGGTCCGTTATCTCCTCCGTCTATCTGTTTCTTCTTTGCAAAAAACCAGATGATTGGTCCGTTAACTCCTCCGTCTATCTGTTTCTTCTTTGCGAGAAACCAGATGATTGATCCGTTAACTCCTCCGTCTATCTGTTTCTTCTTTGCGAAAAACCAGATGATTGGTCCGTTAACATCACCATATTGAGGTTACGTCTGATTTCTTTAAAGCGATCTTCACTTAGTGGTTTTGTGAAGATATCTGCCCACTGAAATTTCGTTTCCACGAATTATAAACTGACAACTTTCTTCTGAACGTAATCTCTCAAGAAATGATGTCTAACTTCAATGTACTTCACCCTTGAATGTTGAATTGGATTCTTTGACAAGCTGATGGCACTGGTGTTGTCGCAGTATATTGGAATCTCTTCCTCTTGTATTGAGTAGTCCTCCAATTGATACTTGATCCACGAGAATTGTGAACAACAACTGCGGCGGACATATATTCAAACCTGCGGTTGATAATGCAATCGAGCTTTGTCTCTTGCTTGACCATGACACGTGTTTGGTCCAAGGTAGTGACAACCACCACTCGTGCTCTTCCTTTCAATCCTATCACCGGCATAGTCCGCACCGCAATATCCATTCAACCTGAAATCTTTACCTTTCTCATACATTAAGCAAAGATCAAGTAGTACTGCGAGATATCTCAAAATTCGTTTACTGACTATGTAATGAGATTCTCTAGGATCGACTGAAACCTTGCACACAAGCATACATGAATAGAATGTCGGATCTACTTGCTGTAAGATAAAGCAAAGAACCAATCATCCTCTAAATAGGGTTTGATCCACCTTCTTACCACTTTCGTCTTTCGACAACAAGTTTGAAGGATGCATCGGTGTAGACATACTTTTAACCTTGTACATATCAAATTTAGACAACAATTCTTTGACATATTTTTGTTGATGGATAAAAATCTTATCCTTAGTTTGCTTTACTTGCAATCCAAGAAAGAATTTTAACTCACCCATCATGCTCATCTCAAATTCATTTTCATCATATTTTCAAAGCTTATGCATAACTTTTTGAGGTGGCACCAAAATAATATCATCAACATAGATTTGCACAATAATAAAATCATTATACAAGTTCTTCCTAAAAGAGTTTTGTCAACATTACCTCTAGTAAATCCATTTTCAATAAGAAATGAGCTCAGACGATCATACCAAGCTCTAGGAGCCTGTTTGATCCATATAAGGCTTTATGAAGTCTCAGAGACATGATCTGGATACTTTATATCCTCAAATCCAGGAGGTTGCTTGACATAGACTTCTTCATCTATAAAGCCATTCGAAATGCACTTTTTACATCCATCCGAAAAAGCTTTATGTCATGGCAAAACAGATATGCAAGAAAGTATCCTTATTGCTTCAAGTCTTGCTACTGGAGCATATGTCTCATTATAGTCTATTCCTTCCTGCTGATTATAGCCTTGTGCTACTAATCTTGCCTTATTGCGACTTACTTTTCCTGATTCGTCTAGCTTATTCTTGAATATCCATCTAGTACCAATAATGGATTTCTTTTCAGGTTTAGGAACTAAGGACCAGACTTTATTCCTACTGAATTGATTCAACTCCTCTTGCATAGCTAATATCCATGCTTCATCTTTTAGAGCTTCATCAATCTTTTTAGGTTCTACTTCAGATATAAATGCCACGTTGGCTTCTCTTCTGAACTTGGACCTTGTTCTTACACCTTCTGAGGTTTCTCCGATAATTGACTCTTTAGGATGAGAGCTTTGTATCTCGATCTTTCTTTAACTCAAAATTCTTAGAGATATCTGTCTTTTCATCATGAAGTGTTCTCGATGAAGATACTTCCTTACACTGCGTCAAGGAACCTTTAATGACATCATCTTGATTCCTCTTCCTTATTGGGTTGAGAGCTATCATCGAACTTAACGTGAATAGTTTCTTCAACAGTCTTTGAGGTGAGGTTGAAGACTCTAAATGCCTTTGAAGTGAGAGAATAGCCTAGAAAAATTCCTGAAAGTGTCTTCGCATCAAATTTGTCCAGAGCTTCCTTTGTGTTCAGAAAAGTGCACTTGCAGCCAAAAGGATGGAAATAAGAAATGTTTGGTCTCCTTCCATTCCACAACTCATGGGAGTTTTCTTGACATTGGTCGCAAGAAGACTCTATTACGAATGTAGCATCTTTGTATTAATGACTACGCTTGAAGTATTTAGGAAGATTCATCTCGACTTGGCATTGTTCTTGCCATCTCTTGAATCGTCCTATTCTTCCTCTCAACAACTCCATTCTGTTGTGGAGTGCTTCAAAGAGAAGTTATGAAAATTTCCTTTTCTTATGAGAATACTCGAACTTCTCATTTTCAAAATCTCCTCCATGATCACTCCTTATCTTTGGCTATAGACATTCCTCTTTCATTTTGTAATCAATCTTACCAAACCCGATTATCTTTCCTTGTTGGTTGTCTCCAAAGTTCTTGATCCTCCTTTCTTCAGATGAAGATCTAGGAACATAGACTTGTTTTCCGTCATGTGACGCGAGCATCCACCGTCCATATACCAATGGTGTTCTTTGGTTCTTCCAACAAAGGATTTCTGTAGGAGATATTATTTTATTTTAAGTACCTGATTCTCTTGGGTCCTTTAGGGTTAATCGATGTAATGAATGATAATGATGTGTAGAATGATAATGTTGATGACCTTTCCGAAAATCGATTGATATCTTTTCTTATTTTTTGAGCAACTGATTTTACTACGTAATCTTTGGGGCTTATTTTTAGTAAACCCTAATCTAGTTTTATCCTCGGATATACGTATTCTCCTATCATTTCATTCATCTTTTGTACTATCTGTAAATTTAGCTAGATCAATTGAGAGATTATTAATTCTCGATTTCAATTGATTAATCTCTTCAGATCTATCTACAACTTTGTTGTTATTCAATTCCTCAACTTGCTTTCTCAAACTTATATTCTCACTCTCTATCTCATGAGTATGTTTGAGGTTTTCTACATATTTCTTCTTCAATGACTTGTATTGTTCGTAATAGCATGAGAATCCTCTAACAATTCGAATATGCATCTTGTATATCATTATAGCTGGAAGTTACCTCCTCATCACTTTCTTCTTGACTACGGACATATGTTAGCATGTTACGGCGCTTGTGAACTTGTATCGATTCGATGAATCCAGATCTTCCCACGTTGCCATCATGCTTTTCTTGTTATCTCTACTCATACGGGTTGTCTTTTCAACATTGGACACTCGGACTTGTAATGTCCGGCTCCTTGCATTCATAACGGTAATGGATGCTTTATCGACTTTTTCATCGTCTCTTTGCATTGTTCCTTCTAAATGTTGAATTTCCTTTGGACTTCTTTTCCACATTCTTCTTATCTTTCTTGAAATGAAAGATAGCTCATCGTCTTCATCACTTGATTCAGATTCGACTTCATTGGAATCATCATCCTTTGCTTCTTCAATCTTTAACGCCTTTGATGTATTCCTTTTGTTTTCTTCTTACGGATTTTGTGATTCTTTTGACTTGCTTTGGCGCTATGGACTTCTCCTTTTGGGCTTATCTTCGCATCAAGCTCTACCGTGTATCTTCAACGATCCAAGCAATTCATCAAGCTTGAAGACGCTTAGGTCTTTGGCTTCTTCAGACAGTGATTACTTTGGGTCTCCATCTTTTGGCGAGACTCCTCAAAATCTTTCGAACATGGTCTTGTTGTTATGCGTTCTTCCAAGAGCTTTTAGCCCATTAACAATTGTTTGGAATCTTCCAAACATTTGATCAATGGTCTCTTCTTCTTTCATCTTGAATAACTTCATCTTGATGCACCAAAATACTTATCTTGGACTCCTTCACTTGATTTGTTCCTTCATGTGCAATTGATAATGTATCCCACATTTCTTTGGCGAGATCGCATCCATGCACTTTGTCATACTCGCTTCGCTTCGATGCACAACTCAAGAAAAATTTCGCTGGAGTTTAGTTGAAATCTTGCTTTACGCTTTCATTTGTCCATCTTTCTCGTGGAATTGGATTTTATCATCATCTTCGGTGTGTAAGGTCCATTCTCGATGATGTCCCAAAGGTCAATGTGAGTAGACTCGATAAACAATCTCATCCGATCCTTCCAATAGTGGTAGTCTTCACCATTGAATCTTTGGAGGTCCGGTGGTGAGGCTCATACTGCAATATCGTGTGTGATTCCACCATTTTCTTTAGTTCACACTTTATTAGAGTGATTCTTGAACACCTCGCTCGATACCAATTGAAGTAAATCACACGTTAATATATTGAGTAATAATATGACCAAGATACACAAGAAGGGGGTTGAATTGTGATAAACTTTTCTTTAATCCTTGATAACAATTGCTTGTTCTTTCGGAAAACTTATCGTAAATCAATTCTTAACTAGTTTGAAAAACTTTGTTAATAATGAAAACTACGATTTAAGAAAAGTAAGAGTTAGAGAGAAATATGCAATTTTATCTGGTTCACCCCAAACCGTGGGCTACGTCCGATCCTCGATATTCTTCGAGATTTTCACTATCTCAAACCGATTACAAGTATTCTTTAGACCGAGCCTCTTGGTCTTTTAACAATGAAGTATTCTTTTACTCTTAGCCTCTTGAGCTATCTGTAGCACTTTTTCAAAATGAAAAGCGATAAAGAGCTTTTACAAAAGAGTTGCTCTTCACAATATACACTCAAAAATAGTTCGCAATTTTCTCTCGAGATGAGATGATATTGAATACAGAGTTTCATTCACTTTTTCCAAAAGTTATTTCTTCTTCAATCTCGACTCTTATTTATAGTCGAACTTCATTTGTTTCTTGACTATCTCGCTTCTTGAATCTTTAAAGAAGCGGTTATTCAGCTTTAGCTCCATAACCGTCTTAAACTTATGTTTCTTTCTTACGTCTTATTTTTGTATAAATCGCTTTTGTCTTCGTAAAGCTTAAAATGCTTTTGTATCGTCTGCTTTTGTCTTCGTAAAGCTTCCGCCGCCAGACGCCCGCCTTTTCTTCCGCCTCGCTTTTCTTTAAATGCCTTTTGTATCGTCATTTTTTCTTCCGTCTGTTTTCTTTAAATGCCTTTTGTATAAATCGCCTTTTGTATAAATCGCTTTTCCTTCCATCTTTTCTTTAAATCGCCCTTTTGTATCGCCTCGCTTTTCTTAGTCTGTTTTCTTTAAATGCCTTTTGTATAAATGCCTTTTGTATAAATACGCTTTTGTATCGCCCTTTTCCTTAAATGCTTTTTCTTTAAATGCCTTTTGTTTAAATACGCTTTTCTTTCTTCGCTTTTGTATAAATCGCTTTTCCTTAGTACATTTTTCTTTAAATGCGCTTTTGTATCGCCTTTTCTTTCGTATATTTCTCTTTGTTTATTATAAAAATTATTTAATACGTGAAGTCTGGTTTGACTTAACATTTAGATGTGTTTATAATTGAAAGATGGGAGGATTATGGTTGAGAAGAGTGGAAAAATTAAGTTTCGGGAGGTTTACTGTTGTCATGCACGTCATGCTTTGTGGATGAGCTCGCCATGCAAGACTCCGACTTTCTTGCCATGACGGCGGCCAATTTCCTGCGGCGACATACTTTGGTATTTTGGGCATAACTTTTGATGTAGATGTCTAAATGAGGTGATTCTTTTTGCGTTGTAAACTATAGACATAGGGCTACAAGTTTTGTGAAGAAATGAAGTTCTGATTCAGTCTCTAAGGATATCCAATTTTGGATGGAAGTTGAGCATAGAATTTATGTTTCATAATAAGTTATAGTTTGAACTGCTAAAGTATGACTTTCCAATTTCTACACCAAATTGATTGGAATTTGGTTGTTTGGTTAAGGAAATCAAGTGAGGCAAGAGGAGCAAGGGGAACAAGAGGAAAGACATTCCTAAGCAAGTTTTAAGCAAGAATTCCAAGGTGGGTTCATTTTTATAATAGAGTAAATAAGTTACTCATTGTTTTGTTCAAATCAAGAAAGATTTAATGCTTTAAATTGCATCATCAATGATTGCATTACATGCTATTGTGAAATGATTATATCTTGCTATATGATTTGCATTCATGATTATTAACAAGGTTTTCAAAAAGGGGGTGTTCTCCTTTCAAGAATACATGTACTTGAAATCATGTTTTACGAAATATATGACAAGCAAGTTTACAAGCAAGTGCTAGTTTGGCAAACAAGTTTACAAGAACATGAATCATGCATATTTATGTGGTTTTGCAGTATGTTCCTTACAAACAGTCAAGTACACATTGACTCACGAAAAGGCTTTTCCCGCTTACTCGCAAGGGGCACAGGGTTTCTCACAAGGATTCCCTCACGAAACTACGTCTACACATAACCATTTCGATGGGAATGTGTAGCACATCATGAATCAGGGACTAACCCAAACCATCATGTTATGTTATGTGTTTTATGATCTGTTGTTATGTTTCATGCATCATGAATTGTTCAAGAATCAATCATTTCAAGATAATGACTCTAATATGCTCAACTATTATTATTTCAAAGAACATCACGGCAATGAGTTATTTTTGAACAGTTTTGCTTATTTCTATATTATGAATATGTTCCCACGAGCTTTTTAGCTCACCCCCCTCTATCTCCCCCATTCAGGTGACGAGCAAGAGACCGAGTGAGTCACGAGTTATGGCAGCACTCCATTTTTTTTGTTATGTTTATGTATTTTCCAGTTCTCCTTTGAGCCAAGGCTTTAGTTACATTTCCAGTTTTATTGGTTCAAGTGTATTTTTGTATTTTGGCACTTGAACTCAAAGTTTGTAATTTGATTTGAATTGCTATTAAAGCTTTGTAAAACTCATTATCTGGTTATCGAATTATGGATGTGTTTGTTTCAATCATGAAAGCAAGTTTTCGAGTTTGTTCGATGAGGGCCCATTGAGTTTTCGAGGGTCTTTTCCTTAATCGCTTAATTATCATGTTTCATCCCACGCATACAGCACCACGCTCTCATGTCCGATGTTGGGCTCCGGTAGCGGGGTCCAACACTTAGCGTTTTTCTTGGCTGCTTCTGGATTGCTTCCTCCTTTACGTTCCACTGCGTCTGTGCTTATTCCTCTCCTGTTTTTTCCCACACCGACACCGTAGCTTGGTCTTGTAGCTCTGATAAGACAATTAAAAACCTTCACACGTTAAAACCCTTCCTCTTTTGTTTGCTGTGCGTTGTGAAATGCACAGCAACTAAAGCAGCATGCTACGTTTAACGCAGCGTTTAAGAAAGCGTTGCAGAGCAAATACGTTCTGTTCATCTGTGAGTTAAACGCAGCTAACGCTGCGTTTAGCTGCGTGAAACGTAGTGCATGGGGTTTTTCCTTTTTTTTGTGCCTTAAACTAAATAAACAATTGTGCTCCAATTTATTTTAGAAAATTTTGTCTTTTTGGTCTCAAAAATATATCAATAAATCCAACCTAATAGTCAACACAAATTGAACACAAATTGAACATTTTATCTTAAAAATAGGATTGAAATCACATGTAAATGTATAAGAAAATATAAGATAATTCAATCCTATCAAATACCCCAACACTTGGTCTTTGACCGTCCTCAGGCAAATCGTCAAAATCAAATTCACACATCAAAAATTCCACTCATTCTCCACATTTCTTAAGAATAGATAGTCAAAAGTAAAGGTAATGACTTTCATACCTTAAGCAAAAACTCAACATTCAAAGCTTTTACTCATGATCTATTAGCATTCAATATCTTCAAAAACTGAGCAATCTAATGGTAGACTCAGAAAATGTGTTTAATTAAAATGTATCAATAGGTACACTCAATACCATTCATGATCATGACAATCCATAACTTTGCATATCATTTCCCTCTAATAGTCACATGCAAAATCATGAATCAAAGGACTTTTCAAGGTTGTAATGTGGGTAAGGGTAAGGTGAGATATATTTAGGTCAAGTAGCATAAAAGTCATCAAAGCTAGTGAAACAACGACACTCATCAAAATTGGGTACAAATCGGTATGACAAATGCAACAATTACATTTCACAACCCCATTCAACTCTCACACACAAACCATATGAAGCATATGTCAATTCGAAACAATCACTCATACAATTATCCCAATCAAAGCACAAGATAATCTTTCAAGCAAATCTCTACCTCATTTTCAACATACTCAAATGACTCAACCATTACAACTCTAGGAAGATGCATGAATCATAAACAACTTTTCAACACAAATGCAATTCTTCCTTGGTACATTTATTTTAAACAATTTCTTTTCTTTTCTTTTCTTTTCTTTTCTTTTTTTTGTAAAAATTAAAATAAACTACATCAACATGGGAATATAACCATCCCTCACATATATACACCCCCACACTTAGAATTTTGTACATCCACAAACTCACCAATGACAAATGTTCCACTAGCTTTATGACTTGGGTAGGACATTTGGTTAAGTTTAAAAGCTAAAATGTGGTTTATACAAAAAGAAAGGATACAACTCAAAGGGGTTTATCAAGGGAAAAATCATTTCAATAGGGTTGGTCATTTGGCCAATGTAGCTTATGAAAAACAAAGAATGCCTAATCATATCCATGTTAATGCATGTGATAAAAATGTGGTCTCGAATAGAAATTCAACGCAAAATCAAGATGTACATGTCATGAAGGTCACACATTATCAAAAGGCAATGAGACTGATATGGATGTGTCAGTCAATTAAGGCTCAAAATCTCACCGGCTTTGTCTACCATTAGTCACTACTCTTCTAAAGATAATGCACATTAATAAATCACAAAAGCAAAAGTACATGCTAGAGTTGCTATGGATTTTACTAATCAATTCACAGTCTAATTATGACTAAATAATCTTAAAAGCAATAGGAAATAAGAAAAATTTTGAATTTGGTTCATTTAATTTTGAAAATCGCCTAAGAAGTCACGTAAGCTACGATTAAGCTAAAAAAATGCATCAAAACTAATGTAAAAAAAATGCATCAAAACTAATGTAAAAAAAATGCATCAAAACTAATGTACCCCACCCCCACACTTAAAATTTGCATTGTCCTCAATGTAAAATCAAATGTCAGAAATGGAGTAGCTAACAAAAATAACATTAAAAAAATGTAAAAGACATAAATTAACTCCCCTTGGGTTGCCTCCCAAGCAGCGCCTTTGTTTAATGTCGTTGGCTCGACCTCCAATTGCGTACTTTAAGTGACACCCATCACTTCCTCTAACATCAACACCTCCAAATCCTCCGTTTTGAAGCCATCATAATACGGCTTTAAGCGATGACCATTCACTCGGAATGTCTTGTCAGTTTTGAGGCTCCGTATCTCCACTGCACCAAAAGGAAAGACATGAGTGATAACAAATGGACCAACCCAATGGGAACGCAACTTACCAAGAAAGAGCTTGAGTCTGGAATGATATAGTAACACTTTCTGGCCCACTGAGAAACTCTTCCTCAAAATCATCTTATCATGAAAAGCTTTCTTCCTATCCTTATATATCACTGCATTTTGATAGGACTCGTTCCTCATTTCTTCCAACTCTTGCAACTGCAGCTTCCTATGCACTCCCGCATCATCCAAGTGCATGTTGCATCTTTTGATGGCCCAAAATGCCTTTTGTTGTAATTCCACTGGAAGATGACATGGCTTCCCAAACACTAGCCTGTACGGCGACATGCCAATTGGGGTTTTGTAAGCTATCCGATAGGCCCACAATGCATCTTCCAGTCTTATGCTCCAATCCTTCCTATTGGGTTGCACAGTTTTTTTCAGAATTAACTTGATTTCCCGATTGGAGACTTCAGCTTGCCCGTTGGTTTGGGGATGGTAAGCAGTAGAAACCTTATGCGTGATGCGATATTTTTTTAACATTGCTTCCATCACCCTGTTGCAGAAGTGGGTTCCTCTATCGCTAACAACGGCCTTTGGTATCCCGAACCTGGAAAGAATGTTAGCCTTAACAAAATCTACAACACTTGGCATCGTTAGTCCTAGTGGCTTTTGCTTCCACCCATTAGAAACATAATCAACCGCAAGCAATATATAAGTAAAGCCAAAAGATGGAGGGAAAGGCCCCATAAAATCAATGCCCCAAACGTCAAAAATTTCATAGAAAAGCAAAGGGGTTTGTGGCATTTGATCCTTACGGGACAGGTTACCTGACCGTTGGCATTTATCACAGGATTTGCAGAAGATATATGCATCTTTGAATAATGTTGGCCAGTAGAAGCCGCTCTCTAGAACTTTTTGATCTGTCTGTTTTACCCCAAAATGTCCTCCGCATGCGTACGAGTGGCAGAAGGCTAAAATTGATGACGATTCATTTTTTGGTACACACCTTCTGATGACTTGATCTGCACAATGCCTTCAAAGATAAGGGTCATCCTAAATATAGTACTTCGCTTAACTTCGTAGCTTATCCCTCTGAGCCTTAGACAAACCAACAGGTAATTCATTAGTAACTAAAAAATTGACAATGTCTGCATACCATGGTGGTGTTGTATCGGCAGAAAATAATGGCTCATCTGGAAAACTTTCTCGTAGAGGGATATCATTTTCTTCCTTTATCAATCGACTGAGATGATCCGCCACCACATTTTTTGCCCCCTTCTTATCTCTAATCTCCAAGTCGAATTCCTGTAGGAGGAGAACCCATCTGATCAGCCTCGGTTTTGCTTCTTTCTTTGTAAGCAAGTATCGTAGTCGCATGCGTCGTCGAATAAACCATCACTTTAGCACCAATCAAATACGATCGAAATTTTTCCAAAGCAAAAACCACAGATAACAATTCTTTTTTAGTAGTGGAATAATGCAATTGAGCTGGATTCAAAGTCTTTGAAGCGTAATAAATGGCATGCAAAGCTATTCCCACTTTTTGCCCTAGAACTGCCCCCATCGCATAATCGTTCGCATCACACATGATCTCGAATGGGAGGTTCCAATCTGGTGGTCTAATCACCGGTGGGGACGTTAGAAGCTCCTTAAGTTTGTTGAATGCGTCTTTGCACCTCTCGTCAAACTCGAAGGGGACATCTTGTTGAAGAAGCTTGCATAATGGTGCGGCTATCTTCGAAAAGTCCTTAATGAATCTCCGATAAAAACCTGCATGCCCCAAAAAAAAAACGCACCTCCCTCACAGTAGAGGGGTAAGGTAAAGAAGAAATGATATCAACTTTAGACTTGTCTACTTCAATACCCTTAGCAGATATCACTTGACCTAAAACTATACCTTGATCCACCATAAAATGACATTTTTCCCAGTTCAACACAAGGTTAGTTTCTATGCATCGTTCCAAAATAATGGTAAGATTCTCAAGACATTCATCAAAAGAAGACCCATACACACTAAAATCGTCCATGAATACCTCAATAATCTTCTCAACATATTCAGAAAAAATGCTTACCATACACCTTTGGAACGTGTCGGTGCGTTACGGCCCGAATGACATCCTTGGTAGAGGCAAACGTCATCAGAATGGGCATGTGAATGTGGTCTTCTCCTGATCTTCCGGTGCAATCGGGATATGAAGATAACCTGAAAAGCCATCTAAAAAGCAATAAAAGTCATAACCAGCCAATCTCTCAAGCATTTGATCAATGAAAGGAAAGGGGAAGTGATCTTTACGAGTAGCAGCATTTAACTTTCGATAATCAATACATACTCGCCACCCGGTTTGTACTCGGGTGGGAATCAACTCACCTTCCTCGTTTTGCACAACGGTGATTCTAGATTTCTTTGGAACCACCTGAATAGGACTTACCCACTTACTGTCAGATATCGGGTAGATTACCCCAGCATCGAGAAGCTTTAGGACCTCCTTCTTCACAACTTCCATCATTAGAGGATTCAGCCTACGTTGAGCTTACCTTGTAGATTTTGCATCATCCTCCAATAAGATGCAATGCATGCATATGGAAGGGCTTATCCCTTGGATATCTGCGATGGTCCACCCGATGGCCTTCTTATGCTCCCTCAGCATTCGAACCGGCCTCTCCTCTTGAGTTAAAGTCAATTCTGCTGAAATGATAACTGGAAGAGTTTGTTTATCTCCCAAGTAGGCATACTTCAGATGTGTAGGGAGTGGCTTCAATTCTAATTATGGGGCCTGCACATCAGAAGGTAACAACTTCTGGTAAGCTTCAGGTAGTTGAATAGAAGCCAAATCATACCTTTTTGAAGAGCTCTCTAATGAGTCCAAGGCAGCTGTCATTTCCACAAGCTCCTCTCCCATCTCAACATCAGTGTTGGCTTCTACTTCCATATCCTCGGTTAAAGCTATTGCCAGATGATCCCTGTAACTTAATTTAAACACTTCATGCACCAAAGGATCGATCACATCAACAGAAAAAACACAATGATCATCAGGAGGATGTTTCATGGCATCAAAAATATTGAAATGAATTACTTCCCCATCAAATTCCATTGTGAGGGTGCCTTTACGAACATCTATCTTAGTTTGAGCTGTATTAAGGAATGGTCGCCCTAACAAGATAGGTATCGGATTGCATGAGGTGTCATCATTCATATCCACAAGATAAAAATCTGCAAGGAACAGTAACTCATTCACCTGCACCAAAACATCCTCAACCACTCCATCAGGATAAGCATTAGTGCGATCGGCCAATTGGATGACTACTTTCGTTTTTTTCAAAAGGCCCAAATTTAAAGAAGCATAAATCAAATGAGGCATCACATTAATAGAAGAACCCAAATCTAACATTGCTCTACTGATCACAGTATTACCAATTTTGCATGGGATAGTGAACATACCTGGATCTCGACATTTTGGAGGCATCTTCTTTATGAATACTACCGACACATTCTCACCCATCATCACTTTCTCATCACCCCTCAATTTCCTCTTTTTTGTACACAGTTCTTTGAGAAATTTGGCATACCTTGGCACTTGCTTGATTGCTTCGAGCAAAGGTATGTTGACTTCTACCTTTCGGAAAGTCTCTAATATCTCCTTATCCTTGTCCTCCTTGTTTGGTCTCGCTAACCTGCTCGGAAGAGGTGGAGGGTTAGTTTTAACAATATTGGGACCCTTGATATTTACCTGTGTACTTGAGGATGAATTTTCTTCCTTCTCCAATTCCTTCTCGATCTCTTCCTCGGTAGCAATCTTTATTGGGGGTCTTTCTAAATCTTCAATCTCCCTTCCACTTCTCAAGGTTATGGCACTGACATTCTTTGGATTCACCTCGGGTTGGGATGGCAATTTTCCTCCTCTTTGCGATTCTAGGTGATTGAGCCTTACTGCCAATTGACCTAATTGGTAATCCGTACTTTGCTTACTTGCTTTCATTTCCTGAAAATCCTGGTGCAATTGCAAGTTGGAAGTAACAAGTTTGTTAACAAGTTCTTCTAAAGACGCACCTGAACTTGAAGAAGAAGCCCCTTATGCTCCTTGTTGCCTTGGTTGAAATCCTGGTGGTCCTTGCGGTCGATTTTGGAAGTAATTTTGCTGTCGATTCCCTCCATAACTCAAGTTGGGGTGATCCTCCAACTTTGGGTTATATGTCTGCAGTATGGGTTGTATTGGTTGGGAAGTTCCTCCCGCAGCATTCACTTGCTCCATACTCCCTTCTTGTAAAGTCGGGCACTCGTCGGTTGGATGACTTGTGTTTGAACATATCCGCAAGCTTTTACTTTTGCCGTCCAACCGCAATCATCTCACAAAGATGTTAGTTCATTTAAACGATGTTCAATAGATGAAGTGCTTACCTCATTTACTCATGAACGTCATTATGAGTGCTAAATTCTTTGAGTGTTAGAGGCCATCCGCTCAAGTAATATCCACGGCTTCAATGGGGTCTTCGAAGTGCCCCACCACTCGCCAGATCAACCAAACTCCTCTCCATTGGCAACAATCCTTCATAAAAATATTGGATGAGAAGTTGCTGCGGTATGTTGTGATGTGGGCAATCGCACACGACTTCTTAAATCACTCCCCAGATTCAGTAAAGAGTCTCCCATTGTGTTGCTTGATACGCATATCTCCTTAGAATACTTGCTTGTCTTTGAGGCCGAAAAATATTTTCCAAAAACAACCTCTTCATCTCCAACCAAGTGTTCACACTTCCTGCAGGCAAATCAAATAGACAATCTTTTGCTGCATCTTTAAGCGAGAATGGAAAAGCCCTTAACATGATCTGCTCGTCCGTCACCCCGTGAGGCTTCATGCTCAAACACACCACATCAAGTTCCTTAAGATGCTTATGTGCATCCTCACCTGCAAGGCCATGAAAGTTAGGCAATAAATGAATTAATCCAGACTTTAACTCAAAGGTAACATGTTCAGCAAAATTTGGAAATGTTATGCATAATGGTCTATGAGTTAAATCGGGTGCAGCCAACTCCCTCAGAGTTCTCGGATTTGCCATTATTTCTTCAGATTCTACTTCCAATTCATTCACCAAAGTTGACCTTGCTTCTCTACGTAATCTCCGCAATGTTCTCTCGATCTCTGGATCAAATTGCTCAATTTCTCTACGAAGAGATCTGGTCACTACCATACACCAAAACTAATGAACAATTAAAAATTAACAAGTAACAAAAAGTATGAGTATAAATGAATATATTCACAAAACACCAACTAAAATCAAATTCAAAAATTAAACTATCACAGTCCCCGGCAACGGCGCCAAAATTTGACACCGCGTGTCGAGTGCACTGCAAAATTTACCTAACTCTGCACACTAAAATTTGTAGTTGTGGTAAGTCGGGATCGAATCCACAGGAAATGTTCGGTTAATTTTCGTACTGAAAATAATTGGTGCAAGAAAAGTATATGGGGGGTTTTTGGTTTTTGAACAATTTAGAAAATGAAAGTAAAATTAAACTATCGAAAACAAATCAAAACAAACAATAAAAAAATGAGAAAAGTGTCGAGTATAAGTAAGGTCCGGTTCTGGGATCAATCTCTGCCTAAGCACAGTCAAGCATATTTCTTCATTCTAAAGCCTTTACAATTCTTTTCGGACTATTGATCTGAGACTAATAGAATACTCTACCAATCTCGGTTTTCCCTTAAATTGAATTTAATCAAGATAAGATCATTAATTAAACCTAATCACCGAACAATCTAGGATACGATCTCTAGATTCAATTTGGCAATTACATTTGGAAAACGATCAATATAGGCAGTAACCTCACAAGCTCGGGTTATCTAACCTAAGTCATGTTGTACCTAACGATTAACGATCATTAGATGCCACTCACAAATATCAAAAGCAACAATTACGGATTGCAATCAATATTTTAGCAATAGGTTCGAAATAAAATAATCAAAATAATAAATTAAGATCATTAATCCCAACCCATTCAAATCAATACCAACAACACAATAATCCGAAAATAAATCACAGTTTTAAAATGACAAGAATAGCTTAACCGTGACTTGGCATCGATATCCCCATTGAACCGGTGTTGGAAAGTTAGCCTTCTATCTTCATTTTTATACTCCAAGAATGAGTCATATTGCTGTCCACGGTCGGACACAAAAAAATGCAAGAAATGTCTTGCTCGTTCCTGTTGCTGTTTGTGAGGGTAAATAATAACTCTCCCTTTTTTTGTTTGCTGCGCTGGCTATGCTCCTTCACCAGCGTCAACTTGCTTCGGATTTTTCCACGCCGGTGCTGTCTCCACTCGTTACTGTAGCTATACTGTAGCTTGATGGGACGAATTAACTTCGTCCCATCTTAAATCCTCCGTTGCTCAACGTTTTTCTTGGCTGCTTCTGGGTTGCTTCCTCCTTTACGTTCCACTGCGCCTGTGCTTATTCCTCTCCTGTTTTTTCCCACGCCGACACCGTAGCCTGGTTCCGGTAGCTCTGATAAGACAATTAAAAACCTTCACACGTTAAAACCCTTCCTCTTTTGTTTGTCTAAGCAAAGACGCTGCGTTTAACGCGATGTCTTGCTGCAACATGACGTCTTCTTGCGGCGTTGGCTGCTCAAGTTAAACGCTGCGTTGGGTTTTTCCTTTTTTTGTGCCTTAAACTAAATAAACAATTGTGCTCCAATTTATTTTAGAAAATTTTTTCTTTTTGGTCTAAAAAATATATCAATAAATCCAACCTAATAGTCAACACAAATTGAACATTTTATCTTAAAAATAAGATCGAAATCACATGTAAATGTATAAGAAAATATAAGATAATTCAATCCTATCAAGTAGCAATTTGAGCCCATTGGATACTCCGCTGATGGTGAGTACTCCAATTGGCCAACATATTATTATCAGTCAAGTGTATAGAGAGTGTGAGATATGTATTGGTGGGGAACTTCTAGTGGTGGATTTAATGTCATTGAAGATGGAAAGATTGGATGTGATCCTAGGTATGGACACATTAGAGAAATACAAAGCCCGTCTAGATTGTAAACAGAATACAGTGGAATTTGAATTGAATAACGGCAGAAGAGTGGTATTTTCAGGGGACAGAAAAGTAAACCCGCCCAGAATTGTTTCAGCTCTGACAGCAGAGAAAATGATGAGGAAGGGATGTGAGGCATTTTTTGCCTATGTGGTTGACACAAGGGCAGTTAAATTGAAGCTAGAAGATATTCCAGTAGTCAGGGAATTCTCGGATGTCTTTCCCGAGGAATTACCAGGACTACCGCCACCTAGGGAAATTGAGTTTCCCATTGAGCTTCTTTCAGTGCAAGATCGATCTCAATTACGCCTTACCAATGGCTCGGCAGAATTGAAGGAGTTTAAGGAGCAGTTGGAGGAGTTGTTGGAGAAAGGGTACATAAGGCCGAGCTCTTCACCTTGGGGAGCTCCGGTCCTTTTTGTGAAGAAGAAAGATGGATCGTTAAGGATGTGTGTGGATTACAGGAAGCTTAATCAGGTCACTGTCAAGAACAGATATCCGCTCCCACGCATAGATGATCTGTTTGATCAATTGCAAGGGGTAAAAGTCTTCTCCAAGATAGACTTGAGATCGGGTTACCACCAGTTGAGGATAAAGGAGTCTGATGTGCCAAAGACTGCTTTCAGAACACGGTATGGGCATTTTGAGTTTTTAGTTATGCCCTTTGGATTGACAAATGCCCTTGCAGCCTTTATGGATTTGATGAATCGAGTCTTTAAGCCTTTCTTGGACCAATTTATCATTGTCTTTATTAATGATATATTGGTTTATTCCAAGAGTGATAAGGAGCATGAAGAACATCTGAGGATTTCTTTGAAGACACTAAGGAAAAACGAGTTGTATGCCAAATTCGATAAATGCGAATTTTGGCTAAGGGAAGTTGCATTTCTTAGATATGTGATATCAGAACAAGGAGTGCATATAGATCCAAAGAAGATAGAAGCTGTGGTGAATTGGGAAGCATCGAAGAACATAGCAGAAGTGAGGAGTTTTCCGGGTTTGGCAGGTTACTACAGGAGGTTTGTGGAAGGATTCTCCATGATAGCTGCTCCGATGAGTAAGTTATTGAGAAAGAATCAGAAGTTTATCTGGAGTGATGAATGCCAGAAGAGCTTTGAGGAGCTTAAGCACAGATTGAGAAGTGCTTCGATTATGATTCTGCCTTCTGGAGACGAGGGCTATACCCTGTATAGTGATGCTTCAAGGAAGGGTCTTGGTTGTGTATTGATGCAGGGAGACAGGGTGATAGCTTATGCTTCAAGGCAACTGAAGCCATATGAGTTGAATTATCCGACACATGATTTGGAATTGGCAGCAGTGATCTTCGCCTTAAAAATTTGGAGGCATTATCTATATGGAGTTCAAACGAGGATCTTTACCGATCATAAGAGTCTCAAGTACTTGCTAAGCCAAAAAGAACTGAATTTGAGACAGAGGAGGTAGATTGAGTTGCTTAAGGATTATGACTTGCTGATTGAGTATCATTCAGGCAAGGCAAATATAGTGGCGGATGCTTTGAGTAGGACGTCTTCAATTGCCCATATTCGGAAAGTTTATTTGCCTTTATTGGAAAAGATGGCCAAGCTTAAGATAAACTTGAAGCAGGAGGAACCAAATTGCCTTCTAGCTAACTTCCGAGTGAGACCGATACTCAGGGAGAAGGTTAGGGAGTTGCAGGCACAAGATGCAGATTTGAGCAAGCTCCGAGAGGAAATTCGAAATGGTAAGATTTCTGAAGTAGTAGTGAGGGATGATGGACTTATAACAATGGAGAATAGGCTTTGTATCCCAGATGTCAATGAGGTAAAGGATGAGATTTTGGATGAGGCACACAATGCGCCTTATGCCATGCACCCAGGTAGCACCAGGATGTACAGGGATTTGAGAGAGCATTTTTGGTGGAAGGGCATGAAGAGGGATGTAGCAGAGTATGTAAGTAAGTGTCTAGTTTGTCAGCAAGTCAAGGCTGAGCACCAGGCACCTTCAAGCAAGCTTAAGCCTTTGTCTATTCCTGAATGGAAGTGGGAAAAGATCACGATAGATTTCTTGATGGGATTGCCCAGAACCCATAAGAAACACGATGCAATTTAGGTGATTGTGGATCGGTTGACGAAGTCAGCACATTTCTTGCCAATTAAGCAGACAGATTCTTGAATGCTTTGGTCAAAAAATACATTGATGAGATAGTGAGATTGCATGGGGTTCCAAATTCTATAGTTTCTGACAGAGACCCTCGGTTTACTTCGAGATTTTGGGGAAGCTTGCAGGAAGCTTTAGGGATTAAGCTGGATTTTAGCACAGCTTTTCACCCTCAAACGGATGGTCAATCTGAGAGGACCATTCGGACACTTGAGGGAATGCTCAGGGCATGTGTGATGGATTTCAAAGGATTTTGGGATGAGCATTTGTCGTTGGTCGAATTTGCCTATAATAATTCGTACCATTCGAGCATTCGGATGGCTCCATATGAGGCATTGTATGGAAGGAGATGTAGAACTCTAATTTGTTGGGATGAAGAAGGAGAGAGGAAACTGGTAGGACCAGAATTGAGTCAGACGATAATTGATAAAGTCATTCTGGTTAAGCAGCGGCTTAAGGCAGCACAGGATAGGATGAAGAGCTACACTGATGCACACCAAAAAAAGATGGAGTATAAAGTCGGTGAGAAAGTGTTTCTTAAGACATCTCCTTAAAAAGGAGTAATGAGGTTTAGCAACAAGGGCAAGCTGAGTCTGAGATATGTGGGTCCTTATGAAATTCTTGAGAGGATTGGACCACTAGCCTACAGGTTGGCGTTACCTCCGAAATTATCTCAGATCCATGATGTCTTTCATGTTTCCATGCTGAGGAGGTATAGATCGGATCCTTCTCATATCATTCAGACTACTGAGGTTCAGTTGAGAGATGATCTGAGTTATGAGGAAATTCCAGTGGAGATTTTGGACACCAAGGAAAAGGTCCTAAGGAACAAGACGGTTCAGCTAGTCAAAGTCCTTTGGAGAAATCATTCGGTAGACGAGGCCACGAGGGATTCATTGGAAGCCATGAAGGAGAGGTATCCGCATCTCTTCGATGACTCAGGTAATAATTTCGAGGACGAAATTTCTTTTAAGAGGGCGCAAAATGTTGGGCCCCAAAAATTTTTTTTTCTAATTGATGTATTAAGTATGAATTGTCCTGATTGTGTGATTTATTGCTTAGTTTGATTAAATTGGAAGTATTAAGGGAAAATTTAGATTAAGTTTAGTATAGTGTGGTGTAAGTGAAAATGTTTGAGGGAAAAATGGGAAGATCACTTAAGTTGGAGAGGTTAAGGCATTGCATGGAGGGGCAAATTGGTCTTTGCTCTTTCCATTTAGGCTTAAGGAAGGAAATTAGAAGAAAAAAGTGAGAAGAGAAGAGAGAAGAGTACCGTGGGAGAGAGGAAGAAGAAGGAAAAAGAGGGGAAAGCTAAAGCCTTTGGATTTTTGAAGAATTGAAACTTCTCCAAGTAAGTATAAGCTTCTTTACTTCTTGTTTGGGTTGGATGGAACCCTAGGATAGCTTAGAATGTGTAGGTTTCAGTGGATAAGAAGTTTATAGAAAAATGGTAAAATTTCTTTGGGTTGATGACCTTGCAGTGTTTGTGACTGATTTTCAGGTTGTAATGAGTTTAGAACTGAAGTATAAGACATGATTTAAGGTTTAGATGTGATGTATTTGCAAAATGGGAAGATTGTGGATGAAGGATGGGGGAAGAATCGAGTTCGAGAGAGTTTCTGGGCTCACACGTCGCGACGTGCTCATGAACATGTCACAAGGCTAGCAAGGGTGTGTGCTGACACAAGCACAAGTGTGCACGCCAGTGCATGCATTAAGGGTGCATGCCATGCGCCAAGCATGCACCATTCGTCGCGGCGAGCACTAGCTTTCAGCACAGAGGTATTTTGGTATTTTGGGCATAACTTTTATTGTAGATGTCCAAATGAGGTGATTTTTAATTCGTTGTGAACTAGAGCCTTAGGGCTACAAGTTTATGAAGAAAGGAAGCTTTGAATCTGTAACATCCCGTTACCAATGCGATGAGCATATTGGTACGGGTAGTTCTGTTATTGCATAAATTGTGATCGAGTGCTTTGTGGCCTCTGATTTTAAAGAGATAGATCATTTTGCACATGCATACATAGTGACATGCATTCATGATTGTTCCAGCATTTAAATTGTGATTATGAGTTGAATTGTGAATCTTGAGATAATTAGGTTAGATTGTGACTTGATTGAGAATTTAAGAATAATTGGGTTGTATAGTTGATTTAGAGTGAGAATTGAATTTTTGGGAATTGAAAATTGAGTATGGGATCGAGTGTTTTACATTTTTGAGGAATTATGGGAATTTTTCTGGAATTTTTAGAGTTATGAGTCCGGACCGAGAAGATGACCTAGAGACTGATGATTTAGATTCCGGTTCCAAAAGTGAGTGGGAAATGGCTTGGAAAATTTAGATTTGTGAGTTTAGGAATTATTGTGATGAGCCATTGAAATTTAGAGACTGGAAATTGAATGCATGTGAGGACTATGATCTATAGGGTTAAATCCACCCTTTATATAGCTTTAGGGTTTGAAATTGGGTAGAAAATGCCAAACTTCCCTTTTCTTCCTTCCTCTCTCCCTTCGACGATCGTGATCTTCTTCCCTTGGAGTTCTTCCCCTTTATTGTGGTTGATGAACTGCTAGAAGCCTTGGGAAAGTTGATGTTTTGCTTGGCTTTGGAGAATCATCGTTGGTGTTAGAAGTTGAGAGAGTTTTCGGAGTTTTAGGGTTACCGTTCGATTCTTCGATTTGGTAAGTTTATTGTGTTTAATGTTGTTATTTATTGTGGTTGTGGCATTTATGGTGTTTAATGTGTTAGATGTGAGTAGTTAAGTGTGTTTAATGCTAGTTTATAGAGAGAGAATGGTTAAAAATGGCGGAAAAATCGATCAGAGAAGACGAAGATCATTCGCACATCGCATCGTCTGCAACTGGCCTCGCCGCGACGAGCCAGTGCGTGTTCGACGCGACGAGCGGGCCAAGTCGCCGCGACGAGCGTCCCTTCCTACGTCGCGACGAGGGACTCTTGGTCGCAACGAGGGGCAATTTCTGAAGTGAAATAAATTGGTTTTTGGGGTGTATCTTATGGTATAGACCTCCAATTGAGGCGATTCTAGATTCATTGTGAACTAGAGAAAGAGGTCTACAATTATGGTAAAGACTGAGAGTTTAAATTTTTGTTAGAGGAATCGAAATTATCGAAAGAGAGTCTATTATAGTTTCAAATGCAACGTAAGAGTTATGTTTTGACCATTGGAGTTATCTTTGGGGACTTAGTGAAGGAATTTGACCTAGTGAATAGTGAATTTTGGTTGTGGAGCGAGAGATAGCGAAATGGGTAAGAGCGTTGGAAAATCATGATCATGCATCGTACAATTTTGAATTTGAGACATGTGCATTATCGAATTTATTTGATTGAGCATTTAGTGATGAGAATTCATTTGAATTGTTATAGAGGCACCGTTGGATCGGCATTCTACGGATATTGCTGGGACTTCTAGGCAGTAGCTTGGAAGTTACAGGTGAGTAACCTAGTTGGTTCCTCAATCATTGTGTGATTAAATGTGCTTTGAATGTGTGAATTGTTGTCCATGTGAGTGTTATAAATGTGAAATAAATGTGCTGAGATTGTGAATATATGTGCTGAATGTGATAAATGGAATTGAGTGAGATATATGTTACTGCTTGTGCAAATGTGAGTGCATGCTAGACATGATTGAAATCGGTAATTAACAGTTGTGACTGGAGCAATTAGTGATCAAAGCTTTAAGCTCGATTATCAGTGAAAAGGGCCTAAGGCCAAAAAGAAAATAGTGCATACCCAGAGGGCTCTCATATCCCTAAAGTGAACGGGCAGTAGTGCATACCCTGAGGGCTCTCCTACTTGCCAAAAATGCGAATATTGACGCTCAGTCACAACACTGACATAAAATGAGAAGTGGCATGCATTATACATCAGATTGTAATGTGAAAAGTGAGAGTGTGTGTATTAAGTGATGATTGCTCAGTGATATATCAGATTTATGTTGTGGTGAAAATGTGCGAATTTTCTTATAGTGTTCTGAGTGTGTTATTGTGCTACTATGTGATATATCGTATGTATATGCATGAGTTGGGTGAACCATCGATGATGGTTTCTCATTGAGTTCGCAAACTCACCCAACATTGCTAATATTTTTCAGGACAGCGTTAGTAGATCCTTAGCTCCCGTGTTAGAGTTTTCCTGCAGTGCGAGTGCTTGGACAAGTGAAGCGATGGCCCACAGGTCGGTCAGCTGGGGTGATTTTTGGGAATGACTTAGTATAGACTTTTGTATCAGTTTCCTTTTTGGGATATTGTGTTTGACTGTAGGGAACTGATAGACTTGTCTATACTTTGGATTGATGTTATGAAATGAAAGAGTATTATGGTTTTAAATTTTAGTGATTTGCATAATGCGGTTTAATTGTATTGATGCCATGTGAGTATTTAGTGATAGTTGCGAGCGTGGCACTTCCTTACTGTAGGATATGCGTCGAAACGACCCACGGGCGTCCCGGTGCGTGCCCTGCGGTAAGGAGGCGCTACAGAATCAGTCTCTAAAGATCTGAAAACTTGGATGGAATTTGAGTATAGATTTTAGCGTTAACACTTTTGATTCTCAAAACTTTACAAATTTCCTTTAAATGTTGTTTGAACGAGAACTTGGTTTATTATAGGAAACTAAGTAGACCTTACCCAAGAGCAAGAAGAGGAAGGATAACCTTGAGCTTGGATTATCAAGCGATATTAGGTGGGTAATATATTTATAGTTGTTGTGTGTATGGGCAAATTATCTTGCTTGCTTGCATGTGAGTGTGGCATTGAAATTATTGACAATGTATTGTGATTTTGATTATGTATTGCCTTGAAAAACATTGTGGCATTTTGTATGAATGGAAAGATGAAGAAGCATGATGATCATGAAAAGTATGAAAGCTTTTGATAAAATGATACGAGCATGATATGAATGAATATGTGCTATGTTTGGGCGATAGAGGAACGTTTCGTTAGTCACGTGCACATCGACGTATAGCCTTCTCCCGGCTGCCCTCTTGAGGCCACGAGATCCTGAGAAATCGGACTCGTTTTGTTCACGGTATAAACTTCGGTTTATCCGTTTTGTTCCACGGAACTCTCGAGCCATTTTTTGTGCATTTCATTATTTATTTGTTAGGTAGAATGCATAATTAATTGTTATGTTGTGATGTAGAAATTGCGTGGCATATTCTGATGATGGCTATAAGATTGTGAATAAGTGTTAAGTGTTGACTTGCTATATACTTGTGGATATATATATATATATGCTTGAATGTGTGGCTCGTCTCCAATGGCTATAAATGTATAAGCCACTGAGCTTCGCAGCTCACCCTATTATTTCCCACTCCTCAGGTGTAGAACGAGAAGATCGTTGATCCTTGCAAGGCATCGGAAGCTCCAAGATAGTTAGAAGCTTGTGTACTAAGTTAGTTTTTGGGTTAGTTTTCCAAGCATATCAACATTGAGCATCCTTATGTATTTGAATTTAAGCATTGTTATGTATTGTGCTATGTTATGAATGCTCATTCAATTCCTTCGAATTGCAATGACATGAATTTTCCTTATTTTTTTGTATGTTAAAATGTCAGATAGATTGAATGGGTATGTGTTTGTATGAATTTACATAGATGTTGGGAATGGGTTCAGTTTGTGGGGAGTTCGCTGCAGAGAGCCAGTCCTTCGCCACGATGCATTCCTTGGGTGTTCGTCGCGGTGAAGCCAAGTTTTGGCCGCGGCGAACCATTTCTGCGAGGTGTTCGCCGCAGCGAGCATTCTGTTGCCGCGGCAAGTCCTCCTCTTCCTGTTGCTGTTTCCTTTATTTATTGGATGTTTTCGATTCTTCCTTCGTGTGTCCCCTTCTCGCCGACCCTGAGTGGTCACCTCGGGACAGGAAACGGGACCCAGGCCCAACATTAGATCATAACCTAATTTCATAAAGAGGTTTAGAAATCCTATTTATAAATAGATCCACCGTAATTGAAAGGAGTTGATTACAACCCTAGAGATAGAATGACATAAATCTTTTATATTATGGTTAAACCTAATAGAGGGATTCAAAAATTGGTAAAGTAATACTATAAACTTTAACCTAAGAAATTCAGGTTGAAAACCTTAAAATTAGTTGTTAGTAGACTTAAGGTCAACTGTTAGCATACTATAGGAGCCTTTATGGTCCAATAAATCAATAAAACAAATGTATGATAAAAGATCAATTTTTAAGGATTTTAGGGGAATTCAAAACCTATATACTAATTTTTTTATGTCGATAGTTTACTAAGTGCTTCCTTAATTCTCTTATTCAATCTTGCTACCTATTTATTTTATTTGTTTAAGTTTTATCTTCTTTAATTCAAAAATCATAATCAATTTATAAACTATACAATAGGATAATGATAACCACTAACAATAATTGTCCTCATGGGGTAGTAATAGTTGCTACTACGCTATGCACTTACGGTAATTAAATATTGACATTTACAAAAAGTCAATCAGTTACTATAGCACATATAATCTTGGGTGGCAATACCACCCAAATTATTCTAGGATTAACAATGCGAGAGATTACATGAGAGCACAAGGTCCGTCAGGTTTTTATCAAGATAGGGTTGAATATTTGGAGTCCAAGTTAGACGAAAATAAACAAGTTGGACAAATTGGAAAGTGGGAGAAGGTTTGAAACCAAATTTGATCAATTCATAAATAACCACTGCTATACTCTTCTTAACTCAGAGGTTCAAGTTGGCCAACTCTCCAATTTTGGGAGAAGGTTTGAAGCCAAATTTGATCAATTCATAAATAACCATTGCTATACTCTTCGTAACTCAGAGGTTCAAGTTGGCCAACCCTCCAATTTTTTTGTTAACAAGGAATTTGGGGAAGCTTCTAAGTGAAATAGAAGTCCAACTGACATCTGTCTTGTGTTGTGACATTTGTGGGGGTCCACCATAATTTTCAATGTCAAGCATCATATTATATGTGGGAGAATCCATAGTGCTTGAGAAACTGGTCTCAAAATACACTATATGAGCATATTGATAATTCAAAATGGAGTAACTCTTATGCTTATTAATTAAATGATTATGCTTTATTTGAATCTTTAATGGAAGATCCTGCCAACAATGAAGCTAGCCACCGTTTCTTATAAGAGAGTTTTTATTCATCCGAAGACACTAATCTAGATACAACAAGTTAAAGGAGCCTATTAATTCCACAAAGTTCAAGAGATCAAGGCTGAATTCACAAATGTAGTTTCTAATTAAGAAGAGACAGAAGAATACAGAATAAAGGAGATAGATTCTGTCCAATAAGCAAAATAAGAAGAGGGGATGAGGGTGATTACAAAAAAAGAGCAATTCACATTCTTACAGGAAAAACTATTGGATTTAATTAACAATTTAGAAAGTTTCATCATTCCTTATTTTATTTATAGATTGTTAAGAAAAAGGACACTACTAAACTTACTTAAATTTCTTAATTTTATTATGTATGTCCTTCTCATTTTCTAGCCATTTTAATTTTATTTTGTTTTATCTTTGTTTTATTTTGTTTTATTTTATTTTGCTTTTATGTTTATGTTGTATTTATTTTATTTTATTTTATTGTATTTCTAGCGTGTTCATTTAATTATCTTTTAAACTCTCAACATTTATAGTGTGTTGGTGGTTTATTTTGGGAATCGAGATTTAACTTCACAACGAGTAATTTTTACAGTCATGAATATCGAGTATCGACATATATATGGAAGCAATCAAGCATATACAACCAACGTCAAGGTTCATCATATGAGAATATGTATAATTCAGAGTGGAGAAATCCTTATGCATATGGATAGAATAACTATGCTTCAACTGAATATGTATAATAAGGGCAATGATATGAAATTATTACAGATAAACTAATGGAATGGCTTGTTGATAGAGTAGCTAGTCAACATAAATTTGGCGAGAGACTTTCTTTATCTGAATATGATGTGCATAATACTTCATATTATTTGAGTTCCCTAATGTCTAAGAGTGAAGAGGAGACAATGATTGATCATATGAATGATGACACATTTCAAGAAGGCAAGGAGGTAGTTGCTACTCTGAAAGATATGATGGTCGAGTTTATTCAAGAATCAAACATAAAGAATCAGGAAGCAGAGGTTGTTGATATACTAAATATGGTGAATCATAATGACCAACTGACTGAGATATTATCTAATAAACTACAAGGGAGTTTTCTTAGTATTATTGAAATTGACTTAAAGAACATGGAATAACAATCATCCTTAGGAGTAAAAATGATCTTCTAGAAGAAGGAGCGGTCTCTATCCAAAAAGAGGAAGTAAATGAGTGGCAGGAGATAATAGAAGAAGATATGCTAGAAACCTCTATCTAGGAAGAAGAAGAAGAGTGGATAGAGATGGTTACGGAAGAACTGATAGAGGAACCAAATAAAGAAATTACTTGTGAAGCGTTGGTAGTGACCTCAAGTACAAAGGGTTCCCACTTCCTTAAAGACAAACTTCTTAATCCAATTGATGATTCAGGGAGTTTCATCATCCCTTATTTTATAAAAAAATTTTCATTAAAAAGAGCATTAATGCAATCGATAGGATTTATTAATTTTATAAATTATGCTCTTGTTATTGTCTTACAAAATGTTAATTGCTACAAACTATGAAACTGCTTCGTGGAGAAAAAGGTGAAGGCAATCCATTTATTATAGACCCAAGATGAGGGTAATGCACAAGGTACATCGAACTAATGATGTTAAACAAACTTTACATGGGAGGCAACCCATGACTTAGGTAGATTTTAGTTTTAATTCATTTTGATTCTATTTCATATGTTAGTATAGGATTTTTTTTCATGTTATTTTATGTTATGTTATTTCCATGTTTTTTTAATCCCTTTCTCGTTTATATTTTGCAAGGATATAGTCTACTATTTGATGGATCAAATATTTAGAAAATTGTCATATTGATGAAAGTACCACTAAACCCTCTCACTTATTCTAAGTGCTTATATTGTGTACATTAAGGATAATGTACAACTTTGAGTGTGAGGAAGGGGTTAATGATTTTCTTTAGTATATTATAATCCTTGTTATTAAATTTTATGAGTTGATATCTTGACTTAGTTGAAATTTTTCCATCAATACTCTATTTCATTGTTGAATATTGACTTGAATATGTATGCAAAAGATGATACTTAAAATAAAATTGTTTTTATAAATCATATTTTCAATATTCATTGAAATTATCAATTTGAATGAAAATTGTATATTATTTACACATATAACCCCATCTTTTTGTGAGCTTTTGAGCCTAAAAGCAAACATTTTAAAAATTTTACTCATTTATTCCATGTTAAGCGATTAAAATTTTCATTTTTCTATCTTATCTTGTGTTATTTTCTTTTCCTTGTCTATCTTTATATATTTTCCATTTCATGGTTTGTAGGATGATAAAATGTTTGCATATGTAAAGATTTACAGTATCTTTACCATATAGTAGTTGTACCTAAACTACCATAAGATTTTAAAAGCGAAGTAAGAGATAGAAGTGACTTATCTTCTTCTTAACATTAACATCAATTTTTTGTAATCGATGAGGCCGTTAAGCATGTTATATTGTTCCTTAAGATTTTCATTTTCTTGTATATTTAATCAATGATTAAAAAACTCAACCAATTCAACCGGTTCAATTGAAAATTTTTTAAATCGTCCCACTTTTTAGTTCAATTTTTAACTTTTTAGTTCAGTTTACGTTAATAAAAATAGCAAAGGACGTAAATTAGATCCAATTTTGTTCGATCAATCCAAAATCAATATATTTGATTTCAATTAATTGAATTTAGAATCAATCTTCAACTTTTTAATAAAATTTTAAATTAAACTCGAACATTTTTTTATTATGAGTAAGATTTATGTCACAACATGTTACCATCTCTATATAAGTGTTTTCTTTTAACCTTCTAAAGTTAAGATTTTCAATATTCAAAATTGACTCCCAAATTTCATTTGCATTTTAATTTATCCTAAAATTTCATTAAATACAAAATTGATGCCAAAAAAGAAAGTCAAACTCTAGCATTCAATCTAACTTACCTGGTATTTTGATTTTGCAAGTGCATTTAATCTAGACAAATGGATGCTCATTTATAAGTAATTGTTGTCTATTAAACAAAATGATGTATGTTTTATGTTGTATTTTCAAAATATTTAGCTAAAACAATTAAAAAATATAGATAAAATTCATGACATACCTTACTCTAAAATAATATATAATATATCTGAATTTTTTAAAATATTCATCCAAAATAATTATAAATCATTTTTGGCGTACGAAAATTGCTCTGCATGTGTAAAGTTGGCAAACCAAAGAAAAACTTACAATGTATTTTAAAAAGATTGATTTCATTTGGTCAAGTTTCATGTCCTTATCCAACTTGTTACAAACATTAAAGAAAAACTGGAGAAGCATTTAAAAATTTTTGGTCATATTTCACGTCTTTATCCAATTTGTACCCTTTCTCTTTTTTTTTTTTCCGGTACGGCTACAGGGTGGGGTCTTCTCCTCCGATTGTCGCATGTACATCAATGGGAATTCATTAATTAGTTTAGAAGCTTTTTTTTTTGTGTGGTGGTCCGGCTAGGGGGTGAGGTCCCAAGATTGTCGCACGTACATTAATGGGAAGAGCAGTAGTAATTAATGTGTATAGTTAGATGATTTTTGTCATGAAAAAGATAACTGAACATTGGCGAAGCTAAGGAAAAGAAAGAATCAAAACAATGGGGGAACCTACACAAGAGATTAGAGCACCTCTCTGTAAGTTTATTAATCCGAATCTTAGATGAACATTGTCCAATCTGAATCTTATATGGAAATTTGAAAAGTTGATGTTTCTTGTAATATTGTTTAGTGTCCAAGGAGGAGAAACAAAAAGATGAGCATAACCTTCCATCAGCATCCTCTGCAAAATACATTGCTAGTCATGAAGAGGATGAAGAGAATTCACCAGTCAAACAAGTTGCTCTCACAGTGCCAACCACGGACGATCCTTCTCTACCTGTCCTCACTTTTAGAATGTGGGTACTGGGCACGGTCTCGTGTGTCTTATTATCATTTCTCAATCAATTCTTTTGGTACCGCACAGAGCCTCTTTCTATCACGGCCATCTCTGCACAGATTGCTGTGGTGCCTCTTGGTCAGTTGATGGCTTCAAAAATCACAGGTCACGTGTTCTTCAAAGGCACACGTTGGGAGTTCACTCTAAATCCTGGACCTTTCAACGTGAAAGAACACGTTCTCATTACCATCTTTGCCAACTCTGGAGCTGGCAGTGTTTATGCCATCCATGTTGTGACTGTTGTGAAGGTGTTCTACAAGAAAAACATTACGTTCTTGGTCTCGTTGCTTGTTGTCCTTACAACCCAGGTCGGGTTTGATTTGTATTTACTTTATTATGACTGTTATCCTCTGATGCCTACTGAAGGATTGGCTTGAATGTTAGGTGTTGGGTTTTGGATGGGCTGGAATATTTCGGAGGTACCTTGTGGAACCAGCGGCTATGTGGTGGCCAGCAAATCTGGTCCAAGTTTCATTATTCAGGTACTCTGTTTTCGCAACTTTTGTCTTCTTTGTTGTTCTCGTTTAGCAGCTCCTTTGTTTAGTAAGTTTTGTCGTGGAGATGATCCAGTGAGTTTGGTGGTCAGTAAGTGGAGATGAAAACGAATATAAGAAATTTTTGTGTTGACCTGCTCAATTATTTTTAAACTTGCGGCACAAAGAGGAATCTAAGAACTCAAAAAATAACCATCTTGAATCTTTTTGCTTCTTTGAAGTTGATGTATAATTGTTTATTTATAGCAGTTGCAGAGTATAGATATGATCCCGAACTGATCAAACGACAAAACTTTACAGGGCTCTGCATGAGAAAGAAGAACGACCCAGAGGAGGTGTGACTCGGACCCAATTTTTTATCATCGCTTTCGTTTGCAGCTTTGCCTACTATGTCTTTCCTGGCTACCTCTTCCAGATGGTAACTTCGCTCTCTTGGATATGCTGGATCTTCCCCAAATCTGTCCTGGCCCAGCAGCTCGGTTCAGGCCTCTATGGACTTGGAATCGGTGCTTTCGGCATTGACTGGTCCACCATCTCCTCCTATCTGGGAAGCCCATTAGCAAGCCCCTGGTTTGCCACTGCAAACGTTGCTGCAGGATTCATTTTTGTTATGTACATCTTGACTCCATTAAGCTATTGGCTTAATGTCTTCAATGCTAAAACCTTCCCCATTTTCTCAGACGATCTCTTCACATCAACCGGTCATAAATACAACATTTCATCCATTGTTGATTCTAATTTCCATCTTGACATTACTGCTTATGACCGGGAAGGGCGACTCTATCTTAGCACATTCTTTGCAATGACTTACGGTGTAGGTTTCGCTGCACTTTCTGCTACTATGGTCCATGTTGTTCTGTTTCATGGGAGGTGAAATTTTAATATTGCAACTTGAATTAACGCAGCAGACGGTAATTTCTTTTTTTATATATAGATAATGAAATTGCTTCGCTTTGCAGGGAGATATGGGATCAAACCAAAGCGAGTTTTAATGAGAAAACAATAGACATACACACAAGACTTATGATGAAATATAAGCAGGTACCCGAGTGGTGGTTCGTGTGCATTCTTTTAGCTAACATTGCACTCACCATCTTTGCCTGCGAGTACTACAATGACCAGCTTCAATTGCCATGGTGGGGTGTCTTGTTAGCTTGTGGAATAGCCATTTTGTTTACCCTTCCCATCGGCATCATCACTGCCATTACAAATCAGGTAGTTTCTCTTTGTTACTCTAATTTTCTTGAATGATTTCCATTCCCTATGTTCTCACTGCATGTACCAGATAAGGTCTCCATTCTCATTTACTCTATACATGGTTTTCTTACCCACACTAGCAATTATAAACCTGCGATCTTTATAGGTTGCTTTAACTAGCTCTGTTGTTATTATTTGTTATTACAGACTCCTGGCCTCAACATTATTACAGAGTACATAATTGGGTACATCTACCCAGGATATCCAGTAGCTAATATGTGCTTCAAGGTTTATGGTTATATCAGTATGACACAAGCTATCACTTTCTTACAAGACTTCAAACTTGGTCACTACATGAAAATTCCTCCGAGGACAATGTTCTTGGCACAGGTCAATTTTAGTTCCTCAATCAAACTTGTATACTTATTTGGTTGCTTTCCTTATCATCACTAGTAGTTCTTGAATTTGTGCTTTAGGTTGTGGGAACAGTCATAGCCTGTCTAACCTATTTGGTCACTGCTTGGTGGCTAATGGAAACAATCCCAGATATTTGTGACACAACAGCCTCAAACAGTGTGTGGACATGTCCAGGCGACACCGTCTTCTATGACGCCTCTGTTATCTGGGGTCTAATTGGACCACGAAGAATTTTTGGGGACTTAGGCTACTATGCAACAGTTAATTGGTTCTTTTTAGGAGGAACAATGGCACCAATCCTCGTCTGGTTAGCTGCTAAGGCCTTTCCTCAACAGGAGTGGATTAGACTCATTAACATGCCTGTTCTGATAGGCGCTACAGGAAATATGCCACCAGCGACGGCAGTTAACTACACCACCTGGATAGTCGCAGGTTTTGTCTCAGGTTATGTTGTGTATAGGTACAGACCTGATTTGTGGCAGCGATACAATTATGTTCTATCAGGTTCACTAGATTCTGGACTTGCCTTCATGGGAGTGGTAATCTATCTTTGCTTGGGATTAGAGAATATTAGTGTTAGTTGGTGGGGAAATGAGCTCGATGGGTGTCCATTGGCTTCCTGTCCAACATATAGAGGAGTTGTTGTTCAAGGTTGCCCTGTCTTTAGTTAGGGTCACTTGGAATCGTAAAGACATAATTCATTCTTTCTTCTTATCCAAAGTAGGTCGTTTGCTTAAGTGTATTGATTTCTTTTATGCCCCAAAATAGATCATTTGCTCAAGTGTATTGAATTTTTATGCCCATAATAGGTTGTTTGCCTAAGGATATTGCTTTTTAATGCTTAAATGTATGTTTTATACCCAAAATAAGTTGTTTGAAAATTATGTCTAGAGTTGATGCTTTTCCCTTAATGGATAGAGACTCCACTTAGCTGTTGTACTCTGATTCAAAGGAAGATCGATTCATTTTGCCATGAAAGTTTCACTTATCCAATTGACAATTAACCTTAAGAGTTCCGAGGCAGTCCTTTGTCTTTTCGAGTACTCTGAAGTTTGTTTGATTCCCTATCAAGTACACACTACGATTGAGTAACATTTTGATTATTGGAGTCTACACTACAGAGTATTTCCCACAGATGCATGTCGCCCAAACCAGTGAGTACTGCAAAGATGCTTTATAGATTTCTAAATGGTGCTTGTGAAGGGGCAATTAACAAACAAGTGATTATGACTTTCAAAGGAGCCAAGACAAAGGACATATTAATATTGTGAAATTTTTTCCCTAATTTTCAACCTATGTTTAGGTACGGTTCAAAAGACGAAGTTAGTTTCAAGGATGCAATTCACATGCTTGAAAGATAGAAAAGGTTGCCAACGTGTGCTTTAAGTACTTAATAAACCTATTTGACTTTGTACAAATTTTCTAGATAGATTAAAATTTCTAGGAATTCTTATATGAATTTCTAGGCAATATTTGAGTTACGTAAGCATGAAAAAGACTTAATTATTCCCTTTTTCCTATGAATTGATAGAGAGCCTATAAATACACATGTTATTATACTCAAAAATCGTACTTGTAAAAATTGAGAGAAAACTTCTCTTATGTTTTTCATTGAACTTGCAAACTTATCAAGATTAATTCAATCTTGTGGTATTCAAACTCAAATTATCACTCATCTTTTCATTTATTTCTATAGTGCTGCATTCATATTCTTCTTTAACTTAGGTTCACGTTTGAAATAAAACAGTAGAGAAATGTGTAGGTTGTAGGGTAATTTGAGGGAATAAAATCTTATTCACCTTGTAAGGTTTGTACAGAGCACTATTTATACTATTTTATCTAAAATGTTATTGGTTGAGTCTCCTAGAATCAAGGAAAATATTCTAACTACCTGACATGTGTATTTGCTAGCTGTACAGTACTGGATGGAAGAAGAGGAAGAGAAAGACAAAACAGAAAAAGACAAAAGAGGAAAACAGTAAGAGAATAAAACAATAGAGCCGATCCACTGGAAGCATCACGGTACAATAAAGTTGGTCCATTAAGAGCATTATCGTTCAACCCATTGTTTTTGGGTCCTTTATCACCCACCCTTCAAGTTGGAGGCTCGGTCAACGACTCCAAACTTGTTAAGGAGACCCAAAAACACGTGTGTGGACAACGCCTTCATAAATAAGTCCTCAATCTGCTCCTTAGTGTTCACGTGCCGCAACTCAAGAAACCCTAAACTCACGCAATCGCGAACCAGATGCAGATCTATCTCAAGGTGCTTCGTTCTCTCATGAAAATAGGGTTCTTCGAGATGTAAATGGCGGCCTGATTGTCACAATACAGAGGTATGAGTTCTTGAACATTAACCCTAAAGGCTTGAAGTAGTTGTGTTATCCATTTTAGCTCGCAAGTCGTTGAAGCTAAACTTCTGTACTTCGATTCAGCTGATGATCGGCTCAAAGTAGTTTGCTTTTTTGTTTTCCAGGAGATCGGAGATCCACCGAGGAATATGCAGAACTGGTTAAGGAAAGTCTTGAGAAGACACAGCTTCCCCAATCCGAGTTAGAAAAGGCTATAAGGTGAGGGCTTTCGTTTGTTGAGTAAAAAACCCTAGATTTTGAGTTCCTTTAAGGTATTTCATTACCCGTTTGATTGATTCCCAATGGGGTAGTCTAGAGTTGCTCATAAATTGGCTTAGTTGTTGTGTTACATACGTGATATCTAGTCTATTAAAGCCTAGATATTGTAATCTTCCGACTAATCTTCTGTATAGTTCTGGCTTCTTCAGTAGCTCACCCTTTTCAATGGTTAATTTTGTTCCAGGAATAATGGGTGTTGTGCAGGGAGTACAATCCGACAAGTTGGTTTCCTGCAGGATACCCTTGATGTATTTACTCTGAGTAAGTAACATCCTGTGCTCTGCTCTTGCTATTTCTATTCCCAAGAAGAATTTCACATATCCCAGATCTTTGATTGTAAACTCTGCATTCAAAGTTTTCTTTACTGATTCCATATGTTCTTCATTAGCACCCGTTATTAAAATGTCATCGACATAGATGATTATTGCCATAAAATTTTCTCTTATCCCCTTAGTGTATAAGCAATGATCTGCTTAGGATTTTATGAAACCAATTGAATGCAGTTTTGAGGATAATTATTTATTCCACTGCCTACCCGCCTATTTTAAACCATAGATGGACTTGATCAACCTACATACCTGTCCTTCCTTAGCCTTAGTGTAGCCTTGTGGTGGTAGCATATATAGCTCCTCTTCTAGATAGCCATGCAAAAAGGCATCATTGATGTCGCATTGGTGTATTGGTCATTGCTTGGAGGTAGCAATGGCCAAGAACATTCTTATGGTCACAACTTTTTCCACTGGAGAAAAAACTTCTAAATAATCAGCTCCTTCCCTTTGGCTAAAACCCTTTGCCACAAGTCTAGATTTCAATTTGTCTAGGGTATCATCTGAATTGTGCTTAACTTTATACACCCAGTTTGAGGCTATGACCTTCTTTCCTTTAGGTAGATCTGTTATTATCCAAGTTTTATTTTTTCTAATGCAGACAGTTGTTCATTCATAGACTCCACCCATTTTTCATCCTTACTTGTAGACTCATAGGATAAAGGTTCAAAAATCCCAAAAACATTACCAATGAAATTACTATAAGCATTGCTGTGTTTGATGTTCAACTTTCTTAATCTGTCTTCATTTGTTCTTGCAGGACAACAAACTTGTAATGCTACTGTTGGACCCCGAACCTTGAGTGACAATTTGACTATGATCAAGTGGATGAGTTGATTGAAATTAAGTTGAAGATCATGAAATAAAGAGAGAAAGTATGAAAATATGAAAAATTGTGTAATAGTTGACTTTCTGGCCTTTGAAAGTTGACTTTTGTTCGAGGCAAAATTTGATAAAATGATCTACATGAAACTTGTAGATTATGTTAAGAGATTTTTGTGGACATAAAGTTTGTACGTTTTCGATATCGGGAGTGAAAGTTATGATCAGTCAAAGTTTATGTTTGATCGGGGTTGACTTTTATTATGATTGAAACTTTGACTGAGAAATTAACCTAGTTAGAGGTTAATTGAGCTTTGATGTTCTTCATGGAAATTGAAGGATTTGTTTTGATCTTTATTTCGATATAAAGTATGAAAATTTTCGATCTTAGCCAAATGGTAAGAGGCGAGCATGTGGAAGCTATAAAACCTTGAGGTCGAGGGTTGAGTCGTGGCCTCACCCTTGACCAAAGAGGACAAGATCTTGATTAAGTTGGATCTTGCGGTATAACCCCAAACACCGCCGTGGTATAACCCGCAAACACACATTTGGGTGGGAAATATTAGCCAGTGTGGGGGTGGGGTCCAACATTAAAAGGCGCCTTTAATGTTGGACCCCCACACACTGGTGGGAAATATTAGCCCAGGTGTGGGGGGGTGGGGTCCAACAGCTACATTATCATCAAGGGAGTAAATGGATGGATTTGCTGAAGTTTGGAGGACATAATCTTGAAGGTATTTAGGTGGCATGTGAACTCTGGTGCTTTTCCTTTGTGTAGGAACTGTAGGTAATGTGGGGTGGTCAGGTGGGTTGTTTGGTGAGGCATATCCAGGTGTGTAGGAGCTTTGTTCTGGATTGTTGTCACATAAATCACTGGATTGTGGGGTTGGCATGGTAGATGTTTGAGTAGGATATTCTTGGTCTGTGTTGGTTAGGGAACTTGTGAATAGAGGTTCTGGGCTTTGTGTAGTGTTTGTAACCTTTTCTTCAAGAGGAAAAACATTTTCATAGAATACTACATCCCTTGACACGAATACTATTTTGGTAGTTAGATCCATAACTCTATAGGCTTTGTAATCTGGCAGATACCCAAGGAAAATACACCTTTTTGACCTAGGATCTAGTTTTGTTCTATTTGGAGTCTTGTCTAAGGAAAAATAAAGGTAGCCGAAGGTTTTTAGGTGTTCATAGTCAGGCTTTCTGTTGTGTAGTCTATCAAATGAGCTTATCCAACCTAGGCTTTTAGTTGGGATTCGGTTAATCAAGTATGTAGCCGTCAATAGTGCCTCTCCCCAGTATCCCTTAGATAATTTGGCTTTAAAAGGAAGGGCTCTAGTGATTTGAAGTAAGTGTTTGTGTTTAATTTCCACCACACCATTTTGTTGTGGTGTATAGGGGTTGCTCTTTCGGTGATGAATTCCCATTACTGTAAAAATTTTGGCGCACTCTTGATTGATGAAATCCTTCCCATTATTAGTTTGTATCTTTAACACTCTAGTATCAATCTGTCTCTCAATATTTCTAAGAAATTGCATGATGGTTTGAGTGGTTTGGTACTTGTGTCGTAGTCTGAAGGTTCAGGTAGCTCTAGTAAAATCATCCACTATTGTAAGAAAATAATGTGAACCCCCCATAGTAGAAACACCATAAGGTCCCCACAAGTCCATATGAATGATTTTAAAAGGTCTAGCCGAATATATCTTATGTTTAGGGAAAGGTTTCCTGTGTTGTTTGGCTAGAGGACACACTTGGCAATCATGTTTAGCGGGAATAGAAACATTGATTTCATTAATGTGCTGCAATTTTTCTTTGGATACATGCCCCAATCTAGAATGCCATAGATCAAAAGAAACTGAAACATTAAAAACAACATTCTCAACCTTGTAGAACTCTAGAGAAGGACCTTTTTGGCTATTTGAGGTTAGGAGAGTCTCTGTGCTCAGCTCATATAATCCATTTAATGCCTTGATAATAGATATGACATTATTAGTCCAAAGGTCCTACAAAAACAACTTGTTAGAGATGAAAATTGTAGCAACTTCATTCTGAGTAGTAAGTTTATTCACAAATAATAGGTTCTTGATGAAATTAGGAATATGTAGAACATCATTTAGGGAGATTTTATCCCCTATGTGTGACTACCCAATATGAGCAACCTCTTGCTTAGTCCCATCCAGTAGAGTCACTAGATCATATGCGTTATTAATTGTATAGCTAGTGCATTGATTGAGATCTACTGTCATATGCATAGAGGCACCAAAATCAATAAGCCAAGAGTCAGTGTGGTTATATGTTGTGCCCACAGAGTGAGTGACATTACCTGCATAGTTGTGGTATCTTGAAAATTTTACCTCTGCCGTTGTTTTTCCTTTCATAACCTTGCCTATTTCTTGTTGAATGAAATTAGCAATACTAGGAGATATTTGTGCATTCCATAGCTTTTCTTCATTCTGTTCTTGTGTTGTTTCTACAGGACTTTCAGCTATTTGAACCATGATGGCTTTTCCTTTATCCCTTTGTGTAGCAAGCTCATTGTACTAGTCTAGAATCCCATGAATTTTGAAGCAGGTTTCCAAGGTATGCCCACTCTTCTTGCATTTTTCACAGTACTTATCTTCCTTCTTGAGGTAGGGCCCTTTATTGGAATTGTTTTTGTTTCTACCACCTTTCCTCAAACTATTTGACTGTTTAGCTAACATTTTCATGTTAGGACTGCTGTCTGTGGTAGCATTTACCACTCTTTGTCTTTCAACAGTTTGCAACATAGAGAAAACTTTATTCATAGTAGGCAGTGGCTCCATTAATATAATCTGATTAACTACATGCTCAAACTCATCAGTAAGACCCATTAAAAATTGAACAAGCCTATGAGCATTTTCTTTGACAGTGATGGCCCTTGAGGCATCACAAGTGCACATAGGAGTAGGACTTAGGCTAGATAGATTATCCCATAATTAGTAGTCAGACACTGTTAAAGTACCTTGTTTAAGAGAGCTTATTTCCCTCTCTATTTGGTATAACAACGGTCTATTTGCCTCACCAAACCTCTCTTGTAATTCTACCAAAGTTCTCTAGCAGTAGAGAAAGATAAAAAGGCATCACTTAGTTCTTTAATCATAACATTGAGAATCCATGATTTTACCATGCTATCTGCTCTCTTCCACTTTGTTAATAATGCTTCATCTTCCGTGGGCATGATGCAGGTCCCATAGATGAAAGATAACTTGTCCTTGGAACATAAGGCAATGGTCATGGACTTGCTCCAGGTAATGTAGTTGTTGCCACTAAAGGGTGTAGTGACAAGTATAGCACCGGGGTTCTCTGTATTGGTGATTGAGTATGGCTTATAGTCATTTGTTGTGGGTAAGTTCGTGGCACTAGAGCCACTGTTGAAATATTATGAGACATTTGAAATATTATTATTAGCTCCAAAACATTTAAAGATTTAATATAGTATTTATATAGTTATAACAATATTAGTCATAATACTTGTAATGAGAATAGTCAAATTTAGTTTTTAAATTAAGCATTCATCTTATCTTAATTTTAAAACAAAAATAACAACAACATCCATTATAAATCCCGTTGACACATAGAATGTGGGAAAGTCCAATAGTACGTAGCATTACCTTTAATTAGTAAAGAGGATGTTTCTTAATTTTAAGAAAATCGAAGTTACAATACTTTTAACAGATTAAATATTTTTCTTTTCTCTTAAACCCAAAAGAGAAGTAATCATATATACTAAAGTCTAAAATGAACTTGCCTCTAAACTTAAGGCATTTGAAAATTTTATAGACTTATAAATTTATTTGGATTTGTAATTATAGGAAAAGAAAAGGTTAAAATACTAGATCTGTTAAAACATTTTCAACATTCAAATTAAGAAAATTGAAAAGTGTAAAATGAAGAAGGATAAATTTAAGAAAGTAATAAGTAAAGAGATATTTTAGTTATATTATTTTTAATATGAATTTCTAAAATGGATGAGTTTTAATGTCATTTTAACTCTTTATGTCTAAACAAGTTAGGTTTGAATTGTACCAACCTGACTTGATCCATTATGATCTCTACTTAGAAGATTATTTTATATTTAAACAAAGATGAAGCAACTTAAGTCTTACAGTCGAATTTGTTTAAGTAGTCTAAAATAACATCACTTTGGGTAACCCATTTCTTAAACTTAAAGTCAAAATGATATTATTTTACAATCTATTAAATGAGCCATTTAGGCTGTCAAATTGAGCCTAGGTTCAATTTTTTAGGCTTGAGCATCAAATCTGTTGGACCCCGAACTTTTCTTAGAAGACTAAAACTAATAAATGAGAAATGTGGATATGTCCATGTTTTGTTGTTGGTGTTCATGATTAATCATGGACTATATATTTTCTTTGGATGATATTGATTTGAGATAGAGTTGAGAATGATGGAGTTGAGAATGAGGAGTAAATGAAGTAGAAAAGGTGATCTTGGTGTGAGTTGTGTTAAGGAAAGATTGTGAAACAAAATGGGTGGTTGATCTGGAAAATATTCATGGCATATGCTTTAGTCTTTTAGCCACAACTTTTTTATAGTTATCCAAACGAGATGATTCTTAATTTGAATTAAACTAAAAACATAGGGCTACATTTCTTATGAAGACGTAGAATTTAAATTCTGTATTTAAGAATCTCAAAATTTTTCATGAAGTTTAGAATTGGGTGTAGTACATTGGTAGATGAATGTAAAGTTCATATTTTGAATTCAAGGGAAATTCTGGATTGTTATAGGCTGAATTAGAGAAAGTTGTCTTCTAGGAAGTTGTAGATCTTTCTTTTACCTTTCCAACAATATATAGTATAGAATTTTTGGACTTCTAAGTTGAAAGTTATGGTCCTTGTAAAGGAAGATATATCTTCTGTCTTTTCACTTCTTCTATGTTTTGTATCTTCTATGTTTTGCTCCTTCTATGTTTTGCTTCTTCTGTGTTTTGCTTCTTTTGTCTTTTTGCTTCTTTTGTCTTTTTGCTTCTTTTGTGATAACGTCATCTTCTTCTGTGTTTCTTTGGTGATGGCATCATCTACTTCTGTGTTTTGCTTCTTTTGTGATGGCGTCATCTTCTTCTGTGTTTCTTATGTGATGACGTGATCTTCTTCTGTGTTTTGTTTCTTTTGTATTTTTGCTTCTTTTGTGATGAAGTCATCTTCATCTATGTTTTGCTTCTTCTGCCTTTTGCTTCTTCTGTGGTGATGTCTTCTTCTTCTATTTTTGCTTCTTCTATTTTTTCGCCTGACCTATTTTCTGTCCCATTTTAGACCCTTCAGAAGATAGAACTTGTCTTCTAGATCTTCATTAAAGTTGTATATTTTGAAGTCCTCTTTTGAACCATATAAAGAACACCTTAATCCGATATCTGTAAAGAAAGTTATGGCAATTTTCCCACTTCTTCTGTCTTTTTCCACTTCTTCTGTCTTTTTCATTAGTCTGCTTTATACCCATCTTATGTTCCATTTTAGATCCTTTAAAAGATATAATCTGTCTTCAAGGTCTTCATGAAAGTTATAGATATTTCTTTTATCTTTCCAACGGTATATAGTACGTGAATTTTGGACATTGGAGTCGAAAGTGATGGTCCTTATAAGGGAAGATATTCAAGAGTAAAGATGTATCTTCTGCCTTTTGCTTCTTCTGTGATGACGTCATCTTCTTTTGTGTTTCTTCTATGATGATGTCATCTTCTTTTGTATTTTGCTTCTTCTATGATGACGTCATCTTCTTTTGTGCTTTGCTTCTTCTGCCTTTTTGTTTCTTTTGTGATGACGTCATCTTCTTCTATGTTTTGCTTCTTCTGTGTTTTCGCCTAACTTATCTTCTATTCCATTTTCGATCCATTATAAGATAAAATATGTTTTTATGGTCTTCATGAAAGTTGTAGATCTTGAGGTCCTCTTTTATCCATCTAAAGAGAACCTTAATCAAAAATTGCTAGAGAAAGTTATGGCTGTTTCCCCGAAACGGGTTCAGTATGATTGAGGACAAAAACAAGTTTGATTCTTTTGGCCATAACTTCTTCTCTAAACACTCAAATGACTTGATTCTTGAACCATTGGATTTTTAAGGCATTTCTCTACATCTCTGCCAAAAATCATAGCCATCTGAAATTACGTGAGAAAGATTGAGTGAAAAACGTGGGACTAGTACAGTGAGTGGTCTTAAATAATAGGAACTGGTGTTATTCCACTGCATATACCTCAGTATTTTGATGATTTCTAGATCGGTGGAGCTCCAAAAGAGATGATTTCTAACTTGTGGTCAACTAGAGACATGGAGCTACAAATGGTATGAAGAAATTGAATCTAATCTAGTCTCTATGATGTTTAAATTCTAGATAAAAGTTGTGCCTAGTATACTGAATTGGACAAGAGCAGTCCAAAAATGTTTGAAGTGTATCTTTCGAATCACTGACCCGAACTGAATGATTTTGATGTCATTGGAAACTTAAGACAAGGGAAAACATTTTTTCTAGAAGAAAGAGTTATGTCAGAATATTCAAAGGTGCTTTTAGCAAGACACTTAAGTATAAAGACATAAGACATAAATGGAAGGACAAATGGGACATTTCTCAATCATTAAGGGCATAATTAGAAGAAGAAGTGTTGTCTTGCTTATAAATGAAGAAGAAAAATGTGAATGGAAGGATAAGCAGAAGAGAAGAACGAAAAATTAAGAAAAAAGATAGAATGTCATGAAAAAGAGAGAGAGAAATACAGAGATAAGAAGAGAAGGAGAGAAAGAAGAGAAAACAAGCTAGGGTTTCAATTGTGTTAACCATCAAGAGAGATTTTGGAGTTGTTCAAGGAAGGAAAAAGGAAGAGGAAGGAAAGAACCTCCCTTTAAGCTAAAGATCTCTTCAATTGGTGAAGAATTAAGGTAAGATCATTTTGGATCTTTTGGATTTTTGGAAGGATTTTTGTCCATGGAGTTTAGAAAATGCTTGGGTTTAAGCATTCTAGAATCAATTTTAGTGAGTTTGCATTGTGGAATTTTCTATTAGATTCCTATTAAATGAAACTTGGTTTGTATTAGGGAAACAAGAGAATCCTACCCAAGAGCAAGGAGAAAGACAACCTTGACTTGAATTTTTGCAAGCGAACTAGGTGGGTAATGTATTTACAGTTATTGTGTGATTGGGCAAATTCTTTCCTATATGTGAACATGTGTTAAATTGTTTGAAATTAATTTGTTGAAAATACATTATAACTTTGATTTTGTTATATTGTGAAAGAAGCTTAATATTTTTATAAAATTAAATTGTGATTTTGATCAATATTATGCCATTGAATTGTATGGCATTTTGTTTTGAATGGAAAGAAGAAAGAGCATGAAAAGTATGAAAGTATTTTATTTTGATAAAATGATTTTGAGTATTGATTATGTGCTTTGTTTGGGTGAGAGAGGAACCATTTCGTAGTCACGTGCACTTCGACGTAAAACCTTCTCTCGGCTGCTCGCTTGTGGCCCACGAGATCCGAAAGATGGATTCGTTTTGTTTACGAAGTAAACTTCGATTTTTTTTGTTTTGTTTCACGGAACCCTCGAGCCATTGGTTTGTGCATTGCATTTTAAATTGCCAAGTATGAAGCATATTGAGTGTTATGTGTTATAAGTTTGAGTTAAATTGATGAATGTTTAAATTGCTTGAATAAAGAATGAATGCTAGAATTGCTAGACATATATATATATACATATGCTTGACTTTGGTCAATTGTCAATAGCCATAAATATATTAGCCACTGAGTTGTGTAGCTCACCCTCACACTTCCCTCCTCAGGTGCAGAAAGAGAAGATTAGCAATCCTTGTAAGGCAATGAAACTTCAAGATAGTTGAAGACTTTTGTAATGCAGTTAGTTCAGGAAAATTTTATAATTTGGAATCATTTTAAACATAAGCATTAAATTGTTTCATATGTATTTTTGTATTTTGTATTTGTACTAAGCCAAAAGGGTTTTTTTTTTAATGTAAAGATGATTTGAAAACAAGCTTTGTGTTCTGTGATGGGCCTAAGTAATTACTAAAACTTTGATGTGTTCAATAACGTTTGCATCTTTGTGACTATAATTGTTTTAAACAAATCGGGCCATTTAAATTATTAATTTTTTTCACATACGCTTTAATTGTTTTAAAAAAATTTGCAATGGGTTTGCTCACGTTAAAGGTCTCTGAATGTTGGGCTTCGGAAGTGGGATCTGGCAAAATCGGATCGACACGACTATCATCCCTACTTCTAAGGACAATAAGCTTCAAGTTATTAGGCTTTTTACTTTGAAAACTTGAATCTTCTTAGGATTTTTTTATTATTTTACTTAAGTTTGAATTTTGAAGACACCTTATTCGAAATTCAATTTTTTTGTAGTGTTTTTTGTACCTCTAAAACTTATAAAATTTGCTAAGAAAGAAATGTTCAGTACTATTATCACAAAATAAATAAAAAAGATCTATTAAGAAAAAATAATTACCTACTTGATTTGTTGAACAATCAAGTTTGAATTTGTAATTGTGTTATCTAATCCAATTTATGGGACTCTTCATTTGAGAAATTAAGATGAATGACAACTTTGTGGCTTGTAATTGCAAAATTGAGTAAAATTTGAGTTTTTTTTATAAACCCTTACCTTTTTTATATTGCTTTATTAATTGATAGTTATTTTATATTACAAAAATCATAACTATAATTTCACATGAAATTAAATATGATAATTTAGATTCGTTAATTCAACAATCGTATTTTTAATTGTAGTAATAACTTAATAACCTATTCTTTTATTTATGTCACAATTATATTGAAAATTATCTCCTAATTGGCTTCCCTTCCATTCTTTGGAATTTTTACCTTAGCTCTACATGACCTATCTACGCTTGCCACTATGCTCGCTTATCTTTGTTTTCTCTCCGACCATTTTCTCCCTTCCTTTTAGATTTTCCCCCTTCCTTATCCTCACCATTTCTTTTAACTCCTCTAGCTTTAATTCTTCTAAGTCTTTTGTTTTTCATAGTTTTTTCACAGCTAGTAGAGTCTTTCCCTTTAGGAGCATCCTGTTTTTATCGTCAACTTTGTTTCTTAATATGAGATTTCTTCCTCCTAAGTTTCTTTTTCTATCAAATCCAAATTACTGTTTTTAGTAATGGTAATTAGGCTTTTCTGCTTTAGTTTCTCTTCCTTTCTTTTTAAGTAATATGTTGTATATTTCTGCACCCCCTCTTCCATCACCCCCTTTCCAATTCCCTGGTTGTTCACACCTTACTCCTTTAATATGAGCTACTTCCCCATCCTGTTCTAGCTCCCCAACCTTTACCTTTCACTAAAGAACTTTAAGTCAAGTGCGCAATGATTAGGAGCTAGTTCTCTTCAAATCTTCCCTCTATTCTTAAGGAATGGTTAACTCATTGTTGCTCCTCCTTTAGATGTACTTAGGGATGGTATAGTTAAATGAAGATGCTTTCTCATAGGTTTTTTCCTTGATAAAAGATTGAAATTTAATCCACTTAAGAAATTGGCAAATAGGACATGGAAAAAATTTGGGCCAATTGAAGTACTTATCTCAGTTGAGAATCACTTAATTTTTTAAACAGCCTTTGAAACTTTTATAGTTGTCCTATTTTCTTGCAAATATGACACTATCAAAGTCTTTATCAAGTTATCAAATAAAAGAAAATCTATTTATAGATCGACTTTATACCAATGGTTTGAGTCCAATTGCTAGCTTCAATTAAAGTTAATAGACATGAACAAAGCTATTGCTACTCTTAATAAAATCAACTATACAAGGATTTATGTACTGAAAAAAGCCAATCAATCATTACCAAAATGTATACCATTAATAAGGACAGTAAAAAATGGCAATTTTTATGAAGATTATATATTGTTTATATATCAATGGAGGTCATTATTGCATCATCAAGAACAAATATGGATATCCACTAGAAAAATCTTTAAGACCGAAGACAATTTTGAATTAATAGGAATCCCAATGATAAGTACCCTTTAGGAGATAATGAGGTTAATGCTACCATGGATCAACTCACCTAAGTTCTGAAGCCATGTTTACCCCAAAGAATTCAAATGATAAGGCCAGTGCACAGAATGATGAAACTTCTATGCTACACGCCTCCTCAACATCCAAGGAGAATCTAGATTTAGAAGGAAATTTCCCTTTATTGAGGAAGCTCATATGTTTGAACCTAAAGAGATAGAGCTTCAAATCTCCCTTAAAAATCACCAAGTCACCTCCTCTTCTAAGTTTGCAGAAGTTAGTACTTCCAGTCTAGGTAAGCAAACTTTGATGTATATCACTCCAGATATCCAAGATCCTGGTAGTGAATTTACTCCAATTACTAAGGAAAAATATAGTAGAAGAATTAGGGGTTGTGGCTCTAAACTTCTACCCAAATGAATTTTCTATATTGGAATGTGAGAGGACTTAATAACCCTAGTGAACTACTTTTATTAAAAGACTATATTTATTTAATAAAACCTTCCTTGGTGGATTTTCTTTGAAACCAACCTAAGTAAAATGAGCCTTAAACATTTGAGCCTTTTGAACAGTAGATGGACTATTTTATCTAACCATAATGTTCATCACTATAATAGAACTTTAATTTCCTATCATCAATATAAGTTAAAGGTCCTAAATACTATCATTGCTGAACAAAGGTCCTAAATACTATCATTGCTGAACAAAGAACTAGTTCTTCTGCAGAACAAGGCTACAATTCTTGTCTCATTTATTCGTGGTTTTGATTTTGCATTTTAAAGAATTAACCTATAGAGCTAGTTACAAGATATTCACGCTAACATCTAAAGCTTATGACTATTTTCTAGGAGATTTTAATATCACTTTACATCTTCTTGAGGCCAAGGGAAATGCTAGCATAAGAAAATTCTTGAATGACTTGGCTAAATATGTTTTAAGTATTAAAGTGATAGACCTCAAATTAAAGGATGACTTCTTCATCGCAATAAACATCAAAATAATTGGTTCCTAATGAAGAAATTAGATAGGGGTTTGGTGAATTCTATATGGCTATCCACATTTATAAAATGCAAAATTGTATTTGGTAACCCTTATTGATTTGATCACTCTCTAATCTCCATATACAACCTAGAATCTAAAAAAATAACAACTACTTTTCTAGTGATGATGGATTTAAAATGCTATCAAAAATGGCCTTCACAATTTCCCCTTATTTGTTTGCAACAGTAAACTCAAAAGGATAAAGTAGGAGCTTAAAATCCTTAATCATTCCAAGTATTGCAATTCCAATATTATAGTGAAAGATATTAAAGAAAGGCCTTACAGGATATAGATTTCCCTTTACTTTGATCAAAACAGCTAATGTAAACACCCTTTTTTTCATAAATGCTTGCTAGCTAGAAAGAATTAAAACAAAATCACCACCTCCCCTTAAGATGAGCTCCTAATGGATGCTTTTGACTACTTCTCTATGACTTTAGGCACTAAGGATCAATCCTCTTCTTCCAAATTATTGGTTAAACCATTCATATATGATAGAATTTCTTATGAGTGTGTTATTGTCCTAGAAGCTCTTTTTGCACCTTTTAATATGGAAAAAAAGCTATCTTTAGTCTTAAAACTTTTTAAATCCCCAAATCTTAATGGACTTAATGGCACGCTCTTCCAAAAATCTTGGCATTTGATTAAGAATGTAGTTAATGTGGTAGTGCTCAACTTCTTTAACATGGATTATTTGTAAAATAATTCAATAAAACCTTCATAATTTATATATATATCTCTACTTCCTGGCTAAGTACCTTAGATGTGATATACAAACAAGATAGAGCTCCAAGCATAATCAAATGGAATTCAAGCTTTTCTTCAAAAGATTGCTTTACAAATTTTAGAGGAATATGAACTTCTGACTATTTCAGGACAAAAAGAAACAGAATAAATACCTACTAATCTGGCTCCTCTATCAAACGAGGGAGCACAACTTGATATACAAAACATTTCTTAGTAACAGTAATTAGTCTAAGTGAGTTGGGTCAAGTTTCCTTAAGATTTTAGCTTCCAACTTTTTGTAACCCTTAACTCTTTATTCTTTTCATTTAATTTCCAAAAAAAAATTGAAGAGTGCGAATGGCGGAGTTTGTTCAATAGAACAATTTGGATGTTATTTCAAAAAAAAAAAACAATTTGGATGACAAAACTAGCTTAAAAGTTCAAAAATTAAGCCTAAATATTACAACAGTTGTTTTCATTAATTAAGAAGTAAGTACTTCTTCGGTATCTAATATTCGATCATATGATTAATAATAATAAAAGTAATTAAGTAATGGTCACCTGACTTTACCATGTTTATAATTATATATATAACTGCTGCTGCTGAGGCCTGAGATTCATAATTTACAATCTCGTTAGAATTAGGAGAATCAATGGAGCGCCAATCGCATGGCCTCCGCCGGTACAACAAGAAGAAGAACCACGGCGACGGCGATGGCGACGACACCACCCTAGGCACAATCAAGAGGCTTCGTTCTCAGCTTGAGACCCGCATAGAGGCACAGCACTCAGCCCAGCTCGATCTCATTGCCTCACTTCAATCTGTACTCCCAAACATTGTGTCCTCTCTCGACCTATCTCTTCGCATCGTCTCTGCTTTCAACCGCAAACCCTTCATTCCTACGCCTCCTCTCCCCAACCCCACCAAGAAACCCTTGGAATTCACCAGCCAATCGAAGAACCCGTCAAGCCCTCGAGACACTCTCTCTATTTCCAAGATTGAAAGCGCGAAATTAGATAATGGCAAGTTAGGTTTTGATGATAGTGGGAGTCCGTTGTCGGCGGTGAGGGTGATGGTGGCGGAGTGTTTGTTGCAAAGAGTGCCCTTTGATCCGATAGATTCGTCGACGGTGTTGAGGAAGGTGGAGAATGATCAGAATGTGACTGCGGCGGAGAAAGCGGCGTTGCGTGAGGTGGGGGGAGAGTCCGGAGCCATTCTGGCGGTGGAGATGGCTTTAAGGTCTATGGCGGAGGAGAACCGTGGAATTGAGCTAGAGGAGTTTGTGGTTAGTGGTAAGTCTAGAGTCATGGTATTGAATATTGATCGCAATAGGTTGGTTAAAGAATTGCCTGAGAGTGCACAGTATCAACAACAGTTGGAATCATCAAATTCTAGTGATGTGAATCAGAACAGAAGTGAGAGTGGCAGTGGTGGCATTGATGTGAATGGTAATGGGATTTTTGGAATGGGAGGGCCGATGGTGCAGCGGCAAATGGTGGGTGATATATGGATGGGTGGTGGACACGGTGGGGATATGTGGAGTGGGCCGCCGCCGAGGGGTGGAATGTTGGGTCCAAGAGGGATGATTATGGGTCCAAGAGGGATGTTGCAGAGGCCGCCGCCAATGGGACCAAATAACATGCCATTGCCAATGCAGTCACAGCAGCAGCAAAAGCCTAGGACTGAGGAAGATGATTTGAAAGATTTGGAGGTTCTGCTGAATAAGAAATCTGTTAGGGAGATGCAAAAATCGAAGACTGGTGAGGAGCTTCTGGACCTCATTCATCGGCCTACTGCAAGAGAAACCGCGGTGGCTGCTAGGGTATTTGACAAATTTATTTACGTTACTTTCATTATCCGTGTGTTCTCATATTAGTTGAAGTCTGTTCATTTACCATTACGTTGAACATGAATTGAGTATAACTTACCTGATTATGCCTGTTTTACTGCTAGCCGAGATCAGATTCATCACTATAATCAGTTTATTAAACTTAATTTATCCACCATTTTTCTATTATATTGTGTTTGTTACAATTAGTGTCACTTATTTAAATATTTATTTCAGTTCAAAACTAAAGGAGGCCCTCAGCTGAAGGAGTATTGCTCAGCTTTAACAAAAGAGGACTGTCGGCGGCAATCTGGTTCCTTTATAGCATGTGAGAAGGTCAGCTAGAATTACATCATATCCATTTTCTTATATGCTGTGAGTACGTGTTCAGTTCTTATAAGATTACCTTTTTCACCCGTGGAAGTCGTTGACTAAGTGATTCTGTAAGGATTCACACAAAAAATATTATTCGTTTGATATTTTGCCCACCAATGGAGGGTAAAGAATCTTCTTAGTATATCACATGTTCATTTTTCACAATTCACATTGAACTACTCATAACCAATTACCACAATAGGCAAGTTTCCAAGTGTAGCAGAACTAATGAGATATAAGAGGGCACAATACAAAAAAATTGAATTGATCGATTAACTAGTTTTAAGATAAAGGAGTAGTTCTTACACAAAGGTTCATAAGCAATGAGAAATGAATTGGCAGAAATAATCTGCAAATTTCTTATGCTCTTGATTTGGCTTGAGTTGCTCTCACCACCTGAGCATATTTCTCCTAAAGTTATTGGTGGCCTCAGGGTGGCTGGTTATTGTCTGGGAGAACACAACTCATATACATGGATGTTTAGGTTTTTTTTCATCCATAATCTTCCAGAGTTCACTTGAATAAGCTGGACATTGGTGGCAAATTATTGTGAATTTCTAGTTCCACTGAAACTTTGTTTAGTATTTCTGTTATGCACACGTTAATAACTTTTCAGTGCTTCAACCATATGCAGGTTCATTTTCGGCGAATTATTGCTCCTCATACAGATGTCAGTCAAGGGGACTGCTCTTTTCTCGACACTTGCCGGCACATGAAGGTAAAGGGTTTCATTTTACTCATTTGACATTACATTTAAATTTAGTGGGACTTTCTATGACTTTTTAGTCAACTTTTAACTGGATGATTATGTTTGTTTTGTTGCAGACGTGCAAGTATGTTCACTATGAGCTTGACCCAACACCTGATGTGCCATCGATGATTTTGGGTGCTGGAACTCTTCCACCACAAAAACCTTTGAAACCCCAGCGTGCTGAATACTGTTCAGAAGTAGAACTTGGTGAACCACAGTGGATCAATTGTGACATTCGCAACTTTAAAATGGAGATCTTAGGGCAATTTGGAGTCATAATGGCAGATCCACCTTGGGATATTCATATGGAGCTACCTTATGGGACAATGGCTGATGATGAAATGCGGAACCTTAATGTCCCAGTGTTGCAAACTGATGGCCTGATTTTTCTATGGGTTACTGGACGTGCAATGGAACTTGGACGAGAATGGTTTGTAATTGTTTTCCATTTGTCAATCACTACTTTGTGTAAACAATCTATACTCAATAATGGAAATTGCTGGTTTTGTTCATCTGCTTTTCAAATTTATGCAGTCTGGAGCTCTGGGGCTACAAACGTGTTGAGGAGATCATTTGGGTGAAAACTAATCAACTTCAAAGAATAATTAGAACTGGCCGAACGGGGCACTGGCTCAATCATAGCAAAGAGCATTGCCTTGTTGGTATAAAGGGAAATCCGGAAGTAAACAGAAACATTGATACCGATGTCATTGTCGCTGAGGTTCGAGAGACCAGCCGCAAGCCAGATGAGGTTTGTTGCAACAGTTATGCTACTTCTTGAACCTTTTCCGAATGCTTTATTGGTTTTCACTTAAAGATGTTTTTGGATATTTAATAATTTTAAAGAAAGAAGTGCAACATTCTATGAGATCTTAGAATTATTTTTATTTTTATTTTTGTGTTCAGTTCTTTTGAAATGTTTATTTTCTTGTTTATAGCACCTAAGAACTACTCATAATTTTTTTGCAGATGTACCCAATGCTGGAGAGAATAAGTCCAAGGACTAGAAAGCTAGAACTGTTTGCGCGCATGCACAATACTCATGCAGGGTATGTGTCCTGAATGTTTCAAAATTTGAGATCCTTTAACTCACATTTTTATCATTTTGACATGGTTGATGAGGAATATAAAAATCTTTAAAATCAGGTTGTAAGGCTAATTTCTTTTTGGGTAAAAGACAGTGGTTTTTGTGTAGTTTAAGTAACTTTAAAAATCTTTCTAACTTAAAATTTTCCAAAATAAGTCTGTAGTTTCCAATTTTTCAAAAAAAATCTTCTTGGACATGTTCAAAAGTTCGCTGAAATAAATGTAACATGAACATCTCATATGGACCATTTAATAATTTGGCTCTTAAATTTGACTCAAATTAATTAAACTTATCCTAACCTAATAATTTATTTTAGTTATTTTAAATTATTAGTTTGAGTTGAGTTTAATTAATTCAGATTGAGTTTAAAAGTTGAGTTAAATCTGAAATAATAATTTGATTGATCTATGGTGATGTTTATGTTATGTCTATTTACTGTTGTTTTTTAACAGAGGTTTAAGAGGACTTTTTCTTTTAAAAATTAAAATTATTAAAATTCAGTTTTTAAAATTACGTAAATTACAAGGAAATGTCAAATTTTCGTTATTTCTTATTTTAACATTTATAAGTTGTTGGTTAGAATAGGTTATCTTAATTAAGGGGCGGAACCTTGTTTAGAATGTTATATTTTCTCTGCTCAACTCTTTATCAATCATCATAGGGAACCTGTTTATTGGGATATTAGGTTTTGCAAATGTTACAGAAGGCGTCATCTCATTTGGGTTAAGCATCTTCGTTTGAATCCACAATTCTGTTTTCCATCAGGTGGATGTCACTTGGTAATCAGTTGGATGGAGTGCGACTGGTTGATGAAGGCCTGCGAGCAAGATTCAAGGCTGCTTACCCTGATGTAGTAGTACAACCACCTTCCCCTCCCCGGGCTTCTGCAGTGGAAGTAGACCCTTCCGCATCACAACAGAATCCTTTTGCGGCAACAGAATCGAAGTCCACACCGCAGTTTGCAGACCATGCTGTCCCTGACACTGCCTATGCTTCTTAAGTCAATGGCTGTTGTCATGGACATGAGCCACTTGACCAAATGGATAGGGGTTTTATGCATTTGGGCAACTTACTACTCACTGGGCATCCTTTTCCCTCTGGCCATTTTTGCTTTTCACATGTTAGATATGTATTTGTAAACAATGGGAATATATAGGAGAGCATAAATGATTTTGTATCACCTGTTTTGTGTTATCTCCGTGGATCAAGCGAGATGTAAGCTTTGTTGAAGTTATTAATCGAAATTATTTGGCGTTACACGAAGGTAGAAGTCAGGATCCTTAAATTTTCCCAGGAGGATATGAAAGGCCACCGCTAGGAAATGACGCAACTTGTTTCCTGTTAATGATTCTTTAGCTTCTTGGACAAAGCTCCTTGATCGGATCAATTACGGACGTCTTACTTTTAGTGGCAGTATGAGAGTTGGAGCTGCTAGGGAACTTGAAGGCTGATGGGAACTTGATGCTGAATAGAGGGAAGCCAGTGATCAATTATAATCTGAACAATCTAGAGTGTGTGAAGACTCCTTGTGTGCAGACGTGTACAGGTTACGTAGGAACTTGAGAGATCTTGGAGTTTCAGATTTACATCATCTAGGTTCTTGAGATGGGGTCGTAGGAGTTTATAATTAGTTCGGCTAAATTAAGATACCTAATATAATTAAAAAAAATACGAACCAGCAAAAAAAAAGTAAATAATAAGTACACGAAGACAGGCAAAGTGATGTCGGCTAGATGTTGACGGCCAACTGGCAACTTCAACTCTCAATTATTTTATTGCTGGCTAGATGTTGCTGTCTGCCATTTTGTTATGGTATCTTCTTGTTCGACATAGAAAATTATTTTCCCTATAAGAACAGAACTGTGAATAGCAGAAAGCAGGGAACTTTCCTTTCTACGAGCTCCAAAGATGCCCTATCTACATTACATGAATGAACTTTTAATTAGAAATTGTTATAATCCATTAGTTAAATATTTACTTTTCTTTTTCTTTTTCTCCATATTCACTTTTATCCAAAAAGAGGAAAAAAACCATAGTAAATGTGATTATCCAAGGAAGCTTACAACACAACCAGTACAGTTTGATCCGCCGGCATGAATTACCAAACCCATAAGGTACAGTATAACTCTTTTCAAGTAAGCAAACTGGAGTACTGTTACCATAAAGAATCGAGTAAAATAAAACAAATCAATGATTGTTCATTCGGTTCAGCTGGTAACAATGCCCTTCACATTATACCACTGATGAATCCAGAAACAGCTGTCCCAATGACAGCTGATAGGATCACTGAGAATATGATAACTGGTGAAGAAGAAGGTGGCAGGGGGATTGAACCAAACACGGTAGGGTAAGATGGTGCTGTGTCAGGCAATTCACTTGGACCATAAGATGGAGAGTAAGCTGATGAGCCATTTCCATTGCCCACAGATATCTGCACTTTCTGCTTCTTTTCACAATGCCCAGGAACCCCACTCGTGAAGTAGAAATCCCCATTTGTGGTGATATTGAACAAAGAGTTCCCATTGTTCATGTACAAAATTGGATCTTTCAGGTTGCAGGTGTTGTAGCTTTGTTCTGTGATTTGAATCACCGAGTCCTGACTTGGTGGGTATAGAAACACTAGAAATCAAAAGATAGGGTTAGTTTATGAGAAACAGCTAAAACTTGTTCTAGGAACACAGGAAAACTATGATCTGCTGTTTTAAGAGACAAGAAGTAAGATAATATAAAAAAAAGGACAGAAAGATGAAGACCGGCTTACAGATCGAATCTCCAATCTTGAGGGTGTGATATTTGGACCAGTAGGTATAGATTTGTGGGTTGCCTGAGGTGGGAATGCCCCAGGCATTCAAATCTCCAACCTTGTATTGATAGCAAGAAACCTTAATTTGCATCAACCAAAGAAGCTGAAAAACATACAGGACCAGCATTCTAGGACTTCCAAGATTGGCCATTTCACCTTTTCTGGACAAAGAACTCCTCTTTCTGATAGTTGTCTGAGGCAGGACTGGACACTTGCCTTGAGGCAGACTCGCGAAATCTTACAAGACTATAAGTACCTGTGTACAGATCGGAGATGCAGGGAAAAACAATTTATCAGTGATTTCACTTAAATGCCCCTCTCGTTTATAATTGGGAAGTTCTGACATCCGTTGCCTCACGCGACTTGCCTCTAAGAGGGTTGAGGATAGAAACGGAAATACGATTCTTCAAACGGACTTGGACAGATATAATCATAGGGCCAATAATGGCACGTGGGCCGGAATGGTCACTGCTAATCATAAGCGGAATTGGGCATGTGCAAAGGAGACAATCAGAAGCATATTAGGGGTGGAAAATTTCTGCCAACTGTTGAAGCCTGGGTGATATGAACTGCTTATAATCATCACCATGTAGACATCCGAAAAAAACCAAGTCATGTGCGGGATTCAGATCACCGGTTGTTTCTATCTGTTTCTACGAACATTCATCCATTTGAATGGACTAGTAACCTGGGTAGCACGAATACGGTAAAATAGAGCTGTATTTATATATTAGATACGTGTTTATATCATACATTTATTGACACAGCTTGAATATATCTGAAAATCGCACGGATATTATTTAATAAAATATATGTTCCATATTTTTTTGTAGGAGCTTATAAAATATCAAATATGTATAAATTATCAAGATGTAAGAAGTCTTGAAATATATCAATCAATATATATTATATTATAAATTTTGAAAAATTTTAAGTCTAAATTTTATATATATATATATATATATATATATATATATATATATATATATATATATATATATATATGTGTCATGTCCATACCCACAAAATTTTAGAAATTGATGTATCTTCGTATTCGTGTCTATATCTGTATCGTGTCACTCGTTTGCGTCCATGTACGTGCTTCTTAGTTAGTAACAGAGTAATAAAACTAGGTGATGTATTTTCTTAGTGGCCTTTCACAAGACTACAGAGTTAGCTACATGTCTTGTCAAGTACTTAAACTATTCTTCGATGTTTGACAATAAACTTTCCATACCATCTTGCATAAGTATATCTAGCATATTAAGATCGGGCAAATTATCAAATATATTCTTTTAAAATTATTTTGTCTTACTTAAATAAACTGTGGTAAGTGTTACACTTACATAATATTTTAATATGATGCTTAGGAAATTATACTTATGTTTTAATATTTTCATTAAATTTAATACTTAAAATGACTTATATTTAAGTACACTTAAAATGACTTATGTGTTAATATTTAGAAAGCATTTGGGATTAACGAAAGAGCAACCTTGGTTAAAAAAGTAAGAAATATATCACTGAGAACATCAATATTAAAAAAATATGTTAATCTGTGTAGATTTTTCAAGTCACTGAAAAATCTGAGTCCTTGGATGCTTTTAAGTCACTGAAAAATCTTCTATGTTGTGGCATAAACGGTTAGGACATATCTACAGGAGAGAATGGAGAGATTGATTAAGGAAACTATACTGCATGATTTGGACTTCTCGATTTTGACACTTGTGTTGATTGCTTAAAGGGGAAGTTTACAGCTAAAGTAAGAAAGGAGGAACCATTACAGATAATTCACAGCGGCGGTGTGAATTATCCGTAATAATTCCTCCTTCTGATCATTTTCTCCTTTCTTACTTTAGTGTAAACTTCCCTTTAAGCAATCAACACAAGTGTCAAAATGAGAAGTCCAAATCATGTAATAGTTTCCTTAATCAATCTCTTCATTCTCTCCTGTAGATATGTCCCAACCGCTTATGCCACAACATAAGATTTTCAACAACTCTCCCACATTTCTCTCCAACAACGGCATTAATATTATCATGCAATGATCAAAAGCGAGAAGAATTGGCAATCAGCATAAACAATCCATCACGCATAATTGCAGAACCAACAACAGTAGAATCATAGTACAAAACAATTCCATTATTGATTATATGGAAATTGTATCCACAACTGTGTAAAACAGAGACTGAAATCAAATTCCTTCTCATAGAAGGCACATAAACAGCATCTTTCAAAACCAAATTATGTCCACTACTCAACTTCAAGGAAACTACTCCAATGTGCCCAACATTAACACTAGATCCATCTCCTAGTTGCACCATCACCTCCCCTTTATTTGGTTTCCGCCTGCTTTTGAACTCCTGCAATGAGTTCGTTACATGAATAGTGGCACCAGTGTCTAACCACCATGAATTAGGAGGAACATCAACCAGATTCGATTCAAAACAAACAAAGATTTGAGGAACACCATCCACACCATCATACTTGGTCTTAGACAATAAAGACAAGTAATTAGACTTTTCAGTCTTATCAAACTTCTGAAAATTTTCACCAACAGCCTTGAGATAATCTTTGACATTATCAGTTTCTGTGATGCTCTCTTTAATGTTCATCTCAATTGTGTACTTGATAGTCATCAAGCAAACCTTATTAGCACGAACTCATTTATCATATTTAGCTCTATCTCTGCACGGAAGACTCAATGGGTTCAGGCAAAGCATCCTCGATGAGAGCAACATCAACATTAGAAACCGCCAAAAAAAGATTTAAAGATTCAAGCCAGTCCTCATAATTGGTCTCATTCAGCTTAATCAAAGAATTCAAAGCTGGAAATTGATACAAAGCAGGGAGATTTAGCAAATGTATCAAAAACTAGCATAATTGGGCAAACAACATAGCTAGGTTCTCATGCAATTGCAATCTTGCCTAAGGATCTCGAATTACAACACAGATCACCCAGAACATTAAACTATGCCCTAAAGCTAATATCGATAGGATATTGAAAACTTTAAAGACATAATTTAATGAATTAAACAAAACATTAGAAACCACATTGATAAAGACAAACCGATATGGTAAGTGCATCATTAACATAGCATCTAATGTATGCCCAATAACAACATCACAACAGCAATTTGTAATAATTGGTCTCACGATAGGCGAGCTCACAATTATACAAAATGAATGACATGAGTTCAATAGCATTCCCCAAGATTGATCCCATAGATTCAATTAGCACCATAATTGCAAAAATAACCATAGTAATCATATAATTTAACATTATATGCATAAACAACATCAAAATTAATTTTGGTGCACAACTATATAAATCTGAGAGTACACAAGACTCCACAAGCCCAAATAATACTAGGAATAAGTACAAAAATTTTCAAGGAAAAATTCGGAGAGTACAGCATATTTTTATTAATTTTAAAATTTGGGAAAAATAAAAATAAAAGTTATAGCATTCCAAAAATTTCAGAAAAATTACCATAAAATAGTACTGGGCAAGTGGAGCATGTAGGAAAAAATTTGGGGAAAATTGGCCACCAGAAGCTGCTACATCGCACCATCCGCGCCACCAGGTGCCAGTGGGCGGACAGTCACCGGTCGGGCTTCATCTTCCTCGCCCCGGTGGATTGGTATTCGGTCGCTGATCTTGTTCGCGACCCAGTTCAGAAAAAATGATATAACTCCTCCATTTTTGATCCGTTTTCAACAAAATTTACGTCATTAGATTCAGAATTTCAAGATCTATCAAAACCCTTAAGAAATTTCATGAAAAACTCTACTTTATATGGGTCGAAAAAATCGAAAAAAAACGTTAATAGGTTCAGTGCATTCGTTCTTGGGTTTTTAAACAGACAACAGCAAATTGCAAAACCTAACACATGCTTGAACACCAAAACGAAACATATCAATATCCACAAAATCGATTTCAGAAAAACACAAATATCAAAAAAACGAAAAACCCCAAATTCTGGAAATAATATACCGAAAAATTATACAAAATTGCACAATAATCAGCAGTCACAATTAGGGTTAATTGGCTTTGATACCAATTGAAAGAAAATTGAAACCGAAAACACAGATTAATTTCATGATTAATCTACACAAATAATTAACCCTAGAATTGCAACATACTACGCTCAATAATTCGATTGATAAATACCTAGAAATTGAGGAAACATTGAATCCATTGTCGTTTTCTGTCAAGCGACACGATAGAGATGCAGAGAATTTGCTACTGCTATTCCGAATCCTTAATCAGCAAAAGATGCATACAGTTTCAATGGGGCAACTGTATTTAAAGGTGGGCTAGCAGTAGGGCCTCCTGTGCTTTATAATACATGGGTCAAGCCTACCCATCATAGCAAGCCCATGAACACAAGCCCAATGACACGTTAAAAAGAGAATTATAATTGACATCTAATTAATCGGGATTTGTACAAATTAATTTCAATTATGCTAGTCCACAATAATGATAAAATTCTATCATATTTAGCAGATTAAGATCGGGCAAATTATCAAATATATTCTTTTAAAATTATTTTGTCTTACTTAAATAAACTGTGGTAAGTGTTACACTTACATAATATTTTAATATGATGCTTAGGAAATTATACTTATGTTTTAATATTTTCATTAAATTTAATACTTAAAATGACTTATATTTAAGTACACTTAAAATGACTTATGTGTTAATATTTAGAAAGCATTTGGGATTAACGAAAGAGCAACCTTGGTTAAAAAAGTAAGAAATATATCACTGAGAACATCAAGATTCAAAAAACATGAAAATGTTATCGTTTATCTTTGTTCTTTCTTGTTTAATTTGAATTTTTTTTGTTCAAGTATGAACTAATTGAGATATAAATCTAGGTGAAACAAAACCTTAAGATTTAATATTTTAAATTGATCATTTGATTCAGATCTTAGCTTTCTCGAGAACCGTTCATGATTATATTGTATTAAATTGAAATTTAGTGACATTTTAATTCAATTTCGAATGTCATACATTGGGACCAAGAGATTAATATATGAACAAATCACGATATAAGTGGTGACGGTTGAATGGGTTAATAGAATTAGGACTACATAATCTTTCTAGGTTAGAGTGAAATCTATCAAGAAAATTCACAAGTTAAGTTAATGCATTCTTAAATTGCTTTAATTAGAAAGAGATTTTGATCGATCAACTTAAGGGTAGGAGTCATATTGCTCGAGAGAGATTTTTTTTTACATCAAACGTACAAACATAAACATTAATGATAAAACGCTACACCCTGCGCATCAACGCGCAGGTAGTGATTGAGGCCAGGAGGGGGTGTATGCCAGACCCTCTCCGAACAGGCACATTTCGATCCCAGATAGGCTAAAAAATCAGTACACTTATTACTTTCGCGATACACATGAGCGATGTTGTAGTGAGGAGCCCTGTCCAGATAGGAGCGAATGTCTTGGATGAGATTAGCTAGAGGATGAAAGAATAAAATCTCAACAAGGAGGATGAGACAGCGTAATGCTTCCTTAGAATCGGACTCGATCATAAATCCTTCCCATGGATAGTTGCTAGCAAAGGCGAGCCCATATCATAGGGCCAGAAGTTCCGCAACCATGATGTTGGTGATCCCAACCCTGCAGGAAAAGCCCGCTATTGTAAGTTGGAAATTCCTACAATTATAAAGAATTAGGATTAATCATTGAGTCAAAGATAAATTCAACATATAGAAAAGGTTATAAGGAAATTCTTATATGAATTATACTTATCTATTAGTTTCTTTAATCTTATTAATTGTTTTAATTTAGTGATTTAAATTAGTTTTGTTTATTTTCTTTAAACCAATTACAAATTTGTTTGATTATATAGTAGGAAAAAATTTAGTACTAGTAACTAAAATCCTTGTTAGATTGACACTCGGATCACCTAAACTATAGTATAAGAAACAATAGGTATACTTACAGGTGGTTTTTAGTATTGTGTTACATGTTTTATTATATTTATATCATTTAAAGTTTTTAACATTTAAAGCCTTATATCATTTAAAGCCTTATTTTCATCAATCTAATTAATTTTTTATTTTTGAATTTTTTTTAATATTATGATTATGGCTGTATTGCAAGTCCAGCTACTTTGGTGTATGATAATGAATAGTCCCGAAGTACCACTTAGTTCAGATCCAAAAATTGAATGTAAATTACTTTGAAATCTGAGATAAAGAAACTTAAGAGTTCGAATGCAACAACCAGACACAATGGCAAGTCAAAAAGGGAATGACAATCAGGAATTATGCTAGAATGTCACTAACTAAGACTAAGTCTAACATTATTAGACCAAGATTTGAGGCAACAAAACTTCAAGATTAAATCTAATATGATCTATATGGTTTATTAGTTCAAGTGCACATTACAAATTTCAAGAAATTTTGTGACATATTCAAGCTTAACAAAGTTTCAAATGATAACATTCGATTGAAATTGTTCCCTTTTACATTGAGGGACTAAGTTAAATCACGGTTAAAGTTACTACCTCTAGGATCTGCCATCATATAGAATGATTTGTCTAAAAAAAAATTGGCCAATTATTTTCCTTCAAGACGAATGGTAAAGCTTATAAATAACATCTTCTCCTTCAATAGCTAAAGGGTGAGATGTTATATGACATCTGGGAGAGATGGAAGTCAAATGAGTGTAACAACTTAGTTGATGCAAGTCCTAAGTTAACAAAAATTTTGGTGGGAAATTAATTAGAAATAAGTTAATTTTGTTGGGAGTTGATCTCATAACAATTCTTATAACAATACCTATAATTTGGGATAAAGAAACTATCTAAACTTCCTATAGGATAACTAATTACAGTAGGACAAAATCCTTCACCTAAATTTCAACAATAATAAAAACAGTAAAAGAAGCATAATCATAAGGACCTTAAGAATAAGAAGAAACTTTATGAGTTGTTAATAGTTACTTTAAATGAGGAATGTCGTGTCATCCTTCAAAACAAATTTTCATAAAAGATTAAAGATCGAGGGAGTTTCACTATCCTCTGCAGCAATGATAGCTAATTAATAAAAAGGAAACTAGTGGATTTAAGAGTGAACATTTATTTAATTTATATGATATGTTTAAAGAATTAGGAATAGGTAAGTCACAGTCTACTAGGATGAGCATTTAAATAGAAGATATGGAAAGTAAGTATCCTATGGGCATTATAGAGGAAGTATTGGTTAATATTGATAATTTTATATTTTCTATTAACTTTGTGGTTATGGACATAAAGGGTGATATGGAGATTCCTCTATTTTTAGTGTTACCTTTCATTGCTGCCACTAAGCTAATTATAAATTTACATGATGAAAAATGAATCCTTAGGGTAGAGGATGAAAAAGTCATTTTCAAGATATACAAAGCTATAAAACATATCTTTGATAAAGATGATGCTCATCTTTACTCAGATGTTATTGATATTTAACTATCTCATTCTATATAGAAAATTTTCTAATAAGATCCATTAGGAGCCTATATCATGGAAAAAAAAAGGAAAGATGAGAAGAGGTTTAGCCCCTTCAATAGAGAACATATGGCATTCTTAGAGACTTATGAGCCTATGAAAGTGAAGAACTTTCATAAGATTGAAAGACAAAAGAAGAGTAGAGTAGCCATCAATTGAGGAATCAGTAGACTTAGAGCAAAAAATATTAACAAAGAACTTAGTGTATGCTTTTCTAGCTAAAACTAACAAATTGTGATAATTGCAACATATTTAAAACTATAGTGGAATCCTAAAAGCTACTAAACCTAAATATGAAAGATGTCATAACAGTTGAGGTAATTAAACATGTTGAGCAAGTTTTACAATTTATAAAATCCTCATTATTTCCCAAGCTCATTGGTCGTAACGTAGTATTTGAGATGTCGATCCTACAAGAAATTAGTTAACTAATTAAATCTGAATTTGTCTAAGATCAAAAAGTGTAATTAAAATGGAAATAAAAACTAAACAAAAAAGTAAACTTCGATATGTTGATGTTACATATTGCAACGACTCATCATAGCTCCCATGAGAATGCTAATTACTCCCTCATTCCATTGTGAGTTATAGTTATGGTGTTAAATCTCAATAACCTAACAATAAATCACAACTTAAAGTCAAAGTAGATAATCTCAAAAGATAATTAAAGGAATAAACCAAGAATATAATAAGATACAATGGGAATAAAATAAAATAAAATAATAATAATGGTTAGATTAATATAATATAGGCTTTCTTATTAGTACAATCCTTAACAACGATGCTAAAAACTTGATTGACTTCTTAATAGGGTTAAAGTCAATATTGAATTATCTGCAAGTGTACGGTGTAGTGGTAGTTAGCATAGGCAAGTGCAGGTTAATCCCATGAAGACTATAAATACTAGTAAGTACCTTTTTCTATTATTTATATATGAATTAGATTTTAGATTTTAATTAAAATAAACTACAAAAATAAATTAAATTAATACTAGATAACTATGATCGTAGAATAGACACTTTGTGGTGAGTCTTATTCTTCCGATGAAAAAAGATTTTGCATCTAAACTTTTCATAAATTAAACAAATCATATTTGTTTTTGGTTTTAGGGTCTATGTGTTAATAATATTAGTATGATCTTATCAAATTTGATAATTTAAAGCTAGCGATGATTGCAATTTTAATTTCAAATCTAAAATTTTGATCGATAACAATCAATTATTTTTTAATAAAGTTATAGAATTAAAGTCGGCTTTAATACACTATTTAGGAATTGGTTTGAGATTCAATCCTTCTCGCAACAAAATAATTATGAAATCTTGCCATATTTTAATTTTTCTTAGAGCTTAATACTATTTATAATAAAATTTGATATTATAGTAATTTAATTAAAATTAAATTAAATTAAAATTAATTTTAATTAAATATCAATTATATCTAAATAAGATCCAATATCTTATATTTATCCTTATTTATTAATATATCATATTTAATCATAAAGTTTTCAAACTTTACAATCAAGTCCAACTTGATTACAATATCTTTTCTTTCTTTAACCTATTCTTTGTATGTGATCTATTAGGTTCTTAAATATGTTGATAATGAATATAAATTATAACTCTAAATCAAATTTAAGATTATATAAATTAAAATTTTAAATTTGTATTTAATTCTCTAATTACATAATTTATATCCATATATCAATATTGACGTCTAACAACACATCGTAATCACTAAATATTTATGAATGTCACTCAAAGTAGTTTTACTAACCTTTCGTGCATATCATAACCAACCAAATATTTAGAAATGTCACCAAAGTAGTTTTTACTAACCTTTCATGCATAATTTTTATGTGTGTATAATTCAATCCTTCATCATACAATTTTTGATAAGACATAAATTATGAAATTAATGTCTACTATATTTTAAGTCCAATCATATTAGTTCTTTATCATGAGTAATTGATTTTATTAATAACATTTGTAAATTATTGACAAAGCGTCGTTTCATCTTGCCCAAAAATCTCTCACATAAATTCTAATTGGGAACAGTAAAATATTCTCCATAATTATTTTAGGGTGATAAATTCTATATTGATTACTCAAGTACCTTTATATAGTTCATGTTATATTCAATAACTACAACTATTAAACCTATTCTCTCGACATCCTTGAAACATGTTTCATGTATACTAATTTTAACTCCAAAATTAGAGCCATTACACTAATGATGACAAGACTTACACGATGAAAATATTGTTTCTTTTTTTTTTACAAATATTAAAAAGAAAATACGTCACATAAATTATTTCTTACCCTTTGTTTCGTGCATCTAGCAAATTTCCTTCCTAGGATTGTCATTGTCACCACTAAAAAAATCAATCTCATTGTTTGAGTTTCCACACCATTTCTTTCCTTGTGAATCTTGAACGCTTTCAACATTGCTTTTTATTGTTGATAAAGCTTGTCTTCTTTCCACTCCAATTAGATTTTAAATAGATTATGCTGGAATACAATTGAGAAATGAGGAGGAGGGTCGCAATTGAGGAGTGGAAAGAGCTAAGTAAAATAGTTAAACACTCACCATTTTACTTGTTAGCCATATAACATGGGTAATTTAGAGTTACGAGTAGGAATGTGAGCAGGGGCGGATCCAGAAATTTTTTTGAATGGGGGCAAAATTTTATTAAGAACAAAATTTTATTTTTAATGGAGGCAAAATTTTAATAGGAGTAAAATTTTATTTTTTTATGGGGACAAAACTTAAAATAATAATTTTTTATAAAGGATTTGTTGGAAGCAGTAGGAGCAAGTGCCCAATTGTAGATCCGACCCAGAATGTGAGGGCATCATCACATTCGAGTCACATCACGTAAATGTCAAATTGCATTTTGTCTCTAGTACTTTATGGAGCGCAACATCCACAATTAATCCATATTACTCGCATAAAACTATGCATTGATCAATTGAATTTTTTTTAAAATGTAAGACTTTGTTATATTTTTTTTAAAAAATAAAAGTTAGCACTTGAAAATGACTTTCGTTTTACAGCAAAATTAATTAATTTTTTTAAGTACAAAGGGACAGACTAGACTAAATTAACGCATTGCACGAGCAAAAGTCACCGCTTAAGATCGCATGTAGAAGCAACTCCGGACTCAGAAGGCGCTCTGGAGGACATGCGCACTTGGACGAGAACGGCGGCAAAGGTCGCCAAATGGTCGGCACACTGATTGTCTTCCCTGACAACATGCTGAATGCGAACCTCCCAAGGCTTCCGTAAGAGCTCCCGGGTACCTGACAATAAAAAAGGAAACTCAGTGAACATACTGTGAGGATGAGAGAGGAGAGTAATGACCTCAGTGGAGTCCACCTCAACAATCACCCTTCGATGCCCCAAGTCCCAAGCCAGCAAAAGACTAGTGGAAACCCCCCAAAGCTCAGCCACTAAAGGCGAGCACCTAACTAGCTTATGCTGGAATCTGCCACACCAGTGGCCCTGGCAATCCCTAAATAACCCCCCGACAGAAGCCGTAAAAGAGGCTGGGTTCACCAACCTGTCTGTATTAAGTTTCATCACCCCTCCGGGGGCGTGGTCCAGCCCATAGGAGTATCCACCAGGACACCTTGAATGGGGAACACCCGGTGTTCCAGTAGCCTGGCACGCTCAATCCAGGCGACATAAGCTAGGGTGATATGGGACTCCTCCTCCGGCCAAACAAAGTTGGGATCAAAAATGAAGTTATTGTGCCATTTCCAAAGAAACCAGCAGACGACGCCAAAGATAGTGGCTCACATGGCCCGATGAACCGGAACAACCTTCGTGACATTAGTCTGCAACCACGATGTCTCATCAAACTGGAAGAAGTCGGTGTTCACTACCTCGCTAGGAAATTGTCTCTAGAAGGCCGACACCCGCAGACAATCCCTCACTACATGGATCGTGGTCTCTTCCTGCCCACAAAAGGAGCAGCTACTATCCAAAGCAACACGTCGCACCACTCGTTGTTGGTTTGTCAGGAGTTTACATTTGGCCACTAGCCAAAGGAATGATTGAATCCGTTGAGGGCCATTCCATTTCCAAATAACCTCCCAAATACTAGTACGAGGCACCCGAGCCCGGCCCTCAAGGAAGTCATAACCCAACGCAACCGTAAACCTCCCGTGGGGGGTATAAGCCCACAGTAATTGGTCCTCCCCGGCCTTTGCAGCTGAGGTGCTAGAATGGGCAAGGCCACACAAACTGTAGTCGGGAGGTACTGCTGAAACTCGTCCCATTTCCAACTACCATGATCGTGCAGGAGGGACGCGACCGTAGCGAAACGAAGGCTGTCCGGAATTGGAGCAATGGCAACATGAATAAGCGGCCCCCAGCCGTCTAACCAGTTATCCAACCAAAATAAAATGCGACGCCCATGACCCCTGGTCCACGAGAGGCCCTGCCGAACAACTAGCCAGGCAGCCGAGATACCCCTCCATGTAGCAGACGCCCCTGACCTAGAGAGCCGGAGGGGAATTTTCGTGGTATCGAGTCGATATTTGGCCCGAAGGACCTGAACCCAAAGCGCATCAGGCTTAGTGAGTAGGTCCCATCCTAACCTGGCTAGAAGCGCATCATTGGTAGACCGAATACGCTTAAGCCCTAGACCCCCTTCGGCTTTAGGTTTACACACCGACTCCTACTGAACGAGATGCATCTTACGATGATCCGGGGTAGACCCCCAAATAAAATCGCGCATAAGTTTCTCTAGATCATCACACAATTGACACGAAATTCGCACAGTCTGCATCGTAAATATAGGCAGGGCCGAGATGACAGACTGAGTTAAGGTCACTCGGCCAGCTAAGGACAACATCTGGGCTCGCCATCTGGTCAGCTTAGACTGGGCAAAATCAAGAAGATGCTGATAGGTACGATGATTGAACCTCTCATGGAGTAGCGAAACCCCAAGATAACGACCCAGATTGGTCGTACAGGTCACCTGAAGCCCCTGGCTAATCTGCTGTGCAACATCCCGTTGGACATTCCTAAAAAAGAATATCCGGGTCTTGGTATAGTTGACTCGTTGTCCCGAAGCGAGGCAGAAAGTCTCCAAGGTACGCGCAATGACTCCCATCTGAGTGTCCGATGCTTCCGAAAAAAGCACGAGGTCATCAACAAAAAATAGGTGGGAGAGATGGGGTCCCGAGCGGTTGAGCCTAATAGGCTTCCACTCCCCACTTCCCACCTCACGAGATATGAGATGCCCGAGACGCTCCATACATAGAACAAAAAGGTAGGGAGATAGGGGATCGCTGTTAGTAGTGTGCCCTAGACCAATAGATATTTGTGATTAATATATTAACATTATGACTTGTTAATAATATATTATGAGGTATTCCTTTCATATATGCATGTATTTCGTTTATGTAATGTGATTTACATTCCATGAATGGTTTTAGACTTATGTCATCAAGTATGTGACTTGATAGTAAAACCATAAGCGTTATAAGACTATTCTAGACTGTCCCTGGTCGATCATTATTGGTGGAACAATGATGAATTAAGGCTAGTATGTATTCTTGTTGATGATCACGTTTTACTGATCATGGATATGAAATATCAAATCAGAAACATAGATATATGTTAGAGAACATATATTGGACTGACCCACATGAAGAATACTACATGGTTTCATGTCATTAGTGATTCTTAATATGGTTTGACTTTAGTCCTTTGACCTGAAGTCATCATGGTTCCCTACATGAGGAATTCGGTGTTTTGATATTAGACGAAGTTATTCTTAACCAAATAACAAGTAGTCTTATGTTGGACATAAAATGAATCATGCGGAGGGATGTGAATGACGTAGATGGGATTTGTACCTCTCTTAAATGAGAGAGATATCATTTGGGCCTCTTGACAAGAAGAAATGCATGGTCGTGCTCAAATGAATTGATGAAGAGTCATCAATGTCATTTGTTATAATCAGTCAACTTGGGGATCAAGAAACTATTATTAATCAAAGGTTGACATGTACCATGCCTTGTGATTAATCTTGATATCGTGTTACAAAAGGACTGAGCTTATAACTATAGTTATAGGTTAAATCGGATTATTGATCCTCATTTGAATTGGGTAGTCATAATGTCTTGCTAGAGGCCGTTTATGACTTATGAGCCTAGAAGTGTGATCAAGCTCATTGCCAACATCAAATGAACCTACAGGGTCACACATAAAGAGTGATGTGATCTGGGCTTATTTTCTTGGGCCTAATTTATTAGGTATTGAATAAATATATGTAGATATATTTATTGGGCTAGATTGAATTAAGTTGTCGGGCTTTTATTATATGAGATATAATGGGCCGAAACTTATTGGGGCCTCAATGAGATTAAGGTTTCTCTATAAGTAAAGAAGCTTAGGTCTCATTAGATGAAAGAGACACAATTGTCACGAAACCCTAGCCACCATCCGAGAGGAAAATCGTGCGGTGTTCGGAAAGAGTTTCAGGACGTGCTAGCACACTACAGCTGTAGCCCGGATCGTGCATACTCGTGTGGACCCAGAACTCCAAATTTAGCAAACTTAGTGTCTATGGAAAGGTAAAAGAATTATCTACAAATTTCATGAAGATCACCGACCTATATTCCAACTCCATGAGGGTCAAAAGTGGACTCAAAGCTCTGCCTGACAATCTGCTCTTTAGACAGCACCTGCATTTAATTCTAACGACTCACACCTACCAATTTAACACATCATAAATAGCTCATAAAGCATTCTGGGAGAGTTCTACAGCTCGCCTAACACTCTCAAGGAGTCAAAAAGATCCCATTCAACCTATATCAACCCAGAAATTTCAGTACAACACAACATACCCAAAAATGACCACCTGAGTGCATCAGCCTAGAATTTCAGCACTACATCCCACTTCAACAACACATAAACCATAACAATTTTCCAGCGGGCTCTCTCAAGGCAAAACTCAACAGCAACTCAGCAATTTAAAGTAACTCACACACATACCCTTTTCCAAGGCCACACACAGGTCGTAAATCAACAATTTCACATGATACTAGAGAGTACTAGAGCTCTCATTCACATCTACCAATCATACAAGAATTCATACACAGCTTTAGCTACATATCAACATATTCATCAAGAGTCAAGTACAAAATACAAAATGTGAGATGCTCAATGATTAATATGCTTATAAAGCCATTTCAAAAGCTAGTTACTAACTTAATACAAAAGTTTCTAGTATTCTTGGAGTTATGCCCGATGCCTTGCAAGGTTCCGAGTTTAACTTGAATTTGCACCTGAGGAGGGAGAATGGGGTGAGCAAACACGGCTCAGTGGCTAACACGTTTATAGCCATCGAGTAATGAGCCACACAACACATAAACAAGGATCCGAAGCAATAGCAATTTATCATATGAAACACAAATAATCCAAAATCATCATATAAGATAGAACTTGCGAATTTATATCAATCAACCACATATTATGCATCATAAACCCAATTAAAAGATGGAATGCACACAATTGGCTTGAGAGTTCCTTAAATACAACGAATAAACCAAAGTTTATCATAAACACAACGAGTCCATTTTCGGATCTCGTGGGCCACAAGCGGGCTGCCGGGAGAAGGCTAGGGGGGTCAACGTGCACGTGACTAACGATATAGGTTCTCTCTTGCCCAATCACAACCAATTTATGCTCACATATTTAAACACAAAAATAGCATTTTATGCTTCTTTCATTGTATCAAATCATCATAGTTTCGTTCTTTTCTTTCAAATCAAGGGAAATACACTTTCAATATACTCACAATTAACAAAAATAGCACACACAGGGCATTTGCCCATTACACAACAACTATAAAAATATTACCCACTTATTGTCGGAATCCGAATTCAAGATTGCCCTTCCTCCTTGTCTTGAGTGGGGTTCTCTTGATTTCCTTCAGTAAAACATACTCTATTCAATAAATACATTTTAAAAGAAAGTCATAATATTCATAAATCAAGCAAAGATGAAAATAAACTTTAAACCTAACCTACCCATAGGACATTTAAGCTAGAATAACCATAACCTTAGCTTAAAAGTCCCTAAAATCCATAGATCTCACCTTTCTCTCTATCGTTCTTCAATCTCTACACAAACCCTAACTTCCATCCTACACCATTCTTAAACCTAGCTTAAGCAAAGATGGAACTTACCTCTCACAAGTAAATTTCTCTTCTTTTTCCTCTTCTTTCTTCCTCCCTTCAAGCCTCCTACGGTTCTTCTTCCTCTTGGCCGAAAGCTCTCCTTGTTTTCTTGTTCACGTTTTTGCTTCTCTTCTTTCCTTTAAATCTACAACACTTGCTTCCTTCTCTAACAACTTAATTCATTAGCTTTCACTTAAAGCCCTCCTCCAAAACTACATAGTTTTGATACTCCTTAAAGCGCTCCTTATAACTTACAAGGCTTTTGGTTCTCCTCCTCCTCACAAGCCCACTACACTTAACCACTTAAATTCTAAAGCCCATACTTTCTAATATTAAGTCCAAGCCTTCATTTAATTCTAACTTCTAATCCCAATCATACTTGCTAATTCTAAGACTCAATAAAATATATATCTATATAAACACATAATTAAAACAATTAAAGCAAGAATAGCAAATAAATCAATAAATAATCAATTAAATAAACGAAAAAATTTTCGAGGCCCAACAAATGTATGTGATCCTTTTAACATTTCAGCGAGAGGAGGTTATTTGTATTTCATTACTTTTTCAGATGACTTCAGTAGATATGGGTATGTCTATTTAATGAAGCACAAATCTGAATCTTTTGAAAAATTCAAGGAGTATAAGAATGAAGTACAAAATCAGCTTGGCAAGACAATTAAAATCCTTCGATCTGATCGAGGAGGTGAATACTTAAGCCAAGAGTTTGATGATTATCTTAAGGATTGTGGAATTGTTTCACAATTGACTCCTCTAGGAACTCCTCAATGGAATGGTGTTTTTGAAAGGAGAAATAGAACTCTATTAGATATGGTTCGATCAATGATGAGTCAAACTGATCTTCCAAAATATTTCTGGGGCTATGCTTTAGAAACAGCAGTATTCATATTGAATCGTATTCCTTCAAAGGCTGTAGAAAAGACACCTTATGATATATGGACTGGGAAGCGTCCCAATTTATCTTTTCTAAAGATTTGGGGTTGTGAGGCTTATGTGAAGCGTCCAATTGCCGACAAGTTGGCACCTAAATCTGAAAAATGTTATTTTGTAGGATATCCTAAGGAACTAAATGATATTACTTTTACATCCCAGCAGAGAACAAAGTGTTTGTTGCTCGAAATGGTTTTTTATTAGAGAAGAAATTTGTTTCCAAAGGAAACAGTGGGAGTAAAGTACAACTTGAAGAAATTCAAGTTTCACAAAATGACATTGAGCCTGAAAAGGAGATTGAAGTGAGCTCACAAGCTGTTGATGAGAAGCCTTCAATAACACAAGGCTTACGTAGATCTGATAGGATTCGTCATGAGCCCGAGAGATATGGATTTCTCATTACTGATGATGATAATGGGATGCTCATTGATTATAATGAGCCCACAACCTATCAAGAAGCTATGGAAAGTCCAGAATCTGCTAAATGGTTAGAGGCCATGAAAGCAGAGATGCAATCCATGTATGACAATCAAGTTTGGACTTTGATTGATCCTTCTGATGGCTTGAAGACTATTGGATGCAAATGGGTTTTCCAAAAGAAACTCGACATGGATGGAAATGTGCACACTTATAAAGCAAGACTTGTTGCTAAAGGTTATCGATAAGTTCATGGAATTGATTAGATGAGACATTTTCTCCAGTGGTCATGATCAAATCCATTAGAATTCTTATTGCCATAGCTGCATACTATGATTATGAGATATGGCAAATGGATGTCAAAACGGCTTTCCTTAATAGAAACTAACTTGAGGATGTATATATGATACAACCTGAGGGTTTTTTTCCATCCTAATAATTCAAGAAAGGTGTGCAAGCTTTAAAGATCCATTTATGGATTGAAGTAAGCATCAAGAAGCTGGAATCTTCATTTTGATGAAGTTGTCAAAGAGTTTGGATTCATCAAGAATGAAGATGAACCTTGTGTTTACAAAAAGGTTAGTGAGAGTGTTGTTGTCTTTTTAGCTTTATATGTTGATGACATATTGCTCATTGGAAACGATATTCTGATCTTACAGAGTGTCAAGATTTGGTTAAGGAAACGTTTCTCAATGAAAGACTTAGGTGAGGCTGCCTATGTTTTAGGCATTAAGATCTATAGAGATAGATCAAGAAAGCTTATAGCCTAAGTCGAGTACATACATAGATAAGATATCGAAAGGTTCAAGATGCAAGATTCCAAGAGAGGATTCTTGCCTATGTCACATGGAATCAAGCTTTCTAAGAAGGATTATCCTACTTCAGGTAAAGAGCTTGAGCGCATAAGTAAGATTCCATATGCATCTGCAATTGGATCTATCATGTATGCCATGTTATGTACTCGACCAGATGTCTCATATTCTTTGAGCATAACAAGTAGATACCAATCTAATTATGGTGAGAGTCACTGGATAATAGTTAAGAATATCCTTAAGTACTTGAGAAGAACTAAGGATATGTTCCTAGTCTATGGAGGACTTGAAGGAGAGCTCGTTGTAAATGGTTACATTGATGCTGGTTTTCAGTCTGACATAGATGATTTTAGATCGCAATCAGGTTTTGTGTTTTGTTTGAATGGAGGTGCAGTGAGATGGAAAAGTTCAAAGCAAGACATCATTGTTGATTCTACAACCGAAGTCGAGTACATTGTCGCTTCGGATGCGCTAAGGAAGTCAGATGGATCGAAGTTCATTACTGATCTTGGAGTTGTTCCTAGCATTGCAAGTCCTATAGACCTTTATTGTGATAATAATGGGGCTATAACACAGGCTAAGGAACCAAACTAGCATCATAGATCCAAACACATACTTAGACGTTTCCATATGATTAGAGAGATCATTGGGAGAGGAGACGTGAAGATATGCAAAGTGGGCACAGATGACAACATTGTCGATCCACTTACTAAGCCTCTCCCACAGCTTAAACATGAGAGTCATACGAGGTCTATGGGTATTAGATATCTGACCGATTAGGCCTAGTGCAAGTGAGAGATTGTTAGCAGTGTGCCCTAGGCCAATGGATATCTGTGATTAATATATTAACATTATGACTTGTTAATAATATATTATGAGGTATTCCTTTCATATATGCATGTATTTCGTTTATGTAATGTGATTTACATTCCATGATGGTTTTAGACTTATGTCATCAAGTATGTGACTTGATAGTAAAACCATAAGCGTTATAAGACTATTCTAGACTGTCCCTGGTCGGTCATTATTAGTGGAACAATAATGAATTAAGGCTAGTATGTATTCTTGTTGATGATCACGTTTTACTGATCATGGATATGAGATATCAAATCAGAAACATAGATATATGTTAGAGAACATATATTGGACTGACCCACATAAAGAATACTACACGGTTTCATGCCATTAGTGATTCTTAATATGGTTTGGCCTTAGTCCTTTGACCTGAAGTCATTATGGTTCCCTACATGAGGAATTCGGTGTTTTGATATTAGACGAAGTTATTCTTAACCGAATAACAAGTAGTCTTATGTTGGACATTAAATGAATCATGCGGAGGGATATGAATGACGTAGATGGGATTTGTACCTCTCTTAAATGAGAGAAATATCATTTGAGCCTATTGATAAGTGTGACTGAAGAAATGCATGGTCGTGCTCAAATGAATTGATGAAGAGTCATCAATGTCATTTGTTATAATCAGTCAACTTGGAGATCAAGAAACTATGATTAATCAAAGGTTGACATGTATCATGCCTTGTGATTAATCTTGATATCGTGTTAAAAAAGGACTGAGCTTATAACCATAGTTATAGGTTAAATCGGATTATCGATCCTCATTTGATTTGGGTAGTCATAATGTCTTGCTAGAGGCCACTTATGACTTATGGGCCTTGAAGTGTGATCAAGCCCATTGCCAACATCAAATGAACCTACATGGTCGCATACAAAGAGTGATGTGATCTGGGCTTTTTTCTCTTGGGCCTAATTTATTAGGTATTGAATAAATATATGTAGATATATTTATTGGGCTAGATTGAATTAAGTTGTCGGGCTTTTATTATACGAGATATAATGGGCCGAAACTTATTGGGGCCTCAATAGATTAGGGTTTCTCTATAAATAGAGAAGCTTAGGTGTCATTAGATGAAAGAGACACAATTGTCACGAAACTCTAGCCACCATCCGAGAGGAAAATCGAGCGGCGTTCGGAAAGAGTTTCAGGACGTGCTAGCACACTACAGCTGCAGCCCGGATCGTGCATACTCGTATGGATACCGGTAGAGGGCATTCACGTTTGCAGTGTCTTAGAATCCTAAAAAGAAGCAACCTATCCACGACAATAAGGTATTTTCGTACATCCAAGGTATTTTCGATTATAAATCATGTTGTTGTATAGTCTTTTCCGCAGTGTATTGTGAATACTTGGACCGTACGCGATCCAACAATCGCCTTACCGGAGACCCCTCGAGGGCTTGAACTGCTCAGAGAGCGACCCCTGCCAGGAGACCTGCATCGAAACAATCGTGACACACTGCATGATAACCCAGATGAAAGGCTCAGGTAAACCGATCTCACTCAAAGTCTCCTGGATAAACGGCCACCGAAGTCGATCATAAGCTTTCTCTAGGTCCACTTTTAAGGCCATGTAGCCTGTAGGTCCTGTCCGCTTACGCATCGAATGTATAACCTCCTGGGCGATAATGATATTGTCAGTGATATGTCGGCCCGGAATGAAATTACACTGGTTTTCCGCAGTTAGGTGACTCATATGGGCTTTCAAGCGATTCACCACTACCTTCGAGAGGATCTTGTACAGGACATTACACAAACTAATCGGGCGAAACTGAGAGAGCTGGATCGGGGATGGGATTTTTGGAATGAGCACCAACATGGTAAGGCTGAAATCTGGATCCCAACGTTCCTGACGAAAAATCTGCTGGATAAACGACACCACAGAAGGCCCAACAGTCCCCCAGTGGTGCTGGAAGAAGAGGGCATTAAACCTATCCACCCCCGGGGCTTTATTGGGATGCAGAGCATAAACCGCACTCCTAACCTCCGCCTCTTATAAAGGGGAGGAAAGCTCCCGAAACTGCTCCCTCGAAAGAGCTGGGAAGGTTCTCGAAATGGGGAAGGGCGATGAAGGCTCCTCTTCCTGGGTATAAAGCTTGACAAAATAATGCTGAACAAGGCGACGCAGTTGATCGGGATTCAAAACGATAGTCCCGGAAGAATCCCGAAGGCGCTCGACTCGAAGCTTCTTACGCTTAGCTAAGGTGACAACATGGTAATACTTAGTGTTACGATCACCTTTCGAAAGCCAATCACACCGAGCCTTTTGATGCCACAAAAGTTCCTCTTCACACTGGACCTGTAGCAATTCATGGCTCAAAGTTTCCTCCAATGTCAGCAATGAATCCCGGGGACTGGTTGTCAGAGCACGTTATATGCCTTCCAATCGAGCAATCAACCTCTTCTTCCGGAAGAAAATATTACCAAACACCTGGCGATTCCACCGCTGAAGGTGGGTAGAGAGATGGGCTAACGAGTGACTCAAGGATCCCTCCCTCGGAAGCCAATACTGAGCCACCAACGCTTGGAGCCCGGAGTGGGCGATCCAGGCATTTTGAAAACAAAACAGCGGACCACCAGCAGGCCTTGGTGGAGGCCTGCAAAATTGGAGAAGCATAGGTCGATGGTCGGACCCCATGAAAGGGAGGTGGTTGTTAACCGTGTGGGGGAAGTGCTGCAGCCACTCCATGGAACCAAACACCCGATCCAGCCGAACTTGAGTCATGCCACGACGCCAAGTAAATTTAGACCCGATGAAACCCAAATCGTGTAAACCGCAATGGTGAACCCAGTCTTTAAAGCGGTTATTCATGATCGGGGAGGAGGTAGCACCGCCCTTCCTATATGTGACAATTAATTTAGCATTAAAATCACCGCCTATGATCCAGGGCCGATTAGCTTGGCCCCCAAGCCAGGTAAGGAGAGGCCAAAGACGGGCTTGGGATGTCCGTTGTGGGCTAGCATACACCAACGTTAGATCAAAATGAGATGAACGAAACCTAACAGTAGTGTGAAGGAATTGACGATGCGCTATGACCACCGAAATCATAAACTCCTCCTTCCACAAGAGCCAAATACCGCCCGAGAAGCCTTCCGCTTCAACGCGAAAAGAGTAATCAAAACCTAGGGAGCGGATAAGAGCTGTGGCCCGAGGGCCACTAATGCGAGGTTCAAAAAGGGCCAGAATCCCCGGTTTGTAATTACTAATGTAATTACGTAGGAGGGTCTGAAAAGTCGATCCTCCCGCTTCTTGACAATTCTAAAAAAATATTGACATAATGCAAAACGAGAAAAATAAGACCCTACCTCGGAGTTGTCGTATCGCTCTCCACACATGATTTGCCGCTCTCTATGGCATGAGGCACGGGGTCTAAGCTCGAGTCCGGAAGCAAGCCGGGGGTATCATCGGGCCCAGAGGACGTCATCGAGACGTCTGGCGGGTCTGTGGGGGGAAGCGCAGGGAGATCGGCCCCCGTCCCGGGTTCCTCGACCCCCACCATAGGAGATGTCTGCTCCCCAGGCGCTTGGTCGAGAACTGCGATTAGCTGTCGATCACATACCATCTCGGTGTGCGTCGGGAGGACTACGACTAAATTTCTATCCTGAGCTGTGGGTTGTAGCTGGATAGGGGGAAAATTAGTGACATTTAGGGCCGAGGAAGACTAGATCGCTTCTTCGCTTCGGGCCGGGGAATAAGCAAAGACTTCCTCGAGACTGTGTGAACTTACGGGCTGGGTAGATCGCCTCCCAAAGCCCCTCGAATCGGAAGGCTATGGGTCCACTAGAATCACCTACTTGGACCCGTTGGCCCAGGCCCTCCAAACGACCCACAGGACTCTTGCTCTATCTTCCAGGCTCCAGGCCTTCATCCACGGTAGTTAAAGCCGCAAAACGTGAGCCTTCCTTCACAGACGCCCCACGTGAAGCACTGGCGCCAGTCTGAGGACGTCCCTTCACACTGGGTCTTGGGCGGCGACGTTGTACATTGGTCCAAGGACCACAGCCGTTGCTCGTCCCATCGGTACGTGACTCGACCGCAGGCTCCAACGGCTCGCCTTGTTCAGTCGCTCTTGCACCAGACGTTGTTGACGGAGAAGCATCAGCCGCTGCATCACCAGATTTCTTGGAATAGGCAGTAGGCGAATGACCCACTATTCCGCACGTATAGCACACAGGAGGCAGCCCTTCGTAGGTGACTAGCAAGGTTTCTCCATCCAGAGTCACGCTGGATCGCAGCGGGGCAATTAAATCAACCTCGACGGCAAGCCTCACATATCGTCCTCGCTGGGCATGCAAGGATGCGTCATCGATCCGCACAGTGTCACCAACGATATTCCCTATCGCACGCAAGATCTGAGGATGATACCGGGCTATAGGGAGGTTGGGTATTCGGACCCACACGACGGCGTGGGAGATCTTAGCTTGGGAAGGTCGGAACGCGGGAACCCACCGCTGAACCGCGAGAACATGCCCGAAGATCTTCCACGGGCCATGGGTGAGGACGTGTAAGTAGTCCTCATCGACCTGAAACTTGATCAGAAAGAGATCATAGTCCATGTCCACCAGCTTCATGGGGCCGCGAAGCTGCCACAGACTGCAAAGACGTGCGTAGAGGACATGATAGCTAACCCTGCGTCCAAGAACCTTCACCACCACCGCACGGTTCTATTGCTGATCGAGTTTCGAGCGTAGTTGCTAGGAGAGCGTAATGCTGCCCTCGTGCTCCCCCACTTCTGGGGTAATGTCACCTTCCTCTATTTCAATCGGGTGATCCTCTGGCCAGACGACGTTGCTATAGGACGTAATGGGAGGGGGAGACTCGTCATTGCGCTTCCGCGTCCGTCCCTTCTTGGCAGGGTGGCCCCCTGAGTCGAGGGGAGGCATAGGGAAGAGATGGTTCAGCCACCAGTATCTATAACCAATTCGAACACCAAATCGAAGAAACACAGGCACAGCGTCGCAAAACGAACACAGCGTCAACTTTTCTCTAAGTTAAGAAACGAAAAAAGGGAAAAGACAGAGAAATAGCCTTTTTTGTCCTTTTTTATGTTATGGTTCAAAATTAATTATTGATCACCTGCTAGAACAATATACAACACTTTCTATTATATTTATTTCCTTTTTTTATGCAAGATTGCGGGAGGGTAGAAAGAAGCAACAACTCCACATTGAATGACAAGGAAAAATATAAGTTATTGCAATCCCTCTGGACCAAATCAAAATGACCATAAGATTTGCAAGTAAAGGTGTACATACATCAATTCATAGGATTGCTCCCAATCGTATCTTTTTGAGAGAAACAGTAAACATAACGAATTCCCAAAACATGTACTCAAACCTTCATTTATACAAATAACTTGTCAATTTCCTAGCATTGGTTTCTAAGGAATATAGATACTGTATATCCAGCTCTGGATGTATACCAGTTTACTGTACGTAGTTGCAGAAAGTCAAATAACCGTAACTTTGGTCATTCTATGTAACTAGAGGTCATTTTTTAACTGTAAATTGCCTCTTCGCCCAAAGACATTCAAAACCATTTATCCACTTATTGAATCCACAAGGGACGGCCTCCAACACAGGAAGAATTGCATTGTTGCCAATCCCCCAAAGAATTTTGGAGGCTTCTTCCTGCCAAATCAGACAGTCAATGGCTCAGCTTCTACCTCCCTCTCTTTCATTGCTATCCAGTCTTCTGATTCTGCAAACGGATTTTTTCAAAACCATAGGCAGTTCAACCAGAATTTAAAGCATAAACAACTGAAAAAAACTATCCATTACACCAGAGCTTCAGAATCAGCGTTAGGAGAAACGGTGGATATAGACTTCTGTGACATTGATAGTTCAGAGATAAGCAAAAATCAAAAATCAGAAGTTCAAATCAGAATAACTTACTTGATCTTTGGCTCTCAGCAATAATCATGAGCCGCCTCTGCAGCAGAAAAGCCACAAATAGGAAAATAGAGCACATGCCAAACATCACTATCATTGGAAATGCATTAACCTTCAAAACAGAAAGGTATACATCAGCTCTTTATGGGAACAATATATCCACTGCAGAACAGTATAACAAAATTATATAAACTTTGTACATTGAAAAAATACTCCAAGACATGGGTATTTATATGAGATCAACGGGGAGAATATGTTGTTTTATACAATAGTAGCTTACATTGTATAAAACAATGCAAACAAATATGTTGAGAGGAATCCGGAAGAAATTCATTATGGTGCTCCTAGCTTCCTCAGGAATATATTGGGACCTCATCTTCATAATAGATGGCCAGAATATACCAACGCAGGCCTCAAAGGCACAGAAACCACCAAGCTGAATACATCCAGAAAAGGAGATGCTTCCACCTTTCACTCCAGTGGGCACCAAAATCAACTGTTCAAAAAATTCGATCATCAATTTTTTTTCATCACCTTTGCAAGGTAATTAAAAACAAGAGTATGAATGAAAGGATTCAGAATTTAATACATACACTTGTTATAACAGGAAGTAGAAGTGAAGTCGCAGAGACTATGAAAACAATCTGCATATAGCTCTCAACTTTCAAGGATGCCCGAGCCATTAGTCGAGAGGCAATGGAGCTTCCCAACATTGAAGCCAACATGAATGTCGCGAAAATGAAACCATGGGGAATTTCCTCACCATTGGGACTAAGAGCAGGAGTCCACAGGAACACAAAGGTATACATTGATCCTTCAAACAGAGACTGTATGGCACCCAGCAAAGCAATTTTTTCATCTGATTCAATGTGGAATATAAAATAAAAATTGAGGTAACTGAAATAATTGAAAGATTAACATGGAGAAATATATAGCAAAGTACGAGATGATAGTCACTCTACTTGCAAATTAATGCTGAATCAGTTATGTTATGCAAAATTCCTGTCAAATTGGAACTTAATGAACACTACACTACAAGAAGCATGCGAGGATCCATATAACGTAACCAGAACCAAGACAACATACAAAAAAGAAAACATGCATATCTATATTTATTTAATTTCCTAAATCCTGATATCATATTAACAGCATGGAAACTAGAATAGAAAACATGCAGAAGAAAACAATTTCTCCACTTAAGAATCTCATTGCTCTGTACCTAGCTAGAAAATAGAAGGGAAGGGAATCTTCATCAGAGTTCAATGGCTTTTGGTTCTCAACTCTGTATTTCAAAAATCCAACTGAAAAGTATTCTAAGGCTGTTTCTTACTGAAATTTGTTTATCAAGTTTATTTCATCTCATCGTCTGTGTTTAATCCATCCATTCTACATAATGGCACCTCTGCACCTGTCATCATCATCACCACCACCCTAACCTCAGTTAACATTCTGATGTGAGCATGCTTCCAATCTAAAAAGGGCAAGATATAGAGGAGTACAAGGGCACAAGAGGGCAGATGTATCTGATGGTGGGGAAAATAAATGGATGCAAAAAGATGAATGGTAGAGGGAGGAAGGGGTGGGACTGATAGGTGCTAGTGAGACGAAAGCCATAATTGTGGAGGTTGTGGGTGGAAAGAGTGGTGATGGTGGTTGGCACTAATCATGGTGATTGTGATGAACAAGGACAATGAAGACTGATAGTGGTTGATGGTGTGGTAGTGGTGGTTGTGATGGTGAGGCTGTGGTGGGTGGCGATACTTGTGGAGGTTGTAATGGGTGATGATAGTACAGAGGTGATGCTAGGAAGCCAAATGGAAGTGCAGATGGTGACTATCTTGTTTAGGGTATACAAATCTGATAACTAGCTCTTGAAATATGCATGAAAACAAACAATAAACACACTTGAAAACATCAAACTGATATTACGTAAAATGTGCTATGCTCTCAGAACTGATAATTGAGATGGAAAGTACAACCATTATCTGTTTCCAGAATAAATAGTGAACAGAAATTTGATCCCAAAATAACTTGCCAAACATAATGTAAGTGATCACCTGAAGCAATGGCAACAGCAGCACCCTTGAATTGGGCGAGCAAGTCCTTGTTCTCTGACGAGTCTCCATAGTTTTCACCCCATGTAGACATAATGATTGCCATGCCAATAGCAAGAAAGCATGCTGCAGCATCAAATGGAGCAACAGGGCCTAGTGCCAAGGTATCCACAAGTAGATTGCCAAACAATCCAGAAATAATGGCAACTAAACCATTTCCAAGAAAGATGGCCTTGGAGAATGTTACTGATAACCATTGAGGATCAAAACCCCTCTGCCAAATTATAAGACAGAAATACGAAGCAGCATAAGCAGCAGATATTACAGAATCCTTTCAAGTGAAAATGCATACAATAACCAAAACTACTTTAAAGGATTTTCAAGTATGAGTACACTTATTGAGATCTTACAGACAAAATAATTGCAAAGGAAAACAAGTTAAATTGAGAAAAAGTTCAGGGTATTGATCACAAAATTGCAGTGTAATAGGATCGAGGAAGCCACAGCAATCACCTCCTCAGCATGCATAGCAATGAGTGCATGCCCTTGTACATGTCAAAAGTTAAACACTAACCTCAAAAGCAATAAAAAAGAAAGACAAGGAATTATAGCATTCCAGCAAATTACCCACCTTAAAGTGCTCAGCGACAAGCCAAGATTCAAAGGCTGAAAAGAGTAAAGAAGTGGCAATGCCTCCCAATACACGACCTAACATCAAAACTTTGTACAGGGGAGAATGTTTGGTGACGCAGCTCAGAATGTAAGTGATGCAGTATGTAATACATGCTCTCTTCCGACCCCTGCTTCCATGACACAAGCCAGTAAGAAGTTCCAAAAGACATATCTAATCCACGAGATAAATAAGCTAAAACTAATAAACAGAATCTTACCGTTTATCAGCAAGAGAGCCAACAAGAGTTCCAAACAACATAGAGGATCCAAATCCAGCAATGAAGAGTTGACCGATCTCTCCTTTCCCATAACCGTACTGACTGTATAAGTAGTACACATATGGACCCTGCAACCAATCACCAGCTGTTCCCAGAATTAAGATCAGCGAGTCGCATTAGTATAAGTTGCTTGGCAATAGCCAGCAAAAATATAAGCTTTTATTATCAAATACGGATCCAGATACCACACTTCATATTAATCAAGTAAAAGAACTTTCATTTCCATTTCAATGCAAGTCTGTAGCGACCCAAGACATTGAGTGGTACAAGTAGTATTAGTAAGCAAATAACCAAATCACAGATCTAAGCAATGCAAGAGAACAAATTTTCTAGGAACAAAATCTCAACAAAGTGGATCGAACCCAGGCTAAAAAGAAAATTACATTGCCACGAATACAACTAGAAATGACAAAAACTCCTAAGAGACGGAACGAAAAGAATAAAACAAAGGGCAGATCTAAAGCGTACCCATCATGAGAGAGTAGACAACGAGGTAATTGTTTTTGAGAGCATTGAAAGCAGAGGATGTATTGATGAGATCTCTGCTTGTTTTGGTGAATTCAAGGAGAGCGACCACAGCCGTCAAGCCCCCGAAAACAAGGAAGTAGAAGATCTCCATTTAGTTTGCTCAATGATCACCCGGGGTACTCACTCAAGGAGGATTACTGTATTAGAGAGAGAGCGGCGTAATAGCTCGACACAGCGTGCGTTTGGTGAATAAGGAATGCTGAAATTCTTGTTTGGTAAAAAGATGAATAAGTAGTTGATTTATCCCAAACAGCTGAAGTGTGAAAAGCTACACATATGCAGCGTTTTCATATAAACAGCTGAACATGTGCAAGTGAAAAACCAAGTACAACCAATCTACCAACCATCCTACTCGTCTACTGCTTCACCATAAATCCATGACAGGGAGATAAGGTATTAGACGTGAACAGCTCACTCGCCCATAGCTACGGGCTCTCTAGGATTCATATACATTAATTAATTTTGCAAGTCGATGTATAACTAATTACAATTAATTAATTATACCAACACTATATTATTCTTATGAATTATGCACGAATTATTTGCAATTTTTTTGTAAAATTTAATTTTTATTCTATTTTATTATTATCAAAATTTTAATTTTGTAAAATTAAATAATTAATCATAACCTTATAAATTTTTTAAATCATGTCCTTCTAAGTTATTTTTAATTTATTAAATAATAAAATTTATAAATATTATATGAAAATAAGTCATCATATTATATGAAAATACTAATATAATGTAACTCATTACATCATTCATATTAATAGAAAATTTATGTTTTTTATTATAATTATAAACTTAATTTTGTAGAATTAAATATCTAAAATCTAAATTTTATAAGAATATTCAACTAAATATTAAGATATATAATATTTATACCCTTATAATTTTTAAAGTCATGTCCTCATAAATCATTTTACACATAAATAGCTAATACTAAACAACTAATTTTACCAAACTAAAAACTAATTTTACCAAATATCAAATAACAAATGGCTAATACAATCCGCTAATAAAATCACTAATAGCTAATGTAATTAGCTAAATGCTAAATAGGCCTGAAGTTTAAAAGAAGCAGTGATAATTGTTAATTACATGCACTGTTTTAAAAGACATGTTAGAATTTAAATCGACAAGTTAAAAAATTTTAAGTTGGTTCAACTGCTATTACATATTGTTTTAAGTCTTAAAATTAAATAAAATTTAAAATATAAAATATAATTAAATTTTTAATTATTTATAAAATTTATAATTTAATTAAATTTTTTAATGAAAATAAATAAATTTTATTTTATAAAAAATTTATATATTAATTAATAAACTAATTTGTTTTTAATAATAAAAATTATTAAAATAAATTAAACTAAAAATTTGTCAATGTTGTGACCCAAGAAGCAGCTGGATCGAGGCCCAAAGAAGTTGGAGAATCATCTTATTTTGGAAGGGGAATGAGGTCAAAGAATCCACCTACTTGGCATGCAGATTACGTAAAGAAATGACCACTGGTCCTATGTCAACTCAGAGAATAACGGCACACGCGTGGAGTAATAGTTTTCCTTTTATTAGGCGATGAATTATGTGAGTTGGTTATGGAATTTGTTAGATGAAATTTGTTCTCTCTCTCATCCTTATTCCCTCGATATTTCTCATCTCTTCCTTCTGGAATTGCCCTGCAAATTCTGCAGATTCATTGTAATCAGTTCACTGTTGAATCAATTACAAACATTTCCTTTGATCACTTGCTCTGCTTTTGCTTGTTCACTGTTGCATTGCTAGCTATTGCTTTCACTGGTGCTTTCATTGACTCCCGATTGAGATGATGGGATCTGGAAATGAACATCAAACTCGCCTAAAAGTTATGGATGATAGCATCAAAACGTTGGCTGAATCGCAGGCGGGTCCCCGTCGCGATATGGAGGCTCACAGCTCAGAGCTACGTGCTGACATTGATAGCTTGAAGATCATGCTTCAAGACGTGCTGGCTCGTCACTCCTTACAGCCTCCCTCTCCGCCTCCAGATGCTCGCCAGCCACCTGATCGTCCACCCATGGATCATCATAAGCCGGCTCCCATTCAGATGGCTCGCTTCTCCGGCGACAATGCCGATCGTTGGGTTTTACAGGCGGAACGGTAGTTCGATTTCTATCAGATTCCACTGGGGGACAGGGTCACCATCGCCTCCTTCTATTTCGAGTCCGCAGCAGCCGATTAGTATGATTGGTTGTATCGGAACGGTACTCTAACGGGATGGCGAGAATTCACAGCTTCCCTTTTGCTCCGATTCCGTCCAAGGGAATTGGAAGAGCCCGAGGGGCTTTTGGCTAAAATCCAGCAGGCCACGACCGTAGAGGAATATCGGGCCCGTTTCGAGTCGATTATGAATCGTACGGTTCCTCTTCCGGCCCGCTTCACGACTCATTGTTTCATCTCTGGATTACGGGCTGACATCAAGGCTTTAGTTCTGGTCCACAGGCCCACTTCGTTGGAGGAGGCAATGTCACTGGCCCAAACTCATGAGCAACGAATTATTTTTGAAAAAGGGCTTCTGAAACCAGCCCTAGGTAAGTCCAAACCGTTGCTCCCCAACCCTCCATAGAAACCTTTTCCTTCACTGATGGCCACTCCTTTCCCTGCACAGTCGACGACAGCCACTCTTTCCGGCGGTTCTAGGGTACCGTTTCGTCGTCTTTCTTCTGCCGAGGCCGCCCATCGCCGTGCCAAAGGCTTGTGTTTTCACTGTGAGGAGCCTTATTCTTGGGACCACAAGTGCAAGAATAAGCCCTAATTGCTTTTGCTTGAAGAAGATTTGGAGCCACCCGACACCCTACCGTTACCCACGCCCGATGCACCCGATTCACCTTCCGGTTCAGTTGCTGCAATGGACACCACTCAGTCCGCGATATCTTACAATGCTTTAGCAGGCGGTTGTTTAGCCTCTACTCTTCGTTTTCAGGCTTCGATTAACGGTCACTCGGTTCAGGTTTTGTTAGACGGGGGTAGCACCCACAACTTTGTGCAAACCAGGGTTACTAATTTTTGAATTTGCCGGTTTCGCCTACATCGTCTTTCTCGGTTTTGGTTGGAAATCGTGAGAAATTGCAGTGTGTTGGGGTTGTTCGGTCCGTTGCGTTGGTGATTCAGGGCCAGACTATCTGGGTTGATTTCTATGTACTGCCAATTCAGGGTTGGGACTTGGTTTTGGGTGTTTCTTGGTTAGCAACTCTCGGTCCGGTAGTAATGGATTTCGCAGACTTGTTGTTCGAAGTTTCAAGACTGAGGACGATCGGTTCGTTGGATCGAACAACAACACCTCTGTGCAACCGATTCAGGTTTAACGACTTGCGTCGCTTAAACCACATCAGCTATCGCGAATATTATAGAATTGAGCTTTGCACTGATCAGCCAACCCAGTCCGATACTTTTTCTGCTGAGATTGAATCCGTACTTTCAACTTTCGAGGACATGTTCAAGAAGCCATGGGGCTCGCCTCCGCGCCGCCATCAGGACCATGCCATTCACTGCTACTGAAAATAACCGTCAATGTTAAACTATATCGCTACCCTCATTTTCAGAAGCATGAAATGGAAAAGCTAGTCTCCGAAATGTTGCTCGAGGGTATAATCCAGCCGAGTACCAGTCCTTTTTCTTCCCCGGTGTTGCTGGTGTAGGAAAATCCCGGTGTGAGCATCACATGCCCACGGTGCGGAAAACAAAATTTTTTTTGTTCCGGGACCTTCCCGAAAGCCAGGATCCATGTGTATATATATAACAAACTCAAACCGAACGACCAAAGGAGACCGTCTCTAACGGTATCCACGCAGAGATCGGAGAACCTAACCGGGACAAACCCTTTGACCCGGGAATAGCTAGAATAAATTAAAGACTGCTAGATCTTACCTTTGTTCTATGGAGAGCTTGGAGTCACGATGGAACTTGGAGGAACTTGAAGATTGGAGAAGATGATCTTGATGAAAGATGAAGAAGAGATCAAAACCTTAGGATTTTAGAAACTCTTTCTCAAAACCCACGATCTCTCCTCCTTTCTCACACTTAGGTTTTCACAAAACCTCCTTCTTATTCTTCATCCACGATCATCCTCCTTTCCATTTCTCCATAAGTCTTCATTAAAGATGAAGAAGAGATGATTATCGTGTATCTATGAAAAGGAAGCATGAAAAACCATTTTTCTCATCCACTCTCATCTTTCAACGACCATCATCACTTACTTTCTTCTATTTTCCATTTGTCTTTAATGTAATTAAAGACATTAAATGCAAGGAGAAAACCTTTCCACGTTTCCTTCATATATATATATATATATAAAAAGCTTAATGATAAAGCTTCCTCCTCTCCATCTTCCACGTATATACATATATATATATATATATTAATTAATTCTTTAATTAATTATATATATATATATAAATAAATGTGAAGTGGTCCACCACACTAGAATTCGGTCCTACCGCCTCAATGGTCTCTAGATGAGAAAACCCACCGAAAACGGTTTTCAGTAATATCGATGTCGCGATCTCATCGGGACATATCTCGATCTCATCGGGATCCATTTAATCCGATTGCTCTCCTTTTATTGGAACTCAGACACTCTTATGCGTGTGACCCATTAGGTTCCCGGTTATGTTGACCACTTAGATTAACACTTAATCCAAGCAAGTCATGAGCGGTATCTAGCAACACATCATGACCCCCAATTGACCGGAAAGTAATTGGTTTGACGAATGAACATATATTCATCATGGATCATATCACGAACCTTTTCATAGACAATTACCGTGCAATTCGTCCTTTCGCACCATGCTATACCCCACTTGGTTATGAGTATGGGCAATGTGTCAACTCTCACTAGACTGACTATGTCAAATCTAGTCCAAGTGATATCGCTTCTTGTCCGGGACTCATTACTTAATATGTCATCAAGACACTCTTCATGACATATGTGCTCGACCGAGACTTTCAAGTAATGACCCCGACAAGAGGCCGTGGGTATCATCTTCGCTATCACAAGTGGTGAATCCTTTATTGGCTACTCAATTTCCTTCAATACCTCAAGTCGCACCCAAGCACCACCCGATGAGCGACCTCTCGTAAGGCAACAAGGAATGGAGTCAAACGTAATCAAGATTCAAGATATCCTCGAGCACCTCAAGTCTAAGGATACTTGCACCATTGCTATGATGAGATTATCACCGACATTAGAATAGACATCCATTTGATGATCTCATGGCAGTCATCCAATGTACTTACTACCTCTAGTAAGCATCCACATCTCTACCCTAAATATCTCATATTTACGCTTCGAGATCCACCGCTGATCAAATCAAGGAGCATGAGATGTGCTAGTCTTTCCGGATTACCGATGTTCGGCCTCAAGAATCCTATGACTAGGATAATTTAGATAATGACATAATTGCACATGATAGGAATCTCGAGAGTCGATCACATCATAATTTCCTTCATGCTATGTCATATATCATGGACTTCATTAATTTGATTACAGATCTATATCGGTTCATAAATAATGAACAACAAATTAATGAAATATGCCTTTCTTTATTTATTCATAAAGAGGCGTACACAAATTTGTACAAAATGCGCTAAAGGCGATTGCCTTTAGGGCACTACTCTAACAATCTCCCACTGACCTAAAGCCAATCGCCTTGATATCTAATACCATAAAGTAGTACATGAGAATCAAAACTCTTTTGTGACAATGGCTTCGTCAACGGATCGCAATATTCGCTCGGTGGGAACTCTCTCGATCCGACATCACCACGCCCCTATGATCTCCTTATCAAATGATATCTGCGAGTACGTGTTTGGATCGTTGATGAGACCTTGGTTCCTTCGCTCGCGCAATAGCCCCATTATTGTCACAATACAACCAGATGGGCCCATCATCGCTAGAACCACACCAAGTTCAAGAATGAACTTTCGATCCAAACGGCTTCCTTTGTCGCTTCGAATCGCAATGTACTCGCCTCGGTTGTTGAATCGACATCATCTCTTGTTTGAACTCTTCCAACCGATCGCCCATTGCTCAGTGTGAATACATAACCTGATTGGGATTTGGAATCATCCTTATCGATTGAAAATCGCATCATCAGATACCCGCCACTGAGATCTCCATCCCCATATATCAAGAAAACATCCTTAGTCCTTCGCAAGTACTTAAGGATATTCTCGATACCACCCAAATGACCCTCACCAGATCCGATTGGTATCTGCGTCGAACACTTAGAGCATATGATACATCGGGTCTCGTACATAGCATAGCATACATGATAGATCCTACCACGATGCATATGAGATCATATCCATGCGCATCCTCTCATCTTATTTCTTAGACACATAGATTTCGAGAGTGTTATCCCATGAGTCACGGAAGGTACCCCTCTTCGATTGCTCCATGCTAAACCTCTTTAGTATCTTGTCTATGTCGTTGATTGTGAAAGACCAAGCAACCTTTTGATCTATCTCTATAGATCCTTATCCCAAGGATATAAGTTGCTTCACCAAGGTCTTTCATGGCAAATTGTTTGACAACCAAATCTTGGTGATTGCGAAGATAGAGACATCGCTTCCTAGTAATAATATGTCATCCACATATAACACAAGGAATACGATTGCAGTCCTATTGACCTTCTTATACACATAGTATTCATCCGAATTTTGTGAGAAACCAAACTCTTTGATTACCTCATCAAACGGATATTCCAACTCTGGATGCTTGCTTCAATCCATAGATGGATTTCGAAGCTTGCATACCTTTTCGCCATCATAGAGGTGAAGCCCTCAGTTGTGTCATATACACATCCTCGCCTAGATTTCCATTTAGAAAAGTCGTCTTCACATCCATTTGCCATATCTCATAATCATAATGAGTGGCAATGGCTAGGAGTATTCTAATGGATTTAAGCATTGCTCATCGGGTCAAGGTCTCGTCGTAGTCAACTCCTTGTCTTCGGCGAAAACCTTTAGCCACAAGCCTTGCTTTATAGGTAATTACATTACCATCCATGTCGGTTTTCTTTTGAAACCCATTTGCACCCTATGGGTTTGATTCCTTGGTGCCTCAACCAAAATCCATACTTGGTTTTCATACATGGAATCCATTTAAACTTGCATGGCATGAAGCCATTTTCGAGACTCAACTCTTCGTAACCTCTTCATAGGTGGTAGGCTCATCATCTTCTATGAACAATACGTCATTCTGCTCATTCACGAAATCCATATCTCTAGAACAGAGCGTATCCTACGTGACTACTTAACTTCGTGTGTTGTAGAAGGTTGAATCATTACTTCATCTGTATGAGTTACAGTTTGAGTTGAGCGATTGATCTGCGCTGCTCGAGCATCCTGAACTTCTTCAAGCTCAATTTTGCTCCCACCGCCTTCTTGTAAAAGAAACTCTTTCTCTAAAAGACAGCATGCTTCAAACAAACACCTTTTGTTCTTCAAAGAAGGTAGAATTGATATCCCATTGTTTCTTTAGGATATCCTACTAACAAACACTTGTCGACTTTGCATCAAGTTTATCCGACCGAGTCCGCTTCACATAAGGTGACAACCCCAAACTTTCAAATGAGTAAGATAGGTCTTTTGTTAGTCCACATCTCATATGGAGTAACATCAACTATCTTTGATGGAACTCTGTTTAGCAAGTAAACAATTGCCTCGATTGCATACCCCAAAAGGATTTTGGTAACTTTGCAAAGCCCATCATTGATCGTACCATGTCTAACAAGGTTGGATTTCTCCTTTCGCCACGCCATTATCTTTGTGGTGTGTAAGGAGGAGTCCATTGAGATAAAATCCCATTATCTACGAGATAATCCAAAACTCTTGGTCTAAGTATTCCCCACCACGATCGATCGTAATGTCTTGATACTTTTCCTAAGTTGGTTTTCTACTTCATTTTGAATTGTTTGAACTTTTAAATGCTTGATTTGTATCTCATCGAGATCTGGTACCCATATCGAGAATAGTCATCGATAAAGGTAATGAAGTAAAGATAACCACTTCTAGCATGGATGGACATCGGACCACATACATCCGAATGTATTAGGTCTAATACTCCATCGCTTCGTTCACCCTTTCCTTAAAGGGTAACTTAGTCATCTTGCCTAATAAACAAGATTCGCATGTGTCATATGATTCATAATCAAATAACCCTAAACTACCACTCTTATGGAGCTTAGCTATCGTCTCTCATTTATATGGCCAATGCGATAATGCCATAAGTAAGTTGATTTTAAATTATCTCGCTTATGTCTTTTCATGTCATTGACATTCATAATTGGATGTGACATATCTAATATGTAAATTCCATTGCATAATGTACCAGACCATAAAGCATTCCATTCAAACTAATAGAACAACCATTGTTACTAAAAGTCAAATGGAAACCAATTTATTTAAACAAGAAATGCATAATATGTTCTTTGTTAATACAGTACAAAATAACATTCATCCAATTTGATTACAAGCCCACTAGGGAGTGACAAAAAGTAAGTGCCTACGGCTAATGCAGCAACTCTTGCTCCATTTCCCACACGCAAGTCTAGTTCTCCTTCACGAGTCGCTCATCGTCCCCGAGGCCCCGTGATATCATTGCATATGTGTGAGCCACAACCGGTATCTAATACCCATATGTTATGATTAGAAACAGTATTAACCTCAATGACAAACATACTTGAAGAAGTCGAGGCATCTGATGCCTTCTTCTGCTTCAATTCATCTAGATAGACTTTTAGCCCGCCCGGTGGCGGTCTTGCCACAATGGAAGCAAGTTCCTTTGGTGCGCCTCTTTGGTTTTCTTCTTGGCTGCACTTCCTTTGGTTTCTTAGACCTTTTCTTTTTTAGATTCTTTTCTTTGAACCAGAAGAAGAGGATGCCACCATATTCACTAGCCTATGATAAACTTTCTGATCCTCATCAAAAGCATCAACAGCAAGTGAATCAGGAAGTGGAACATGTAGGACATAGCCCAGTTCCTCAGATCTGAGAACAATTCTCAGATTTCTCAGCCAATCAAGAAAATTAGGTCCAGTTAATTAGTTCGAGTCCATTAGTGAGCGCTAGTTCACACTGGAGGTCATCTTCAAACAACCTAAAGGGATATAGGGATAGAGAGAAAGAATGTTAGAATAGGAATAGATGCATAATCATAAGGACTTGCATGATATGCATATGGCTCCCACTAGTTTCATAGAATCCATTACCCTCATAACGAATCCAAGAAAAATTATGACATAATGTCCTAGTGGGTCGATATCCGACATTCCAAAAAATGACCTTGGGTTTGCCCAACAAGCCACCTTAGTTCAATCGGTAGGTATCGGTCATACCAATTGCATCATAGATAGATATCCGACATTCCTAAAATGACCTTGGGTTTGCCCAACAAGCCACCTTAGTTCAATCGGCAGGTATCAATCATACCATTTCCATCTTAGGTGCAACTATCGACTAGTGCTATTAATTTTGATGTATGCACACATTGGGTTATCAACTCTTGATACGTGTACATCGATGTACACTACCCAATTCGCCTCTGTCCACGTTGACCTTGAGTTTGCTCAACAAATCAACGCTTCTAGTGAAAACCCACCCATTAATCCGAAAATCTCATTTTCCATGGTTCAACATATCCAGTATAGAGTGAGCTTGGGTTTGCCCAACAACCCAACTCTATAAGAACTCTGGTTCTCCCATATTAATGGAAGGCGTTAGTTTTCATATGATTTGAGGGTTTTCAGGTCTCATCTTCTTCTTCTCCAAGCCGTAGGGTTATAGTCACTATCACTATATGGAATGATTTAGGGCATATGATCAATCACATTGAGTTTATACCTAAAATCATCCATCATCCCTCCTTTGCATGTTATAAGTCGACTTGTGTATGTATAAGTCGACTTATGCCTCTGTGTAAGTCGACTTATGCATGTGTAAGTCGACTTGCAGTAATCGTGCACGGACAAGTCGACTTGTTCCATTGTGCAAGTCGACTTATGCGTCTACAGTGCACGGACAAGTCGACTTGTACATTGTGTAAGTCGACTTATCCAAGAGAAATTGCTATCTAATCGGATAATTTCTCAATCCGTGTAGTTCAAATTCACAACACCAAGTCTAATACACATTATTATGATGTACCAATGAAACACTTTCATTGTTGCTTACCATATATAGTCAAACTATATATGAAGAATTTGAAATCGGTGAATATACTGTTATTCACTTGGATTTCCAAATAATTCGAGAATATCAAATTATCAACCTAAGTATCTCTAGGTAGTCTACACTTTATCAAGACTACTTTGGCACTTGTCACAAAATTTGTGACGGCCAAAACAATCAAGATAAGGGAATATACTAACGAGACGCTAATGAGACACATTTGACATCCGAAAATTATTTGGAAACCTAATTTCAAAAAATTCATTTAGGAAAGCATACAAAATCAATGTAACACATTTTTAATCACATTAAAAATGATCCAAGGCATTGGAACTGAAATCTACACAATTTCTTAGTTCAAACAAAACAACTCTAGCAACTTTCTCAAAACTGCCAAGCTCTATGTTTTGCTTGAAAAACCCATTGATACAATTTCAATAAATTCTAAGAAAATTAAAGAGGTTACTAAATGTTCCCAACATGCTCCATGAATTTTTTCAGGATTTATTTCCATCAAAAACTCATTCAATCTCAGCAACAAAGCCAATGCAAAATCTGTGTTCCTTAACACAGCTATTCCCAGCAGCACACAATAAATTCTCAAATAAATAGTAAATCACCTCGAAAACATTTTTCCATCCACATAGACATTTATAAACATCTTAGGGACATGTAGCTGAAAGAAAATCCGAAAAAACATTTTTTTACAATTTATTCTCGAATTTATATGCATGCCTGTTCATAGAATGTGTAAAAAGACAGCACCCAGCACATTAGGGAATAAATTAACAAAACCATATCAAATCACATTGATAAATTCCGGGCTTCCACAGACATATGCAACAACATCTTGTGAACATATCTGGGAAAGAAAATTTCGAAAACTATATCTCATACTGAATTCGAAATTCAACACATACAACATGCATCATCATCACAAGCTATAGCAACTCCGACCTAGTCATGGTTTCGTTGTTATATACGACACAAGTGGCTTTGATACCACTGTAGGAAAATCCCGGTGTGAGCATCACATGCCCACGGTGCGGAAAACAAAATTTTTTTATTCCGGGACCTTCCCGAAAGCCAGGATCCATGTGTATATATATAACAAACTCAAACCGAACGACCAAAGGAGACCGTCTCTAACGGTATCCACGCAGAGATCGGAGAACCTAACCGGGACAAACCCTTTGACCTGGGAATAGCTAGAACAAATTAAAGACTGCTAGATCTTACCTTTGCTCTATGGAGAGCTTGGAGTCACGATGGAACTTGGAGGAACTTGAAGATTGGAGAAGATGATCTTGATGAAAGATGAAGAAGAGATCAAAACCTTAGGATTTTAGAAACTCTTTCTCAAAACCCACGATCTCTCCTCCTTTCTCACACTTAGGTTTTCACAAAACCTCCTTCTTATTCTTCATCCACGATCATCCTCCTTTCCATTTCTCCATAAGTCTTCATTAAAGATGAAGAAGAGATGATTATCGTGTATCTATGAAAAGGAAGCATGAAAAACCCTTTTTCTCTTCCACTCTCATCTTTCAACGACCATCATCACTTACTTTCTTCTATTTGCCATTTGTCTTTAATGTAATTAAAGACATTAAATGCAAGGAGAAAACCTTTCCACGTTTCCTTCATATATATATATATATATATATAAAGCTTAATGATAAAGCTTCCTCCTCTCCATCTTCCACGATATACATATATATATAAATAAATGTCAAGTGGTCCATCACACTGGTTGGTCCCACTGCCTACCGGGTCCCAGATGGGAAAACCCACCAAAACGGTTTTCAAGAATATCGATGTCGCGATCTCATTGGGACATATCTCGATCTCATCGGATCCATTTAATCCGATTGCTCTCCTTTTATCGAACTCGTCCAAAACTATTTTACTGAGTTCTCCGAGACACTCTTATGCGTGTGACCCATTAGGTTCCCGGTTATGTTGGGCACTTAGATTAACACTTAATCCAAGCAAGTCATGAGCGGTATCTAGCAACACATCATGACCCCCAATTGACCGGAAAGTAATTGGTTTGACGAATGAACATATATTCATCATGGACCATATCACGAACCTTTTCATAGAAAATTACCGTGCAATTCGTCTTTTCACACCATGCTATACCCCACTTGGTTATGAGTATGGGCAATGTGTCAACTCTCACTAGACTGACTATGTCAAATCTAGTCCAAGTGATATCAGTTCTTGTCCTGGGACTCATTATTTAATATGTTACTGAAGACACTCTTCATGACATATGTGCTCCGGCCAGAGACTTTCAAGTAATGACCCTGACAAGAGGCCATGGGTATCATCTTCTGCTATCACAGAAGTGGTGAATCCTTTATTGGCTATTCAATTACCTTCGAATACCTCAAGCTGTACCAAAGCACCACCCTATGAGCAACCTCTGTAAGGCAACAAGGAATGGAGTCAAAACGCAGAATCAGTATCCAAGATATCCTTGAGCACCTCAAGTCTAAGGATACTTGCACCATTGCTATGATGAGATTATCACTGACATTAGAATAGGACATCCATTTGATGATCTCATGGCAGGTCATCCAATGTACTTACTACCTCTAGTAAGCATCCACATCTCAACCCTAAATATCTCATATTTACAGTTTCTGAGATCCACTGCTTGATCAAATCAAGGAGCATGAGATGTGCTAGTCTTTCCAGATTACCGATGTCCAGTCTCAGTAATCCTATAACTAGGGATAATTTAGATAATGACATAATTGCACATGATAGGAATCTCAATAGTGTGATCACATCATAATTTCCTTCATGCTATGTCATATATCATGGACTTCATTAATTTGATTACAGATCTATATTAGTTCATAAATAATGAACAACAAATTAATGAAATATGCCTTTCTTTATTTATTCATAAAGACTGTACACAAATTTGTACAAAATGCGCTAAAGGTGATTGCCTTTAGGGCACTACTCTAACAGCTGGTTCGAAAAAAGGATGGCACGTGGAGATTTTGCGTGGACTACCGCGCGTTGAATGCTATCACAGTGCGAGATCGTTTTCCCATTCCCACGATTGACGAGCTTTTCGATGAGCTTTTCGGAGCTAAGTATTTCTCTAAGCTCGATTTACTTGCGGGTTTCCACCAAGTTAGAGTTTGATCCGAAGATGTTGCTAAAACTGCATTCCGTACTCACGATGGGCACTTCGAGTTCCTCGTCATGCCGTTTGGATTATCTAACTCACCTTCGACCTTTCAGGCCCTTATGAATGAAGTATTTCGTCCGGTTCTCCGAAAGTTTGTATGGATTTTTTTTACGACATACTCGTTTACAGCCCCGATCGGCCCACTCACTTGGACCATTTACTCGTGGTTCTCTCTCTATTACGCAGTAACAACCTGGTCGCAAAGCGTAGTAAATGCTTATTTGGCCATCCCTCGATCGGGTATCTTGGGCACATAAACAGTGGCTCATACCTTGCACAGTCAAGGAAGTCCGCGGATTCCTTGGTTTGGCCGGATACTATCGTTGTTTCATTAAAAACTTCACCTCAATTGCTGGCCCGCTCACTGATCTTCTTAAGAAAGATAATTTTCACTGGTCAGATGCTACAACTGCAGCCTTCGATCAGCTTAAGGAGTTGTTGAGTAATGCCCCTGTTTTAGGCCTCCCCGACTTTCAGCAGCCCTTCACTGTTGAGACAGACGCCTCCAGCTCCGGTATAGGTGCCATTTTGTCTCAGAACGGTCATCCAATTGCATATTTCAGTCAGCAACTTAGCGCTAGAATGCAACAAGCATCGGCCTATCAACGCGAGATGTATGCAATTATGCAAGCTATTACGAAGTGGCGGCAATATTTGTTAGGGCGAAAGTTTACGGTTGTTACGGACCAGCAACCACTTAAGAGTTTGACAGAACAGACGATTCAAACTCCTGATCAACAACGGTGGCTCAATAAACTTGTTGGGTATGATTTTGATATCGTGTATAGGCCTGGTAAGCTTAATAATGCTGCTGATTCTTTGTCTCGCACACCAGCCCCTACTTTCCTTGCTCTGTCGACAGTTGAATTTGATTTTATAGCTGAACTTCGTCGGATTAATTTGCAGCATCATGAATTAATTACTCTGCAGCAACGGTTCCTCCATGCCCCCGATAGCACGCCTGGGTTTCTGTTCAAAGATGGACTACTTCTGTTCCAGGGATGACTTGTTGTACCGACTGACTCACCATTAAAACAACACCTTCTTTCTGAGTTTCACTCCTCGACAGTTGGAGGACATGCAGGTATCACTCGAACCTTTCACCGACTAGCTTCGAATTTCTACTGGAAAAACATGCGAGCTGATGTTACAGGTTTTGTCCGAAACTGCCATGTGTGTCAGCAAATGAAGGTTGAAGCATTAAGTCTTGGGGGTTTGCTGCAACTGCTGCCTATTCCCGAGGGTGTATTTGAGGCAGTTTCGATCGATTTCATTACCGGGTTGCTGCCGTCTAAAGGGAAGACCGTTATAATGGTAGTGGTGGATAGGTTGTTGAAGTATGGGCATTTTGCGAGTCTTCCCACCAACTTTTCTAGCTTGACAATGGCTGCTACATTCATTCAGGAGGTTGTTCGCTTACATGGGGTGCCTAAGGAGATTGTGTCCGATAGGGATGTCTGTTTCCTAAGTGAGTTTTGGAAGGAGCTTCACCGTTTACAGGGCACAACTTTAAAGATGAGCACATCCTACCATCCGCAAACCAATGGTCAAACTGAAGTCCTTAACAAGTGTGTTGAGATGTATCTTCGGTGTTTTGTGGCTGATAATCCTTCTAGCTAGCTGCAATTTTTTCCATGGGCGGAATTTTGGTACAACACCTCCTTTCAAACTTCGGCAAAAATGACTCCCTTCGAGGTTTTGTATGGGCGCAAACCTCCCACTATTGCACGTTATGTGCGCGATGCGATTGGTAATTCCTTGGTTGAGGCACAACTGCTGGACCGTGACAGAGTATTGACTGAGCTGCGTGATAACCTCACCAAAGCATAGAACCGAATGAAAACATTTGCCGACAAGAGTCGTCGTGAGGTAGTGTTTCAGGAAAATGATTGGGTTTATGTCAAGTTGCAACCGTTTAGACAAAATTCCATTCGATTGCAGCGCCATAGTAAGCTTGGTCGACTTTATTTTGGCCCTTACAAAGTCTTGTCTCGAGTTGGTGACGTGGCATATAAGCTTGAATTGCCGGCTTCTGCACAAATTCACCCTGTCTTTCATGTTTCCTTGTTGAAAAAGTGTGTTGGTGACCCCGATCAGCAGGTAACTCCTTTACATATGGTTGATTCGTCTATGACCTTGTGTTCTTCACCACTATTGAACCTTGAGGACAAGGTATCTTTTGATGGGGAGGGTATTGTTGTGACCCAAGAAGCAGCTGGATCGAGGCCCAAAGAAGTTGGAGAATCATCTGATTTTGGAAGGGGAATGAGGTCAAAGAATCCACCTACTTGGCATGCAGATTACATAAAGAAATGACCACTGGTCCTATGTCAACTCAGAGAATAACGGTGCACACGTGGAGTAATAGTTTTCCTTTTATTAGCTGATGAATTGTGTGAGTTGGTTATGGAATTTGTTAGATGAAATTTGTTCTCTCTCTCATCCTTATTCCCTCAATATTTCTCATCTCTTCCTTCTGGAATTGCCCTGCAAATTCTGCAGATTCATTGTAATCAGTTCACTGTTGAATCAATTACAAACATTTCCTTTAATCACTTGCTCTGCTTTTGCTTGTTCACTGTTGCATTACTAGCTATTGCTTTCATTCAATATTTCAATAAAAATTATTTCAATATCTTGCGCAAATATGATGTAATAATACTACAAGCAGAGGATTCAAATTCGCGACATAGAGCAACACAGGATAAAACCCGGCGTTTCTCATATCATTTAATCCAAAAAGCCCTTATGAAGTTAAGTGCATCAAATCACTTAAACAACCCAGTTTCTTAATCTCTTTTGCCTCTTCCTCATAATGGCCAACCTTCATCTCTATACTGTTGTTGGGAGGTGGAGTAAACAAACCTTCTGACGAAGGGCCTGTTGCTGCTTTTGTTTTTCACATGAACTTTTGTGCTTGAAGAGATTGTAACAGCTGCTCGAGTTCGTTCACAAAGTCCACTGCACCTCCTGTAATAATGCTTGGTCACCCATTTTGAGCATGAAAAAGAAATTACGCACCGTTTTCAAAGTTTATGAGAGACCATGTTGCTCGTATAAAAAAAAATAACGCAAGATCAAATTTAAGCGCAACAAAAAAATTTAAACTTTTTCATAAAATTAACTTTAACAAAATTTAATTAGAAACATAAAATAAGATATTAACAAAGCTATACTAACTTGTTTCGATTTCTTGTTATAATTTCTTGTTTCTTTGAATCCATGAATTCAGGAGTTATTCAATCGTCCGACCTTTAATGGTATTCATAGATCTATTTAAGAAAAAACTCAAATCTCATTTGAGAAGAAAAATATAAGAAGTGCTAGCTCTAAATTTTTCCTTTTATATGAAAATTTTATTTTTCATATTCTTGGATTTTGTTAAAATTACAACTAAATTCAAACTTTAATTATAATTATGAGTTAATCCTTATAAGATCAAATATCACATATCAATCTTAAAGTTTTTAAAACTTCTCAATTAAGTCCAACTTAATTCAAATTTCACTTTCTCCTTTGTAAATCTTTTGTGTGATCCATTAGGTTCTTAATATGTTGACCACGATTATAGATTATAATTATAATTCATAACTAGAATAAGATAAATTAAAACCCTTTAATTTATCTTTAATTCCTTAATTAAATAATTATAATAATAGCTCATGATTGACGTTTAGCAACGATCATGACCATCCCAATATTAGGAATGTCAAAGTAGTTTTACTTATCATTTCTATTCATAGTTATAATATATAAATTAATTTTTCATCATCTAATGTTCTAATTAGAATTAGAATATGAAATTCGCTTCTATTTTAAATAATCCAATCATGTTCGTTCTTCCTAATTAGTAATGATTTATAATTGATATTTGAAAACAATTTTTCCAAATTTCAATTTACTCTAACCAGAGACTCCAAAAATCATTACTAATCAAGAATAACAGAACATTTTTCCTAATTACTTCAGGACAACGAATTCTTTATTGATTTACTCAAATATCTCTACATATTTTATACTATATCTAATAACTACCGAATTGAACTACTCCAAGAATAGAATATAAGTAGCATCAAAACATAGTAATTCCTATATGAGATAACTTTGATAATCACGAGCTTAAAGATCAATTATACAACCATCATAATGAGATAATCCACAGACAAATAAGTAATGTTCCATTCAGAATTCTCATGATTGGGTCAGTTCAGAAAACTTATTCTCTAATAAGTACCTATATGTTTGTTTAAGTATTACTTTCTTCATAAAAAAGAAATAGACATATGTTAGTCTAAACATTTCATCAATACCCCGTCTTGATGAAACTATAACCAGAAACATTTTGGGAATGATACAAAAGAAATTCAAATCTCATAATTATAATCACATTATAATTTCTAATTGCATAACAATTATTATAGGGATTTTATCTTTATGATTAATAATTCAAATTTAACAAATACACAAAAATAAAGTATGCCTTGTTATTAAATTAAAAATTTATATAAATAATATCAACTAAAAAATTGGTTGCAAGGGCATAAACCAACAATCTCCCACTTGCACTAAAGCCAATCGCCAATGTATCGAATACCATAGCATCCATATTTCTATCATGTCTCTTTTGAGATAAAGGCTTGGTGAGAGGATTTGCTATATTCTTTTAAGTGGGAACTTGTTCTATAAGGATGTCCTTTAGTTCCGCTATCTCCCAGATCAAATGAAACTTCCTAAGTACATACTTGGATCGTTGATGAGACCTTAGTCCTTTGCTTGTGCAATAGCACCATTGTCATTGTAGTACACTACTATCGGATTAACAATGCTAGGAACTACTCCAAGTGCAGTGATGAACTTCTTGATCCAAACTGCTTCCTTTGCTGCCTCAGAAACTGCTATATACTCAACTTCAATTATTGAATCTTTTATGGTTGGTTATTTGAAGCTATTCCAACTAACTGCACCACCGCAAAGAGTAAAAATATACCTTGACTATGATCTAGTATCGTCTTGATTAGACTAGAAACTAGCATCCGAATGACCTTGATCTTAGCTCAGTTTTTCCATAGACCAAAAAAATATCTTTAGTCCTTCTCAAGTACTTTAAGATGTTTTTCATAACCATCCAATGACCCTCATTGGGATTAGCTTGATATTTGCTTGTTATGCTCAAAGTATAAGCAATATTTGGTCTTGTATATAGCATTGCATACATGATCGATCCAATAGTCGAAGTGTATGGAACACCATTCATTCTATCTCTTTCTTTTTGTGTCTTAGGACACATGCTCTTGGAAAGATAAATCCCATATGATGTAGGTAAGAATCCCCTCTTAGAATTTTTCATGCTAAACCTCTTTAACACTTTGTCTATGTACAAGGATTGGGACAAACCAAGCAAACTCTTTGATCTATCTTAATAGATCTTTATACCTAGTATATAAGCTTCTTCTCCCATTATCATTCATGGAAAAATTCTTACATATCCATATCTTAAACGACTGGAGCATTGAAATGTCATTTTCAATAAGTAATATGTCATCCATATAAATTACTAAGAAAATCGCTGCACTCCCACTTACCTTCTTGAAAACACAAAGTTCATCAACATTTTTGATAAAATTAAACTCTTTGATTGTTTCATCAAAACAAATGTTCTAACTCTGCGATACTTGCTTCAATCCATAAATGGACGTTTGTAACTTGCATACTTGATCAGGAAATTTTTTGGATTCAAAACCTCAGATTGTGTCATATACACATCCTCTTACAAATTCCCATTGAGAAATACTATTTTGACATCTATTTGCCAAATTTCATAATCATGGTATGTTGCTACCAATAAAATTCTTATGGATTTAGGCATTGCTACTGCAAAAAAGTATCATCAAAATCAACTCCTTGTTTTTGCCTGTAACCTTTTGCCACTAACCTTGTTTTGTATGTATGTATATTTCCATCCATGTCAGTTTTTCTCTTAAAAATCCATTTGCACCTAATAGGTACTATACCTTCAGGTGCATCCACCAAAGAACATACTTGGTTAGTGTACATGGATTCCATTTCGGATTTCATGGCTTCTTTCCATTTTTAAAAATTGATGTCTGACATTGCTTCCTTAAAATCAGTAGGTTCGTCATTCATAAGTGAAGCATCATCACTTCCTTTTTCAACATGTAGATATAATATAATAGGAGGATGACGTACCCTTCTAGACCATCGCAGAATATGTGTTTCTTGAACTATTGATTGGACATTTAATGTATCAACTTGTGGCTCTTGTTCCATTTAGATGTGTGTTTGTGGTTTTAGAACTTCTCTAAGTTCCACATCACTCCCACTACTTTCTTTGAGAATTTATTATCTTTATAAGAATATAGCATGTCTTGAGACAAACATTTTTTGCTTAAGAGGATGATAAAATTGATATCCAAAACTTTCTTTTGGATACTCACAAATATGCATTTATCTGATTTAGCTTCAAGCTTATCAGAAATTACACTCTTCACGTAAGCATTACATTTTTAAAATTTCAAGTGTGACAACCTTGGTCTTTTACCAGTCCAGATTTCATATGGAGTCTTGTCAACTGATTTGGACAGAACTCTGCTTAATAGGTAAGTAGTAGTTTTAAGAGCATATCCCCAAAAGAAACTGGAAGAACTACATAATTCATCATAATTCATCACAGAACGTTCCATATCTAATAAAGTACGGTTTCTCCTTTCAGAAACTCCATTATGTTATGGAGTTCCAAGCGAAGTCCATTATGAGAGAATTCTATTATCTTTTAAGTAACTAAGAAACTCATAGTCCAAGCACTAGCTACCTTTATCAGATCTAAGTGTCTTAATACTCTTATCAATTTGTTTCTCTACTTTAAGTCTAATTCTTTGAACTTTTCAAATGCTTCAGACTTGTATTTCATTAATACACATAACCATATCTTAAATGGTCATCTGTGAATGTTATAAAATATGAAAATCCACCTCTAGCTTGAGTAGACATAGGGCCACATACATCTGAATGTATAAGCTCTAACAACTCATTAGTACATTGTCTCTTTCCATTAAAGGGAAGTTTGGTCATTTTACCCTTCAAACAAGATTCATATGTTTCATATGATTCATAATCGAAAGGATCTAAATATCTTTCTTTATGTAACTTAGTGATTCTTGTTTCATTAATATGACCTAGCTTACAAGGTCATAAATAAGAAGGATTTTGGTCACTTAATCTCCTTTTCTTGCTATTTATTTGTAGAATTGTTCTTTCAAGATCTAAATCATATAAACCATTGTAAGCATGCCAGATCCATAATAAACATCATCTTTATTAAAAGAACAACTATTATTCTTAATATTGAAAACAAATCCATTCATGTCCAAAAATGGAATAGAAATGATGTTTCTTATGATGACAGGAACATAATAACAATTATTTAGTTCAAGTATAAGACTAGAAGACAAAGCTAAACTACAAGTTCTAATAGCTAATGCAGCAACTCTTGCTCCATTACTAACTCATAAGTCCACTTCACCTTTTCTCAATGCTCTACTGTTTTTCAGTACCTGCATATTGTTACAAATGTGAGAACCACATCCGATATCTAATACCCAAGATTGTGAAACAGAAGTAGAAAGATTGATTTTAATCATAAACAAACCTAAAGTTGAAGTTTCACTCAACTTCTTTTCCTTCAAGCTAGCAAGATAAGCTTTGTAGTTCCTCTTCCAATGTCCAGCTACGCCATAATGGAAACAAATGCCCTTGTCATTCTTTTTCTTGACACCGCTTGCTGGCTTTGCTACTTTAATAGAAGCCTTCTAATTCTTGTTCTTGTTCTTCTTCTTAAGGGTTTTACCCTTATTCTGGGAAGAAGAAGAGCCGACAACAAGAATAGAACTAGATTCCTTCTTAAGGCATCCCTCAGCGGTCTTGAGCATGTTGAGTAATTTAGCCAAGGACATTTCCTTTTTGTTCATGTGGAAATTCAAAATAAATTGTGAAAAACTCGGGGTAAGTAATTGGAGCACTAAACTAATGCTTAACTAGAGGTTCACGTCATACCCTCATTGTCCTAATTTTTCAATGTAGTCAATCATCTGTAGAACATGAAGTTCCACTAATGATCCAAGAGCCATTTAACTTTAAAACAAAGCTCTTGTAGTCTCAAACCTCTCCACTTGACTCTGTGCACTAAACAACTCTTGAAGATGAAAGAACATTTTCCTTGCATTCATATTTTCATGTTGCCTTTGAAGCTCAGGAGACATGCTGGCTAACATTACATATGTCACTTACTAATATGACTTTGATAATATTCCCAATCCTCATTGGCAATATCTTGCACAAGTTCAGGTGGAAACTCAGTGTCAAGAATGTAGACATGTGCAATCCTCATTGTCATCAATATCTTGCACAACTTACACATATGCAGCGTTTTCATATAAACATCTGCAAGTGAAAAACGAAGTACACCCAATCTACCAACCATCCTACTCGTCTACTGCTTCATCATCAATCCATGACAGGGAGAAAAGGAATTAGACGTGAACAGCTCACTCGCCCATAGCTACGGGCTCTCTAAGATTCATATACATTAATTAATTTTGCAAGTTGATTTATACCTAATTACAATTAATTAATTATACCAACACTATATTATTCTTACGAATTATGCACGAATTATTTGCAATTTTTTTTTGTAAATTTTAATTTTAATTCTATTTTATTATTATCAAAATTTTAATTTTGTAAAATTAAATAATTAATCGTAACCTTATAAATTTTTTAAATCATGTCCTTCCAAGTTTTTTAATTTATTAAATAATAAAATTTATAAATATTATATGAAAATACGTCATCATATTATATGAAAATATTAATATAATGTAACTCATTACATCATTCATATTAATAGAAAATTTATGTTTTTATTAGAATTATAAACTTAATCTTTGTAGAATTAAATATCTAAAATCTAAATTTTTATAAGAATATTCAACGAAATATTAAGATAAATAATATTTATACCCTTATAATTTTTGAAGTCATGTCCTCATAAATTATTTTACATATAAGCAGTTAATACTAAACAACTAATTTTACCAAACTAAACAAATAATTTTACCAAATATCAAATAACAAATGACTAATACAATCCATTAATAAAATCACTAATAGCTAATGTAATCAACTAAATGCTAAACAGCTGAAGTTTAAAAGAAGCAATGATAATCATAATTACATGCAATGTTTTAAAAGACATGTTAGAATTTAAATCGACAAGTTAAAAATTTTTAAGTTGGTTCAACTGCTATTACATATAGTTTTAAGACTTAAAATTAAATAAAATTTAAAATATAAAATATAATTAAAATTTTAGTAATTATTTATAAAATTTATAATTTAATTAAAAATTTAATGAAAATAATTAATTTTATTTTATAAAATTTATATATTAATTGATAAACTAATCTAAATTATTAAAATAAATTAAACTAAAAATTGAATATTTCAATATTTTTACAATCTGGTTCATACATTATAAGCTAAGTTGAGTGAGTGGGTTTTGTATTTTCTTCTCTTCTCTTTCTTAACATTGATAATATTAAACATCTTTACTTTACCAAAAATTAGGTAATAGGTGCGACTCACTATTTAATACTTATCAATGTCTTGAAAATTAGAATAAAGATCATATTTAACCTTTAGGTTTGCAGCTCTGACAAATTTATATATGACGATAGTTTTCTGTCAAGTTGACCTGATACATATTTATAATATCTTAACAAATAGTGAGTTCTACAGTTTTATGGCCATTGGAATAATACTTGTGCAATTCTGATGTAATAATACTACAAGAAGAGGATTCAAATTCGAGACATAGAGCAACCCAGGATAAAACCCGGTGTGATGCGCATGGCGCTCTGTACCCACGTGCTTTAATTTAGTGTTGTTACCCCCTTGTGTAATCAAAAGAAAAAAAAACCCGGTGTTTCTCATATCATTTAATCCAAAAAGCCCTTATGAAGTTAAGTGCATCAAATCACTTAAACAACCCAATTTCTTAATCTCTTTTGCCTCTTCCTCATAATGGCCAACCTTCATCTGTATACTGCTGTTGGGAGGTGGAGTAAACAAACCTTCTGATGAAGGGCCTGTTGCTGCTTTTGTTTTGCACATGCACTTTTGTGCTTGAAGAGATTGTAACAGCTGCTCTAGTTCGTTCACAAAGTCTATTGCACCTCCTAAAATAGATGCTTGGTCACCCATTTTGAGCATGAAAAAGAAATTACACACCGTTTTCAAAGCTTATGAGCGACCATGTTGCTCGTATCAGAAAAAAATAACGCAAGATCAAATTTAAGCGTAACAAAAAGAATTTAAACTTTTTCGTAAAATTAACTTTAACAAAATTTAATTAGAAACATAAAATAAGATATTGACAAAGCTATACTAACTTGTTTCGATTTCTTGTTATAATTTTCTGTTTCTGTGAATCCATCAATTCGGGAGTTGTTCAATCGTCCGACTTTTAATGGTATCCACAGATCTATTTAAGAAAAAACTCAAATCTCATTTGAGAAGAAAAATATAAGCAGTGCTAGCTTCAAATTTTTCCTTTTATATGAAAATTTTATTTTAATATTCTTTGATTTTATTAAAATTACAACTAAATTCAAACTTTAATTATAATTATGAGTTAATCCTTATAAGATCAAATATCATATATTGAATCTTAAAGTATTTAAAACTTCTCAATTAAGTCCAACTTAATTCAAATTTCACTTTCTCCTTTATAAATCTTTTGTGTGTGATCCATTAGGTTCTTAATATGTTGACTGTGATTATAGATTATAATTCTAATTCATAATTAGAATCGATAAATTAAAACTCCTTTTAATTTATTTTATTTCTTAATTAAATAATTATAATCATAGATCATGATTGACGTTTGGCAACATATCATGACCATCCCAATATTAGGAATGTCAAAGTGGTTTGACTTATCATGTCTATTCATAATTATAATGTATAAATTAATTTTTCGTCATCTAATGTTCTAACTAGAATTAGAATATGAAATTCGTGTCTATTTTAAATAATCCAATCATGTTCGTTCTTCCTAATTAGTAAATGATTTATAATTTATATTTGAAAACAATTTTCCAAATTTCAATTTACTCTAACCGAGATTCCAAAAATCATTACTAATCAAGAATAATGTAACATTTTTCCTAATTACTTCAGACAACAAATTCTTTATTGATTTACTCAAATATCTCTACATATTTTATACTATATCCAATAACTACCGAATTGAACTACTCCAAGAATAGAATATAAGTAGCATCAAAATATAGTAATTCCTATATGAGATAACTTTGGTAATCTCGAGCTTAAAGATCAATTATACAACCTTTATAATGAGATAATCCATAGACAAACAAGTAATGTTCCATTCGGAATTCTCATGATTGGGTCAGTTCAGTGAACTTATTTTCTAATAAGTACCCATATGTTTGTTTAAGTATCTCCATGTTGGGACCTGATCGAATGCTAAATAGGTACAAATCGAATCGGAAGGCGAAAAATAATTGAAAACGAAAGTAGCGAAACCGAATCGAGACAAAGCAAATTGGCTCGGAGTCGAATGTAAAAAGGCATATCGGAACCAAATCGAATTCTTTATGGATTCGAAAGCAAATCGAATCAAAACAACAAACGGTTCGATTGAACGAAAATCAAATTCCGACATTCGTGAACAAATAGCGTAGAAATAACTATCGAGTTGGAAACCTAAAAACTAATCCAAACCGTAACGGTATAAATTTTTTTCTTTTTCTTATAACCATCTTTGTTCAAATTCATGCAAATCTATACTATTTCCCTTGGAAAATTTATCCTTAATCTCAAACTAATCTCAAACTACTTGATTCTTCTTATTCATCATTTTTTTCAAACTTAATAACAAATCCTATATCTTATTCTTTTCTTTTTTTTTTGTTATAAAAATTTCGGCAACGTAACGGCTGCATTTTAACCAATCCAACCCTGCAAAGGGTTTAAAATACACTTCTATATTTCTCAAATAATAACCAGTATCATCGGACCCTCCCATCCGGAATCTAAAACACATTCAAGTCATTATTCATATCCAATTCGCATTCATCACATTCATAATCATATACAATCCCCATTCATAATCGATTACATATTTATTTCCTAACCATACGCAATTTCATAATTCATCTCATCCATGGCCAAATAAAAAATCATATCTCAATTCCATAAACAATTTCATAAAATCAATCCAAAACCCAAACCAATTATATTCATATACAATTTCATAACTCAAATCAATACCTAAATCCCGAATTCATATACTTCAAACTCCATTATATACAAAATTTCATAATTCACATACATGCTGAAATAAATGCTTGAGATACATAAATGGTAATTCAAGCCATGTACAATAGTAATACCAAAATCCCAATTTAAACAAAAATACAAACGATGCAAAATCGAATAACACGTCTTGACATTCTTTCATCCGATCTCCCGCTCGAAAACCTGGAGATGGGGATGAAAGGGAGGTGAGCACAAAGCTTGTGGATAATATGCTTATAAATTGAACAATAAGCAAAAACCTGGCAAAACTCTTTTTCCCTTTATAAAACATTTTTCAACGAGAAATTCATCAATTGCTTATTTTTCAAACTTTTCACATCATTGAAAAACCTTCATAAACATATTCCAAAATTTTCATGATTGAAAAACTCAATTTCACATTACACAATTTCTCAAAAATTTTCTCCAATCATAAACAAAATTCAAATAATGAATGCATCACATAACGAACAAAATCAAAATCACATAACACTTCAAACGGTTTGGGTTGGTCCAAAACGGAACGTACTGCATAATCCCTCATAGCGGTCCTGTGCAGCCGAGAACAGAACGTACGACACCTTCCCACATAGCGGTCCGGTGTAGCAATGACTTATGGGAGTCCAAAATCGGAACTCTAGTGTCACTAGCGGGCAGGTGGGAGAAGCTTTTAATTAAAAAGAGACAGTGCACTGACTCACTTAAGGAACCTAACCAAACCCATATAACACATATTCATGCTTGAAAATCAAATTGCCCGAAGGCACATTTCAGAAACTAAATTTTTCATATCATGCCATGTTGGACCCCGATCTTTTAGTAGAATTTAGAAATATCAAATGTATGAAATGAGCGTTTTGCATATGTATTGTGTTATAGATTTGCATACTATATTGTGTTCATGAGGGTAAATTATGTGTTCTGGGTTCAGAAGAAATTCTGTATGGATCTATGATGATTTTGACTAAGATGTCTACATAGAAGTTGTAGATGACCCTTTTAGCTGTCTGACGCTATAAAGTTTGTAATTCTTGGATGTCGGAGTTAAGAAATATGATTGATGCAAGTTATGATGTTGCATAAGGTTTGTGTTTTTGTTAGCTTTGATGAATGTTTGAAATTTGTGGTTTTGATGGACCAAACGGATCAAGAATTGAGAGTTTGATGAGACAAATTTGGTGTTTGAGTTGTTATGAAGTAAATTAGCACTAGAAGAGTTGAATTTAAGAAGATATTGATTGAATATGAAGTTAAATTGGAGGTAGAAAGCATTGGAGAGGGTTGGAGGGGTCTTGGGAAGCCCCATGTCCATTAAACGGACATTCTCGGAAGAAATGGTGCACTTTGGCCCATATGTGTCCGTTAAACGGACATGCATGTCCGTTTAATGGACAGCCATGGGTCAGCTTAAGGAAATGGCAATTTTTGACCATTTTAGAGTCTTAATATAATTTTGTGGTCTTCATAAAAGGTTTAGATCTCGAAGTCTTCTTTCTAATGGTCTAAGAACGAAACATATCTTACATTTTTAGTGAAAGTTATGACAATCGCCCCAAGAGAGGTTTAAATTGATTTCGGGTGTAAACATGGTTTACTCTTTTGGGCATAACTCCTTCCTTTGATCTCCAAATGAAGTGATTCTTAAGACGATAACTTTCTAAGACATGAATATATCTCTCCATGAAATTTGGTAGTTTTTGGTTGTGAGATGAAAAAGTTTGATTGTAAGAAAGCGAGGGGGCAGTTTAAAGAGCATAATTGAGGTATAAGCACAATTGGGAATTTTAAGCATATCTTGAGCGATATAGCTCCGATTGAGGTGATTCTTACTTCAAAGCAAATTAGAGACTTAAAGATACAATTTTTACGAAGAAGTCAAGTTGTGATTTTGATTTTTGGTTAGTGTGCGCTCGCCCAATATGCGATCCGATGCCGCCGTTTTGCTCCGTTTCTGTTTTCTCTCACGCGCAAAACGCCGCTGTTTTGAAATTCCATCTGATTTTGTTATTTTCTCCCTAATCTGACCTTGTCTAATATTTTGCCTATAACTTTTTCGTCCGACATCTGATTGACTTAGTTTTTGAAGCGTTGGATTCCTAAGATAATTATCTACATTCTCAGGGTAAATTTGTATTTTTATGAGATTAAATTAAGGATGATTAATTTAATTAAAGTGAGTTGGATAATTTTTTTAACATGGTTCAGTCTTTTACGAAATTCGGGATCTGTACAGATCCAATTGAATTGTTTTCTGAGGCAAATTAAAATAGGGACATGGGGCTACAAGTCATATGAAGGAGTTGAACTTCAATTTAGCCCCTAAAATTGTCAATTTCTGAATTGAAGTTGGATTTTAGTGTTCAGTCTTGGATTAGCAAGATCTGAAAGTATTTTGGCCATAACTTTTGCTCTAGTCATCCAAATGAGGTGATTCTTGATTTGGATTAAACTAGAGAAATATGGATACAAATGTTATGAAGGATTTGAATTCCAATTTAGGCCTTAAGAGTGTCAATTTTTGGATGGAAGTAAATCACAGGAAATTGTGTTAACATAAGAGCAGTCTGAAATGTTTATAGTATAACTTTTGGTGTAGTGATTCAAATTAAATGATTTTAGTGGCGTTATGAAATTAAGACAATGAAGAACATTTCTCTAGAAGGAAGTTTTGACAAATTCCTTCAATTTTTTAGAGAGAAAAATGTCCTAAAGTGAGCATGACTTGAAATAAAATTTAAGGGCAAATTGGGAAGTTTACTTAAGTGTTAAGTTTTAAATGCTTACAAGTAAGGGCTTTTTGGTCAATTAACTTTCATTAAATGAAGGAACAAGAGGGATGCCATTTTTTAAAGGAGCAAGGCCGAAACTTAAGGGAGAAAACAAAGGAAAGAAAGAAGAGAAATAAGAAGAGAGGGAGAATGAAGCTTTCGGTGGAGAGGAGATAAAGGAAAGAAGAAGAGAGGGTTTAGGGTTTCGAAATTTCATGGGTGTCTAGGATGATTTTTCGTTGATTTCAAGAGGAAAAATAGGGAAGAGGATGAAAGCTTCCCATGGGGTTTTGAAAATCTGAAAATATATGAAGAAGAAGGTAAGAGCATTTTTTGATCTTTGAGTTCTTAGTAAATTTTTGGTTTAGATTACTTGAAATTGGTATGGGTTTGTTAATGATAAGCTCAATTTTGATGTTTATGCCTTAGGTTATATTTAATGTTAGATGAAAAATTGAATAGGGTTTATGTTGTGAATTAGGGAAAATTAAGGAAAGGCCTTGGATAAATTGAAGCATTGGACAAGCTTCAAGCACGAAATTGAGGTGGGTAACATGTTTATTTTTCGAATTATAAGTTATTTATGATTTTTTCGAAAATTCATGAAGTGAAATTACGAAATTTTTTATTTATATTTTTGAATATTAAAGAAAGAAGGTATTGAATTGTACTATTTCCGAATGTTTTGGAAAATTGTACAAGTTTTTGATAAATTAAAGAATTTTTGAAATTATGGAAATTGTTATAAAAGTTAGAATTATTGTTTAAAATGTTTGTGATAAATTGTTAAAATTTCTGAAATTCTTTATGCTTGAAGGATTTTATTATTTATGAATTGATACATTTGTTACATCTTTATGAATTATAAAAAGTGTTGCATTATGTGTTTATAAATGGTTGTGAATTGAATATGATTTTGTTTGTTATGTGAATGATTGAGGATTTGTGATTGCATTTAAATTGTTATATGAATTCATGTGAATGTGAATGTGTTAAGTATGACACAATGTGAAAAACAAGATTTTAAAATCTGCCTTCGGGCAATTCGATTTTCGAGTATGATTATGTGATATGTGGGTTTAGTTAGGTCCCTTAAGCTAGAGTCAGTGCACTGGTCTCGATTTTAATAGGCTTCTCCCGCCTGCCCGATAGTGACATTGGAGCTCCGATTTCGGACTCCCATAAGTCACGGCTACACTGGACCGCTATGCATGAAAGTGTAGTATGTTCTGTTCACGGCTGCACAGGACCGTTATGCGGGAATGTGTAGTACGTTTCGTTTTGGACCGACCCAAACTGTTTTGTTATGTTATGTGTTTTTGGTTTGTGTATATTGTGATGCATTTCATGTTTTGAATTTATTTATGAAATGTGAAAATTTGAGAAATTTTAGAACTGCAAAAATGAGCTTTCAATCATGAACTTTTTGAATTTGATTATGATGGATTGATTTTGAAGAGTTGAAAAGTTTAAAAATGAGCTTTTGAATTTTCGACTGTGAAATGTTTATAAATGGCAAACGTTTTGAAAAATAGTTTTTGCTTATTTTTCGATTTATGAACATATTATCCACGAGCTATAAGCTCACCCCCACTTTCATCCCCATCTCCAGGTATTCGAGCAGGAGATCAGATGAAAGATGCTCAAGATATGTTGGATCCCGATTTTGGAACCCAACCCTCTTGTAGACTTATACATTGTTGGACCCCGCTTGCTTCTGGAGCCCAACTCTTGCGAAATCATGAAACTTGTGCTTCATCGGTTCATTCTCATTCTTATAAAATCCCAATAATTTTTTTCCACAATTTGTTCAATGGCGCGCTCACATAAAATTGGTCCCCGTGCTTATGGACCCTGTCCCCGAGCCTAACATTCGGAGACACAGACCTTGAGCAAATTTTCCTGAAGGGTCATTTATTGTCATTCCACAATGGTGCTGAGCGCAGACTAACCAATCACCAAAATCAAAAGTTGACTTCTTCAAAGAAATTGTAGCTTTAAGCCTCAACTTTGTTTTGAAGCAAGAATCACCTCAATCGAAGCTATATAGATCAAAATATGCTTAAAATTCCAAAACGTGTTTATACTTCAATCATGCTCTCTAAACTGGCCTCTCACTTTCTTATAATCAAACTTTTTAATATGAAATAGAAAAGCTACCAAATTTCATGGAGAAATAAATACATGTCTTACAAATCTATCGCCTCAAGAATCACTTCATTCGGAGGTCGGATGAGGGAGTTATGACCAAAAGAATCTAACATGTTTATAATCTCAATCATGCAGTAACATGTCTTGGCGCGATTGTCATAACTTTCACCAAAAATGTCGGATTGATTTCATTCTTAGACCATTATAAATAAGACTTCGAGATCTAAAACTTTTATGAAGACAAAAAAACCTGATTAAGCCTCTAAAATGGTCAAAAATTGCCATTTCTCCAAGCTGACCCGTGGCTATCCGTTAAACGGACATGCATGTCCGTTTAACGGACACATACGGGTTAAACTGCATCATTTCATCCAAGAATGTCTATTAAAAGGACATGGGTGAAACAAGTTTGACCCAATGGCTTCCCAAAATCCCTCCAAACCATTTTCCAATGCTTCCTACCTCCAATTTAACATCATATACTCCTATAATCTTTACAAATTCACTTCTTCTAATGTCTAAACACTTCTTAACAATCCAAAATACGAATTCATTTCATAAACTTCCCAAATTCCAACTCATTTGGTTCATCAAAACCACCCTTTCGTATCATTTACCATAACTGTCAACATGCACAATTCCTATGCAACATCACAACTTGTAACAATCATATCTTTTCACTGCGATATCCTAAATTTGCATACTTTATAGCGTCGGAAAACTAAGAGAATCATCTATAACTTTCATTAAAACATCTTGGTCAAAATCATCATATATTAATACAGAATTTCTTCTAAACTCAGAATGCACAATTTACCCTCATGAAGACTTAAAATTTAACCCATCATTACTTCCTTAATTGCACATCATTCATAACAATTTAACTACCAATTGGAATTCATCCAACCCTCAATCTCAATTCACTTTACTTTTCATATTCATCAATATCTCTATACTCATATCATTCCTATATTTCTTTTCCATAACATCTCATTGATGTGTATATATATACATCAACCATTCATTCTCAACATTCATCATGCTCATCCATATACAAATTTACATTTCAAATCATACACAATCCCATACTTCATCTACATCATAACTTAAGAGTTTACAATCTTCAATGGCAACTCATGCCACAATACATTACCAATATCAATGTCGAATATACAAAACATGCAAAACTCAATAATTCTCAAAATACATGTAGAGCCTTGTTTTACATCAATTAACCCAAAACACAACAAAACATGCCAATCCGGAGAAATGTCTTGACTTTCACTCTGTTTCCTGCTTATTACCTGAGGATGGGGAAAGAGAGGGGGTGATCTCGAAGCTCGTGGGTAACATGTTTATAAACGGTAATAAGCAAAATCATTTGAAACCTTCATGTTTATAGCAAAACCTCATTGAAAATTTATAAAGCCTTCTTTTCTCAAAATTGTCAACTTGTCAAGCAAATTCTCATTTCACTCAAGTCAAACAAACATCAAACTTATCAACGTATGAAAACACATAAGTACATCATAATGGCTCGGGTAAGTCCAGATTCATGACGAACTACAGATTCCCATATAATGGTCCTGTGTAGTCGTAAACTTGAGGGAGTCCTTGAAGGAGCTCCGTGCCACTAGCGGGCAGGCGAGAGAAGCCTATTCTTGGGTCAACGTGCACGTGACGGTTCTTGAGGGACTACCACAAACCCACATAACATGAAGTTCATGAACTTGAAAACATGTGGCCCATATGGTACATTTTTGAAAAACTTGACTTTCATGAGCATGCACCATTCATATGCAATTCTATCATCATTTCACAATTCACAACCAACAATATATGCCAATCATAATTAAACCTTTCTCAAATCATGTGAAGGCAACATGTACCACAATTACAAAGCATTTAGCAATCATTCTCAAAATTTCATCTACGAAAAGCATGTGGAAATTTTGCAAGTATTCAAAGAGCAATAATTACACTTTTATCAAATAGTTGGAAAAATCAATTAATTCCCTTGAGTTGGAAAACATTTATGGCTTATTAATACAAATATAAAAATGTCACCCACCTTAAATTTCTTGCTTGAAATTTGCCTCAATATTCTTCCCCTTGATCTTGATTCCTCTTGCCCCTCTTAATCCCCTTCATCACTGACACAAAATCCCTAAATCAATGGTGATCCCAATTGACCAACCCATAACACATAATCATCAAAATTAGTCTTGGAAAACACAAACCCATACCATTCTTAAGCCATAAGAACCAAAATCTCTTCAAAAATCCAAAACATTTAAAATCACCTACCTTGAATCTTCACCCAACAAGGGATTTTCTTGGCTCTAAAGGAAGCTCTCATCATCTTCCACCTTTTTCCTTCTTGAACAACTTGAAAAATCACCATTGGAGGCTTAAAAAAGTTGAACCCTAACTTGCTATTCTTCTTTCTCTCTTTTCTCCATTTTCGTGCTTCTCTCTCCTTCTCCCTCTTAAATTTCGTTTCCCTCTCTTCTAATAGAAGGAAGACTCATTTTTTTTGCCTTTTATACCACTTATGATTGGACAATGTCCCTTTTGCCCTTACTTATGTGCCTTGCAACTTAAATGACTTTAGTGGTCTTCCAATTTTGCCCTCATGCATAAATTACCACCTTAGTCCAATTTAAATCCAATCAACCCATGCCATATGATCTTGCTCAAATTAACATGTTAATTTCTCATATTAACATGCTAATTAATTCCTCAAAATTATAAAATAATATATGAATGCCCTAAAATTCATTTTAATTCATGCTTACTTTTAGACATTTTTCTAACCATCAAATTGAAGGAATTTGCTAAAACTTCCTTCTAGAGAAATGTTCCTCATTGTCTTAATTTTCTAATGACATCCAAAATCATTCAAATCGGTTACATAGGCCAAAAGTTATACCCAAAACAATTTCAGACTGTTCTTATACTGAAACATTATCCTGCGCTTGACTTCCATCTGAAAATTGACTTTCTTAGAGACTGAATTAGAACTCCATTTCATCATACAATTTGTAGCCTTATCTCTTTAGTTTAATCCAAATCAAGAATCATCTCATTTGGATAACTAGGGATTAAGTTATGGCTAAACACCCAAGCATACTCTATGAACATATTTCACTTCAAATTTCATGCTTTTTAACTTCAACATATCACATAAAATCCATCTTATATCTAAACCATATTTTTCATTTCATTTCAAATTCATGAATTCTCCTTTCTTTATACATGAATAATCATGAACAACTTCTCATTTAATAGTCCTCACTTCCAAGAAAGGTTCGGGGCCCAACAATGGCTCAATGGTAACAGGCGTGCAACTAGAATGCAACAAAACCTTGAGGTCTCGAGTTCGCGTACCAAAGAGGACAATACTGATTAAGGTTGTAGTCGTGTGCAAACTTGAAGTACTTGGGGGATCCAAGCCTCGGTACGCAAAACACGGGCCCAACAAGACATCAGTTCGATTTGTGCATGTTTTTGTATTTTGAGTAATTTGGATTTTTGTATAGGTTTGAGATATGGCTTGGAAAGCTATTAAGGTTTTGTAAATTTTTAATTCATGATGGTATGAAGCTATGAAATTGTACATGGGTTTAGTCTATTAAGTTATATATTGAAATGTGAAGGATTGCGAATTGGAATTGTGTATGGCTAAGGATTGTGACTTACGGCTTGGTATGTATATTGAATTAAGATCCGAATGGGATTTGTGTATGATTTGCGATTTGAATGTATTTTTACATATGAATATGGATGTGAATTTAATTGTATACAAATATGATTGATTTTTGGGTTTGGATTGAATTATGATTTGTGTATTGAATTGGGAAATAAATTGGATTTGGATAATGTGTTTTGGATCGAGTTGGATTCCGGACGGGATGTCCGAGGAGTTGTGTGGTTTGATTGAGCTGGTTTATAGAAGTGTGTTTACCCTTTTCAGATTTTTTGGTTAATGAAATATAGTCGTTATGTTGCCCGATTTTTTTGTAGGGTAGTATATGGATAAGTGTACTTATGTATAAATTGGCATGGATAATTATGGGTTATTAGCATGGGTGTGAGATTGTTATGGCAAGAAATAAGAAAAAGGATAAGAATATGTTTCGTTACGAAGTTTTGAGATATCGCATAATTAAGAAGATTGTGATTAAGAATTGAGATTCGCATGAGGAAGAATTTCCAAAAGTGGAAATTATTTATTCTGATTTTGAATAAAATGGATTAAATGATGAAAGGATTGAATAAGAAAGAAAAGAAAAGAAAAGAAAAGAAATTTATACCGATTTCGGATTGGTTAGTCTTAGGGTTTCCAACGCGATAGTAAATTCCAACATTTTTTGTTCTCAGATTTCGGATTTTGTTTCAGTTTGATTGATCGATTTGTTTGTTTTGCTTCGTTTTGCTTTTTTTTTTCAATTAAGAATTCAATTCGTTTCTGATAGGCCTTTTCACATTCGATTCTGAGCCAATTTGCTTTGCCTTGATCCGTATTTGTTTCTTTCGCCTTATGTTTCTGCTACGGTTTCTTTCACTTTACGATTCGTGTTCACTTTTGCTTTTGCTTCGCTTTGTATCTGCTCAGTTTCGCTCTCATTTTTCGGTTGGGATCCGGTTTCTGGAACGGGTCCCAACAGTTATGGTATCAAGTCTTTAATTTTTCGATTTCCGTTCTCTGCTTTCTGGTTGGGATCCGATCTCCGGATCGGGTCCCAACATACCATGTCATATGTAAACATAAAGACGATCACAAATTTCAACTAAGATTCGCATAATATGAAAATCAGAGAATGCAACTTTTTAGCAAAAATTCCAAATAATTTAAACACAATGCCTCACAAATTCACATATTAAAAATTCTTAATCAATTAAAACACAAGGAATTCTAAAGATTCTTTCAACATTTTCCAATCATTCAAAAATCCATTGAATATAGAGTTTTTTCCGAAACAATTTTAAGAATTTCTTAAATTATTCAGAAGTAATGAATTTAACGATTTATAACTCATTCCAAAATCAAATCAATTCAATCATTTGAAAAACAATAATGTATAAACATTTATACTTTCTTTATTTTTCCAAAACTTATATAAAGCTTATAATTCAAAGTATAATCTTATTACCCACCTCGAATCGATGCTAGAAGCTTGTCCCTAGCTTTAATTTGACCATTGCTTCTTTCTTTCTTCCAAATTAAATTTTCCTAAACCAAATTCACCCAAATTCAACATCATAAAAAGCATAATTACTCAAATTAAGCTTAGAAAACACTAATCCCTCATATATTCAAGCTATCTAAATCCAAAACTTCCAAATTTCCCAAATCACAAAAATTAGGCATAAACCATAATTAATTTCCATCCAAAATTAAACATCACCTAAGGCATAAACATCAAAATTGAGCTTGGAATTAACAAACCCATACCATTATTAAAGTATCTAAACTAAAACTTCATTAAAAATCCAAAGCTCAAGAGTTTTCTCTTACCTCATTTCTTCTATATTTTTTAAATTTCCAAGCTCCATAGGAAGCTTTCACCTTCTTCCATGTTTTTTCCTCTTGAATCTACTCAAAAACTTGTTTGAAGGCCCATAAAATCGAAATCCTAGCTAGCTTTCCTCTTCCTTCTTCTTCTCCTAGCCGAAAATGCTCTCTTCCTTTCTTTCTTCCCTTTTGTTTCTTTCTTTTCCTCTAAGGGTTGGCTCTTTCTCCTCTTAAACGACCACAATCTTGCCATGTCATTAAATGAATTAAAAATGACTACATTGCCCTTCCATTTAAGCTTAAAACCTTAAGTCCTTTTGTGTTCTTCCAAAATTGCCCCTAACCTTCATTTTAATTCATGCTACTTTAGGACAAATTTTTAATCATCAATTTGAAGGAATTTGCCAAAACTTCCTTCTAGAGAATTATTCCTTATTATCTTAATTTCATAATGCCACCAAAATCATTTAATTTGGTGGACTAAACCAAAAGTTATACTCCAAACAGTTCGGACATGTCTTATGCTAAATCATTTTCCAGCACGTTATTTTCATGAAAAAATTAACATTCTTAAAGACAAAATTGAAACTCTAGTCCTGGATAAAAATTTTATCTCTATTTCTCTAGTTGAATCCAAATTAAGAATCACCTCATTTGGATAACTAGAGCAAAAGTTATGACCAAAATACGTTCAGATTTTTCTAATCCAAGACTGCACACTTATCTAAACTTCAATTTAGAAATTGAAAATCTTAGGGGCTAAATTGAAATTCCATTTCTTCATATGATTTGTAGCCCCATGTCTCAATTTTATTTTACCTCAAGAATCAATTTAATCGGATCTCCACAGATCCCGAATTTTGTAAAAGACTGAACCATGTTTAGAAATTTATCTAACTCACTTTGATTAAATCGATCACCCTCAATTTAATCTTAAAAATTCATACATTTCCCATGAAAAAGTAGATAATTATCTTAGGAATCCAACTCTTCCAAAACCAATTCAATTGGACGTCGGACGGAAAAGATATAAGCAAAAGATTGGACAAGGTCGGATGAGGAAGGAAAACAGCAAAATCGGAAGGAAACAAATCGTTCCGAGTATCATAAAACGTGAGCGTATTACAAGAAAATCACCTTAGTCCTTATTGGTTCATCTTCTTTCTCTAATTCCAAACATGAAGCTCTATATCTCTAGACCATTTTGAAGTAAGAATCATCTCAATCGGAGCTCTATCGCTCAAGATTTGCTTAAAAATCTAACGTAGATTCATAACCCCGTTATGCTCTTCCAATCGACCTCTCAATATCTTTCAATCACACTCTTTCAATACAACTCCAAATGATACAAATTTTTATGGAGAGGTATAAAAACATGTTATAAATCTAAAGCCTCAAGAATCACCTCAATCGAAGGTGGGACGAAAGAGTTATGGCCCAACAAACCCAACATGTTCATGTTCTGATTCCGATTGAACATACTTTGGCGTAAACGCCATAACTATCACTATAGACGTCGGATTGACTTTGTTGTTAGACGGTTAGAAATTAGACATCTAGTGATACAATTTTCATGAAGAAAAAAATTTGAAAATCTGTCGTTAAGAGGTCCAAAACACACAGACCGTGTGAAATCACACAGTCAGGCCGTGTAACCTTCGGGTGAAATTGTGTTCCTACGCTGGAAAATACACGGCCCGTTTAAATTCAGACGAGCAGACCATGTAACTTTCGGGTGAAACAAATTTTCACCCTCCAAGACCCCTCCAAAGGGTCCTAAATCTATCATAACTTCTCCTATACTCATAATCTTGCTAAAATCCTCTCTTTTGGGTCCGAGATTCACTTCATAAACTCCAAAGGTTCGGAAATTTCGTTTACCACGACATCCTAGCTTGTAATGAGCATAAAACTCGACTCGGATCTCGAAAACTTGCGTACTTGGCATCTTTGGAAAGATAAAAGAACAAGCTACAACTTCAAAGGAAACTTTGGCCAATTCTATTTCAATTCTTCCTGAATTTCCCTTGAATTAACATACACATTTTTATCCTCATGCAAAACTTAACATTCATCCCAACTTCACTTCTTCTATTTCAACCTCATTCGAACAATTCAATTTGCCATTGGAATTCATCCAACACTCAACCTCAATTCATACGATTTCTTACATTCAATAGCATCTTGTCATTCACCAAGTTCCTCTCTTGCTTTTCCATAATATCTTACATATATAACCATGGCTCATGCTTAAAGTTTCTCTACTCATCATCCATACTTAATTCACATTCTAATTTCATAATCAGCCATATACCAATTCATAATTCAAAGCCATACACAAACCCATATTTCATTAAGGCACAATAACATCTATAACACAATATATATATATATAAATGCTCATTTTATTTCAAGTAATAACTCTAAATTTCTACTTTAAGATCGGGGTCCAACATTTCTCCCCCTCTTAAAAGAATTTCGTACTCGAAATTCTAACTTAAGCGAATCACCAAGTACTTGCTTCTTATTGACCATAATCACTCATGTTCTTATCAAATTTCACTTTATATATCTTATACCACCAAGATCATATAAATCACTATATCCACAAATCAGTATTCCTCAACATATGGACACAAATTAGTGGTCCAATTCTTAATGAACCTTAATATGGACCAATTTATCATTAAAATCAATCCTTTGAATTTTTATACATATATCTTTATCAAGTTATCTCATCTTTCAAATATTCATTCTTACATCTCACACATGTATATCCAAAATCAATTTATCCAATTTCATCTTGAAAGTCTAATCTAAATATCATACACAGTCCTAAAATCAATCAAAATTCTTGTCACCTAAATCAAACAATCATCTTGGTTCTTCAAATAATTCATGCAACTTTCATTCACATCAAAATCACATTTTCACTAACTCTAGTCTAACCATTCAAACACTTTACAAACATAAGCGCCCATGTAAGATCCGATTATTGGGTTTAAAATACACTTCTATATTTCTCAAACATAACTGATGCATTTTAACCAACCCAACCCTACAAAGGGTTTAAAATACACTTCTATATTTCTCAAATAATAACCAGTATCATCGGACCCTCCCGTCCGGAATCCAAAACACATTCAAGTCATTATTCATATCCAATTCGCATTCATCACATTCATAATCATATACAATCCCCATTCATAATCGATTACATACTTATTTCCTAACCATACGCAATTTCATAATTCATCTCATCCATGGCCAAATCAACAATCATATCTCAATTCCATAAACAATTTCATAAAATCAATCCAAAACCCAAACCAATTATAATCATATACAATTTCATAACTCAAATCAATACCCAAATCCCGAATTCATATACTTCAAACTCCATTATATACAAATTTCATAATTCACATACATCCTGAAATAAATGCTTGAGATACATAAATGGCAATTCAAGCCATGTACAATAGTAATACCAAAATCCCAATTTACACAAAAATACAAACGATGTAAAATCGAATAACATGTCTTGACATTCTTTCATCCGATCTCCTGCTCGAAAACCTGGAGATGGGGATGAAAGGAGGGTGAGCATAAAGCTCGTGGATAATATGCTTATAAATTGAACAATAAGCAAAAATTGACAAAACTCTTTTTCCCTTTATAAAACATTTTTCAACGAGAAATTCATCAATTGCTTATTTTTCAAACTTTTCACATCATTGAAAAACCTTCATAAACAGATTCCAAAATTTTCACGGTTAAAAAACTCAATTTCACATTACACAATTTCTAAAAAAATTTCTCTAATCATAAACAAAATTCAAATAATGAATGCATCACATAACGAACAAAATCAAAATCACATAACACTTCAAACGGTTTGGGTCGGTCCAAAATGGAACGTACTGCACATTCCCTCATAGCGGTCCTGTACAGCCGTGAACGGAACGTACTACACTTTCCCGCATAGCGGTCCGGTATAGCCGTGACTTATGGGAGTCCGAAATCGAAACTCCAATGCCACTAGTGGGCAGGCGGGAGAAGCCTTTAATTAAAAAGAGACAGTGCACTGGCTCACTTAAGGGACCTAACCAAACCCATATAACACATATTCATGCTTGAAAATCAAATTGCCCGAAGGCACATTTCGGAAACTAAATTTTTCATATCATGCCATGTCATATGCAAACATAAAGACAATCACAAATTTCAACTAAGATTCGCATAATATCAAAATCAGAGAATGCAACATTTTAGCAAAAATTCCAAATAATTCAAACATAATGCCTCACAAATCCACATATTAAAAATTCTTAGTCAGTTAAAATAGAAGGAATTCTAACGATTATTTCAACATTATCCAATCATTCAAAAATCCATTGAATATAGAGATTTTTTGAAACAATTTTAAGAATTTCTTAAATTATTTGGAAATAATGAATTTAACGATTTATAACTCATTCCAAAATCAAATCAATTCAATCATTTGAAAAACAATAATCTATAAATATTTATACTTTCTTTATTTTTCCAAAACTTATATAAAGCTTATAGTTCAAAGTATAATCATATTACCCACCTCGAATCGATGCTAGAAGCTTGTCCCTAGCTTTAATTTGACCATTGCTTCTTTCTTTCTTCCAAATTAAATTTCCCTAAACCAATTTCACCCAAATTCAACATCATAAAAAGCATAATTACTCAAATTAAGCTTAGAAAACACTAATCCCTCATATATTCAAGCTATCTAAATCCAAAACTTCCAAATTCCCCAAATTACAAAAATTAGGGATAAACCCTAATTAATTTTCATCCAAAATTAAACATCACCTAAGGCATAAACATCAAAATTGAGCTTGGAATTAACAAACCCATACCATTATTAAAGTATCTAAACCAAAACTTCATTAAAAATTCAAAGCTCAAGAGTTAACTCTTACCTCATTTCTTCTCTATTTTCGAAATTTCTAAGCTCCATAGGAAACTTTCACCTTCTTCCATGTTTTTTCCTCTTGAATCTACTCAAAAACTAGTTTGAAGGCCCATAAAATCGAAATCCTAGCTAGCTTTCCTCTTCCTTGTTCTCCTAGCCAAAAGTGCTCTCTTCCTTTCTTTCTTCCCTTTTGTTTCTTTCTTTTCCTCTAAGGGTCGGCTCTTTCTCCTCTTAAACGACCACAATCACGCCATGTCATTAAATGAATTAAAAATGACCACATTTCCCTTCCATTTAAGCTTAAAACATTAAGTCCTTTTGTGTTCTTCCAAAATTGCCCCTAACATTCATTTTAATTCATGCTACTTTAGGAAAAATTTCTAATTAGCAATTTGATGGAATTTGCCAAAACTTCCTTCTAGATAATTATTCCTTATTATCTTAATTTCATAACGCCACCAAAATCATTTAATTTGGTGGACTACACCAAAAGTTATGCTCCAAACAGTTCAGACAGGTCTTATGCTAAGTCATTTTTCAGCACGTTATTTCCATAAAAAAATTAACATTCTTAAAGACAAAATTAAAACTCTAGTCCTTCATAACAATTGTAGCTCTATTTCTCTAGTTGAATCCAAATCAAGAATAACCTCATTTGGATGATTAGAGAAAAAGTTATGACCAAAATAAATTCATATTTTTCTAATCAAAGACTGCATACTTATCCGAACTTTAATTTAGAAATTGAAAATTTTAGGGGCTAAATTGAAATTCCACTTCTTCATATGATTTGTAGCCCCATGTCTCAATTTTAGTTTTCCTTAAGAATCAATTTAATCAGATCTCCACAGATCCTGAATTTCGCAAAAGACTGAACCATGTTCAGAAATTTATCTAACTCACTTTGATTAAATCGATCACCCTCAATTTAATCTAAAAAATTTATAAATTTCCCAAGAAAAAGTAGAAATTGCCTTAGGAATCCAACACTTCCAAAACCAAGTCAATCGGATGTCGGACGGAAAAGATATAAGCAAAAGATTAGACATGGTCGGATGAGGAAGGAAAATGGCAAAATCAGAAGGAAACAAATCGTTCTGAGTATCATATAACGTGAGCGTATTCCAAGAAAATCACCTTAGTCCTTATTGTCTCATCTTCTTTCTCTAATACCAAACATGAAGCTCTATATCTCTAGACCATTTTGAAGTAAGAATCATCTCAATCGGAGCTCTACCGCTCAAGATTTGCTTAAAAATCTAACGTATATTCATAACCCCGTTATGCTCTTCCAATCGACCTCTCAATATCTTTCAATCACACTCTTTCAATGCAACTCCAAATGATACAAATTTTTATGGATCGGTAGAAAAACATATTAGAAATCTAACGCCTTAAGAATTGCCTCAATCGAAGGTTGGAATTGAACATACTTTGGCCCAAAGGCCATAACTATCACTATAGACGTCGGATTGACTTTGTTGTTAGACGGTTAGAAAGTAGACATCTAGGGGTAAAACCTTAATGAAGAACAAAATTTGAAAATCTATCGTTAAGAGGTCCAAAACACACAGACCATGTGAAATCACAAGGTCAGGTCGTGTAACCTTCGAGTGAAATTGTGTTCCAGCGCTGGAAAATACACGGCCCGTGTAAATTCACACGGGCAGACTGTGTAACTTTCGGGTGAAACAAATTTTCACCCTCCAAGACCCCTACAAAGGGTCCTAAATCCATCCTAACTTCTCCTATACTCATAATCTTGCTAAAATCCACTCTTTCGGGTCCGAGATTCACTTCACAAACTCCAAAGGTTCGGAAATTTCGTTTACCATGACATCCTAGCTTGTAATAAGCATAAAACTCGACTCTAATCTCGAAAACTTGCATACTTGGTATCGTTGGAAATATAAAAGAACAAGCTACAACTTCAAAGAAGGCAACTTTGGCCAATTCTATTTCAAATCTTCCTGAATTTCCCTTGAATCATCATACACATTTTTATCCTCATGCAAAACTTAACATTCATCCCAACTTCACTTCTTCTATTTCAACCTCATTCGAACAATTCAATTTGCCATTGGAATTCATCCAATGCTCAACCTCAATTCATACGATTTCTTGCATTCAATAGCATCTTGTCATTCACCAAGTTCTTCTCTTGCTTTTCCATAATATCTTACATATATAACCATGGCTCATGCTTAAAGTTTCTCTACTCATCATCCATACTTAATTCACATTCTAATTTCATAATCAGCCATATACCAATTCATAATTCAAAGCCATACACAAACCCATATTTCATTAAAGCACAATAATATCTATAACACTATATATATATAAATGCTCATTTTATTTCAAGTAATAACTTTAAATTTTTACTTTAAGATCGGGGTCCAACACTCCACACTTTAATCTATGAGATCAATTACTTTCTTCATAAAAAGAAATAGACATATGTTAGTCTAAACATTTCATCAATACCCCATCTTGATGAAACTATAACCAGAAACATTTTGAGAATGATACAAAATTCAATTCAGATCTCATAATTATAATCACATTATAATTTCTAATTGCATAACAATTATTCTATGGATTTTATCTTTATGATTAATACTTAAAATTTAACAAATACATAAAAATAAAGTATGCCTTGTTATTAAATTAAAAATTTATATAAATAATAAACAACTAAAAAATTGGTTGCAAGGGCATAAACCATCAATCTCTCACTTGCACTAAAGCCAATCGCCAATGTATCGAATACCATAGCATCCATATTTCTATCATGTCTCTTTTGAGATAAAGGCTTGGTTAGAGGATCAACTATATTCTTTTAAGTGGGAACTTGTTCTATAAGGATGTCCTTCAGTTCCACTATCTCCCAGATCAAATGAAACTTCCTAAGTACATACTTGGATCATTGATGAGACCTTAGTCCTTCGCTTGTGCAATAGCACCATTGTCATCGTAGTACACTACTATCGGATTAACAATGCTAGGAACCACTCGAAGTTTAGTGATGAACTTCTTGATCCAAACTGCTTCCTTCGCTGCCTTAGAAACTGCTATATACTCAACTTCAGTTATTAAATCTGTTATGGTTGGTTATTTGGAACTATTCCAACTAACTGCACCACCGTAAAGAGTAAAAATATACCTTGACTGTGATCCACTATCGTCTTGATTAGATTAGAAACTAGCATCCGAATGACCCTGATTTCAGTTCAATTTTTCCATAGACCAAAAAAATATCTTTAGTCCTTCTCAAGTACTTTAAGATGTTTTTCATAACCATCCAATGACCCTCATTGGGATTAACTTGATATTTGCTTGTTATGCTCAAAGTATAAGCAATATTTGGTCTTGTATATAGCATTGCATACATGATCGATCCAATAGTCGAAGTGTATGGAACACCATTCATTCTATCTCTTTCTTTTTGTGTCTTAGGACACATGCTCTTGGAAAGATAAATCCTATATGATGTAGGTAAGAATCCCCTCTTAGAATTTTTCATGCTAAACCTCTTTAACACTTTGTCTATGTACAAGGATTGGGACAAACCAAGCAACCTCTTTGATCTATCTTGATAAATCTTTATACCTAGTATATAAGCTTCTTCTCCCATTATCATTCATGGAAAAATTCTTAGATATCCATATCTTAACAAACTGGAGCATTGAAATGTCATTTTCAATAAGTGATATGTCATCCATATAAAGCACTACGAAAATGGCTGCACTCCCACTTACCTTCTTGAAAACACAAAATTCATCCACATTTTTTTATAAAATCAAACTCTTTGATTGTTTCATCAAAACAAATGTTCTAACTCCACGATACTTGCTTCAATCCATAAATGGACCTTTGTAACTTGCATACTTGATCAGGAAATTTTTTGGATTCAGAACCTCAGGTTGTGTCATATACACATCCTCTTACAAATTCCCATTGAGAAATAATGTTTTGACATCTATTTTCCAAATTTCATAATCATGGTATATTGCTACCAATAAAATTCTTATGGATTTAAGCATTGCTATAGCAAAAAAGTATCATCAAAATCAACTCCTTGTTTTTGCCTGTAACCTTTGACCACCAACCTTGTTTCGTATGTATGTACATTTCCATCCATGTCAGTTTTTCTCTTAAAAATCTATTTTTACCTAATAGGTACTATACCTTCAGGTGCATCCACCAAAGAACATACTTGGTTAGTTTACATGGATTCCATTTCAGATTTCATGACTTCTTTCCATTTTAAAGAATTGATGTCTGACATTGCTTCCTTAAAATCAGTAGGTTTGTCATTCATAAGTGAAGCATCATCACTTCCTTTTTCAACATGTAGATATAATATAATAGGAGGATGACGTACCCTTCCAGACCATCGCAGAATATGTGTTTCTTGAACTATTGATTGGACATTTAATGTATCAAATTGTGGCTCTTGTTCCATTTAGATGTGTGTTTGTGGTTCTAGAACTTCTCTAAGTTCCACATCACTCCCACTACTTTCTTTGAGAATATATTATCTTTCTAAGAATATAACATGTCTTGAGACAAACATTTTTTGCTTAAGAGGATGATAAAATTGATATCCAAAACTTTCTTTTGGATACTCACAAATATGCATTTATCTGATTTAGCTTCAAGCTTATCAGAAATTGCACGCTTCACGTAAGCATTACATTTTTAAATTTTCAAGTGTGACAACCTTGGTCTTTTGCCAGTCCATATTTCATATGGAGTCTTGTCAACTGATTTGGACAGAACTCTGTTTAATAGGTAAGTAGTAGTTTTAAGAGCATATCCCCAAAAGAAACTGGAAGAACTACATAATTCATCACAGAACGTTCCATATCTAATAAAGTATGGTTTCTCCTTTCAGAAACTCCATTATGTTATAGAGTTCCAAGCGAAGTCCATTGTGAGAGAATTCTATTATCTTTTAAGTAACTAAGAAACTCATAGTCCAAGCACTCGCTACCTCGATCAGATCTAAGTGTCTTAATACTTTTATCAATTTGTTTCTCTACTTTAAGTCTAATTCTTTGAACTTTTCAAATGCTTCAGACTTGTATTTCATTAATATACATAACCATATCTTAAATGATAATATGTGAATGTTATGAAATATAAAAATCCACCTCTAGCTTGAGTAGACATAGGGCCATATACATCTGAATGTATAAGCTCTAATAACTCATCAGTACATTGTCTCTTTCCATTAAAGGGAAGTTTGGTCATTTTACCCTTCAAACAAGATTTACAAGTTTCATATGATTCATAATCGAAAGGATCTAAATATCTTTCTTTATGTAACTTAGTGATTCTTGTTTCATTAATATGACCTAGCTTACAAGGTTATAAATAAGAAGGATTTTGGTCACTTAATCTCCTTTTCTTGCTATTTATTTGTAGAATTGTTCTTTCAAGATCTAATTCATACAAACCATTTGTAAGCATGCCATATCCATAGTAAACATCATCTTTATAAAAAGAACAACTATTATTCTTAATATTGAAAACCAATCCATTCATGTCCAAAAATGGAATAGAAATGATGTTTCTTATGATGACAAGAACATAATAACAATTATTTAGTTCAAGTATATGACTAGAAGGCAAAGCTAAACTACAAGTTCTAATAGCTAATTCAACAACTCTTGCTCCATTACTAACTCATAAGTCCACTTCACCTTTTCTCAACGCTCTACTGTTTTTTAGTACCTGCATATTGTTACAAATGTGAGAACCACATCTGGTATCTAATACCTAATATTGTGAAACAGAAGTAGAAAGATTGATTTTAATCATAAACAAACCTAAAGTTGAATTTTTGCTTAACTTCTTTTCCTTCAAGCTAGCAAGATAAGGTTTGTAGTTCCTCTTCCAATGCCCATCTATGCCATAATGGAAACAAATGCCCTTGTCATTCTTTTTCTTTACACCGCTTGCTGGCTTTGTTACTTTAGCAGAAGCCTTCTAATTCTAGTTCTTGTTCTTCTTCTTATGGGTTTTACCCTTATTCTGGGAAGAAGAAGTGCCAATAATAAGAATAGAACTAGATTCCTTCTTAAGGCATCCCTCAGCGGTCTTGAGCATGTTGAGTAATTTAGCCAGGGACATTTCCTTTTTGTTCATGTAGAAATTCATATTAAATTGTGAAAAACTCGGGGTAAGTGATTGGAGCACTAAACTAATGCTTAACTCGAGGTTCAAGTCATACCCTCATTGTCCTAATTTTTCAATGTAGTCAATTATCTGTAGAATATGAAGTTCCACTAATGATCTAAGAGCCATTCAACTTTAAAACAGAGCTCTTGTAGTCTCAAACCTCTCCACCTGACTATGTGCACCAAACAACTCTTGAAGATGCAAGAGCATTTTCCTTGCATTCATATTTTCATGTTGCCTTTGAAGCTCGGGAGACATGCTGGCTAACATTACATATGTCACTTACTCATTGTCATCAATATGACTTTGATAATATTCCCAATCCTCATTGGCAATATCTTGCACAAGTTCAGGTGGAAACTCAGTGTCAAGAATGTAGATTTTTTTCTTGCCTTAAAACAATTTTAAGGTTATGTAACCAATCTGAAAAATTTGGTCCAGTCAATTTATTTGAATCCATAATGCTCCTCGGGGACAAGTTGTTGGGACCTGATCTGGAAACCGAATCCCAACTGGAAGAAAAAACAAAAGTGGTCAAAAACAAGGCCAATTCAAAGTTGAGAAATTGTATCCGAAGCGGAAAACATAATAGAAACGAACGAACGTATCGGAAATCAAAGCAAAACATAAAAATAAAAGTACCGAAGCAAAACGAAGTGAAGCGGAGAATCGGATAACAAATGACGGACAACAAAATCGAGAGCGAGTTGAAACAAAAGTAGCGAAGCAAAATTGAATACGGAACAAAAACTTAGCAAAGCGGATCTGATACAACGAACGAGGCGAAGTCGATAAAGGCAAACAAAGCAAACGCGGAATTAAATCGAATGCAAATCGAATACAGATCGCAAGCAAAGCAAACAAGCGAATCAAGTTGACTTGAAGCAAATTCCGACATCCGTAACAAATATGATAGACAACTTATCGCGTTGGAAACACTAAGACATTCGAAATCCGGTATAATTTTTTTCTTATTTCTTTGCCTTCTTATTCACTTTATTCATCTTTCATACAAATCAATACAATTTCCCCCTTTTTGGGAAATTATCCTCAATCCATATTTTCAATTCATACCTCTTATACAATACAAACAAATCCCAAAATTCATCTTTATTCAAACTAATGCAAATCAAATACAATTAATTCCCACTGTTAGGAATTCATCCTCATATAAATCTCAATACTTGATCTTATTCTTATACGTCCATACAAATCCCAAATTATATTTTTATCCCAAATTTTATTGAAAATTCGGCAGCATAACGACTACATTTATTCTAACCCAAACCTGCAAAGTATCAAAATCACACTTCTATAATCTCCAATTTAATCACACAATCAATCAAAATCCACCGGACCCTCCGTCTGGGATTTCAGCATAAACAAACGCAATCTTAGTTCTAAAACACTTTCATAATTTGAATTCCATCTACTAGTCTCATGATTCAATCTCATTCCCAGAATCAATCATAAATGTATATTCCAAACTAATACACAATTTAATATACAAATTCCAAAACCATTCACAATACTCAACTTTATACACAAGTACACTTTTCCAAACTTATCTTAAGCCATATAAATATCCATACTAAAATCCAAATTACTAAAAATCTGACTTATACAAATTACAAAAACATGTAAATATCGAAACTGACGTCTTGACCATCTTTCATCCGATCTCTTGCTCGAATACCTGGAGATGGGGATGAAAGGGGTGAGCTTCGACTACTCGATGGATAACACATTTATAAATTGAAAAATAAGCAAAAATCATTTTTCATAAACTTTTGCCATAAGGCTTATTTTTTAAACTTTGCAACTTTTCAGACATTTCAACTTTACAAACATTTTCCTCAAACCTTTTAATTTTTTTTGAAACTTTTCATAATAAATTCCATTTTTCATTTCTAAATTTTCTCTCATTTTTCATAAACACGAATGCAATCACATAGAAGCACAAATCATATAAAATCACAAATCAAACACATAAAACATATCAAACGGTTTGGGTCGGTCCAAAAACGGAACGTACTGCACATTCCCGCAAAGCGGTCTTGTGTAGTCGTGAACAGAACGTACTACACTTTCCCGCATAGCGGTCCAGTGTAGCCGTGAAGGGAGTTCGAAATCGAAACTCCAGTGCCTCTAGCGGGCAGCCGGGAGAAAGCTTTAATTTTGAAATAGAGACAGTGCACTGACTCACTGAGGGACCTAACCAAACCCACTTAATCACATAATTTACACTTGAAAACGGAATGCCCGAAGGCATATTTCGAAAATCTTAGTATTCATATCAAACACATCAAACAATATGCTATTCACAAATTTTCATAATGCTCATAACAATTCACATTACAATCAAACATCACAAAAGATGTAGTAATTTTGGCAATTACACAAAATCATAACACAAATGAACTTTCATTCTTTCAAATAATGAAGTCCTTAATTTCTCAAATTATTCAAAACTTTAGAATAATAATGAATTCCATGAATATAGCAATTTCTCAACATCATAGCAAAAGCCTTGAATTCAAGCTTTCAAAATCAATAATTTGCAAATTTTCTTTCTTTATTTTTCGAAAATTCATATATGGCTTATAATTCAAAATACAAACGTATTACCCACCTCGAATTAATGCCAGAAACTTGATCCACACTTCAATTTGTGCATTCCTTCTATCTTTCTTCCAATTTAACATTACCTCTTTTCTTCTCTATTTTCGAAATTTCTTGTCCCATAAGAGAGCTATCACCTTCTTCCATCTTTTTCCTTCATGAAAGCATCAAATCCCCTTTGAAACTCAAGAAAAATCAAAGCTCTAAAATCTTCTTTCTTCTTCCTCCAACACCACCGAAAGCTTCTCTCTTCATTCTTCTTTCATTTCTCTTGTTTTTTTTCTTCTTTTTAAGCCAATTTCGTGCATTTCCTTTGCTTTAAACGACAACTCATTAGTGCCATGTCATTAATGAAGGTCAATTGACCAAAATGCCCCTGCACTTTACTTTATTTCGTGCTTACTTTTGGATCTGATTCACACTATCAATTTGAAGGAATTTGTCAAAACTTTCTTCTAGAGAAATGTTACTCTATGTCTTAATTTCATAATGCCACAAAAATCATCCAATTTGGAGCACCACATCAAAAGTCATGCTCAAAACATTTCAGACTTGTCTCATGCTAGAACATTTTCCAGCACATTATTTCCATCTAGAAATTTACATTCTTAATCCCAAAATTGACATTTGATGTCTTCATAACAATTGTAGCTCTATTTCTCTAGTTTAATTCAAATCAAGAATCGCCTCATTTCGATTACCAGAACAAAAGTTATGCCTAATATACTTTCAGATGTTCTTAATCCAAAACTGCACACTAATCCAAACTTCAATTCAGAAATTTAAAGTTTTAGGGGCAAAATTGAAATTTCATTTCTTCATATGATTTGTAGCCACATGTCTTAATTTTATTTCTCCTCAGGAATCACTTTAATTGGATCACCACAGATCCCAAATTTCTCAAAATACTGAACTATGTTGAGAAAATAGTCCAACTCACTTTGATTAAATTAATCACCCTTAATTTAATCTCATAAATTCACAAATTTTCCATAAAATGAAATTCATTGTCTTAGAAATCCAACGCTTCAAGAATCAACTTAATCGGATGTCGGACGGAAAAGATATAAGCAAAAGATCGAACAAGGGTCGGAGTAAAAGCAAAATTATAGTACATCAAAAATATAAATGTAATTGAATTTTCCAAAAATCATAACTCTTGATTACGAACTCCAAATTTGACAAATTTGATGTCGATGGAAAGATAAAAGGAAGCTCTACAACTTCTATGAAGAACTCAAAAATCAATTCCATCTATAAAGGGGGTAAAAAACCTAGTCAAAGTTACTGTCCTAATCAACTTTTCTTAAACTACTTTCAAATTTCAGTCGATCATAACTCCTAACCCCGATATCGAAAAATTGCAAACTTTATGGTGTTAGAAAGATTTAAAGACAAGCTACAACTTTCATTAAGGTCATTTACTCCAATTCAGCTTAAATCCTCACGATAAGTGGCCTCGAAGCATAGAACACACAAATCTATACTTAATAGCATTTTCAAAAATAAAGCAAAAGAACCTTATCTTAGGAAAATAATATTTTCCACTCCCGATATCGAAAAATTTAGTACTTTATGGCGATAGAAAGCTTTATACATAATATATAAGTTTCATGTAGATCATTTTCTCAAATTTTGCCTAAATCAAAAGTCAACTCTCAAAGGCCAAAAAGTCAAACTTTTCATATTTTCACACTTTTTCTCTTTATTTCTTGATTTTCAACTAAATTTTCAATTTCTCATCTACTTAAACTTGTATAATCCATACAAATCTATTCAAATTTCAAAATCATCAAACTCCATCAATTCTTTTTCTCATCAATTTCTTAAAACATAATCACATCTATTACAAACTTCATATACAAACTTACTTATTTCATACTTTTTATATTTCTAAAATTCGCTTAAAGATCGGGATCCAACACAAGTTTCTACTCATTTTTCAAAAATTGTTTTGTCAAAAAACAAAATTAGTTTATGTCGTAAAACTAAATAAATAAGGACTTTAAATATTTGGTTACTCCTATTGTGTTAAACAAATTAATAGGCCTCACTATTAATTTGAGAAATTATCACATAATTTCCTAGTGGGCTAGATCTCATTTAATTTAATTGATCTTGAGTTTGCTTAACAAACCAATTAAATTTAAAATAGGTAAATAATATTTTATCAATCACATCTTATGTGATTCCTAGATCTGTTTTGAGACAACTATTTGCCAAAACATATCTAGTAATATATTCCTAACCTTGCCTCTAAATTAATATGATCATGAGTTTACTAATCCAAGTCATATAAATTTAGTTAAGTAAAATCCATCGTTATAAGACTAAACATGTTAGAGTTAAAGCGGCATTAAATTTACTCAACAAGTTTAACAATAAACAAAACTCTTGTTTAATCCTATAATAATGGAAGACATTATTCATATTCTAAACATGTACTTAATATTTTAATAAGCGATTTAAAATAAAGTCTTATTTTAAATAATATAATCTCATTATATTAATTTATTTGACATAATCTAATTTGAGCACTTGGCTTTTTTAAAATTAATTTAATTTAATTAATCAATTCTTGAATTAAATAAATAAATAAATAAAATAATAATAAAAAAAACAGTTGGTGCTGCAAGTTTCAGGAGACATGCTGGCGCCTTCGGCCAGGATTGCGTCTCTTGGCATGTGGGGCGTGTCCAGAAACCTTCACTTTTCTTTTTTCTTTCATTTTCTTTTGTTTTCAAAACAACACTCTAGTCTGCCTAGCTCCTTCCCTTGCTCTGCCTTCAATCTACTGACTCTAGAAGTGTGAATAACACTAATATCTATACACATAAAACTCTAGAGCGAGAAACCACCACCAATGAAGCGGTGGTTCTCTAATCGTCAACAGCAATAATTGCCTCTAATGTTCCTTTTCTTCGACAGCCATGAAGGACAATAAAACCCATTAACCAAACATACATCAACATTTATAGAAGGATCTGAGTTTGAATTAAATAAGCAATGAATAACAAACAAACATAATGGCCACCTGAAACGTTAATAGAAGTTTGATTTAATGAACAAAACATGTTTGAGTAAATGGACAGAACCCATTGTCTGTATTACAACTTTTTGCAGTTAATATACCATGAGCAAAGCATACGTTATGCATTAAAAACTAGAAATCAATAAAAATTGGACTTTAAGAAGACCATTTGTTTCATTTTCTATTTTTTAGTTATGTAAATGAAGAGACAACAATAAATAATGAAATTGTTTGTCTGGTTTTCAAGAAACATCGCACAAGTGAAAAACAAGTGCATTAAAGATCAAAATAAAAATAATTTCCAGAAAAACATGAATCGTATTCCACATTTCCAAAAACACATGTAACCATTTTACATCTTTTCCAGACATAGTTAACTCAAGCATTAACATCAGTCAACTAAGAGATTAAACATGTTTTACCATATCCAGAAACACTTTCCAGATGAACAAGAATAAGAACATAATTTTCTAGAAAATTATTTAATCTTTTAGATCATGAACAATACTTAGGTGCAAGTATCAGAAGCACTTATCCATGTAGTAAACGTGTAGAACCATTTCATAACACACCACAAAAGCTTTCCAAAACTCATATTTACAGATCTCCAACAAAAATGTCAAAACAGTTTCAACGTATAAATATGCCACTTTTGCATATTAAAATCAAATAAAAAATTAATCAAGCTTATGAATCAAAATTAAAAATGTTAAAGCTGGCTTTGAGACCACTATCAAAAAGAATAACGCAAGATCAAATCTAAGCGCAACCATATAATCAACTTTAACAAAATTTAATTAGAAACATAAAATAAGAAATTGACAAAGCTATACTAACCTGTTTCGACTTCTTGTTATAATTTCCAATTTCTTTGAATTCGTCAATCCATGAGCTGTTCAATCGTCTGACCTCTAATGATATCTACATATCTATTCAAAGAAAAATTCAAATCTAATTTGAGAGGAAAAATATAAGAAGTGCTTGCTCCAAAATTTTCTAATTTTTCCTTTTATATGAAAATTTTCATTTTTCATGTTCTTGAATTTTATTAAAATTACAACTAAATTCAAACTTTAATTATAATTCTGAATTAATCCGATCAAATATCACATATTGACCCTTAAAGTTTTTAAAACTTTTCAGTTTAGTCTAACTTAATTCAAATTTCACTTTCTCCTTTATAGATCTTTTATGTGTGACACATTAGGTTCATAATACCTTAGCCATGATTATAAATTATAATTCTAATTCATAATTAGAATCAGAAATATTAAAACCCTTTTAATTTATCTTTAATTCCCTAATTCAACAATTTGTAATCGTAGGTTGTGGTTGACGTCTAGCAATATGTCATGATCACCTAAATATTAGGAATGCCAAAGTGGTTTGACTTAACCTACCTATGTATAGCTATAATGTATAAAGTAATCCTTTCATCATCTAATGTTCCAATTGGAATTAGACTATGGAATTCGTGTCTACTCTAAATAATCCAATCATATTCGTTCTTGCTAATTAGTAAATGATTTATAATTGATATTTGAAAATATCTTTTTCAAATTTCAATTTATTCTGGCCAGAGATTTCCAAAATCATTACTAAACAAGAACAACAAAACATTCTCCCTAATTATTTTAGGACAACGAATTCTTTGTTGATTTTCTCAACTAGCTCCATATAGTTCATACTATATCCAATAACTACCGAATTGAACTACTCTAAGAATAGAACATAAATAGCATCAAAACATAGTAATTCCTATATGAGATAACTTTGGTAATCTTAAGACTAAGGATCAATTATGTAACCATCATAATGAGATAATCCATTGACACACAAGTAATGTTCCATTCGGGATTCTCATGATTAGGTCAGTTCAGTGAACTTATTCTCCAATAAGCACTTGCATATTTATTTAAGTACCTCCACACTTTAATCTTAGAGATTGATTACTTTTTTCATAAGAAACAAACAAACAAACATGTGCTAGTCTAACTATTTCATCAATACCCTGTCTTGATGAAACTATGACTAGGAACATTTTGGGAATAATACAAAATGCAATTCGAACCTCATAATTATAATCACATTATAATTTCTAATTGCATAACAATTATTCCAGGAATTTTATTTTTATGATTAATAATTAAAAATTAAAAATAAAGATAAAGTATGCCTTTTTATTGAATAAAAAAATTTATAAAATAAATATACAACCAAAAAGTTGGCTACAAGGGCATAAACCAATAGTTCATTGATTCATCCTCATCTTGACTGTAAACTTGATTTTAATAAAGGACATTCATGGTGGTATCTAAACCAAGCATTCTTTTGTGCAAAATGTCAGTTTTGGTTGGTTTTTAATTACTGATGAACACATCATGCATCGATGGCTGGTTCTTTTTCTTTGATTCATCCATCTCCATATCATGGCTTAAAAGGCCAGTGTAGCGTTGCTTTCTATATACTCAGGATGGTTCAGTAAGTCGATCTTTAGGGCTTCTCTAGTTTTTTCATAGTTGTTGCTCTTGCCATTGAAACAATAGTTAAGAAAAGTAGCACCTTGTGGTTTTTAAGGTGGTAAAAGGGTTCAGATCGAAGTGTTCAGTTTCAAGAAACAATCAAAAAGAATAGGTGAAGGTGTTGGACCAAGTTTCTGGAGCCCAACAATCGATTCGGATATCAAAAAAAGTTTGACTCGGGCCTTGGGACAAATTCTAAGAAGACTATTTGGGGCAGTTGTGAAAGGGTGGGGAAAGCAAAGTGAAAGATATCACATTTATAAAAATTATAAATCTCAGCGTGGCAGTAAAGGAGGGTTCACTGTGGCAAAATTCATTCTTCGCCACAGCGAAGATGCCTTCAGAAAGGTTCGCCGTGGCGGAAGTGGTTCTTCACCGCTGCGAAGATGCCTTCGAACAAGTTCGCCACGGTGATCCTTGGCTTTGCCTTGGCGAATCACTCAGAACCTGAAATTCCCCAAACATTTTAAACAAACATATACATTCAAATCTAACCATCCAACCTAACCACAAGCTAACATAATCATACATAATGGAATTTCAATTCATCATTTCCTTACTAATTCAAAGAGTTTGAGCAAATACATATCATCATACACATTAAAACTTAAAACAAAATACATAAGTGTTAAGTCAAAATGACTTTACATAAAAATGATTTTGATGTATAACAAACATAGTGAGATCAAATACAAGAAAACAAAAGCACCACAGACGATATCTGATTTAATTCGGAGATGGCGAAGATGGCGTATGCGCATTTAATTCGGAGCAGAGCGAAGATGGCGATCTGATTTAATTCGAGATGATAAAGATGACGATATCTGAGCGAAGTTGACATGAGACTAAGTTGAAAAAGTCAAATCTGACGCATTTACTACGCACAAATCAAAACACAGACGAAGTTTGTCAAAGTAAAAAGTTAGATACAGACGCAGATTGTTGGGACCCGATTCGAGAACCGGATCCCAACCGGAAAAGCAGAACGAAAAACGAAAAATCGAAAAGCGAGAAATCGCTAATCGGAATACAAATCGAATCATCGGAGCGAAACAAATACTCGGAAAGTTTCGAATCGGACCGAATCAGATCAAACCGAAGGTAGCGAAGCGGATCGAATCGGAAAATACAAAGCGAAAGCGGAGACAAACACTTAGCAAAGCGGATCCGACATCCGAGAACCAAAACCAGAGAAAAATGATCGAACGAACATAATCGCGTTGGAAACCTTATGACATTTCAAATCCGGTATATTTTTTTTTTATTCTTTCCTTTTCTCTTTAATCAAACTCATTCAACATATAAACAATCCCTACATTTCTATTCTTTCTCACTTCATCCATCTTAATCATTTCTTATACATTCATATAAATCCTCAAACTCATTTCTTTAAACCCATTTTACCGAAATTTTACTGAAATTTCGGCAGCATAACGGCTGTATTTTGACAGCCCAAAAATTTAAAACAAAGCAAACGCACTTCTAATATCGTAATCCATCCAATAACACAAAGCAACATCGGACCTCCCGTCCGACATCCAAACACCAATGAAACACAATCTTAATTCTAAACACTTCATAAATTCAATCCATAACCATCTCAACTCAAAATCTCAATCAATCCCAACCACATTCAAAATCCAATTTCATACATAAAGTATAATCATACTTATAACTCATTCCGAACACAATACAATCTTATACATTTACTGGCCACAAGCAAAACCATTCATATACAATCGGACTAAAATACACTTTACTAGCTTTCTAACTATCCATAAAAATCTAATACCACATCAAACTTTAAACATACGAACATGCACAACTCAGACTGTGATCATACTCGTCTTCCATCCGATCTCCTGCGTAAAAACCTGAAGATTTGGGGATGAAAGGGGGGTGAGCTCGGAAGCTCGTGGATAATACATTTATAAACCGAACAATAAGCGAAAAATATTTTCTTTTTAAACTTTTCAAACTTTTCAAAAATTTCCTATTTAAGCATTTATCCAAAATCTCATTTTCAAACTTTTCAAAACTTACATAAACCTTCCGAAATTTCATGATTACAAATTTACTGTCTTATTTCTCAAAATCTCGAACCTTTTTCAAATCATGCACAGCTTTAAATATGAATGCATCACATTATAAACACATCAAAACACATAACACATCAGAATTGGTTTGGTTCGGTCCTAACAGGACGTACTGCACATTCCCGCATAACGGTCATGTGCAGCCGTGAACATGACGTATTACACTTTCCCGCATAACGGTCCAGTGTAGCCGTGAAAGGAGTCCGTAATCGGATCTCCATTGCCTATTGCAGCAAAATGAAAGCGAAGGCTTAAGCAGTAGAGACAATACGACTCACAAAGGACCTGACCAAACCCACTTAACACATAACGAAAACGAAATTCAGATTGCCCGAAGGCACCTTTTTAAAAACTCTTGATTTTTTTTTTCATCTCATAACAACAAATTGTGTCATAAATGACACAAGCATCAAATCACATAAATTCACATAATCATCTAATGCAATTCATAGCATCAAATTAATCACATAATAATCACATTCATGACAAAATATGCACTAATTTCTTTAAATCATAAATCAAATAATTTGAAACCCATGAAGTTCATAAATCTTGTATTTCTTAAACTCATTTTCATCCTTTGAAATCATAATTTCAACTATTTATATTTTTTTCAAACATTTTTTTCAACAATTGCTTTCTTTAATTTTTAAAAGTCACATTTAGCTTATAATTCAATAAATAAATATACTACCCACCTTATTTCCATGCAAGCAACTTGTCCGATGCTTCAATTTGACTTTTGCTTCTCTCTCTCTTCCAATTTAACAAAACCTAAACTATAATAATCCAAATTCACATCATAAATAGCATAATTTTCAAAATTAACTTAGGAATTCACCAATTTACCATAATTCCAAGCTATTTCAATCTCCAATTTTGAAAATCCCCAATTTTCAAAATTGGCCTAAACCAATACACCCAAATTCAATCTCATAAAACATAATTTCTTCAAAATTGATTTCACATTTCATCAATTCCTACTCTTAATTATGATTCTACACCATTAATTCACAAAAACCCCAATAATTCACAAAAACCCCAATAATTCCTAATTTGGCCTAAACTCTAAATTTACCAATTTTCAAATTAAACTTCACCTAAAGCATAAACATCAAAATTAACTTAGGATATCTCAAATTCATCACTAATTCAAGCTATCTAAATCATCAATTTCAAAAACCCCTAAATTTTACTATTCATCATCTTCTTCACTAAGCTTTCTCTCTCTAAAATTTTCCATAACCAAAATTAAATATAACCATAGTCTAATCTCTTTAAATAATTATAGATAAACTCAATTCATATCAATCTTAAGTCAATTAACCAAAAATCTCACTAAAACCTCAAATCCCAAATTTGACATAAACCTTAATTAATCAAATTAATCATCCTCTAAACAAAATCTCTAAAATTAACTTCATAAAACTCAAATCCATAACAATATCAAGCTAAACCAACCAACAAAATTCATCAAAATTCAAAACTAAATTTTCTCTCTCTTACCTTCTCTCTCTTCCATTTTCGTATTTCTTCCCCAAGATGAGCTTTCACCTTCTTTCAACCCATTTCTCTTGAAGTAAGGTCGAAAATCCCTTGGAAAACCCATGGAAAAACCAAACTTACATCACTCTTCTTCTTCTCCACATACGAACCTTCACTCTTCTCTTCTCCAACGTTCCTTCTTTCATTTTGTTCTGTTTTTTCAGACACTTTCGTGTCTTTGTTTTGCTTCAAACGACAGCCCTCCCATGTGTTTTGCCATGTCATTAAAAATGGAGGGTAATTGACCATCTTGCCCTCACTTATTAGCTTATTTCTAAGTTTGCCTCTGTGCAGGATTTTGAAAAACTGATAACTTGCGTCCTGATTTCTAGTATCTAAACGAAATAATTTGGATAAACTTTCTTCATGAAAATTGTTCCTCTCGATCTTACGAATCCAACGCCACTAACGGCGCTCAATTCGGATCTAAAACGAAGAAGTTATAGCCGAAATACTATCAGACCTTCACAAAATCCGAGACTGAACATTACGCGAATTTAATTCGAAAAGTTAACAATCTTAAGGATGAAATTAAATTTCGATCCCTTCACAAGAATTGTAGCCCTATGTCTTAACTTTATTTTTCCTCAAGAATAAACTCAATCGGAGTTGTATAACTCCCGAAAATCGCAAAATACTGAACCATGTTCAGAAAATTATCCAACTTATAACCTATAACCCATCTCTTACTTTGGTTCAATCAATCTCTTTCCATATAATCTCCTAAAAATCATAATTCTTCATAAAAATGAACGTAATTGTCTTAGGAATCCAACGTTTTAAAAATCAAGTCAATCGGATGTCGGACGAAAGATTTATAATAGAAGATTGCAAAAGGGTCGGAGTTCAAGCAAGATTTTCAAAACCTTAAATACCCACTTATAACTGAATTTTTCAAAAATCATATCTCTTAATTCCGAACTCGGAATTTGACGAATTTGGTGTCTATGGAAAGGTAAAAGGAAGCTCTACAACTTCCCTGAAGTACTCAAAATCAAATTAGGTCTCGAAAGAGGTCAAAACCTCAATCACAGATTCTGTCCAAAACAGCTTTTCCTAAACGACTTCCAATTTTTCATCGCTCATAACTCCTAGCCCCGATATCGAAAAATTACAAACTTTATGGCGTCGGAAAGATCGACATACAAGCTACAACTTTCAGTAAAGCCACTTTTTCCAGTTCCGACTAAATCCATACGACGAGTGGCCTCGAAGTACAGCACATGCAAATCTATACTTAATAACATTTTCAAAACAAAGCATATCTTCCGAAATTCATATCTCCCAATCCCGACATCGAAAAATAGCAAACTTTATGTTCACGAAAAGCTCTCGACAGAGGCTACAAGTTTCACGTTGATCATTTTCTCGGATTTTGCCTCAATTAAAAAGTCAACTTTTTTCTCAAAGTCAAACTTCAAACAAACTTTGACTGATCATAATTCTCACTCCCGATATCGAAAAATATCAAACTTTATATCTACGAAAAGCGCTTGACATAAACTACAAGTTTCATGTAGATCATTTTATCATATTTTGCCTACATCAAAAGTCAACTCTCAAAGTCAAACATTCTCTCTCCAAAAAGTCAAACTTTCTAAATTCTTCAAATTTTCACACTTTTTCTCTTTAATTCTTGCTATTTAACTTCATTTCAATCAACTCATCCACTTTCCTCTCATAATCCATATAAGTTCACTCAAATATCAAAGTCCTCAAAATTAAACAATTCTTTTCTCATAAATTATTTCTTAATTTCATCAAATTTCCTTAAATTCATAATTTTCTCACCAATTTCTTTCTCATTTAAAATTCATTTTAATATTTCTATTTTTTATCAAAAGTTCGGGGTCCAACACAGATGACACAAGAAAATAAAAGACGCAGACGCAGACTTGAAATGTGAATCTGACGCAGCGAAACAAAAGCGACGCAGACGCAGACGAGAAAAGAAGCAGACGCAAGAGTCGATTCGAGTTAATTCTGAGAACTCAACTGATTAACCGTTTCTTTAAAGATTCAAGATTCAAGAATCAAGAAGCGATTAGAGGCGAAGGCTATAAATACAAGTCGAAGTCGGCGAAGAGCTTCATTGTTTTGAGAAAAATTACACAAAGCGAAAAAGCGATTAAGTGCGAATTAGTGAACGCTATCCTTACATGTGAGTGTTCAAATATTTTCTGAAAAGAAAAGTTTATGCAGATAGCTGCAGAGGCTAAGTGTGAAAGAATCTTGGTTGTAGAGACTGAAGAGGCTCGTGAAAGAATATTATAACGTTTGAAGAGATAATGAAATCTCGGAAGAAACTCGAGGATCGGGCGTAGCCACGGTTTGGGGTGAACCGGGATAAATCTGCGTGTCTACTACTCTCTCTCTCTATCTCACTTTTAGTTTCAAAGTTGATCTTTATTTACTATTCATATACTTAGCATTGAAAAGTTTGATCAATCGGGATTAATAAGAATTACGTAAAGAATCTTAATTCTAACAAGTAATTCTAAAAGATATTCAAAAGCGGAATACACAATTCAACCCCTCTTCTCGTGCATTCTATTGTGTTTTTAAGTGTTGTATTAACGTGTGATTCACTTGATTGGTATCGAGCTTGGTATCCAAGAATCACTTTGGCGAAGTGTGGATTAAAGATAATGGCGAGTCACGTGTATACATCATTTGAAGGAGCCTCGATCACTAGACCTCTAGCATTCAATGGAGAAGACTATCATTACTAGAAAGATAGGATGCGGTTATTCATCGAATCTACACATGTAGACCTTTGGGACGTAATAGAGAACGGACCCTATATACTTGTAGATGACGAAGGTTGTTCTATTCCATGAAGCAAATGGACGGCTGATCAGAAAGCAAGAATACAACTGAATTCAAAGGCAAAATTTTTCTTAACGTGTGCCCTAAGTAGAAGCGAGTACGACAAAGTGCATGGTTGCGACACAGCAAAAGAAATGTGGGACACATTGTCCATTGTTCATGAAGGCACAAGTCAAGTTAAGGAATCCAAGATAAGTATTCTTGTACATCAATATGAACTTTTCAAGATGGAAGATGAAGAATCTATTGATCAAATCTTTGGAAGATTTCAAACAATTATCAATGGATTGAAAGTTCTTGGAAGGACATACAATAATCAAGATCACGTCCGCAAGATTCTAAGAAGTCTTCCTAAGAGATGGAGACCAAAAGTTACGGCAGTGCAAGAAGCCAAAGACTTGAGCATATTAAAGCTAGATGAGTTGCTGGGATCCTTAAAGATTCGTGAAGTTGAACTCAACGCGAAGATAAGCCAAGCGAGAGAAGTCAATAGATCAAGGTGGACAAAAGAATCATAAGACTCAGAGAAGGAGGAAGTCATCAAAAGCATTGAAAATTGAAGAATCAAGGGATGACAACTCTAGCCAATCAGATTCAGAATCGAGTGATAAAGATGACGAATTATCTTTCACTTCCAGAAAGATAAGACGCATGTGGAAGAAGAAGCCCAGAAGTAACCAGAAATTCAGAAAGAATGGAAAAGATGAAGCTAAGCCAGAAAAGTCTTCTATCATTTGTTACGAATGCAATCAGCCTGGACACTACAAGTCCGAATGCCCTACTCTCAAGAAGAAACCCAAGAAGAGTAGAAGGCAAGAAAAGCATGATGGCAACATGGGAGGACCTAGATTCATCGAATCGGATCTGAGCTCGAGTCATCGAACATGCAAACATTTGCCTAATGGCCGAGGAAGATAGTGATGAGGAGGTAAAATCCGACTACGAAAATTTGCATGATGCATATTGAGAATGTTAGAAGTTTCTCATGCTATTCGAAGCAAGACAAGTTGTTGAAGAAAAGTATCTGAGAATATTAGAAATCTTGAGAAAATAGAGAGAAAATATTTGCTTAAAAAGGAGTTAGAAGTTAAAAGGAAACTTGTAGATGATCGGATGAGATTAATCAACTCAACCGAGGATCAAGAATCTATCAGTGATCTAGTTACTTTCACAGAGAGTACAAAGAAAATGAATGATATGCTAGGAAAATGTAGACATCCTAGTGGTAAGACTGGATTAGGGTTTACTAGAAACAATACTCAGTCTCATAATAAATTTGTCTCTCAAAAAGGAAGAAATATGATAACATATTTTAATCAACGTCCGAGTAATATGCATCAAAGATCATATCATGTGCATACTACTAACCATAAAGGACCCAAGAAAATTTGGGTACCAAGAAATAAAATAGTTTCTCTGCAGATATCCTTCCTTGGAAGATACGGCAAAGCACCATTAGTATTTAGGCGGTGGATGCTCGCGACACATGACGGAAAGAAGGTCTATGTTCCTAGACCTTCAGTATAAGAAGGAGGATCAATAACTTTGGAGACAACCAGCGAGGCAAAATCATTAGAATCGGAAAATAGGTAAAGATTCCTTTGCATGCATAAATAATGTCTTGCTTGTTGATGGTCTAAAGCATAACTTGATTAGTGTGAGTCGGTTGTGTGATTACGGTTTTATAGTTACATTCAATCAAAATCTTTGTGAAGTCGAAACAAAGATGGGTCTATACTTTTCTCTGCCAAGAGAAGAAACAACCTTTACAAAATCAACTTAGAAGATTTTCAAAGTCAAAATATCTTATGTTTTCTATCTTCTGAAGAAGAAAGACTAATCTGGCATAAAAAGCTAGGCCATGTCTCTTTGAAACATATTTCAAAATTGGTAAAACATGATTTGGTAAGAGGTTTACCAAAAATAAGTTTTGACAAAGAATTTTTTCTGTGAAAATTGTTTGAAAGGAAAACAGGTTAAAACCTCTTTCTCTTCTAAAAATTTTTCAAGACCTTTGGAACTATTACATATGGATTTGTTTGGTCCTACAAGGACATTAAGTCTTGGCAGAAAGAAATATGGACTTGTCATTGTTGATGATTTTACTCGATTTTGTTGGATATTGCTTTTATCACACAAAGATGAGTCTTTTAAGTACTTTAGAACTCTATCCAGAAAGTTACAGAATGAAAAAGGAATGTCTATAGCTAGTATCAGGAGTGATCATGGCGGAGAATTTGAGAATGAGAAGTTTAGAGTTTTCTGTGAGGAGAATGGAATTTTCCACAACTTCTCGACCCCTAGAACTCCACAACAGAATGGAGTTGTTGAGAGAAAGAATAGGACGATTCAAGAGATGGCAAGGACTATGCTATGTGAGACGAATCTTCCTAAGTATTTCTGGGCAGAAGCTGTGAATACAACATGCTATATTCAGAATAGGATCTTGTTGCGACCTATGTTGAAGAAAACTCCTTACAAGTTATGGAATGGAAGAAGACCAGGCATATCCTACTTTCATCCATTCGGGTGCAAATGTTCCATTCTGAATACGAGAGAGCTGTTGGATAAATTCGATTCAAAGACCTATCCAGGAATATTTCTAGGTTACTCATTATTGTCTAAGGCATTTCGAGTTTACAACCTGACTTCAAAGACTGTTGAAGAGACGATCCATGTCAAATTTGATGATAGTTCTCAAACCCATAAGGAAGATGACATGGAGATTGAAGGTCCTTCAAAGAACATAGATGATGCCTCAGAAACTCCCTCGTCAGACACTCATGAGAATAAGATTGAAGATATTCCAGAAACTATAGAACTAAGACGAGATTGAAAGTATAAAAGTTCTCATCCAGAAGAGTTAATTATCGGTGAGACCTCAGAAGGAGTTAGGACAAGGTCCAGATTCAGACAAGAAGCTAATGTAGCTTTTATCTCTGAAGTAGAACCTAAGAAGGTTGAGGAAGCTCTTCAAGACGAAGCTTGGGTGTTAGCCATGCAAGAAGAGCTGAACCAATTCACAAGGAATAACGTCTGGTCCTTAGTTCCAAAACCTTCTAAGAAATCCATTATAGGAACAAGATGGGTTTTCAAGAATAAGTTAGACGAATAAGGAAGAGTGAGTCGTAACAAGGCCAGATTAGTAGCACAAGGTTACAACCAGTAAGAAGGAATAGACTACAACGAAACATATGCTCGATGGCGAGACTTGAAGCTATAAGGATTTTGTTGGCATATGCAATCATCACGATATAAAGTTGTTTGAGATGGATGTTAAGAGTGCATTTCGAATGGCTTTATAGGCGAAGAAGTCTATGTGAAACAACCTCGTGGCTTTGAAGATGTTAAAATCCAGATTATGTCTATAGACTTCACAAAGCCTTATATGGCCTAAAGCAAGCCCTAGAGCTTGGTATGATCGTCTGAGTACCTTCTTAATAGAAAATGGTTTCAGCAGAGGTCAAGTTGATAAGGCGCTCTTTAGAAAGAGTTTTGAATGATTTTATCTTAATGCAGATCTCGTTGATGATATTATCTTTGGTGCTACTACAAAAGAGTTGTGTTTAAAGTTTGAGAGACTAATGAAAGAGAATTTGAAATGAGTATGATGGGTGAATTAAAGTTCTTTCTTGGGTTGCAAGTTAAGCGGACTAAAGAGAAGATCTTCATTCATCAATGTAAGTATGTGAAAGAGTTGCTGAATAAGTTTGACATGAATAATGTGAAGCCAATGGCAACTCCGATGCATCCTTCAAACCTTTTGTCGAAAGACGAACTTGGTAAGAAGGTGGATCAAACCCTATATAGAGGGATGATCGGTTCTTTATTGTATCTTCTGACAAGTAGACACGATATTACATTTTAGTGTATGCTTGTGTGCAAGATTTCAAGCTGATCCTAGAGTGTCTCATTTTACTGCTGTTAAAAGAATTTTGAGATATCTCGCAGGTACTACTGATCTTTGCTTAATGTTTGAGAAAGGTAAAGATTTCAGGTTAATCGGATACTGTGATGCGGACTATTCCGGAGATAGAATCGAAAGAAAGAGCACAAGTGGAGGAAGTCACTTTCTTGGGGGAAATCTAGTCTCCTGGTCAAGCAAGAGACAAAGCTCAATTGCTCTATCAACCGCTAAAGGAATACATATGCGCATGATTCTTTGTTCACAGTATTTGTGGATCAAGTATCAGCTTGAAGACTATTCAGTTAAGGAGGAGGAGATTCCAATTTATTGCGACAACACCAGTGCAATAAACCTATCAAAGAATCCAATTCAACATTCCAGAGTAAAGCATATAGAAGTCAGACATCATTTCCTGAGAGACTACGTTCAGAGAAAGGTAGTGCTTCTAAAGTTCGTTGAAACAGAGCTTCAATGGGCGGACATCTTCACTAAACCACTGAGTGAAGAACGTTTTCAGAAGATAAGACGCAATCTCAATATGGTGATGCTAAATGAGCAGTTAGGCTAAAATAACGTGAGAAACTAACGGCGTTATACGATGAGTTACACTGGTAACTTTTCTCACAAGGAAGATTTTGGAGGAAATATCGATAAACTCGAGGTTCTTAATGATTCGAGAACCCATCAGTCCATAACCCTATAAGTAGGCGAAGATGATATTATAGCGATCTTTTCATCATCTCCCGACGGTTCATTTCTACTTTACCAATTCTCTCAAAATCTTCTCACTCAAAAGCTTTCCAGAAGATAATCTTTCGCTCTATACAATGGAAGCAGCAATGATTTATGGAAGACTTGTGAACTTTGAATCACTAAGGGGTGACGACATGGATGTAGAACACGAGATTATAAGAGTGGTGGAAGAATTTCTTTCGAGATACAAGAACTGTCTATATAAATGAGGTATATGAGTTACGGAAGAACGCCGTCGATAGAAGACACTATTGTATCCTCTGTGGACAGAATATCAGTTATTGTCACAAAAGATTTGATAAGGAAAGTAACTGATTGCCCATCCGTTGGTGAAAAACTGTCTACCAAGGTCAGATGGATGTCCTCAGTTGGAATGAAAGAAGAAGATGTCAAGAGGCAGCTCTATGACACGAATGATTCAAGAGAAAGGAAGACATCAAACCTGATTTCAAAGGCTAGGGTTCTGCATGCAATCCTGTTCAATTGCATTCTTCCTAGAGTTGGTTCAAGGCATTTGGTGACTACTTTAGACGAATAATGTCTGTTCTTTCTTCTCAATCGAAATCCTATAGATCTACCCTTCTTAATCTTTCACTATATGGTTAAGGGGTTAAAGGAAACTTCCAGTTATCCTTATGGTATGATTTTGACGAGGATCTTTATGGAATCCGATTCGCCCGCACTAAGGTATAAGACGAACTGCTTCGATGAAGAGCAAGATTGATGCTCATACTATTCGCGAATGGGTGCGAATGATGAGACAAAGATCACGTCGGTTCTTCAAAGAAACCAAGAACTGAGGGGGAGCGTATATTGAAGAAGACTCCTGTCTTAAGTTCTCAATCGCCTGTAAGTATCAAATCGCCTACTGCCGAATTAAGGAGAGTGCTAGGGAGACCTCTCATGAAAATGGCGAGTCCTCTTGTCGCAGAAAGTCAATCTCAAAGGGCAAAGCAAAGTGTGCCAAAGAGACAAGGAGAAAGTCTCTTGAGCGAAGTTGTGAAGAAAGCCAAGAGATCTCCAAGAATCAGGACTCTGAGGCAACAGGAAGAGAAGATTGCCAGAGAACAAAGACGAGAAGAAAATTCTAAATCTTGTGTGCATTAAAGCCACAAGATCCTTAGTCTCTATTCTGGAAGAGGATACGGCCAAAAGATCTAAAGAGACTGAGAGGAAGAGAAAAGCAACATCTGTTAAAGGAAAATATCCTGTGAAGAAATCAGCAAAACTAACTGAAGCAGAGAAAAAGACTAAGAAGGTTAGTCAAAAGAAGAGCATCTCAACTGCTGAGGACGTTAGTCTACAAAAAGAGACTGCTGATACTGTTCAAGTTGAAACAGAAACTGAGCATTGTACAGTTCAAGAAATTCCTAGTGCTCAACAAGAAGAACCAGTGGATGAAAGCACGGTTCATGAGACACCTGGCATTATAAAGGAGGAACCAGCAGAAGAATGGCCGGTTCAGGAAACTTCTAAGGGAACACAACCGAAGCAAGCTGCGAGATCAGATTTGGTGATGATGAACCAAGTCCAAGGTATATAACTACCGAAGTTCTTGAGGAAATATAGGTTGAAATCAAATTGGTAGAAGTTACTACCAATCTAAGCAATGCTATTATAATCGGTGTTGAACCAGTGAAGAAAATAGTAGCTCTGGTGCAACCTATGTTGATTAATGGTATCACGTGGCGATTACTAAATGAAAAGAGAAGTCTTTTACGATACCTTGAGGCTTCTCGATCATTTGCCATATCCCTCAAGGCGTCCACCGCCCACCGTGTACTATGTTCCCAATCACAGAGAACACAGAGATAAAGGTTGCTCGGATATTCAACCAAGGTGTCCAAAAGATTTTACAAAGGAAAGTCAAAATTATTTCACAAGATAATGTTGATGATGATCGTCCACGATCGATTGCGAAGAAGTGCGAAAAATTGATGAAGCATACATTCTGCACAAGACCCAGATCAAGCGGCTGCTGACCATACAAATCGTGCGGAAGAGCTGTCGAGAGGGGAAGTATAAAACAGAACATTATCGAGTTCCTTGTTCGAGCAGTTCTTCGTATTAGCTCTTTGTCTAATACATCGTCTATCGAAGAACATGCCCTATCCTACAAGGAAGGCGATTGTTGATCTTGCCGTTCCTTTTGATCTAAATCTTCTGAAGTCGCAACATTCATTCGTCCACCGACTTTTGAGATTAATGAAGACTACACTCCATCCTCTGATGCCTATACTACTACAATTCCTTTCGCTCCTCCATCAGCAGAAGCAGATCAAGCCTCTTCGTCAGATGAAGTCAGTAGATTACGTGGTGAACTCAATGACATGAAGGAGACGGTGAATGATCTAAAGAAGATGATAGCAGAACTGCTGAAGAACCAGAATCGATAATCATTTTTGATTATAACAAATAGGGGGAGAGCAGGAAAAGAAGAAAATAATCAGAAGAGGAGAGGATGTTCAGATGAAGAAGGTGTGACCACAACAGACGAAGACAGGAAGAAGATAAGTTTTTGCAACATCTGTAAATTTTTTTGTAAATTTTTGTTGTTGTTTTCTTTTCTTTTCTTTTCTTGTATGTAATTTGTTATATTCAAAAAGGGGGAGATTGTTAAGTCAAAATGACTTTACATAAAAATGATTTTGATGTATAACAAACATAGTGAGATCAAATACAAGAAAAACAAAACAGTCACAGACGTATACAGACGAATTCGGAGACAGACGAAGATGGCGATCTGAGCTAATTGAGAGATGCATTTAATTCGAGATGAGGCGAAGATGGCGTGATCTGAGCGAAGTTGACCTGAGACTAAGTTGAAAAAGTCGATCTGAGGCATTACGAGACAAATCAAAACACAGACGAAGTTTGTCAAAGTAAAAAGTCGAATCTGACGCAGATGACACAAGAAAATAAAAGACGCAGACGCAAATGTAGATCTGAGCAGCGAAACAAAAGCGACGCAGACTTGCAGACGTAGACGCAGAAAAGAAACAGACGCAAGAGTCAGTTCGAGTTAGTTACAAAACTCAACTGATTAACCGTTTCTTTAAAGATTCAAGATTCAAGAATCAAGAAGCGATTAGAGGCGAAGGCTATAAATACAAGTCAAGTCGAAGCGAAGAGCTTCTTGTTTTGAGAAAAATTACACAAAGCGAAAAAAGCGATTAAGTGCGAATTAGTGAACGCTATCCTACATAATGAGTGTTCAAATATTTTATGAAAAGAAAAGTTGTACAGATAGCCTACAGAGGCTAAGTGTGAAAGAATACTGGTTGTAGAGACCTGAAGAGGCTCGTGAAAGAATACTGTAACATTTGAAGAGATAGTGAAATCTTAGAAGAAACTCTGAGGACTGAACGTAGCCCACAGTTTGGGGTGAACCAGGATAAATCTGCGTGTCTACTACTCTCACTCTCTATCTCACTTTTAGTTTCAAAGTTGATCTTGATTTACTATTCATATACTTAGCATTGAAAAGTTTGATCAATAAGGATTAATAAGAATTCTGTAAAGAATCTTAATTCTAACAAGTAATTCTAAAAGATATTCAAAAAGCGGAATACACAATTCAACCCCCCCTTCTCGTGCATTCTATTGTGTTTTTAAGTGCTGTATTAACGTGTGATTCACTTCAATAAGGATGCTCAATGTTGACATGTTTATAAAACTAACCAAAATCACTAACTCAGTACAAAAGTCTTTAACTTTCTTGGAGTTTCTGATGCCTTACAAGGATCAACGATCTTCTCGTTCTACACCTGAGGAGTGGAGGGTGATGGGGTGAGCTGCGAAACTCAATGGCTTATACATTTATAGCCATTGGCATTGAGCCACACATTCAAGCATAATTACATACATAGGTAACAATTCAATACTCAATAAGTGAAACTCATAAATCATATTTACCAAGATGTCATCACAAAGGACATGTCATGTAATTTATCCATCACAACATAACACTCAATTATGCATCATTCTTGACAAATCAATAATGAAATGAACAACAAATGACTCGAGAGTTCTGTGGAACAAAATGGATAAATCGAAGTTTATACTGTGAATAAAACGAGTTCGATTTCTTAGGATCTCGTGGCCTTAAGCAGGCAGCCAGGAGAAGGCTATATGTCGATGTGCACGTGACTAACGAAACGTTCCTCTCTTTCCCAAACACAAAAAAATTCATGCTTAATTCATTTCAATACATTTTCATATTCTCATGCTTCTTGTGCTTTCTTATCTTTTCATTTATATAAAGTGCCATGATATTTTGCAAGTCATAACATGATCACAATCACAATGCATTTTTAACAATTGCCATAATTCAAAACAAGCAATTTAACACATAGCATACAAGCAAGCAGGACAATTTGCCCATACTACATAACAACTATAAATATATTACCCACTTAATTCGCTTGACAATCTAAGTTGAATGTTGTCTTTCCTCTTGCTCTTGGATTGGGCTTGCTTGGTTTCCTATAACAAACCAAGTTCTCATTTAAGCAACATTTAAAGGAAATTCATAAGGCTTCAATAATCAAAAAGCTAAAATTGAACTATAATGCTTTCAAAATCCATATTTTTGGGTCAACTTTTCCGTTATCATTATGATCAGGTAAATGAATAGATTTGACAACACTTCCTTCTAAAAACATATTATTCATTGTCTTAAGTTTCCAATGACACCAAAATTATTCAATTTGGTTCAGTAATCCGAAAGTTATACTTCAAACATTTTTGGACTACTGTTATACTGAATCAATATTCTTTTTTTTTAAGAAAAAAAATTGATATCCTTATAGACTGAATTTAAACTTCATTTCTTGACAAAACTTGTATCTCTATATCTCTAATTTACACCAAATGAAAAATCACTTTATTTGGACATTTACAAAAAAAATTATGCCAAAAATACCAAAGTATGTCTGTGCAAAAAGTGGAGCTCGCCGTGGTGAAATCAAAAGTTTGCCGTGACGAAGATGTTGGAATTCGCTGCGGTGAACGTATCAACTTTCCAGAAGGTCACTTCAGCCAATTTCATCCTTAATAGTCCAAAATAAATATCAGAACACAAAAATCACAAAATCTATGCCCTTAGAGCATTTGCACACCAAAACACAATTTGGGCTGAATTACCACCTGAACATTATCAGACCATAACTTTCAATTGACACATCGAAAAATATCATACTTAGTGGTGTTAGAAAGCTAACAAGTAAATCTTCAACTTTCATGAAGACCAAATTAGAAAATTCAATCTAAATCAACCTAAAAAATTTCATCAAAGTTTCAGGCCATAATATCGAATTACTGTTCATACAGTACCTATAACTCACTTTCAAGGCCAAATTCAAACCCCTTCAAGCCACAATTAAGCATCACTTCCTTCACAAAAAATGTAACCAAACTTCTCAAGTTTAATTACAGCTAACCCTCACCTCATTTGGTCAACTATATAAAAAGTTATGGTAAAAACATTGAAACATGTACAGGTCACATTTTCCAGATTTTCAACCTAAAGCAAATCCTATCACTTCCATACCATTTCTACACCATTTCTCACTCTATTTACTTCTTATACCTATCATAACTCACTCACATCTTATTCTTGAATTTAAGGCCACAAATTACAGCACACACTCATCCCATCATCCATCATGTTTTACACTAATCTTTAAACATAATTTCACTTTCAATCATCTTAATTTCTTTACTTTTATTCCTTAGATTTTGCCTCATCAATTCATCACTCAACCATCAATTAAATAACCAAATTACATACCCACATACAACAAAAAAATTCTCATCCAATTGAGTGTATAAACAACACAAAGAATGCATTTAACTACCAATTTATACATAAAGCAAAATTGTTACCTATTTGAGCTTCAAATCTTCCAATTGTCACCAACTTCCTAATTTCCCCTCTCATATACGATCATCAACATGAGGGCTTAGGTTAAACTTTTGTTTTGTATGTTTAAGACCAAAGAAGAGCAAGCCATGGAGGAGGTAGAACAAAGAAGCAAGCAAAAAAAATCAAGAAGCGGAGAGGAAGAAGAAGGCTACGAAATGATGGTGGAGGAGAAGAGAGCCACCTAAAATGAATTAAACACCAATAGCTTTTTAATCAAAGAAGCTTCGTGAAAGACCAAGAAAAGGTGGGTTTTTATTTAACAAATATATACAGTGGCATGTTAGGCAAGTGACATGTGTCACTTGCCACATGTCACACTCTAAAATGGTCACCTAGCTTCTTTCCAATTCAATTCAATTTCTAGTCCAATTTCTCTCCAAATTCCAATGGCTTAAAGTAAAAATTCCTAAAATCATGTATCTAATTTTTCAGTGTCATTGGACAGTCATTTTCGACACCGGAAACCCAAATCAGTCTGTCACTTGTAAATTTTTCGGTCTGAAAAGGTATCCTGAAAAATTTTCAGAAAAATTTCTAAAATTTTGCAAAAATGTAAAACACACAAAAATCCACTTCAATTCCATGTTCAAGCACCAATTCGTATTTTTCCACAATAAACACATATGCTGGGAAATGTCAGGAATGCATGTACAATCATGTGCATGTACAAAAATTACAATTAATGCATATATGGAGGCCATATTATGCATGAACATACCGAGACTAGTTTACTCACTCATAACCCATTCCAAATTACCATTTTCCCCTTCCCATCGGTGATGGGATGTTTTAAAACATCTATTAGTATACTCCGCAATATCCTTCTAAAGTGCTCTTTTAAATCTTTATACTTTCTTGTACTTTCCAAGTGCATTGTATAGGGAGCATTGTGCGCCTCATCAAAAATCTCATCTTTTAGCTCTTGCATATCTGGAATTCATAATCGGTTACCTACCACCATCAATCCGTCTTCTCTTATCTCTATTTCTGAAGGTTTGCCATTTTTAATCTCCTCCTTGAGTCTGCTCAAATGCTCGTCTTGTTCCCGTAATTCCTTGATCTTTTCATTCAACATTGGTCTTACCCTAAAGTTAGCCAATATACACCCAGATTCGTCTTGCTTCAATATCACCCGAAGTTTGGCTAATTCCTTCAACAAAAGAACATACACTATCTCCAAATGTGTCATAGTCAATTTTCTGCTCAATGCATCCGCTACTACATTAGCTTTCCCCCGGTAGTAGTCTATCATCAGGTCATAATCTTTTAGTAGTTCCAACAATCTTCTCTATCTCAAATTTAACTCTTTTTGGCTCATCAGATACATAAGGCTCTTATGGTCTATAAATACCTTGTAGTAACTCCATATAGGTAATGTCTCCAAATATTTAATGCAAAAACTATGACCGCTAACTCCAAATTGTGCGTAGGATAATTCATCTCATAGGGTTTTAATTGCCTATAATCCATAACCTAGACAAATGCCTGAGTAAAGGCTTAGAACATCCTCGGATCTAGTGGAGGCATTTGCTCCTACGGAACAGGTGACTCTTGCGTTGGCAATTGAGAGGCTTGCTACCATGTCCTACAAAAGCCTTAACATTTCCTGGACCTACCGACTCATCAGTACTCTCCTATCTTGTCAAAGAGTCAGGTGCAACTGATCCTTGCAAAACTCCTCTTGTCCTTCTATGAGGTGACATCTTACTCCTTCAATGGAAACACTAATTATTAGCTACAATTCAATCTTATTTCCTATATGTATGCATGGTATGCATGTCACTTAATGCAATTAATCAATTCGCAATGCAAAAAATAATCATATAGCATATAATTCATACTATTATGCAATCTAAGCCTAAGAAAAATTCTAAGCTCTGATACCACAAGATGTTGGACCCCGTTTTCGAAGCCCAACAATCGATTCGGATACCAAACAAAGTTTGACTCGGGCCTTAGGACGAATTCTAAGAAGACTATTTGGGACAATCGCGAAAGAGTGGGGGAAAGCAAAGTGAAAGGTATCACATTTATAAAAATATAAATCTCAGCGTGGCAGCAAAGGAGGGTTCGCCGCAGCGAAATTCATTCTTCTTCACGGCGAAGACGTCTTCAGAAAGGTTTGTCGAGACAGAAGTGGTTCTTCGCCGCGACGAAGACGCCTTTGGACAAGTTCGTCGCGATGACCTTTGGCTTCGCCCCAGTGAAACACTCAGAACCCGAAATTCCCCAAACATTTTAAACAAACACATACATTCAAATCTAACCATCTAACCTAACCACAAGCTAACACAATCGTACACAATGGAGTTTTGATTCATCATTTCCTTACTAATTCAAAGAGTTTGAGCAAATACATATCATTATACACATCAAAACCTAAAAAAAATACATAAGGATGCTCAATGTTGACATGCTTATAAAGCTAACCAAAATCACTAACTTAGTACAAAAGTCTCTAACTTTCTTAGAGTTTCTCATGCCTTGCAAGGATCAATGATCTTCTCGTTCTACACCTAAGGAGTGGAGAGTAATGGGGTGAGCTGTGAAGCTCAGTGATTTGTAGATTTATAGCCATTAGAATTGAGCCACAAATTCAAGCATAATTACATACATAGGTAACAATTCAATACTCAACAAGTGAAACTCATAAATCATATTTACCAAGATGTCATCACAAAGGACATGTCATGTAATTTATCCATCACAACATAACACTCAATTATGCATCATGCTTGACAAATTAGTGATGAAATGAACAACAAATGGCTTGAGAGTTCCATGGAACAAAATGGATAAACCGAAGATTATATCGTGAACAAAACAAGCTTGATTTCTCAGGATCTCATGGCCTTAAGTGGGCAATCGAGATAAGGCTATATGTTGACGTGCACATGACTAACGAAACGTTCCTCTCTTACCCAAACAAAAACAAAAATTTAAGAAACATTTAAAGGAAATTCATAAGGTTTCAATAATCAAAAAGTTAAATTGAACTATAATCCTTTCAAAATCCATATTTTCAGGTCAACTTTTTCGTGATCATTATGATCAGGTAAATGAATATATTTGACAACACTTCATCTAACAATGAAGAAGAGGTAAAGTTTATACTTACTTGATTTAGCTCCAAATTCTTCAAACTCTTCAAGATCTCCCCAAAACCCTAGTTTTTCTCTATTTCTCTTCTTCTTTCTCTCTTCCATGACACACTCTTCTCACACAAGACAACAATTACTTCTTCTTCTAACTTACACTCTTAATGATTGTAAGATGAACCTTATGCCCTTCTACTTATGCCTTATAATCTTTAAACTTAATTGATCTACCAAGATTGCCCCTTATGCATTCTTACTACATTTATACTTTAATTCCATCAATTCAAGCAATAAATGCTCCTAACATTAGCATGCTAATTGCTCCAAAATAATTAATCCAAAAAGACCTTAAAATAATTTAAATCATGCTTAATAAAATAAATAAATTTTTTTTGGGGCCCAACGGAAGGTATTAGATGGAAATTTGCAACACCAGTAGATAGGAAGAGTAGCATTGCCATGGTAAGAAACTCCTAGTGTGCAAGGATATTTGTACTTGTAATAGTCATCATAATAGAACTTATACAGATCCATGAAGAAGTTTTAAAGAAACTTACATGAAGTTTTGTTCCTAACATGTCCAAGAAAAGATGCTTCCTTTACTCCTATGAGCTTCCCTCCTATAGTAACAAAACCATGAGGCTAGTACACACAACAACTACAGTGATAAACAAATGGTAGTTCCAAAATCCTAAAGTGTGAGCCACAAGTGTGTTCCTCTTCGAGAAAAAAGTTCTCGAACTAATAAGCCTAGAAGTAATCAGAGATACTCTATTTATAGCTGAACATTGACCAACCTTTGCACTCCTACCGATTGTCACACAATTTTTTGTCCTTTATTACCTTCACCAATATGACGGCATCACGTTGATGTCAATTTCTAAGTTAATTTAGGGTTGAATTTTAACGTTTGTAAAATAATAGAATTTAATTTGTACTCTCTGAAACAATATGATTAAATTTGTCAAAGAATGTAAACCTTAGGGTTAAATACGACCTTTTTGCCTAAAAATCATACCAAACATCAAACCGGTCAAAGGAAAAATTTAAGATTTAAAATTTTAACCGGTATTAAATCATTATAAAATCAACATATAATAAATAAGAAGTAAAAATTATAAGAATAAATAAAAATATAACATAAAACTTAAATAATTTATTGAAATAAAAGAATATACCAATGTCTATTATCGTATAATGAACTAGTACTAAATCAAATCTAATAACTCAAATTAAATATGAATTAAACATAAAACTTAGAGTAATAATACAAATCAAAATTGTATTTCTAAATGAGGTTTTGTCTCATAATTGTCAAAAGTTCTAAATTCTTCAATGCTATTTAAAGACTTTTAAACCACGCTTTCATCCAAACTATCTATATCAACCTCTTCTACTACATTTAAAGAAATTACAAATTAGTAATGTATGAGATTATTCTTTGTTGTAATTTGTAATACATTATACTTTTAATGTTAAATATAATAAAATTAAGTTTTAACTGACCATCAATAGAGACCCACATATTCGATATGAAAATTGTATTATCTTCATAAATTGCCTTTTCAAGTTCATTGTAATAAAAACAAGCAATTATTCTTATTCTTCAATCCAAAATCAATATGATCAATATAATCAATATCAACTAGATTATACTTTATCTTTTTACTAAGTGATATGAATATATAATAGAGAAATTATAAAGTTAATAAAAATAAAATTAAAGAAAATAAGCAATCCAATAAAATACATGTTCTTAATTCTTAGATTATAGGTAATGTAAATGAGGTCATTGAGTCTTTAATGTTCCAAATGATTTTATTTCTTTGTATGAATACGTTAACAAAAATGCTCCAATTACATTTACAACTTGATGTAGAAGCTATTTGACTAAGTAATCTAATAGTGAGGTTTCTCAATGTTGCGATTACTTTCACCAAATAATTTTCAACACTCATCTATATTTTGAATTACTATTTATGAGAAATAAAAATATGTTACTACTAAGTAAAGAATGAACTAAAAGTATGAAAACCTATAAGGTTGTATTTTTTAATCATAAGTTCTCTCTTTGTAGATGATCGAGTAAAATTCTCTAAACCTTTATGATATAATTTATTTTCATTTGTCATTGTTGATTGCTCTTTAATAAAACAAACTTTGGATTTAATCACATAAAAAAATGACCCATAACATCATTTGTACTTGTGTCTCTACTATGTAAATAGTAATGATTGAGAAAAAAATTCCTTAAGTGGATTCTTTGAGTGAGATGTTTATCCCATCGCCGATCAAGAATATCTATATAAGGCTTATACAATTTCTCCTTCCCTTTTGAAAGATCATAATTGTTTTGCAAGCTCTATATATACCATCATATGTATACATAAAAATTATTTCTCATTTGAGTCATCAATCCTTAAAAACTTTATAAGTAGAGCCATTATCTTCATAATGATCAAGTAGAAATCCTAAAATTTATTATTTAGGATAATAACACAAACTTTTTTCCTTTTACACTCTATAGAACTTAGGACTTAAAAATTGTTTACTTGTTACTAAATTTTGAGGTTCTTTTTTATAATCATAAACACTTTTCAAAGTAATGAATATAGTTGCAAACCTAGTAGCAATAGAGTGCATAATCTCAACTTAATCTGCTTGCTTTCTTAACTAAGACTAAAATGTAATATGATTATACACAAAAATTGCGATCATATATGTATGTGAAGGAAGAATAGAAATGTTGGACCTTGTTTCCAGAGTCCAACTATCCTCTCCGATACCAAACAATGTTGGCGCCTAGTTCACGATACCTATTACAAGGTTTTGATTTCCCAAAAGTTTCAGACTTCAAAAAATTTTGCTTTAGCAGTGGTAGGTTCGCCGCAGTGAAAGTTTTCGTCGTGGCGAAGTCTCCTCTCATATAGTTCGCCATGGAGAAAGTCTTTGCATCGCTGCGATGAAGTCACCAAATTTAGCATAGAAATCCTTCGGGAAAGGTTCGTTGCGGTGTACTCTGGGCCTCTCTGCGGTGAAATCTTCGAACAAAACCTAGACCACCAACATTCAACACAAAACATACATACATTTGTACAATTCTTTCAACATAACCATTTTAACAAAGAAATTAACTCTAAACATGTACAAACAAAACTTCTTCAATTCATCATTTCATTACTAATGCAAAAAAGTTTGAAAAACTTTATTTACATATCAAAAACCACACCATTGGCTTATTACATAATACAAAATGCACATGATACAATTGAATGCTTATGCTTAATATGATTCTAACTGCCATAAGTTTCATAACTAACTTAATTACTAAATATAGCTATCTTGGAGTTGCCAAATGCCTTGCAAGGTTCACAATTCTCTTGTTCTGCTTTTTCTTCACCTGTGGAGTGAAAGGTAATGAGGTGAGTTATGAAGCTCAGTGGCTTATACATGTATAGCTATTGGCAATGAGCTATACAATTTAAGCATATACATATATATTCATTCATATACATTTATAACTTATTTTAGCTAGCAAGTCAATCATCCACAAATTCTAACTACAAATATTCATAGTCAAGGATTCTATCACTTAAAACTTATCATATACATTTAAGCATCAAAACATAACATTCAATTATGTATCATACTCGACAACTCAAAGGTCCAATGCACAAACAAATGGCTCGAGAGTTTCATGGAATGAAACAGATAAATCGAAGTTTACACCATGAACAAAACGAGTCCGATTTCTTAGGATCTCGTGGCCTCAAATGGGTTGCCGGAAGAAGGCCATAGGCCAACGTGCACTTGACTAACGAAACGTTCCTCTCTTGCCTAAACACAATCAAATTTATGCTCAATTCAATCAATCACAAATTCTTATTCTTATACTTCTTATACTTTTTCTTCTTTTCATTTATACAAATTGCCATGATAAGTATCAATGGCATAACTTGATCATAATTCATAAATCACAACTCATTTCCAACAATCACAATAATTCACTATCAAGCAAGTTAACATACAATACACATGCATTTAATTTAATCAATTTAGCATATATTCACCAATAAGACAAACTTGTTCATATTGAAAATAACCATAAATATATTACCCACCTTGACTTCCTTGCTTAAGGACTTGCTCAAAGGTGCCTCTCCTCTTAACCCTCTTACCTTCGTTGATTCCCTTTATCAATGACATAAATTCTCATTCAGAAGGAATACAATTTGAGGACCCATATATAGCATATTCACTCAGATAAATTCTAAATACTCAAACTCTACCAAAAGTTCAAACCTTCGGGTCAATTTTCTATGATCATTATGATTAGGTAAATGAAGAAATTTGATAACATTTCATTCCAAAAAATGTTCCTCATTGTCTTAAATTTCTAATGACACCAAAATCATTCAATTTAGTTCAAAAATCTGAAAGTTTTAACCCAAACATTTTTGTAATTTTCTTTTTCTAAAATAGTATTCTGTGCTCAAATTCCATCCAAACATTGAGAATTTTAGAGACTAAATTGAAACTCTCTTGCTTCAGAAAAATTGTATCCCTATGTCTCTAGTTTACTCCAAATTAAAAATCACTACATTTGGATAACTACAATATAAGATATTGCCAAAATACCAAAATATGTTTGTGTAGGAAATTGAGTTCGCCGCGGCGAACTAGCCTATGAAAGTTCCAGCCTTCATCCCACTTTTCAGAATTTTCACATCCAACATTTACACCTAACACATCTTATGCAAAAATCATCCATTTCTACCTCATTTACACTTCATTCGCTACTTCATTTCAACTCAATATCATCCATAAACAAATCATAATCTTTTTTTGATCATTAACTAAAAATAAAACATTTATATATATATCATTCATCAACAAGCTCCTATACATATTCCACTTCATTTTCACTTTCATTTCACTTCTAACTTTCACTAAATATGCTTAATTCAACAAATCAAGAAGGGTAAATGCTTATGCTTACTTGTTTAGCTTCAATGTCTTCAAAATCTCCAAGATCTCCAAAACCCTAGCTTGATCTTCTTTTCTTTTTCTCTCCTTCTCTTCCTTTCTTTGTTATTTTCCTTCTTCTCTCCCTCTCATGATGCTTCTCTTTTTTTAAAAAACAAGACCACATTTTGTTCTTGTTCTTCCAAAAATACCCCTCTTCTCCTTTGATCTTCCCATTTTGCCCCTTCTTTCATTTACCTCCTAACTCCTTTAGTTTTCTTAAACACCATATTAATTCTAACTTAATTCAAATATTTCCATCTAATTTCAAAGCTCTATTTATGCCCATCAAATTGATGAATTAATTATACTAATAATGCAACAAATACATGAATAATAATTGAAAAAACTTTTGAGGTCCAACAATTCTCCCCCCTAAAAGAATGTTGTCCTCAAAATTCTTACCTAATTGATCAGGAAGGCAGTTCCTCCGTTTCCCATTTAACATCATCCCTCGAATAATTTCTTTCAAATGACAATATTCAATAGACTCACTTGGTCTTTCAATCCTTTATTTGGTCATTCACTTTCTTAACTAGTTTCTCATTATGTTTTAGATTACTCATAATTTTTCCCACTTCCTGTGTCGATAACACCAATATCATATCATATCAATATTTCTTAACATTCTCACAAATATCACATTATAAATCTAAGACATTTTTCATCAGTATCACTAACTCATAATAATTTTGTACCGATGAATTCATATTGGATGTAGCTAATCCTTTTTCCTAACCTGAGCGCACCTTGTACTTAATGTAAGCACACCTTGGCAAGGTGGTACTTTCAGAGACAATTTATTTTTCACTTAATAATTCACATCACTATAGTGTTAATACACTTAATTTTTTATGTTCATCTCACTTTACTCTATACTTTTAGTTTTGATCTACCAAGTCCTTTATTCTTTTTGAATCACTTAATTTCTATCACATATTCATTTCACTCATCAATAATATCCTTTGAATTAATCCTGGCCTTCAACCATTTTAGGCCTTATTCATTTTAAGTGTAAGGGAAGACGACTCCTTTTTTTGTATAATGCCCTATACAATATTCTAATGACATCACTGCAATAATGATTGTTAGGCTTAAAGTTAGTCATAACTGTAAATGGATCTCATATTCCTATGAACTCTAAAATATAAGTTTTAAGCATATCTACAATAGTGAAGATTATTGGTAACTCACAAGTGTGGTCATTTGCTTCTACCTCTTTAGCCATCAAATGCTATCCCAGTATATTCCTACTTGGATGTATATCATATGTTGTTATTTGTGCTTCTCTAACAATCTCTTTGCTCAATCACCATTATCGGTACACATACCTCTTATTTCAATCACAAAGTATCATTCTTCCTATTCGAACTCAAAATTTGTATTCATTTCAAATTTCTTAGTAAGATCCACTATTTCTGAATCCTCAATTTGGGCTTTGATTATGTGAAATTGATCTTAATTTTTAATGCAGCAAATAATGCTTCATTTTGCCCCAAATTCAACTCCATTATGCACTCTTTATTACATTAGATTTGATAACCTCGATATCCAAATTTTATGATACACTGCTATTAAATTTTCTATTCAATGCATCTGATTACAATACTAGCTTTACCAGTATAGTACTCATTTGTACAATCATAATCCTTAAAATAACTCTATCTATTGTCTCAGTCTCGTATTCAATTCTTTCAACTCAATATTTAACTCAAAATTAAATGATTTGTATATTTCAAAACGTTTTTGTACTTGTAATGTCTCCAAACTTTCAAAACAATCACTATTGCAGCAAGTTTCAATTCATGTATCAAATAATCCACCCATGAGGTTTCAATTGTCTCTATGCATATGAAATCATTTTATCATACTACATTGGATTTTATCCTAATCTCTTATACAAACATCATTGCATACTATAAAATCTCCAAATCTAGATGATATAATTAATATTGGTGTTATAATTCCTCAAAATTCTCTTTACTTTCATTACTCATACGATTTACATGTTTTTCCTCAAGCATTCAAGCTATTCTTCTCAACTTTTCCAACGCATTTAATATATCATCAAATTTTGTTGGATCACTTTAATCTTCAATACCATAGTACTGTCGAGGCATTTATTAACTGGAACAAATATTTCTAAATCTCCATATGCCCATGATTAGTTATCGTAAAACTTTAAATAACTAATCCTTCGATGAGGTAACATTATCTCACGTTATTTCAATTTCCCAATTGACTTACCTTTCTTAAATGATTTTCTCCATTCTTTAGATTTCATCATATTTCACATTGACTTATTCTAATGTTTGCTCATTCATACTAATTTCTCCATACATTTCAATTTTTTTTCAATCTTAACTTCCTGTGTTTGTAACACATTCATCAGGTCAAATTTGTATTTCTCGAACATATTTACACATAATATAACGTGGACCTATATACTCCTCATATTAGCAATTAATGTCTCCTCAAATTTAGGAATCCACTCATATAGTTGGATACTTTACATCAAACAAAATACAAACATTCTCAGTAGCATACTCAACCTTTTATGCTTGAGTCTCCACTAGGGATATGACTCCAATATTCACTTTTGACTCATTACATATTTATTTCTGATTTATTCTTTCATTGACCATTCTTAATATAAACTATTTGATTTGCTTAACCTAATTTAATGAAATTCTTCTTCGAAAGAAGATTTCTTGCTACTATCATCTATACTGCTCATACAATCTTTATCGATCAACTGTATTCTTCATTACTGTTTCAGCCATTCTTAATACCTCAATAAGATCAATTTCAACTTTTCATGATATTTCAATAATTTCATTTTTTGTCACACTTTACATGATCAAAATATTCCATATAATAAAACTCAATGAAATAAGAGGCATATTCATTTACTCTTATGTTTTGGTATGTACCATCAAGATCATTACATCTTATATATATAATTAATTTTGACAGGTCACCAATTCATATCTCATGCTACTGATACATCAATCACAATTGAGTCTGAGCAACCTCTGAATATTCTATGACTATTTAAAAATTACTCCTCCATAGTAGTTACCTTTTCAGCATAATCACCTATACCATACTTCCATCGCATTACTCTGATTCATCTCATAATTTTAACTATAGGGAGAATAGATTATCTCCTATACCATATCCAATTATAGATCTCGTATGTACTCAATCACATTATTCACTAATGTAACCACATTATCGGATATGTACTCATAATAACTGGTCGATATAACCTTGAGGATTTCTATGTATATCACTATTATTTGTTTCAATTTCCATATGTTCGTTCTTAATCAATTTAAAATTATAGACGCGTAGCCATCTTGAAATGTTGATCTCAATTCACTAGCACAATCTTATACCATATTATAAATTCCAAGTTCAATTTTTTAATTCCACTTTGCTTGCACACCTTAATTCTTGTTATTTCCACCCCTATCACTATTTCTTTTTAGATAAATTTATGAAAATACTTTCACATCAATATCAATTCAAGTACATATTTTCAACAAAATCTCTTTACCATATTCGCTGACATAACCACAAATACTGCATCTATGTCTAACATTTCGGACAATGTAATATTTCTTATTTCTAAATATCCACAACTTTCCTTATCTTACACTTTGACGAAACACCATTCTTCTCATTATTTTTTATAGCCTAAACACTTAACGAAAGTTCATATATGTGACCCATGTGGTTGCAATTACTAGGATTCTATACTCATCAATACCCTTCTCTAATGGTGAGGAATTAGGTGTAGCAGATCCTTGTAAAACTCCTCATGTTCCTTTATGAGGTGACATTTTACTCCTCCAATAAAACATTATCTTTTAGCTTACTTTCATTTTAAATCTTATTTCCTAATATGCATGTCAGTTAATGCAATCAATCGATTCACAATGCAATAAGTAATCACATAGCATAACAATTCATACTAACATGCATCCTAAGCCTAGGAAAAACTTAAGCTTTGATACCACAAGATGTTAGACCTTATTTTTTTAGTCCAACTATCCTCTTTGGTACCAAACAATGTTGACGCCTAGTTCATGGTACCCATTAGGAGGCTTTGATTTCTCAAAAATATCAAACTTTGGAAAATTTTAGCTTCAGCAGTGGCGGGTCTGCCCTGGAGAAAGTTTAGCTTCGTAGTGACGAAGTCTGCTCTGGTATAATTCGCCACGGTGAAAGTCTTTGCATCGCCACGGCGAAGTCACCAAATTTAGTACAGAAATCTTTCGAGAAAGGTTCGTCGCGATGTACTCTAGGCCTTAGCTTGGTGAAACCTTTGGACAAAACCCAGACCACTAACATTCAACACAAAACATACATACATACATACAATTCTTCAACATGACCATTTTAATAAAGAAATTAAGTCGGAACATATAAAAACAAAACTTCTTCAATTCATCATTTCATTATTAACGCAAAAGAGTTTGAAAAACTTTATTTACATATCAAAAACCACACCATTGGCTTATTACATAATACAAAATGCACATGATACAATTGAATGCTTATGCTTAATATGATTCTAACTGCCAAATTTTTTTGAACTAACTTAATTACTAAATATAGCTTTCTTGGAGTTGCCAAATGCCTTGCAAGGTTCACAATTCTCTTGTTCTACTTTTTCTTCACCTGTGGAGTGGAAGGTAATGAGGTGAGCTATGAAGTTCAGTGACTTATACATTTATAGCCATTGGCAATGAACCATACAATTCAAACATAAACATATATATTCATTCATATACATCTATAACTTATTTTAGCTAGCAGGTCAATCATCCACAAATTCTAACTCAAATATTCATAGTCAAGGATGCTATCACTTAAAACATATCATATACATTTAAGCATCAAAACACAACATTCAATTATGTATCATACTCGACAATTAAAAGGTGCAATGCACAAATAAATGACTCGAGAGTTTCGTGGAATGAAATGGATAAACCGAAGTTTACGCCGTAAATAAAACAAGTTCGATTTCTCAGGATCTCGTGGCCTCAAATGGGTAGCCGGGAGAAGGCTATAGATCAATGTGCAGGTGACTAACAAAAAGCTTCTCTCTTGCCCAAGCACAATCAAATTTATGCTTAATTCAATTAATCACAAATTCATATTCTTATACTTTTTTTACTTTTTCTTCTTTTCATTTATACAAATTTCTATGGCATAACTTGATCATAATTCATAAATCACATTGCATTTCCAACAATCATAATAATTCACTATCAATCAAGTTAACATACAATACACATGCATTCATTTCAAACAATTTAGAATATATTCACTAATAAGAAAAACTTGCTCATATTACAAAATAATCATAAATACTACCCACCTTGAATTCCTTACTTAAGGACTTGCTCAAAGGTGCCTCTCCTCTTGACCCTCTTGCTTTCGTTGATTCCCTTTATCAATGATAAAAATTCCCATTTAATAGGAATACAATTTGAGGACCCATATATAACATATTCACTAAGATAAATGATAAGTACATATTTGTCCAATATTTATGTTTTAATTATCCCTTTTTATTCCTCTTATTGATGCAATTATTGGGACTTAATTTGATTTAATACTTTTTTGTAGGGAATTATACAAGTGCATAAATTCAAGAGGACGACGTCGCAAATATTAAATCAACACAGCAGGTGAGTTTCACGTGAGCAGCGTTGGAAGAAAATTAAAATTGTCAGAGGCGTGGACTGAGAAAAGGAGAAATATCAAGAGGGCTGGAGAATTAAAAACAACAAGGAGAAGAGTGCGGCGTGGAGGAGCAGCAGACGCAACACGTGAAAGGCAGCAAGGGAGGATTTTAAAGAGACAAACATGACATGGCTGACCAAGACTAGCATGGAATAAAAAAACAAGTGGGTTTTAATTAAGAAGAAGACTGGCGGCGGTAGCAAGGATCCATGCTGGAAGTGAGGCCCATACAAGTGAGGGCTTGCGTGGAATAAGAGGGCAGTGCTTTTAATTGGTGGAAAAGAAAAACATTAAGGACAGAAGTGTGTAGTGCGACGTTGAGGAGCAGAGACGCGGGCCATTGTTCTTGGGCTGGAAAAGAAAAAGGACGTAAGAAGGAATTCAGGCAAAAAAGGAAATTCACGCAACACATAAGGAAAGAAAGAAACGCACGCAACATTGGGATTTTGGGGAAGCAACAGTGACGATACCAAGGGGATGACGCAAGGCATCATCGTGGATCAATTTCTAGAACTTTGTTTCTAGTTTTTCTTCTTCCCTTAGTTATTTAGATTATGTTAATTAAGAACCTTATTTTGTCTAATTCTGTTATGAGTAGCTAATCTGTTTTAGTCAGAGAATTCCAACTGTTATGCTTTGACTCGTGAGACCTATTGTTCTGATTATTTGGTTTATAATATTCATACTGTTTCTGTTTACTGTCATTGTTTATTAATTGATTCTGAGATTAGGGCTCGATTGTAGAATTAGTTAATTAACATATCGCCAACTGATTTACTTGGTGGTGTTAACTGGGTGATTAGTGTTTGTGGCAATTGGCACTAGGACATATTACTTATCTGATTTTGTGTTGAGAAACTTGCAATCTAACTAGATGAAGCATGAGTCTGTGCGTAGTCAGTTAGGGTTAGTGTTTCTTTAGAGTTTAACGCTGTTAATTAATTGAATCTCGGAGAGAGTCTCGAAGGGGTAATTAGTTAATTAGGGAACAATTTAAAGGAGTTTCTTTGATTGTTCTAAGATTAAGAAGAAACGAGGGAGCCAGAGGTAGTTGGTAACCATAGCTAACCTATTATTAAACCAAAGAAAATATTTGAGTCGATGATCGCGATCTATGCATAATTAGGAATTTCCTGGCTAAGTTGTCGTTATTAGTTAATCAATTTTATTTGTGTTCTTTGTTAGTTGCATCATAGTTATCATTTTATTAATTGAGTTTATAAATTTCAGTGGTTAGTTTAACTAGTAATTTTAGTTGAAAACTTCAAAACCCCCTTTTAACTAGTTTCATTCGTTCTTTGGCATTAGAATAGAATCAATTTGTTCCATTCTCTGTGGATCGACCCCATTTACCACTGTGCGCAATTTATTTTCGTTTGGTGTTTGGGATTTATTTTTGGTGGATTCGACACCCATCAATAAATTTTAAATACTCAAGCTCTTCCAAAAGTCTAAACCTTTGGGTCAATTTTCCATGATCATTTTTATTAGGTGAATGAAGAAATTTGATAACACTTCCTTCCCAAAAAATGTTCCTCATTGTTTAAATTTCTAATGATACCAAAATCATTTAATTTAGTTCAAAATTTTGAAAGTTATAACCAAAAATTTTTGTACTATTCTTTTGCTAAAATAGTATTATGTGCTCAACTTCCATCCAAACATTGATATTTTTAAAGACTGAATTAAAACTTGCTTACTTCAGAAAAATTGTATCCTATGTCTCTAGTTTACTCTAAATCAAAAATCACTCCATTTGGATAACTACAACATAAGATATCGCCAAAATACCAAAATATGTTTGTGCAGGAAATTGACTTCGTCGCGATGAACTACCTTACGAAAGTTCCAGCCTTCATCCCATTTTTCAGAATTTTCACATCCAACATTTACACCTAACACATCTTATGCAAAAATCATCCATTTCTACCTCATTTACACTTCATTCGTTACTCCATTTAAACTCAATATCATCCATAAACAAATCATAATCTATCTTTGATCATTAACCAAAAATAAAACACTTACATATACCATTCATACATATTCCACTTCATTTTCACTTTCATTTCACTTCTAAATTTCACTAAATATGTTTCATTCAACAAATTAAGAAGGGTAAATGCTTATACTTACTTGTTTAGCTTCAATGTCTTCAAAATCGCCAAGATCTCCAAAACCTTAGCTTGATCTTCTATTCTTTTTATCTCCTTCTCGTCCTTTCTTCGTTATTTTCTCTTCTTCTCTCCCTCTCACGATGCTTCTCTTTTTTTCTTAAAGAAGACCACATTTTGGTGTTGTTTTTCCAAAAATACCCCTCCTCCCCTTTGATCTTCCCATTTTGCCCCTTCTTTCATTTACCTCCTAACTCCTTTAATCCTCTTAAACACCATATTAATTCTAGCTTAATTCAAATATTTCCATCCAATTTCAAATCTCTATTTATGCCCATCAATTTAATGACTCAATTTTACAAATAATAAAACAAATAAATCAATAGTAATTAAAAAATTTCAGGGTCTAATAAGAAACATGATCTATACTACCAATATCTTTTAAAATGAAAAATGAAAAATGAACAATGCATGAGGACTAGTAAAGATGCTCATACTTTGATTATAACAAGTACCCAACTGATACATAAGTAGCAACGTTATTTGTAATAAAATGCCCAACATTCTTTGACCAACCCACTCAATAATTTCAAAAAATAATTCAGATAAAACATTACCCTTTATTACCATTTTAGAAGTACCAACACAATTCATAAAAGTAGTTCCAAAATTACAATAAACTAAGAAATTAATCAAGGTTCATTATCTTTGATCAATCCACTCATTTTCCATAATAGTGCATCTTGTTGTTTCCTAACTAGATTTATATATATCCATAATCAACTAACATTCCTTTTTTAAATTTTAAAACAAAAGCACTCATATCTCATAATAAGAAGGTGCTTTAGATCCTGTACCTATCGTTGTTATAGCATCTATTGCCTCTTAAAAATAGGCAAATTTAAAGCTTTTAAAGGGATATATGAATCATAGAACTATCGAGCTCATGCTCGTTTACACCTTAAAACATCATCCTTTATCAACCAAAACACTTTTTAAACCTAGTTGAGAACCAAGAATAATTATTATAGGAAACTATTTTGTTTCATCATCTTCAAAACATACATTATGAGTCCTTTTATTTTCCTTTTTCTTTATTAGTTATTATGGCAAATAATTTTGAATCCTTTCATGTATCAATTTGTACTTTTTTGCAAGAAGCAATATTACCCTTAAAACTAACAAGATGTTCTTTCATTCTATAAATTCCTCTCTTTCTAAGCATTTTACCTCAAAATATACAATTAAATTGAATATTTTCATCAAATGTTTGAGAAGAAGAAAATAATTCCATATTGGATCAACTTTACCATGAGTGGAAGATGTTAAGCTTACTGAATCTTTTCTTAATGATTTTGTATTCTCCATTATAATTTTAACCTTAAAAATAAAAAAATAATTTACAATAACTACTAAAATAGCCACCGAAAGAAGATTAAAGGATATTTTGATTTTTAAAATATAATAAAGAATAACTATGAAATAAATATTTATAAAAGGATAAAAATTTTATTTATATTAACCGACTCTAACAAAATTATGCAAATCGTGACCTGACCCATTATCATGAAAAAGTGAAATTAATGAATTACAAGTTATAGTAAACTTAATAGCTTATATTATAGTAAAAAACAATTAATGTTGATAAATAATATATAACTTAATTCATAAGTTATTTTATGAATAATTGTATTATTATTTTCTTTGACTTAAATTTTCTAAAAATAAAATTCATTGAAAATGTTAAAGGAGTCAATATAATTTCTAATAATTTCAAATTAAATTTAAATGTGGTTTAATTAAAAATATAGTTCATATAAGGTTAAAAGTAAATTATAGAAAAATTAAAAATATAAAGTGAATTAATTAGCACGACATGATGAATTTTTGATTAATTTGAAAGCATGTCAAAAACTAAGGAACAATAAATAACTTTTCTTGAGCAAAACCTAATAAGGCAGTCAGAGTTTATTATATAGATGTAGTTACAAAGTTAGCAAGCTCGGAAAAAGTTTTGAGCAACTAGATAGAAAGATTGACAATGAATCCTTAGTTATTCCAAGTAATGCAATATGAGGTATGTGGGCTAGGGAGTCCAAGTTAAGAATGTCAGGCACTGCGAGTGATGGTAAAGCTCGAGTATATGGATTATATAAGGAATTCTCCTAGACCTAAAAAAATCCCTATGGGAATATAAATTAACAGATAATCTTTTGCTATCAATAGGAAATTCTTTCTCATTTTAAATTGAAAATGGAGGTGATTGAATATGCACTAATACAACAGGATGGAGGAATCACCTAAATTTCTCTTGGAGGAATCAAGGGTAGCCAAGGAACAACTTTCTACCAAGATTTTAGCAACACCCACCTTGAGAATAAAAGCCAAGCATGGAATACATCATGGCTAAATTTATCCATAATTTGGAGGCAAATTTTCAAGCTACTGAAGCCTCACTAAAAAATCAAGAGGTTTCTATTTATAACTTAGAAAATTAGATTGGTTAGCATGGCAGATTAGTTTTTGAAAGAAATCAAAGGAGTTTTCATAATAGCTTTGAGACAAATCTAGAGATTTTTCCTAGTAGCATTGAGAGTAAGACCTAAATTGAAGAAAAGAGTTGTAATAGGAATCAAAAAAAAGTTGAAGTACCTAATCATATTCCTTTCTCATTACATTCTTTGATATTAAATTTTTCTATGTTTTTATTGTGTACATTGAGAATAATGTACGTCTTTAAGTGTAGGGAAAGGGTATACAAAAAATTTCAAAGAAAATTTTCAAATTTCTTAAGCTTATTATAATTTTATTTTTATTCTTATTAACTAACATCCCAATTTAGTTAAGATATATCCAAAACACCTAAGGTCTTTATTGATCATTGAAATGAATTAGTATGAAAATAATGAAACTTAGATTATACTTTCTTTTATGAACCATTAGTTTTAGTGGTCAATGAGATAGTTAATTTGAATGAAATTTACATATTATCTATATATATGAATCCTAATTGCAAGCTTTCGAGCCTAAATTCATCATATCAGTGTAAAATGCTCTATTGTTCTTTGTTGTATATTTATCACAATGATTAAAAAACCCAACCGGTTTGGTTGGCTTAGCCTAAAAATCTTGAACTGTCCAACTTTTTGATTTAATATACTTTAATAACTCTTGATGTTGAAAATGATCAATTTATTAATTAATTGGTCAATTTTCATTAATTAATAAACTCTTATAAACGAAAATTAATTAATTAATTTTAATTAACAATCCTTTTTAATTAAACTTCAAATTCTTCGATAGATAAGAATAATCTCTTTCGATCATATTTTAAATTCCATAATTTTTTAGATCTTCAGCAGGTTTTATGATGGTCTAATACCGGTTGAATCTTTTAAATCTTAAACCTCTTATCTTATTAGTTTAACTTCTAGTTTAGTTTTTAAAACATTAGTTTATTACACATATTTGAATAATTCTAGAGCTTGCTTTTATTATTCTTATTGAGAACACATTGTTAAACTGGAGGTATTAAAATGATGAAGGCTTTAAAATGATGAAGGCATTTAGATTTAATCATTTCTCTTAACCTATTTTCTTTGATTATTACCTACCTTATTTTATCTTTCACGAGTAACCAAATACGAGACTTAACCTTTTCTTTAATAATAGCCACGTTGATAGCCAATTACCTATTTTTTTCTTGAAAACTTTTTATCTAGTTTTGAACCCTAAAGGATTTGTATTTACTTGATTGCTTAACACTTGGATTGTATTGAATAATTTTAAAGAGAAGGTCCAATGTGCCTATGATTATTAGTACATGGTGATTGTTAAATTTGTTTTTTTATGAGCACTTTATTGTTGTTATAATTTAATATTCTCTAAAGTTGTTTGAAGTTTAATTTAAAAATTATTTATTACAAGCATATCAATTAAAAAAGAAAATAAAGCTTGAAGCTTAAGAACAATTATTTTATGCTAATGAAAGTTTTTCTTGAAGGACCTATGATATATAGAACCAAGTTTTGTGTAATCTTATTTATGTAAATTCCCTTTTACATTATTATCCTTTTAATTATACATATTATACCATTACCTAATCCTTATTACAACCTATTAAAGATCTTTTGATTTTATTTGTAGTTTACTTATTAGTGGTGGAGATGTGATTTTATTACATACTTATGGTTAAGATTCCTTCTATGTATTGATTTAAGAGTTTATTATATTTTCCACAGTAAAGACTTTGAGTGAATTGAGTAAATCCTTTAAGAGGGTGTGAAATTTTATTCTTTGGAATTAAAAAATATTATCAATGTGATTGCTATTGATATTGCCTTATGCAAGTTTCTTCTAGGATAACTAAAGTCTAATTTTAGGCCAAAAACAATATTAAAATATCAAATAAACAAGAAAAACACACTAAATATAGGAATAAAAACATGGTTTATTAAGCATTTATCAAACATACTCACACTTAAGGTTTTACTTGTCCTTGAGCATTTAATAAATAGTTGTGTGTAGGATTGTGTGAGTCTTTATGAGTGTGTATGATTTTCAAAAGATTCTTTTCCTATATTAGACATGCTTATGTAAGTGTTGGATACAACCATGTCCACTGCACATGCAAGCTTTTAGGACTGTGTAAAAACATGAATTTTGAGTTTTTTGTGGAATTAATGGACACGGGAAGGTACACAACCACATGACTAATCGTGTCCACTTCAAAAAACCTAATTATAACATATAAAGGGCAATTAAGGAGGTGAATTAAAGGTATTTAAGGTTTTATGGCCAAGTTTGAGTTCTAAACACAATTTTAAACATTAGGGTAATAGAAACATTAAAATTACATCAGAGATCTGATAGAGAACATTCTTTGGTTAAAATTTTATTTTATTATGTTAAAGAAAAGAGGATATAGAATTTATTTTCTTCTAAACTTTTTATTTTTGTTTTCTATGTTTATGATCAAATTTTGTTTAATGCCTAGGTTAGATGAACCCTAAGTTGGGATGGACCTTATGATTTAATTCTTTTCTTAATGGAATTTGATTGTTGATTTATTACAATTTAATTATGTATTTTAATTCTTTAATTAATATGTTGGGGATATTATTTAGATGTATGATTTCAAATAATTGAGATTGAGAAATCCTTTTATATGAATATATATACCATGATTGAAAGAAGTTGCATGCAAACCTAAAGATAGGTAGACATATATTCTCTAGATAAAGGTCAAACCTAATAGTGAAATTCATGAATCAATTAATGCAATCTAAGGAGATTTAATTAGAAAGAGATTTTAGTTAATCAACTGAGGATTAGGTGTTAATAGTCTTGAGAAAGATATTAACATAGGATAGTAATTTCAACGATCTCTTGATCAATAATTGAATTGCATAATAAAAGGGTTAATATTTAAGAAATCTTAGAGAATTCATTACCGATTGCAAGTTATTTAATATTGATTAATCTTAGTGTCATATATGTTCTTGTTTATTATTTGTGTAGAGCTTTAGCTTAGTTTTAATTAAACTATATCCTATTTTGTTGGTTAGATAACAAAAAAAGAGGTAATTACTAATACTTGTAGTCCTAGTAGGAATAACACTTGATATTCACAATCACTATACTATAGTTCAATATATGAACTTGTTTTAAGATCTATAAGGTGGGGTTCTTGGTTATTTGTTAAAGTTCAAGGGTGTGGAAATTTAGTAAGGGTTGGGTAGAAGAAGTTCAACAACTTGGCTAGTTAAGGAAGCACTCTATATATGTATATTATAATGGAGGAGATCTCATTTTGGTCTTGGAGGAATAAACATAACATAATTGGCCTGATATAAAAGGTTGAAGGATGCTTATAGGATGTTGTAGCTTATAATGTGAAAGGGATGAAATTTTATATAAAAAAAAAATTTAAGAAGGAGCATATGCATAATGAATGAAAGTTGTTGTTATCTAATACTCATATGATAACAAAGTTGGGAGGTTGAATTATTAGGAAAAATCTAAAGGTGAAGTCAAGAGCAACACCTTATGATATTAAAGATACCTTTTAAACTAAGTATGAGATGAACTTAAGCTACAAGTAACCTTATATCTATAAAGAATAAGAAATAAAGCTTATTTATGGGAAGATAAAGGATACTTACAAATTAATTTCTTGAATGTGTAGTTAAAGTATATGAAGTGATCCATAAGGTTGTGCCAACATGTACTAAGAATTGTCAATTTGACAAAATAGTCACGGGGTAGAACTATTGCACGAATTGTTTGATAAATGGTTGTTAACCTATTCTTTACATATATGGTTTCTTTCTAAGTCCTTGTCTTGACATTATGTAACTTTTGTTTGATGATGAAATCAACTATTTCATATTGCTTATGCCATTGTATGTTCAAAGATTCATAAATATTGGTCATGGTTTCTTATAAATTTGATTGAATGTATTATTAATATTAAATTAAATATAATTTCAGGGCATTATGAGAACATTATTTTGGGTGTTGGAGATATATATGGTAAAGAGTTATATTCATAGTTTTAAAGGTACATAAGGGAAAATTGTAAGGAAAAAACATCAAAACAACTTGCTAGTGGTAGGAAAGCTCTAAAGTTAGTGATCAAACACCTTGATTCCATAGACTTGCTATCTTGGAAAAGGAATAAAAATAGTTCTATTTTAACTCTATAGACATTCAAGCCAGAATCGTTGATTGCGTAATAAGGACCAAGCCTATATGTTGGGTGATGTTCAAATTTTCTTGCATTCTCTAGGACTAGTTTACAACTAATGTGGATGTGTCTTTCAATTTTTACAAAAGGGACAAACATCATGATAAATGACATTGGAAGGTGTTTAAGGAAAAAAGAAATGTTAATAAATGGAATAATGATGACAACAAATATATTGGGAATTGTTTTAACAACATAGGTAGTATTAAGGCTTAATCTTAACTTAGGATGATTAAGTTGTACATTATGAATGTAAACTTGTGCACTAATTTACTAGATTAAATATGATTTATTTATGACTGCAACAATTTAGTATGCCTCATAGATATGCTTGCTAAGAGATAAAGGCTATAAATTATAATGTGTATGACTTTCTCAATGATTGGTAAAAGATTTCCATATAAGATATATGCTAAAGGCAAGATTCCTATTGAGACATATGACATGCCTAAAGTTTCTGAAGTTGATGTACACGATGTTAGTTATGTATTATTATTGTTATGATGAGAAGTTTTATATGCAATAAAACCATTAATATATAGCAAGTATACAGTCGTATCTTGTAGTATATAAGGTTATTGTTCCTATGAGGATTATGCAAGGTTAACAATTTGAACCTAACTTTGTATAAGGTATTTAGAATGGGATTTGAATAAAATAAATAACATAAATTGGAAAAAATAGTGAAGAAAAGAAAATAATTCAAATAATAAGTGACCTGCCAATTAAATTTAGGGTTGTGATCAAGATTGAATACTTAGGACTTATTCTTTCCTTATTTTGTTTCCTTTACTATTTTTGATTCAATTATATGTTTGATCCTAGATTTCCTAAAGTGTTGATTTTTCTCTCTCATGATCTAACCAATTAACCCTAAATGAATTAGAAATTCTAGATTTGCAAATTCTCAATTCATAATAATTTCCCTAATTTATTTAATTAGATATGACGCTATCTATTGGATAATTAATTTTTCAAACAAGATCTCTTTTCGAATGATTATTAACCTAATAATTAAGGGTCCATTAAATTGCCAATTCTCATTTTACAATCTAACTCTGATAACTTTTGAGTCACTCTCTTAATTTATTATCAAGTATAAGCATAAAAAATATCACAAACATCTTAATATGTATTGAAATCAACAATAATCAAGGTTCCAAAATAAATCCAAAATAAATTCTAACATGAAATTTAGAACTTCATGAGCATGTTTAACATCTTAGAATTCAAATTACACATCAAGAATAATGAAATAACTAAAGGAAAAGAAGAAAAACTCTATTAAAGAGTTGATCTAGTAAGCTGGAATTTTCATATGCCTTTTTGATCTCTCCACTTTGTTTCAATGATTACTGTGTCTTTTGGTTTGTTTCACGTTCTTAAATTTTGTATTATGGTCTTAAAGGTGCAATTATAGTTTTCCCACTTTGTCCAATTCCAAAAATGCCCTCATAAAATAGATGAAAAAAACTCTCCTGGAAACTCTCTATCACGATCGTGACATTGGATTCATGATCGTGCTCCTGGGATTTTCATCTTTATCACGATCGTGACATAGGAGTCATGATTGTGCTCCTGGGATTTTCATCTTTATCATTATTATGACACGTTCGTTCTTCCTTCATCTTCTTCATTCTTCGATTATCTAATTACCAACAGTTATAAACACCTCTTCAAATATACAATTAAGATCCAATTCTTACTCTAAACCAAAAAACACTTAAAATAAATATAAACATTAACAATAACATAATTCTAAGCCTATACGCATGATAATTATCTAAGAAATATTTTAAAGAATAATTAAACATCTAGCAAAATATAGTATAATCTACACGTATCAACATCTCCACACTTAAACCTTTGCTTGTCCTCAAGCAAAACTAAAAATTATACACATACAAAACATAAGAAATATATAATCACAAATTCATGCAATAATGCAATAATGATACAATGGCATCAAATTTTTTAGGCAAGTTTTAATCTATTTAAAATCCTCAGAATACTACAAGCGCATAGGTCGTAAGTGTAGTATGTGAAGTGTCAATCTCTTGAGGAGTTGTCAAGCTAATCTAGTTCTAAGTTATCTAAGGCCTAAAGAATTGTCAAAATGAAAATAAAAACTTAATAGAAAAGTAAACACATGAAGATGATAGACAAAAAGTTAATTTATAAAACTAACACAAGAGAAATTGAATATTGAGCACTACCAAATTCACAATGGAAAATCACACAAGAAAAATTACCAAATTATGAGATAGGGATTTATCCTATCATCAATGCTAATCTAATCACTTTTGTGTTAGTGTGGTTTTAGTTCTAGACCATCAAAGGGTGGATTACTCTCTCTCGAGTTATAATCACTATGCCCCAATTAACCCAAGTTTCCAAAAATGTCATCGCTCGATTAATAATCAACCCATAACCTAATCAATTCTTAAGTGTTCTAATAAACAACCAAGTCTCACACGTGATCTCTCTCTGTGTAATTACCAATTTGATTATTTACATGGTCTATTGGGTTTGCAAGGTCTATTAGGTTATTTAACTCTCCTTAACTAACCCAATCATTTTGCATTTGGTTCACTCTTTTGATTTATTATCGAAGCATGAAGTTACAACGAATAATCACAACACCTAAATGAATTAACACAAAAATAACTAGATTAACATTGAATCAAGTTTAAATCCCTAAATGGGCTTGAAGCCCCCGATACGTTGAGCATAAAGCTCTGAAAATCATTGGGCACGAGGCCCTGTGTGTTGAGCTTAAAGCTCTGAATACGGTGGCTACACCGGTCACAACTGTCAATTATCTGATCATGCATAATGGCATAAATGCACATGTTCCAAATTTTACTAATCATGTCACAGTCTAACATCTCCTATCCAATTTACATTTAAAATCCATTAATGACAATTTATGCACAATTTACACTTCTATAGCACATTCTAAATATTTTGAACACCTGTGGTTCGAAATCAATCAAAACAAATACATATAATCCATCCTTAACTCCATATGGTATAGGTGCACAAAATTAAACACATCAAGGTTGAGAAACCAACTAGGTTTACTCACCTCAGAACTTCCGAGCTACTGCCGGGAAGTCTCGCCTATGTCGGACGATCGACGATCCACTTGAGCCTCTACAATAATCATAATATCCAAATATTACTAATTGTACAATTTCAATAATCAAAGATGCATATGTATCAAATGAATTTTGTACTATACATGTTATGACTGTAACATCCTGTTACTGTTAGCAAGGGTATTTTGGTCATTGGGTTGAATTGATTGGATTTCACTGCATTCATTGACTGAGCATGTTACTGGCCTCTAATTATAGAGGAACAGGTTTATTGCATATGCATTTATCCATAGGTACTTGCATTCATGATTTTCGGGATTTGATTGTGAGCATGAATTGACCGGACTGACTGGATTGGGGGTTAATTGGGAAATTAGAGTTATTGGGTTCAATTGACTGATTTAATATTGATTTCGAGTGACTGGTAAATCTTAGTGGTTTATAGAAAATTTTCAAGAAATTTGGGAGAAAATGCCCAGACCGGAAGTTTTGGGGTGACAGACCGATTGACTGTATAGTACTGAAAGAACTGTCCAATGGCAATGGTAAAATTAGAATTTTATTGATAGGAAATAAAAATGTTAAACCATTGGTAATTGAAGACTAAAATTTGGACTGAGTTGGAGACCTTTTTCTATAAATAGCTAAGTTGAGAATTGAGGATTTACCCTAAGGCAAAACTCATTTCTTCTTCTCCCTTCTCTACGGTGATTTCGATTTCCTCCATAGGTAAGGATTCTTCGATCTTTCATGTGGTTTCCCTCTTATTGTTCTAGGCTAAGTGATTTATTGTGATTGTTGAAGGTTGAGAAGGATTTGGAGTGGATTAATCATTGATTTTGAAGGATTTGGGGTTTAAGGTGATTTGTGGCTTTGATCTGCAATTGGTAAGTTGTTAAGGCTTTATTGTTGTTATTAGTAGTTGTTTCTAGCAGTTATGGCATTTATTGGGTTAGATTGAGTGGTTAGAGTGTTAATGGAGGTTTTAAATAGCATTAATGGCGGAAAATCGATCGGAGAAGAAGGTGTATGCGATGCACGTCATGACGTCTGGCGTGCCTCGCCGCAGCGAATAAATTTAGTGTTCGCGCCTGGAGATACGTCGCGACGAGCCTTCTGGCTTCGTCATGATTTAACGACGAAGAGGACGACGCCTTGGCAAAGCGGCCAGATATCGCGTTGCAACGAGCGGACATAGGTCGCGACGAAGATGGCAATTCTGAAGGGATGATTGTTAGTATATTGGGCATAATTTATGGTATAGACCTCCGATTGAGGTGATTCCTGATTCGTTATGAACTAGAGAAAGAGGTCTACAATTGAGGATAATTATAGGAATTAGAATTGATTTAAGTGACATTGATTTATAGAGAATAAGGTCGATTATGGTTCATAGTGTGACCTAAATACTGAATTGAGACAATTGGAGTTTAATTAGGATTTTCAATAGAGGTTTTGACCCGATGGATAGGAAATTTCTATGGGGATTATGAATTGAGAAAATTGAACCGAATTATAAGATTGGATCAATTATTGTCGACCAATTGAGCGAAGAGTTAGATTGGGATATAAGAGTTATAAATTGGGTTTTAGCGCCGGGAAAATCGTGAACATGCATTGTACATCATCTCACTGAGACATATGCATTACTGAATGGTTTAATTGAGCATCTAGTAATGGGACTGTATTTTTACTGTTATAGAGGCACCGTTGGATCGTCGTTCCATGGACATTGCTGGAACTTCCAGGCAGTAGCTCGGAAGTTACAGGTGAGTAACCTAGTTGGTTTCTCAAATTCCTGATTGCTTACATGCTCTACATGAATTGCATGCAAAGATGAATTGTATGACTATTGTATGATTACTGGCATGTATTGGATTGAATTGCATGCTTTTACTGAACTGAACCGTACTGTTACGTGACACTGAGATTGAATACTGGGCTTTTATAGCCATATCATAGCGATTACTGAATACTGCAATACTGGGCTTATAGCCATACATCAAATTATGAACATCGCTTCGCATGCATAAATGCATGATCAGATAATGGATGTGTCCCAAGTTGCTAATATCTCTGAAAAGAGCCTAGAGCTCGAACACTGTACTGACCGGGCTTAGCCCAAGGGGAGAAATCCCTGACGAGTCCCTACTATTTACTAACTGAGCACTTGGGCACAATACTGAATAACTGGAAAGAGTCTCATATGCATTATATACATGACTGATTGAATTGCCAAATTGTGTGACGATTACTGAACTGCGTTGTTGGGCCCGGGCCCCGTATGTCCAAATCCCCGACGGCGGCCCTCGGTCGCACTCAGCGTCAGCGCCTAAAGCATGGACCCGATCCCAACATTTCGGCACAATCGATCAATTAATACATACATACATTGCCAGAACATAACGACTACGAATTTAAGACCCTATAACCATAGGGATTTCATACTATTGCAAATTAAGGAAAGTCAACAAGTATCCTCAATTATAACAAAATACAAAATGAAATCTAAATCCAAAAATACATGAGTATGCTCAATGTTAACATGCTCAGAGGGCCAACAAAATACTAACTTAATACAAAGCTCCTAATTTATGCGAAGTTTCGATGCAGCAAAGTCAACGATCGTCTGATCTTTTGAGGAGGGAAAGTAATGGGTTGAGCTACACAGCTTAGTGGCTAATATAGTTATAGCCATCGACAATTAGCATAAATCCCATCAAATGAATGTATATATATATATTATATCTATACAGACAATAATTCCAGCATTCACATGCTACTCAACAATTTATACATTCAATACAAGTAAGTCATCATATGTCACAAAGTATGCTTCACAATGATCAATTCACATATGCAATGTACATCACAATGGCTCGAGGGTTCCATGGAAACAAAAGGGAGAAACCGAAGTTTAACCCTGAACGAAATGAGTCCATTTGGAGCTCATATGCCACAAGCGGGCAGCCGGGAGAAGGCTCTTGTCTACGTGCACGTGACGAACGAAATGGTTCCACTCTCGCCCAAACAAAAGCATATAATCATGCTCACAATCATTCTATCATATGATATTCTATCATGTCTTTCGTTTAATCAAAATGCCATGACCGAAGTCGAGGCATAACATGCTCAAAATCTATGTAATGCTATCAATTTCCATACTTCTTTCAAAATACATGAAATCAAAGTCATTCAATTCATTACATTTAAACATGCATCATCTACAGTATATATTCACACATAGGCAAGAACCTGCCTAATCACACAATAACTATAAGTATATTACCCACCTAAGATCGCTTGAGAATCCAATTCACGAATGTCCTTCCTCTTGCGATGAAATTGGGTCACCTTGGTTTCCTAAAACAACCAAGTTTCCATCCAATCAATATCCACATAAAATAATCAAAGCTTGAAGAGTCAAAATAAAGCATTAAAAATCTCCATTCGACCTCCTCCTAAAATTCGAACCCTTCAAAACAATTTCTGAAGTTCCCTTCTTCGTACAACTTGTAGCCCCTGATCTCTAGTTCACAACGGCTCAAAAATCACCTCAATTGGACATCTACACCAAAAGATATGCCCAAAATATCAAAAATCTCATTTTGAAAATAGGGGCTCTGGCGGCATGGGTTGCTGCAAAAGCTCCGCTTCGTCGCGGCGACCACAAGTGTGCGCCGCGGCGTGCACCCTACTCGCACGTCGCGGCGAACACAGGTTCGCACGTCGCGACGAAGGCCGATTCTCTCGTCGCGGCGAATAAATATTTTACTCGTCGCGACGTAGCTTCCCTTCCTCGCACGTCGCGGCGTGTTCATACGCACGTCACGACGTCTGCGTCGAGGAACCGACCCCCGAACTCCATTTTCTGCATATCTCATCTTAAATCCTCTTCTAAACTCAAATGCAACACAACCAAACTATAGATCCAGTCCTCTACAACATTTCTAACCCATTCTAAGCTTCAAATCTAACACAAACACATCAACATAAGGAAATCTCTACATTTTCACCCAAAAACCCTAAAGCCTTCGATTCTCACGAATTCAACATTCCTTAAGTTTAAATCTAATCAAACCAAGTTAGGAAGGCACTAAACTTACCGGAAAATGCTTCGAATCGTCGGAAAAACCTCAGAAATCAAAATCCTCTCTTCTTCCTCTCTTCTTCTCCCCGCCGGCTTGCTTCTCCTCTTCTTCTTCTATTTTCCTTTATCTTTTCCTTTCTTATCTTTTCTATTCTCATTCTCTTCTTTAAACCTTAAAGGAATGGACCCTCCCTAATAAGCCCAAGCCCAAAACAACTTAAGTTAACCTCTCAAAAAGCCTTTACACAATTTAAATCCTCAAATGCTCATTTAAACCATATTTAGACCTTAATTATCCATAATTCTCTCAATTTAATCAAACTAAGGCAAAAATCACAATTCATACTAAATAAGATCATAAAAAAAAATTCGGGGTCTAACATTTCTCCCCCTCTTAAAAGAAATTTCGTCCTCGAAATTTACCTGAATTATCGAAGAGATGCGGATACTTCTCCCGCATAGCCTCCAATGGCTCCCAAGTAGCTTCCTCTACTGAATGATTCCTCCATAGGACCTTGACCAACTGAACCGTCTTGTTCCTGAGGACCTTGTCCTTAGTATCTAAGATTTGCACTGGAAGCTCCTCATAGCTCAAATCATCCCTCAACTGAACCTCACTAGTCTGAATAACATGCGATGGATCCGATCTATATCTTCTTAACATGGACACATGGAAAACATCGTGAATCTGTGATAACTCTGGAGGTAATGCCAATCTGTAGGCGAGTTGTCCAATCCTCTCAAGGATCTCATAAGGACCCACATACCTCGGACTTAACTTCCCTTTCTTGCCGAATCTCAATACTCCCTTCCAAGGAGATGTCTTAAGGAACACCTTCTCACCGACCTCATACTCCATCTCCTTTCGGTGAGCATCAACATAACTCTTCATCCTATCCTGTCTTTGCTTAAGCTCTCGCTAACCAAATTGACTTTATCGACCGTCGTCTGAATCAATTCTGGTCCTTCCAATTGTCTCTCTCCTTCTTCATCCCAAAAAATCGGAGTCCTACACCTCTGCCCATACAATGCCTCATACGGAGCCATCTAAATGCTCGAATGGTACAAATTGTTATAAGCAAATTCGACCAACGGCAAATGCTCATCCCATGCTCCTCGAAAATCCATCACACAAGCTCGAAGCATCCCCTCAAGAGTCCGAATGGTCCTCTCAGATTGACCATCCGTCTGAGGGTGAAACGTTGTACTAAAATGCAATTTGGTACCCAAAGCATCCTGCAAACTGCCCCAAAATCTTGAAGTAAACCGACGATCCCTGTCAGACACGATCGAATCCGGAATCCCATGCAGTCTCACTATCTCATCAATATACTTCTTTGCTAACACATGCAAAGAATCAGTCTGTCGAATCGCCAAAAAGTGGGCTGACTTGGTCAACCTATCCACAATCACCCAAATGGCATCATGCCTCCTGCTGGTCCTGGGCAAACCCATCAAAAAGTCCATCGTCACTCGCTGCCACTTCCACTCTGGAATAGGCAACGGTCTCAATTTGCCCGAAGGTGCCTGGTGTTCAGCCTTGACTTGCTGACACACTAGACACTTATTGACGAACTCTGCTATATCCCTCTTCATACCTTTCCACTAAAAGTGCTCTCTCAAATCCGATACATCCGGTGCTACTGGATGCATGACATAAAGCGATTGTGTGCCTCATCCATAATCTCATCCTTGATCTCCGCACATCCGAATACACAACCTACTCCCAACTGTCATCAGTTCATCGTCCCTCACCTCTATATCAGAAATCTTACCATTCTGAATCTCATCCCGAAGCTTGCTCAAGTCCGCATCCTGAGCCTGCAAATCCCTAACCTTTTCCTTCAGCATCGGTCTAACTCGAAAATTAGCCAAAAGACAATCCGGCTCTTCCTGCGTCAAGCTTATCCTAAGCTTAGCCATCTCTTCCAATAAAGGAAGATAAACCGATCGAACATGAGCAATCGACGACTTCCTGCTCAAGGCATCCGCCACAACATTAGCCTTGCCCGGATGATACTCAATCAGCAAATCATAATCCTTTAGTAGCTCCAACTACCTCCGCTGCCTCAAATTCAATTCCTTCTGACTTAACAAATACTTCAGACTCTTATGATCAGTAAAGATCTGAGTCTGAACTCCATACAAATAATGCCTCCAAATCTTCAAGGCAAATATCACCGCTGCTAACTCCAAATCGTGCGTCGGATAATTCAGCTCATAAGGCTTCAACTGCCTCGAAGCATATGCAATTACCCGATCTCCCTGCATCAAAACACACCCAAGACCCTTCCTCGAAGCATCACTGTACACCGAATAGCCCTCATCTCCAGAAGGCAAAACTAGAATCGGAGCACTCGTCAATCTGCGCTTAAGCTCCTCAAAGCTCTTATGACACTCCTCACTCCAGAAAAACTTCTGATTCTTTCTCAACAACTTCGTCATCGGAGCGGATATCATCGAAAATCCCTCCACAAATAAATGCTGTAGTAACTCGCCAAACCCAGAAAACTCCTCACCTCTGCTACATTCTTCGGCGCCTCCCAATTCACTATAGCCTCTATCTTCTTCGGATCCACATGCACTCCCTGCTCGGAGATCACATGCCCAAGAAAGGAAACTTCTCTCAGCCAAAATTTGCATTTCTCGAATTTGGCATACAACTCATTACTCCTCAAAGTCTCCAAAGAAATCCTCAAATGCTCCTCATGCTCCCGATCACTCTTGGAATACACCAATATATCATCAATGAAGACAATGATAAATTGGTCCAAGAATGACTTGAACACCCGATTCATCAAATCCATAAAAGCTGCCGGAGCATTTGTCAATCCGAAAGGCATCACCAAAAACTCAAAGTGCCCATAACGAGTCCTGAAAGCAGACTTCGGCACATCCGACTCCTTAATCCTCAACTGATGATAACCCGATCTCAAGTCTATCTTAGAGAAGACTCTTGCTCCTTGCAATTGATCAAACAAGTCATCAATGCGAGGAAGCGGATACCTATTTTTCACCGTAATCTGATTCAACTTCCTGTAGTCCACACACATCCTCAAAGATCCATCCTTCTTCTTCACAAAAAGAACTGGAGCTCCCCAAGGCGAGGAACTCGGGCGAATATATCCCTTCTCTAACAACTCCTCTAACTGCTCCTTCAACACTTTCAATTCCGCCGGAGCCATCCTATAAGGCGGAATCGAAATCGGGGCTGAACCTGACAAAAGCTTGATCGGAAACTCGATCTCCCGAGCTGGCGGTAGTCTAGGCAATTCCTCGAGAAAGACATCCGAGAAATCCCTGACTACTAGAATATCCTCTAACTTCCCTCTGTCTGCTCTGGAATCCATCACATAAGCCAAAAACGCCTCACATCCTGACCTCAACATCTTCTCTGCAGTCAAAGCCGAAACAAATCTGAGCGGACTTGCCTTTCTATCCCCAGAAAACATTACTCTACTTCCATCATCTAATTCAAACTCTACTGTCTTCTGCCTACAATCCAATCGGGCATTGTACCTTTCCAAGGTATCTATACCCAAAATCACATCCAAGCCTCCCATCTTCAGTGGCATCAAATCTACCACTAGAAGTGCTCCACCAATACAAATATCACAATCTCTGAACACCTGACTAACCACAATATACTGACCGATCGGAGTACTCACCAACAGCGGAGTATCCAACGGACTCACAGTCCTATCACACATAGGTCTACTCGCTGAAACAAATGAGTGAGTAGACCACGGTCAATCAACACAAGCACATCATCGAAAACAATCGAGCCATACCAAGAATAACATCGCGCGCTCTCTGCATCCTCCGCGTCATAACAAACACCGGTGGTGCTCGCCCTCTCGGTCTTCCGGAAGACTCACCTCTTGGCGATGTCAGGCGCCCACCTCTGTCAAGTCCTCGACCCACGTCTCTGTCCTCCTAGGAGCTGCATCCGAGATCCCTCTCTCTGGGACTACCGAGGACACTCTAGCCCTGTGTCCTTTCTATCCACAGTTGAAGCATGTACCCGTCAATCGGTAACACTCTCCACCATGAAATCACCACAAGTGCTCACACTTAGGAACTGATGACCTGTCCCCATCTCCCCTCTCCTCCTATCGCCGCCCCCGTAGAAGCTTGGTGAGAAACAGTAGAAGTCCTCATCGGCCTTGGCCGACTGGCACCACTGCTCCTCTCCTTAGACTGAGCTGGGAAGCTCCTAGCACTCCTGTCTGGCATAGGAGTACTAATGTTACCTCCTCTCCGGAACTGCTCTCTGCCCTTCCTCTTCTTATTCACAGCACTCTTGATATTCTCTATGTTCTCCACCAAGAGTCGCCTTAACTAATCGCTGAAAGTCTTTGAAATTTCAGACAATCACCTTCTCTCGATGGCCAAATGTAGTCCAGACTCAAATCGGCGACATCTGGCAGCCTCGCTCAACATCAAATCAAGCATCTGGGACATTGCGTGAACCGCGCCATACTCAAGAATCGTCATATCCTCTTAGTGAGACTCAAAACTCCCTCTACCTGCTGGACATAAACCTCGACAGATATTTCTTCTTGAACGCACCACAAAATCTCGCCATGCCAACCCCATCGCCTCATCCGATCGCCAAGACGGTCTCCCACCAGTCTGAGCATCTCCCCGCAACAAGTGGCAGCAAATACAACTCTCTCGTCCTCCTCACAATCCATCGATCCATCACCCGCTCGTCCTCCGCAACCATGTCTCGGCTTCCTCGGGATCGGTGCGCCCAAAGAAGTCAATCGCCCATACTTTCTCGACTTGTCGAACTGCTTTTCCTCTTCATCGGGGTGGAGCGGGAAGGGTGTGGCATCTGGCTCATAGCTTTGAACAAGCGCTGAGTAAAGGCTGAAACATCCTCGATCAAGCGGGGCACTTAACCTGGCAGAATCGGCGATTCTCGAGTCGTGAACGACGCGCCACTCTAGCCCCACGAAGCCTCAACATGCATTGGGGCTACAGACTCATCGGTCCTCTTCTCCCTAGTCGGAGAGTCGGTGCAGAGACCTTGCATAGCTCCTCGTGTCCTTCTACGAGGTGGCATCGCATCCTTCAAATGGAAACACTAAGAATTAGCTATATGACAATCTACATGTATGCATGATATGCATGTCACGTAACAATGCAACAAGTAATCATATATCACACAATCCTATTATGCATTCTAAGCCAAGGACACCTAAACCTAGGCGCTCTGATACCAAACATGTTGGGCCCAGGCCCCGTATGTCCAAATCCCTGAGGGAGGCCCCTCGGGTCGCGCCCGCGTCGAGCGCCCCAAACCGCGGACCCGATCCCAACATTTCGGCACAATCGATCAATCAATACATACATACATTGCCAGAACATACACGACTACAAATTTCAGACCCTATAACAATAGGGATTTCATACTATTGCAAATTAAGAAAAGTCAACAAGTATCCTCAATTATAACAAAATACAAAATGAAATCTAAATCCAAAAATACATGAGTATGCTCAATGTTAACATGCTCGGAGGGCCAACAAAATACTAACTTAATACAAAGCTCCTAATTTGTGCGAAGTTTTCGATGCATGAAAGTCAACGATCGTCCGATGCACTTTTGAGGAGGAAAGTAATGGGTTGAGCTACACAGCTCAGTGGCTAATATAGTTATAGCCATCGGCAATTAGCACAAATCCCAGCATATGAATGTATATATATATATTATATCTATACAGACAATAATTCCAGCATTCACATGCTACTCAACAATTTATACATTCAATACAAGTAAGTCATCATATGTCACAAAGTACGCTTCACAATGATCAATTCACATATGCAATGTACATCACAATGGCTCGAGGGTTCCATGGAAACAAAAGGAGAAACGAAGTTTAACCACGAGCGAAATGAGTCCATTCGAGCTCATATGCCCAAGCGGGCAGCCGGAGAAGGCTCTTATCTCGTGCACGTGATTTAACGAAATGGTTCCACTCTCGCCCAAACAAAAGCATATAATCATGCTCACAATCATTCTATCATATGATATTCTATCATGTCTTTCGTTTAATCAAAATGCCATGACCGAAGTCGAGGCATAACATGCTCAAAATCTATGTAATGCTATCAATTTCCATACTTCTTTCAAAATACATGAAATCAAAGTCATTCAATTCATTACATTTAAACATGCATCATCTACAGTATATATTCACACATAGCAAGAACACGCCTAATCACACAATAACTATAAGTATATTACCCACCTAAGATCGCTTGAGAATCCAATTCACGAATGTCCTTCCTCTTGCGATGAAATCGGGTCACCTTGGTTTCCTAAAACAACCAAGTTTCCATCCAATCAATATCCACATAAAATAATCAAAGCTTGAAGAGTCAAAATAAAGCATTAAAAATCTCCATTTGACCTCCTCCTAAAATTCGAACCCTTCGAAACAATTTCTGAAGTTCCCTTCTTCGTACAACTTGTAGCCCCTGATCTCTAGTTCACAACGGCTCAAAAATCACCTCAATTGGACATCTACACCAAAAGATATGCCCAAAATACCAAAAATCTCATTTTCGAAAAACAGGGGGCTCATGGCGGTAACGGCCCTTCGTCATGGCGATTACAAGTGTGCGTCATGGCGTGCACCTTACTACGACGTCGCGGCGAACACAGGTTCGCACGTCGCGACGAAGGTCGATTGTCTCGTCGTGGCGAATAAATATTTTACTCGTCATGACGTAGCTTCCTTCCTCGCACGTCATGGCGTGTTCATATGCACGTCGCGACGTCTGCGTCAAGAACCGAATTTCGAACTCCATTTTCTGCATATCTCATCTTAAATCCTCTTCTAAACTCAAATGCAACACAACCAAACTATAGATCCAGTCCTCTACAACATTTCTAACCCATTCTAAGCTTCAAATCTAACACAAACACATCAACATAAGGAAATCTCTACATTTTCACCCAAAATTCCTAAAGCCTTCGATTCTCACGGATTCAACATTCCTTAAGTTTAAATCTAATCAAACCAAGTTAGGAAGGCACTAAACTTACCGGAAAATGCTTCGAATCATTGGAAAAACCTCAGAAATCAAAATCCTCTCTTCTTCCTCTCTTCCTCTCCCCGCCGACGTGCTTCTCCTCTTCTTCTTCTATTTTCCTTTCTCTTTTCCTTTCTTCTCTTTTCTATTCTCATTCTCTTCTTTAAACCCTAAGGGAATGGACCCTCCCTAATAAGCCCAAGCCCAAAACAACTTAAGTTAACCTCTCAAAAAGCCTTTACACAATTTAAATCCTCAAATGCTCATTTAAACCATATTTAGACCTTAATTATCCATAATTCTCTCAATTTAATCAAACTAAGGCAAAAATCACAATTCATACTGAATAAGATCATAAAAAAAAATTTGGGGTCTAACATGCGTGATGCCATGATTTGCTGTAAATTGTGATGTGACACTGTGAACTGTTCTATGCTATTGTAAATTGTTACTGATACTGTAAATTGTTATATAATAATGTTAATTGAATATTACTGTGCCATGCTGTACGTAATTTACGTAATGCATGATTTGAGTGAACCATCGATGATGGTTTCTCACTGAGTTCGCAAAACTCACCCAAAATTGCATCTAATTTTTCAGGATCGTTAGAGTAGACCCCTAGCTCCGGAGATAGCCTTTTCCTACCGTGCGAGCATGCTGACAGGAGAAGCGATGGCACACAGGTCGGTCAGCTGGGTTGGATTTTGAGGATGACTTAGGATAGATGTTTGTATCAGTTTCCTTTTTGGTTTTGTTTAGGGGACTGATAGACTTGTCTATTCATTCTTTGGATGGTATGTCGATTGATATTATGATTTTAAAATTTAGCGGTTTCTGATATTGTGTTATGTTATGGTTTTAAATTATTGCAATGTCATGTGGATATTATTGGAAAATGTTCTGGTGGTGCACCTTCATTATGGGTTTTGTATCGGAGCAACCTTCGGGTTTCCCGATGTGTATCCTACGATGAGGGGGCGCTACATTAAGTGGTATCAGAGCATGGTTTGGCATCTTTTGGGCATAGTATAATTTAGGCTTGAATTACTGTGAAAATAGCAGAACTGATCGGAATTTCTTGTTTGGTTTAGGTCATCCGTACTGGGAGATCGAGTTGAGTTACCAGCTGACCTGGAATCGGTAGGAGCTAGTAGGGAGTCTCCTGTGCCTCATTCAGAGGAGTTGCCTCCTCGAGTTCCTGTGAGACGGGAACGGAGATATGATCAAGCTCGCATGCAATGTGGGGTTGACTTCTATAGTAGCACCGACCCTGCGGAGGCTGAGGGATGGCTAGAGAGGACAGAGAGAGTCCTCGATCAGATGGACTGTGACCTGGATGAGCGTTTCGACTATGCAGTTTCTCTGCTATAGGGTTCTGCATATCGGTGGTGGAGGACTGTCCCGGGCAGTACCACCAGGCCCTGCACACGGACATGGGATGATTTTCTGAGGGCATTCAAGGACAACTTCATGCCCAAGATTTATCTGGAAATGAAGTTACAGGAGTTCCTAGAGCTGAGACAGAGACAGTTGATCGTGGCCGATTATGAGGTGCGGTTCAACGAGTTAGTGGTATATGCTTCTTCACTGGTGGCTTCTGAGGTTGACAAGTGTCTGCGTTTTGAGGGCGGACTCAATTTGGAGATCCGTACACTATTGGCTAGATCGATATGGGCGCTTTATTGGGCGAAATTGCGGCGGTGAGGATAGAGCATTCTTGAGACAAGTATGACCGAGACCCGATCGGGGGCTCGGCATAAGAGATCGAAGTGACAGCGTGGTAGTCTTTGGCGAGAGGTTCGAAGAACGATGAGTAGGCCCTTCAGATCTGCAGGAGGGGCTAGACAGATTGGTCATGGGCAGAGGGGCAGATTTGTACTGACTGTTAGTGGTGGCGGCGGTGCGATTTTGAAGCGATCTGCTCCTTTTTGTGAGCATTGTGGAAAGAGACACAGTGGAGAGTGTCGATGGCTGTCTGGAGCCTGTTTGAGGTGTGGTTCGATGGACCACCTAGTGAGGAGTTGCCTAGAGACTTTGGGAGTCTAGTCTACTATGACTGGAAGATCAGGCAGCAATACCACGATCCAGCAGAGTCGTGGTGGTGGATCGGGATGGAGAGGCCGAGACCGAGGCCGAGGTCGAGCAGAGGGGTCCGCAATGAGGTCAGAGGGACCAAGCAGACAGCAGTCGCAAGCTAGGGTCTATGCCATGACTCGGCAGGAGGCCCAGGATTCCCCTAATGTTGTTGCAGGTATGCTTCTTATTTCTGGTATTGAGGCATATGCATTGTTGGATCCTGGATCCACTCATTCCTTCATTGCACCGCATTTAGCATGTAGACTTCATGGGGATAGGCAGAGGTTACAGTGTGGGTTAGAGGTGAGTACACCTCTAGGTAGTACGACTGTATTGGGAGAGGTCTGTATGGGATGTCGAGTTCGGATCGTCGAGTAGTTACGAAAGTGCCGATTTGATTATTTTGCCTCTGAGGGAGATTGATGTGATATTAGGGATGGACTGGTTGACTGTACATAGGGCGGTCATGGACTGTTACACCAAGGAGGTTGTATTGGAATCTCCTGGTCAGCCCAAAGTGGTGTTTCGAAGAGTTAGTCAGGCAGTGCCTGCGAGGATGATATCCTTTATGAGTGCCCTGAGATTGATGCAGGGAGGTTGTGAGGCCTATCTGGCTCACGTAGTGGATTCCCGAGTTGAGCAGAGATTGGAGGATATTCCCGTGATCAGGGAATTTCCGGATGTATTTCCCGAGGAGTTATCGGGATTGCCGCCAGAGCGGGAGATAGAGTTTGAGATTGATCTCGTTCCCAGTACCGCTCCTATATCTATCCCTCCGTATAGGATGGCACCGGTAGAACTGAGAGAGCTTAAGGCTCAGTTACAGGAGCTAGTGGATAAAGGATTTATTAGACCGAGTGTTTCGCCATGGAGAGCCCCGGTACTGTTTGTGAAGAAAAAGGACGGGATGCTGAGACTGTGCATTGACTATAGGCTGTTGAATCGGGTGACAGTGAAGAATAAGTATCTACTACCTAGGATTGACGATTTATTTGATCAGTTGCAGGGAGCTTAGGTGTTCACTAAATTGGATCTGAGATCAGGCTATTACCAGTTAAGGATTGCAGAGGCCGATGTGCCTAAGAGTGCCTTCAGGAGTAGGTATGGGCATTTCGAGTTCCTAGTGATGCCGTTTGGGTTGACTAATGCCCCGATAGCCTTCATGGCTTTGATGAATAGAGTTTTTCAACCCTACCTGGACCGATTCGTGATAGTATTTATTGATGACATATTGATTTATTCGAGGAGTAGACAGGAGCACGCTGAGCACCTGAGGATTATTCTGCAGGTCATGAGAGAGAGGCAGTTGTTCGCCAAATTCACTAAGTGTGAATTCTGGCTTGATGAGATTGTATTTCTGGGGCACGTAGTGTCCGGTGAGGGTATCCAGGTGAATCCTCACAAGATAGAGGCAGTTATGGGTTGGGAGATTCCGAGGAGTGTGCCCGAGTTGTGGAGTTTCCTAGGACTGGCCGGATATTACCGGAGGTTCGTCGAGGGGTTTTCGTTGATCTCCGCCCCTTTGATGAAGCTACTGAGGAAGAATGTGCCGTTTAGATGGTCTGAGGAGTGCAAGAAGTGCTTTGAGGAGCTAAAACATCGGTTGACTACTGCACCAATGTTAAGCCTTCCTTCCGCAATCGGAGGCTTTGTGGTTTCTGATGATGCCTCGCATCAGGGACTGGGATGTGTATTGATGCAGCATGGTCGAAGTGATAGCGTATGCCTTGAGACAATTGAGGTCTCACGAGGTGAATTATCCAGTGCATGACTTAGAGTTGGCCGCGATCGATTTGCTCAAGATCTGGAGACATTATCGATGGGGAGACATTCCAGATCTTCATCGATCATAAGAGCCTCGGATATCTATCGAGTCGAGAGAGCTCAACTGAGATGAGGAGATGGATAGAGTTCTTGAAGGACTATGATCGCATCGATTGAGTACCATCCAGGAAGGCCAATGTGGTGGCCGATGCACTAAGTAGGAGATCGCATGGTAGTGCAGCTCAGGTTCAGGTTTTGAGGTTACCTGGTCTGATTCAGTTGAGAGCTCTTAATTTACAGATGGATTTGGGTCAGGATGGAGCTCTGATTGCTACTCGAGGCCGAGGCCGATGTTGCATGGTAGATTCAAAAGTTCGTGACCAAGACCCGGTGTTAGTGAGATTGATTGAGAGAGTCCAGCCAGATCGATTCGTGAGTTTGAGTTGAGAGATGGGACTTTATGGATAGGTCGAGACCGTGTGTGCTCGATATTGATGATTTGAGACGGAGATCCTTGAGGAGGCACATGTAGCTGCTTATGCGATGCATCCCTGCATGACCAAGATGTATCGACTGAGACAAGATTTCGTGGCCCGGTATGAAGAGGCAAGTGGCGAGTTTGTGTCCAGTGTCCGAGGTGCCCCGAGGGTCAAGGCCGAGCACCGTGCTCCGATGGGTAAGTTGCATTCGCTGCCCATTCCAGAGTGAAAATGGGAGCGAATTACTATGGACTTTGTGATGGATTGCCTAGACATCGAGGCAGCATGATGCTATCTGGGTCATAGTGGACCGATTGACTAAATCGGCTCACTTCTTTCCAGAGAGGGAGAGCAATACTCTCGATCAGTTGGCCCAGAAGTATGTGGCAGAGATTGTACGGTTGCATGGGGTTCCGTTATCGATAGTCTCAGACAGGGATCCCAGGTTCACCTCGAGGTTCTGGAAGAGCCTACAGACTGCTATGGGTACGAGGTTGAACTTCAGTACTGCATTTCATCCTCAGACAGATGGACAGAGCGAGAGGACGATTAAGACTGTTGAGGACATGCTTCGAGCGTGTGTATTGGAGTTCAGAGGATCATGGGATCAGTATTTGGCACTGATTGAGTTTGCCTACAACAACCAGTATCAGAGTAGTATTGGGATGGCACCGTATGAGGCCTTGTATGGGAGGCCGTGTCGATCACCACTGTATTGGGATGAAGAGGGTATGAGATCGATTGAGGGTCCCGAGCTGATTCAGACACGATGGATAAGGGCGATTGATCCGAGTCGCATCAAGGCGGCTCGTGATGCATAAAAGAGCTATGTGGATCAAGATCGGCGAGATATAGAGTCTGATGTAGGGGATGAGTGTTTCCCAGTGTCTCGAAAGGAGTACTGAGGTTATCGGTCCGTATGAGATCCTTGAGAGGATAGGACCATTGGCTTATAGACTGGCATTACCAAGTGAGATGTCCCAGATGCATGACGTGTTTCATGTTAGTATGCTCAACGATGCACTGCTCGGACCCGATGCATGTGATCCGGCTCAGAGATTGAGGTAGCCGGTGATTTGACCTATGTTGAGGAGCCGGTACAGATTATTGGATCACGGGTCAAGCAACTGAGGAACAGGGTAATTCCATTGGTGAAAGTTCTTTGGAAGAACCACTCTTCTGAGGAAGCTACATGGGAGACTAAGGAGCATATGAGGAGTCAGTATCCTCATTTATTCGATCGACAGTATTAAATTTCGAGGACGAAATTTTAATTAGGAGGGTGAATTGTAACATCCTGCTATGTTAGAAGGGTATTTTGATCATTGGGTTGAAGCGATTGGATTTCACCGCATTCATTGATCGAGCATGTTATGGCCTCTAATTATAGAGGCAGGTTTATTGCATATGCATTTATCCATAGGTACTTGCAATCATGATTTTGGATTTGATTGTGAGCATGAATCGAATTAGGACTAACTGGATTGGGGTTAATTGGGAAATTAGAGTTATTGGGTTCAATTGGTGATTTAATATTGATTTCGGTGGTTGGTAAATCTTAGTGGTTTATAGAAAATTTTCAGGAAATTTGGGAGAAAATGCCTGCATCGAAAGTTTTGGGGTGATGAATCGATCGATCAGATAAGATCGAAAGAAGCGTCCAATGGCAATGAAAAAATTAGAATTTTACTGATAGGAAATAAAAATGTTAAACCATTGGTAATTGAAGACTAAAATTTGGACTGAGTTGGAGACCTTTGTCTATAAATAGCTAAGTTGAGAATTGAGGATTTACCCTAATGCAAAACTCATTTCTTCTTCTCCCTTCTCTACGGTGATTTCGATTTCCTCCATAGGTAAGGATTCTTCGATCTTTCATGTGGTTTCCCTCTTATTGTTCTAGGCTAAGTGATTTATTGTGATTGTTGAAGGTTGAGAAGGATTTGGAGTGGATTAATCGTTGATTTTGAAGGATTTGGGGTTTAAGGTGATTTGTGGCTTTGATCTGCGATAGGTAAGTTGTTAAGGCTTTATTGTTGTTATTAGTAGTTGTTTCTAGTAGTTATGGCATTTATTGGGTTAGATTGAGTGGTTAGAGTGTTAATGGAGGTTTTAAATAGCATTAATGGCGGAAAATCGATCGGAGAAGAAGGAAGGCGATGATCGCGACGTCATGACGTCTGGCGTGCCTCGCCACGGCGAATAAATTTAGTGTTCATGCGACTCATTGCGCTTCATCCGCGGCGGCGCTGGAGATCGTCGCGACGAGCCTTCTGGCTTATGTCATGACAGCGGCGAAGAGGACGACGCCATTGAAGGCGTTCAGATATCGTGATGATTTGCGGATATAGGTCGCGCGAAGATGGCAATTCTGAAGGGATGATTGTTAGTATATTGGGCATAATTTATGGTATAGACCTCCGATTGAGGTGATTCCTAATTCGTTATGAACTAGAGAAAGAGGTCTACAATTGAGGATAATTATAGGAATTAGAATTGATTTAAGTGACATTGGTTTATAGAGAATAAGGTCGATTATGGTTCATAGTGTGACCTAAATACTGAATAGAGACAATTGGAGTTTAATTAGGATTTTCAATAGAGGTTTTGACCCGATGGATAGGAAATTTCTATGGGGATTATGAATTGAGGAAATTGAACCGAATTATAGGATTGGATCAATTATTGTCGACCAATTGAGCGAAGAGTTAGATTGGGATATAAGAGTTATAAATTGGGTTTTAGCGCCAGGAAAATCGTGAACATGCATTGTACATCATCTCACTGAGACATATGCATTACTGAATGGTTTAATTGAGCATCTAGTAATGGGACTGTATTTTTACTGTTATAGAGGCGCCGTTGGATCGTCGTTCCACGGACATTGCTGGAACTTCCAGGCAGTAGCTCGGAAGTTACAGGTGAGTAACCTAGTTGGTTTCTCAAATTCCTGATTGCTTACATGCTCTACATGAATTACATGCAAAGATGAATTGTATGACTACTGTATGATTACTGGCATGTATTGGATTGAATTGCATGCTTTTACCGAATCGAACTGCATCGTTACGTGACATCGAGATGAATATCGGGCTTTTATAGCCATATCATAGCGATTACTTATCGCAATCTCGGGCTTATAGCCATACATCGTAAATTATCGAACATCGACCGCATGCATAAATGCATGATCAGATAATGGACGTGTCCCAAGTTGCTAATATCACTGAAAAGAGCCTAGAGCTCGAACACTGTACTGACCGGGCTTAGCCCATGGGGAGAAATCCCTGACGCGTCCCTACTATTTACTGACTGAGCACTTGGGCACAATACTGAATAACTGGAAAGAGTCTCATATGCATTATATACATGACTGATTGAATTGCCAAATTGTGTGACGATTACTGAACTGCGTGATGCTATGATTTGCTGTAAATTGTGATGTGACACTGTGAACTGTTCTATGCTATTGTAAATTGTTATATAATACTGTTAATTGAATATTACTGTGCCATGCTGTATGCAATTTGCGTAATGCATGATTTGAGTGAACCATCGATGATGGTTTCTCACTGAGTTTGCAAAACTCACCCAAAATTGCATCTAATTTTTCAGGATCGTTAGAGTAGACCCCTAGCTCCAGAGATAGCCTTTTCCTACCATGCGAGCGTGCTGGCAGGAGAAGCGATGGCACACAGGTCGGTCAGCTGGGTTAGATTTTGAGGATGACTTAGGATAGATGTTTGTATCAGTTTCCTTTTTGGTTTTGTTTAGGGGACTGATAGACTTATCTATTTTGTTGCTGGATGACTGTATCAGATTGATATTATGATTTTAAAATTTAGCGGTTTCTGATATTGTGTTATGTTATGGTTTTAAATTATTGCGATGCCATGTGGATATTATTGGAAAATGTTCTGGTGGTGCACCTTCATCGTGGGATTTGTATCGGAGCGACCTTCGGGTTTCCCGATGTGCATCCTACAATGAGGGGGCGCTACAATGACATTTTGACACTAATTCGAATTTCCCCCAATCTCAATTCTAAAACCCGAATTCAAAATCTCCAAATTGAATTTAATCCATAACCAATTAAGTCCACCAATTCCTAAATCCCCAATTCAAAAACCTCAAAAAGCTCAATTTCTAAAATTTGGGCTTCCTCACATGAGAGCCTCATCTTCGCCAAGCAATAACTACTCCTCCTTCACAAGGCGACGATCACGACGTCGCGACTCATTATTCTCCTACTCATCGTGGCGCGCCTCCCGCAAGGTCATCACGGCGTCTTGAGGTTGTCTTGTTCGCCAAGCGTGTTCTTCACACGTCACAAGCGTGCAATCACAAAGAATGCTAAAACCCAGATTTTTCCAGATTTCTCAGATTCTAAACCATTCAAATCCCATCTAAACACTCCAAAACAACTTCCTATACTTAACATAACTCATTCCTAACCTTAATTCCACCAAATAACCATTATCCCTAAATTATCAACATTAAATCAAGCAAAATCATCATCCGAAACCTAACATTTTCCATTCCCTAAATATTCAAACCAATCATCAATCTAACTCGATAACTTAACAAATCTAACTATTTAAGGCCAGAAAGAAGCAAACTTACTTGATTAAAAGCCTCATATCTTCAAGGATCACACTAACCCCAACTCATCGACACCCAAAGCTAAACCCATCTTCATCTTTTTCCATAATAAGCTAAAAGATAGATTCAAGGCAAAAGAAAGGAACAAATGGCAAGAAGGATTCAAGAAGAAATCAAAGACATCCACGAAGAGAAGAAGAAGATCAACCTTTCTTTCAACAGAAGGGGCAAGCATCGTGGGAGGCAAGGTTTAAAAGTTAGGATATATATATATATATATATATAAGGATTTAAAATTAAGGGCTTGTTTGGCAAACTCCCATGCCACATGCCCAAATCTTCAAGTCTAACAATCCAATTCTTATTCTAATTTCTCCGGATATCGTAATAACTATGAATAATAACTCCTAAGCTCATAACTCCAATTATTTCACGCCAGTAGTCAATCAATCTCAGAACCGTAATTCAATTAATCAGTCACTAAGCAAATTTTCCGGTCCGAACCTATTACTCCGAAAATTCCAGAAAAATTCTTATAATTCCTCAAAATTATAAAATTCACGATCATTCACTCCAATTTCATATTTCAAACTCCAAATTCTCATTTCTAACTCAAATTCAATTTCTCCAAACTCAATTGACCTAATCATCTCCAAATTACCAATTCACACAATCATCTCGGGAATATGTCATACATGCATCTACATACATATGCTTGTGCAATCATAAACATTTATCAATAATATAGAGGCTAATGTATACAAATCAATTTATGCATGCACCAATGCTACTCCATCCGAATTACTGATATGCCCTTCACACCGATAACGGGATGTTACAATTCTCCCCTCCTAATAAAAATTTCGTCCCGAAATTTCTTACCTGACTGATCGAACAATTGAGGATACTGCCTCCTTATGTGCTCCTCAGTCTCCCAAGTTGCCTCCTCTGATGAGTGGTTCTTTCATAGGACTTTCACCAATGGAATCACCCTGCTCCTCAATTGCTTGACCCGCGATCCAATAATCTGCACCGGCTCCTCTATATAACTCAAATCACTGGCTATCTCAATCTCTTGAGCTGGAATCTCATGGGTCGGGTCTGACCTATACCGTCTGAGCATACTCACGTGGAACACATCATGCAACTGCGACATCTCACTCGGCAAGGCCAATCTATACGCCAACGGTCCTATCCTCTCTAGGATCTCATAAGGACCGATATACCGAGGACTCAACTTGCCCTTACGGCCAAATCTGAGAACTCCTCTCCACGGAGACACTCTGAGGAACACTCTATCACCCATACTGTATTCCATCTCTCTCCGATGTTGATCCACATAACTCTTCTGTCTGTCCTGAGCCGCCTTTATGCGACTCCGAATCAACTGTACCTTATCCAAAGTGTCCTGAATCAGCTCGGGACCCTCTATCATCCTCATACCCTCTTCATCCTAGTAAAGAGGCGATCTGCACTGTCGTCCATGTAACGCCTCATACGGCGCCATACCAATGTTGCTCTGGTACTGATTATTATATGCAAACTCAACCAAAGGCAAATACTGATCCCATGCACCTCGAAACTGTAGGAAAATCCCGGGAGGTACATCACATGTACCAAAGCGAAAACAAAAATTTTGTTCTGGGACCTTCCCAAGGCCGGATCTATGTGTCTCAGATGAAGATTCAAACCTGAATAGCCAATAGAGACTATCTCTAAAGGTATCCACGCAGAGATCAGAAAACCTAACCGGGACAAACCCTTTTGACCCGGGAATAGCTAGAACAAAGTAAAGGCTGCTAGACCCTACCTCTGTCTTGGGAGAGCTTGGAGCAACGATGGAGGAGGAAGCTTGAAGATGAAGAAGGGAAGTGAAGATCGATGATGAGAGAAGACAATTTCTCTTAGGTTTCACAAAACCTTTTCCACTTCAAAAGCCACGATCATCTCTCCTCTTCCTTTCTCCATAAGCCTTCTCAAAGATAAAGAAAAATGAGCATCGTATGCTCCTCCTTTCCTCACCCACGAGCATCACCTATACACCTTTCCTTTTTGTCATTTAGTCATTTAATGATTTTGGTGACTAAGCAAGTAAAAGGAAGCTTCTTCCTTTCCTCTTCCACGTAGCTTACATATATATATATATATATATATTAATTAATTATTTAATTAATTAATATATATATATATATATATTAATGTCAAGTGGTCCACCACACTAGGTCGATCTTACAAGCCAATGGGTCCTGCATCGAAATGACTCCTAAACCTTTCTTAGCAATATCGATGTCGCGATCTCATCGACATATCTTGATCTCATCGGGTTCTATTTAATCCTAATGTTTCCATAATCGAACTCACCCAATACTATTTTACTGATTCTCTGAAACACTCTTATGCGTGTGACCCTTTAGGTTCCCGATTATGTTGGCCATTTAAATTAACACTTAATCTGAGCAAGTCATGAGCGGCGTTTAGCAACACATCATGACCCCCAATTGACCGGAAAGTAATTGGTTTGATGAATTCATCACGAACCCTTCCATAGACAACATCTTGCAATTCGTCCTTTCATCATCCTATACCCTACTTGGTTATGAGTATGGTCAGTGTCAACTCTTACTAGACTAAGTCTAGCCCAGTGATATCAGTTCTCGCCTTAGGACTCATTACTTTATATGTCCATGAAGACACTCTTCATGACATATTTATGCTCCGCCGAGACTTAAAGTAATGATCCCGACGAAGAGGCTGTGGTATCTCTTCGCGCTATCACGTAAGTGATGAATCCTCTATTGGCTACTCAATTACCTTCAATACCTCAAGCTATACCCAAGCACCACCCTATGAGTAACCTCCGAAAGGCAACAAGGAATGGAGTCAAAGCACAAAGATCAAGATTCAAGATATCCTCGAGTACCTCAAGTCTAAGGATACTGCACCATTGCTATGATGAGATTATCACCGACATTAGAATAGATAGACATCCATGTGATGATCTCATGGCGTGTCATCCAATGTACTTACTACCGCTAGTAAGCATCCATATGTCAACTCTAAATATCCCATATTTACAGCTTCGAGATCCACCGCTGATCCAATCAAGGAGTATAACATATGCTAATCCGTCCGGATTAATGATGTCCATCTCATTAATCCTATGACTAGGAGAATTTAGATCTTGACATAATTGCAGATGATAGGAATCTCGTGATTATGATCACATCATAATTTCCTTCATGCTATGTCATATATCATGGACTTCATTAATTTGATTAACGATCAATATCAATTCATAAAGAACATCAAATAAATGAAACATGCCTTTCTTTATTTATTCATAAAGTCCGTACATGACTATGAACAAAAAGCGCTAAAGGGATTGCCTTTAGGCACTACTCTAACAATCTTACTAAGATCAGATACGCATAAGTCGACTTACACGAGTATACAAGTCGACTTATTAGTACCGAACTGGTATAAGTCCACTTACATCTTCATACAAGTCGACTTACACCTACAAATCTCCCACTTGACCTAAAGTCAATCGCCTTGGTATCTAATACCATAAGCGAGTACATGAGAATCAAAACTCTTCTGTGACAATGGCTTCGTCAACGGATCAGCAATGTTCGCTCGTAGGAATTCTCTCGATCGCGACATCACCTCCGCAATGATCTCTAATCGATGATATCTGCGAGTACGGTTTAGATCGTTGCAGAGACCTTGGTTCCTTTGTTCGAGCAATAGCCCCATTGTTGTCACAATACAACCGTATGGGCCCATCACGCCTAGGAACGACACCAAGTTCAAGAATGAACTTCGATCCAAAACAACTTCCTTTGCTACCTCGATGCAAAGAATGTACTCGCCTCGGTCGTTGAATCGCCATCGTCTCTTGTTTGAACTCTTCCAACCGATCGCCCATTGCTCAAAGGTGTGAAAACATGCTTTGACCGGGATTTTGAATCATCCTTATCGATTAAAGACCGGCATCCAGATGCTCGCCACTGAGATTTCCATCTCCATATATCAAGAAAACATCCTTAGTCCTTCGCAAGTACTTGAGGATATTCTCGACACCACCCAAAGGACCTCACCAGATCCGATTGGTATCCGCCGTGACACTCGTGAGCATACGATACATCGGGCCTCGTGACATAACATAGCATACATGATCGATCCCATCGCAGACGATATGGATCTCGATCCATGCAAGATCCTCTCATCTTGTGTCTTAGACATAGATTTCGAGAGTGTTATCCCACGAGACATGGGAAGAAACCCCTCTCGATTGCTCCATGCTAAACCTCTTTAGCATCTTGTCTATGTACGATGATTGTGAAAGACCAAGAAACCTCTTTGATCTATCTCTATAAATCTTTATCCCGAGGATATAAATTGCTTCACCAAGGTCATTCATGGAAAATTGTTTGGACAACCAAATCTTGGTGATCAGAAGATCGAGACATCGCTTCCTAGTAATAATATGTCATCCACATATAGCACAAGGAATACGATTGCGATCCCATTAACCTTTTGTACACACGTTGTTCATTCAATTTTGTGAGAAACCAAACTCTTTGATTGACTCATCAAAACGGATGTTCCAACTCCTGGATGCTTGCTTCAATCCATAAATGGATTTCGAAGCTTGCATACCTTTTCGCCATCGATGGAAGTGAAGCCCTCCGTTGTGTCATGAACACATCCTCGCCGATTTCCATTAAGGAAAGTCGTCTTCACATCCATTTGCCATATCTCATAATCATAATGAGCGGCAATGGCTAGGAGTATCCGAATGGATTTAAGCATTGCTACTTGGTCAAGGTCTCGCCATAGTCAACTCCTTGTCTCGGCGAAATCCTTTCGCCACAAGCCTTGCTTTATAAGTAATCACATTACCATCAATGTCGGTTTCTTCTTGAAACCCATTTGCACCCTATAGGTTTTATCCTTCAGTGCATCAACCAAAGTCCATACTTGGTTTTAGTACATGGAATCCATTTCACTTTCATGGCGCGAAAGCCATTTTTCGCACTCAACTTTTCGTAACCTCTTCATAGGTAGCAGTGCTCATCATCTTCTATGAGCAACACGTCATTCTCACTTCACTTAGAAATCCATATCTCTCAGAACAAGTCGCGATCCTACTTGACCTACGAACTTCGTGTGTAGTAGAAGGTTGAACTGCTACTTCATCCGAATGAGTGATGATCTCGTGTTCGAGCGATTGATTCAGGTTCTGTTGAGCATCTTGAACTTCTTCAAGTTCAATTTTGCTCCACCGCCTTCTCGCAGAAGAAACTCTTTCTCTAAGAAGACAACATGCTTTGAAACAAACACCTTTTGTTCCTCGGCAAGGTAGAATTGATATCCCATGGTCTCTTTAGGATATCCTACAAACAAACACTTGTCGACTTTCGCTTCAAGCCTATCTCGACCAATCCGCTTCACGTAAGGGGACAACTCCAAACTTTCAAATGAGAAAGATAAGGTTTTCGTTAGTCCACATCTCATATGGAGTAACATCAACTGCCTTAGAGGGAACTCGCTTAACAAGTAAACAATTGTCTCTAGCGATACCCCCAAAACGATTTTGGTAACTTCATAAACCCATCATTGATCGTACCATGTCCAACAAGGTTCGATTTCTCCTTTCAGCCACACCATTGTGCTGTGGTGTGTAAGGAGGAGTCCACTGAGATAAAATGCCATTATCTCTGAGATAATCCAGAAACTGTTGGTCTAAGTATTCTCCACCACGATCGGATCGTAATGCCTTGATACTTTTACTAAGCTGGTTTTCTACTTCATTTATGAATTGTTTGAACTTTTCAAACGCTTCAGATTTGTATCTCATCAGATACAAGTACCCATATCGAGAATAATCATCGATAAAGGTAATCAAGTAACGATAACCACTTCTAGCATGGATGGACATCGGACCGCATACATCTGAATGTATTAGGTCTAATACTCCATCGCTCGCTCACCCTTTCCTCGGAAGGGTAACTTAGTCATCTTGCCTAATAAACAAGATTCGCATGTGTCATATGATTCATAATCAAATGACCCTAAACCGCCACTCTTATGGAGTTTAGCGATGCGTGTCTCATTTATATGGCTGTTCGACAATGCCATAAGTAAGTTGACTTTAAATTATCTCTTTTATATCTTTTGGTGTCATTGACATTCATAATTGGATGAGACATATCTAATATGTAAATACCATTGCATAATGTACCAAGATTATAAAGCATTCCATTAGAATTAATAGAACAACCATTGCTATTAAAATTCAAATGGAAACCAAATTTATTTAAACAAGAAACAAACAATATGTTCTTTGTCAAACGGGTACAAAATAGCAATCATCCAATTCGAGTACAAGCCCGAAGAGGAGAGACAAAACATAGGTTCCTACGGCTAATGCAAAGAACTCTTGCTCCATTTCCAACACACAGTGTCTACTTCTCCTTCACGAGCTGCCTATTGTCCCTCAGGCCCCGTGATATCATTACATATGTGGCTCACAACCAAGATCAAATACCCAAATGTTGTGATCGTAAGCAGATTAACCTCAATGACAAACATACTGAAGTAGTTGAGGCATCCGATGCCTTCTTCGCTTCAATGACTCTAGATAGACTTTGCAATTGCGCTCCAATGGCCATCTTTACCACAATGGAAGCAAGTTCCTTTCGGGGCAGCTTCTTTGGTCTTCTTCTTGATGGCGCTTCCTTTTGGTTTCTTGGCCTTTTCTTCTTTAGGTTCTTTTCTTCTTTGAACCGTAAGAAGAAGCGACCACCATTAGCACTTACTTACTATCATTCTTGATAGTCCGTCATTGCCTTGAAAGATTGATCAACTCAAGTATTATTGTGGATATTTGGTTCATCCGATAGTTTAACACTTAACTATGAATAACTCTGACAATCCAACCAGAATTAAGTCTATACTTAACTCATAATCCATTACAAAACCTAAGACGGACAATCTCTCAATATAGCCATTCATCTTGGGGCATACCGCATAACAGATGTCCTCGAGCCATCTTTGTATAAGAGAAGCCTCGAGGTCTCGAACCTTTCGCATCGAGCTTGCTCATCAAACGGCTCCCTAAGATGAAAGACTATAGTGTGAGCATCCATGGACTCGTCGCTGCTCGCAGCTCCGTGACATCGAGGCAAGCATAATGCAAGTAGCCATGTCATCGTCCTTTAGATGCTTACGATATGCCTTCGATCCTCATCAAGCATCGACAGCAGTGCATCTGGAAGTGGAACATCTAGATGTATCCCAGTTCCTCATATCTGAGAACAATTCTCAGATTCCTTAGCCAGTCAAGAAAATTCGGTCCAGTTAACTTGTTGGAATCCATTAGCGAGCGTAAGTTCACACTGGAAGACATCTTCCACCGACCTAAACGGAAAGAGAGAAAGAATGTTAGAATAGGAAAAGATGCATAATCATAAGGACTTGAATGATATGCAAAAAGCTCCCACTAGTTTCATAGAATCAATAACCCTCATTACGAATCCAAAGAAACAAAATGACATAATGTCCTAGTGGGTTGATATCCGATATTGCCAAGAATGACCTTGGGTTTACCCAACAAGCCACAACTTAGGTCAATCGGTAGGTATCGAACATACCAATTGCATCATCGATAACCGACATTAAGCATGACCTTGGGTTTACCCAACAAGCCACCTTATGTCTCGGGAGGTATCAGATATACCAATTACATCTTAGACACAACTATTGATCCGTGCTATCAACTTGTTGATGTGTGCACTTACATTGGGTTATCAACTCTTTGATGCGCATACATCTGATGTATGCTACCCAATTTCGCCTCTGTCCATGTTGACCTTGAGTTTACTCAACAAACCAAAGCTTCTAGTGAATACCAACCCATTAATCCGAAAATCACATTTTCATGGTTCGAACATATCCAGATAGAGCGAGCTTGGGTTTACCCAACAACCCAACCCTATAAGAACTCGTTCTACCATATTAATGGAAGGCGTTAGTTTTCATATACCGAGGAGGATTTCAATTCTAGACTCCAAGTCAAGGATTATAGTCGCCAGACTATATGGAATGATTTAGGTTTCATCAATCACATTGAATCTTTCCTTATAATCATCCATCATCCTCTTGAGCATGTCACAAGTCGACTTTTAAAGAATGCAAGTCGCCTTATGCCCCTGCCCACGCACAAGTCGCCTTATATCATGATACAAGTCGACTTATGTCCTATATAAGTCGACTTATCCAACGAAAATTGCTATTATATCTAATCAGCTAATTCCTCAATCCATGTAATCCCAATTTACAATACCATCATACCTAGGGTAATATCTGTTAATTTGATGTACCAATGAACACTTCATTGTTACATGATTGCCATATATAGTCAAACCATACAAGAAAAGCTTGAAAATGAGTTATTACTCATAAATATCCAAACAATTTAGGAAACACCAAATTATCACCCTAAGCATCTCTAGCTAGTACATACGTTATCAAATTACTTCGGCACAAGTCACAAAAAATTATGACGGCCAAAACAAGCAAGATAATGAAATACACTAACGAGACGCTAATGTGACCTATTCGGCATCCGAAAATTCTTGGAAAACCAACTTCAAGCAATTCAGTTTGGCAAGCATACTACATCAAGATAACTCATTTTCAATCACATTAAAAATGGTCCAAGGCATTGGAAATGAAAAATACACATTCAATTATGCCAAGCAAAACAGTCCAAGCAAAGTTCACAAAACTGCCAAGTACTACACATTGCTCCAAATAATCATTGAAACAATTTCAATAAATTCTGAGAAAATTACACAGGTTACTACATGTTCAGAAAATGCCTCATGAATTTTTTTTAGGATTTATAGCCATCAAAAACTCAGTCAACCTAAGCAACAAAACCGATTCAAAATCTGTGTTCATCAACACAGCTATTCCCAACAGAATAGAATAAATTCGTGAATAAATAGCAAATCACCTTGAAAACACTTTTCCATCCACATAGACATTCACAAACATCTTAGGGACATGTTGGTGAAGGCCAATCCGAAAAACAATTTTTCTAGAATTTATTATCGAATTTATACACATGCCAGTTCACAGAATGTGTCACAAAACAGCATATAGAATCTTAGGGAATAAATTAGCAAAACTATATCAAATCAAATTGATAAATTCTCATCTTTCACAGACATATTCTATAACATGTTATGAAAAATTCTGGGCAGAAAAATTTCGAAAAACATATCCCTATATTAATTCAAAATTTGGACAGCATGCATGCATCAACGTCAAATTCAAATAGGAAGTCCGACCTAGCTAGGGTTTTAGCTTCATACACGACACAAGTGGCTCTGATACCACTGTAGGAAAATCCCGGGAGGTACATCACATGTACCAGGTGCAGAAAACAAAATTTTTGTTACGGGACCTTCCCAAGGCCAGGATCTATGTGTTCAGATGAAGATTCAAACTGAATAGCCAATAGAGACTATCTCTAAAGGTATCCACGCAGAGATCAGAAAACCTAACCGGGACAAACCCTTTTGACTCGGGAATAGCTAGAACAAAGTAAAGGCTGCTAGACCCTACCTCTGTCCTGGGAGAGCTTGGAGCAACGATGGAGGAGGAAACTTGAAGATGAAGAAGGGAAGTGAAGATCGATGATGAGAGAAGACAATTTCTCTTAGGTTTCACAAAACCTTTTCCACTTCAAAAGCCACGATCATCTCTCCTCTTCCTTTCTCCATAAGCCTTCTCAAAGATGAAGAAAAATGAGCATCGTATGCTCCTCCTTTCCTCACCCACGAGCATCACCTATACACCTTTCCTTTTTGTCATTTAGTCATTTAATGACTTTGGTGACTAAGCAAGTAAAAGGAAGCTTCTTCCCTTCCTCTTCCACGTAGCTTACATATATATATATAAATTAATGTTGAAGTGGTCCAGTCACACTAGGGTCGGTCCTACCGGCCTACCGGGTCCCTTGCAGATCAAAAAAACTCCTAAACCTTTCTTAGCAATATCGATGTCGCGATCTCATCGGACATATCTCGATCTCATCGGATCCATTTAATCCTAATGCTCTCTATAATCGAACTCACCAATACTATTTTACTGATTCTCTCAAACACTCTTATCGCAGGACCCTTTAGGTTCCGGTTATGTTGGCCACTTAGATTAACACTTAATCTGAGCAAGTCATGAGCGCGCCTAGAACACATCACGACCCCAATTGACCGAAAGTAATTGGTTTGATGAATTATCATTTAATCAGAAGCGCCTTACCATAGGTATCCACCGTAACGCCTGTAGTCATTCCGATACATATCCTACGACAAGAGACCACTACCGACAACAACTACTACACTCCTCATGGCATCACAATCATAAGACAAGAATAAGAAACCGCTACTTTTTAAAACCAAACTAGATTCCATTTCATTCATTCAAAACTTAATAATTCACAATCACAAGATTTTTAAGTTACACATGTTTCACATATCGTACTATACAATAACCGATCTAACTATCGTCTCCAAAAGAAAGCCCGGTGACCGAATTTTGAGCCATTGTTTTTCTCGCCAATCCATCAGATACTACTCTACAAATTCCCGAGGGAGCTATCTGCTCATGCTAGGCCCGAAAAATAAGTTGCAATTTTGGGTGAGTTTGCGAACTCAACGAGAAACCATCATCGATGGTTCTCCCAATTCATGCATCATATAAGCATGAAACAAGATACACGCAGAATTATACAAAACACAACATGAATACAAACACGTAATAATTATATCCGACAAGACAAGAATATACACCTGGTAAAATATTGTCGATATAGAATCCAAGATGCAATGCACACGTGACTTTTTCAGCTTCATTTCAGATTGTGACCGAGCGATAACAATGATCAAGATAGACGCGCTCTGGGAGAAGTATCTCCGTCGAGCTCGAGGCTCGGTTCAAAGATATCGAGCTCTAGGCTCGGTTCAAGATCTGAAAGCGTGCTCTGCTCACAATTTTCCTTTAATACAGTGATGCATTTGTGCATGAATGCACATGTCCCATAGCAAGATACATGGTATTACACAGCTCAATTTTCAGTCCAATTATAAAGTCTCATTGGCGATTAATAAAACCACATAATCCCCGTAGGCAATCACTTCACAAATCATAATCCATATAATCCCGTAGGCGCCAAGTCACAACAATAATTCATGTATTCCGTAGGCAATCAATTCACAAGAACCACGAGATTGGAATAACCAACTAGGTTACTCACCTAATAACTTCCACGCTAACGCCGGAAGTCTCGCCAAATCAGGAACGATGGTCCACTGGAGCCTCTATAACAAATTAAATGAATAACCATTACCATTGGTGTAAATGATTAAACAATGCACATGAAATCGGTGAAATGTATATAATGCATGTTCATGGCAACCCCGCCCTAATCCAATATTTCCCATAATAAAATTCTATGAAAATTAGAAATCCATAGGCGCCGACGGCGCAATTCGGACCTCTATAGGTCCCCAATTAAAAAACAAGGTTTACAAGTTCCGTCGATAGGCTACGCCAAATTTCGCCTAAAATTCCTGCTTCTCAGAAAATGAAATTAAATATTCAACTAATCCGATGCCTCTGGAATCAGGTCAATCGGACGTTGACGGAAAGAAATTGACAAAGAACAATTGTACCTTTTAATAACAAATAATAATCAAAATAAAATAAAATAAATAAAATAAAATAAATAAAAAAATACATATATATATATCGAACGCCAGCGCCTCATGGGCGAACGTCGCCCTCATGAGGTAAATCGCTCACTTGTCGCATGAGGCGAGGCGCGTCTCGCGACCTGCCTCTTCCGATTCGCCCTCGAGGCTAAACATCGCCTCATGAGGTGGCTCCTTCGCTGCCTATTTTTTCCAGATTTAAAACTTAATTTCCATCCACTCTAACTTTTAGCACACAATTCAGAAAAATACCCACTATACCTCATTGGAAAGCTTATGCAAAGCTCTACAACTCTCAAGAAGACCAAAAAAATCAAATCCAACCCTAAGGGTATCAAATAATCCATCAAACCTTCTGCCTTCACAATTTTCATCTACACAGGGCAGTACATTAACAATGTCATAACTCACTGATTCTTCAGTAATAAATTACCACAAAAATATGTTCAATAAGTTCACAATGTCCTCAACAACTTTCATGAACAACCCAAAATTAAATTCTATTTCTAAACAAGTCAATTAATTCATCTAATGTTACTGTCCCTGAAAACCTTCAATTTGGGAAGTAACCTTACAACAAGCATAACTTCCAGTATACAAGTCAATAAAATCAGAACTTTATATCCCTGTAAAGATAACATCTTAAACTTCATTTTCATGAAGCACTCATCATCCAATTCGATTTCTATCAATTTCAAAACTGCTATGGAAGTTACTGTTATGATCAGCCATTTATAACCTAATGCAGGATCAGTTTTGAAAATCATATCTCCCAATTCTGACTTCTAAAATTACATACCAAATATCAATTTCAAGATAATCTCTTCCTCTACAACTTTTCAGAAGCTCACTCACACCAATTCAGTCCACATAAAATATTAAAATTGCCTCAAATCAGTAAACTCACAAAATCACACTTAAGCTAGGTTTCATCCAAAATGCTCAAAACCAGCCATTAGTAATCAATTCATATCTCCCAACACAAAATTCCAAAATAGCAAGATCAGTAGCAATGGAAATATAATCAAATATACTACAACTTCCATGAAGACCATTCTCCTAATTCCATCTCAATTAATTTACAAAAATCAACAAAACTCAGATGTCATGGTTGCGGTTACTGTTCACAGGCAATGGAACAGTAACTTTCCATGCAAAATTTCACCCTTTTATCATTGAAATTCAACAACACCTATTTCACACTAAATTAAAGCAAACATCCCAAATTTTCAGTGGCCACTAACCTTACCTCATTTGCATTTCTACACAATAAGTTATGAATAAAACAGTAACATCAATTCAAATTCCAATATTCCAGATTCAAGGCTAACCTTAATTCAATCACTTCCAATACCTTTTTCACCTCTCTAAGCATCAAAATAAATTCAAATTAAATATCACTACAGTCATACATACATTAGAGCTAACACTGAAAATTGGCAGCATTAAATTCCACATGCAAACCTCATTTAAAAACTCAACCCTTAATTGAAAACTTACCTAACACCAAATCTCCTTCAAACCTTCAAGAACCAACTTCTAAAACTTACACCAAGGTCTCAACCACCTTTCCTTCCCAAGCATATACCATACTCATCATCATCTAGCTTTGATGGGAGTAAGAGATGGTAGCATAAAGTTGCAAAGAAGATGAAAAAAGGAGAGCAAAAATCGATAGTTTATAAAAGAGAGAGTTTATGTGTTTGTGGTTTCGGATGAGATAACAAAATGCCTTAAAAGTTATCTTCTCCTTTCAAAAACATACACATCCGTAGGCATTTGGGAGGGGCATTAAATGTTACTTTTTCAATGTCAATTAATGATTGGCTTGTTTTTATTAGAAAAGTCAAATTATTACTAAATTAATTCAGTCCAAAATTTTACTCCATTTAACTCTAATGACCCTACTTTCAGTTCTAAAATAATATACCCCATATTACTGTGCCATTGGGTAGCGATCTTTGCTACCAAGAATCGAATCGATTCGCCACTTGACGATTTTGCGGTCCGGAATTGTCTCCGAAAAATCCAGAAAATTCCTAAAAATCCCTAAAAATGTAAAACAATTTATGGTGCAGTCCAAATAATTTTCCAAACTCAATTGTCCCATTAATTTCATACAGAAGTTCAATTTAAAACCTAAGTTTTAAAATGTCATGAATGCATATATACTATGTGCATGTGCAACCAATCATTAATCATAGAGGCTATATGTCAGATGCGATGCCGAGATATAATTTAATATCCCGAACCCGCCCTAATTACCAAAATACCCTTCCTATAGGAGAGGGGATGTTACAATTCTCCCCTCCTAACAAAAATTTCGTCCTCGAAATTCTTACCTGATTGATCGAAAAGGTGAGGATACTGCTCCTCATATGCTCCTCGGTCTCCTGTAGCCTCCTCGGTCGAATGGTTCCTCAGAGAACCTTCACCAATGGAATACTCTTATTCCTCGCTTGTTTCACCCGAGAACCGATAACTGGATCGGCTCCTCCACATAACTCGACATCGAGACCTCAATCTCCGAGCCAGTAGCACATGTGTCGGATCCGACCGATATCTGCGGAGCATACTCACATGAAAGACGCCATGTAATCGAGACATCTCACTCGGCAAAGCTAGCTCAGAGGCCAAAGGTCCGATCCTCTCAAAGGATCTCATATGGACCAATGTACCTAGGGCTTAACTTACCCTTTCTCCCAAATCTCAAGACACCACGCCATGGTGACACCCGTAAGAATACTCGTCGCTCACATTATACTCAATATCCCTCCTATGCCGATCCACATAACTCTTCTGTTTCATCCCGAGCCGCTTGATGCGACTCAATCGATTTCACTTTATCAACAAGATCCTAATCACCAGACCTCAATCATCCTCACACCCTCTTCATCCCAATACAAAGGCGATCTACGGTCGCCCATACAAAGGCCTCATATGGAGCCATCCCGATGCTACTATGATAGTGATTGTTATAAGCAAATTCAATCGAGGGCTAGATATCGATCCCATGCCTCTCGAACTCCAATACACAAGCCCAAGCATATCCTCAATAGTCCTAATTGTCCTCTCACTCGCCCATCATCGAGGATGAAATGCAAGATCGAAATTCAGCCTAGTACCCATAAGCATCGCAAACTCGCCGTAACCTCAAGTGAATCTGGGATCCTCGCTGACACTATCGACATCGAACCCGTGCGCCTCACTATCTCCGCCACATACTTCTGGGCCAACTGATCCATAGTATTATTCTCCCTCACTGCCAAGAAATGGGCCGATTTAGTCAACCGGTCCACTATGACCCAGATAGCATCATGCTGCCTTGGCGTCCTAGGCAACCCCATAATGAAATCCATGGTGATTCGTTCCCACTTCCACTCCGGAATGGGCAACGAATGAAGCTTACCTACTGGAGCTTGGTGCTCAGCCTTAACTTGCTGGCACGTCAAACACCTAGACACATACTCAGCTACCTGCTTCTTCATACCAGGCCACCAGAAATGTTGCTTGAGAGTGTTATACATCTTGGTAGTACCAGGATGCATAGCATATGTGGCCATGTGAGCCTCCTCCAGGATCTCTCGTCTCGGATCATCCACATCGTGCACACAAAGCCTCTGTCCCATCCATAAGGTCTCATCTCTCACAACAAACTCGTAACTCAATCGCCTTTTACTTTCTCAATCGCCTCACCATAACAGATCCTTATCCCGAACTCTCTCCGATCTCGCCCAAGTAGTATCGGTCTCGCCTCAATGTAGCCAATAATACTCCATCCCGCCCAGATTCAATCGCACATTCAAAGCTCTCAATCAATCAAATTAGGCAACCTCATTGCTCGCACTGGCTGTGCATTAGTATGTGACTTCCTACCGAGCATCCGCCACCACATTAGCCTTCCCGGGTGATACTCGATAGTACAATCATAATCTTTCAATAACTCCAGCCACCTCCTCTGTCTCAAATTCAACTCTCTCGGCTCAAGATGGGTATCTCAAACTCTTATGGTCAAGAAGATCCGAAAGGTCTCACCATACGTAATGCCTCCAAATCTTCAAGGCAAACACAACCGCAAAGAAGCTCTAAATCATGAACAGGATAGTTTACCTCATGAGACCTCAACTGCCTCGAGGCATAGGCAATGACTCTACCATGCCGCATCGTAACACACCCCAATCCTCGATGTGATGCATCATTTGACACCTCAAATCCTCCGAGACAGATGGAATAGCCAACACCGGCAAGAGTCAACCGATGTTTCAGCTCCTCAAAACTCTTCCGACACTCCTCGGTCCATCCGAATGGCATATTCTTCCTCGAAGTTTTGTCGAGGGCCGAGATCAATGAAAACCTCGACAAACCTCCGTAATAACCAGCCAATCCGAGGAAACTCCGAATCTCCAGACATTCCTAGAGCTTCCCACTTCAAAGATCGCCTCAACCTTACTCGGATCCACCAATACCTCTCCAATCACTATATGCCCCAAAAGATCACTCGATCCAGCCAAAATTCACATTTGCTGAATTTGGCGAACAAGCTATCTCTCCTCATCGTCTGTAACACAATCCTCAAATGCTCACTATGCTCCCTGCTCATCCCTCGAGTACACTAGGATGTCATCAATGAAAACAATAACAAACCGATCCAGTAGGCTGAAATACCTTATTCATCAAGGCCATAAAGTCAGCCGGCATTTGTCAACCCAAACGGCATCACTAGAAACTCGAAATGCCCATACCGCTCCTCAAGGCACTCTTAGGCACATCGGCCTCGCAATCTTCAATCGATAATAACCAGATCGCAGATCTAACTTGGTGAACACCGAGCTCCTCGCAATCGATCAAATAAGTCATCGATCCTAGGCGGTGGGTACTTGTTTTCATCACACCCGATTTAGCCGCCTATAATCGATGCACGCCTCAAAGTCCCATCCTTTTCTTCACAAACAAAACTGGAGCTCCCATGGTGAAACACTAGGTCTAATGAACCCTTCTCCAAAGAACTCCTCGAATCGAACCTTCAACTCCCTCGGCCCACGGTGCCATCCTATATGGAGGTATAGATATAGAGCGGTACTGAACGAGGTCAATGGTAAACTCGTCTCCGATCCGGGCAAACCCAGAACTCATCAGAAACACATCCGAAATTCCCTAACCACGGAATATCCACAAGCCTCGCCAACTCGTGTCAATCACATGAGCCGATAGGCCTCACAACCTCCCTCGCATCAACCTCGTGGCACTAAGGAAAGAGATCATCCGGCCGGCACCGCCGCTAACTCCTCTGAACATCGCCTAGTCGACCAGAGACTCCAACACAACCTCCTCGTATAGCGTCCATGATAGCCCCTATGAGCAAGAAGCCAATCCATCCCTGTAATGACATCGATCTCTCTCGGAGGCAACACTATAAGGTCCGCCTCAATACCGCTGATCAATCAATCGAGCATCCCTGCAGACCTCTCCCAATGCAGAGTAGTAGTACTAGAGGTGTACTCACCTCTAGCCCATACCGTAACATCTCCCTATCCCCATGCAATCTACATGCCATATGAGGTGCATTAAAGAATGCGTGGATCCGGGATCCAAGAATGCAAATGCCTCAATATCGAAAGGAGAAGCATACCGGCTACAACATCGGGGAATCCGAGCCTCCTGCCGCGTCATGGCATACACTGCTGGGGATCGTGGTGGCTGCCCGACCCTCGGTCCTCACAAAGGACCCTCACTCTACCACGGCCTCTACCTCGCCCTCCGTCCGGATCCACCCACTCTACTCACAGACAAGAAGGAACTCCCACTCGCCCACTCCCAAGAGCTGAACTCTCAATGTATCAGGCAATCCACGACCGATGTCTGCCGAGCCGCACCTCAAACAAGCCCCAAGAAGCCACCAACACTCCCCATCGTGTCTTCTATCACAATGCGGGCACACTGGAGAAATCGCCCAGAGCCTCCGCCACTACCACTACCACGATCCAAATCTCCCCCGCCCAAATCCAGATCGTCTCGAACCTCCCGGAGACTGAAGTCCCGCTCTGGCGCTTACTAAAGCTCTGCCAGAGGCGCCTCGACTATCATCGGGCCGCTTACCCGGACCCAATCTCACTGTCTCGTCTCATCACCGCTCCACTCTAACAGAAGCAGAGCCTCAACTCAATGAATGTACCCATGTCCCACCAAGCCAACTGATACGGATCTCGATGTTGAGGCCATTCTCGAACCTCCCGACTTATCGGCCTCATCGGGACCATCACAAGAGTATAATCTATCACTCATTAAATTTTACCTCATAATCACCACCGACATCCTACCGCTTAGTTCCGTAAACTCCTGATCTTCATATCAAGATAGACCTGGGCATATAATTATCCTCAAGGCCCTCGAAACTCAAATTTACGTCAACAAGCAAGGCCCGGTGGTACCGCTCGCACATGCCTTCCACCACTTATATCTTTGGGCCTCGCAATGTTGATATCGCATAATCGAACCTCTCATCGAGTTCGCAGATCCATCTGGTCAAGACTCTCTCGCCCTTCCAACCATCCTCGGCCTCTACGGGTCTCAGACGCCATAAAATCTCATACCCCACCTTGCAAAGAAGTCATACCTCCTTTCGCCTCACAGAACTCGAGGAGGCAACCTCAAGACGAGGCATGAAGACTCCCTACTTGCTCCCACGGATCCTCGTCACCGACCGCCAACTCGATCACCTAGATCAAGACCTAAAACAAAACAAAAATTTCGATCGGTTTCAATAGCCCATCCGATTCATACCTATATTGTTACTATTCCCAAAAGATGCCAAACCATGCTCGATACCACTAAATGTAGCGCTCACACCATGGGGTATCCACCGTAACGCCTGTAGTCATTCCGATACATATCCTACGACAAGAGACCACTACCGACAACAACTACTACACTCCTCATGGCATCACAATCATAAGACAAGAATAAGAAATCGCTACTTTTTAAAACCAAACTAGATTCCATTTCATTCATTCAAAACTTAATAATTCACAATCACAAGATTTTTAAGTTACACATGTTTCACATATCAGACTATACAATAACCAGATCTAACTATCGGTCCAAAAGAAAGCCCGGTGACCGACCTTTGAGCCATTGTTTTTCTCGCCAATCCATCAGATACACGGCTCTACAAATCTGAGGGAGCTATCTGTCATGCTAGGCCCGAAAAATAAGTTGCAATTTTGGGTGAGTTTGCGAACTCAACGAGAAACCATCATCGATGGTTCTCCCAATTCATGCATCATATAAGCATGAAACAAGATACACGCAGAATTATACAAAACACAACATGAATACTGATCACGAGAATAATTACAATCCACAAGACAAGAATATACACCGTGTAAAAATATTGTCGATATAGAATCCAAGATGCAATGCACATGTGACTCTTTTTCCATTCATTTCAAGATTGTGACCGAGCGCATAAAAGTGATCAAGATAGACGCGTGCTCTGGGAGAAGTATCTCCCGTCGAGCTCGAGGCTCGGTCAAAGATATCGAGCTCTAGGCTCGGTCAAGATAAATGGCGCCCTCGGTTCACAATTTTCCTTTTAACAATGTGATGCATTTGTGCATGAATGCACATGTCCCATAGCAAGATATACATGGTATTACGGTTCAATTTTCAGTCCAATTATAAAGTCTCATTGAGCGCTTAATAAAACCACATAATCCCGTAGGCAATCACTTCACAACCATAATCCATATAATCCCCGTAGGCGCCAAGTCACAACAATAATTCATGTATTCCCGTAGGCAATCAATTCACAAGAACCACGTAGATTGAATAACCAACTAGGTTACTCACCTAATAACTTCCACGCTAACGCCGGAAGTCTCGCCAAATCTGTGGAACGATGGTCCACTTGGAGCCTCTATAACAAATTAAATGAATAACCATTACCATTGGTGTAAATGATTAAACAATGCACATGAAATCGGTGAAATGTATATAATGCATGTTCATGGCAACCCCGCCCTAATCCAATATTTCCCATAATAAAATTCTATGAAAATTAGAAATCCATAGGCGCCGACGGTGCAATTCGGACCTCTATAGGTCCCCAATTAAAAAACAGTGTTTACAAGTTCCATCGATAGGGCTACGTCAAATTCCGCCTAAAATTCCTGTTTTCTCAGAAAATGAAATTAAATATTCAACGAATCCGATGCCTCTGGAATCAGGTCAATCGGACGTCGGACGGGAAAGAAATTGACAAAAGAACAATTGTACCTTTTAATAACAAATAATAATCAAAAATAAAATAAAATAAATAAAATAAAATAAAAAAAAATACATATATATATATCGAACGCCCGCCTCATGGGCGAACGTCGCCCTCATGAGGCTAAATCGCTCACTGTCATGAGGGCGAGGCGCGCCCTCGCGACCTGCCTCTTCCGATCTCGCCCTCGCGAGGCGAAACATCGCCCTCGCGAGGTGGCTCCTTCTGCTTGCCTATTTTTTTCCAGATTTAAAACTTAATTTCCATCCACTCTAACTTTTAGCACACAATTCAGAAAAATACCCACTATACCTCATTGGAAAGCTTATAAAGCTCTACAACTCTCAAGAAGACCAAAAATCAAATCCAACCCTAAGGGTATCAAATAATCCATCAAACCTTCTGCCTTCACAATTTTCATCTACACAGGGCAGTACATTAACAATGTCATAACTCACTGATTCTTCAGTAATAAATTACCACAAAATATGTTCAATAAGTTCACAATGTCCTCAACAACTTTCATGAACAACCCAAAATTAAATTCTATTTCTAAACAAGTCAATTAATTCATCTAATGTTACTGTCCCTGAAAACCTTCAATTTGGGAAGTAACCTTACAACAAGCATAACTTCCAGTATACAAGTCAATAAAATCAGAACTTTATATCCCTGTAAAGATAACATCTTAAACTTTATTTTCATGAAGCACTCATCATCCAATTCGATTTCTATCAATTTCAAAACTGCTATGGAAGTTACTGTTATGATCAGCCATTTATAACCTAATGCAGGATCAGTTTTTGAAAAATCATATCTCCCAATTCTGACTTCTAAAAATTACATACCAAATATCAATTTCAAGATAATCTCTTCCTCTACAACTTTTCAGAAGCTCACTCACACCAATTCAGTCCACATAAAATATTAAAATTGCCTCAAATCAGTAAACTCACAAAATCACACTTAAGCTAGGTTTCATCCAAAATGCTCAAAACCAGCCATTAGTAATCAATTCATATCTCCCAACACAAAATTCCAAAAATAGCAAGATCAGTAGCAATGGAAATATAATCAAATATACTACAACTTCCATGAAGACCATTCTCCCTAATTCCATCTCAATTAATTTACAAAAATCAACAAAACTCAGATGTCATGGTTGCGGTTACTGTTCACAGGCAATGGAACAGTAACTTTCCATGCAAAATTTCACCCTTTTATCATTGAAATTCAACAACACCTATTTCACACTAAATTAAAGCAAACATCCCAAAGTTTCAGTGGCCACTAACCTTACCTCATTTGCATTTCTACACAATAAGTTATGAATAAAACAGTAACATCAATTCAAATTCCAATATTCCAGATTCAAGGCTAACCTTAATTCAATCACTTCCAATACCTTTTTCACCTCTCTAAGCATCAAAATAAATTCAAATTAAATATCACTACAGTCATACATACATTAGAGCTAACACTGAAAAATTGGCAGCATTAAATTCCACATGCAAACCTCATTTAAAAACTCAACCCTTAATTGAAAACTTACCTAACACCAAATCTCCTTCAAACCTTCAAGAACCAACTTCTAAAACTTACACCAAGGTCTCAACCACCTTTCCTTCCCAAGCATATACCATACTCATCATCATCTAGCTTTGATGGGAGTAAGAGATGGTAGCATAAAGTTGCAAAGAAGATGAAAAAAGGAGAGCAAAAATCGATAGTTTATAAAAGAGAGAGTTTATGTGTTTGTGGTTTCGGATGAGATAACAAAATGCCTTAAAAGTTATCTTCTCCTTTCAAAAACATACACATCCGTAGGCATTTGGGAGGGGCATTAAATGTTACTTTTTCAATGTCAATTAATGATTGGCTTGTTTTTATTAGAAAAGTCAAATTATTACTAAATTAATTCAGTCCAAAATTTTACTCCATTTAACTCTAATGACCCTACTTTCAGTTCTAAAATAATATACCCCATATTACTGTGCCATTGGGTAGCGATCTTTGCTACCAAGAATCGACCGATTCGCCACTTGACGATTTTGCCGGTCCGGGAATTGTCTCCGGAAAAATCCAGAAAAATTCCTAAAAATCCCTAAAAATGTAAAACAATTTATGGTGCAGTCCAAATAATTTTCCAAACTCAATTGTCCCATTAATTTCATACAGAAGTTCAATTTAAAACCTAAGCCGGAAAATGTCATGAATGCATATATACTATGTGCATGTGCAACCAATCATTAATCATAGAGGCTATATGCTGTATGCGCATGCCGAGATATAATTTAATATCCCGAACCCGTCCTAATTACCAAAATACCCTTCCTATAGGAGAGGGGATGTTACACGAACCCTTCCATAGACAATTACTGTGCAATTCGTCCTTTCATCATCCTATACCCTACTTGGTTATGAGTATGGTCAAAGTGTCAACTCTTACTAGACTAAGTCTAGCCCAAGTGATATCAGTTCCTGTCTTAGGACTCATTACTTTATATGTCCATGAAGACACTCTTCATGACATATTTATGCTCGCGGAGACTTAAAGTAATGATCTGACAAGAGGCAGGTATCTCTTACGCTATCACAAGTGATGAATCCTCTATTGGCTACTCAATTACCTTGAATACCTCAAGTCGTACCCAAGCACCACCTATGAGTAACCTCCGAAGGCAACAAGGAATGGAGTCAAAGCAAAGCATCGGTATCCAAGATATCCTTGAGTACCTCAAGTCAAGGATACTTGCACCATTGCTATGATGAGATTATCACCGACATTAGAATAGGACATGCATGTGATGATCTCATGGCGGGTCATCGATGTACTTACTACCGCTAGTAAGCATCCACATGTCAACTCTAAATATCCCATATTTACGGTTTACGAGATCCTTTGCTTGATCCAATCAAGGAGTATAACATATGTTAATGCATGGGATTAATGATGTATAGTCTCATTAATCCTATGACTAGGAGAATTTAGATCTTGACATAATTGCACATGATAGGAATCTCGTGATTATGATCACATCATAATTTCTTTCATGCTATGTCATATATCATGGACTTCATTAATTTGATTAACGATCAATATCAATTCATAAAGAACATCAAATAAATGAAACATGCCTTTCTTTATTTATTCATAAAGTCTGCATACATGACTATGAACAAAAGCGCTAAAGGGATTGCCTTTGTGGCACTACTCTAACAATCTTCTGATCAGACACGCATAAGTCGACTTACACGAGTATACAAGTCGACTTATTAGTACCGAACTGGTATAGGTCTACTTACATCTCCATACAAGTCGACTTACACCTGCAAAAACTCCAATACACAAGCTCGCAACATATCCTCAACAGTCTTAATAGTCCTCTCACTCTTTCCATCTGTCTGAGGATGAAAAGCTATACTGAAGTTCAACCTCGTACCCATAGTCGACTGCAAACTCCTCCAAAATCTCGAAGTAAACCTGGGATCCCTGTCTGAAATTATAGACAACGGAATCCCATGCAGTCTCACAATCTCTGCCACATACTTCTAGGCCAACTGATCGAGAGTATTGCTCTCCCTCACTGGCAAAAAGTGAGCCGATTTAGTCAACCGGTCCACTATGACCCAGATTGCATCATGCTGTCTCAGCGTCCTAGGCAACCCCATAATAAAATTCATCGTAATGCGCTCCCATTTCCACTCTAGAATGGGTAACGAATGCAACCTCCCTACTAGAGCCTGGTGCTCAGCCTTAACCTGATGGCACGTTAGACACCGAGAAACAAACTCCGCCACCTGCCTCTTCATGCTTGGCTACCAGAAATGTAACTTAAGAGTGCGATACATCTTGGTAGTACCAGGATGCATGGCATAAGCAGCCAAATGAGCCTCCTCCAAAATCTCACGCCTCAGATCATCTACATCTGGAACACATAATCTCTGTCCCATCTACAATGTCCCATCTCTCAACTCAAACTCAGAAAGTCATCCAGATCTGACTCTATCAATCAACCTCACCAACACAAGATCCTGATCCTGCACTCTCCTAATCCGATCATGCAGCATCGGCCTAAGCCTCAAAGTAGCAATCAAATCTCCATCCTGACCCAAATCCAACTGCACATTCAGAGCTCTCAACTGAACTAAACACGATAACCTCGAAACCTGAATCTGAGTTGTACTACCATGAGATCTCCTACTCAACGCATCAGCCACCACATTGGCCTTCCCTGGATGATACTCAATCGTGCAGTCATAATTCTTAAGTAACTCTAACCATCTCCTCTGTCTCAGATTCAGCTCTCGCTGACTCAACAAATATCTCAAACTCTTATGATCAGTGTGTAAGTGTAAGTCGACTTGTACCATGTGTAAGTCGACTTATGCTTGCTCGGTACTGATAAGTCGCCTTGTTTACCAGTGTAAGTCGACTTATGGATGTCCAGTACCGTTAGATTGTTAGAGTAGTGCCTTAAAGGCAATCCCCTTTAGCGCGTTTTATTTAAATTCGTGTACAGACTTTATGAATAAATAAAGAAAGGCATATTTCATTAATTTGATATTCATGAACAGTGTTTATGAATTGATTAGATCTTTAATCGAATTAATAAAGTCCATGATATATGACATAGCATGAAGGAAATTATGATGTGATCATACTACTGAGATTCCTATCATGTGCAATTATGTCAAGATCTAAATTTTCCTAGTCATAGGATTAATGAGACCGACATCATTAATCCGGTTAGACTAGCACATGTCATATTCCTTGATTGGATCAGCGGTGGATCTCGTAAGCTGTAAATATGAGATATTTAGAGTTGACATGTGGATGCTTACTAGCGGTAGTAAGTACATTGGATGACCCGCCATGAGATCATCACATGGATATCTTCTTCAGTGTCGGTGATAATCTCATCATAGAATGGTGCAAGTATCCTTAGACTTGAGGTACTCAAGGATATCTTGAATCTTGATTACGTGCTTTGACTCCATTCCTTGTTGCCTTCCAGAGGTCGCTCATAGGGTGGTGCTTGGGTACAGCTTGAGGTATTCGAAGGTAATTGAGTAGCCAATAAAGGATTAGCAGAAGAGATACCCATGGCCTCTTGTCGGGATCATTACTTGTAAGGCTGGCCAACAAATATGTCATGAAGAGTGTCCTCATTGACATATAGAGTAATGAGTCCTAGGACGAGAACTAATATCACTTGGGCTAGACTCAGTCTAGTGAGAGTTGACACTTTGACCATACTCATAACCAAGTGGGGTATAGGATGGTGAAAGGACGAATTGCACGGTAATTGTCTATGGAAGGGTTCGTGATGAATTCATCAAACCAATTACTTTCCGGTCAATTGGGGGTCATGATGTGTTGCTAGACGCTGCTCATGACTTGCTCAGATTAATTGTTAATCTCAGGCCAACATAACCGGAACCTAAAGGGTCACACGATAAGAGTGTTTCGTAGAATCCAGTAAAATAGTATTGGTGAGTTCCAATTATGGAGAGAAATCGGATTAAATGGATCTGATGAGATCGAGATATGTCCGATGAGATCGCGACATCAATATTGCTGAGACAGTCTCGGTGATTTTTCCCATCTAGGGGGGCGCAGCCGTTAGGACCAACCAGTGTGATGGACCACTTGAGATAATATATATATATATATATATATATATATATATATCTTATTAATTAATTAAAGTATTAATTAATTAATAAATGTATATATATGTGCTACGTGGGATGGGAGGAGAAGATGGAAGAAACTTCCATTGTGATGCTTAGTCATCAAATGAAATAAATGACTAAAAGACAAATGAAATGAAGGAGAATGGAGATGCTCGTTGGTGATGGAGTGAGAGCATACGATGCTCATCTTTTTCTTCATCTTTGAGAAAGGTTTATGGAGAAAGGGTTGAGAGATGATGATCGTGGGTTTGAGAAAGGGGTTTGAGAAATCCTTAGCTTCATCTCTACATCATCTTCTCCAAGGCTCCTTCATCTTCTCCAACTTCTTTACCTCTCCTCTTCATCGTGATTCTAAGCTCTCCATAGAACAAAGGTAAGATCTAGCAGTCTTTAATTTGTTCTAGCTATTCCCGGGTCAAAGGGGTTTGTCTCGGTTAGGTTTTTTGATCTCTGCGTGGATACCTTTAGAGATAGTCTCTATTGGCTATTCAGGTTTGAGTCTTCATACCGACACATTGATCCTGGCCTTCGGGAAAGTCCCGGTGACAAAAATTTTTGTTTTCCGCACCTTGTACATGTGATGTACATCCCGGGATTTTCCTACAGTGGTATCAGAGCCACTTGTGTCGTGTATGAAGCTAAAACCCTAGCTAGATCGGAAGCCCTATGTGAATTTGACGTTGATGCATGTGTGCTGTCCCAATTTCGATTCTGTATAGGGATATGTTTTTCGAAATTTTTCTTCCCAGAATTGTTCATAACATGTTATAGAATATTTCTGTGAAAGATGAGAATTTATCGATTTGATTTGATATAGTTTTGCTAATTTATTCCCTAAGGTTCTAGATGCTGTTTTGTGACACATTCTGTGAACAGGCATGTGTATAAATTCAATAATAAATTATAGAAAAATGGTTTTTCGGATTTACCTTCACCTACATGTCTCTAAGATGTTTATGAATGTCTATGAGGATGGAAAATGGTTTTCAAGGTGATTGACTATTTATTTTCGAATTTATTGTGTGCTGTTGGGAGTAGCTGTGTTGATGAACACAGATTTTGAATCGACTTTGTTGCTTATGTTGACTGAGTTTGTGATGGCTATAAATCCTGAAAAACTTCATAAAGCATGTTCTGAACATGTAGTAACCTATGTAATTTTTTCAGAATTTATTGAAATTGTTTCAATGATTATTTCGAGTAATGTACAGAACTTGGAAGTTTTGTGAAACTTGCTAGGACTGTTTTGCTTGGCATAATTGAATATGTATTTTTCAGTTCCAATGCCTTGGACCATTTTTAATGTGATTGAAAATGTGTTATCTTGATGTAGTATGCTTTCCAAACTGAATTGCTTGAAATTGGTTTTCTAAGATTTTTCGGATGCCGAATAGGTCACATTAGCATCTCGTTAGTGTATTTCATTATCTTGCTTGTTTTGGCCGTCATAATTTTTGTGGCTTGTGCCGAAGTAATTTTGATAACGTATAGACTAGCTTGAGATGCTTAGGGTGATAATTTGGTGTTCCTAAATTGTTTGGATATCTTTGAGTATTGACTCGGTTTAAGCTTTTCCTGTATGGTTTGACTGTATATAGCAAACATGAAACAATGAAGTGTTCATTGGTACATCAAATTAACAAGATATTACCTTAGGTATATTGGTATTGTGAATTGGGATTACATGGATTGAGGAATTAGCCGATTAGAAAGTATAGCAATTCTTGCTGGATAAGTCGACTTGTATTGTACATACGTCGACTTGTTCTAGGTATTGCCATAAGGCGACTTGTATCGTATAAGTCGATTTTGTGTGTGTGGTAAAAGATAAGGCAACTTGCATTCTGATGTAAGGCGACTTATGACATGCTCAGGTTGGATGATGGATGATTGTAAGGATTGATTCAATTTGATTAATGAAACCTAAATCATTCCATATAGTCCTGATGACTATAATCCTTCAGCTTGGAGTCTAGAGTTCAAAATCCCTCCTCGGAATATGAAAACTAACGCCTTCCATTAATATGGTAAGAACCAAAGTTCTTCTAGGGTTGGGTTGTTGAGTTAACCTCAAGCTCACTCTATACGAATATGTTCGAACCATGAAAATGAGATTTTTGGATTAATGGGTCGGTTTTCCTAGAAGCGTTGATTTGTTGAGCTAACCTCAAGGTCAACGTAGACAGAGGCGAAGTTGGGTAGTGTACATCGGATGTATGCGCATCAAAGAGTTGATAACCCAATGTAAGTGCGCACATCAACAAGTTGATAGCACTGGACGATAGTTGTGTCTAAGATGTAATTGGTATGTCTGATACCTCCCGAGACATAAGGTGACTTGTTGAGCTAACCTCAAGGTCATTCTTAATGTCGGTTATCGATGATGCAATTGGTATGACTGATACCTACCGATTGACTTAAGAAGTGGCTTGATGGGCAAACCTAAGGTCATTCTTAGCAATGTCGGATATCGACCCACTAGGACATTTTGTCACTTTGTTTCTTGGATTCATAAAGAGGGTTATGGATTCTAGGAAACTAGTGGGAGCCATATGCATGTCATGCAAGTCCTTATGATCATGCAGGCATTTCTATTCTAACATTCCTTCGCTCTATCGCGCTTAGGTTGATTGAAGATATCTTTCAGTGTGAATTTTCGCTCCCTATTCTGGACCGAATTTTCTTGATTGGCTGAGGTATCTGGGAATTGTTCTCAGATCTGAGGAACTGGGATACATCCTAGATTTCCACTTCCTGATCCACTTGCTGTTGATGCTTCTGATGAGGATCAGAAAGTTTATCATAGGCCAGTGAATGTGGTGGACTCTTCTTCTTCTGGTTCAAAGGAAAAGAAACTGAAGAAGAAAAGGTCTAAGAAACCAATAGGAAGTACAGCCAAGAAGAAAACCAAAGAGACTGCACCAAAAGGAACTTGCTTCCATTGTGGCAAGACCGCCACCAAGCTGAAGCGGCTCAGAAGTCTATCTAGAGTCTTTGAAGGAGAAGAAGGCATCGATGCCTCAACTACTTCTTGTATGTATGTCATTGAGGTTAATATCGCTTCGATCACAACATTTGGGTATTTGATCTTGGTTGTGGCTCACATATGTAATGATATGCAAGGCCTAAGGGACGATGAGCATTTCGTGAAGGGAGAAGTAGACCTGCGTGTTGGAAATGGAGCAAGAGTTGCTGCATTAGCCGTAGGAACCTATGTTTTGTCTCTCCCCACTGGGCTTGTATTCAAATTGGATGATTGTCATTTTGTACCTGTTTTAACAAAGAACATATTGTCTGTTTCTTGTTTAAATAGAGCTGGTTTCCATTTGAATTTTAATAGCAATGGTTGTTCTATTAATTCTAATGGAATGCTTTATGGTACTGGTACATTATGCAATGGAATTTACATATTAGATATGTCTCATTCAATTATGAATGTCAATGACACCAAACGGCATAAAAGAGATAATTTAAAGTCAACTTACTTATGGCATTGTCGGCTTGGCCATATAAATGAGACACGCATCGCTAAACTCCATAAGAGTGGCAGTTTAGGGTCATTTGATTATGAATCATATGACACATGTGAATCTTGTTTATTAGGCAAGATGACTAAATTACCCTTCAAGGGAAAGGGTGAACGAGCGACTGGAGTATTAGACCTAATACATTCAGATGTATGCGGTCCGATGTCCATCCATGCTAGAAGTGGTTGTCGTTACTTCATTACCTTTATCGATGATTATTCTCGATACTGGTACTTGTATCGATGAGATACAAATCAAGCGTTTGAAAAGTTCAAACAATTGAAATGAAGTAGAAAACCACTTGGTAAAAGTATCAAGGCATTACGATCCGATCGTGGTGGAGAATACTTAGACCAGCAGTTTTGGATTATCTCGTAGATAATGGGATTTTATCTCAAGACACTCCACCTTGCACGTCGCAAAGACAATGGTGTGGCTGAAAGGAGATATCGAACTTTGTTAGACATAGTGCGATTAATGATAGGTTTTGCGAGTTTTTGGGGTATCTTTCAAAGCAAATTGTTTACTTGTTAAACAGAGTTCCATTAAAGACAGTTGATGTTACTCCATATGAGATGTGGACTAACTGAAAGCCCTTTCTTTCTCAGCTGAAAGTTTGGGGTTGTCCTGCTTATATGAAACGGACATAGTCCGATTAGCTTGATGCAAATTCTGACAAGTGTTTGTTCGTAGGATATCGTGGGATATCAATTCTACCTTGCTGAAGAACAAAAGTTGTTTGTTTTAAAGCATGTTGTTTTTCTTAGAGAAAGAGTTTCTTTTACAAGAGGACAGTGGGAGCAAAGTTGAACTTGAGGAAGTTCAAGATGCTCGAACAAACGCAGATCAAGCGCTCGAACTCGCAACTTTAACTCATATAGATGAAGTGTGATTCAACCTTCTACTACACACGAAGTTCAGAGGTCACGTAGGATACGCCTGTTCACGAGAGATATGGATTTCGTGGGGAACAGAATGACGTATTGCTCATACGAGATGATGAGCCTACTACCTATGAAGAGGTTCTGAAAAGTTCAGAGTCTGAAAAATGGCTTTGTGCCATGAAATCTGAATGGATTCCATGTATGAAAACCAAGTATGGACTTTGGTTGTTGCACCCGAAGGAATAAAGCCCAAAGGGTGCACATGGGTTTTCAAGAAGAAAACCGACATGGATGGTAATGTGATTACTTATAAAGCAAGGCTTGTGGCCAAAGGATTTCGTCAGAGACAAGGAGTTGACTATGACGAGACCTTCAGCCCCGTAGCAATGCTTAAATTCATTAGGATACTCCTAGCCATTGTCACTCATTATGATTATGAGATATGGCAAATGGATGTGAAGAGAGCTTTCCTGAATGGAAATCTTCCCGAGGATGTGTATATGACACAACCAGAGGACTTCACCTCCTATGATGGCGAAATGGTATGCAAGCTTCAGAAATCTATGTATGGATTGAAGCAAGCGTCCAGGAGTAGGTATATCCGTTTTTATAAGGTACTCAAAGAGTTTGGTTTCTTACAAAATTCGGATGTACATTGTGTGTATAAGAAGGTTCATGGGACTGCAATCATATTCCTTGTGTTATAAGTAGATGACATATTAATACTAGGAAAACGATGTCTCTATGCTACAATCAGTTAAGATTTGGTTGTCCAAACATTTTGCCATGAAATACCTTTGTGAAGCAACTTATATCCTTGGGATAAAGATTTATAGAGATAGATCAAAGAGATTGCTTGGTCTTTCACAATCAACGTACATAGATAAGATGCTAAAGAGGTTTAGCATGGAACAATGCTATGTACGAGACCCGATGTATCATATGCTCTAAGTGTTACGAGCAGATACCAATCGGATCTTGGTGAGGGTCACTGGGTGGCTGTCAAGAATATCCTCAAGTACTTGCGAAGCACTAAGGATGTTTTCTTGACATATGGAGATGAAAATCTCCAAGTGAGCGGGCATACAAATGCCAGTTTTAATCTGATAAGGATGATTACGAATCATGATCGGGTTATATACATTCACACCGAACGGCTGGCGGTCGGTTGAAAGAATTCCAATCAAGAGAGGATCGCTGATTCAACAACCGAGGTAGATTACATCGCCGATCGATGCAAAGAAAGGCGGTTTGGATCGAAGTTCATTTCGAACTTGATCCGTTCCTACTGTGATGGGCCCATAGGGTTGTATTGTGATACAATGGGGCTAGTGCGCAGGCAAAGGAACCAAGGTCTCATCAACGATCCGAACACGTACTCCGCCGATTCCATCTGATTTGGGAGATCATCGATCGAGGTGATGTCCTGATAGAGAGAATTCCCAAAGAGCAAAGTGTTGCTAATCTATTGACAAAGCCATAGTCACAGAAGAATTGTGATTCTCATGGACGCGCTTATGGTATTAGATACCAAGGCGATTGGCTTTAGGTCAAGTGGGAGATTTGTAAGTGTAAGTCGACTTGTACCATGTGTAAGTCGACTTATGCTTGCTCGGTACTGATAAGTCGCCTTGTTTACCAGTGCAAGTCGACTTATGGATGTCCAGTACCGTTAGATTGTTAGAGTAGTTCCCTAAAGGCAATCCCCTTTAGCGCGTTTTATTTAAAGTCGTGTACAGACTTTATGAATAAATAAAGAAAGGAATATTTCATTAATTTGATATTCATGAACAGTGTTTATGAATTGATTAGATCTTTAATCGAATTAATGAAGTCCATGATATATGACATAGCATGAAGGAAATTATGATGTGATCATACTACTGAGATTCCTATCATGTGCAATTATGTCAAGATTAAATTTTCCTAGTCATAGGATTAATGAGGTGGACATCATTAATCCGGTTAGACTAACACATGTCATATTCCTCGATTGGATCAAGCGGTGGATCTCGTAAGCGTAAATATGAGATATTTAGAGTTGACATGTGGATGCTTACTAAGCGGTAGTAAGTACATTGGATGACCCGCCATGAGATCATCACATGGATATCTTCTTCTAGTGTCGGTGATAATCTCATCATAGAATGGTGCAAGTATCCTTAGACTTGAGGTACTCAAGGATATCTTGAATCTTGATTACGTGCTTTGACTCCATTCCTTGTTGCCTTCCGAGAGGTCGCTCATAGGGTGGTGCTTGGAGTGCGACTTGAGGTATTCAAGGTAATTGAGTAGCCAATAAAGGATTCACCACTTCGGATTAGCGTAAGAGATACCCATAGCCTCTTGTCGGATCATTACTTGTAAAGTGTCACAAGAATATGTCATGAAGAGTGTCCTCATTGACATATAGAGTAATGAGTCCTAGGACGAGAACTAATATCACAGGCTAGACTCGGTCTAGTGAGAGTTGACACTTTGACCATACTCATAACCAAGTGGGGTATAGGATGGTGAAAGGACTAATTGCACCAGAATTGTCATGGAAGGGTTCGTGATGAATTCATCAAACCAATTACTTTCCGGTCAATTGGGGTCATGATGTGTTGCTAGACGCCGCTCATGACTTGCTCAGATTAATTGTTAATCTCAGCACAACATAACCAGAACCTAAAGGGTCACACGATAAGAGTGTTTCAGAGAATCAAGTAAAATAGTATTGGAGTGAGTTCCAATTATGGAGAGCAATCGGATTAAATGGATCCCGATGAGATCGAGATATGTCCCGATGAGATCGCGACATCAATATTGCTGAGACAGGTCTCCGGTGATTTTTCCCATCTGGGGGCGGCGCAGCCGTTAGACCAACCCAGTGTGTTGGACCACTTCAAAGATTATATATATATATATATATATCTTATTAATTAATTAAAGTATTAATTAATTAATAAATGTATATATATGTGCTACGTGGGATGGGAGGAGAAGATGGAAGAAACTTCCATTGTGATGCTTAGTCATCAAATGAAATAAATGACTAAAAGACAAATGAAATGAAGGAGAATGGAGATGCTCGTTGGTGATGGAGTGAGAGCATACGATGCTCATCTTTTTCTTCATCTTTGAGAAAGGTTTATGGAGAAAGGGTTGAGAGATGATGATGGGTTTGAGAAAGGGTTTGAGAAATCCTTAGCTTCATCTCTACATCATCTTCTCCAAGGCTCCTTCATCTTCTCCAACTTCTTTACCTCTCCTCTTCATCGTGATTCCAAGCTCTCCATAGAGCAAAGGTAAGATCTAGCAGTCTTTAATTTGTTCTAGCTATTCCCGGGTCAAAGGGGTTTGTCCCGGTTAGGTTTTTTCATCTCTGCGTGGATACCTTTAGAGATAGTCTCTATTGGTTATTCAGGTTTGAGTCTTCATACCGACACATAGATCCTGGCCTTCGGGAAGGTCCCGGCGACAAAAATTTTTGTTTTCTGCACCTTGTACATGTGATGTACATCCCGGGATTTTCCTACACAGTGAAGATCTGGAACGTCTCCCCATATAAATAATGTCTCCAGATTTTCAAAGCAAACACAACTGCTGCTAACTCCAAATCATGCACTGGATAATTCATCTCATGAGACCTCAACTGTCTCGAAGCATACGCTATAACTCTCTCATGCTGCATCAGTACACATCCTAAACCCTGCTGTGAAGCATCACTGAAAACCTCAAAGCCTCCTGCTCCAGATGACAAAGCTAACACCGGTGTCGTAGTCAACCGATGTGCTAGCTCCTCAAAACTCTTCTGGCACTCATCTGTCCATCTAAAGGCCACACTCTTCCTCAGAAGTTTTTTCAAAGGGGCAGATATTACAGAAAACCCCTCGACAAACCTCCGGTAATACTCTGCCAATCCGAGGAAACTCCTCAACTCTGACACATTCCTCGGAATCTCCAAACTCCTCACTGCCTCAATCTTGTGAGGATCCACCCGGATACCCTCACCAGATACAATGTGGCCTAGAAACACCACCTCATCCAGCCAAAATTCACACTTAGTGAATTTGGATAATCTGCAATACAGTCCTCAGATGCTCCGCATGCTCTTGACTACTCCTCGAGTACACCAGAATATTATCAATGAATACAATAACAAACTGATCCAGGTAGGGCTAAAAGACCTTATTCATCAAGGCCATGAAGGCTGCCGGGGTATTAGTCAACCCGAACGGCATCACTAAGAACTCGAAATGCCCATACCTGCTCCCAAAAGCACTCTTAGGCACATCGGCCTCTCCGATCCTCAACTGATAGTATCCGGATCTCAAATCCAACTTAGTAAACACCTGAGCTCCCTGCAACTGATCAAATAAATCATCGATCCTAGGTAGTGGGTACTTATTCTTAACTGTAACCCGATTCAGCTGCCTATAATCGATGCACAACCTCAAAGTCCCGTCCTTCTTCTTCACAAACAATACCGGAGCTCCCCACGGTGAAACACTCGGCCTGATAAATACCTTATCCAACAACTCCTGCAGCTGAGCCTTAAGCTCTCTCAGTTCCACCAGTGCCATCCTATATGGAGGTATAGATATAGGAGCGGTACCTAGAATGAGGTCAATCTCAAACTCTGTCTCCCGATCAGGCAGCAAACCCGGTAACTCCTCAGGAAACACATCTGGAAATTCCCTGATCACGGGAACATCCTGCAACCTCTGGTCCACTCTGGAGTCCACCACATGCGCCAAATAGGCCTCACAACCTCCCCGCATCAACCTCAGAGCACTCATAAACGAAATCATCCTGGCTGGCACAGCCTGACTAACACCTCGAAATACAGTCCTAGGCTGACCAGGAGACTCTAACACGACCTCCTTGGTATAGCAATCTATAATGTTCTATGGGCGAGCGACCCATCCCGTAATCAAATCAATCTCTTAGAGACAACACTATCAGTCCGCACTCAACTCCGATCGATCAATCATAATCGGACACCCCTTGCAGACCTCTCCCAAAACTGTAGTACTACCTAGAGGTGTACTCACCTCTAGCCCATACTGCAACATCTCCCTATCCACATGCAATTTACATGCCACATCCTGTGCAATAAAGGAATGCATGGACCCTGGATCTATCAATGCAAAAACCTCAATACCAGAGATCAGAAGCGAACCTGCAACCACATTTGGAGAATCCTGGGCCTCCGGCCTAGTCATGGCGTAGACTCTAGCCTGGGACTGCGGTCGACTGCCACGAACCTCGGTCCCCACAAAGGAATCTCAATCTCTACCTCAGGCTCTGCCTCGGCCCCTGAATCCAAGTCCATCGCTACGACTCTGTTGCACTATCGAACTACTACCAGCTTCCCACTCGCAGCAGACTGAACTCCCAAAGTTAAAGGACAACTCCGAATCATATGATCCATCGAATCGCATGCTAGACAGGCTCCTGTCACTCTCCAGCACTCCCCACTGTGCCTCTTATCACAATGCGCACACATCGGCAAAGCCTGTCCTGATCCTCTGCCACTACCACTGCCACTACCAATCTGCCCAAATCTCCCTCTCTAAACAGAACCCGACTGTCTGAATCCTCCTGCTAATTTGAACTTGCTCTGGCGTCTGCTCAAGCTCCTACCAGAGCTACCCTGACTGTCACTAGATCTCTTGCCTTCGGATCCCTGACTAGTCTCAGCCCGACTCTGCCTTAGAAGCTGCTCAATCCTCACTGCAACTGCTCTCAGCTCCACAAAGGTGCCCATATCAGACTGGGCTAACCTGGTATGAATCTCCAGATTAAACCCTCCCTCGAATCTTCGGCACCTATCAGCCTCAGAGGCAATCAGAACAGAAGCATATGCCGACAACTCATTAAACCTAACCTCATAATCGGCCACTATCATCGACCCCTGTCTCAGCTCTAAGAACTCCTGCATCTTCATCTCCAAATAGACCTTGGGCATGTAATTATCCCGAAAGGCTCTCAGAAAATCTGCCCAAGTAAGAACACAGGGTCTGGCGGTACTGCCCGGGACAGTCTTCCACCACTGATAAGCTAGACCCTGAAGGAGAGAGACTGCATGATCAAATCTCTCCTCTGCATCATAATCCATCTGATCGAGGACTCGCTCGGTCCTCTCTAACCATCCCTCAGCCTCTGTAGGGTCTGTGCTGCCATAAAAATCCACAGCTCCCTGCTTACGCAGACGATCATACCTCCTCTCCCGTCTCACGGGAACTCTAGGAGGTTGCTCCTCAAATAGAGGCACTGAAGACTCCCTACTAGCTCCGACTGATCCTTGGTTAGCTAGGTGATCTACCTGATCACCAAGAACGTATGACCTACAACAAAACCACAATTTCAATCAATTTCTGCTTTTCTTACGAAATTCAAGCCTAAAATACACTATGCCCAAAAGATGTCAAACCATGCTCTGATACCACCTAATGTAGCGCCCCCTTACCGTAGGTTATACACCGGGACACCCGTAGGTCATACCGATGCATAACCTACGATGAGGGTGCACTACGATTCAATCATTTCTATAAACCTCATGGCATCAATATAAATTAAACTACAATATCAAATTCACTAAATTTTAAAACCAAAAGATACTTCTCATTTCATTTCTTAAAAACCATAAGTTTACAATTCTATCCGATTACAACGGTACAAAACCAAAAGGGACTAACATAACTCCTAACTAGACCATCCCCAAAAGATCCCAGCTGACCGACCTGTGGGCCATACTCCTCTCGCCAGCACTCACACAGTAGGAAAAGTCTCGCTAACTGGAGCTAGGAGTTACTATCGCTGTCCTGAAAAATAAATGCAATGTTAGGTGAGTTTGCGAACTCAGTGAGAAACCATCATCGATGGTCCACCCAACTCATGCACAAACAAGCAGTTCACACTATATCACATATATTACAACCAAGAATCACATGCATTAAATTTCACATTTATAAGGCGGTTCGCCTTTCATACAATTCACATTTAAACATTCATATATGCAATGTACATGTGACTCTTTCATTTTATTTCGTTGTTGTGACCGTGCACCTGAACTCATTTACGTTGAGCCAATGGCTTTGAAAACATTGGGCTTGAAGTCCCGATACGTTGAGCATAAAGCTCTGAAAATCGTTAGGCAAGAGGCCCTGTGCGTTGAGCTTAAAGCTCTGAATACGGTGGCTGCACCGGTCACAACTGTCAATTATCAGATCATGCATAATGGCATGAATGCAAATGTTCCAAATTTCACTAATCATGTCACAGTCTAACATCTCCTATCCAATTTACATTTAAAACCCATTAATGACAATTTATGCACAATTTACACTTCTATAGCACATTCCAAATATTTCGAACACCTGTGGTCCGAAATCAATCAAAACAAACACATATAATCCATCCTTAACTCCACATGGTATAGGTGCACAAAATTAAACAAATCAAGGTTGAGAAACCAACTAGGTTACTCACCTCAGAACTTCCGAGCTACTGCCAGGAAGTCTCGTCTACATCGGACGATCGACGATCCACTTGAGCCTCTACAATAATCATAATATCCAAATATTAGTAATTGTACAATTTCAATAATCAAAGATGCATATGTATCAAATGAATTTTGTACTATACATGTTATGACATTTCGACACTAATTCGAAATTCCCCCAATCTCAATTCTAAAACCCGAATTCAAAATCTCCAAATTGAATTTAATCCATAACCAATTAAGTCCACCAATTCCTAAATCCCCAATTCAAAAACCTCAAAAAGCTCAATTTCTGAAATTTGGGCTTCCTCGCATGGCGTCTGGTCCTCGCCACATGAGCCCTCGTCTTCGTCAGCGAACTAACTCCTCCTTCACAAGGCGACGCGCGCCAGCGACGTCGCGACACATTCTTCTCCTATCATTACAAGGCGCCTCCCGCTTCGGCCGACGCGGCATGCGAGGCTGTCTTACTCGCCGCGGCGTGTTCTTCGCGCACGTCGCGGCGTGCAATCGCAGCAATGCCAAAAACCCAGATTTTTCCAGATTTCTCAGATTCTAAACCATTCAAATCCCATCTAAACACTCTAACAACTTCCTATACTTAACACAACTCATTCCTAACCTTAATTCCACCAAATAACCATTATCCCTAAATTATCAACATTAAATCAAACAAAATCATCATCCGAAACCTAACATTTTCCATTCCTTAAATATTCAAACCAATCATCAATCTAACTCAATAACTTAACAAATCTAACTATCTAAGGCCAGAAAGAAGCAAACTTACTTGATTAAAAGCCTCAAATCTTCAAGGATCACACTAACCTCAACTCATCGACACCCACGGCAACACCCAAAGCTAAACCCATCTTCATCTTTTTCCACACTAAGCCAAAAGATAGATTCAAGGCAAAAGAAAGGAACAAATGGCAAGAAGGAATCAAGAAGAAATCAAAGACATCCACGAAGAGAAGAAGAAGATCAACCTTTCTTTCAACAGAAGGGGCAAGCATCATGGGAGGCAAGGTTTAAAAGCTAGGATATATATATATAAGGATTTAAAATTAAGGGCTTGTTTGGCAAACTCCCATGCCACATGCCCAAATCTTCAAGTCTAACAATCCAATTCTTATTCTAATTTCTCCTGATATCGTAATAACTATGAATAATAACTCCTAAGCTCATAACTCCAATTATTTCACGCCAGTAGTCAATCAATCTCAGAACCGTAATTCAATTAATCAGTCACTAAGCCAATTTTCCGGTCCGAACCTATTACTCCAAAAATTCCAGAAAAATTCTTATAATTCCTCAAAATTATAAAACTCACGATCATTCACTCCAATTTCATATTTCAAACTCCAAATTCTCATTTCTAACTCAAATTCAATTTCTCCAAACTCAATTGACCTAATCATCTCCAAATTACCAATTCACACAATCATCTCGGGAATATGTCGTACATGCATGTACATACATATGCTTGTGCAATCATAAACATTTATCAATAATATAGAGGCTAACATATACAAATCAATTTATGCATGCACCAATGCTACTCCATCCGAATTACCGATATGCCCTTCACACCGGTAACGGGATGTTACAGTATAATCATCAATTGGATATTTGCTTGACTTATTAGTTTATTAACTCTCATAACCCAATCTAATCATATTACTATTGAGTCACCCTCTCAATTTGTTGTCGAATTATAAGGAAACACAAATATCATAACATCCAAAACATTGTATTGAAATCAAAAGTGTTCAAGTCACAAAATAATTCAAGAACATCTCCTAGTATGAAATTAAAACTTCATCAACGTGTATAACATCTTCCAATCTAGTACGCACATCAATTTTATTCAAATAAAAAAAGGAAAAAAAAAGAACAACTTGATTTGGAGCTAAATTTACAAATTTGGAAAATACTAGATAATTGATGCTCCTCTTGATCTTCTTAGGATTAATCTCAATTTGGTAAGAGGGAGGTTGCTTATAGCGCCCCCTTACTGCAGGATACACAACGGGATGCTCGGAGATCATTCCGGTACGTATCCTACAATACGGACATGCCACGTTCGATCACTACACTCACTTCACTTGGCATGATATCATAAGAAAATCCCAATACTTTTAAAACCACTTTTTCCTAATTTCATTACATAAAATCGAAAGTCTACATTGTCTTTCCAACCTTTACTACATGTACATCATCCAAACCTAATACAAAAGTACTACATGAAAGAACAAAACATACACAATCTAACTAATCTGTCCAAAAATCCCAACTAACCAACCTTTGAGCTATGACTTCTTTTGCCAATCACAATCTACACGGCTGGTAAAGCCTCTCAGTAGCTAGAGTCGACTCTTAGTCTTGAAAGACAACGTTGCAATTTTGGTGAGTTTTGCGAACTCAATGAGGTAACCATCATCGATGGTTCACTCAATTCGTGTAACACAACAATTCACTAAACATATAATCACATAGTACACTTTACATAAATTTCACATTTACACTTAAGCATAGGCATTTCATTTCAAAAAATATATTTACATTGTGCATATGAAATGCTCATAAGACACTTTTCATTTATTACGTTGTTATGACCAAGTGTCTGAACTGTCCCGTATTCATTTTGGATACCGGGCTCATTAATAATTGTCCCTTATCCGTTTAAAGGATACAGGGCTCATTCTACATAGTGAGCCTAAGGCTCTTAATCACTTTTAAGCTCGAGTCTCATTTTCACTCGTTGAGCTTTAAGCTCTGATCTGTGGCTACTCGATTCACAACTACCATTATCTGATTATGCATTAATGTATGGAATGCATGTACCACAATCACTTACATTATAAGGCACTTAGGTCTTCAAATTCACATTCAAGTAGCACTTTAATATACATTCCACATTCACAATCAAACACATTCATTTATCATTCAAAGCATAATTTAAGCAAACAATAATTAAGTGAGACCATCTAGGTTACTTACAAGTTGCTCCTGAAGCTATTACCTCGAAGTCCCGACAACGTCTGGAGGATGATGCTCAATTCGATCCTCTATAGTAAACACATACTCATATATCATAATATGCACAATCGTAATTGTTCAATAATGCACATATATGAAATGAATTATGTACAATGCATGTTCACGATAACCCTGGGTATTTATCCATCAATTTCATCACCAAAATCAATCTCATATCAAATCTTATCTGAGTATGATTTATGCTTAGGTTTACACCTTACTAAAACCATTAAAATCATATTTCATTCTCATTGAATCACTTCAGATTTTTCCAAGATACCCCTTTCGGGTCTACTGTTTATGTTCAATTAAAAGGTAAAACTGACATAATTTGATCATATAATCTTCTAGAAAAGTATTCATATATGTCTTATGTTTCTATTGACACCAAAATCACTCAATTAGGTTCAATATTTCGAAAAATATGCCTCAAACATTTTCGGGTTATCATAGTCCAAAAATAGTGTACTATGCATAAATTCCATTTAGAATTTGAATATCTTAAAGACTGAATCACAATTATACTTCTTGAGACAATTTGTAGGCCTATATCTCTAGTTCACTCCAAATCAAAAATCATCTCATTTGGAATCCTATAGGTCTAGATATACTCAAAATACTGAAGTATGTTTAGTAGAATAACACCAGTTCATATTACTGAAGAGCACACTCACTGTACCCGTCACACGTTTTTCACTCAATATTTCTCAATTTGATTCATAGGGCTATGATTTTTTTAGTGCAGATGTAGATCAATGTATTACGAGTATAATGGTTCAAGAATCAATTCATTTGGGCATCTAGAGAAGTAGTTAAGGCCAAAAGAATCAAACAGGGTTTTGTCCTTAATTATATTGAAACTATCTCGGGACAATTGGCATAACTCTCTCTACATAGGTCAGATTAAGATCATCTTAGGATGATTTTAAAAAGGACTTTGATATCTACAAATTTAAGAAGGCTTTTAGGTCAGATTTTATCATCTGAATGGTCGAAATGGACTATACGATAGGATCAGATGAAGCCAAAGGAAGAAGCAGACTAATGGAAAAGATAGATGAATGGGGAAATTGCTATAACTTTTCCTACAGATATTGGATTAAGATTTTCTTTATATGTTTTGAAATAATACTTTAAGATCTACAACTTTCATGAAGACCTTGAAGACAAATTATATTTTCTGAATGGTAAAAAATGGATCATAAAATAGGCCAGAAGAAAAAACAGAAGAAACAAAACATAAAAGAAGCAAAGAGTAGAAGAAGCAAAACATAGAAGATATGACGTCATCACAGATCATACGATATCATCACAGAAGGAGCAAAACATAGAAGAAGTGAAAAGACAAAAGAAGTAAAACATAGAAGAAGCAAAAAGCAGAAGAAGCAAAGTTTAGAAGATATGACGTCATCAAAGATCATATGACGTCATCACAGAAGAAGCAAAACATAAAAGAAGTGAAAAGATAGAAGAAGTAAAACATAGAAGAAACAAAAAGCAGAGGAAGCAAAACATAGAAGATATCACATCATCATAGACCATATGACGTCATCACAGAAGAAACAAAACATAGAAGAAGCGAAAAGACAGAAGAAGTAAAACATAGAAGAAGCAAAAAGCAGAAAAAGCAAAACATAGAAGATATGACGTCATCACAAACCATATGATGTAATCACAGAAGAAGCAAAACATAGAAGATATAACATCATCATAGACCATATGACATCATCACAAAAGAAGCAAAACATAGAAAAAGCGAAAGATAGAAGAAACAAAACATGGAAGAAACAAAAAGCAAAAAAAAAACAAAACATAGAAGATATGACGTCGTCACAGACCATATGACGTCATTAGAGAAGAAACAAAACATAGAAAAAACAAAAAGACAGAAGAAGCAAAATATAGAAGAAGCAAAAAGTAGAAGAAGCAAAACATAGAAGATATAACGTCATCATAGACCATATGACATCATCACAGAAGAAGCAAAACATAGAAGAAGCGAAAAGACAGAAGATACATCTTCCCTTATAGGGACCATAACTTTCAGCCTAGAAGTCCAAAAATTCTATACTATATATCATTGGAAAGCTAAAAGAAAGATCTACAACTTTTTTAGAGGACAACTTTCTCTAATTTAGCCTAGAATAAATCCAGAATTGCCTTCGAATTCAGAACACAAATTTTACATTCATCCACCAATGTATTGCACCCATTTCTCAACTTCATCACAAATTTTGAGATTCTTAAGTACATAATTTAAATTAGATGTCTTCATAAAAAATGTAGCCCTATGTTTCTACTTTAATCTAAATCAATAATCATCTCATTTAGACAACTAGAGAAAAAGTTGTGGCTAAAAGACTGAAGCATACTTTGAGAATATATTCCAGATCAACCATCTATTTCGTTTCACAATCTTTCCTTAACACATCTCATACCAAGGTCACCTTTTCTACTTCATTTCAAATCAATATCATCCATAATAAAATATAGTCCATGATACATGCAATGACAAAAATTCATCAGTTTATTTAAAAAATTTAACTCTAACAAATTTATCCACTACTTACTCGTTGAAAACTCCTAAAAGTTCCAACTATCTTCAAACCCTACTCCATGAAAAACTCACGTTCCACTGTGAAAACTAATCAACCTCTATTTTTTTCTTAAGGAAGAAGAAACGCTTAGTAGTAGGTAGAGGAAGGAAAAGCAAAGAAATTTTTCCAAGGATTTTTTATGGAAAAAACTCTGTGTGTTTTAAAAAAATTCAAAGGAGGTGATAACAAGGAAAGAAACTTAAGAAATACCAAACCTCTTTTTGAACTCTCGGATATCAAGACTTACTTTTAACAAAAGTACAAAAAGCAACTTAACACTAGTCACTTTCCTATGGTCTAATCTCTAACTTAGTTTCTTTTGAAACTAACTCCATTTAACTCTTCTCTTTACAATACAACTATAATCTTTGCAATCCAATTATCCCCAATATTCTTTTGATTCCTTTTTCCTATTTTATTTTTTCTATTATTCATACAAAATTTTAAAATTTCTAAAATTATTCCTAAATTCACCAAATTTCAAAAATAATACAATTCTACTAACCCGTAAAATTTTCAATGTAAAAGCATTCATAATTCTCAAAAATTCACAAATCAATCCAATTATACCCGGAATTATTCATGTATATGTGTATGACATATTATGCATGAGCATGAAGAGGCATTTCTAATCCTCTCTTTAATCCCTCATATTTGCTATTTTAACCTTCCCACAAGTAATGGAATGTTACATTGCTCTTTTTTCAGTGTTTTATATTCTTAAATAATTCTTAAAGCTTCTAGGGTTCTTTCTAGGGTTTACTCACTTAATTTGGTTCAAAAAATAACCCCCAAAATATTAAAATTACAAAAAGAATCTTGTGTTGGAAAAATTGAAATTTGATGGAATTGTTGTCTGCAGTTTCTATCACAGCATGTCACAATCATGACCTACTTCCATACTCCCAATTCCTCTTTTCTTCAATTTCATGTTTCCATACACTCAAACACATGTCACACACCTCTTGAAACATAAAATTAAGATCCAAATTGCTCAAAACCACACAAACACTTAGAATATAAACAAACACTAATGGTAACATAATTCTAAGATATACGTGATAATCATCTAAAAAATACTCAAAAACATTCTTAAACATCTATCAAAACATAGTATAATTTACACCTACCAATAAAATCTTGTTATTTTAGGAATTAATGAAGGATTATGAAAGAAAAAAATCTATTAAAAGTTATGCTTTAATGATCAAATTCTATAAAGCTTTTGCCACAGTTAACTAAGGATTTATTCTAAATTTGTCTAGACACCTTTTTAGGATGGATCCAGGCATGCTTATCTACATCCTCTTTCATTATACTATTGAATGGTTCTCCTATAAAGGCTTTTAAAGGACCTTAGATAAGGGGATCCACTCTCCCTTATCTATTTACCTTAGCCCTAGAAATACTTTCAATAATGATTGCTCATTACACTTCTATAGACTCCAAATTCTCCTTTCATCATAACTATAAGTCCTTAAAACTTATTCATCTTGGCTTAGTTGATGATGTAATACTTTTTAGTGGTGTCGATTCCTATTTCATACACTTATTGATGTGAATTCTAGAGGAGTTTTCAAATTTATCAAGATTTAAGGTGACTCTAAAAAGGAGTTGCATGTTTGTCTCTTTAGATGTGCAAAACTCAAAATCTCTTAGAAATATAGTGGGAATGGCTATCCAGTCAGCTCCATTAAGATTCTTGAGGAACCTTATAACTATTAGGAAGCCTAAATATGATGATTATTTACCTTTTATAGATGAATTTTAGGATAAAATCAACAAATGATAGAACAGATTCCTATTAGCAGTTGGAAGGCTTTAACTTATATCCTTAGTTTCTTAAAACACTAATTTCCATTGGTATACCCATCTATGTTTGCCTAAGAAGATGAATCTTAGAGACTTGACTCATCATACTTATATTTCTCAATTTGAACTATTAAGTGCTAATTAGACTATGTTTTAGTATGATTTTAAGAGAAATGTTCTTATTTTTTATGGAATTTATATGATTATGTACTAAATCTGGTTTATATTTTATTTTTATAACTTTTAGCTCTTTAATGAGAAAAGAAGGAATTTGGGCAAGTTGGTGAAACATTCGCATAATTTTGGTGAAAACAGTTAGAACTTAGGACCTAACACAAATCCATGTTCACTTTATGTTAGTTTAAAGGAATACGGATCCAATATAGATCTGTGTTGGACTTTTATTGGAAGGGAATTTTATACAAATTAAGAGGTTTTTGTAAGGGGACAAACATAGGTCTAACGTAAATCTATGTTTAACATAAATATATGTCTCTTGATCACATATTTGTCTTGTTTATTCATTTGATTATGAGATTAGATAGATTTTATGCTTAAAAATCATTTGACTAATTCATAATATTTATAAAATAAAAATTTGATAAGATTAATGATACATTGATTAAGAGGAGATAAATGTTTATATTGATTTAATAATAAAAATAAACTTAAATAATCATACATTTATTTTATTAATAACAATATAGTATTTTAATCATCAAAAATAAAAAATTAGTGAACCAAGGAAGACCATAATCTATGTTTTGTTGAAAAAATATACTTTATTTTTATTTTTGTTGATAAAGCAACATGAAATTATTCAAACATATGAGACAACTAAGTTTGAAAGAAAATATTGAGATGGTAAAGTTAAATGGAGCATTAAGTGAACAATTGAAGCCTAAGAAAAGAACTAACTCAATTCATAAGCTTCAAAACTTCTTAAGTGAAGAACAAAGGCAAGTGGACCAAGATTAAGACAGATTAAAGACTTTAGTTGGTATAAATCAACATAATCTTTTATGGAGTCTATAATTATTCTTTTTTTTTTTTGCTTTAGTGGCTCTACATTCATACACTTATAATTCTAATCTTAATGTATATAATTTTTTACTCATCAAGAGGAATTAAAGCTTTAACTTTAAAAGAAACAACTTCTTAATCCTTAAAAAAAATAAAAAAAAACTTTAACATTGAGCTAAGTCAAGTTTTTATCAAAGTATGGTATTTTGAACTTTACACTATGGGGAAAAATGCTAGTTAACCTCTTTTCCCTATCTTCACTTTATTCTATCCCTTCTGTCATTTTTGCTTTGAACCTAAACTTCCTTATTTCTCTTTTCTGCATATTCACCAAAAAGCTTGCTACAATCCACTGATCTACCTCTCAATTCTTGTAGAAATCTCTCCTATCTAGATTATAATATTGACTGCACTTCTATTGCCTCATTCTGGAACTACAATCATTTTGGCCTATGCTACAACTTATTATCCACTAGTACGTAAATGGACCTAATAAACACACATTTCCTGCCACTATCTGGTGCAACTTTGGAACATGTCCCTCCATAAAGGTCAGATAATCCTCATTCCATAAGCCCAAACAAACCTCCAATCTGCAAAACCTGGATGCAAATGGTAGGTGACACCTTATTGAATCACTTTAACAAAGGATTGTCTCTTCTTATTTGGAAATCTTAAAGGCAAGTTCAAATAGATGGAGAACTACACTTGTTGGTTTTTTCATCGATAAAAGAATTTCCTTTTTGATAATGAAACATTGGGTGTTCAACACATGGAAGCAACATGGTTCAATAGAGGTGCTAGTAAACAATGATGATGTGTTTATTCAAATTTTCTAGCTTAGAGGAAGCTAAACAAGTCCTGCAATGTAGACCCTAACATTTGTAAAACAAACCCCTACTGCTGTAGTCTTGAAGACTAGGTCTTAAACTGTAAGATCTAAAACTAAACAACATACTGATATGATGAAGCTTACACAAAGTCCCTCTTAAATATTAACCACTAGAGGTTTAAGCTACCTTGCAAGCTTTGTTAGAAGACCTGTAGCACTTGATCAAGCAATGACTAAAATAAAGTGTGTCAATTATGCTAGAGTATGTGTCTTAGTGACTCCCTTAATTGATTTACCCGATATTATTCCCTTCATCAGGTTGAAAGAGGACTTGAAACCCATATAAGATCAACTACAAGTCACATATGTATAGAGGCCATAGATTGGTATAAAGCATAAATGGATACCTATGGGAGGATTTTCAAATCAGGTAGTTATTAGGAATTATTGCTAACAAGCAATGAGAAGTATTTCGTTAATGAAGAAACTAAAATTAGAGTAGCTGATACAAGTAGAATATTGTTACAAAATTATATTTTTATAGATACACATGCAATGAAAAAGCCTAGTGAAGAAATTAACTCAATACAAAATCTCATAGTTGTAATCAATGATCTTGAAGCAGAGAAAACAACGATATAGATGGTGGAGTTGAATTCAGTTATAGTGGCAAATAATGAAATAACCAATGAATTGCTAAAAATGTTTAGCTCAGAAGATGGAATTGAATACAAGTATTGTAGCAAAGGGAAATTTTAGAAATTTGGAGAATAAATTCCATGAAACTCTTAGCAAAAAATAACTACCACAAATAATGTCGACATTTAAGTTTGAAACTATAACTAGGAGATGATCGAATAGGAAGAAAAAACTTTCCCTAGAGGAGACAATCGTATGATTTTGTTTATTTGGAACATAAGAGGGGCTAATACCCCTAATAGATAGTTGATGTTTAGAGACATTATCTTGTAGAATAAAGTCATCATAGATGTTATTTTAGAAACAAAAACAAAAAGGGGGATTTGCAAATTGTTGAATTATTTTCCATCTAAATAGCAAGGCATCTCAAACTTTTCCTATCATTTAAATGGAAGAATTTTTGTCTTGTATGACTCTAATGCTTTAACTATCATCTCATCTAACATAACTGATCAAATGGTTTTTTTAGAAGTTTCTATTGGGCAACTCAATCAAAGATTGTATATCTCCTTTATATATGCATATAATAATGCATATTAGAGAACTTTTTTATGGAATCACATCAAAGAAGTTGCCACTTCTAATATAAGTCTATGGATGTTGTCAGGTGACTTCAATTCCATAATAAGAACGAGGAGGCTAAGGTTCCAATATCAATTTGTATTCCTTGTATAGAACTTGGAAAATGTTTAGAAGATGCTCAGTGCACTGATATACCAATGGGATGTTGTTTTTATATATAGACAACAAGTAACATGCTTAAAACATGATAAAGAAGAAATTGGATAGACGTGTGGCAAATTTAAGATAGATGAATCTATTTCCCAATTGATTTTCAATGTTTGCTACTAATCAATTATTAGGTCATACCTGTTAGAATAGTGCCCTCAAGGCAATTGCCTTTAGCGCATTTTGTACAAAGTAGTGTACATACTTTATGAATAAATAAAGAAAGGCATATTTCATTAACTTGCTGTTCATTATTTATGAACTGATATTGATCAATAAGCAAATTAATGAAGTCCATGATATATGACATAGCATGAAGGAAATTATGATGTGATCATACTATTGAAATTCCTATCATGTGCAATTATGTCAGTATCTAAATTTTCCCTAGTCATAGGATTACTGAGACTGGACATCAGTAATCCGGAAAGACTAGCACATCTCAAGCTCCTTGATTTGATCAGCGGTGGATCTCGTAAAGCGTACATATGAGATATTTAGGGTTGAGATGTGGATGCTTACTAGATGTAGTAAGTACATTGGTTGACCTGCTATGAGATCATCACATGGATGTCCTATTCTAATGTCAGTGATAATCTCATCATAGCAATGGTGCAAGTATCCTTAGACTTGAGGTACTCGAGGATATCTTGAATCTTGATTACGTGCTTTGACTCCATTCCTTGTTGCCTTACAGAGGTCGCTCATAGGGTGGTGCTTGGGTACAGCTTGAGGTATTCGAAGGTAATTGAGTAGCTAATAGAGGATTCACCACTTCTGTGATAGCAGAAGATGATACCCATGGCCTCTTATCAGGGTCATTACTTGGAAATCTCTGGCCGGAGTATATATGTCATGAAGAGTGTCTTCAGTGACATATAAAGTAATAATTCCCAAGACAAGAACTGAAATCACTTGGACTAGATTTGACGTAGTCAGTCTAGTAAGAGTTGACACATTGCCCATACTCATAACTAAGTAGGGTATAGCATGGTGAAAGGACGAATTGCACGGTAATTGTCTATGGAAAGGTTCGTGATATAGTTCATGATGAATACATGTTCATTCGTCAAACCAATTACTTTCCAGTCAATTGGGGGTCATGATGTGTTGCTAGATACCGCTCATGACTTGCTTAAATTAAGTGTTGATCTAAGTGGCCAACATAACCGGGAACCTAATGGGTCACACGTATAAGAGTGTCTCGGAGAATTCGTAAAATAGTTTTGGACAGAGATCCAATAAATGGAGAGCAATCGGATTAAATGGAACCCGATGAGATCGCGACATTGATATTGCTGAAAAAGGTTTCCGGGGGTTTTTCCCATACCGGGATCCGGTAGGCCGGTAGGACCGACCCCAGTGTGACTGGACTGCCTCAGCATTAATATATATATATATATATATTATTAATTAATTAAAGAATTAATATATATATATATATATGCATGTGGATGGAGGAGGAGGAAGCTTATCATTTCACTTTATTATATATATATATATATATATATATGTAATAGCCATACGTGGAAGGCTACTCATCCAAGCATTTTAACATGTCTTTAAGTGTTAAAGACACATGGCAAATGAAGTGAGAAGAATATAATCGTTGGTTTTCAAAGCCAAAAACGATCGATGATGTTTGTAGGGGTTTTTAGAAAGAGTTTCTAAAACCAAAAACATCTCTCAACCTCTTCATCTTCTTCAAGTTTCCTCATTTCCATCGTTGATTCCAAGCTCTCCAAGGACAAAGGTAAGAGCTAACACTCTTTAATTTGTTCTAGCTATTCCCGGGTCAAAGGGTTTGTCTCGGTTAGGTTCTCCGATCTCTGCGTGGATACCGTTAGAGACGGTCTCCTTTGGTCATTTTGGTTGGACTTTGTTATATAGTCACATGGATCCTGGCTTTCTGGAAGGTCCCGGAATAAAAATTTTTGTTTTCCGTACCGTGGGCATGTGATGCTCACACCGGGATTTTCCTACAATACCCCCATTCTTACTTTTTTGAATGCGAAGAGAATTTTCCATCCTTTCAGGTGTAATTATTTTCTAATGCAACTAATTGGCTTTGAGGAAGGATTACAAACTACATTGAAGTCTGACATTCAAGGAATTAAACAGTTTATTTTTCAAAAAAATTGCAACTAATAAAGTTGGAAATGTTGATGCTTTATAGTGCTAATATTGGTAACACACACCACCTTCTTAACATAACTATAAGGGAGTTGGAAGATATACAATAGTTTCAATACTTTAAACCTGGGAATCGGAGAATTATATTAAGTGAAAGGGAAGCATTACATAACTACTCTCAATCACTGTTATTTGATTATCCCCTATCTAAACAAAGAGAAAGAGTGGAATGGATGAAACATGGAGACATAAACACTTCAGTGTTTCATAAGGTCATAGTTTAAAAAAAAAGGCTAGAAATAGAATGATCTCACCCAATCACAATAACATTGTTCTTGATTCTCAAACTCAACTTATCCAAGGAACTCATGAATACTTCAGTAAGCTTATGAGCAAACCTTCAGATGCATACTCTTTATGCAATTTCTCAAGTAGATTCTAAAAGAATTTATTTCATTAGAAGCTAGAATAAGATTAGGTAGACCTGGTTCACTACAAGAAATCAAAGATACAATTGCATCTCTTTGATAGATGTAAATTATACCATGTTTTGATAGAGTTTTAAATGTGTTTTGAAGTGTTTCTTAGATGATTATCATGTGTATAGACTTAGAATTGTTCTATTGTTAGTATTTGTATATATTCCAAGTGTTTGTGTAGTTTAGAGAAAGAATTGGATCTTAATTTTATATTTCAAGTGTTTAATGTGCTTGTGAGTGTTAGAAATTAGATAATTGAAGAACAACGAAGATTCAAAGCATAAAAGGGATGCTCAGTTGTGCATTAGCACATGCGTGTCTCTCAAGCCATGCATATTCATGGTTTTTAGAGATTTTGGTTATGCTAATGCATGACTGTACATCACCAAACAATATTTCTAGAAATTTTCAACTATTCCAACGCGCGAGTTATTTTGATCTTTTGATATTTTGAAGCTATTTTTAGAACCAAATTAAGTTGGGAAACCATAAAAAGAATTGTAGAAGCCTCAATAATTATTTAAGAATGTGAAACACTCCAAAAACTCATCAGCCACACGTCAAATTGAATCAAAGTGGAGAGATTAAGAAGAACATCCAGAAAATTCCAACATTCTAGATTAGGTCGTTAAACAATTTTTTTCTTTTTTTTCCGGGTTCTTTCGTTATCCTTGTCATTGATTTTCTTGATATTAAACATGTTTATGGGTTTCTAGATCCTTATTAGAAATTATTCTGGAATTATTTTGTGAACATACTTCTTGTTTATTTCAATGCATATTCTAGTGTTTATGGTAATTGTGCATGTTTATACTTTACAATAAATCGAGAGACTGAGTCAAAAGTAATCAGATTAGATTACGCAATAAGAGTTGGTAGCCTAATAGTCCTGTAATTATCAAATTAACAATCATTCGAAGAGAGATCTTGTGTGGAAATTAATTATCCAATAGATAAGTTAAGATCTAATTGAAAATGTTGGAGATAAGTTTATGAATCGAGAGGTTACAAATCTAAAATTTTTAACTCAATTATTGTAATTGATTAGATCTTGAAAGAGAGTAATCAATATCTTAGGAAATTTAGGATCAGATACATAAATTGAATTAACAAGAATAATGGAAATAAAATAAGAAAAGAATAGTTCTTACGTATCCAATCTTGATCAATCTCAATTTTGTTGGTAGCTCGACTATTTTGTTGTTTACTTGTTTCTTTTATTTATTTGTTTTATTTTATATTATTTATTTTTATTCAATTCAATTTAGTATTAACTTAGATAAAGATAGGTTCAGATTGCTAGCTATTAAATAATCCTCGTGGGAACGATACCTTTCGATACTATAAGATATGATTCGTATATTTGTAGGTATTGAGAGTTTTATTAGATATAAAACTTGCTCAACACTCTCCATCCCATGAAGCCTCTGGACTAGATGGCTTTAATGTCAGGTTTTTCAAGGAAACTTGGTTCCTCACTAGTAACATGGTTTCAAAAATTGTGATGGAATTCTTGCATAACACTATACTTCTTAAAGAGATCAATAAGACTTTTATAACTCTTGTTCCAAATAATGGTAAGTTGAATAGCTTATCTGATTTCATACCAATTACTTGTTGCATTTCCTTTTATAAAATCATTTCCAAGCTTATAGCTTAAAGGCTCAAAGGAATTCTTCATAATCACATTACCCACACTCAATGTGCATATATAACTAGTACAATCATTGGTGATAATATTTGGATACTTCAAAAACTCATTAATAAATACTCACAGAGGAAAAAAAAACCCAATTGTTATATCAAAATTGACCTCAGGAAAGCATATGACAATGTTGATTAGAGTTTTATCACAAATATTTTACAGTCTATAAAATTTCCAGGTATTTTCATACGGTGGATTGACAATGTTTAATGATTTCTTCATATAGCATCTTAGTGAGTGAACAACCTACTAGGTTTTCTCAAAGTAGCAAAGGGATCAGACAAGGAGATCCTTTATCTCCAGACATCTTTGCCTTGTTGATGCAAACTATCCATAAGATCATTGAGAATGTAGTGACAAGGACAAAGGAATTCAAATCACTCAAAGTGTGGCAAATTTAAACTAACCAATCTTTGTTTTGCAAATAATTTGATTATACTCTCAAAAAATGATGTTATCTCTATTTCCACCTTGATTAAAGCTCTAAAGATGTTCCAAAGAGTCTCAGGACTACAAGCAAATTGTTTTAAAAGCAATATATTGTAGGAAAATCCCGAGAGGAACATCATATGTTCCAGCAGCGGAAACAAAAATTTTTGGTCCCGGGACCTTCCCGAAAACCCAGGATCCCGGTGTCGGTATGAAAACTCAAACCTGAATAGCCAATAGAGACTATCTCTAAAGGTATCCACGCAGAGATCAAAAAACCTAACCGAGTCAAACCCTTTTGACCCGGAATAGCTAGAACAGAATAAGAGTTGCTAGACCCTACCTACATCCGGAGAGTTTGAGAATAACATTGAATCCTTGCCTTGAGAAGAGAAAATCGATGGTGCTTGATGGAAGAAGACTTGAAAACTCTTTTCAACTTCAAAGCTTAACCTTTAAGCTTTCTTCTTCTTCTCCTTGTCAAAACCGTCGACACATCACCTTAGGCTCCTCTCTTTGGTATTTATTTACTTAACTCTTAAGTTTAATAACTCACCATAAGAAGATGCCAAGTGGAAGATTAATAACCATTCATTTATTAATGAAATAAAGTAATCAACTTTGACTTTTCAAAGTTTCTAATCTTCTCCTCCCTTCCAACGCACCACATGGCTATATATATATATATATTAATTAATTATTTAATTAATTAACATATATATATAATTACTAAGAGGTCCAGTCAAACTGGGGTCGGTCCTACCGGCCTACCGGGCCCCGGTACTGAAAAATCACCGGAAACCTTTCTTAGCAATATTGATGTTGCGATCTCATCGGGACATATCCCAATCCTATTGGGATCCATTTAATCCTAATGCTCTCCATAATTGGAACTCAGTCCAATACTATTTTACGGATTCTCTGAAACACTCTTATGCATGTGACCCTTTAGGTTCCTGGTTATGTTGGCCACTTAGATTAACAATTAATCTGAGCAAGTCATGAGCGGTATCTAGCAACACATCATGACCCCCAATTGACCGGAAAGTAATTGGTTTGATGAATTCATCACGAACCGTATCACGAACCCTTCCATGTACAATTCATGTGCAATTCGTCCTTTCATCATCCTATACCCCACTTGGTTATGAGTATGGCTAATATGTCAACTCTTACTAGACTAAGTCTAGCCCAAGTGAAATCAGTTCCTGTCTGAGGACTCATTACTTTATATGTCCATGAAGACACTCTTCATGACATAGTCATGCTCGCCGAGACTTAAAGTAATGATCCCGACAAGAGGTGTGGTATCTCTTCGTTCTCACGTAGTGATGAATCCTTTATTGGCTACTCAATTACCTTGAATACCTCAAACTGCACTCCAAGCACCACCCTATGAGTAACCTCTGGAAGGCCACAAGGAATGGAGTCAAAGTACAGGATCAGTATCCAAGATATCCTTGAGTACCTCAAGTCTAAGGATACTTGCACCATTACTATGATGAGATTATCACTGACATAAATCTATGTGATGATCTCATGGCAGGTCATCCAATGAACTTACTACCACTAGTAACCATCCATATGTCAACTCTAAATATCTCATATTTACAGTTTCTGAGATCCACTGCTTGATCCAATCAAGGAGTATGACATATGCTAGTCTGTCCAGATTAATGATGTCCAGTCTCATTAATCCTATGACTAGGAAAATGTAGATATCTTGACATAATTACACATGATGGGAATCTCAGGAGTATGATCACATCATAATTTCCTTCATGCTATGTCATATATCATGGACTTCATTAATTTGATTAAAGATCACTATCAATTCATAAAGAACATCAAATAAATGAAACATGCCTTTCTTTATTTATTCATAAAGTGCATGCATGACTATGAACAAAATGCGCTAAAGGGATTGCCTTTAGGGCACTACTCTAACAAATCTCCCACTTGACCTAAAGTCAATCGCCTTGGTATCTAATACCATAAGCGAGTACATGAGAATCAAAATTCTTCTGTGACAATGGCTTCGTCAACGGATCGGCAATGTTCGCTCTCAGGAATCCTCTCGATCGCGACATCACCTCTAGCAATGATCTCTCGAATCGATGATATCTGGAGTACGTGTTTAGATCGTTGGTGAGACCTCGGTTCTTTTGCTCGAGCAATAGCCCCATTGTTGTCACAATACAACCGTATGGGTCCATCACACTAGGAACCATACCAAGTTCGAAATGAACTTCGATCCAAACGACTTCCTTTGCGCCTCGATGCAAAGAATGTACTCGCCTCGGTCGTCGAATCGCCAGATCGTCTCTTGTTTGGAACTCTTCCAATGACCGCCCGCCGTTCAGCGTGAAAACATAACCTGTTGGGATCTGAGTCATCCTTGTCGATTGGAAACCGCATCCAGATGCCCGCCACTTGGAGATTTCCATCTCCATATATCAAGAAAACATCCTTAGTCCTTCGCAAGTACTTGAGGATATTCTTGACAACTACCCAAATGACCCTCACCAGATCCGATTGGTATCCGCCGTGACACTCGAGCATACGATACATCGGCCTCGTACATAACATAGCATACATGATCGATCCCACTGCAGATGCATACGGATCCGATCCATGCGAATCCTCTCATCTTGTGTCTTAGGACACATAGATTTCGAGAGTGTTATCCCATGAGTAATGGGAAGGAACCCTCTCTTGGATTACTCCATGCTAAACCTCTTTAGCATCTTGTCTATGTACGATGATTGTGAAAGACTAAGCAACCTCTTTGATCTATCTCTATAGATCTTTATCCCAAGGATATAAGTTGCTTCACCAAGGTCCTTCATCGCAAATTGCTTGGACAACCAAATTTTAACTGATTGCATCATTGAGACATCGTTTCCTAGTAACAATATGTCATCCACATATAGCACAAGGAAAACGATTGCATTCCCATTAACCTTCTTGTACACACAGTGTTCATCCGGATTTTGTGAGAAACCAAACTCTTTGATTGACTCATCAAAACGGATGTTCCAACTCCTGGATGCTTGCTTCAATCCATAAATGGATTTCTGAAGCTTGCATACTTTTTCGCCATCACTGGAAATGAAGCCCTCTGGTTGTGTCATGTACACATCCTCGGCCAGATTTCCGTTAAGGAAAGCTGTCTTCACATCCATTTGCCATATCTCATAATCATAATGAGCGGCAATGGCTAGGAGTATCCGAATGGATTTAAGCATTGCTACGGGGCTGAAGGTCTCGTCATAGTCAACTCCTTGTCTTTGACGAAATCCTTTGGCCACGAGCCTTGCTTTGTAGGTAATCACATTACCATCCATGTCGGTTTTCTTCTTGAAAACCCATTTGCACCCTATAGGTTTTATCCCTTCAGGTGCATCAACCAAAGACCATACTTGGTTTATGTACATGGAGTCCATTTCGGCTTTCATGGCACAAAGCCATTTTTCATACTCTGAACATTTCAGAACCTCTTCATAGGTAGCAGGCTCATCATTTTCTATGAGCAATACGTCATTCTGTTCACTTACGAGAAATCCATATCTCTCGGGAACAGTGCGCATCCTACTTGACCTACGAACTTCGTGTGTCACAGAAGGTTGAACTGTTACTTCATCTGAATGAGTGACAGTTTCAGGTTCAGGCAGTTGATCTGTGCTTGTTTGAGCATCTTGAACTTCTTCAAGTTCAACTTTGCTCCCACTGTCTTCTTGTAAAAGAAACTCTTTCTCTAAAGACAAGATGCCTTCAAACAAACACCTTTGTTCCTCAAAGATGGTAGAATTGATATCCTTTGGTCTCTTTAGGATATCCTACAAACAAACACTTGTCGATTTCGCTTCAAGCTTATCTTGACTGAATCCGCTTCACGTAAGCAGGACAACCCCATACTTTCAGATGAGAAAGATAAGGTTTTTTGTTAGTCCACATCTCATATGGAGTAACATCAACTGTCTTAGAGGGAACTCGCTTAACAAGTAAACAAATTGTCTCTAGCGCATACCCCAAAACGATTTTGGTAACTTTGCGAAACCCATCATTGATCGTACCATATCCAACAAGGTTCGATTTCTCCTTTCACCACACCATTGTCATGCGGTAAGGAGGAGTCCACCGAGATAATATCCCATTATCTACGAGATAATCCAAACCGTTGGTCTAAGTATTCTCCACCACGATCGGATCGTAATGCCTTGATACTTTTACCAAGCTGATTTTCTACTTCATTTCGAATTGTTTGAACTTTTCAACGCTTGATTTGTATCTCATCGATACAAGTACCCATATCGTGAATAATCATCGATAAAAGTAATGAAGTAACGACAACCACTTCGCATGGATGGACATCGGACCGCATACATCTGAATGTATTAGGTCTAATACTCCAATCGCTCGTTCACCCTTTCCCTTGAAGGGTAACTTAGTCATCTTGCCTAATAAACAAGATTCGCATGTGTCATATGATTCATAATCAAATGACCCTAAACTACCACTCTTGTGGAGTTTAGCGATGCGTGTCTCATTTATATGGCCAAATCGACAATGCCATAAGTAAGTTGACTTTAGATTATCTCTTTTATGCCGTTTGGTGTCATTGACATTTAAAATTGGATTAGACATATCTAATATGTAAATACCATTGCACAATGTACCAGTTCCATAAAGCATTCCATTAGAATTAATTGAACAACCATTGCTACTAAAATTCATATGGAATCCAGCTCTATTTAGACAAGAAATGATAATATATTCTTTGTCAAACGGGTACAAAATAACAATCATCCAATTCCAAGACAAGCCCAAGAGGGAGATACAAAACATAGGTTCCTACGGCTAATGCAAAGAACTCTTGCTCCATTTCCAACACGTAGGTCTACTTCTCCTTCATGAGTTGCCTACTATCCCCGAGGCCCCGTGATATCATTACATATGTGAGCCACAACCAGATCAAATACCCGGATGTTGTGATCAAGAATAAGATTAACTTCAATGACATACAAACTGAAGTAGTCGAGGCATCCGATGCCTTCTTCGCTTCAACGACTCGAGATAGACTTTGCAATTGCGCCCAATGGCCATCTTTACCGTAATGGAAGTAAGTTCCTTTCGGGGCAGCTTCTTTGGTTTTCTTCTTGATGGCGCTTCCCTTTGGTTTCTTAGCCTTCTTCTTCTTTGGGTTCTTTTTCTTCTTTGAACCTGAAGAAGAAGAAGCTACTACCAGCACTTGCTTACTATCATTCTTGATAGTCTACTCAGCTGTCTTGAGCAAATTGATCAGCTCAGGTATTGTAGTGGATATTTGGTTCATCCGATAGTTTAGCACAAACTGTGCATAACTGTCGGACAATCCAACGAGAATTAAGTCTATACTTAATTCATGATCCATTGCAAAACCTAAGACGGCCAATCTCTCAATATAGCCATTCATCTTCGTATGCATCGCATGCCAGATGTCCCCGAGCCATCTTGTGGTGAAGAGAAGCCTTGAGGTCTCGAACCTTTCGGACCGGGCTTGCTCGTCAAACAGCTCCCTAAGATGAAAAACTATTGTGTGAGCATCCATGGACTCGTGCCGCTTCTGCAGCTCAGGTGACATCGACGCAAGCATAATGCAAGTCGCCATGTCATCGTCCTTAAGATGCACTATATGCCTTCGATCATCATCAAGCATCGACAAAGAAGTGCATCCGAAGCGGAAAATCTAGGATATATCCTGCACCTTCAGATCCGAGAACGATTCTCGTGTTCCTTAACCAATCAAGAAAATTCGGTCCAGTTAGCTTGTTTGACTCCATTAGAAGCGAAGGTTCACACTTGATGACATTTTCAAACAACCTACACGAATAGAGAGGAAGAATGTTAGAATAGGAATAGCTGCATAATCATAAGGACTTGAATGATATGCAAAAAGCGCTCCCACTAGTTTCATAGAATCCATAACCCTCATTACGAATCCAAAGAAACAAAATGACATTATGTCCTAGTGGGTTGATATCCGATATTACTAAGAATGACCTTGGATTTGTCCAACAAGTCACAACTTAGGTCAATCGGTAGGTATCGGTCATACCAATTGCATCATCGATAACCGACATTGAGAATAACCTTGGATTTGTCCAACAAACCACCTTATGTCTCGGGAGGTATCAAATATACCAATTACATCTTAGACACAACTATCAATCAGTGCTATCAACTTGTTGATGTATGCACTTACATTGGGTATCAACTCTTTGATGCGCATACATCCGATGTATGCTACCCAATTTCGCCTCTGTCCACGTTGACCTTGAGTTTGCTCAACAAACCAACGCTTCTAGTGAAAACCAACCCATTAATCCGAAAATCATATTTTCATGGTTCAACATATCCAGTATAGAGTGAGCTTGAGTTTGCTCAACAACCCAACCCTATAAGAACTCGGTTCTTACCATATTAATGGAAGGCGTTAGTTTTCATATACCGAGGAGGATTTGGAAACTCTAGACTCCAAGTGAAGGATCATAGTCACGAAAACTATATGGAATGATTTAGGTTATTTCATCAATCACATTGAATCAATCCTTATAATCATCCATCATCCAACTCGAAGATGCCACAAGTCGACTTTCATCAAATGCAAGTCGCCTTATGCTTCTGCCCACACACAAGTCGACTTGTTTGACACAAGTCGACTTATTTCACCTGCCCATGTATAAGTCGACTTACAAGAAGCTACAAGTCGACTTATACTGAAAACTTGAACAAGTCGACTTATTCTATACACAAGTCGACTTATCCAAAAACCTTGAACAAGTCGACTTATTCCATATACAAGTCGACTTATTCAGGGAATTTTGCTAAAATCTCTAATCGGCTAATTTCTCAATCAATACAATTCCAATTCTCAATGCCATCATACCTAAGGTAATATCTGTAAATTGATGTATCAATGAACACTTCATTGATTCATGAATGCCTTAAATAGTCAAACTATATGAAAAGCTTGAAATGAGTCATAACTCATAAATATCCAAATAATTTAGGAACACCCAAATTCTCACCCTAAGCATCTCAAGCTAGTGTATACACTCTCAAAACTACTCCGGCACTTGTCACAAAAATTGTGACGGCCAAAACAAGCAAGAAAATGAAATATACCAATGAGACACAAATGTGAACAATTCGGCATTCAAAAATTCTTGGAAAAGCAAATTCAAGCAATTCACTTTGGAAATCATACCACATCAAGATAACACATTTTTAATCACATTAAAAATGTTGCAAGGCATTGGAATTGAAAAAGCATACTCAATCAAGCCAAGCAAAACAGTCCCAACAATTTTCACCAAAACTGTCCAGTTCTGTACATTGCTTGAAATGATCAATGAAAAAATTTCAATAAATCATGAGAAAATTACATAGGTTATCACATGTTCAGAACATGCTACCTGAATTTTTTCAGGATTTTAGGCCATCAAAAACTCAGTCAACCAAAATAACAAAACCGATTCAAAATCTGTGTTCATCAGCACAGCAATTCCCAACAGTATAGAATAAATTCGTGAATAAATATCCAATCACCTTGAAATCCAATTTCCATGCTCACAGACATTCACCAACATCTTAGAGACATGTAGGTGAAGGAAAATCCAGAAAAAGATTTTTCTAGAATTTATTCTCGATTTTATCCTACTGCCTGTTCCAGAATCGTTTCACAAAACAGCATCTGTAACCTTAGGGAATTAATTAGCAAAACTATATCAAATCAAATCGATAAATTCTGAAAATTCATATACATATTCTCTAACATGTTATGAACATTCCTGGGAAGAAAAATTTCGAAAACCCTATCTCTATAGCAATTCGAAAATTGAACAGAAAACATGCTACAGCATCACAAGCAATTAGGGTTTATGATCTAGCTTCAGTTAAAGCTTCATACACGACACCGCACGCCTGATACCACTGTAGGAAAATCCCGGAGGAACATCATATGTTCCAGCAGCGAAACAAAATTTTGGTCCCGGACCTTCCCGAAAACCCAGGATCCCGTGTCGGTATGAAAACTCAAACTGAATAGCCAATAGAGACTATCTCTAAAGGTATCCACGCAGAGATCAGAAAACCTAACCGAGTCAAACCCTTTTGACCCGGGAATAGCTAGAACAGAATAAGAGCTGCTAGACCCTACCTCTATCCTGGAGAGCTTGAGAATAACGTTGAATCATTGCCTTGGAGAAGAGAAAATCGATGGTGCTTGATGGAAGAAGACTTGAAAAACTCTTTTCAACTTCAAAGCTTAACCTTTAAGCTTTCTTCTTCTTCTCCTTGTCAAAACCGTCGACACATCACCTTAGGCTCCTCTCTTTGGTATTTATTTACTTAACTCTTAAGTTTAATAACTCACCATAAGAAGATGCCAAGTGGAAGATTAATAACCATTCATTTATTAATGAAATAAAATAATCAACTTTGACTTTTCAAAGTTTCTAATCTTCTCCTCCCTTCCAACGCACCACATGGCTATACATATATATATATATTAATTAATTATTTAATTAATTAACATATATATATAATTACTAAGAGGTCCAGTCAAATTGGGGTCGGTCCTACCGGCCTACCGGGCCCCGGTACTGAAAAATCACCGGAAACCTTTCTTAGCAATATTGATGTCGCGATCTCATCGGGACATATCACAATCCCATTGGGATCCATTTAATCCTAATGCTCTCCATAATTGGAACTCAGTCCAATACTATTTTACGGATTCTCTGAAACACTCTTATGCATGTGACCCTTTAGGTTCCCGGTTATGTTGGCCACTTAGATTAACAATTAATCTGAGCAAGTCATGAGCGGTATCTAGCAACACATCATGACCCCCAATTGACCGGAAAGTAATTGGTTTGATGAATTCATCACGAACCGGATCACGAACCCTTCCATGAACAACATCGTACAATTCGTCCTTTCATCATCCTATACCCCACTTGGTTATGAGTATGGCTAATATGTCAACTCTTACTAGACTAAGTCTAGCCAAGTGAAATCGTTCTGTCGAGGACTCATTACTTTATATGTCCATGAAGACACTCTTCATGACATAGTCATGCTCGCCGGAGACTTAAAGTAATGATCCCGACAAGAGGCAGTATCTCTTCGTTCTCACGTAGTGATGAATCCTTTATTGGCTACTCAATTACCTTGAATACCTCAAACTGCACTCCAAGCACCACCCTATGAGTAACCTCCGAAGGCCACAAGGAATGGAGTCAAAGTACGGGATCAAGATTCAAGATATCCTCGAGTACCTCAAGTCTAAGGATACTTGCACCATTGCTATGATGAGATTATCACCGACATAAATCCATGTGATGATCTCATGGCGAGTCATCCAATGAACTTACTACCACTAGTAAGCATCCATATGTCAACTCTAAATATCTCATATTTACAGCTTCGAGATCCACCGCTTGATCCAATCAAGGAGTATGACATATGCTAGTCTGTCGGATTAATGATGTCCATCTCATTAATCCTATGACTAGGAAAATTTAGAATCGACATAATTACACATGATAGGAATCTCAGGAGTATGATCACATCATAATTTCCTTCATGCTATGTCATATATCATGGACTTCATTAATTTGATTAAAGATCACTATCAATTCATAAAGAACATCAAATAAATGAAACATGCCTTTCTTTATTTATTCATAAAGTCTGTACATGACTATGAACAAAATGCGCTAAAGGGGATTGCCTTTAGGGCACTACTCTAACAAATATTTCCATCCAAGAGTGTCGCAGATCTTCAACAACTAATTTCAACCTTGACTGATTTTCAGTCATAAGAATTTCCAATGAAATACTTAGGAATTCCCATCATTCCATACAAATTGAAAGAAAAGGATTACGTTGAATTGTTTGTAAAATACAAACTAGAATTTCATCTTGGAGCTCCAAACACCTTTTGAGAGCAGGGAGAATACAACTTATTAACTCGATCTACCAATATCATTTAAAAAACTAACACCATTCAATCCCCTTATATTTCTAAATAGCTTAAGGACTCAACTTTGAATATGATGGATTTAAGATTAGCAGATTAACTGAAAATGCCATAAGGTTGAGCTCGTTTTCAATTTCATAATGGTATGAGCAAAATAGTGATTGAGGTCTTTACCAACAACGTCAATCATTAATTAGGATGAATTAGTGGAGAAATTCTTTTCAAAGGTACTTCCTACTAGAAAAAGACAAGAAAACTAAGAATCAACATCTTCATATGATTATTATGATAATGAGACACTTTACAATTAATGGGAGATATACAAGGATCTAGTAAGGAGGTTTCCAAATTATAGGCTCCTTACATGGTTATAAGTCTAGATTTTCTACATTGGTTTGACCATATAATGAAGCAGATGATTGATGTAGCAGCTAAGGAAGCATTAAATAGGAAAACTTTTGAAGTTGCCATAGAGCTAATCAAGGAGATGTTAATCAAAAATTATTAGTGGCAATCAAGCAATGTAAAGGCAAAAATACAAGCAGATTTACCCAATGTAGATGCAACTTTGGCATCTCAAGTAGAGCATTGATAAGGAAAATTGATAGCTTAAGTATACCAATAACACTTATACAAGCATTATACTATTGGTGTAGGAGAAATCATAGCAGCAATGAATGTTAACTTAGGAATTCCTTCTTTGAGCTAGTTGAACAAACTAAATACTAGGAGAACAACCAACAATTTCAAAATAATCCATATAACATATATGAGCAAGGATACGAAAATCTTTTAAATTTTCTACGGGAATATCAAGCAACCTAAGAGCCAAATTCACCCAAATATTATGAGTAAGAAGGACAAGAATTTACCTCATCTTTGGAGTTAACCACTAAGAGAATAAATAAAGTTAATGTTGAAAGAAATGATCAAATCTCAAGTTGGTAATAGAGTGGATATCAATTGTCATCAAATCTAGATACCAGGAATCCTTACCAAGTGTGACAGATGAAAATTTTACCATATAACAATATTCTTAATGAGAGAGACAAGATAAAACATATGACATTACTATCTATGAGTGAGGCTAATATTGAAGAGACTAATATTGAAGAAGAACCAGAAGTTTAATATATTAAATGAGATAATTCTCTTTATTATAATGATCCTTATTATAGATTTGAAATGATAAACTCTAATGTGTGTGAACTTTTTTATGGTATCATCAAGCAAATCGAGGAAGTACCATAAAGATACAAGAACACAAATGGAACTGGTATTAAATATTAAAGAAAGAAGACCTTTAAATGAAACTTGGAGAAGTCCAAAGAAAAAAGGCTATACTCTTTTACTCCGCCTATGTAGTTTTGGAATCCAACTAAAAGACTAAAAGAGCACTTACTAAGAGAATCCAATCCTCTACTTTTTTAAGTCTAACGTTTGATTGGGAATAATATTTTAGCTTCGGCAGGAGAAAGTGACGAATAATGGAGAAGTGTGGGTTTAAGGTAAAGAGTAAACACAATTTCGAGTTTTCGACTTTATTAAGAATTGTTTATCAGTCCATGGTCGTCGCAAAGTGTGCTCGAATGCACTTATGTCGAGACGAATACAATATGAAGTAGTACTTTTAAGTGTACAGAACTGTGTCAAATATAGCGGTCCATACAACACAGATCAAGACAACACTTGTACCAGGAAATTTAGTATCAACATCAAATGCATTATGACCAACTTCGCGAGAGGGACACCATCCTTTGTTTCTAACTTAAATTTACAATATCACTCGTCTACATGAACAAAAAAAGAAGATTACAAGAACATGAGGCCACCAACATGTATGACCAAACACTCCATGCTTTTTCCGTTTTCTCATGTAATACTACTTAACAAAATACAAGCAAATCATGGATCTGATTCTCGTGAGAACTAGTAAAATGGGATGACAGGCCATCCCCGAACCACATATAAACTCTACCAATTCAGATCCCAGTTGAACGCCACCCTAAACTGCAACATCCAGTAGCTTCAAGGCATGGGAGATTTTCTAGCTACTTTATGAGGAACCTTCCCATCCAGCCAAGATAAAAAGAATAATGAATACTTTTTCATGATGTACAGCTCTTTGCCCCAATTTACAAGGTGTACTCACTTTACAATGATGTAAAAGTTTCAGTTTTCAGGCATCAAGTTCCATCGCATCCCCATTTTCTTGCCCAGAGACAGATTTCAAATGTTGCTGTAACTGTTATAAAGAAAACAATATCACAAGATTAATTTAGTGATCGGCAAAAAAAAAAAAAAAAACTGAGACATGGACTCTCATGTTTTCAAATCCAAAAAAATCTGTGGGAGTTCCTACAAGGGGTATTAGGTCAGCACAAAGTATTGACTTTACCAATCCAACGTGTTATTATTGTGGAAGCAGTGCATAAAAGACGGAAAAATAAACAATTACCATCTTTATTAACTCACTTGTGCATATTTTAGTCTCTCAGTATTCAGTTCTTCAATCACATTGCTCATCCTGCAAAATGAACATGTTTAAACAAGTAACATTCAGAGAATGGTTTTGGGACACAGAAACAAAAGAATGAGCAACAAAGTGGTCAACCTAGCTTGAAGCTCGGAGATCTTGACTAGCAGTAATCGCTCCCTTTCAAAGCCTGCTACTTCAACCTGTCAAATGAGAACATATGAGAGTCATAGAGAAACTTCAATTGCATCCTGGACTGAGTTTTTAGCCACACTTCTTCAATATATCTTTTCAAGAGTCAAATTGATAAACATGACTAGACAAGAAAATTCCAAAGAAAAATAATGAAGGGAGCAAATCAACAAAAGGGTTTGAGTCCCATGAAGCAATCACAGAGAATTGAAATCTGTTTATACAAGCTTGCATCCTGGAATTTCATGACCAAAGGTTTAAACTTTTGTGTGAGAAAAATATTATTCAAACACATCCTTGCAAAAGTGTTGACAAATCACAGACCCCTCATAAATGAGGGTAGTGCAGCTTGAACAAACAGATCTCTGAGTCGTAAATAATTTGGTATCGTGCATAGCAACCGCCTCAAATTTTTAAACCATCAAATGAAGTTCTAGAATAGATCCAATAATATTCTACCATTCTTAAACAGCCATATTGCACTTAACTAAACACTATATTCTACCACTTTCGCAGAAGAAACCTATCATCCTTATAATGCACAAAACAGATGAGAACAGGAAAGAAATTGCTCAAGGAACAGCAAGCAATGCAAAACTGGATAAGCCGGAAAGTTATGATGGAAAGAGTGCTTACAGTTCCATTGTTCTCCGCATTGGGAGACGATACTAGCAACTTCCCATTTTGAGCAGCTGCTATACATGAAGCACCACAATATATTCAATAGCTGATCTAGAATCTATACATGATGTATCATATTATATAATAAGAATTCTTGTACTCACCATCTATACCCTCGACCACTTGCAAACTGTTTAACAAATTTAAGATAAGGTCCTGCATCAAACAAGAAGTTTGAAGAGAAAGAAGTGTCCAGCTTTCAGTTGCAACAATTTTCAAGTCAATTATACAATCTATAACAATAATATAGCTGAGAAGTATTGCATCAACCACACAAATTCATCATTTTACCTGTTGCACTGAGTTCTGCTGGAAAAGATTCTGAAGATGAGGCACAAGGACTGACGCAGGTATGTTGATATTTCTGAATTCGTTTGTTGACTGATTGGTGGGCTAAAACCAAATAAAACAAATGAGATGACATTACTTTTTTGGCAAACAAGTGTCTTGTCTCGTTATCATAACATATCAAAGGTCATAACAACATTTTGTCCCCACAACCGAATCTAAAGACAATTCAGACAATAGGATATGCCCAAAAAGAAATGGTTAGAACACAAACCATTGGTTTTGATTCACATATCCAATCACCAACACTAGCAGACTTTCTCAGTGGTGACCCCTGAGAATAACAAAGAGATTACATCAGAAGGAAATTTAAACCAAATAAACAAATGCATAAGAAATATTGCAAAGAAATTGACCACCTACCTGAGAAGATCGACGTGGAACAGTACTTAATGGGATATCCTAAACAAGTTCTTCAGTTAGTAGAGATTGCATAGAAAATCAAGAAAACATCAAAATTGAGCCCTTACCTTTGCAAGATCTAAATTCTCAGATGTCACTGAGAATCGCCCTCTAATTTGCACCAGATTAGCCTTTGATTTGTCGTCCAAACAATCTCTGAATCCTATTAAAAGATACCAATTAATGGTAGAGGCTTCTAAGTCCATCAACAGATGTTATGCATTTATATAGCTCTCTCTTTCTTTAATTGATAACAATACTAAAATCAAAAGAAGGAAAAGAAAGACAAAAAGGGGGCTAAGAAATGATATTCTTTGAACCTCCTGATGGTTTTATTGGAGCTGATAAACTATTAGCTGAAGCACGGTTTGGAAGCAGTAGAGGACCACTAAGGCTTGGAACTTTGCGGATTTCACGGATGGCTTTCTCATTTGCTGGCTGGCTTTCATTTTCAATCCTAGTGATCAACAAAAAAAACCGAAACACATCAATATTGGAGCATAGAGTTCTTATGGTTCATTTCAACTGTTTGAAGGCAGAAAAGATAATAATACTTTTCATGAAAAAATCGTAACGCATTTGAAGATTTTGATTCAAAGAACAATAGAAACTTCATGCAAAATTAGTCACATCTCATAAAGGAGTTAAACAGGAGAGTTAATCAAGCCCAGTAGATATTCTTTTTTTGAAGATCCAAACTTTCTTCAACATTAAGTCAAATTGTTTTTCTGTTTTAAATCCTTGTTCAATTTACTATGGCAACAAGAATTACAAAACAACAAGCTGCAATGCTCAGAGTATTTCAAAGAGATATTGGATTCAACCAACTCTGCCACAAGAAGAAATCATTATTGGCAACTTGCATAACAGACCAAAACCAACTGAATTGAGTAGATGATGTTGAAACAACAATAAAATGGAAAGTCTAATTTTGGGAGAAGTTATCAAATACAGCATTGCTGACATCATAAAATAGATTCAACAGATAATAATCATTGTTCAAATATTAATAGAACAATGCATATGGTGTTATTTCTTTCACATGGTTGCCAATAACACTGAATAAGATTTCCAAGTCATGCTACCTAGAAGAAAGGGCATTTAAGAAAATCACAAAAAAAAGGCTCAAGGTACTAATACTCCATACAATTTAAATAACCTTATCTTAGACAGAACAGTAATGTTCTTCCATTGTATTCCATACAAATAAAACAATTATGCCACAGTAAGAAAAAAATAATAATTAAAGGAAATAAACCTTTCAGGATGCCCCCGTTCTGATGATGACAGATTCAGCACAGCACCTGGCACTAATGGTCCACTCTGAGTTTGACGAACTTTCATTGTTTTAGCCCTAACCTGCATTATTTCCTTTTCTGTGGTCGATGCGCTTACCTCGCTTAAACCATTCTTTCTTGGGTCATCTTTTTCCTGGTCTTGCAAGCCATTTTCAGGAAGCTTGCCCTTTCGAACCAAGCTATCAGATTGTAGTAATTCATTTCCACCTGTTTGACTCGTGTACTCAACCTTTTGTACTATGCTATCTGAATTCATTTCCTTTGAACCAATCCAGGACTTGTTCACAATCTGCCAACCAATGAAAAATCATAGGCTTACTATGACATTCAAATTGTAGTGCAGCCAGCAGCACTGAAAAAGTTCAGATGACAGCTCAATTATATTAACTAACTGGAAGGTAAAATCCAAATTCTAACCTTGTGACCACCAAATGGTTTTGAGCTCTCATCATCTTCCCTTGTCTCGGGCATATCATCATCATCTCGCACCTAGCAAGATGATATGATTTATTCAGATGTACTCAGTCCACAATCATCAAGCAAGCTACTAGAAAGTTCTATGTCAGCAGGAAAAACAGATTATTGTTAATAGTTTTACCAGTGATGCTTGGGCTTTCAAATCCTCAATATCAAAGTTCCAAGCACTAACTCCTCTCTGGTACTCGCTCTGATAATGGGGAGACAAGTTATTAGTCCAAGGATCAGAAAGAACGAAATAACATACATACAGGTCTGCAGAGTAGCAAATGAAAAATGTTAAATTTTAAACCTAATTTCTCCCCAGTAGTAATCCTATTCCTGTAAATCTTCGCTACTGAAGGACTTAAGATTACATGTCTGTATAACCAGAGTTGTTTTCTGGGTTCTAGTTATAGTTATAAGAAGTTTCACAAAACATGCAGTCATGAATGAAGGATAGACTGATTATTGGTTTTATCATGTTACATTCTGATTTGCTATAACACAATTAGAATTCAGAACTGGTGTTACCAATTACAATTTCATCATATGATTGTTACTTGGAACATTATTGTGCTTCCTTATGGAAAACCAATAAATTCAACTCCAGTTGTTTCCGTAGAATTTCATTTCATAAAGACAGAAACTAAATTACGAGAAAAGACCAAAATTGCAAAATAACTAAATCATGCTCAGTACTGGGAAACCTTTTACAGTTTTAAAATTTTATTTTTTCCATTTTTTTCATTTTTTTTCCATGGACAAAGCAGAGAAAGAGAAAATTTCTCTTCATTTAATACAAATAAAAATTTTATTCTATAACAGTATGCAAAATAATCAAGGAAAAATTTTAAAAAATCACAAGAGAGGAAAGAAAAGGATAAGGAAGAATAAGTAAAAAAGTTGAAAGAAAAATGTAAGAGTAAGACAAAAGATAGGACAAGATATAAAATGGTGATTAAAACAAAATGCATGCGTTCCTAGCAAAATAGGAAACCATATAACATTTTATAAACGAAAATTTAGAAAATATATCTCACATGATTAAACTTTAAAAATTGAAAAACATGGATTTCCAATTTTTTTAGTAGAAAAATGAAACACAACTTTCTAATCTTCTCTGAAAGTATAAAATATTTTTTTGAAAGCTATCCCATTTTCATAACAGCTTCTCAATTTTCTTCAACTACTTGTAGGTATGTTTGAAGAACATACCTAAAATTGGAATAACTGCCCTGTTACTTTTCAAAAAAAAAAAAAAAAGGGAATTCCTGACCCCATACTGACATGGGATCGTATCCAAAACATTGAGCTTGCAATTAGAAAACACATTTATTAACTAACAGAAAGAATTATTTTGAAAATAAGATGTCTTGGTTGCAATTTCAGTTAAACATCCTATTTTGACCCTCAACTCCTAAATCCAAACACTATCTCAAAAATTCTGCACATGTTAACTCGAACAATCTGTACAGCTGTGTAAGAGATTTATATTCACCTTCCTATATCTTTTTTTTCATTTATAAGTTTTCCTTTTCCATAAACAAACTAGAGACAAGGGAAAACTATATCCAGTTTAGTTAATATAAAAAACTAGCTTCCAATTTAGCAAATACTTATAATCAAACAAACTAGAGACAAGAGAAAACCATATCCAGTTTAGTTAATATAAAAACTAGCTTCCAATTTAGCAAATACTTATAATCAAACAAACTAGAGACAAGGGAAAACCATATCCAGTTTAGTTAATATAAAAACTAGCTTCCAATTTAGCAAATATTTATAATCATTCAATAACATCATACCATATAACAACATTATGTCTACCAAAAGGAACTATCAAGATAAATATCGTAATTAAACTAAAATTTCTGAAGTGCAAAGAAACTTGAGAATATATAAAGAAAAATGTGATAAGCCTTTTTTAGTTTGTTCCCAAAATTAATGCAAATTTATTAAACAAGAAAACTTAGTTTCCAAATATTTTATACTTTCCACTAATAGAAAGATTGAATTTGAACACAGAATTTTTTTTTCGCTTTTCCTCAATATTTTTTGTATAATTGCTCTAGCTTTTTGTTATCGGAACAGGCCTAGAATTGCAACTTTGGTTAAATTCCAATAGATCCACACACACTATTACTCTTATCATGGTCTACCTCATTTTGAGTGAGCGGTTGAATGCCCATAGTTCTGATATCAATCATGGAAAAAGTTACTGGTAGAAAGACATGCTTACTTTGGTGTGAACGATTTTTTTTCCAATTTCATAGGATTATAGATAATGTGCAGAAAAATCATGGATGAACTTTAATGTAGTCATTCTGATCAATATGAATTCTGGTCTCAAGTTGTCAAGAATAGAAGGAAACAAATTCCAAATCATCTATAAGCTTAGTCAGGAAATTGTGGAAAGTGAACATTTTATAGTCAATCAATCCTCAAATAGAGGCAAGTCAGTTGTGACGTTATTAAGAAACATTCTTTCCTCATCCTGAATCAATTAATGTTGAGGCATTTTTCTAACCTGGGATAAGGCTTCTTGTTCAGCAGAAGGCATCCTCTTTAGAGCCAACTGTGCTGCATCTTTAAGCTGCAAAATTTGAAGATTACCTCAGATAACTCTAGAAAGGAAACTGAAGTAGAGTAGCACTGTGATACATAACCTGAATGGCTTTCACACGATTCCAAAGCGGAGGTAAGTCTGCAAATAACTTCTTTACAGAAAGCTCGGGAGGTTTTACGTGCTTGAAAAATGAGTGTTTTAATAACTTCTCTGCGGTTGGTCTCTTTGTTTGGTCTTTCACCAGGCACATGGCAACCATTTCTTTAAAAGACTGATCACAACTGGAAATCCTCTAATTAGAATCCCCATATAATGAAACCAAAAAGATCATTGAAAATTTTTTCTCTCAAAGCTCTTTCCTGATCTTACTAGGTAACAACAGGAAAAATGGACTGAGTTATTACATATAATTTAGTGCCGGAAATTAATATAAGTGTTTATAATCTATCTGGAAAGAATTTCAGTACCTTTGAGAATTTCTTGTCACGATCATAATCAAGCCCTGGAGGGGCATTTTGTATGGTCATCAGAAGTACCTATGAACGGAAAAAATAGAAACAATATAGGAGTCATTATAGCAAACTGCTTAGAAGAAAATTTCTGTGTTCCGAATACTATGAAATGCAGTTACCTTCATTGGAGGGTATTTTGAAAAAGGTGCATGCCCATGTGCCAATTCTAGAGCCGTTATACCAAAGGACCAAATATCAGCCCTATATAAATACAAAAACAACCAATAAGCAGTAAATCCAAATGGGATCTTTTTCCTACTTGTTCAATTCTAAAAGTTGCGACCACATCATTTTGCAGATCAAATTATAAACACAGATTAGTGACGCATAACTAGTTGAGAAAAAAAAAAAAGAAAAAAGAATTTTCCAGTGAAATGTGGGAGAAAGTGACAAACAAAAGTACCACTGATCATTAAATTCCATAACCATCAAGCCAACCATAGGCATGCATTTGTATATGGACACAGACGCAGGTATATAAAACATGTTTCTTCACGTATAGCAACCTGAAGATGCATATGTTTGGTCCCAAAGGCAAAGTTGTCGATATCCTTGGCATGTTATAAATTGTTCCCATGAAATTTAGCAAACATGTATTAGACAATATAGAACTCACTTGGAATTATATCCACTTCCTGGCTGTAAAACCTCTGGTGCCATCCTGTAAGTAACAAGGTGCAAGACTGACAACTTTAGTTTCAATGATGCATCAACAGAAACGAAAGGGGAAAAGAATTCCTATCACCGAACTTACCAGCAAGGGGTCCCTACAAAAGTATTCCTTGAACGTTGTCTATCACCCGTATCAAAAATGCATGCTGAAACACCAAAATCAGCAAGCTTTACAACCCCATTACTATCAAGTAGTATATTCCCAGCCTGTAAACACAATCACAATTATGAAAACAAAAATCTTCAGCAAAAAGGAGTGAAAAAGAAAAAGGAACATAAAACCACTCATACAGTGAAAATCCACACAGATAATACACTAACCTTGACATCCCTATGAATATGCCCTTGTCGATGTAGGTACTCCAAAGCCTTGAGAGTTTCTTTCAAGATGGAACCAATAGCAGCTTCTTCAAATCCATCTGGATATGCAATCTTCATGAGATGTAAACAAGAACCCTCAGCCATAAATGGCATAACCACCCAAAGATTCCGGGCAACAACAAATGAACAAAATGCCTTAATAACATTTGGATGATCTATCAAACTCATTGTTTGGGCTTCCCGGCGTATGTCATCCTACAAAGAATATAGCACATTAGATAGCAGCTAAAGGAAATATGAGACAGAATGAAATAAAGAATTATCATCAAGACGATGGAAATTTATAGATAGAAGATGTTTGCATAATTTTGCTCAAATTTAAGGGGTAAATAAAAGCAATATGAATTTCCCCATAAACACAATATGGGTAATAAGATGAGTAATTCATGAATAAATTTTAGAAAGAACACGAGTAAATAATAAACAGGTGATCCAGGGGTTTGTAATAAACTCACAAATCATGAATTCCTCGATCTCATCTCAAAATTTCCTAAGGCAAGGACTTTAAACACTTGTGGTATTTCAAAGTTTAAGAACATAGTTTTTTTTTTTTGGAAATATAATTGTATTAAAAGCATGAAATGTTCTACAAATTTTTGGAAATATAATTGTATTAAAAGCATGAAATGTTCTACAATGAGAATAACATTCAGATGAAAAATGCAAAACAGCATGCTACAAGGAGCAAAACCCCAGCATCAGTACAAGGAGGCGAAACCCCAAATCGGTTCCTAATCTGGAAACATAAAGTTGAAAATTCAAGCTGAAGTTTATTTACAGTTCAAATTTTATTAATGACATGATTAATAAAATTTTGGCATGATTGACATGATTTTGAGGAACAAAATACTAAACCTGGAAAGGATCATCAATCATGATGCAAAGAGTTAAAAACATCAATCGAAGACTTGAAAGAAACTCAAACCAGATGTTGACATAGATAAGCCAAAGAAAAGAGATCAGATGTTGTAATGGAATTAAAAGCAGACTAAAAGCTCCTCTTCCACACCATAACATTTCGATGAAAAATGCTGCATATAGCCCACCTCAGCAATAAACAACTCTCTTTTTCCAAAACATTGCTTGTTCATCATTATCCCCATTTACACCTCAATCCCAAAAACTCAGTAAAATTCACGTCAAATCTCAAGTCAAGATAAGATCAAAATGAAATTCGAAAGCAAATAAGATCTGAACAGACCAGATTACTATTGCAGCGATCGAGATCCAAGCACTTAACAGCGACGACTTCGTTGGAGGGAAGATAGATCGCTCGATAGACAACAGCACTTGCGCCATAGCCAACCTCCTCAAGAAGCTTATAGTCATTAGGATTCGCGGAGAAGGTCCTCTGGTTCGCGCCCATCCTTCCCATACTAGTCAAAAGTGGACCAAGGACACAGACAAAGGAGATGTGATCGGAAAGGCCGAGTTTTTGTTAGGGGATTACTTGCAAACTGACTTTTCAGAGAGAGGGGTGAAGATAGAGAGAGGGAATGCTGACGTGGAATGCAGCCAAGAAGTGATTGAGATGGTGACACGTGGATAAGGACAGTATGGAAATCTCGGGGCCACCACTGCTTCTCTTTATTTAATCCAATGAATTTTAAGCATAATTAATTGTATAAAGCCGATCGAAAGGGTAAATAATGCGGAACAATGCGCTTGGGTAACCGCATTTATAATCTGATAGCCTGTTAATGAGTTTCCCGATAAGTCAATTATTTAATTACTATATTTCATGAAAGAATACGAATCAAGAATTAGGCAAATATAAAAATTAAGTGATTCTCATGGATAATAACTTAGTAAGTAACTAACAGATCATGAAAAAACCTAGTAGTAATCTGCTCAACTAGATGCCATAGTTGAAATTTATTATCAAAATTTATTTATCTTGATTTTTGGTTTGATATCACTTCGTTCTTATCAACAGGGATTGTATATGTGAATTCAACCATTAACATAGCAAAGAGCAGGAAGTTATCGAAGAAGACGAGAGATATTTGGGCAGGCAATAACACGTAGGAGTTTTTAAGGTGTGCTTGATTTATTGAGGAGAATGATAATAAGAATTATAACAAATGCTGTGAGGAATAAAAATAAATATGACTATTGCTCCTCACTATATTAGGAAATATGGAGTATGACCTTAAAAGGAGATTAAAAAAATATTGTTTATCCAATCATAATTTATTGCCAACTATCCTTTTTTTATTCTCTACTTGTTACTTTCTTCCCATATCAACTAACCAGGCATTCTCTTAGTTTGGCTACCAATTGATAGAAAAATGATGTCATTTTATATGTAATATAAGATATGGACTTTTTAGTCGAGTTAGTTTGTAAAATCTAAGCTCAAATTTGAACTTATTTCAATTTTTAAAAAAAAAAGGCTCAATTTGAAATTTGTTCAATTTGAATCAAGCTCACTAACTTTGGTCAAGTTGAACTATTTCCTTTTTTTGGAAAAGAATATATTAAATATTCTTCAAAAGGAGTTGAGGCAAAGCTATTATAAGCATAAATTGGCTACTAAGGTAGGGTGTAAAATACAAAACAAGGACCAATTGACCTGTTATTGTAGAATTATACTGATTCTGGTGGCAATAATTAACTAATCCTACCATGCAACCAATTTGATATCGATATGTATTCTTCAATTTCTATTGCTAGCACTTCTATCCATTTAACATGCCTCATCTGATTGTCATCTCTTTGCTCAAGCTGATATTAAGTTCATTGCTGAAAACCAATTTTCTAATCATGTTTATATTACTATAGTTCCATATGAGGTAGTTCTGATTTTGGTTTTGAAAAATTTAGTATTCCTTTCTCTCTATAAGGAATAAACACAACTAGTTAGCGTCAACTTGTATAATATTTGATCATTTTCGTTGAAAAACTTGAGTCTACATGACCATTCCATTATTACCATCTGATTTGTATCAATCCATCTACTTTTGTATTGATATGTGCTTAATTGATTATGAATTTATTCCATTAACACTTAGTGATTATTGCTATGAAAAAGCTTAAGATACTCACTTTGACTCATATGTGATCTTAGACACAATTCGGAAGAAAAAAAAAAGTTAAAGTCAGTCGAAAGCACTATATTTGGGTCATTTCCTGAAGAATAATATTCACTTGTCTTTATGGAGTAAGAAAAAGAAAATTAGAGCAAGAAGAAAACAAATTCAGTCCAAAAGAAGACAACCAAGAAGCTGCCAAATAAAACAACACAACAACTGGAATGAAGCAAAAACAATAGCGAGAGTTTGAGTGAGGGGTCTTCGGTGGAGGCTCTTGCGGGGTGGGATTGAAACAAAATTATTTTAGGAGATCTTAGTTCCAATGAAGATGAGGGGCAAAGCTCTCAAGCTTGGGAGACACATGGAAGGGTAGCTTCTTAACACCAGTTCGGAGACGATATCGACGTCGACGTCCCAGTTAAGCATTCCTTAACTGTTTTTGTTATTTCTTTCTCTCCTTAGAAATTGTTTTATGTTATCCAACGTGTATGGATTTGGGTATTGCAAAAAGATAAATTTAATGCATTTATTGGATTGTTTATTTACAAACCTATTGCTAGAATTTCGATATAATCTGTAATTGTTATATTAGAAATTCATGTGTAACGACTAATGATTCGTAATAAATATGGATAACATAACCTAAACACTGATTAATTTTATTCCATAAACTTTACACACACTCTTTGTGAGATCGACCTAGACTCACCATTATTACAATAGTAGGTCTAGTTTATTTTGGCCAATGTTACGATGTGTTTGTCAATTTTGGCACCAATGCTAGGGCGAGATTTTAGTTTTTTTTTTGCAATTTTAATTAGTGTTTTTGTTTTGTTTGTAATTAGTTTCTTTTTAGTTATTTCATGATCTTTTCATTTGTTTATTTCGTGTTTGTGATTATAAAAAAAAGTAAAAAATCATGGATGGAAGTATTTTTTTCTTTAACTCTTACTCTCAATCCTATAGCCAAGGTTGGACTAATCAACCTAACTTTCGTTATGGATGTGATAATCAAAATAGTTACTTCCATGACAGCTTGTAGGATGCACAATGATTCCCGTACAGACTAGAAGTTTCTTATCACGATTCAGGTATATATTAAAAGTTTCTTATCACGATTCCTCATTATATTTTTTACACATGTTTGTTTTTATTTTTTTAATTTTTACATGTTTTTAAGTTTTCAATCAAAATGAGAGAGAATAAAAAAAATAAAAAACAATCATTTTCTCTTTTATGTTTCTTTTAGGACTATATAGTCAAGAGTAGAGAATGAATTGAATAGAGAATTTCATGACAACCTTAGCATGTAATTTTGCTGTTATGATTAGTTAATGTGCATTATCTTTAGAAGAGTAGTGACTAGTGGTAGACAAAGTCGATGACATTTTGAGCCTTATAAGACTGACACATCCATATCAATCTCTTTGTCTTTGTTTATGTTTGACCTTCATGACATATACATCCTAACTTTGCCTTGATTTTCTATTTGAGACCACATTTTTATTACATGCATTAACGTAAAGATGATTAGGTATTCTTTGCTTTTCCAAACTACATTAGCCAAATAGCCTACTATTGACTTAATTTCTCACTTGTTAAACCCCTATGAAATTTATACCTTTCTTTTTGTATAAATCACATTATATGCTTTTAAACTTAATCAAAAGTCCTACCTAAGCCATAAAGCTAGTGGAATATTTGTGATTGTTGATTTTGTGGATGTACAAAAGTATAAATGTGGGGGTGTATATATGTGTGAGTTGGTTATAATATTGGGATGTTATTTTATGTCTTATCATTGAATTTACCATGTTAATGTAGTTTCTTTTAATGTTTATATATAGAAAAAAAGCAAAAAAAAAAGAGAAAACAAAAGCTAAAAAAACAAAAAGGCAAAAAGGCAAAAAGAAAAAGAAAAAGTATATGTTTAAGTAAAATTATTATGGAGGAAGTGCATATGTTTTGAAATATTATTATTCTTTCCTCTTAAAGTTATAATATGTTATTTGAATATGTTGGTTATGAGGTGGATGTTGCTTTCAAGGGTTGCTCCTTATGGTTACAAAATCTTGTTTATGATCAATTTTTGTGAGAGATTTATGCTTCATTTCGTTTGTGTATAAGAGTTTCACTTTGAATTATGAAACATTGATTTTGCATTTATCATGATTGATGTACACAAATGTGAGTGATTGTTGGTTTTTTTTACACTTGATGTACATTTAGTATTACTTTTGTTTCACTAGGTTTGATGACTTTCAAGATACTTTACCAGATACATCTCACTTTATCTTTACCTATATTACAACCTTGAAAAGTCCTTTGATTCATGATTTTGCATATGCCTTTAATGGTGGAGAAATGAAATGATAAGCAAAGTTGTGGATTGTAATGATAATGAATGGTATTGAGAGTACCCAGGGATGTATTTTTGTTAAACATAATTTTCAAGTCTACTATTAGATTGTTTGGTTTAGAATGTGGGGAGATATGTGCTTAATTGATTATGAATTTATTCAATAATACTTAGTGATTATTGCTATGAAAATGCTTAAGATACTTGCTTTGACTCATACGTGATTTTAGGCGTAATTCGGAAGTAAAGAAGTTAAAGTGAGTCAAAGGCACTATATTTAGGTCATTTTTCAAAGAATAATATTCACTTGTCTTCATGGAATAATAAAAAGAAAATTAAAGCAATAAGAAAACAAATTCAGTCCAAAAGAAGAAAATCAAGAAGCTGCTAAATAAAACAACATAGCAACTAGAATGAAGCAAAAGCAGTAGCTAGAGTTTAAGTGAGGGTCTATGTTCTTGTGGGGAACTGAAGCAAAATTATTTTGGGAGCTCATAGTTCCAATGAAGATGAGGGGCAATGCTCTCAACCTTGGGAGACCTATAGAGAGGTAGCTTTCTGTCATTAGTTTGGAGGCGACATCGACATCGACATCCCTGTTAAGCATTCCTTAACTATTTTTTTTATTTCTTTCTCTTTAGAAATTGTTTATGTTATCTTATGTATACAGATTCAGGTATTATGAAAAGATGAATTTGATGCGTTCATTGGATCGTTTATTTATAAACTCGTTGCTAGAATTTTGATATAATCTATAATTGTTATATTTGAAATTCATGTGTAATGACTAATGATTCGTAATTATTAAGAATAAAATAACCTAATGACGCATCATATATGGTTGTTTCCTTGATTAATCAATTTTCTTAATTCGTAATGGTACTGCCTAATCGAATTTAGAGATCATATCCTAGGTTATTTGGTGGTTAGCTTTAATTAATGATCATATTTTGATTAAACACTACCTATGGGAAAACTCGCATTAATTATTAACCTACAATGAATAGTTGCTAGGAAAGGTTTGAGAATGAAAAATCATTGAAATATGTTTAATTAGGGTGTAGGCGGAGATTGAACTAAAGAACTGAGTCACCGAATTTCCCACTTTTACCATTTTTTACCTGTTGTCTTTAAATTGCTTTTGTTAGTTAGTTTAGCTTTATTTTATTTCTTATTTTTTAAAATCCAAACCCTCCAAGAAGAAAAAACCTAAACATTAATTAATTTCATTTCATAAACTTTACATACACTTTCTGTGGGATCGACCTAGACTTACCACTATTACAATAGTAGGTCTAGTTATTCAAATTTCATGCCAAATGATAAGAGGAAAAAGGACATTTGAAGAAGAGATGTTTAATGTTTTTAATGCTTTGATTACTGAGTATATAACTAAGATTGCTTAATTGGATTTTTACTTTATTAAGTTTCCTAAGCCTCCCCTTAATAGTTAGCCATAAGATAAATTATCCTTTTAGTAGATTGCGGTTGAACAAAACTAACTTATGTTCATTCATCCTAGTAGCTAATTCCTTAAACAATTGAAGACAGGTTCTTTTGTGAAATTTTAGCAGTCGTGCTTCAACTAGATTAAGGTGTCTTCTTTGTTGGGATTAAGGTTGTAGCAAGGGGGAGTGTTCTATAATAAGGTTAACCTTTTTGAGTGGAAAATCTATTGACCCCTATCTATGCATCCACTTTGGCTTAGTCTAGCATTAGTCTCTCAGTTTACTCTTATTTGGAGCTAAGTTTAAAGTGTAACACCTACATACCCTCTAAGAGGATATACAGGTGCCACAAAAAAAAAACTAAACAATCTATAGCATTCCAAGTTTTTCAAGAAACTCATGCAAACATATACTACATTTCATTTGTTCTTGACAGTAGTTAAACTTATACATATTGTATAAATATCATAATACAAGCTTTAAAAATTCAGATCCAACTTGCATTATAGTTATTACAAACTATAAACACAAAATACAAAAGGGTCTCATCATAATGAGTACAACCCAAAAATGAACTGAATATTTCCAAAACAAAATATCTTCTTGGTCCCTGCGGTTGTCTTTCTCCCAATTTTTAAACCTTCTTATCAGAACTTACACGGAGGCAAAACCACCTTGCTAAACATATAACTTAATGAGGAATAAGTAAACAAGATATAAACTGGTGACTATTGTAACATCCCGTTACCAATGTGATGGGCATATTGGTAAATTGGGACGGGGTAGGATTTCATACTGCATATTATTGACTGAACATTCTTATGGCCTCTAATTATAAAGGAATGAGTTATTTGCACATGCATTTATAGGTACATGCATTCATGGCTTTTTCCGGAATTTAATTGTGAGCATGAATTGGTTTGTGAATTTTCGAGGTAATTATGTTTGATTGTGAATTATTAGGAATTATGGAATAATTGGATTTGTATAGTTGAATTGGAGTGTCTTAGGAGTGATTGTCAATTGATAGTGACCCATAGGAAATTTCTAGAAAATTAGGGAGAAAATGCCCAGACCGGAAATTTTTGAGTGATAGACCTGTTGACCGTATGGTATCGAAATAATTGTCCAATGGTAATGGAAAATTTGATTTTTGCTGTTAGGAATAAAAATGTTGAGCCATTGGAATTTAGAGACTGAAACTAAAGGAATTTGAGGGTTAATGTCTTATGAGATTTAGGTTAAAAATCAACCTTTATATATACCTTAGGTTTGAAAATTTCAGAAAAAAGTCATCTTCTCCTAGGGCAAATTTTCCCCTCTTTCCTCGTTGGTGATTTTTGTTCCTTCCTTCCCTTCTCGATCGTTGCTTGCTTTCTTCCTCCATGTGCAAAGCTTTGTTTGATGCTTAAAGAGGATGATATTCTGTATGGTTATGAGAGCTTACCGTGGGTGTTAGAGAAAGGGGAAAGAGTTGAAGGATTTTTTTGGAGTTTGAAGGTTTGAGTTTCGATTGGTAAGTTTAATGACTTTAATGGTGTTATCTATTGAATTGATGCATTTATGGTATTTATTGTGAAAGATTGGGTAGTTTAGAGTGAGTTAATACTGGGTATAGTAAGAGAAATGGTGAAAAATTCGATCGAAGAAGACGATGGAGTCCGCACGTCGCGATGTCTGAGAGTGGCCTCGCCATGATTTAGTAAATGAGTACTGTCATGACGAAAGCAAATTGAACCCTCGTCTACGAAAGGAGGCGAGACGCCATGGCGAGCGACCCTTTGTACGCTGCAGCGAGGATCAAATTTCTATATGGAGGTGTTTTAATTTATGGAGCATAACTTATGGTGTAGACCTCCAATTGAGGTGATTCTTGATTCGTTATGAACTAGAGAAAGAGGTCTACAATTGAGGAAATGAATGAAAGTTAGAATTTAATTTAGTATGGTCTCAATCATAGAGAAAAAGTCGATTATAGTTCCTTTTGCAACCTAAGAATTGTACTATGATAATTGGAGTATAAATTGGAGTCTTCAATGGATGATTTTGACTCAATGAACAGGTTTTCTTGGGAATTACTATAGGATGTATGATATGATGGATTGAACTGAATTTTAGAAATGAAATAAATTGTTATTGATCAATCGAGTGAAGAGTTAGATTTGGGCATAAAATAGCGAAATTGGGGCTATAGCGCCGGAAAATCATGAATATGCATCGTACATATTTTCATTAAGACATATGCATCATTGAATTGTTTTGACTGAGCATCTAGTAATGGGAAATTATTTAACTGTTATAGAGGCACCGTTGGATCGTCATTCTACGGATATTTCTGGGACTTCTAGGCAGTAGCTCGGAAGTTACAGGTGAGTAACCTAGTTGGTTCCTCAATTTCTGATTGTTTAATGCTCTGTGTGAACTGTTTGTAAATGTGAATTGTATGATTACGGGAATGGTTAGGATTGAAATGCATGCTTCTGATAAATTGGAATTGACTGCTACATGCTTTTTAAGAAATTGTGATAAATGGGCTTTTATAGCCATATGACTGTGAATTATCGAGCATTTGCATTTCATGCATAAATGCATGAACAGATAATGAACGTTGTGACCAGAGCCACCATTAATACTGAAAAGAGCCTTGAGCTCGAACACTATTACTGAACCGAGTCTCGAGCTCGAGGGGAGTTAGTGCATCCTGCATGAGGGCTCTCCTACTCCCTAGACGCGTCCACTGAACACTATCACTGATTTAGCGCTCGGTCACAACACTGAAATAAACTGGAAAAGAGTCACATATGCATTGCATACAAATGTGATAACTGATTTGTAATAATTTCTGAGTTCTGTGATGGCATGAGAAATTGCAAACTGCTATATGATATTTTGAATGTTACTGTGATGTGCTGTACGCAATTTGCGTAATGAATGAATTGAGTGAACCATCGATGATGGTTTCTCATTGAGTTCGCAAACTCACCCAAAATTGCATCTATTTTTCAGGATTGATAGATTAGACTCCTAGCTCCAGAGATAGACTTTTCCTACCAGGTGAGCGCGTGGGCAAGAGAAGTGATGGCACACAGGTCGATCAGCTGGAATTGATTTTGAGGACGATATAGTATAGACTTTTGTACCAGTTTCCTTTTTTGGAGTATTGTATTTTAACTGTAAGGAACTGATAGACTTGTCTATGTTTCTGTTTGACATTATGAAATGAGAAAAGCATTATGGTTTTAAAATTTAGTGATTGTGATATTGCGGTTTTATTGTATTGATGCCATGTGGATTATAGAATTGTTCGAGCGTAGTGCACCCTTATTGCGGCATATGCGTCGGAATGACCCACGGGTGTCCTGGTGTGTACCCTGCGGTAAGAGGGTGCTACATTTAGGTGGTATCAGAGCATGATTTGGCATCTTTTGGGCATAGTGTATTTTTAGGCTTGAATTTCAGTGAAAAAGCAGAAATTGATTAAAATTCTTGTTTGATGTAGGTCATCTGTTCTTGGAGATTAAGTTGATCAACCAGCTGACCTAGGATCAATGGGAGCTAGTAGGGAATCCTCTATGCCTCATTCTGAGGAGTTGCCTTCTAGAGTTCCCGTGAGACGGGAGAGAAGGCATGACCGACTGCGCAAGCAGAGGGCTGTTGATTTCTATGGCAGCACAAACCCTGCTGAGGCTGAGGGATGGCTGGAGAGGACTGAGCGAGTTCTCGATCAGATGGACTGTGACTCTGATGAGCGTTTCGATTATGTGGAAGATTTTCCCAGGTAGTACCACCAGACCCTGTATTCTGACATGGGATGATTTTCTGAGAGCTTTCTGGGAAAATTATATGCCCAAGGTTTATTTAGAGATGAAGATGCAGGAGTTTTTGGAGTTGAGACAGGGTCAGATGACAGTGGCTGAGTACGAGGTGTGGTTCAATGAGCTGATGAGGTATGCTACTGTTCTGATTGCTACTGAGGCTAACAAGTGCCGGAGATTTGAGGGCGGATTCAATCTGGAGATCCGTACCAGGTTAGCCCGATCTGACATGGGCACTTTTATCGAGTTGAGGGCTGCTGCAGTGCAGATCGAGCAGTTTCTGAGACAAAGTCAGGGGTCCAGGGGTAAGAGGCCGAGTGATAGCCAGGGCATTGCTAGCAGATGGTTCAGTAAGCACCAGAGCAGGCCCTTTAGGTCCTCTAGAGGAGCTAGAAAGTCTGGATTTGGGCAGAGAGGTAGATTTGTATAGATTGGTAGTGGCAGTGATAGTGCCAGAGGTTCAGGGCAGTTTCCTCCTGTCTGTGAGCATTGTGAGAGGAGACACAGTGGAGAGTGTCGGTGGCTGACTGGAGCCTGTCTTAGGTGCGGCTCAATGGACCACCAAGTTAATAATTGCCCTGACACCTTGGGAGCTCAATCTACTATGACTGGGAGATCTGGCAGCAACACCACGATGCAGCAGAGCCGTGGAGGTGGATCTGGATGGAAGGGCCGAGGTTGAAGTCGAGGTCGAGGCCGAGCTGAGGGGTCCGTAGTGAGGATTGAGGGACTGAGCAGCAGAAAGCAGTCCCAGGCTAGAGTCTATGCCATGACTCGGCAGGAGGCTCAGGATTTCCCAGATGTTGTTGCGGGTATGCTTCTGATTTCTGGCTTTGAAGCATATGTATTGTTGGATCCTGGATCCACTCATTCATTTATTGCACCGCATATGGCATGTAGATTGCATGGGAATAGGGAGATGTTACAGCATGGGCTAGAGGTGAGTACACCTCTAGGTAGTATGACTGTATTAGGAGAGGTCTGCAAGGGGTGCCCGATTCAGATAGATCGAGCAGTATTGAGTGCAGACTTGATAGTGTTGCCCATGAGGGAGATAGATGTGATTTTGGGGATGGACTGGTTGACTGCGCATAGGGCCGTCATAGACTGTTATACCAAGGAGGTTGTATTAGAGTCTCCTGGTCAGCCCAGAGCTGTTTTTCAAGGAGTTAGTCAGGCAGTGCTGGCTATAATGATTTCCTTTCTGAGTGCCCTGAGGTTGTTGTAGGGTGGATGTGAGGCCTATCTGGCCCATGTTGTGGATACCAGAGTTTAGCAGAGGTTGCAAGATATTCCCGTGATCAGGGAATTTTCAGATGTGTTCCCCGATGAGTTACCAGGTTTACCGCCGGATCGGAGACGGAGTTTGTGATTGACCTCGTTCTAGGTACCACTCCTATATCTATACCTCCATATAGGATGGTACCGGTGGAACTGAGGGAGCTTAAGGCTCAGTTGCAGGAGCTTCTGGATAAGGGGTTCATTAGGCCCAGTGTTTCGCCATGGGGAGCTCCAGTGCTGTTTGTGAAGAAAAAAGATGAGACTCTGAGATTGTGCATCGACTATAGGCAGTTGAATCGGGTGATAGTGAAGAATAAGTATCCACTGCCTAGGATCGATGATTTATTTGATCAGTTACAGGGAGCTCAGGTGTTCACTATGTTGGACCTGCGATCGGGTTATTATTAGTTGAGGATTGCAGAGGCCGATGTGCCTAAGAGTGCCTTTAAGAGCAGGTATGGGCATTTTGAGTTCTTAGTGATGCCGTTTGGGTTGTCTAATGACCCGACAGCTTTCATGGCCTTGATGAATAAGGTTTTTCAGCCCTACCTGGATCAGTTTGTGATAGTATTCATTGATGATATTTTGGTGTATTCGAGGAGTAGACAGGTGATAGTATTTATTGATGATATTTTGGTGTATTTGAGGAGTAGACAGGAGCACGCTGAGCTTCTGAGGATTGTTCTGCAGGTCATGAGAGAGAGGCAGTTGTATGCCAAATTCACTAAATGTGAATTCTGGCTTGATGAGGTAGTGTTTCTAGGGCACATTATGACTGGTAAGAGTATTCAGGTGGATCCTCGCAAGGTCGAGGCAGTGCTGCATTGGGAGGCTCCTAGGAACGTGTCTAAGGTTCGGAGTTTCTTAGGATTGGTCGGATATTACTGGAGGTTTGTCGAGGGGTTCTCGCTGATCTCAGCCCCTCTGACAAAACTTCTGAGGAGGAATATGCCGTTCAGATGGACTGAGGAGTGCCAGAAGAGCTTTGAGGAGCTGAAACATCGGCTAACTACTGCACCGGTGTTAGGCATTCCATCTGGGACTGGAGGCTATGTGGTGTATAGCGATGCTTCGCATCAGGGACTGGGATGTGTATTGATGCAGCATGGCAGAGTGATAGCTTATGCCTCGAGACAGTTGAGGTCTCACGAGGTGAATTATCCAGCGCACGATTTGGAGTTAGCTGCAGTTGTATTTGCTCTGAAGATCTGGAGATATTATTTGTATGGTGAGACGTTCCAGATTTTCACTGATAATAAGAGTTTGAGGTACTTACTGAGTCAGAGAGAGCTTAATCTGAGACAGAGGAGATGGATAGAGTTACTTAAGGATTATGACTGCACTATTAAGTATCATCCAGGGAAGGCAAATGTGGTGGCAGATGCTGTGAGTAGGAGATCTCACATCGTCAAATTCCGATTGATTAGGAGATTGCTCGGTGCGATTGGATTGAGAGCTCTTAATGTGCAGATGGATTTGGATCAGGATGAAGCTCTGATTGCTACTCTGAGGCTTAGGCCGATGTTGCACGACAGGATCAGGAGAGTTCAGGACCAGGATCCTGAGTTGGTGAGACTGATGGAGAGAGCGAGATCTGATCGGAATTCCAATTTTGAGCTGAGAGATGGGACTTTATGGATGGGTTAGAGACTCTGCGTTCCTGATATAGATGATTTGAGGCGTGAGATTCTGGAGGAGGCGCATTTGGCTGCCTATGCTATGCATCCTGGTACTACCAAGATGTATAACATGCTTAAGTTGCATTTCTGGTGGCCAGGCATGAAGAGGCAGGTGGTAGAGTTTGTTTCTCGGTGTCTGACGTGCCAGCAGGTTAAGGCTAAGCACCAGGCTCCAGTAGGAAGGTTGCATTCGTTGCCCATTCCGGAGTGAAAATGGGAACAAATTACGATGGACTTTATTATGGGGTTGCCTAGGACACCGAGGCAGCATGATGCTATCTGAGTCATAGTGGACCGGTTGACCAAATTGGCTCACTTCTTGCCAGTGAGGGAGAGTAATACTCTCGATCAGTTGGCCCAGAAGTATGTGGCAGAAATTGTGCGACTGCATGGGGTCCCGTTGTCTATAGTCTTAGACAGGGATCCCAGATTTACTTCGAGGTTTTGGAAGAGCCTGCAGACTGCTATGGGTATTAGGCTGAATTTCAGTACAACATTTCATCCTCAGACAGATGGACAGAGTGAGAGGATGATTAAGACTGCTGAAGATATGCTTCAGACTTGTGTATTGGAGTTCAGAGGAGCATGGGATCAATATTTGGCCCTAATAGAGTTTGCATACAATAATCATTATCACAGCAGTATTGGGATGGCACCGTATGAGGCTTTGTATGGGCGACAGTGTCGATCGCCACTGTATTGGGATGAAGAGGGTATGAGGACGATTGAGGGTCCCGAGCTGATTTAGGATATTGTAGATAAGGTGAAACTGATTCGGAGTCGCATCAAGGCGTCTCAGGATAGACAGAAGAGTTATATGGATCAGCATCGGCGAGAGATGGAGTATGGTGTGGGAGACAGAGTGTTCCTCCGAGTGTCACCTTGGAGAGGAGTTCTAAGATTTAGCCGGTAGCGCAAGTTGAGCCCTCGGTATATTGTTCCATATGAAATCCTTGAGAGGATAGGACCTTTGGTTTATAGATTGGCTTTACCGAGTAAGATGTCCCAGTTGCACGACGTGTTTCATGTTAATATGCTCCGACGGTACCGATCAGACCCGACTCATGTGATTCCGGCTCAGGAGATTGAGGTGGCCAGTAATTTAAGTTATGTCAAGGAGCCGGTACAGATTGTGGGATCACGGGTCAAACAGTTAAGGAACAGGGTGATTCCATTGGTGAAAGTCCTTTGGAAGAACCACTCATCTGAAGAAGCAACTTGGGAGACTGAGGAGCTTATGAGGAGTCAGTATCCTCATCTATTCGATCGGACATGTATGAAATTTCAGGACGAAATTTTTATTAGGAGGGGAGAATTGTAACATCCCGTTACCGATGTGATGGGCATATTGGTAAATTGGGACGGGGTAGGATTTCATACTGCATATTATTGACTGAACATTCTTATGGCCTCTAATTATAGAGGAATGAGTTATTTGCACATGCATTTATAGGTACATGCATTCATGGTTTTTTCCGGCATTTAATTGTGAGCATGAATTGGTTTGCGAATTTTTGAGGTAATTATGTTTGATTGTGAATTATTAGGAATTATGGAATAATTGGATTTGTATAGTTGAATTGGAGTGTCTTAGGAGTGATTGTCAATTGATAGTGACCCATAGGAAATTTCTGGAAAATTCGGGAGAAAATGCCCAGACCAGAAATTTTTGAGTGACAGACCGATTGACCGTATGGTACCGAAATAACTGTCCAATGGTAATGGAAAATTTGATTTTTGCTGTTAGGAATAAAAACGTTGAGCCATTGGAATTTAGAGACTGAAACTAAAGGAATTTGAGGGTTTATGTCTTATGAGCTTTAGGTTAAAAATCAACCTTTATATATACCTTAGGTTTGAAAATTTCAGAAAAAAGTCATCTTCTTCTACGACAAAATTTCCTCTCTTTCCTTGTTGGTGATTTTTGTTCCTTCCTTCCCTTCTCGATCGTTGCTTGCTTTCTTCCTCCATGTGCAAAGCTTTGTTTGATGCTTAAAGAGGATGATATTCTGTATGGTTATAAGAGCTTACCGTGGGTGTTAGAGAAAGGGGAAAGAGTTGAAGGATTTTTTTAGAGTTTGAAGATTTGAGTTTCAATTGGTAAGTTTAATGGCTTTAATGTTGTTATTTATTGAATTGATGCATTTATGGTATTTATTGTGAAAGATTGGGTAGTTTAGAGTGAGTTAATACTGGGTATAGTAAGAGAAATGGTGAAAAATTCGATCGAAGAAGACGACGGAGTCCGCACGTCGTGACGTCTGAGAGCGGCCTCGTCGCGACGAGTAAATGAGTACTCACCGCGACGAGTGCACTCGTTGCGACGAGCAGGGTGAGACGTCGCGACAAGCGACCCTTTGTACGCCGCGACGAGGATCAAATTTCTATATGGAGGTGTTTTAATTATGGAGCATAACTTATAGTGTAGACCTCCAATTGAGGTGATTCTTGATTCGTTATGAACTAGAGAAAGAGGTCTACAATTGAGGAAATGAATGAAATTTAGAATTTAATTTTGTAACATCCCATTACTGTCAGTAAGGGTATTATGGTAATCTTGGGACCGGTGATAGTCAGCATCAGATTTACCGATCGAGCATGCTCTTGGCCTCTAATTATAGAGGAACAGTCTCTGCATATGCATAGTCATTTATTCATAGGTACATGCATTTATGATTTTCGGTATTTCATTGTGAATTGGAATTCTTGAATTGGTGGTATGTGAATTGATCGACTTATGAACCGACCGAATCGGAATATGATTAATTGAGAATTAGGGGTTATTGGGTCCAAATGACTGATTTAAAATAGTTTAAGTGTAATTGGAAATTAATAGTGGGTTATAGGAAATTTTGGGGAAATTCGGGAGAAAATGCCCAGACCGGAAATATTTGAGAGATCGACTGATTGATTAGTGTATAATCTTGAAAGAATGGTCCGATGGCAAAGGAAAAATTTAGAGTTATACTGTTAAGAAATAAATATGATGAGTTCTTGAAATTTAGAGACTGAAATTTGGACTGACTTGGAGACTTAGGTCTATAAATACTAGGTTTGAGGAATTTGGGGAAAAACACCTAAGGCAATTTCACGTTTCTCTTCTTCCCCCTACTGTGACTTGCGATTTCCTCCCATTGGTAAGGATTCCTCAATTAGCTTTATGGATTCTTTCCCTTGAGATGAGGTTAAGCGATTGGTCGTTATTGGTGAAGGTTAGAGGCTCGGGATTAGTGAATCGTTGAGCTTGAAGGATTTTAGGGTTTCGGAGGATTTTGAGGAATCCGTAGCTTGATCTGTGATTTGGTAAGTTTTAAGAGCTTTGATGTTGTTATGGATGATTCTTCTGTATTTATGGCATTTATTATATTTGATCGGGTAGTTGGGAGTGTTTATGGATGGGTTTTGTTATTGATGATTGCCGTAGGAGTGTATAGGTCGAAGTGTGGATTTGTGGAGGTAGATTATCGATTTGTTGATGGATAGAGTTATATGGATGATTGAATATGCTAAGGTTGCCGATGATGATATTGCTTGATTTATGTGTATTGAGTTCTTGGTGAGTTGCGAATCGAAATCTGGAATCTGGTGGTGTGTTTAAAAGCTATGTGTTGGGGAAGAAGGAGAGCCGTATGCGTAGTGGATTTAGGTTGGAGACGCTGCAACCGTGAGGAGCTTCGGCATGCAGACGAAGCGGTGAGGAGCTTCAGCATGCAGACGAAGCGATGAGGAGCTTCAGCATGCGAGAGCGGCGAGTAGCTTCAGCATCGCAGACAGCGATGAGAGCTTCAGCACGCGGACGAAAGCGATGAGGAGCTTCAGCATAACGAGCAGCGGTGAGGAGCTTCTGCATGCTGGCGAAGCCTTGAGGAGCTTCGGCATGCGGAGCAGCGGGAGTAGCTTCGGCATGCGGACGAAGCGATGAGGAGCTTCAGCATGCGGATTTAGCAAAGGAGTAGCTTCAGCATGCGGACGAAAGCAGTGAGGAGCTTCGGCATGCGGACGAAAGCGGTGAGGAGCTTCGGCATGCGAGCGAAGCGGTGAGTAGCTTCGGCATGCGAGCGAAGCGGATGAGTAACTTCGGCATGCGGACGAAGCAAAGGAGTAGCTTCGGCATGCGGGCGAAGCTGCGGGTAACCGGCATCTGAGCGAGCTGCGGATCGATCGATCATCAAAGCGACCGACCGACGAGTTGCGATCGTTCGGCTATCTGAGCGACCGAGCGGCGAGCTTTGGGAGTCGCTTCGCGCGAAGCGGCGATGGGCGGGCGGTCTGCGTAGCTCGTCCGATGAGCGGCGGTTTAAGCGTCGGGCTAGGGCTCACGTCGAGTCGACTGTGGCATGCGGGTGAACGCCAGCGCACCCATGGTCGCAACCTTTGCCTAGTCGTCCAAGAGGAGTGTTTGAGGCTTTTGGCATTGGGACTTAGGAAATTAACCGATTGAGGTGATTAAGGATTAGATTTGATTTAATTGGTCTTGAATTATAGAGATTGAGGTCAATTGTGATTCATAGTGTGACCTAAGTGTCACAAATTGAGACTATTGGAGTTTTAATTGGAGATTGCAATAGAGGTTTTGACCCAATGGATAGGAAATTGTTATAGGAAGTATGAATATAGGAAATAGGACTGGATCAATTATTGTCGAGCAATTGAGTAAGAAAGTGGAATTGGGCTTAAGGTATCGAAATTGGGATTTAGCAGGAAAATCGTGAACACGCATTGTACATCATTTGACTTTGAGACATATGCATTCTTGTCGTTTTATTGGGCAATTAGTAATGGGTTGTACTTCTTTGTTATAGTGGCGCCGTTGGATCATCGTTCCACGGACATTCTTTGGGACTTCGAGCAATAGCTCGGAGTTTCTGGTGAGTAACCTAGTTGGTTTCTCAAATTCTTGATTGTCTAAATGCTCACTGTATGAATTACTGAAATGAATGTGATTGAATTGTATGCTTTTACTGTACTGAACGGGACTGCTACATGACACTGAAAATTGCATGATTATTGAAATATACATGATCAAACTGTATGTTCTCACTGTATTGAACTGGACTACTGTATAACCACTGAAATGTATGAGTGGCTGATTATTCTTTGAAAAGAGTACGATTGAAGTGTGTGCGTTTACTATATTGAATTGGATTACTGAATGACACTGAGAACTGTAACACTGGGCTTTATAGCCATATACTGCATATTACTGAATCACTGAATAACTGAACACTGCATTGCACGCATCAATGCATGATCAGATAAAGGACGTGACCCAAGTTGCTAATATCACTGAAAAGAGCCAAGAGCTCATTCTTTGTCTTGACCAAGACTAGCCCGAGGGGAGAAATCTCGATCGTCCCGATCGATCATTCTCGATCTTGACCGCCTGACAGGGGAGAAATCACGACCGCCCCGATCCTTTATTCGTTATCTTGATCGGGCCCACCGAGGGGAGAAAATCACGACGCCCCATCGATCATTATTATTGTCTTGACCGCCTCGAGTCCGGGGATTTATCCTAAGCAATGTATCGACCGCCTGGCGAGGGGAGAAATCACGCGTCCCCCGATCACCGATCGAGCACTTGGGCACGACATCGAATAATCGGAAAAGAGTCTCATATGCATTGCATACTATATTGAATGTCTGAAATGACCGTATGATTCTTGTGAATGACCGTGATTGTCATCGCAAATTATTGTGAATGAATGGTGAATTGTGGCAATGGTGATTGTGTGTTGACATGATTTATTGTAAATTCTCGCATGATCTCGCGAACCGTGATGTAACATCTGTAAATCGTTATGTATGATTACCATAGGCATTAATAGACTCACGTGATCTGTGAGGCCATACCGTAATCTACGGTATGGTATATAATTGGTTATCCTTGTGAATTGTATATATATCAGAATCGTTTATCATCGTAACCGTTATATAGTGTTGTACAATGTTATACGATCATCGTTAATTGACTACTATGTCTTTGTGCTATACGCGATACTGGCGTAATGCATGATTTGAGTGAACCATCGATGATGGTTTCTCATTGAGTTCGCAAACTCACCCAACATTGCAACTATTTTTCGTGGATTGAAGAGTACCCGTCAGACGAGCGGGAGTATGTCTCACGCATTGAGTCGGAGACTAGGGTCGGGATCGCCAAGGCGTCGCATAAGTGTCTTTCAGAGTTGTGTGTGTAAATGAATAATTCGCGTTTTCTACTAAATTGAACTGCTATTTTATAGGGCCCCAGAGTGATAATTGTATAACTGAAATGTGATTCTTGAAATTGTGTCTTGAGTGAATGTATTCGTTTTAAGGGGACCCATTTGTTTATTGAATTGTGCATTTCGATTGATTCTAAAGCGTTAAATAAATTGTGTATTGAGTTTTCAGATTGAAATTGATCTTTGTAGCCTACCATTCTCGTGTGGCGTGGACTGGATATCACCCACGATATCGGGTTGGTCTGCGGGTTGAGGATGCTACATTTCAGGTATCGAGCCCGAAATGCGATTGTACATGGGCTTTCGAAATTGTCTTGAGTTATATGCATTAAAATAAATAAAGTCGTCATGGCAGAGACGGTGACAATCGATCCCGATCTAGCGTATGAGTCGATGCATGGCGTGTGTCGATCGATAAGCGGTCGAGATAGAGAGGAAATGATAAGGCGGTGAGAGTGTGATAAAAGGAAGTGGCGATCATCGAAGGATAAGAAAAAGTATATGGTCCGATCGACAAATGAACATTTAGTGTATCGATATTGATGGATATACGATGTTATGCAAAAAGAGAGTGGTCTTGAAATATGTGATATGAATATAGACTTGTGGATTGATAGAGGAAATAAAATATGATAGAAATGACCGGAGTTCCGGTGTGTAAAAGGGGATGAAATGAAATGTTACAATTGGGATTGATTACTGTGATAAGTGTTATAAATAATGATTTATGACTGAAGATCGATTACGTTAGTGAGAAATTTAGAATAATGGTAAATCTATGATGTTGATTTTTAAGTGTGAAAATTCAAGGGTATGATATAATAACGAAAATATTGAAAAGTAAGATAATGATACGGAGAAATGAAACAGATGTTCCGGTTTAATTGCTCTGATTATATGGATGTGTGATTGATCTATATGGGATATTGTGCATAGTTGGAATTGAGTTTCTAGGTATTGAGAATGACCGATAAGACATGTGACAACTGTGATGTTGAAGAATTTCATGAGTAAAATCGATGAATGAAAGTAAATGGTGATCAATGAAAGGACAATAGAGAGTTAAATCTAAAATGAAGGATTCTAATCTGAGTTGAGACTCAAGTGTCAGAGATAAAATCTATTATTGAGAAAATATGTATTATGCTAATGTAAGGGATCTGAATGTGTAATATGATTTTGCTCATTGAGGAGAATATTGATTCGCAAATAATTGAGTAAAACTGTTCGGAAAGTGATGAATGTTTATTCAACCCAGGGAGTGATTTATAGCGGCTTATGTGGAGAAATTGGTGTAAAGGAACATGTGTCGGAATATATGTATTCGGAATTATTGAGAATTAACTGAGTGCTGGATCTATCCAGAAATGACAAAATGTTTGAGGAAATGTGTGAAAAGTATGACTGATGATTGTGGAAGAGACATTTGGAGAACTGTTCAGCTTAAGTGTTAATTATATTGTTTTAAATTGGTGATGTGGCAATATATAGTGAAATGTCCCAGTAAAGGTTATGAGGTAATTAGTTACTATAGTGCAATGTGATTAAACGTATCTAGGGACAAGGATAACGTTGTATACTGTACTGTGATCAATTTTCTGAAATTGTGGCGCCTTAAAAAAAAAGTGTGGGGGCATTAACTGTATAGAAAGGTTATGGATATATCCATGGATATGCAAATCAATGATGATCGGGATACTTTGGGAATTTGAATGATTTGTAAAAGAGATTAAATGGATTGAGCAGAAATTCAATAGCGTATAAGAGTGTTACTGTTGATGGATAATTGTCAAACTGGTAAAAAGAAAGTAATATGAGTTATCGGAATTTCAAATAAATTGTGTATAAAAAGGTACTGGCAAAACAATCGGTGATTCAGAAAACTGCCAACTGTATTGGGAAATTCAAATGGGAGTCAACTTATGAGAAAATGATATTTATGACTGTATTGTGGAGTGTGTGTTTTACCCAATCAAAGAGGCATTAGAGAATTTTAAGGAATCGATGAAGTGTTGTGTTTCAACAAGAGTGTCTTGAAGAGAAATCAAAGGTCTAGAGTGAGAAATTGAATAGTAAATTGTGGGAATGATTAATGAATGTATTCGCCGAGGCAATCGTGAGGTGATATCCTTGGAGTCCGTTGTGATTGTTTGAACATAGTCAAAGACTATAATTGAATTGAGTAAATGATGACGATGGCGTGAATCAGTAATAGGGTTGAGTGATCCAGTCATGACTATGAGTCGAATCGTTAAGAAACTAAAATCGTTATTAAATGGCCTCTGCGTGACCATCATGAAACTAGATTGGTAGAGTGGTTTAAAACCTAAAGATGGTCCTGACTGATAAAATGTTTTATGAATTGGATTGGGAAACAGAGTTATGGAATGATAAATGTGTTTCTGGTACTAAATGTTGGAATTTGCGAATACTGATAAGAATATGAGTGAGAATCAGAATAGAGAAGAGTGGATCAATTCTCCTGTCCTCTTGATTCGCTGTATATGAAATTTCGAGGAAGAAATTTTTATAAGGAGGGGTGAATTGTAACATCCATTTCTTGTCGATAAAGTGGTATTATGGTATCTTGGGATGACAGATCAGATCATCTTTACCGATCGTGAGCATGCTCTTGGCCTCTAATTATAGAGGCACAGTTCATCTGATATGCATAGTCATTTATTCATAGTGTACATGCATTTATGATTTTTGGTATTTCATTGTGAATTGGAATTTCTTGAATTGACCGGTATGTGAATTGATCGACTTGTGGAACTGATCGAAGTGGAATATGATTAATTGAGAATTAGGGTTATTGGGTCCAAATGAGTGATTTAAAATAGTTTAAGTGTAATTGGAAATTAATAGTGGGTTATAGGAAATTTTGGGAAATTAGGAGAAAATGCCTGCATAGAAAATATTTGAGAGACCAGATCGATCGTTGTATAATCTTGAAAGAATGGTCCGATGGCAATGGAAAAATTTAGAGTTATACTGTTAAGAAATAAATATGATGAGTTCTTGAAATTTAGAGACTGAAATTTGGACTGACTTGGAGACTTAGGTCTATAAATACTAGGTTTGAGGAATTTGGGGAAAAACACCTAAGGCAATTTCACGTTTCTCTTCTTCCCCCTACTGTGACTTGCGATTTCCTCCCATTGGTAAGGATTCCTCGATTTTCTTTATGGATTCTTTCCCTTGAGATGAGGTTAACTGATTGACTGTTATTGGTGAAGGTTAGAGGCTCTGGGATTAGTGAATCGTTGAGCTTGAAGGATTTTAGGGTTTCGGAGGATTTTGAGGAATCCGTAGCTTGATCTGTGATTTGGTAAGTTTTAAGAGCTTTGATGTTGTTATGGATGATTCTTACTGTATTTATGGCATTTATTATATTTGATCGGGTAGTTGGGAGTGTTTATGGATGGGTTTTGTTATTGATGATTGCCGTAGGAGTGTATAGGGTCGAAGTGTGGATTTGTGGAGGTAGATTATCGATTTGTTGATGGATAGAGTTATATGGATGATTGAATATGCTAAGGTTGCCGATGATGATATTGCTTGATTTATGTGTATTGAGTTACTGGTGAGTTGCGAGAATCGAAATGGAATCTGGGCGGTGTGTTTAAAAGCTATGTGTTAGGGAAGAAGGAGAGTATGCGTAGTAGATTTAGGTTGGAGACCTTGCAACCGTGAGGAGCTCGGCATGCGCGACGAAAGCGATGAGGAGCTTCGGCATGCGGACGAAGGTGAGGAGCTTCGGCATGCGGACGAGCGATGAGAGCTTCGGCATGCGGACGAAGCCGTGAGGAGCTTCAGCATGCGGACGAAGCGATGAAGTAGCTTCGGCATGCAGACGAAGCGATGAGGAGCTTCGCATGCGGGCAGCGGTGAGTAGCTTCGGCATGCGACGAAGCGATGAGGAGCTTCGGCATGCGGGAAAGAAGTGAGGAGCTCGGCATGCGGACGAAGCGGTGAGTAGCTTCAGCATGCGAGAGCAAAGGAGTAGCTTCAAGCATGCGGACGAGCGATAAGTAGCTTCGGCATGCGGGCGAATCTGCGGGTAACTGGCATCTGAGCAGCTGCGGATCGTCGATCATCCGGCGACCGACCGACGAAGCGAGTTGCGTATCGTTCGGCTATGCGAGCCACCGAGCGGCGAGCTTTGGGAGTCGCCGCACGCGGGCGCAGCAAGCGATGGGCGGGCGGTCTGCGTAGCTTGTCGATGAGCGAGCGGTTTAAGCGTGCGGGCTAGGGCTCACGCCCCGTCGACTGTGGCACGCGGGTGAACGCCCAGCGCACTCCATGGTCGCAACCTTTGCCCTAGTCATCCAAGAGGAGTGTTTGAGGCTTTTGGCATTGGGACTTAGGAAATTAACCGATTGAGGTGATTAAGGATTAGATTTGATTTTATTGGGACTGAATTATAGAGATTGAGGTCAATTGTGATTCATAGTGTGACCTAAGTGTCACAAATTGAGACTATTGGAGTTTTAATTGGAGATTGCAATAGAGGTTTTGACCTAATGGATAGGAAATTGTTATAGGAAGTATGAATATAGGAAATAGGACTGGATCAATTATTGTCGAGCAATTGAGTAAGAAAGTGGAATTGGGCTTAAGGTATCGAAATTGGGATTTAGCACCGGAAAATCGTGAACACGCATTGTACATCATTTGCACTGAGACATATGCATTACTGTACTGTTTTATTGGGCAATTAGTAATGGGTTGTACTTTACTGTTATAGTGGCGCCGTTGGATCATCGTTCCACGGACATTCTTTGGGACTTCTGCAATAGCTCGGAAGTTACAGGTGAGTAACCTAGTTGGTTTCTCAAATTCTTGATTGTCTAAATGCTCACTGTATGAATTACTGAAATGAATGTGATTGAATTGTATGCTTTTACTGTACTGAACGGGACTGCTACATGACACTGAAAATTGCATGATTATTGAAATATACATGATCAAACTGTATGTTCTCACTGTATTGAACTGGACTACTGTATAACCACTGAAATGTATGAGTGAACTGTATTATTACTGAAAAGAGTACGATTGAAGTGTGTGCGTTTACTATATTGAATTGGATTCTTGAATGACACCGAGAAGCTGTAACATCGGGCTTTATAGCCATATCTCGCATATGTTATGAATCATGAATAATGAACTTCGCATTGCACGATCAATGCGTGATCGATAAAGGACGTGACCCAGTTGCTAATATCACCGAAAAGAGCCAAGAGCTCATTATTTGTCTCGACCGCCCAGGCGAGGAGAGAAATCACGCGCGTCCCCATCGATCCATTATTATTGTCTTGACCGGGCCCACCCGAGGGGAGAAAATCGACGGCCCCATCGATCCGTTATCAGATCGATCGCCCGGCCAGGGAGAAATCACAGCGCCCCATCGATCCTTTATTGATCGATCGACCTCGAGTCCGAGGGATTTATCCCTAAGCAATGTCTTGACCGCCTAGCTCGAGGGAGAAATCACGACGCGTCCGATCGATCACCGAGCACTTGGGCACGACCTTTGAATAATGGAAAAGAGTCTCATATGCATTGCATACTATATTGAATGTCCGAAATGACCGTATGATTACCGTGAATGACCGTGATTGTTCTCGCAAATTATTGTGAATGAATGGTGAATTGTGGCAATGGTCGATTTGCGTGTTGACATGATTTATGTAAATTCTTTGCATGATCTGCGAACCGTGATGTAACATGTAAATCGTTATGTATGATTACCATAGATCGTTAATAGACTCGTGAATGTGAGGCCATACCGTAATCTACGGTATGGTGCGTAATTGGTTATCACCGTGAATTGTATATATATCAGAATTATTTATCATCGTAAATCGCTGTTATATAGTGTTGTACAATGTTATACGACATCGTTAATTGACTACTCTTGTCTTTGTGCTATACGCGATCGCGTAATGCATGATTTGAGTGAACCATCGATGATGGTTTCTCATTGAGTTCGCAAACTCACCCAACATTGCAACTATTTTTCGTGGATTGAAGAGTACCCGTCCGATTTAACGGGAGTATGTCTTTGCATTGGAGTCGGAGACTAGGGTGAGGATCGATTAGGCGTCTGCATAAGTGTCTTTCCGAGTTGTGTGTGTAAATGAATAATTCGCGTTTTCTACTAAATTGAACTGCTATTTTATAGGGCCCCAGAGTGATAATTGTATAAGCGAAATGTGATTCTTGAAATTGTGTCTTGAGTGAATGTATTCGTTTTAAAGGGACCCATTTGCTTATTGAATTGTGCATTTCGATTGATTCTAAAGCGTTAAATAAATTGTGTATTGAGTTTTGTCTTTGAAATTGACCTTGTAGCCTACCATTCTCGTGTGGCGTGGACTCGGATATCACCCACGATATCGGGTTCGGGTCCTGCGGGGTTGGGATGCTACAAATTTAGTATGGTCTCAATCATAGAGAAAAAGTCGATTATAGTTCCTTTTGCAACCTAAGAATTGTACTATGATAGTTGGAGTATAAATTGGGGTCTTCAATGGATGATTTTGACCCAATGAACAGGTTTTTTTGGGAATTACTATAGGATGTATGATATGATGGATTGAACTGAATTTTAGAAATGAAATAAATTGTTATTGATCAATTGAGTGAAGAGTTAGATTTGGGCATAAAATAGCGAAATTGGGGCTATAGCGCCGAAAAATCATGAATATGCATCGTACATATTTTCATTAAGACATATGCATCATTGAATTGTTTTGACTGAGCATCTAGTAATGGGAAATTATTTAACTGTTATAGAGGCATCGTTGGATCATCATTCCACGGATATTCTTTGGGACTTAAAGCGTAGCTCGAGTTCTGGTGAGTAACCTAGTTGGTTCCTCAATTTCGATTGTTAAATGCTCTGTGTGAACTGTTTGCAAATGTGAATTGTATGATTACGGAATGGTTAGGATTGAAATGCATGCTTCGATAAATTGGAATTGATCGCACGTGCTTTTTGAGAAATTGTGATAAATGGGCTTTTACGGACCATATGATATGAATTATTGAGCATTTGCATTTCATGCATAAATGCATGAACAGATAATGAACGTTGTGACCAGAGCCACCACTAATATTGAAAAGAGCCTTGAGCTCGAACACTGTTACTGAACCGAGCCTCAAGCTCGAGGGGAGTTAGTGCATCCTGCATGAGGCTCTCTACTCCCTAGACGCGTCCATCTAACACTGTCATTGATTTAGCGCTCGGTCACAATCATGAAATAAAGCTGGAAAAGAGTCACATATGCATTGCATACAAATGTGATAAGCGATTTGTAATAATTTCGGGTTCGTGATGGCATGAAATTGCAAACCGCTATATGATATTTTGAATATTCTTGTGATGTCTTTGACGTAATTTGCGTAATGCATGAATTGAGTGAACCATCGATGATGGTTTCTCATTGAGTTTGGAAACTCACCCAAAATTGCATCTATTTTTCAGGACTGATAGATTAGACTCCTAGCTCTAGAGATAGACTTTTCCTACCATGTGAGCTCGTGGGCAAGAGAAGTGATGGCACACAGGTCGGTCAGCTGGGGTTAATTTTGAGGACGACGTAGTATAGACTTTTGTATCAGTTTCCTTTTTTGGAGTATTGTATTTTAACTGTAGGGAACTGATAGACTTGTCTATATTTCTGTTTGACGTTATGAAATGAGAAAAGCATTATTGTTTTAAAATTTAGTGATTGTGATATTGCGGTTTTATTGTATTGATGCCATGTGGATTATAGAATTGTTCGAGCGTAGTGCACCCTTATTGCGGGATATATGTCGGAACGATCCATGGGCGTCCCGGTGCGTACCCTGCGGTAAGGGGGTGTTACAACTATTCTCTAACAATTGTCTAGCATTCACATTTACAAAATTAGATCATATCATAAGCAATCTTTAATTGTTCATATTAAAGAGCAATCCAAACATTATGTGTCTTAAAACAAAATATGATTCATCAATACAGAACAAAACATTTAAATATTAGAACAGAATGTACAAGTATCAGAACATGATATAATACTTTCAGATCAAAATATAACTTGTATCAAATCAGGATATGTCTTTTATCAAATCAAATCTTATCTTGTTTCAGAACAGAACTCAAAATCTCAGAACAGGATATCATTGTGTCATTTTAGAAAATAGCTTGTAATAGATTAGACTTGTTTATGTCAGAACATAATTTAGCTTACATCAGAGCGAATCACATATCAAAACACAAACATATTAGCTTACTAGTCATTTTTACAGAAGTGGGTAACGGGACCATAATAGAAGATACCGTGATTGATATCACATAACAAAAGAGACTTATGTCTCAAAATCAAGGGACACTGTAGTGTCGATAATCAGGAGACACCGTAGTGTCAATAATCAGGGGACACCTTAGTGTCAAGTTACAGGAGAAATTGCAAACCCTTTTAGGCATGCCTGTTTACCCACAACTAGGACTTGACATTTTTAAAATGAAACATTTTACATTTTAGAAACACTTGATAATGAAATAATGCATAAGGACGAATTTATCTTCTTATGCTCAAATTGAACATATTTATTCACACTTGAACAAACTCATTATGCCTTTTGAATTTAAACATTTGCATCAATGTAACAATGAGACATTAGGTAATAACATTTTATGTGTACTCACCTAAGTTCTCAATTCACAAACATTCATGAATAACACATCACTTATATCATTTAAATCATATTTGTGTTCATAAGTCTACTTCATTTCTTTAATAATTTATAAATTCCAAATTGGATACTTGTAATTAAAATAACACCTTCCATAAGTTATTACCTCAATTGAAAATCCAAAACCTATTCAACGTTTAACCAATTAGTCTAAAACTAGGTTCATTATAAACCCTAATCAACTTTAATTATACCAATGTAATGTATATTATCCTACTATGGTTCAACATTTACATAAAACAAAGATTACCATATGTATCCCACGATTGTGACAGAAGCTAATGCATCTGCCCATGATCGTGGGATAAGTAGGCTTTAGGTACTTAAGTCTGCAAAAGGCTTTGGCTACCTAAGTCAAGCTTTTTGCAAGCTTTTCTAGAATCTCGAAGTAAATCAAGGATCATGATCATAAATAATAGACAATGGTATTCCATACAATCTCACTATCTCATTCACATATATATCTGCAAGCCTATCTAATGAATAATCATGACGAACAGGCAGAAAAAAAATAGACTTGGTGAACTTATCCACAATCACCCATACAACATCATACTTCATTTAAATGAGAGGAAATCTAGTGACAAAATCCATGATAATGTTATCCCATTTCTATTGTGGAATCGAAATAGCATGTAACAAACTAGATGAAACCTGATGCTCAGCTTTAACTTGTTGACATGTCAAACATTTGGATACATAATCCACATCATGTGTCATACCTAACCACCAGTAATGTTGCTTCAAATTTTGATACATCTTATTTTCACTAGGACGTATAGTAAAGATAGTATTTTGGGCTTCAAATAATAACTTTCTTTTTAGTTCATCACTATCTGGTACATATAATCGATCTTTATAATACAGATCACCATCTTCTTTTATAGAAAAGTTAGGTTGTTTGCCTTCCTAAGTTGCCAAGATAAGTTGTTGCAACTTATCATCAACTTTTTGAGCATCATAAATCTCTTGTCTCAAAGTAAACCTAGCTTTTAACTAAACTATTAAAGCCCCATCAGATGCAAGTCACTATTCAACTTATTGCACTAACAATGTCGAAATAGTCTTTTAACTTAAGACATCAACCATAAAATTAGCCTTACCAGGATGATATTCCACAATGCAATCATAATCTTTTAACAATTCCAACCAATATCATTGTCTCAGGTTAAGTTCTTTTTGCGTAAGTAGGTACTTCAAACTTTTATGATCAGTGAAAATCCTACACTTTTCATTATACAAGTAGTGTCGCCAAATCTTCAAAGCAAACACTACTTGTAGCACCCCCTTACCGTAGGATATACACCGGAACACTCGTAGGTCACTCCGATACATATCCTACAATAAGGGAGAACTACGAACAGTTACTATATTACTCTCATGGCATCATAATCATAAAACCATAACATAAATTCACTAAACTTGAAACCAAACTGATGTATCATGTCATTTCATCAAAAGCAGAAATTTACATATCTATCAGTTTTCTACTGTCTATACATTACTCCAAAAGAAGGCTAAAATAAGAGCCTAACTAGGTCATCCCCCAAAAATCCCAGCTGACCGACCTGTGTGTCATGACTTCTCTTGCCAACACGATCTACACGGTAGGAAAAGTCTCTCTCTAGAGCTAAGAGTCTACTCTCTCGATCCTGAAAAATAAGTTACAATTTTGGGTGAGTTTGCGAACTCAATGAGAAACCATCATCGATGGTTCACTCAATTCATGCATTACGCAAGCAGTTCACAGCTTATAATACAATAGCATAATCAGAAATAGCACAAAGCAGTTATCGCATAAGTATAAGCATTTAACTTTTTCCAAAATCACAATTCAATCAAATGCATATGAAATGAGTACATAACATTTTTCCCATTTTATTTCGATATTGTGACCGAGCGCCTAAACTGTCCCAATATGGACGCATTAATCGGTGAGCCTGAGGCTCTGAACTGTCCCATCTTGGGCACATTAGACATTGAGCTTATAGCTCTAAATTGTCCCATTACGGGCACATTAAACATTGAGCTTGTAGCTCTGAACTGTCCCATTACGGGCATATTAAACATTGAGCTTATAGCTTTGAACTGTCTCATTACGGGCACATTAAACATTGAGCTTGTAGCTCTGAACTATCCCATTATGGGCACATTAAACATTGAGCTTGTAGCTCTGAACTGTCCCATTACGGGTACATTAAACATTGACCTTGTAGCTTTGAATGGATGCTCTGTTCATAACTTCATGCATGGAATACATAGGTTGCAATTAAGCAATATCACATTTCAATTAACCCAATTTATCGCATTCAATCAAGTAGGACACAATTATTCACATTAAAAGCACGAAGGCATCACATTATCAGATAGATAACACTTATACATCATAACTCCCAATCCCTCGGACCTTCGGTCCGGAATTTCAGTCATAAATAATTCACACATGCCCACCATTATTCTCCACATAATTCTAAGTGTAGAACTTTAAACAATAAAGGATTGAGGAACCATCTAGGTTACTCACCTATAACTTCCGAGCTACTGCCTGGAAGTCCCAGCAACGTCCATTGAATGATGTTCCAACTGTGTCTCTATAACAGTCAAATGATCACACATTACGAAATGCACATTCAGAAAGATTCAATAATGCACATGTCGCAGGTAAAAGGTATACAATGCATGTTCGTGACATTCTCGACACTAATCCACAATTTCCCTTTTTCCTATGACAAAACCTAACTTTTCACCCAATTGTCCAAATATGACCAATATGCTATTAGTAGAAGATCATGGAAACTCCACAAGTTTCATTCCAAAACTCTGTCCAATTTACCATATCATACAACACTAAACATTCTCAAGAAAAACCTCAAAACCAATGTCATTTCGAATTAAATCAAATTCACCCATTGTACTAAGTTTCTAAAAACCCCCAAAAGCATTGAACTTGTTTCAGAAGCCCCAAAGTTATACTCCAAATCTCATGAAACTATCCTTAGTTTGAAATAGAAATCTATACTCAACTTTCATTCAAAATTTGAGATCTTAAACACCTGAATTCAAACTTTCTTTCTTAACATCAATTGTAGACTTCTATCTCTAGTTTATAAAGAATTAAAAATCACTTCATTTGGAGGTCTACATCATCAGTTATGTCCGAAATATCCAAAACATATCAGTTCAGAAAAATAGGGCTCGCCGCGGCGACATGAAGCAGCTTGCCGCGGCGTAGCATGCTGGAGCTCGTCGGTGCGAGGGCCCTTGCACACGCCACGGTGAGAACATTATTTCTCGCCACATGCGGTCCAAACCCTTTCTTCCCCGACATTTTTTTTCATCATCTCTCTTCTAAATTTCAATCAAAACTCATCTTAAACTTCCACAAGATTTCACAATTAACACCATAAATGCTTTTAACTACTAAATGAAGAACATAAAGTAAATTCCTTACCTAAACAAGTTTTCAACTATTCAAAACTCTAAAACTTCTCTAACTCTTCCCACTCACCAACACCTACGGCCCTCTCTTCTCCTCTCACAAATCATCATCACCTCAAGGGCTTAGGCTAGTCTTTGCACATGGAAGAAGGAGTAAGCAAGTAAACAAGAAAAGTCTTATAGAGTGGATGGATTAAGATCTAAACGAAGGAAGAATAAGACATGCCCTAGGGTGGAGGAAATAATTTACTGCCAAAGTGATTTTGGTAACTTTCAAAGGGAAATGTCGAAAACTTAAGGCATTTGGCACTTGGTAGATTAATAATCTAAACACTTGCCACATGTCTCTTTCTAAGGTTCTTTCTCTTTCCCACTTAATTCTAGTCCAATTTATCCCCAAATTCCAATGGTTCACTATTTTAATTCCTAAAATCATATATCTAATTTTTCTATTTCCATTGGACAGTTATTCTGGTACTATAAAGTCAATCAGTCCATCACTTAGAAAATTTTCCGGTCCGGACATTTTCTCCCAAAATTTCAAAAAATTTTCTAAGAATCGCTAACAATTGAAAAACAACAATAAAGCACTCAAATTTCAAGTTCCCACTCACAATTATCCCATAATTCACAAAACAAATCATATTTAAACATAGATGCCGGGAAATGTCATGAATGCATATACTAATATGTGCATGTGCAAAATGTATAATTCCTCTATATTTAGAGGCCAAATGTATAAGCATATTTCCTCTATATGTAGAGGCCAAATGTATGAGCATATCGAAATATGTTTCTAACTCCTAGCCCGTCCCAAATGACCAAATTATCCTTTGCATCGGTGATGGGATGTTACACCACTACTATAAGCTTAAGATCATATATAGGGTAGTTCTGTTTGTATGAGTTTAGTTTCCTAGAGGTATATGCAACTACCTTTCTAGATAAAACCGTTTCTAGATGCATCACTAAACATAACATATTCCTTACAAGAAGTGGGTTGAGTCAATATAGGAGCTTTAATAAGCATTATTTTTAATTGATCAAAACTTGTTTAACATCTAGTAGATCATTCATACTTCACTCCTCTTTATGGCAATTTAGTTAAAGGGGAAGCTATCACCGAGAACCCCTTCACAAATTGATAATAGTAACCCGTCAATCCGAGAAAACTTCTCACTTCTATCACATTTCAAGGTAGCTTCCAATTAATAATTGCTTCAATCTTAATAGGATCAACTCTAATCCCTTGAGAAGGGACAACATGTTCTAGAAAAGATACTTCCTGAATCCAGAAATCAAACTTGTTTAGCTTAGCATGCAAGTGTTTTTCCTACAAGGTTTGTAGCACAATCCGGATATGTTAAACCTAATCATGTTTATTCTTGGAATAGACTAGGATATCATTTATGAAAACCATAACAAACAATTCTAAGTAGAGTCTGAATACTCTATTCACCAAATTTATGAATGCCGCTGGAGCATTAGGTATCCCAAATGGCATTACCAAAAATTTATAATGTCCATAACGGGTCCTAAATGCAGTCTTTAGAACTTCCACATGCTTTACCCAAAGTTTAGAATACCTTGATCACAGATCTATCTTGGAAAATACCCCTACACCTTTGAGTTGATCAAACAGATCTTCTATCCTTGTTAACTGATAATTATTCTTCACTGTGACTCTGTTCAATTGCTTGTAATCAATGCACATCCGAAGAGTACCATCTTTCTTCTTAACAAATAGAACCAGAGCTCCATAGGGTGAGACATTGGATCGGATGAACCCATTATTTAGTAGCTTCTGCAATTGAACCTTCAACTCCTTCAATTAAGTAATAGCCATCTTATATAGTGCTCTAGATATAGGAGCAGTGCTAGGCATAATTTCAATAGATAATTCCACTTCCTTTTCAGGAGGAAGTTCGGGTAATTCTTTAGGAAACACATCTAGAAATTCGCTTACCACTATAATATCTTATAGTTTAACACTTTCCTTCTTAGAATCAATTACAAAAGCCAGATTAGTTTCACACCCCAAGGGCCTTCAAGCTTGCATAGCTGATATCATACTAGCTAGAGAACTAGTGCAGATACCATACAATATCATTTCAGATTGATCACATTTCCTAAGCACAACTATCTTAGAACTACAGTCAACCACTGCCTAATGCTTGGATAACCAGTCCATACCCAAAATCAAATCAAATTCATAGAAAGGCAATTCAATTAGATTCGCTACATATTCACTTACTTGGATCATAACAGGACAATTTCTGTAAACTTGATTAACCAAATACTACTACCCAGAGTACTGGTTATATGAATGCCATAGTCTAACTGATCTACAGACATCTTTTTATAAAAAATTTCTCCAACACAGATATAGGAATAAGTGGATCTAGGATCAATCAAAGCATGCATTTCAGAATTAAAGAGAGAAACAGTACCTACAATGACCTTAAATGCGTCCTGATCCTCGTAAGCTTTTAAAGTATAAGCTCGAGCCGAAGCAAAAGGCACAATAGGTTGATCAACAATCTCTAAAAGAGTACTCAAACTAGGTATGATCTGACTAGATCCTCCACGACCTCTATCGCATCCTATATTTCCAGTAGATGCATGAGAAACCGTTTCCTCTCTACTAGCTTGTGATATCTGAGGCTTTCTTATAGGACAATTGGCTATTAAATACTCAGTGTTACCACATCAAAAAAATACACCCGTAGCCCTCCTACATGTAACCTAATGATGTCTGGAGCAATGAGGGCACTCCGAGGCACCAAAATGTCAGTCCACAGAAGAACCTTTACTAGAATCATCCAATAAGGGAAAGTTTTATTGCTTTCCCCTAGCTGTAGATCTTTGAATGAATTCAAGTGCAGTGGAAGCACACCTTCACAACTTCTCTTACTTGAGAACTGACCTCCTCTTGCAAAACTCCTTTGTTGAACCCTTTCTCTTCTAACCATCTCTTGCTTCTCTATTTTCATAGTAGCTTGTACCAACTGATAGTAACTCACTTGCTGCATAAAGTTAAATGCTGCAATATGTTCTTTGATAGAATCATTTAGACCATCTTCAAACTGATGACACCAAAACTCCTCAGCAAAAACAAATTTAGGGTTATAGTTGCTGAGTAGATTGAATTCTCTATCGTACTCAACAACAGATAGGCTTCTCTGCTTCAGGTTCAAAAACTACTTCCACTTTTCCTTTTTATAGGCTTCCAAAACATACTTAACTTTAAAGTCTTGGGAGTCAGAGGCTCAGGTAGCTAAGGATCCCCTCCCTGAAAAAAAAAAAGACAGCATAATGCAACATCTGATTTGATGGGCATCTATTTTCATCTAACACCCTTTTCACTTTCTCTAACCAGAATTTAGCTCTCTTTTAGATTCTTACATCAATGTTCCAGTAAATTCTACAACTCTATACTTTTGCAATTGATCAATCGAAGCTTTAGGTGCAGTTATATAGTGTAACAAAGTCGTCATGTCTTGCGATAACTTAACTAAAGCTTCCCCCTGAGTTGGAGGTGGAGGAGGAGGAGGAGGTGGGACTTTAGCCTCATTCCAATTTACCACAGAGGGGCCCAAAATATATGGATGAGATTGCTTAGGATTATTACTCTCAGCAACCTTGTTAACGACCTCATGAGATCTTTCCATACTCAAATCTAAAACCAATCATGGGACAACCTGCATTAGGCCAAACACAGCTCTTATATTCAAGTAAAAGCAATATTTAAGTGCTGATTAATCCAGAATCACCTAAACGATGCTCTGATACCAAACAATGTAACACTTACATACCCACTAAGAGGATGTATAGGTGCCGCACAAAACATAACTAAACAATCCATAGCATTCCAAGTTTTTCAAGAAACTTATGCAAACATATACTACATTTCATTTGTGCTTAACAACAGTTAACCTTATAAATATTATATAAATATCATATACATGCTTTAAAAATATAGATCCAACTTGTGTTATGGTTATTATAAAATACATACACAAAATACAAAAGGGTCTCATCATAATGAGTACAACCCAAAAACGAATTGAACATTTCCAAAACAAAAAACCTTCTTCTTGGCCATTGCAGTTGTCTTTGTTCCAGTCTTGAAACCTTCTTATTAGAACCTAGATGGAGGCAAAACCACTATCCTAAGCATATAACTTAGTGGGGAACATCTAAATAAGATATAATCTGGTAGCTGTCTCTAACAGCCGTCTAGCTAACAGTCATGTAGCATTCACATGTATAGAATCAAATCATATCACAATCAATCTTTAATTGTTAATATTAAAGAGTAATCCAAATATTATATGTCTCAAAACAAAATATGATTCATCAATATAGAACAGGACATTTAAATATCATAATAGAATGTACAATTATTAGAATAAGATATATTAGATCAGAATATAACTTATATCATATCAGGATATGTCTTATATCAAATAAGAACTTATCTTGTTTCATAATAGAACTCAAAATCTTAGAATAGGATATCATGTTTCATATTAAAACATAACTTATAACATGTTAGACTTATTTATGTTAGAATAGAATTTAGCTTGCATCAGAGCGGACCATATATCAGAACACAAATAGATTAGCCTACTAGTCCTCTTTACAAAGGTGGGTAATAGGATCAGAACAGAAGATACCATGATTGGTATCAAAGAATAGAAGAGACTTAAGTCTCAAAATTAGGGGACATCGAAGTGTTGATAATCAGGAGACACCATAGTGTTAACAATCAGGGGACACTATAGTGTCAATAATCAGGCGACACCTTAGTGTCAAGTTACAAGAGCAGTTATAGACCCTTCTAGGCATGCCTATTTACCCACAACTAAGGCTTGGTAGTTTTAAGTTTACATTTTAGAATCACTTGTCAATGAAATAATGCATAAGTATGAATTTATCTTCTTATGCTCAAACTGAATATAATTATTCACACTTGAGCAAACTCATTATGCCTTGTGAATCTGAGCATTTGCATCAATATACAAATCAGACATTAAATAATTACATTTTACATGTACTCACTTAAGTTCCTAATTCACAAACATTTATAACTAACACATAACTTATATAATTTAAATCACATTTTTGTTCATAAGTATACTTCATTTCTTTAATAACTTATAAATTCCAAATTAGATACTCGTAATTAAAATAACACCTTCCATAAGTTATTACCTCAATTGAAAATCTAAAACCTATTAAACCTTTAACCAATTAATCTAATTTCAAACTAGGTTCATTACAAACCTTAATCAACTTCAATTATACCAATGTAAGGTATGTTATCGTACTATGGTTCAACAATTACATAAAACAAAGATTACCATGTTAAGGCCTTGCCCACGATCATGGGGTACATTCCCATGATCGTGACAGAAGCTAATGCACCTGCCTATGATCATAGGATGAGTGCCATGATCATGGACTACCCATTTTCCTAAAAATTCCAGATCCAAACACCTTCTTCCAAATTTCAAAACACCAACATGATGATCCCTAAATCATGCTTCAAGTATACCTCAATTATATGCCAACTCCTAATCAATTTCATATCCAATTTTAACTTAAAATTACTCATTTGGCAACTTACAAGCCATTGTCTTTCATGCAATAAAATCTATAGCAAAATCCACTAAACAAGCATCATGTTTTAGACCTTATTATATCATTAGTTCCACATATATTCCATTCCAATTCAAGTAACATAGAATTCATTTTACAACATGCCATCAAGTTAGAATTCTCTAACCTAATTAACTTCAAGTTCCTTCTTCAAAGAACCAATTAAACCAGCTCATCATGCAACCAATACACTTCCAAATTCTAGGTAGGTGTAAGATGATCTTAACACCCAAAAGATAGCAACACAGAAGAGAGTTTGAGGTAGCTTCTTGATGCAATATATGGCAAAGATTTTAGTGTGATAATACATCGGAATTGAAGACAAATTCAGAGTAAGAAGAGGGGATGATTTTGGTGGATAGAAGTAAAAATGAGGGTTGTAGAAACTTCCTTGCAAGAGCTTAACACCTAAGCTGCTAGGTGTCTCAATTATGGATTGGCACATGTCATCAATGCATGACTCCCATTTGTTCTCCATTTTAAACTTCCAATTTTCACAATTCAATCAGGCCACTTATCCCTTAATCAATGCTGCCACTTGTCATTAAATTATACTGCCATTTAATGATTATACTACCATTTGTCAATTCCTTAGCTATGCTAAATGTCATTCAATTTTCATGTACCAACTTATCTTGCCACTTGACATTTTCCTAGTCCAAATGTACATTTTAATACCTAAATTCTCTAATGGTAACAATTAATTCCAAGTCACTAAGTGCGATCCATTAAACCAGAAATTCAAGACATATACAATTCACATTAAATTCATATCACATTTTTAACACCTATCTCATTTATTTTCATGGACATGTATCATTTCAACTAAGGTGTAATTTGGGGCCTTACATAAAGGGCCAATTAACCACCAATTATCATGCTATAACCAAGTTTCTAGTCTATTACCCATAATTCTCCTCATTCACAGACTAATATTCTCTCTCGATCCTAAACATTATTTTAGATTATTTGAGATTGAATTGTTATGCTTGATCTTCTAGAAGCTTTTTTTTTCTCAAGAAGTAAGTGTGCGTATATTGAACCCAAAGTCATTTGTTATCATTGAAGTGCCTCCAAATTCTCTTAGCCATAAGCAGTTTCTCTTATCTTTAATAAAAATGATTCTAAGTCCCCCTTCTTCCTCTGGGTTACATATTTTAGTCTATTTGACACTGGGATCAACTGGTCCAGTAACCTCTCCCTCCATAAAAAATATTAAGCATTATGAGATGTTAGCACCAATATATGTGTAGATTGTTGAGTATAAAAATATTCAATTTGAGCCTAATTGTAGATAAAGTTATCTATTAAGCCAACTATTACTATGTTTATATATTAAGTCAAAGAGTGGTTGGTCATCCTTAATGTTAGACTTTTAGTGGTTATTAGGATCCATAGATAGGTGAAAGGAGGATCTTTGATTTAAAGCCTTTTTACTTTGGAAATACTTCTAGATACATCAAAGAACCATTTTTTATGAACATTTGACCATTGCTTATATTAATATCCAATCTAAATAAAGCCTTATAAGAGAGGTGAAAATTCATGAGAATATAAACTAATTGATTTAGCCTCAGATAATAGTAATAGATCATCTACAATAGCTAGATTGACCTTCAACTTCTTGCATTTATAATGATAAATAAAGCTACCATTCTAACTTATGTTGTGATTAATATATTAGGACCTTAATACATAGTGTGAATAAGTATGGTGAAAAGGTATCTCCTTGCCTTAATCCCAACTCCTTTAAAAAAAATTAGGCTCTATATTGATTAGAACACTTAAGGAAGTGGATGTCAACACATTATTGGATCAAATTTTTATAAGTTAGTGGGAATCCGAAGGCTTCTATTAGATGTCCTTCTATTATAGTTTTTACAAAGCCTTGTGAGATGAGTATATTATCCCTATTAATTTGCCACTTATGAAGCTCCTTGAGTTAGGCTTGTGATGGATTTGAATTGATAGGTGCTTAATTGTTGATAAATTTAATCCATGACACTTAATGATTAGTTCTTTCAAATGCTTAAGACATTCACTTTAGTTCACATTTAGTTTTAGGTACAATTTGGAAGCATAATAGCTACAGTAGTTGAAAACACACTCTTGATGTTCTTGAGACTCACACTCAATTGTCTTCGTGGAACAAAAAAGAGAAGGATTAAAGCAAGAGGAGACAAAAAAATGCATAATATGAAGAGTATATGTTGCAAACGTAAAGCATGAAGTGTGTATAGGAGACTCATGACCACGACATGTATCGCAAGCCTATGACAAATTTGTCATGGCCCATGACAAAATTGTTATAGGCGTCACATAGTTTGCCATGGGTGTGACACCAATGTCACACTCATGAAACTAAGGCTCATGGTTGTGAGTCTTCTATGGAGGCTATTCATAGCTATAACACCATAAGTAATGCTTGTGACTTTTTGCCAGCTCATAAAAAAACCTAGTTTTTGCTATAAATACTTTATATTGACGACATAAATGATTTAGACTTGATTTTCTTAGGTTTCAAGAGAAGAGAGACGACAATAGTTGCTATTTCTTGGAGACCCATTAAGAAGATGGAGGGCTAAGGTTCCCAAAACTAGTTTAAAAGTGGAATCAATGCCTAAGTCACGGTTAAGCATATTTTCTCTTTGTTTAATATTGAATTTATCTTTCGGGATTGTTTTCATTGTTTTACGTTAAATGATTTAGGTATTGTAATGATGATCTTAATGTTATTATTAGATTGTTTTATTACGAACCCATTGCTAGAATCTTCAATATAAAACGTAATTGTTATATTTGAGATTTGGTTGTAGCAACTAATGACCTTGAATCATTAGGAACAACGTAACTTAGTTTAGATAATCCAAGCTTGTGTGGTTACTGCCTATATTGCTTCATTTTCTATTTTGAAATGTGGCTACCAATTAAATCTATTAAGCATATTCCAATATATGTTTAATTATTGATACAATTAATCCATGACATTTAGTGATTAAAGCCTTAAAATGCTTAGGACACTCACTTTAGCTCATATTTGATAGGTACAATTCATAAGTGAAGGAGCAAAAGTGACTCGAAAGCATATTCATTAAGTCATCTTCTCAATATTCATAATTTACTGTCTTCAAGTGTTGGACCCTGAATTTTTTTTCATTAAGTTAAGCATAATTTGAAATAGTTTTGAGGTTTAGATAGATTAAAATTTTAGAGTTATAATTATGTCAAGGTTAGTAGGAATTATTGAATGGGTAAGTGGAATTAAAATGTTAATGTAATAAGGATGTTCAAGGGCATTTTTGGAGGATCATTTAAGCATAAAATAACATAAGCTTATAAGGAAGGGTAAGATGGACTTTTTGGACTCATTAAGGGTACAAATGGGAAAAAAATACACTGTCTTGCTCATAAGAGGAGAAAAACATGAATTGGAAAGGGAGGGGAGTGAAAAATGAAAATAGGATAGAAGAAGAGAGGTTTTGGTGAAAAAAAAAGAAGAGAAATCAAATTTGTTAAGGTAGGTTAACCATCTTTTCTTCTTGCTTTATTAAAGGAATAGGTTGTATTGAGGATGAAGGAGTTAGAGAGAAAAGAGGTTTGTGTGGGAAAAAGATGGATTAAGAGAACCCAATTGATTTTATTCTAAACTAGATCTTAGGCTTTCTAACCTAGATGGACTATGGGTAGGTTAGATTTTAGTTTAATTTATGGTTATTGCAATTTTGTGATTTTTGAAGTTTATAAATTTTTATGGGAATGTTGTTTTGAATGGAACCTTGGTTGTTTTAGGAAACCAAGGGAATCCTACCAAAGAGCAAGGGGAAAGGCAAGCTTGACTTGAATTTTTGCAAGCTAATTAGGTGGGTAATGTTAGGCCCAGGTCCTGTTTCCCATCCCGAGGCGACCACTCGGGGTCGTCGAGTAAGGGACACACGAAGGAAGGGTCGAAAACCTCCAACATATAAAGGAACAACAACGGGAAGAGGAGGATTCACTCGGCAATAGAATGCTCGCCGCGGCGAGCACCCCGCAGAGATGGTTCGCTGCAGTCAAAACTTGGCTTCGCCGCGGCGAACTCGTGGGTACACGCCGCGGCGAACGGCCAGCATCACGCTGCCGCGATCACCCAAGGAATGCGCCGCGGCGAAGGATTGGCTCGCCGCGGCAAACGGCCAGCATCATGCCGCGACGATCACCCAAGGAATGCGCCGCGGTGAAGGACTGGCTCGCCGCGGCAAACTCCCCAAGGACCGAACCCGTTCCCAACATTTTCACATTCCAAACTCATACATACCCAATCATTCTAACTAAAAGTTTAACACACACACATACAAATAGAACTTCAAGTCTTTATGTCAATACAATTCAAAGATAACTTTGCTAACATAACACCATACATACAAAGCGTAACACCAAATTACATGAGGATGCTCTATGTCGAAATGCTTTAAAAGCTATCCAAAATAGCCACTAACTTAATGCAAAGGTCTCTAACTATTGCGGAGTTCTTCGATGCCTGGCAAGGATCAATTGTCGTCTTGAGTTGCACCTGAGGAGTGAAAAATAATGGGTTGAGCTACATAGCTCAGTGGCTAATATAGTTATAGCCATCAGTAACTAGCACAAATTAAAGCATATGTATGTATATATATATATATATATACATATACATGCAACAATTCTAGCACTCACATGCTAATCAAGCAATTTACGCATTCAACATAATTATTTCAACTCACAAAACATGTCACAAGTATGCTTTATAATGAACAGATTAAGTATGCAATGCACATCACACAGCTTGAGGGTTCCATGGAAACAAAAGGGAGAAATCAAAGTTTACACCCTGAACAAAATGAGTCCATTCAGAGCTCATATGCCACAAGCGGGCAGCCGGGAAAAGGCTCTTGTCAACGTGCACCTGACGAACGAAATGGTTCCACTCTCGCCCAAACAAAAGCACATAATCATGCTCAGAATCATTTTATCAGATGGTATGCTTTCATGTTTTTCATTTATTCAAAATGCCATGACCGAAGTCGAGGCATAACATGCTCAGAATCAAAATTTACTTCTATCAATTCTCATGCTTCTTTCAAAGTATACGAAATCGAAATCATTCAAATCTTATAACAAATCATTCTTAAAAAATTAACCATATATTCAATCAAAATGTCATGCATCTCATGATGCATAACATACAACATATATTCACACATAGGCAAGAATTTGCCTAATCACACAATAACTATAATTACATTACCCACCAAATATCGCTCGAAAATCCAAGTTAAATGTTGTCCTTCCTCTTGCGATCAGATTAGGTCGGCTTAGTTTCCTATAACAAACCAAGTTCCTATTCAAACAACATTCAAAGGAAATTCATAAAGCTTTGAAAATCAAAAGTGCTAAAATTGACCCATAACCCTTTCAAAACTAGACTTTCGAGTTAACTTTTCCATGATCGTTATGATAAGATAAATGAAGACTTTTGGTAACACTTCCTTCTATAAAAATGTTATTCATTGTCTTAAGTTTCTAAACAAACCAAACTCATTCCATTTGGTTGAGAAACGTGGAAGTTATACCCCAAACATGCTGGGACTAACCTTATGCTGAAACTATAATCTATACTCAACTTCCATCCAAAATTTGATATCTTTGTAGACTGAATCAGAACTTAATTTCTTCGTAAAACTTGTAGCCCTACGTCTCTAGTTTACAACGAATCAAAAATCACCTAATTTCGACATCTACAGAAAAAGTTATGCTTAAAATACCAAAGGATGTCTGTGCTAGAAAACGGAAGCTCGCCGCGACAAAACCATTGGAGCTCGCTGCGGCGAACATGCCCAGAAATCTCCCGAAACCTTGTTTTTCATCATTCTTCATCTATATACTTCACATATTTCAAATAAAACTCATCTTAACCCTAAATCATCATTCCTACCTCAATTCTAAACTCATTCCAACCCAAAATCTTTCACAACCACAACAACATCAAAAACCCTAGAAGATCATAACACTTTCGTACAACATTCAACCTCATTTTCCACTCCTAATTATCATTAAACAAGATTCAATCATTCAATTAATGCTTATACTTACTTGGGGAAACTTCAAATCCTTCAAATTCTTCAAACCCTAGCTTAGGTTTCCTTCTCCTCTTCTTTTCTCCTCACCCACGACACTCTCTTCTCTTCCTAACAAGCCAAATATTTCTTCTTCTCATTTACTCACTTAATGCATACAAAAGACCCTTATGCCCTTCTACTTATGCCTTAAAATTTAAGGGTTTAAGTGATCTACCAAAATTACCCCTCATGCATTCATACTACATTACACCTTAATTCCATCAATTCATAATTCCTCCTAACATTAACATGCTAATTACTTCATAATAATAAACCCAACAAGACCTCAAAATAACAATTAAATCATGCCAGATAATTAAAAAAAAATTCGGGGTCCAACAGGTAACATATTTATGGTTATAGTGTAATTGGCAAAATTCTTGCCTATGTGTGTATGTTGAAATTGATTTGTTTGAAATTGACTTGTTTGTAAATGTTGAAAATGCATGATGAAATATAACTATGTTATACCTCAAAAGAGGTCATGGCGTTTTGTATTAAATGAAAAGAAGACAAAGCATAAAGTTATGAGCATATGAGAAAACGATTATGTGCTTTTGTTTGGACGAGAGTGGAACTATTTTATTCGTTATGTGCACGTTGACAAGAGCCTTCTCCCAACTGCCCACTTGTGGCATATGAGCTCTGAAATTGGACTCATTCTGTTTATGGGGTAAACTTCGATTTCTCCATTCTGTTTCTATAGAACCCTCGAGCCATTTGTTATGCATTAAATTTTTAATTCGTCATGTATGATGCATTTGAGTGTTATGTGCTATGGGTGTAAAACTAAATTGAAGAATGTTTGAATTACTAAATATACGCACATATGTATACATATGCTTAAATTTGTGGTCAAATTGCCTATGGCTATGAATATGTTAGTCACTGAGTCATATAGCTCACCCCAATATTCCCTCCTTAGGTGCAGAACGAGAAGGTTAACAATCTTTGCAAGGTATCGGAAACTCCAAGATATTAGAAATTTTTGTAACTAAGTTAGTTCGATCACTTCTGGATAGCTTCATAAAAATGTTAAACATTGAGCATCCTATATTATTGTAATTTGTGTTAAGCCCTTGTTTATAATGTTATTATGTAATTAAAGTTATGCATAGGCTTCTGTTAATTTGGCAAATGAGTTTAGAACTGAAAAGTTCCCCAGGCATATGTCCATGTTTCTTTTGTAGTTATACATTTCATGATCTAAGTCTTACATAGGTGTGTAAATTATATACTAACTTCAAGGGGAAAATTGGACTAATTTAGGCTAAATTAGTCAAGGTTATCTTCTGGGAAACTGTAGCTTATCTTTCTAGCTTTCCAACAGCATAAAGTATGACATTTTTGGCTATCGGAGTCAAAAGTGATGGTCCTTATAAGTGGAGATGCTTAGGAGTATAAGACATATCGTCTGGTGATGATGTGTCATCTAGTGAGGACGCACCATCTTATGAGGATGCTTCGTCTAGTGAGGATGTATCATCTACTGAGGATGCTTTGTCTGGTGATGACGTATCGTCTAGTGATGATGTGTCGTCTAGTGAGGACGTATCGTCTTGTAAGGATGCTTCATCTCGGGAGAACGCTTCATCTAGTGATGATGCATCATCTTGTTAGGACGCTTCATCTGGTGAGGATGCTTCGTCTAGTGAGGCTGCTTCGTCTGGTGAGGGTGTTTTTTCTGTGAGGACGTATCATTTGATGACGTCATATCGTCTAGCGCACTGTTCATCTGATCCTATCGTCTGATCCCATTTTCTGATCTTTTAGACGATAGAATTTGCCTTTGAGGTCTTCATCAAAGTTGAAGATCTGGAAGTCCTCTTTGAAATCATCAAAGAAAACCTTAATCCAAAATCTCTAATGAAAGCAATGCTAATTGTTCCAAGATAGGTACAACATGATTGAGGACATGAGCATGGTTGATTCTTTTGGCCATAACTTCACAACCTGACCCCCAAATTAGGTGATTTTTGAAGAAATAGATTCTCGGCACGTTTTCCTATCTCTCAATAAAATTTTTAGCTTTTGGGGTTGATTTGAATGAAAGGAAAATGAGGGATCGGTCGGAGGGGAATAACTAGGTTATGAACACACTTTGGATTTTAAGCATATCTTGAGCTATAGAGCTTCAAATGAGAAGGTTCTTATTTCAAAATAAACTAGAGACATAAAGCTACAATTGATTTGAAGAAGTCAAATTTTGATGTTGGTGATGGGTTGCTATGGGCAAGCCACCCTTGTGAGATGATAGCGAAGTGAGGGTTCATTGGAATAACCCTATAAGAAAACCCGCTTATGCTTTTTGACTCCAAAATGATAGTTGGGCTTCGAGAATAGGGCCCAACATCTTGTGGTATCACAGAGAGAGAGATTTGGACTCCAAAAATACGGGTTAATGAAGATCACGTCTTTTGACTCAGAATGTTGGGCTCTAGAAACGAGGTTTAGTATTTCTTGGTATCAAAGCGATTGTTGGGCTTAAAAAACGGGGTTCAACATCTTGTGGTATCAGAGAGATTGTTAGGCTGCGAAAACGGGGTCCAACATCTTGTGGTATCAGAGCTTAGGTTTTTCCTAGGATTAGAATGCATAGTAGGATAAATTATTATGTTATGTGATTACTTCTTGTAAAGTCAAGAGGACTTCACTTCTATTAATTTTAATGACAATCAAATAATAATAATCTTAGAAATGTATGAATTGTTTTGATGGGTTTGTTAAGTGTGTAGATAAATGTACATAAAATGAAATACAACATAAGATGAAGCATAGCATAAGATGAAGCGAAGCATAAGACAAAACACAACATAAGATGAAGCGCAACATAAGACGAAGTGCAACATAAGACAGAGCGAAGCATAAGACGAAGTGCAACAACATAAGACGAAGTAAAATAATAGAAGAAATGTAGTAACAAAAGACACGTTAGTCCAGATGATACAACAGAAAAATATTTTAGAATGTCAGTCAGTTAATTAGTTGGATTTAGTTACAGGACTCAACTAATAACTGTTTCTAGAAGAATCAAAAAGTAGTTGTTAAGAAGATAGTTAAAGACTTACGCTATAACTATTAGTTCTAGTCAAAAACTATATATAGAGAAAATCGAGAACGTTATGATATTAGCAAAAATTTTGTATTCAAAGTGCAAAAGAAGTGAGCAAATACATCTGTAACATGAAAGCTCAAAAATAATTTTCTTAGAGAGAGAAAGGAAGGCTAGAGCTTGGAGAGGTTAATATAGCTGATAAAGAATACTTTGTGAGAGAGACCTAAAGAGGCTCTACATATTGAAATAATACTTGTAAAGTTGAAGAGTATAGTGAAATCTCAGAAAAACTCTGAGGACTAGACGTAGCCCAAGGTTTGGGGTGAACCAGTATAAAATCATAACATTTATTCTTTAACCCTTATCTTTTAATTTTTTTTGTGTTAGATGAGTAGATAATATTACTTGCGATTGCATCTCTTACCAACTTTAGCAAAGTGTTTTTAGTAATCATTTGAATTTTAATTCAAGAAGTCTCAAAAGATTAATATTTTCAAAAAGATTACACAATTCAACCCCCCTTCTTGTGTAGTTTACATACTATATTGGATTTCTATATTAACAAGTGATTTACTTCAGTTGGTATCAAAGCAAGGTTTACAAGAAACACTGTCGCAAAGTGAGGACAAAGATCCATAGCTAAATCACATGTTTTTATAACTGAAGGTGCCTTAATTATAAGACCTCCTACATTCAATGGTGAGTATTATCATTATTGGAAGGATATGATGCGGCTCTTTATAGAATCCACGCATATTGATCTTTAGGATATTATTGATAATGGTTCATATACACCAATAGATGATGAAGGCAATATCATTTCTCGTGAAAGTGGTCAACCAATCAGAAAGCTTGATTTCAGTGGAATTCAAAGGCCAAGTTCTTTCTAAGTTGTGCCCTAAGCAGAAGTGAATATGATAAGGTTCAGGGATACGTATCTGCAAAGGAGATGTGGGACATATTAGCCATTACACACGAAGGCACAAATCAAGTGAAAGAGTCTAAGATCAGTATTCTTGTTCATCAGTATGGGTTGTTCAAAATGAAAGATGAGGAATCTATTGATTAGATGTTTGGATGATTTCAAACAATCATTAACAGATTTAAAACTCTTAGGAGAATCTACGATAATCAAGATCATGTCCGGAAGATTCTCAAAAGCCTACCTAAAAGATGGAGACCCAAGGTTATAGCAATACAAGAAGTCAAGGACTTAAGCAAGCTAAAGCTAGATGAATTTCTTGGTTCACTGAAGATACATAAAGTAGACCTCGATGCAGAAGATAAACCTAGAAGAGATAAGTCTATCGCATTAAAGGCTGGTCAGAAGAATCAAAAGAACCAAAAGAATAGAAGCACATCTTCAAAAGCATTAAAGATTGAAGAAATCAAGGATAATGATACCAGTGAGTCTGATCAAGATTCAAATGAAGATGATGATGAATTATCCTTCATTTCAAGAAAGATTAGAAGGATGTGGAAAAAGAAAAAAAAAGGAAAATTTTTTTTCTTTTAAGAAGAATAGCAAAGAAGAAGTCAAGAATGAGAAAACGTCTATCTCTTGCTATGAGTGCAACAAACCAAGACATTATAAGTCTGAATGTCCATTGCTCAAAAGAAAACAGAAGAAAAGTAAAGAAATAAAAAAGAGCATGATGGAAATGTGGGAAGATTTGGATTCATTCGAATCTGATTCCGATTTAGTAGCTTCAGAATAAGCAAATATATGCTTGGCAGCTGAAAAAGAATGCAATATGAGGTAACTTCTAACCTTAATGATCTTCAAAAAGCATATTTAGAATTATTAGAAGATTCACATGCTATACTAAAAAAATATAAAATTTTGAAAAATAAATTTGTTAAAAGCTTGAAGAACACAGAAGTGTTAGAGAAAGAAAATGTTTGTCTTAAGAAACAAGTAGACGATATGAGAAAGAAATTAACTGTAGATAGATTTGAGGAAATTAATCAAATGAAACAAAGGATTAATAGTATTTCAACAGATCTATCAACATTTACTGATAGTACTAAAAGGATGAATGATATCATTGGGAAATATAAACATCTAAAGGATAAGAGAGGTTTAGGATTTACTAATAGTAATGTTCGTTATAATAAGAATTGTGTTTCTAACAGAAAGAATAAGAAACAATAATCTTATTATTCGAGGAATTATTGTAAGTCTAACCCCAAAGGATCCAACAAAATATGGGTACCTAAGAAAGACATAATATATATTGCAGATCTCCTTTATTGGGAAAAGCAACCAGCACTAATGGTACTTAGACAGTAGATGCTCACGATACATGACGGGAAAAAGATCTATATTCCTAGACCTCCAAAATAAGAAAGGAGGAACAATAAATTTTGGAGACAACCAACAAGGAAAAATAATTAGAATCGGCAAAATTGGTAAAGATTCATTTGCATCTATTGATAATGTTTTGCTTGTTGAAGGATTAAAGCATAATCTAATTAGTGTAAGTCAATTATGTGATTCTGATTTTGAAGTATCCTTTAATCAAAATTCTTGGGTAGTCAAAAACAAAGACGGTTATGTATTCTTTACTGCCAAGAGACGAAATAATCTCTATAAGATTAATTTAGATGTTTTGAAAAGTCAAAATATTTCATGTTTTATATCAACAAATGAAGGAAAACTTATTTAGCATAAAAAGCTAGGTCATGTTAGTTTTAAACATATTTCCAAGTTGATTAGACAAGATTTGGTAAGAGGATTACTAAAAATAAGTTTTAATATAAATTTCTGTTGTGAAAGTTGTCAGAAAGGAAAACAAGTTAAAACATCTTTTCCTTCTAAAAATGTCGTAACTTCATCCAGACCTCTGGAGCTATTACGCATAGATTTATTTGGTCCAACTAGAACATTAAGTCTTGGTGGAAAGAAGTATAGTCTCAGAATTGTTGATGACTTCACTAGATTTTGTTGGATATTGTTTTTATCACATAAAGATGAATCTCATAGGTGCTTTAAAGTTCTTTCCAAAAAGTTTCAAAATGAAAAAGGAATTTCTATTGCTGGAATTAAGAGTGATCATAGTGGAGAATTTGAAAATGAAAAATTCAGAATGTTTTGTGAAGAGAATGGAATTTTCCATAATTTCTCTGCTCCTAGAATCCCACAACAAAATGGAGTTGTAGAAAGAAACAACAAGACGATTCAAGAAATGGCAAGGACTATGCTACGTGAAATGAATCTTCCTAAATATTTATAGGTAGAAGCTGTGAATATAGCTTGTTATATTCAAAATAGAGTATTTCTATGACCTATGTTAAATAAAACTCCATATGAGTTATGGAAAGGAAGAAAGCCAAATATTTCTTACTTCCATCCTTTTGGTTGCAAATGCATTATATTTAATACAAAAGAAAAATTGAATAAATTTGATTCTAATATTAATTCAGAAATTTTTTTAGGATATTCAATGTCTTCTAAAGCTTATAGAGTTTATAATCTTGTTTCTAAATCTGTTGAAGAATCTGTGCATGTTAGATTTGATGATGATTCTCATCCAGATAGAAGAGACGATTCTGATGATGAAACTCTATCTGATCCTTTAGTTGATAAACTAGACTCGTCACCTCTAGTTGATCCCCCTGATAAGATAGAAGTTATTCTTGAAAACTTTAGTCTTAAAAAAGACTAGAAGTATAAATCTTCTCATCTAGAAAATCTGATTATAGGTGAAATGTCAGAAGGAGTGAGAACTAGGTCTAAATTTAGAAGAGAGGCAAATGTAGCTTTTGTTTATGAGTTATAACCTAAGAAAATTGATGAAGCTCTTCAAGATGAAGCTTGGAATTTAGCCATGCAAGAGGAGTTAATCAATTTATAAGGAACAAAGTTTGGTCTTTAGTTCCTAGACCATCAAATAAGTTTGTCATAAGAACCAGATGGGTATTCAAAAATAAACTAGATGAATTAGGTCAAGTAAATCGTAACAAAGCTAGATTAGTAGCTCAAGGCTATAATCAACAAGAAGGAATAGACTATAATGAAACCTATGCTTCTGTAGCTAAGCTAGAAGATATTAGGATTTTGCTTGCATATGCTATTTGTCATGATATAAAACTGTTTCAAATGGATGGATGTAAAATGTGCCTTTTTGAATGGTTTTATAGATGAAGAAGTTTATGTAAAGCAACCTCCTAGTTTTGAAGATACTGATAAACCAGATTATGTCAATAGACTTCATAAAGCTTTGTATAGATTCAAGCAAGCACCTTGTGCTTGGTATGATCATCTAAGTTCTTTTTTGATAGGAAATGAATTTATTAGAGGACAAGTAGATAAGACTCAGTTTAGAAAGTGTATAAAAATGATTTTGTTATAGTACAGATATATGTAGATGATATTATTTTTAGTGCAACTTCTAAGAAACTTTGTTCTAGTTTTGAAAATCTTATGAAAAGTGAATTTGAAATTAATATGATGGGTGAATTGAAATTCTTTCTTGATTTACAAATTAAGCAAGCCAAAGAAAAGATTTTTATTCATCAACAGAAATATATTAAAGAACTACTAGTCAAATATAAAATGGAGAAGGTTAAACCTATGTCAACTCCTATGCATCCTTTTATCTAAGGATGAAGCAGGTAAGAAGGTTGATCAAACCCTTTTTAGAGGAGTTATTGGTTCTTTACTTTACCTAATTGCAAACAAACTTGATATTTTGTTTAGTATTTGTTTGTGTGCAAGATTTCAAGTAGATCCTAGAGAATCTCATTATATTATTGTTAAAAGAATATTGAGATACTTGGCAGGTTCTACTGATCTTTGTTTAATGTATGAGAAAGGTAAGATTTTAGGTTAATTGGCTAATGTGATGCTGATTAAGCTAGAGATAGAATTGATAGAAAGAGTAAAAGTGGAGGTTGTCACTGTCTTGGCCATAATCTAATTTCATGGTCAAGCAAAAGACAAAGTTCAATTGCTCTATCTACTGCAGAAGTTGAATATATGTTATGTAGCGCCTCCTCACCGTAGGGGTACATATCGGAAACCTGAAGGTCGCTCCGACACGTATCCCACAATAAGGGTGCACTACCAGAACATTATCCAATAATATCCACATGGCATCACAATAAGTAAAATCATAAAATATCACAATAGCAGAAATCAGAAAATTTGAATCCCAAAATAATAATCATCTGGTACAGTCATCCAATGTCAGAATAGACAAGTCTATTAGTCTCCTAATAAAACCAAAAAGGAAACTGATACAAGCATCTATCCTAAGTCATCCTCAAAAGCTAACCCAGCTGACCGACCTGAGTGCCATCGCGTCCCTTACCAAAGAAACGCGACGGCAGAAGGAATATCTTGAGCTAGGAGTCTACTAACAAATGATCTGAAAAATAGGTTGCAATTTTGGGTGAGTTTGCAAACTCGATGAGAAACCATCATCGATGGTTCACTAAATCATGCATTACATAAATTGCGTGCAAACACGACACAATAATATCAATTAACGGTATTATATCGATTATACAAGATTCTATAACGATTTACAACGATGAAGCGATGTCGATGGCAATAATCTGATGGCGTAGAAACGGTTTACATGATCGCATCACAATATACTGATAAATCATGGCATCACACGATCAAATAATCATCGCACAATTTAGCGATTCAATCACCATGTATATAATGCATATGAGACTCTTTCCGATTATTCAAGATTGTGCCCAAGTGCTCGATCGGTGTTCGATGGGGACGCGTGTGATTTCTCCCTGGGCTAAGCCCGGTCAAGATATAGTGTTCGAGCTCGAGGCTCTTTTGATGATAATAGCAACTTGGGACACGTCCATTATCCGATCATGCATTTATGCATGCAGTGCGATGTTTGATAATTCAAGATTCAATGATTCAAGATAATTTCGATGTATGGCTATAGAGCCCAAAGATATCGGTTCAAAGATCACATGGTGATCTAGTTTAGTACAGTAAAGCATGCAATTCAATCCAATCAATTTTGTAATCGGTAATAGTCGGTCCAATTCAGTAGTAGCATGCATTTCGATCCTAAACACGTCAGTAATCATACAGTTCACCTTTGCAAGTAATTCATACAGAGCATATAAACAATCAGAAATTTGAGAAACCAACTAGGTTACTCACCTGTAACTTCCGAGCTACTGCCTGGAAGTCCCAACAATATCCGTGGAACGACGGTCCAACGGTGCCTCTATAACCGTAAAATATAAACCATTACTAATTGCCCAATTAAACAGTACAGTAATGCATATGTCTCTGTGAAATGATGTACAATGCGTATTCACGACTTTCCGGCTCTAAAACCCAATTTCGGTACATTAAGCCCAATTCTATCTCTTTGTTCAATTGATCGACAATTATTTGATCCATTCCTAAAATCCAGTCAATTTACCTCCATTTGAATACCCTATAGCAAGTCCCTATTTATCGGGTAGAAACTTCTATTGCAAATTCCAATTAAAACTCCAATAGTCTCTGGTTCTGCCAGATTCTGGCTGAACTGGTTATTGCCATTCTGATCCATGTCTCTGATGTCTGTTGAAGCGATCTTGGTGAAAAAGTCTCCTGCAAAACAAAGGAAGGCACGTCGGGGTGAGATCCCGATTTGCCCTCCGACGCCAAGTAAGTCTTTGGTGGAGGTGAGGTTAATACGATCGGAGAAAAACTAGGTTATGATCTTGTACCTTGGTTATGAGAGAATAATACCTTATATACGTTTTCCTGCTAGGTTTTGGGTCTTTACGTTTCTTACGTACGTGCATGGGAGATTTTCCTATGCTAATGGGCTGTGGATATATAGATTAGACCCAGTTAAGCCATGGTTGTGAGATTGATCGATCGGCGTAATATTGGACTTGGGCCCAATATTGCCGACCAACCATAAGCCCCCTACTCCTCGAGTCCGAGCGAAGAGAAGGGTCGAAGAGTGCGTTGTTGTAGTTAAATCGGCCGCCGTAACATGTGAAGCGGGACGGACTTGCGATGTGGCCGATCGGTCGAGCATTGGCTTTATAGCTCGGTATAGGACGACCAGTAATTTCACCGGTTTGGTGCCAATCGCCGGGTATAATCGTCTTTCGATTAGTGACTCGTTGTAAAAGGAATGGTTGTTTTGGGATTGATTGGTTGAGGTCCCTCTCTCGATCGGTTTCCTTTATTTATTGCGTGACAACCGGTCTTATAGCATGTCGGCGATCATCATTGGCGCACGCTGACCCGCGTGAAATACTTATTCATCGACGGTTCGTGATCTCGATACCGCTCGAGAATCCAAAGCGATCGTCTTTTAACCGTTATTGCCGTCTTGTCGTCGCCCTTCAACTCGTCGCGCCTCCAAATTTTGAATAACCCGAACTCCTGCGGCTTAGATCATGCTGCGTGTCGAGCACGGCTCGGATTTTCTCCACGCGTCGTAATACGATTGGGTCACTTTGGGCGCTCCTTCTCCGTCCTTCTATAAATACCCATGCTCGATGAGTTGTGAGTTTACGCTTTTGCTTTCGTTTTCTTGCCTACATTTTGCCTTCGCTGTTCCTTGTTCGCGATTGCGAAACTTCCTTATACTCCACCGTCCGATTTTCCCGTATCCAATCTCCGATTAGGTACGTCCTTTTCTTCATCCCTCTTCTTTTCATGTCATTTGGTAGTTACGGGAGTATGGTCGAGTAGCGGAGGAGATGGCGATGAGAGAGAGGAAAGACGGTTTGGTTGTGGAGGTACCCAAGACCGCATCGTCAATGACCTATGGGAGTTGAGCAGGTTGGCCATTAAATTTAACATCCTTCGTCGTGGAGGCCCCGATTGGCCTTGAAAATGAGCGGATTCACAAGAAACCGGTGGGTACGTCATTGTCTCCGCAGCGATTTTTACGATTGGCGGCATGAGGCTTCCATACGCCCCGGTCATTGACGAGGTGTGCTCTATGTTTGGGATGTTGCCGAGTCAGATACCTCCAAATAGTTGGAGGTTTATAAATGGATTGGCATTGCTGTGCCACCAGTTCGGCCATCCGGCCTCTGTCGGCGTCCTGCGTCACTTCCTCAGGATGAGCCATAGTCCGAGCTCTGAGGCAGGAATCCCATTTTTGCAATATAGAGACGCTCGGTATCGTCCTGCCCGGACGCCCTCAAAGATCTCTTCTTGGCGAACCAAGTACTTTTTCAGTAAAGCCCAGAGTGTTCCTCGAGTGTCGTCGTGGAGGTATCCTCCGCCGAGAAGTGGAATGACGCGTCGACCTCGTCCCTCAAGAGAGATGAGTTGGAGGTGATTGGTGAATCAAGGAGCTCGGCAGAATCGACTTCACTCATCTCATTGAGGATACCCCAGGGGCTTTGCTACTTCTTTCCTCGCCGATCCCCGCCTCAGATTCTGGGGCTAAAGGAGGAAACCGCCTCGGCCGGTTGACTCCTTGTGATGGACTTAATTGTTGGACTTTGGTGAGCTAGTTTTATTTTCTAACTCGATTTTTCGTTGTGCAGCTATGGTGAGGATGGGAGGTGCCCCAGCCCGAGCTTCTACGTCGAGGAAGGAGGCTTCCCGGAAGGTGAGCGAGGGTGCTGATTCGTCCGCGGGGTTGGTCTCCTTAGTAGTGTCATGGATGTTTCCCTGTGGAGGACCTTCTGTAAGGCCCGAGCCATTGCCGACATGACAGCGGATGCGGGACAGGCAAATTCAGCGGAGGAGGAGGAGGACGCGGGTCCTCCTCTTAAGAGGAAGAAGTTGGTGCGGTTGGGTGACCTATCTTCCTGCCCGGCAGGTGAGGCCGGGGCATGTAAGCATAAGAGAGGGAAAGGGAAAGCAAAATCTCAAGGCTGGGCGTTGGGAGCTTGCCTCAAATTGTCCGAGGATGCCACGCTGGGGATCTCGAGGTGGCCCGCTATCTTGCCGAGAGGGTCACTCCCCGTGGAGGAGCGGCTCATGGAAAAGAAAGGTAGCGTGGGTGCCGGGATCTCGGCTTGTTCGTGTCGGCATGCTGGCTGCGACGATGTCCTTTGCGTCTTTGCGGTAATTGGAGATTCTGGACCAGAAGTCCAGGATCTCCATGTTCAAATGAAGGATTTGAAGGACGAGCCGTATACATTGTAAAGGAGGAAGGATCTCCTCCGTGCAAAGAATACGTCCTTGGAAGAGGAAAAGAAGGTCTTATTGACCCGGTTGACCCAGAGAGGGGAGAGAGGCGAGAAGAAAGGGAGGGAGGTGGAGAGGATGGAGAGGGAGGTAGAGGTCGAAGGGTGGAGGAAGACGGTGAGAGTGGGAGCGGAGCTTAATAGGCGACTCACTGGATTGCTGTTCATGGGCAAGTAGTAGGGACAAAGCCGAGAAAACCTTGGAGGAGGTGCGGCAGTCTGTGCGGGAGCAACGGGTTGAAGCTATCAAGCGGTGGAAAAGGAGGTTCTTGTACGAGGAGAGTTTGGAGCTCGCCTGCGATATAGCCCTCGCGGTGCTGAGGAAGGGTCACGAGCTCTATGCTCCTGAGGGGTCGATGTGCCCCTCGTTCGAAGATTATGCCGAGCCCCTTATTCCTGCGGCTCTCGGACTCTCTTTGGAGGAGATGGAGAAAAGAGTTGAGGGGAGCGAGAGGCGTTCGGACGAGCAACTAGATCTCAGCTCTGAGGGGAGGAGGTCCCTTATGAAGATGTTCCTTCAGTTGCTCCCCCGGTTCCTGCTCCTATTGATTTGCTCTCTGAAGATCTTTCTAATGAAGATACTCCGCTGATTGCTCCCACGGGTCCTGCCTCCGGTTCGGCTTCTCCTCCCGTTTCTCAAGGTTCCCCGGGGTATTCTCCCCCACAATTGTAAAGCTCACCTGGTCGGGCTTGTGACCAGGGCCGATTTTCTTCAATGTGATCTTTGCTTCTTTTTAACTTGTCTTTTTTAGTATTCTTGCTTTTTATACTTGGAGAATTTCGATGAAGTTACTCGAGTCAACCGGCCGAGCAAGTTAGGTCATGTCGACCGATCGACCGCAGTCGATCGTCGTCTCAGGAGTTGTCTTGGCGATCTAGCCAAGCGATAAGTGAGGGCGATTGATGGTTCCAGAAGTCTCGTTTTGGGCGACCCGACCGACAGTAGTCGGTCTATGGAGACTGCCGAGCGAGGTCCCAGGGATCTCGTCCTGGCGACCTGTCGAATGAGGTCGATCTATGGATATACCGAGCCAAAGTGATGGCGTCCCAGGGATCGTCCTGGCGACCGGTCGACTGAGGTCGACCTATGGAGTTACCGAGCCATAGTGATGGCGTCCCAGGGATCTCGTCCTGGCGACCTGTCGAATGAGGTCGATCTATGGATATACCGAGCCAAAGTGATGGCGTCCCAGGGATCTCGTCCTGGCGACCGATCGACTGAGGTCGATCTAAGGAGATACCGAGCCATAGTGATGGCGTCCCAGGGATCTCGTCTGGCGACCGATCGATCGAGGTCGACCTATGGAGTTACCGAGCCATAGTGATGGCGCCGAGGATCTCGCTCTGGCGACCGATCGATCGAGGTCGATCTAAGGAGATACCGAGCCATAGTGATGGCGTCGAGGATCTCGTCTGGCGACCGATCGATCGAGGTCGACCTATGGAGTTACCGAGCCATAGTGATGGCGTCGAGGATCTCGTCTGGCGACCGATCGATCGAGGTCGATCTAAGGAGATACTGAAGCCATAGTGATGGTGTCCTGAGGATCTAAATCTGGCGACCGATCGATCGAGGTCGACCTATGGAGTTACCGAGCCATAGTGATGGCGTCGAGGATCTCGTCTCGGCGACCGATCGACTAAGGTCGACTATGGAGTTACCGAGCCATAGTGATGGCGTCGAGTGATCTCGTCTCGGCGACCGATCGATCGAGGTCGACTATGGAGATTTGCCGGCGGTGGTTAATTGGATTTTCTACTCTTTGCCAAATGTAATGTAACTTTGTTATTGCCAAGAAATCTGAAAAACCCTTTATTGATGATAACGAGGGTGTGGGCGTTAAAAACCTGCTCGGCAAGGACGGGAAAAAGGTACCCACATGTATACAAAATGATAACAAAGAAAGATTAACTAGCATGAATACTTATCTATTGGTAGAAAGCTTTCAAGTTACGTGAATTCCATGGCCTTGGTATAATTTTCCCTTTCTCATCGCTAAGGATGTAAGAACCATGCCCGCTTGCTTAATCACTCGATAGGGTCCTTCCCACGTCTGTCCGAGCTTTCGGGATGCTTTCCGGCCGCCTCGGATTTTCGTGGGACGATCCTCAAACCTTTACACCGCCGGCTTGACCCCTACATTGTAGAACTTAGTCGCCTTTTGCTGATGGCTTCCGAAAGCGGCGGCTGCCTTTCTCTGTCCTCGCTAAGGAGAACGAGCTCGCTTTCTGCGGGCCTCGTCATTTTGCTCTTCCTCGTAACCCGACACCCTCGATCGACAGTAATGCCGCCGGGACCAAAGCTTCGCTCAGAAGGTCATCCGAATGGCGTTTACACTGTGGCTCCGTTCGTGTGGTTCTATACGCCCACAATACTTCATCTACTTCCTCTACCCAAGTCTTTCTCCGTCTAGGCGCTTCTTGAGGCGTTCATTATCTTTTGTTGGTGTTTTCTGAGACCGTTACTTTGGGATGGGCGATCGGTTAACCGTAGCTCGATCTCTAGTGATTGCAGAAATCTCTAAATTTGTCATTGTCGAATCGCCGCCATTATCGTGATCAACACCATAGGCATTCCAAAGCGGCACAAGATGTTCTTCTTTATGAAGCTTTCCATTTTTCCTCGGTTATCAGAATGATGATTCCGCTTTACCCACTTGGTGAAATATTCCACCGCCACTATCAAGAATTTCTTTTGTCCGGACCGAGGGGAAAGGCCCCAGATATCCATTCCCCATCGGCGAAAGGGATAGGATGACTTACGATCATCATTCGCTCGGCGGTTGGTGAGACAGTCTTTGTTTCTTTTGGCAGCTTCAGACCGGTCGACCTTTTTCGACAATCTCTTCTCATCGTTGGCGAGAGGTACCCTTCGATCAACCGTGAGCTAACCTCCCCCCTATGTGATTTCCAGACATCCCTTCATGGACTTCGCCATTGCTCGCTTTCGGCTTCTTCCTCATTCAGCATCAAGTAGCGGCCGTCGTGGGACCGCTTATATGAGAACATCATTGACGATCGTATATTCGGCCGCCTTCCTCCTTAACTTCCTGGACTCTGACGGGTCTTCTGGTTGCTTTCCTTCTAAAAGGTATTGCATGATCGGTTCCGTCCAGCCCGGTCGATCAGTATTTATGTTAAGAACTTCATCGGCTTTCTGGATGCTAGGACGGTCTAGTCGTTCGACCAGAATATTGTTTACGGCATCACGATCGGAAGCTATTTTGGAGAGCGCGTCCGCCCTAGCATTCTGAGCTCGCTCTACTCTGCTGATCGAATATTGTCCGAAGTTGCTCAATTCTTGCTTTACCAGCTCGAGATACTTGATCATGTTATTTCCCTTGGCCTCATACTCCCCGGTGACTTGGCCGACCACCACTTGGCTATCACTATATATCTTCAAATGTTGACTTCCATCTCCTCGGCTAGTTGAGGCCGGCTATCAAAGCCTCGTACTCGCTTCATTATTGAGGCCTTGAATTCCAGCCGAAGGCGTACTCCACTTTCTCATCCGTATCATGGGCTAATTAGCACTACTCTCGCCCGCATCCCTCGGCATTGGATGACCCGTCGATGAACAAATTCGGTGAGGGAACCGCTCATCCTTCGAGCTCGGTTGGCTCATCTCTGCAATGAAATCGCCAACACTTGTGCTTTGATGGTCGTCGGGGCTTGTATTGAATATCGAACTCTCCTAGTTCTACCGCACCACTTTATCACCGACCCGAGGTTTGGGCTTTTGGAGGCCTTTGCCGAGGGTTGATCGGTCCATACCTCAGCGGTATGACTTTGGAAGTAAGGTCTCGACTTTCGGTTGCCATTATCAAAGAGAGTGTTAGCTTCTCTATGGGCGCAGATCGCGTTTACGCCCGGTCAACACTTTCTCGGCGTAGTAGGCGGGGTGTTGCTCGCCTCCTTCGGATCGAATAAGTACCGCTGATCGACCCTTCCGTGACGCCAAATATAGAATCGAGGTTTCCCCACCGGTAGGGCTTTGCAGAAGCAGGCGGTCTAGACAAATATTGTTTCAAGTGTTGGAAAGCTTTTCACACTCATCCGACCATTGGGCTGGGTTACATTTGCTTTCCTCGGGACCTTGAAAATGGGAGGCACTTGCCTCCCAATCTAGAAATAAATCTGCGCCAAATAAACTACCCGACCGGTCGAGAATCGCACGTCTTTCAAACATTGTGGCGAGGACATCTGTATGATGGCTTCAATCTTCTCGGGATTGGCTTCGATCCCCCGCTGAGTGATCATAAACCCCAAGAATTTTCCGGATGCTACCCCGAAGACGCATTTTTCCAGATTTAGCTTCATCTGGAACTTATTTAAAGTCTGAAAGACTTCTTTGAGATCTCGCACATGCTCCGCGGCCGTCTTACTCTTTACCACCATATCATCCACATAAGCTTCCACCGTCCGGCCTATCTGTTGTTTAAAGACTTCTGTGACGAGCCGTTGATAGGTCACCCCGGTATTTTTCAGACCGAAAGGCATTACTTGGTAGCAAAAAGTGCCTTGGTCGGTTATGAAGGCGGTCTTTTCTTCGTCTTCCAGGCTCATTTGGATCTGATGATAGCCCGAGAAGGCGCCCAGAAGCCGAGACTCGTGCCTCAAGTGGAGTCCACCTGTTGATCGATCTTAGGCGTGAGGAAGTCCTTTGGACACGCTTTGTTCAGGTCGGTGAAGTCTATACACATTCTCCATTTCCGTTCTTCTTTTTACCAACACCACGTTGGCGAGCCACTCCGGTATTTGACTTTCTGATGAATCCGGCCTCTAGCTTTCGTTACTTCCTTCTTGATCACCCCCGCCGTTTTTCTTTGTGGCATCGCTTCTTTTATCGATCGGCTTATAGTCATGCGAATGCCGAGGGAGTGAGATGTGACCGATCGAGATTAGGGCATGTCGCTTGGTACCTGTGCGAAGACCGATTTATTCTCCGCCAGACAAATTCGTGATTTCTTTACCGTGTCTCCCCGCAACCCGAGCCTAGGTTTGTAAATTTAGAGGTCGGCTTCATCCAAGACGACTCTTTGCGTTTCTTCCACGGATTTATCCTTTCCACCTTTTCGTCGCTCTCACATCAAGAGAGCTCGTAAGTACTACCGCACCATCTAATGTCTTCGTCTCCGCTAAATAGCATTCTCTAGCAATTTTACATTGGCCTCGACAACTCCGACTCCGTGAGGTGTCGAAAATTTCATGACCTGGTAGTAAGTGGAGACGACCGATCTAAGGGCATTTTGTGTAGCCCGGCCGATTATCGCGTTGTACGCCCCATGGAATTTAACGACTAAGAACTCAACGTTCCTTTCTACTTGACATGGCTTCTGCCCGAACTTCACTTTCAAATTTACCCGAGCGAACGGGTAAGCTGACGCCCCGGTCACTCCCTTGATGGGGCCGTCCGTAGGTAGTAGGCGCTCTTCGGGCACCTTCATCTGCTTGAAAGCCTCGTAATATAGCAGGTCGACCGAGCTGCCCGTGTCTATCATCACCCGTTTCACCTCGTAACCGTCCATATTAAGGTTTACGACGAGGGCGTCATCATGCGGGCAATTTACTCCATTTAGGTCTGACTCGTCGAAAGAAATCATTCCGTCGTTCTCTTTCGGCTTCTTGATGGGCACGTCTTCGCCGACCTGTTTGGCGTATCTTTTCCTGCCTTTAGTGGTGGATCCCCCCGCCGCATTTCCACCGAATATTGTGTTTATGACCCCAGCTGGTCGGTCATCCGTTGTTCGCATTTCGTCGTTTCTTTCCTTGACCGCCCTCTTCTTTCTTGTTGGTTATCGGCATTAGTGTTCTCGCCTCCCCGTCATTCTGTCATTTCGCCTGTGGTGGTCGCCTATTGTTTGGCCGACACATTCTACGTTGATTGTCCTCGGCATTTTGCCCTTGTTTCACAAATCGCCTAATCTTCCCTTAGATGAGTAATTCAATCTCTTTCTTGATTGCCAGCAATCTTAGTGTCATGTCCGACTTCTTTGTGGAAACGGCAATACACACTAGTGTTTCGTCCCCGTAGGGGTTTTCATTTTTCAGGGCTCTCGGATAGTTTCCTCCGCTATCATAGCCGTCAAGACTTCAGCGTGTCGTTTGTTAAGCGGGGTAAAGTCTTGTTGATTCCAATGCTCGCCGCTTCGGCTTTCTCCAGTCGATTGGTCTCTCTGTCTTTGTGAGGCTCATCCGGCCTACCACTCGCCCGCGATAAATCTTTCGGCGTTTGTGTTTTTAACACCTCCTCGAGCTGAATGTACTTATCTCGCTCGGCATCGATCTCTGAATAGATCGGGGCTGATCGAGGGCTAGCGACTTTTGAACTCCTCGTCTCGATTGCTCATGAGGGCGGCCAAGCGTAGAAAGCGGTGAGGTCGGATACCTCGACCGCTTCATTATTAAACCGAGTGATGAACTCCATAAACTCTCATTCCTTCCTTGGGTGAGTTGCATCACCTCCAAAGCCGTCTTCTGCGGTCGCTCACTGGTGGCGAATTGGTTCAGGAAGAGCGATCTGAAATCTTCGAAGCATGTTATACAGCCTGGGGGTAAGCTGTTGAACCATCGCCGAGCTCCCTCTTGGAAAGCTGTACAGAAAGCCTTGCATTGGATAGCGTCCGGAACGCAATGTAGGCTCATCATGGACTGGAAGTGCTGCATATAGTCCAGGGGGTCGGTCTTCCCATTATACTTCTCGGGTGTTGGTATTTTTGTGCCGGGCGCTGGGAGACTATCCAAGATCTCCGAAGTAAAGGGAGAGCTGTATTGCACCGACGGGCGGTCTGTTCGGTAACTCATAGCGTGAGACCGATCATCCGCGTTTTTTCTAGGGTTTCAAATAGCGGCGATCGTTTATCACGCTAGTTTGTCGGGCGGTTGGCCGTCTTGTGGCGGTCTCTGGGGTGGTTCTTGTTGCACGAGATCGCAAGATTTGTCGGATCAACAAATCCGCGCCTCCTCTATCCGCTTCGAGTCAAAGTGGTGTGCACGGCGGAGGAGGGTCCGCTTCGATCGGTCCGGGATTTGTATGTGTGTCAAACGCGACATTATCCTCCGCAGCGCGCCTGTTCCTCTTGCTCAAAAGTCCGAGGTGCTCGCGATCATTCGGATGTGAGGATTCCGTGCGTGAGACATGCGGTGCAGGCGGTATAATGGTAGGCAGCTGCAAACCTAAGCGCTGCATCGCCAGGGCCGTGACAGCGGCTACGTCAGGATTCGTTGCCGCCGCATGGCTGATTTGAGTGGTTCTGGACGTGGTTCCCGGACGTCGGGCCCCACGGTGGGCGCCAAATGGTTCTGCCGGATTCTGGCTGAACTGGTTATTGCCATTCTGATCCATGTCTCTGATGTCTGTTGAAGCGATCTTGGTGAAAAAGTCTCCTGCAAAACAAAGGGAAGGCACGTCGGGGGTGAGATCCCGATTTGCCCCTCCGACGCTCAAGTAAGTCTTTGGTGGAGGTGAGGTTAATACAGATCAGAGAAAACAACTAGGTTATGATCTTGTACCTTGGTTATGAGAGAATAATACCTTATATACGTTTTCCTGCTAGGTTTTGGGTCTTTACGTTTCTTACGTACGTGCATGGGAGATTTTCCTATGCTAATGGGCTGTGGATATATAGATTAGACCCAGATTAAGCCATGGTTGTGAGATTGATCGATCGGCCCGTAATATTGGACTTGGGCCCAATATTGCCGACCAACCAGTCTCAATTTGACATTTAGGTCATATTATGCACCATAATCGACCCAATTCCTTATAATTCAATTCCATTTATATCAATTTGAACTCCTATAATTATCCTCAATTGTAGACCTCTTTCCCTAGTTCATAACGAATCTGGAATCACTTCAATCGGAGGTCTATACCATGAATTATGCCCAATAAACCAAATTAAATCCAATGGAACAGTCCCCTTCGCTGCGGCGCAGAAAAGCTCGCTCGCCGCGGCGTGAGCATCGCTCGCCGAGGCGAACGACGCGCCCCTGGCGCGCCGCGAGAACGAGAAACACGTCGCGGCGTGATACATATATAACGCTCGTTGCGGCGTCCCACGCAAACTCGCCGCGGCGAACGAATATAATACATAACGCTCGCCACGGCGTCCCATAAGCTTCGCCATGGTAACTAATATAAATTAAATCGCCGTCGGGGCTCGCGTGTAAGGTGTGGCGCGCGACGATCCTCTTCATCTTCTCCGATCGTTTTCCTCGTTAAATCCTCCATTAAAACACTCCAACCACTCAAATCTACCCTAATAAATGCCATAAACGCAGTAGAAACCATAAATAACAACATAAATGCCATAAAACTTACCAAATCACAGATCAATCCACAAATCTCCCAAAACCACCGTAACCCTAAAAATCCTTCAAACCAATCGATCAAACACTCTCCAAGCTTCTAACCTTCACCAATCACCATAGACAAGTTAGACTAACACAATAAGGAAGAAGCCATAAAAGAAAATCGAAGGATCTCACCGTTGGGAGAAAATCGAAATCACCGTAGAGGGGAAGAACTCATATGCCTTAGGTAAACTTTTTCCCCCAATTTTCAGACCTAGCCTAATATTTATAGACCTAAGTCTCCATATCAGTCCAAATTCCAGTCTCTAAATTTCAATGACTCAACACATTTATTTCTTATCAGTAAAAATCCTAATTTTTCCATCACCATTGGACAGTTCTTTCGGTACTATACAGTCAATCAGTCAATCGCTCAAATATTTTCGGTCCGGGCGATTTCTCCCGAATTTCCCAGAAATTTCCTATAATCCACTATCAAATACCAGTCACTCGTAACCAATATTAAATCAATCATTTGAACCCAAAAACTCAAATTTCTCAATTAATCATATTCCAGTCGGTTCAGTCAGTTCACAATCCAATCACTTCAGTCAATTTCAATTCACAATTAAATACCGAAAAATCATGAATGCATGTACCTATGAATATATGCATATGCAGTAAACCAGTTCCTCTATAATTAGAGGCCAGTAGCATACTCATCGAAGAATACAAGAAACCGATCGATCGGTCCGATATTACCATTTTACCCTTGCTGACAGTAATGGGATGTTACATGTTAGCTGCAAGTTGTTGTTCACAAATGTTATGGATTAAGTATCAGTTAGAAGATTACTCCATACAAGAAGATCAAATTCCAATTTTCTGTGACAACACAAGTGCTATCAATCTATCAAAGAATCCAATACAACACTCGAGGGCAAAATATATTGAAGTTAGAAATCATTTTATACGAGACTACATATAGAGAGGAATCATCAGTCTACAATTTGCTGAGACAAATCAACAATGGCCAGATATCTTCACTAAACCCTTGCGTTAAGATTAATTCAAGGAATTTAGACGAAACTTGAATATGATAAAGCTGAATGACCATTTTCCTGTCACGTCATAACCTAGACGATTCATATAAAAAGTCGTAAGTTTTCAAGTAAATAGTAACGGTAAGTTATAAATGGTAACTTTTCAAGAGTAGGAATAAGAAGGAGATCTTCTCAAGATTCTAAAATAGCTTCTACTCTAGAATTTTCTTAAAATACTTTTAAACCGACTTGTTTAGGTCTCTCAACCAAGACAATTCATACTCTGTTCTAAGCTTCAAGTTCATTTTAACTCATACTCTTACTTTTAGAGACCAACATCATTACTTTGAGAAAAATACTTTTGTGTGTTTAGTTTTTATTTGTTACTGATCACAAATGGAGCAATCGCTTATCTATGGGAGACAAGTTGATTTCACCTCATTAAAAGAAAATCAGATGGACATTGAACCAGAGATTGAAGCAGTTGGTTGGAAAAACTTTTTCATGGTTCGTGAAAAGGTCTATTTGAATGAGATATATGAATTTTACAAGAATGCAAAGGTGGTAGATGACACCTTAGTATCAATAGTAGATGGATTGTCAGTTATTGTGATAGAAGGTACTATCAAAAAGGTTCAGTGGGTGTCCTAGTATTGGAGTAAAGCTATTTAACAATACAAAAAGGATGACTCAAGGTCGTTTAGATAGAATGCACATTAATCGACAACTTTATAGAAGTAGTGATCCTGAAGTAAAAAAGGTGGTAACTCTTATTCTGAAGGCTAAGGTTCTTCATTCACTACTTCTTCACTGTATTCTACCAAGAGTAAGCTCAAAAGGCCTTGTGACAATGAACGATGAACATTGTCTGTATCATTTACTAAATCACTAACCCATTAACCTTCCGTACTTGATTTTGAAGTACATGATGAAGTCAAAGGGTGATTCTAGCTCTTTACCATATGGAATGCTGTTGATAAGAATTTTTAGAGAATATAAAATCTTTCTTGATAGAGGTAACAGGGTAAAGATGGATGTGAAGAGTATTATTAATGCTACAACTATTATTAATGCTACAACTATTCACAGAATGGGGATAAAGGTTGATGATGAGTCGGATAGAAGTTTTACTCCCAAAGCAAGGTCTAAAGGGGAGCTCATGGTAAGACAGCGCAAAAGTGAATGTGGTATGTCTGCAAGAACAACAAAACCTCATTCGACAATAAGAACATTTGTAGAAGAAAAGACTGAGAAATCGTCTGATGCATTAATAAAACCTAAGACAATTCTACAAAAAGAGGAAGGTCGAGTTCAACAATCATCATAACTAGTGTAATTGAAGAGCAAGGTGGAGACATTTCAATAAGAAAAATCCAAATAGTCAATACGGTTACTAAGACTATTGATCTTACGACAACAAGATTAGAAAAAGAGGACATCTCTGATTTGTGATGAAGATTATGAAAAGCAAGAGAAAAGACAACAGCCTACCAGATTAATTGTCTCTATTTTGCAAAGCCAATCAGCAAAATCATCTGGAGAGATTGAAATTAAAAGGAAGTTAGTATTTGAGAGGAAGAAGTCTCAACAATAACTTTCTTCTAAACCAGCAGAAGAACAAAAAAAGAGTGAAGTCCAGTCAAAAGAAAGGTTCTTCATCTGAGGTTCAACAGAAGGCAAAAATAGTGGAACATCAATTGGAACCTTATAATCCTGCTCAACCAATCAATAAAATGGATTTGAGAATGAAGATTATAGAAGAATCAGTAACAGTTTGAGCAGAAGCTCAATAATTATCAGAGAACCTTTAAAAAAGTCAGTCAAGGTACTAGTCGAACCAATACTGATTAATGATCAAACGATACTCTTCTAAGTCATGAAGAACGAAGATTATATGGTATTCTACGAGATGAGAAGGTAGAACCATATCAATTGAAGATTGAAAGGATCAGTATACAATCTATCCAATTATGAGTAGAACTTTGATAAAATTTGTGCCAGATATACAACCAATATGCTCAACCCTTGTGAGAAATGAAGAAAAAGGAAAAAACAAGATTTTTCCTGAGGGAAATAAAGATGATCTTATAAAAGAGTAGATTCAAGTAGCTGTGAAGAACATAGATGATGTATGCAATACAGTTCAACCTGGGGGTATCTATATTCCACACCACATTTCAAAAGCATTAGGAAGTAAATTTAGAGTTTCACTTATAGACGAAAACTTCATGGTAGTTAGAAAAGTGCAAGAAGGACAGTACAAAAGTATCACGGATGAAGGTATCAATTTTAATTTAGAAACCTTTGTGCATTTGGTTATGCATTTCAGACCTTCAATCAAGGATCTGTTACATCTTCTTGGGCAATCAATTCTAAAACTACCTAGACTTGATGATCTTGAGCCCCCAGAAGGAAAACGACCTTTCAGTCTACCCTCTATCAAAATTATAGAGCTAAATGTTTTACTTTTAGAACCATCTGTTGTTGAACACCTTCATCCCCTTAGTGAAATACACCAAGATCCTACTGTTAATCTGGAGTTCTTGTAGCATTTCATAAGTTGGACGGAAGCAAGTCATAGTCAAAAGGAAGTTCAGGAAGCATTAGCAAAAGAAATTGAGGAAGTTCATACTAAGGTAGATGAACTCACTAACTCAATGGGTGATCTTTATGAGGAAGTAGCACTCCTACAGGTAACTATTGAACAATACCTCAAGACGATTCGCAATGACATGCAATGCATATTTTTTGAAGTTCTGAAGCGTCAACAATGAGCAATTTTTTTGATTAACAACAAATAAGGGGAGAAGGAGATATAGAGGAGAACAAGAAGAATGGAAAAGGAGATATAGAGGAGAACAAGAAGAATGGAGAAGGAGATATAGAGTAGAACAAAAAGAATAGATAGAAAGCATTGTCTATGCCTTGTATGCAATTCTTTTCTTATATATTCTTATATATTATTTGTCTATAAATTTCATTTTACCTTCTAAAATTATGATTATTTGTTGTCATAAAAAAGGGAGAGATTGTTAAGTCAAGAGGACCTTACTTCTATTAATTTTGATGATAATCAAATAATAATAATATTAGAAATGTATGAACTGTTTTGATGGGTTTGTTAAGTTTGCATAAGACGAAACACAACATAAGACGAAGCACAACATAAGACGAAGTGAAGCATAAGATGAAACGTAACATAAGATGAAGTGCAGCATAAAACAAAGCGCAACATAATGACGGAATGAAGCATAAGACGAAGCGAAGCATAAGATGAAGAGCAACAATATAAGACGAAGCGGAATAACAGACGAAATGTAGTAACAGAAGACACGTTATTCTAGATGATACAACAGGACTTAACTAATTAGTTAGATGATACACGTCAGTCAGTTAATTAGTTAGAGTTAGTTACAAGACTTAACTAATAACTGTTTCTTGAACAATTAAGAAGCAGTTGTCAAGAAGATAGTTGGAGATTTAGGCTATAAATATTAGTTTTAATCGAAAACTATATATAGAGAAATTCGAGAATGTTTTGATATTAGCAAAAATTCTATATTCAAAGTGCAAAAGAAGTGAGAAAATACATCTGTAACATGAAAGCTCAAAAATACTTTTCTTAGAGAGAGAAAGGAAGGCTAGAGCTTGGAGAGGCTAATATAGCTGATAAAGAATACTTTATGATAGAGACTTGAAGAGGCTCTACGTGTTAAAAGAATACTTGTAAAGTTTAAGAGTATAGTGAAATCTCAGAAAAACTCTGAGGACTGGACGTAGCCCAAGGTTTAGGATGAATCAATATAAAATCGTAGCATCTATTCTCTAACCCGTATCTTTTAATTTTCTTATGTTAGATGAGTAGATAATATTACTTGCGATTGCATTACTTATCAACTTTATCAAATTGTTTTTAGTAATCACTTGAATTTTGTGAAGAAATTTAAGAAGTCTCAAAAGATTAATATTTTCAAAAAGATTACACAATTCAACTCCCCTTCTTGTGTAGTTTACATATTATATCAAATTTCTATATTAACAAGTGATTTACTTCACTTATTGCACTGTGAATTGATTGAATTGCATTAAGTGACATGCATGTCATGCATACATGTAGGGATTATGATTTTAAAATGAAATGTAGCTAATCTTTAGTGTTTACATTGAAGGAGTAAGATGCCACCTCGTATAAGGACACGAGGAGTTCTGCAAGGATCAGTTTCACCTGACTCTCTAACAACAGAGGAGAGTACTGATGAGTCTATAGCCCTAGGAAATACTGATCTTACTGTAGGGCGAGGTAGTGAGCCCATTCGATCACAGACGCGAGAGTCTCCTCTTCCACAGGAGCAAGTGCCTGCTCCATTAGATTTGAGGATGCTTCAGGTAGTTACTTAAGCCATGGGCCAGATGCCACAATTTTCTGCTCTGGCCCCAGTCAAAAAGGGGAAACAGTTTGATAAGCTCAGGAAGTATGGGGTAGTGGAATTATATGGGACAACGGATCCAAAAGAAGCCGAGACCTGGTTGAGAAAGACTGAGAGGATACTAGATCAGATATATTCTAAGAATGATGAGAAAGTTGTGTATGTTGCAAGCTTGCTACAGGGAGATGCTCTGCATTTACTGGACCCTGCTTTCGAAGCCCAGCATTTGAAATCAAACACAGAAGAAGATACTTTCCCTCAACTATATTATGGCTATTTCGGGACGTTTAGCAAAAATTTTCCTAAAGAAAACTTGGATTAAGGTGTTCTTTAAACGGTTTGAAAGAGGACTTCGAGAGCTACAACTTTCATGAAGACCTCAAAGATAAATTCCATCTTCTGAAGGATAAAAAATGGAACAAAAGATATAAGATGAACAGTAACATAAAAGTTGTTTATGAATAGTAACACAAAAGAAGCAAAAGGTAGAAGGAGCAAAAGGCAGGAGAAGTGAAAGACAAAAGATACTTCTTCCTTTACAAGGACTCTAACTTTCAGCTTAGAAATTCAAAAATTTTGTACTATAAATCGCTAGAAAGCTAGAAGGATATGCTACAACTTGCGGTGGACAACTTTAACAAATTTCACCTCCATTGAGCCCTGATTTGCCCCAAAGATGGCAAACAATTTCTACACCTAGAAAAGACTTGGATTTTGAAATGAATAACTATAAAGATACATGTAGATACACCTGAGGAACTTTTCAGTTTTAACTTTTTTATCAAAACAACCAAAAGCTCAAACATAACTTTAATTACATATTGACATTAAAACAAAAGCTTAACACAATTACAATGTATGTGAGATACTTAATGTTAAACATGCTTATGGAGCTGTCCAAAAGTGATTGAGCTAACTTAGTTACAAAGCTTCTAATATCTTGGAGCTTCCAATGCCTTGCAAGGATTGCTAACCTTCTTGTTTTGCACCTGAGGAGGGAGTAGTGGGGTGAGCTACACAGCTCAGTGGCTAATATATTCATAGCCATTAGCAATCGATCAAAATCAAGCATATGTATATATATGTCTAGCATTTATACTTTGTTTAAGCATTATAAACATTTATCAAATTTAGCTCCTAACACATCACACTCAAAATGCTTCAATATTGACAATTTAAAATGCAATGCATCGCAAACGGCTTGAGGGTTCCATGAAACAGAATGAGGAAACCGATGTTTACCCCATGAATAAAATGAGTCCATTTTTCGAAGCTCATATGTCATAAGCAGGCAACCAGGAGAAGGCTCTTGTCAACGTGCACGTGACAAATAGAATTGTTCCACTCTCGCCTAAATAGAAACACATAAATATGCTCAAATCATTTTATCAAATGCTTTCATACTTTCCATTTATACAAAATGTCGTGACATATATCAAGGCATAACATTGATCAAAACACAATTTATTTATATCACATATCCACACATAGGCAAGAATTTGCCCAACCACACAATAACTATAAGTACATTACCCACCTAATTAGCTCACGAATAGCAAGTCAAGCTTGCCTTTCCCTTTACTCTTGGTTAGGGTTTTCTTAGTTCCCTACAATAACTAAGGTTTCATTCAAAACAACATTTCAATAAAATTCAAAAAGTTAAAAAATTACAAAAATTTCAACCAAACACAAATTGAACTCAAATCTAAGCTACCTATAACCCACCTAGGTTAGAAAACTCAAGACCTAGTTTAGGAATCCTAAAATCGATTGGGTTGTCCTACTCCATCTTCTTCCCACACTAACTTTTCCATTCTCTACACTAACCCCTTTTCCTTCAATAAAGCAAGAAGGAAAGATGGTTAACCTACCTTAACAAGTTTGATTTCTCTCCTTTCCTCCTTTCTCCGAAACCTTCCTCCTTTCTCTTTTAATTTCATTTTCCCTCTCTTTTTCCCTCTTCAATTCACAATTCTCTCCTCTTTATAAACAAATCGAACACATTCCTTTCCCATTCCTACCCTTAATGAGTCCAAAAGTCCACCTTACCCTTAATTATAACCTTATGTTCTTCTATGCTAAAGTGATCTCCCAAAAACATCCTTGAACATCCTTATTATATTAACACTTTAATTTCCACTTACCAATTCAACAAATGCTACTAACCCTGTGTTAGTAGTATGCCCTAGGCCAATGGATAGTTGTGATTCATGTATTAACATTATGACTTGTTAATAATATATTATGAGGTATTCCTTTCATATATGCATGTATTTCGTTTATGTAATGTGATTTACATTCCATGAATGGTATTAGACTTACGTCATCAAGTATGTGACTTGATAGTAAAACCATAAGCGTTATAACACTATTATAGACTGTCCCTGGTCGATCATTATTGGTGGAACAATAATGAATTAAGACTAGTATGTGTTTTGATTGATGATCACGTTTTACTGATCATGGATATGAGATATCAAATCAGAAACATAGATATATGTTAGAGAACATATATTGGACCCCACATAAAGAATACTACATAGTTTCATGTCATTAGTGATTCTTTATATGGTTTGACTTTAGTCCTTTGACCTGAAGTCATCATGGTTCCCTACATGAGGAATTTAGTGTTTTGATATTAGACTAAGTTATTTTTAACCGAATAACAAATAGTCTTATGTTGGACACTAAATGAATCATGCGGAGGGATGTGAATGACGTAGATGGGATTTGTACATCTCTTAAATGAGAGAGATATCATTTGGGCCTCTTGACAAGTGTGACTGAAGAAATGCATGGCCGTGCTCAAATGAAGTGATGAAGAGTCATCAAATGTCATTTGTTATAATCAGTCAACTTGGGGATCAAGAAACTATGATTAATCAAAGGATGACATGTACCATGCCTTGTGATTAATCTTGATATCGCGTTACAAAAGGATTTGAGCTTATAACCATAGTTACAGGTTAAATCGGATTATCGATCCTCATTTGATTTGGGTAGTCATAATGTCTTGCTAGAGGCCGCTTATGACTTATGGGCCTTGAAGTGTGATCAAGCCCATTGCCAACATCGAATGACCCTATAGGGTCGCACACAAAGAGTTATGTGATCTGGGCTTATTCTCTTGGGCCTAATTTATTAGGTGTTGAATAAATATATTTAGATATATTTATTGGGCTAGATTGAATTAAGTTGTCGGGCTCTTATTATATAAGATATAATGGGTCGAAACTTATTGAGGCCTTAATGGGATTAGGGTTTCTCTATAAATAGAGAAGCTTAGGTCTCATTAGGTAGAGGAGACACAATTGTCACGAAACCCTAGCCACCATCTGAGAGGAAAATCAAAGCGGCGTTCGGAAAGCATTTCAGGACGTGCTAGCACACCATAGCCACAGCCCGGATCATGCATACTCGTGTAGATACCGGTAGAGGGCATTCACGTTTGCAGTGTCTTGGAATCCAAAAAAGAAGAAACCTATTCACGAAAACAAGGTATTTTCGTACATCCTTGGTATTTTTGATTATAAATCATGTTGTTGTATGGTTTTTCCGCAGTGTATTGTGAATACTCAGACCGTACGCGATCCAACAGTGGTATCAGAGTCAGGTTCTTCTGTATAATCGTTAATATACGTGTTTTGATTACATGTGTTCACGATTTTGGCTTCTATATAATCGAAAATATGCATGTTTGGATTACATGTGCTCACAGTTTTGGTTGCGTGATACGAAAGTATTTTTTATTTCATGCATGTTCTTTTCGGATCTGTTGATTATCTTGGTACTAATGAGAATATATAACAAGCATGAAGGGTTTGACCGAAAGGTGGTGGCTGCTAGGGTTTCCACCATGTAAGACATGGATGTGGAATAGGAAATTGTAAGTATCCAAGTTAGACAAGGATACTCCAGTCGACTATCATCTCTTCCAGTTTACTATAAGCGTTCTAGTCGACTTATCGGAGAACGGAGATGAGTGTTTCAACAAAAACGTTTGTTCCAGTCGACTAACATTGGTTCTAGTCAACTAGCATAAGTCGACCAGTTGACTAGCAGCCTTCCAGTCGACTAATAGGAGAGCGGAGATGAGTGTTTCAGCAAAAACGTTTGTTCCAGTCGACTGAGATTAGTTCCAGTCGACTAGCACAAGTCGACCAATCGACTATCATCTCTTCCAGTCGACTAGCACAAGTTGACCAGTCGACTATCATCTCCTCCAGTCGACTGACAACCCCAGCAAGGGGCGGATTCCCCTACGCTTGTTTGTTCGTTATGTGTTATATATTATGGGTGATGTTACATGTGTTTATTTATATTTTTTGAATATTTATATTCATGTGTCAGTTACTATTCTATACTTCTAATATATATATACTCAAGTATGTTGTAGTATAGGATTAGAAATAGCATAGTACAAACACCCTTACTAATAGAATTAGTATCCTTCATAATGTACTAAGAACGACCCTCTTCATAATTTTAAGTTTATATGCCTTCCATAAATCTTTACCAATGTTTATCTCTAGCTTATCCTTATGTGGGTTTTTGCCAAAGCAAGGCATGTAGGGATCATCTAGGGAAGACATTTGAATAATGGTGCTATTCATAGGTAAAGTATGGTTAAACTTAACTAAGCTATCAAAAAGGTTTTGGCCTTAGGACATAAGATTGGGTTTTTACATACATGCAGTACATAAGATGTATTTTAACATAAGCCCATCAAGAATTACATGCGATGTAATTGAAAAGAGTTTTCTACCTAAATAACTAAGTCTTAAGTGTTAAGCCAAAGTTTTTTTAGGACTTAGTGAAATATGGATCTTGTTTCTCCCATTTTTCAATTGAGGGTTATTTATTTGATTGGGAGCTAATACCTCATAATATATGAAAGTTGACCCTTATTGCATAATTTTTGTAGATGATGGCTACTCCATCCACAAACCTTTCTATGCGATCTATCATAGAGAAAGAAAAACTTAATGGAACAAATTTCCTAGATTGGTATAGGAACTTGAGAATTGTTCTCAAGCAAGAAAGAAAGCTTTATGTCTTAGAAGAGCCCATCCCTGAGGAACCACCAGCAAATGCACCTAAGGCTCAAAAGGATGCTTACACGAAACATATCAATGACTCTACGGATGTGTCATGCCTTATGTTAGGCGTCGTGATCTCTGACCTTCAGAAGGATTTAGAGGAAATGGAGGCCTATGACATGCTTGCTCAACTGAAAGCTATGTTTCAAGAGCAAGCACGCCAAGAGAGGTTTAGAACCACTAAGGCATTGAATTCATGCAAGATGACTCCTGGCACACCCGTGAGTGCTCATGTTCTCAAGATGAAGAGTTACATTCATCATCTTGAGAAATTAGGGCACCTGTTAGTCAAGAATTGGCAACTGATCTTATTCTAGCATCTTTGACTGATGAATATAATCAGTTCATTCTTAACTACAACATGCATAATATGGAGAAGTCCATTGATGAATTGCATGGGATGCTGAAAACTGCTGAAGAGAACTTAAAGGGAAAGGTTAAGACCACCAATGAAGTTCTTGTGGTTCAAAAGGGAAAAGGTTTCAAGAATAAGGGCACAACAAAGGACAAAGGTAAAGTACCCAAGTCCAAGTCCAAGCCCAAGCCTAAAGCTAAGACTAAGGCACCCAAGGAGGGAGTTTTCTTTCATTGCAATGAACATGGTCATTGGAAAAGGAACTGCAAACTCTATTTGGAAGAGCTGAAAGAGAAGAAGAATAGTGCAACTACTTCTTCAGGTATGTTTGTTATAGAAATCAATTTTACTCCTTCTGCATCTTGGGTATTAGATACCAGAGTTGCAACTCACATTTGTACTAATGTGCAGAGTCTAAGAAGGACTAGAAGATTGATGTCTGGTGAGATCGACCTGCGCGTGGGAAATGGAGCAAGAGTTGCTGCTTTATCCGTGGGGACTTATGATCTTATTTTGCCTACTGGACTCATTTTGGAACTCAAGAATTGTTATTATGTACCTACTATGAGTAGGAATATTATTTCTTTTGCTTGTTTAAAGAATGATGGATTTAAATTTTCTATTGAGAATAGAAGTATTTCCATTTATAAGAATGACATTTTATATGGCATTGCGTGTCAATTAAATGACATTTATACTCTAGACACTAAGTTTGTTACAAATGAGCCCATCTATAACATAAATACCAAGAAGTTTAAATCTAACGATTTGAACCCAACCTATCTCTGGCATTGTCACTTAGGCCATATAAATGAAACATGCATTCCAAAACTCCATCAAGATGGATTCATTGATTGTTTTGAATCTTTTGAGACATGTGATTCTTGTTTACTGGGTAAGATGACAAAGGCCCCCTTCACAGGTAAAGGGGAAAGGGCCAATGAGCTATTAGACCTTATACATACCAATGGATGTGGTCCTTTTAGCATTTCAGCGAGAGGAGGTTATTTGTATTTCATTACTTTTTTAGATGACTTCAGTAGATATGGGTATGTCTATTTAATGAAGCACAAATCTGAATCTTTTGAAAAGTTCAAAGAGTATAAGAATGAAGTACAAAATCAGCTTGGCAAGACAATTAAAATCCTTCGATCTGATCGAGGAGGTGAATACTTAAGACAAGAGTTTGATGATTATCTTAAGGATTGTGGAATTGTTTCACAATTGACTCCTCTAGGAACTCCTCAATGGAATGGTGTTTCTGAAAGGAGAAATCAAACTCTATTAGATATGGTTCGATCAATGATGAGTCAAACTGATCTTCCAAAATATTTCTGGGGCTATGCTTTAGAAACAACAGCATTCATATGGAACCGTATTCCTTCAAAGGCTGTAGAAAAGACACCTTATGAGATATGGATGTAGGAAAATCCCGGGAGGAACATCACATGTTCCAGCAGCAGAAACAAAAAAATTTTATTCCCGGGACCTTCCCGAAACCCAGGATCCCGGTGTCGGTATGAAAACCTCAAACCTGAATAGCCAATAGAGACTATCTCTAAAGGTATCCATGCAGAGATCAGAAAACCTAACCAGATCAAACACTTTTGACCCGGGAATAGCTAGAACAGAATAAGAGCTGCTAGACCCTACCTCTGTCCTGGAGAGCTTGAGATCACGTTGGAACTTTGCTTTGGAGAAGAGAGATCGATGGTTGCTTGAGAAAAGAAGAAATGAATTCCAAAATCACCTTAAGCTTAACTCTTAAGCTTTCTCCTTTCTCTTCCACGCAAGAACCTACGGCTATCACCTTCCAAAAGCCATCTTATGTATTTCTTTAACAATTAAAGATGCTTCCTTAAGAAGCTTACATATGGATGATTAATGGCCATTCATTTCTTTAATGAATAAAGTAATAAGCTTTGAAAAGTCAAAGCTTCTCATCTCTTCTCCCATTCCAACGCAGGCTATATATTTATATATATTAATTAATTATTTACTTAATTAATTAATATATATAATTGCTTGATCCAATCAAGCTCGGGTCGGTCCTATCGACCTACCAGGGCTCTGATGTTGAAAAACTCCTAAACCTTTCTTAGCAATATTGATGTCGCGATCTCATCGGGACATATCCCAATCCCATTGGGATCCATTTAATCCTAATGCTCTCCATAATTGGAACTCTGTCCAATTACTATTTTACAGATTCTCTGAGTCACTCTTATGCGTGTGACCCTTTAGGTTTCCTATGTTGGCCACTTAGATTAACAATTAATCTGAGCAAGTCATGAGCGGTATCTAGCAACACATCATGACCCCAATTGACCGGAAAGTAATTGGTTTGATGAATTCATCACGAACCGATCACGAACCCTTCCATGACAATTATTGTGCAATTCGTCCTTTCATCATCCTATACCCCACTTGGTTATGAGTATGGCTAATATGTCAACTCTTACTAGACTAAGTCTAGCCCAGTGAAAGCAGTTCTGTCTCGAGGACTCATTACTTTATATGTCCATGAAGACACTCTTCATGACATAGTCATTCTCCGCCGAGACTTAAAGTAATGATCCCGACAAGAGGCAGGTATCTCTTCATTCTCTCGTAGTGATGAATCCTTTATTGACTACTCAATTACCTTCAATACCTCAAACTGCACTCCAAGCACCACCATATGAGTAACCTCCGGAAGGCCACAAGGAATGGAGTCAAAATGTGATCAAGATTCAAGATATCCTCGAGTACCTCAAGTCTAAGGATACTTGCACCATTGCTATGATGAGATTATCACCGACATTAAATCCATGTGATGATCTCATGGCAGGTCATCCAATGAACTTACTACCACTAGAAAGCATCCATATGTCAACTCTAAATATCTCATATTTACAGTTTCGAGATCCACCGCTTGATCCAATCAAGGAGTATGACATATGTTAGTCCGTCCGGATTAATGATGTCCGGTCTCATTAATCCTATGACTAGGAAAATTTAGATATCTTGACATAATTGCACATGATAGGAATCTCGTGATTATGATCACATCATAATTTCCTTCATGCTATGTCATATATCATGGACTTCATTAATTTGATTAAAGATCAATATCAATTCATAAAGAATATCAAATAAATGAAACATGCCTTTCTTTATTTATTCATAAAGTCTGTACATGACTATGAACAAAAAGCGCTAAAGGGGATTGCCTTTAGGGCACTACTCTAACAATGGACTGGGAAGCGTCCCAATTTATCTTTTCTAAAGATTTGGGGTTGTGAAGTTTATGTAAAGTGTCCAATTGCCGACAAGTTGGGACCCAAATCTAAAAAATGTTATTTTATGGGATATCCTAAGGAAACTAAAGGATATTACTTTTACATCCCAGCAGAGAACAAAGTGTTTGTTGCTCGAAATGGTTTTTTCTTAGAGAAGGAATTTGTTTCCAAAGGAAATAGTGGGAGTAAAGTACAACTTGAAGAAATTCAAGTTTCACAAAATGACATTGAGCCTGAAAAGGAGATTGAAGCGAGTTCACAAGCTGTTGATGAGCAGCCTTCAACAACACAAGGCCTACGTAGATCTGATAGGATTCGTCATGAGCCCGAGAGATATGGATTTCTCGTTACTAATGATGATAATGTGATGCTCATTGATCATAATGAGCCCACAACCTATCAAGAAGCTATGGAAAGTCTAGAATTTGCTAAATGGTTAGAGGCCATGAAAGCAGAGATGCAATCCATGTATGACAATCAAGTTTGGACTTTGATTGATCCGTCTGATGGCTTGAAGACCATTGGATGTAAGTGGGTTTTCAAAAAGAAACTCGACATGGATGGAAATGTGCACACTTATAAAGCAAGACTTGTTGCTAAAGGTTATCGACAAGTTCATGGAATTGATTATGATGAGACATTTTCTCCAGTGGTCATGATCAAATCCATTAGAATTCTTATTGCCATAGCTGCATACTATGATTATGAGATATGGCAAATGGATGTAAAAATGGCTTTCCTTAATGAAAACTTACTTGAGGATGTATATATGATACTGCCTGAGGGTTTTGTCCATCCTAAGAATTCGGGAAAGGTGTGCAAGCTTCAAAGATCCATTTATGGATTGAAGCAAGCATCAAGAAGCTGGAATCTTTGTTTTGATGAAGTTGTCAAAGGTTTTGGATTCATCAAGAATGAAGATGAACCTTGTGTCTACAAAAAGGTTAGTGGGATTGCTGTTTTCTTTTTAGCTTTATATGTTGATGACATACTGCTAATTGGAAACGATATTCCAACCTTACAGAGTGTCAAGATTTGGTTAAGGAAACGTTTCTCAATGAAAGACTTAGGTGAGGCTGCCTATGTTTTAGGCATTAAGATCTATAGAGATAGATCAATAAAGCTTATAGGCCTAAGTTAGAGTACATACATAGATAAGATATTGAAAAGGTTCAGTATACAAGATTCCAAGAGGGGATTCTTGCCTATGTCACATGGAATCAAGCTTTCTAAGAAGGATTGTCCTACTTCAGGTAAAGAGCTTGAGCGCATGAGTAAGATTCCATATGCATCTGCAATTGTATCTATCATGTATGCCATATTATGTACTCGACCAGATGTCTCATATTCTTTGAGCATAACAAGTAGATACCAATCTAATTATGGTGAGAGTCACTGGATAGCAGTTAAGAATATCCTTAAGTACTTGAGAAGAACTAAGGATATGTTCCTAGTCTATGGAGGACTTGAAGGAGAGCTCGTTGTAAATGGTTACACTGATGCTAGTTTTCAGTCTGACATAGATGATTTTAGATCGCAATCAGGTTTTATGTTCTGTTTGAATGGAGGTGCAGTGAGCTGGAAAAGTTCAAAGCAAGACACTATTTTTGATTCTACAACTGAAGCTGAGTACATTGTTGCCTCGGATGTAGCTAAGGAAGCTGTATGGATCAGGAACTTCATTACTGGGCTTGGAGTTGTTCCTAGCATTACAAGTCCTATAGACCTTTATTGTGATAATAATGGAGCTATAGCACAGGCTAAGGAACCAAACTCGCATCATAGATCCAAACACATACTCAGACGTTTCCATCTGATTAGAGAGATCATTGGGAGAGGAGAAGATATGCAAAGTGGGCACAGATGACAACATTGTCGATCCACTTACTAAACCTCTTCCACAGCGTCTAAACATGAGAGTCATACGAGGTCTGTGGGTATTAGATATTTGACCGATTGGGCCTAGTGCAAGTGGAAGATTGTTAGTAGTGTGCCCTAGGCTAATGGATAGTTGTGATTCATGTATTAACATTATGACTTGTTAATAATATATTATGAGGTATTCCTTTCATATATGCATGTATTTTGTTTATGTAATGTGATTTACATTCCATGAATGGTATTAGACTTATGTCATCAAGTATGTGACTTGATAGTAAAACCATAAGCGTTATAACACTATTCTAGACTGTCCATAGTCGATCATTATTGGTGGAACAATAATGAATTAAGACTAGTATGTGTTTTGATTGATGATCACGTTTTACTGATCATGGATATGAGATATCAGATCAGAAACATAGATATATGTTAGAGAACATATATTGGACCGACCCACATAAAGAATACTACATGGTTTCATGTCGTTAGTGATTCTTTATATGGTTTGATTTTAGTCCTTTGACCTGAAGTCATCATGGTTCCCTACATGAGGAATTTAGTGTTTTGATATTAGACTAAGTTATTTTTAACCGAATAACAAATAGTCTTATGTTGGACACTAAATGAATCATGCGGAGGGATGTGAATGACGTAGATGGGATTTGTACATCTCTTAAATGAGAGAGATATCATTTGGGCCTCTTGACAAGTGTGACTGAAGAAATGCATGGCCATGCTCAAATGAAGTGATGAAGATTCATCAAATGTCATTTGTTATAATCAGTCAACTTGGGCATCAAGAAACTATGATTAATCAAAGGATGACATGTACCATGCCTTGTGATTAATCTTGATATCGTGTTACAAAAGGATTTGAGCTTATAACCATAGTTACAGGTTAAATCGGATTATCGATCCTCATTTGATTTGGGTAGTCATAACGTCTTGCTAGAGGCCGCTTATGACTTATGGGCCTTGAAGTGTGATCAAGCCCATTGCCAACATCAAATGAGCCTATAGGGTCGCACACAAAGAGTTATGTGATCTGGGCTTATTCTCTTGGGCCTAATTTATTAGGTGTTGAATAAATATATTTAGATATATTTATTGGGCTAGATTGAATTAAGTTGTCGGGCTCTTATTATATAAGATATAATGGGCCGAAACTTATTGAGGCCTTAATGGGATTAGGGTTTCTCTATAAATAGAGAAGCTTAGGTCTCATTAGGTAGAGGAGACACAATTGTCCCGAAACCCTAGCCACCATCCGAGAGGAAAATCAGAGTGGCGTTTGGAAAGCGTTTCAGGACGTGCTAGCACACCATAGCTGCAGTCCGGATCGTGCATACTCGTGTGGATACCGGTAGAGGGCATTCGCGTTTGCAGTGTCTTGGAATCTGAAAAAAAAGAAACATATTCACGAAAACAGGGCTTTTTCGTACATCCTTGGTATTTTCGATTATACATCATGTTGTTGTATGGTTTTTCCGCAGTGTATTGTGAATACTCAGACCGTACGCGATCCAACACTCTAACCTAAGTATAGCTCCAAAATTTAAATCTATCAAAACTTCAAAATTATTTTAAATCATGCTTACTTTAAAAAAAAAATTTTCTAGGGTCCAACAATTCTCCCCCTTAAAGAATTTCATCCTCGAAATTCTTACTTGAGACATTGAAGAGGCGTGGATACTTCTCCCTCGTGGCGTCCAAAGGTTCCCATGTGGCCTCTTCCGTAGAATGGTTTCTCCACAAAACCTAAACCAGTCTCACAGTCTTGTTCCTCAAAATCTTTTCCTTTGAATCTAAGATCGCCACTGGTTGCTCCTCATAAGTCAAATCGTCTGTTAACTGAACCTTTGAAGGTTAAACAATGTGTGAATGGTCCGACCGGTACTTTCTCACCATTGATACATGAAAAACATTGTGAATCTTAGATAACTCCGGTGGTAAAGCTAATTTATAAGCTAAAGGCCCGATCTTTTCAGTAATTTCATAAGGGCCTATGTATCTAGGACTGAGTTTGCCTTTCTTATCAAATCTCAAAAACCCCTTTCCATGGAGAAGCTCTAAGAAACACTTTGTCTTCAACTTCGAATTCCATCTCCTTTCTATGGGAATTTGTATAGCTCTTTATTCTGTCTTGAGTTGCTTTAAGTCTCTGCTTAATTAATTTAGTCTTATCAATAGTGACTTGCACCAACTCAGGTCTTACTAATCTCCTTTCACCTTCTTCATCCCAACAAATAAGAGTTTTGCATCTCCTACCATACAAAGCTTCATAAAGAGCCATTTAAAATCTTGAGTGATAGGAATTATTGTAAGCAAATTCGACTAAAGGCAAATGATCATCCCATGAACCTTTGAAGTACATAATACAAGCCTTTAACATTGCCTCCAATGTCCATATTGTCCTTTCTGATTGACCATCAGTTTGTGGATAAAAAACTGTACTAAAATGCAACTTAGTTCCCAAAGCCTCCTGTAAGCTCTCCTAGAATCTAGAGGTGAACTTGAGGTCTCTATCTGAAACTATAAAGCTTGGGATCTATTTCATCTACATATTTGTTGGCTAATTCTTTCAGAGAATCTTTCTGCTTAATTAGTAAGAAATGGGTGAACTTTGTTAGCCTATCCACAATCACCCATATTGCATCGTATTTCTTACTAGTCCTCGACAATCCCATCAAGAAATCCATCATAATCTTCTTCCATTTTCATTCGGGAATCGACAAAGGCTTAAGTTGGCCTAAAGGTGCCTGGTATTCATCTTTAACTTGCTGACACACTAAGCATCTTTTTACATATTTTGCAACTTCTTTCTTCATTCCTTTCCACCAGAAACACTCTTTCAAATCCCTATACATTCTCATACTTCCTGGGTGTATAGAATAAGGCACATTGTGTGCCTCGTCTAAAATCTCTTCTTTCAACTCTTACATGTCTGGAATACACAATTGGTTACCTACCACCATCAATCCATCTTCTCTGATCTTCATTTCAGAAGGTTTACCACTTTTAATCTCCTCTCTGAGTTTGCTTAAATACTCATCTTGTTCCTGCAATTTCTTAATCTTCTCATTTAATACTGGCCTCACTCTAAAATTAGCCAGTACACAACCAGATTCAACTTTTTTCAATGTCACTTTAAGTTTCGCTAATTCTGTCAACAAAGGAAGGTATATTGTCTCCATATGTGCTATAGTGGACTTCCTACTCAGTGCATCAGCTACTATATTAGCTTTCCTTGGATGATAGTCTATCATCAAATCATAATCTTTTAACAGCTCTAACCATCTTTTTTGTCTCAAATTTAACTCCTATCATCAGATATTTAAGACTCTTATGGTTTGTAAATACCCTGGTGGTGACTCCATACAAATAATGTCTCCAAATCTTTAATGTAAAAACTATGGTCGCTAACTCTAAATCATGTGTAGGATAGTTCATCTCATAAGGCTTTAATTGCTTAGAAGCATAAGCAATCACTCTATCACCTTGCATTAACATGTGTGTTAATGATGCCTAATCCCTTCCTTAAGGCATCATTATACACTGTGTATCCTTCACTAGCTGAAGGTAAATTCAAAACTGGTGCGGTTGTAAGCATGTTCTTCAATTCCTCAAAACTGCACTGGCATTCCTCTATCCATATAAATTTATGATTCTTTCTTTTCAATTTGGAAAGTGGAGCTGTTATTATTGAAAAGCTCTCCATAATCATTCTATAATACTCGACCAATCCCAAGAAACTTCTTACTTCAGCTACATTCCTTGGTGCTTCCCATTTCACAACCGCTTCTATCTTCCTTGGATCCATATGTACTCCTTGCTCTGAAATCACTTGTCCAAGAAATGTTACTTCCTTTAACCAAAACTCACATTTGTCAAATTTGGCATACAACTCGTTCTTCCTCAATGTCTCCAAAAAATTTCTTAAGTGTTCCTCATGTTCCTTATTACTTTTAGAATAGACCAAAGTATCATCAATAAAGACAATGACAAATTGGTCTAAGAAAGGTCTAAAAACTTTATTCATCAAATCCATTAAAGCTGTTGGTGCATTTGCCAACTTAAAAGGTAGGACCAAAAATTTAGAGTGGCCATACCATGTTCTAAAAGCGATCTTTGACACATCGGACTCCTTTATCCTCAATTGATGGTAACCCGATCTCAAATCTATCTTAGAAAAGACCCTTGCCCCTATAACTGATCAAACAAATTATCTATGCGTGGGAGCAGATATCTGTTCTTAATGGTGGCATGGTTAAGCTTCCTATAATCCACACACATTCTCAAGGATCTGTCCTTCTTCTTTATAAAAAGAACTGGTGCCCTCCAAGGTGAAGAACTCGGCCTAATATAACCATTCTCTAACAAATCTTCCAATCGCTCCTTAAGCTCCTTCAATTCCGCTAGAGCCATTCTATAAGGTGGAATTGAAATTGGCATTGTGCCTGGAAGAAGGTCAATAAGAAATTCAATTTCTTTAGGTGGAAGTAGCCCTGGTAACTCCTCAAGAAAAACATCCAGGAATTCCTTGACTACTGGCATATCTTCTAACTTCCCTCTATCTGCCCGCGCGTCTACCATATAGGCCAAAAATGCCTCACACCCTTTTCTCATCATTTTCTTTGCCATCAAAGCTGAAATAATTCTCGATGAGCTAAATTTCCTATCTCCTATGAACATCACCCTTCTTCCATCATACAACTCGAACTCCACTGTTTTTTGTTTGCAATCTAAGTTGGCATTATACTTCTCTAAGTCATCCATACCCAAAATCAAATCTAATCCTCCCATCTTCAATGGCATTAAATCCACCACTAAGAGTCCCTCACCAATATGTATCTCACAGTCTCTATGAACTTGACTAATCACAATATACTGACCGATTGGAGTACTCACCATCAAAGGAGTAATGGGCTCAAGTCTTTACCAAACATAGTTTTACCCGATGAAACAAAGGAGTGGGTATAACTTGGATCAATCAAAACAATCACATCATCATCAAATAGTTTAATCATACCCGTCACAATTTCTGGAGCGGTCTCTACATCCTCCCGTGTCATTGCAAACACTCTAGCTTGTGCTTGCCCCTTGGCCTTCCTAGAGGATTCACTTTCCTTATTGCATTGGAGCTACCCGCTTTAGTTGTAGTCTTTTGTCCCACTATCTCAGTTCTCTTCGAAGCCTGCATCTATGCTCCCTCTCTTCTTACGTACCGCGGACACTCTCTAACCATATGCCCCTTCTCTCCACATTTGAAACAAGCTCCAGTCAATCTGTAGCATTCCCTTCCAAGGAACATGTCGCAATGGTCGCACTTAGGGATGAATGACTTGTACCCTTCTCCCCTTTTATAGCCTCACATCGTTGAGGCTTGATGGAAAATAGTAGAAGTCCTCGTCGTTTTAGGCCTACTTTCACCACTGCTCCTTTCCTTAGACTAGACAGGGAAAGTCCTGGCACTCCTTGTAGGTGTAAGTCGACTTGTATGGAGTTGTAAGTCGACTTATACCAGTTCGGTACTAATAAGTCGACTTGTATACCCGTGTAAGTCGACTTATGCGTGTACAGTACCGTGAGATTGTTAGAGTAGTGCCCTAAAGGCAATCCCCTTTAGTGCTTTTTGTTCATAGTCATATACAGACTTTATGAATAAATAAAGAAAGGCATGTTTCATTTATTTGATGTTCTTTAAGAATTGATATTGATCTTTAATCAAATTGATGAAGTCCATGATATATGACATAGCATGAAGGAAATTATGATGTGATCATAATCCTGAGATTCCTATCATGTGCAATTATGTCAGTATCTAAATTCTCCCTAGTTATAGGATTAATGAGATTGGACATCATTAATCCGGACAGACTAGCATATGTTATACTCCTTGATTGAATCAAGCAGTAGATCTCAGAAACTGTAAATATGAGATATTTAGAGTTGACATGTGGATGCTTACTAGCGGTATTAAGTACATTGGATGACCTGCCATGAGATTATCACATGGATGTCCTATTCTAATGTCAGTGATAATCTCATCATAGCAATGGTGCAAGTATCCTTAGACTTGAGGTACTCAAGGATATCTTGGATACTGATTCTATGCTTTGACTCCATTCCTTGTTGCCTTTCAGAGGTTACTCATAGGGTGGTGCTTGGTGCAACTTGAGGTATTCAAGGTAATTGAGTAGCCAATAAAGGATTCATCACTTCTGTGATAGCAAAAGAGATACCCTGGCCTCTTGTCAGGATCATTACTTTAAGTCTCTGGCCAGAGCATAAATATGTCATGAAGAGTGTCTTCATGGACATATAAAGTAAAGAGTCCTAAGACAGGAACTGATATCACTTGGGCTAGACTTAGTCTAGTAAGAGTTGACACTTTGACCATACTCATAACCAAGTGGGGTATAGGATGGTGAAAGGACTAATCGCACGAAGAATTATACATGGAAGGGTTCGTGATCTGGTTCGAGATGAATTCATCAAACCAATTACTTTCCGGTCAATTGGGGGTCATGATGTGTTGCTAGACGCCGCTCATGACTTGCTCAGATTAAATGTTAATCTAAGTGGCCAACATAACCGGGAATCTAAAGGGTCACACGCATAAGAGTGTTTCAGAGAATCCATAAAATAGTATTGGATTGAGTTCCAATTATAGAGAGCATTAGGATTAAATGGATCCCGATGAGATCGAGATATGTCCCGATGAGATCGCGACATTGATATTGCTGAAAAAGGTTTCCGGAGATTTTTCCCATACCCGAACCCGGTAGGACCGACCCCAGTGTGACTGGACCACTTCAGTAATATATATACATATATATATATGATTAATTAATTAAATAATTAATTAATTTATATATATATATGCTTGTCACGTGGGATGGAGGAGAAGATGGAAGAATCTTCCATTTCCATGCTTAGTCATCAAAGTCATTAAATGACTAAATGACAAAAAGAAAGATGGATGAAGTGATGCTCGTTGGTGAGAAAAGGGATAGCATACGATGCTCATTTTTCTTCATCTATGAGAAAGGCTTATGGAGAAAGGAGAAAAAGGATTGATGATCGTGGATTGAAAGAGAAGAAGTAAGGTTTTTGAGAAAAACCAAAGCTTTCATCTTCTCCATCGATTCTTCATCTTCTCCTTCAAGATTTTCAAGCTTCTCCTCCATCATTTTCCAAGCTCTCCAGGACAGAGGTAGGGTCTAGCAGCCTTTACTTTGTTCTAGCTATTCTCGGGTCAAAAGGGTTTGTCCCGGTTAGGTTTTTTGATCTCTGCGTGGATACCTTTAGAGATAGTCTCTATTGGCTATTCAGGTTTGAGTCTTCATACCGACACATAGATCCTGGCCTTCGGGAAGGTCCCAGCGACAAAATTTTTTTTTCCGCACCTGGTACATGTGATGTACCTCCTGAGATTTTCCTACAGTGGTATCAGAGACACTTGTGTCGTGTATGAAGCTAAAACCCTAGCTAGGTTGGACTTCCTATTTGAATTTGATGTTGATGCATGTATGCTGTCCAAATTTCGAATTAATATAGGGATATGTTTTTCGAAATTTTTCTGCCCATAATTGTTCATAACATGTTATAGAATATGTCTGTGAAAGATGAGAATTTATCAATTTGATTTGATATAGTTTTGCTAATTTATTCCCTAAGGTTCTAGATGCTGTTTTGTGACACATTCTGTGAACTGGCATGTGTAAAAATTCGATAATAAATTCTAGAAATTTTTTTTTTCGGATTGGCCTTCACCAACATGTCCCTAAGATGTTTTTGAATGTCTATGTGGATGGAAAAGTGTTTTCAAGGTGATTTGCTATTTATTCACGAATTTATTCTATGCTGTTGGGAATAGCTGTGTTGATGAACACAGATTTTGAATCGGTTTTGTTGCTTAGGTTGACTGAGTTTTTGATGGCTATAAATCCTGAAAAAATTCATGAAGCATTTTCTAAACATTTAGTAACCTGTGTAATTTTCTCAGAATTTATTGAAATTGTTTCAATGATTATTTCGAGCAATGTGTAGTACTTGGCAGTTTTGTGAACATTGCTGCGATTGTTTTGCTTGGCATAATTGAATGTGTATTTTTCAGTTACAATGCCTTGGACCATTTTTAATGTGATTGAAAATGTGTTATCTTGATGTATTATGCTTTCCAAACTGAATTGCTTGAAGTTGGTTTTCCAAGAATTTTTGAATGCCGAATAGGTCACATTAGCGTCTCGTTAGTGTATTTCATTATCTTGCTTGTTTTGGCCGTCATAATTTTTGTGACTTGTGCCGAAGTAATTTGATAACGTATGGACTAGCTAGAGATGCTTAGGGTGATAATTTGGTGTTTCCTAAATTGTTTGGATATTTATGAGTAATGACTCATTTTCAAGCTTTTCTTGTATGGTTTGACTGTATATGGCAATCATGTAACAATGAAGTGTTCATTGGTACATCAAATTAACAGATATTACCTTAGGTATATTGGTATTGTGAATTGGGACTACACGGATTGAGAAATTAGCCGATTAGATAGCAATTTCGTTTGGATAAGTCGACTTACACAATGTACAAGTCGACTTGTCCTTGCACTGTAGACGTATAAGTCGACTTGCACAATGGTACAAGTCGACTTGTTCGTGCACAGTTGCACAAGTCGATTTATACATACACAAGTCGACTTATAACATGCATAGGAGGGACGATGGATGATTTTAGGTATAAATTCAATATGATTGATGAAGTACCCTAAGTCATGCCATATAGTCATGGTGACTATAATCCTACGGCTTGGAGAAGAAGAAGATGAGACTTGAAAACCCTCAAATCATATGAAAACTAACGCCTTCCATTAATATGGTAAGAACCAGAGTTCTTATAGGGTTGGTTTGTTGGGTAAACCCAAGCTCGCTCTATACGGATATGTTCGAACCATGAAAATGTGATTTTCTGATTAATGGGTTGGTTTTCACTAGAAGCGTTGGTTTGTTGAGTAAACTCAAGGTCAACGTGGACAGAGGCGAAATTGGGTAGTATACATCAGATGTATGTGCATCAAAGAGTTGATAACCCAATGTAAGTGCACACATCAACAAGTTGATAGCACTGATCGATAGTTGTGTCTAAGATGTAATTGGTATATCTGATACCTCCCGAGACATAAGGTGACTTGTTGGGTAAACCCAAGGTCATTCTTAATGTCGGTTATCGATGATGCAATTGGTATGTTCGATACCTACCGATTGACCTAAGTTGTGGCTTGTTGGGTAAACCCAAGGTCATTCTTAGCAATATCGGATATCAACCCACTAGACATTATGTCATCTTGTTTCTTTGGATTCAGAATGAGGGTTATGGATTCTATGAAACTAGTGGGAGCTTTTGCATATCATTCAAGTCCTTATGATTATGCATCTATTCCTATTCTAACATTCTTTCTTTCTTTCCGCTTAGGTTGGTCAAGATGTCTTCCAAGTGTGAACTTACGCCGCTAATGGATTCCAACAAGTTAACTGGACCAAATTTTCTTGACTGGCTAAGGAATCTGAGAATTGTTCTTAGATCTGAGGAGCTGGGATACATCCTAAATGTTCCACTTCCAGATGCACCTGCTGTCGATGCTTCTGATGAGGATCAGAAGGCATATCGTAAGCATCTAAAGGACAGTGACATGGCTACTTGCATTATGCTTGCCTCGATGTCACCAGAGTGCAGTAAAAGACGAGTCCATGGATGCTCACACTATAGTATTTCATCTTAGGGAGCTGTTTGATGAGCAAGCTCGGTCTGAAAGGTTCGAGACCTCAAGGCTTCTCTTCACCACAAAAATGGCTCTAGGGACATCTGCTGTGCAGTATGCCTTGAAGATGAATGGCTATATTGAGAGATTGGCCGTCTTAGGTTTTGTAATGGATTATGAGTTAAGTATAGACTTAATTCTGGTTGGATTGTCCGAGAGTTATTCACAGTTCGTGTTAAACTATCGGATGAACCAAATATCCACAACAATACCTGAGTTGATCAATCTGCTCAAGACAGTTGAGCAGACTATCAAGAATGATAGCAAGCAAGTGCTAATGGTGGCTGCATCTTCTTCTGGTTCAAAGAAGAAAAAGAACCCAAAGAAGAAGAAGGCCAAGAAACCAAAGGGAAGCGCTATCAAGAAGAAGACCAAAGAAGCTGCCCCGAAAGGAACTTGCTTCTATTGTGGTAAAGATGGCCATTGGAGGCGCAATTACAAAGCCTATCTGGAGTCACTAAAGCAGAAGAAGGCATCAGATGCCTCAACTACTTCAGGTATGTATGTCATTGAGGTTAATACTGTTTCTGATCACAACATTTGGGTATTTGATACTGGTTGTGGCTCACACATATGTAATGATATGCAGGGCCTAAGGGACAGTAGACAGCTCATGAAGGGAGAAGTAGACCTGCGTGTTGGAAATGGAGCAAGAGTTGCTGCATTAGCTGTAGGAACCTATGTTTTGTCTCTCCCTACTGGGCTTGTACTCGAATTGGATGATTGTTATTTTGTACCCGTTTTGACAAAGAACATATTATCTGTTTCTTGTTTAAATAGAGCTGGTTTCCATTTGAATTTTAATAGCAATGGTTGTTCTATTAATTCTAATGGAATGCTTTATAATCTTGGTACATTATGCAATGGTATTTACATATTAGATATGTCTCATCCAATTATGAATGTCAATGACACCAAAAAACATAAAAGAGATAATTTAAAGTCAACTTACTTATGGCATTATTGGCTTGGCCATATAAATGAGACACGCATCGCTAAACTCCATAAGAGTGGCAGTTTAGGGTCATTTGATTATGAATCATATGACACATGCGAATCTTGCTTATTAGGCAAGATGACTAAGTTACCCTTCAAGGGAAAGGGTGAACGAGCGATTGGAGTATTAGACCTAATACATTCAGATGTATGCGGTCCGATGTCCATCCATGCTAGAAGTGGTTGTCGTTACTTCATTACCTTTATCGATGATTATTCTCGATATGGGTACTTGTATCGATGAGATACAAATCAAGCGCTTGAAAAGTTCAAACAATTGAAATGAAGTAGAAAACCAACTTGGTAAAAGTATCAAGGCATTACGATCCGATCGTGGTGGAGAATACTTAGACCAACAGTTTCGGATTATCTCGTAGATAATGGCATTTTATCTCGATGGACTCCTCCTTACACACCACAAGACAATGGTGTGGCTAAAGGAGAAATCGAACCTTGTTGGACATGGTACGATCAATGATGGGTTTCGCATAGATTACCAAAATCATTTTGGGGGTATGCTAGAGACAAATTGCTTACTTGCTAAACAGAGTTCCTCTAAAACATTTGATGTTACTCCATATGAGATGTGGACTAACGAAAACCTTATCTTTCTCATTTGAAAGTTTGGGGTTGTCACCTTACGTGAAGCGGATTCAATGATAAGCTTCAAGCAAAGTCGACAAGTGTTTGTTTGTAGGATATCCTAAAGAGACCATGGGATATCAATTCTACCTCGCCGAGGAACAAAAGTGTTTGTTTCAAAGCATGTTGTCTTTTTAGAGAAAGAGTTTCTTCCGAAGAAGCGGTGGGAGCAAAGTTGAACTGAAGAAGTTCAAGATGCTCAAATGCACCTGAGCTCAACCGCTCGAACTCGAGACTGCCACTCATTCGTGATGAAGTAACAGATTCAACCTTCTACTACACACGAAGTTCAGAGGTCAAGTAGGATACGACCGCTCCTAGAGATATGGATTTCGTAAGTAAGCAGAATGACGTATTGCTCATAGAAGATGATGAGCCTGCTACCTATGAAGAGGTTCTGAAAAGTTCAGAGTCTGAAAAATGGCTTTGTGCCATGAAAGCGGAAATGGATTCCATGTATCAAAACAAAGTATGGACTTTGGTTGATGCACCTGAAGGGATAAAGCCCATAGGGTGCAAATGGGTTTTCAAGAAGAAACCGACATGGATGGTAATGTGATTACTACAAAGCAAGGCTTCAGGGTTAAAGGATTTCGTCAAAGACAAGGAGTTGACTATGACGAGACCTTCATCCCCGTAGCAATGCTTAAATCCATTCGGATACTCCTAGCCATTGCCGCTCATTATGATTATGAGATATGGCAAATGGATGTGAAGACAACTTTCCTTAATGGAAATCTGGCCGAAGATGTGTATATGACATAACCAGAGGGCTTCACTTCCATCGATGGCGAAAAGGTATGCAAACTTCAGAAATCCATTTATGGATTGAAGCAAGCATCCAGGAGTTGGAACATCCGTTTTGATGAGTCAATCAAAGAGTTTGGTTTCTCACAAAATTCGGATGAACACTGTGTGTACAAGAAGGTTAATGGGACTGCAATCGTATTCCTTGTGTTGTATGTAGATGACATACTGTTACTGGAAAACGATGTTTCTATGTTGCAATCAGTTAAAATTTGGTTGTCCAAGCAATTTGCGATGAAAGACCTTGGTGAAGCAACTTATATCCTTGGGATAAAGATCAATAGAGATAGATCAAAAAGGTTGCTTGGTCTTTCACAATCATCGTACATAGACAAGATGCTAAAGAGGTTTAGCATGGAGCAATCCAAGAGAGGGTTTCTTCCCATGTCTCATGGGATAACACTCTTGAAATCTATGTGTCCTAAGACACAAGATGAGAGGATGCGCATGGATCAGATCCCGTATGCGTCTGCAGTAGGATCGATCATGTATGTTATATTATGTACGAGGCCCGATGTATCGTATGCTCTGAGTGTCACGAGCAGATGTAAGTGATAAGTCGACTTATACCATGTGTAAGTCGACTTACACATGTTCGGTACCGATAAGTCGACTTGTTCATTGGATAAGTCGACTTGTTCAAATCTCAGATTGCTTATTTATGCCCTAAAGGCAATCCCCTTTGACGCGTTTTATTCAAAGTCATGTGCAGACTTTATGAATAAATAAAGAAAGGCATTATTCATTAATTTGATATTCATAAACATTGTTTATGAATTGATTTGATCTTTAATCGAATTAATGAAGTCCATGATATATGACATAGCATGAAGGAAATTATGATGTGATCATACTACCGAGGTTCCTATCATGTGCAATTATGTCAAGATTCAAATTCTCCTAGTCATGGGATTAATGAGACCGACATCATTAATGCGGATAGACTAGCACATGTCATATTCCTCGATTGGATCAAGCAAAGGATCTCGTAAACCGTAAATATGAGATATTTAGAATTGACATGTGGATGCTTACTAGTAGTAGTAAGTTCATTGGATGACCCGCCATGAGATCATCACATGGATATCTTATCTAAGTGTCGGTGATAATCTCATCATAGCAATGGTGCAAGTATCCTTAGACTTGAGGTACTCAAGGATATCTTGATACCGATCCTGCTTTGACTCCATTCCTTGTTGCCTTCCGAGGTAACTCATAGGGTGGTGCTTGGGTACAAACGAGGTATTCAAGATAATTGAGTAGCCAATAAAGGATTCACCACTTCGGATTAGCGTAAGAGATACCCATGGCCTCTTGTCGGGATCATTACTAAGGTGGCAAGCATGTATGTCATGAAGAGTGTCTTCATTGACATATAAAGTAATGAGTCCCGTGACTAGAAGCGATATCACTGGGCTAGACTCGGTCTAGTGAGAGTTGACACTTTGACCATACTCATAACCAAGTGGGGTATAGGATGGTGAAAGGACTAATTGCACAGAATTGTCTATGGAAGGGTTCGTGATGAATACATCAAACCGATTACTTTCCGGTCAATTGGGGTCATGATGTGTTGCTAGATACCGCTCATGACTTGCTCAGATTAATTGTTAATCTAAGTGGCCAACATAACCGGAGCCTAAAGGGTCACACGATAAGAGTGTTTGGAGAATCGTAAAATAGTAATTGGACGAGTTCCAATTATGGAGAGCATTAGATTAAATGGATCCCAATGGATTGGGATATGTCCGATGAGATCGCGACATCAATATTGCTAAGAGAAGGGTTTCGGTCGCCAAAGATGGGGTCTTGAGGAGGTAGGACCAACCCAGTTGGATCGACCTTAGCATTTATATTCTAATTAATTAATTAAGTAAATTAATTAATTAATTATTATATATATATGGACATGTGCGTGGAATGAGGGAAGAGAGGATAAAACTTTGAAAAGTCAAAGTTTATTTCTTTATTCATTAATGAATGAATGGCCATTAGCCCTCCACTTGTCCATTTCTTATGGAAGCATTTTTAAAAGGTTGAAAATCAACATAAGAGGGCATGGAAGGAGATGGCCGACGGTTTTATATATGGGAACAAGAGAAATTGCTTAAGTGTTATGCAAAAAGGTGAAAAGAGTTTTATTCCTTGTTTTCTCTTAAGCCATCATCGAAATTCTCTTCTTCTCCAAGCATGGGCCAACGTTTCTCTCAAGCTCTCCAGGACAGAGGTAGGGTCTAGCAGCCTTTAATCTGTTCTAGCTATTCCCGGGTCAAAGGGGTTTGTCCCGGTTAGGTTCTCTGATCTCTGTGTGGATCACCTTTAGAGATAGTCTCTTTTGGCTATTTAGGTTGATGTCTTCATACCGATACCGGGATCCTGGGATTCGGGAAAGTCCCGGGAACAAAAAAAAAAATTTTCCGCTGCCGGTACATGTGATGTACCTCCCGGGATTTTCCTACAGTGGTATCAGAGAGTCTGGTATCCCGTATGAAGCTAAAACCTAAGCGAGATCAGAAATTCTAATGGAATTTTCTGTTGATGCATGCTATCTGTTCAGATTTCGAATTTATATTGTGATATGGTTTTCCAAATTTTTCTGCCCAGAATTGTTCATAACATGTTAGAGAATATGTCTATGAATTTTCAGAATTTATCGATTTGATTTGATATAGTTTTGCTAATTAATTCCCTAAGGTTACAGATGCTGTTTTGTGAAACGATTCTGGAACAGGCATGAGTATAAAATCGAGAATAAATTCTAGAAAAATGGTTTTTCGGATTTTCCTTCACCTAAATGTCTCTAAGATGTTGGTGAATGTCTATGAGCATGGAAATTGGATTTCAAGGTGATTGGATATTTATTCACGAATTTATTCTTTGCTGTTGGGAATTGCTGTGCTGATGAACACAGATTTTGAATCGGTTTTGTTATTTAGGTTGACTGGGTTTTTGATGGCATAAAATCCTGAAAAAATTCATGTAGAATTTTCTGAAAATGTACTAACCTATGCAAGTTTCTCAGAATTTATTGAAATTGTTTCATTGATCATTTCGAGCAATGTACAGAACTGGACAATTTTGTGAAAATTGTTGGGACTATTTTGCTTGGCTTGATTGAGTGTGCTTTTTCAGTTCCAATGCCTTGCACCATTTTTAATGTGATTAAAAATGTGTTATCTTGATGTAGTATGATTGCCAAACCGAATTGCTTGAAGTTGTTTATCCTAGAACTTTCGGATGCCTAATTGATCACAATAGCGTCTCGTTAGTATATTACATTATCTTGTTTGTTTTGACCGTCATATTTTTTATGGCATGTGCTGAAGTAAATTTGATAATGTATGTGTTAGCTAGAGATTCTTAGGATGATGATTTGGGTGTTCCTAAATTATTTGGAAATTAATGAGTTTTGACTCATTTCAAGCTTTTCATATGGTTTGACCATATAAGGCTTTCATGGTTCAATGAATTGTTCATTGATACATCAACTTACAGATATTACCCTAGGTATAATGGTATTGTGAATTGGAATTGCATGGATTGAGGAATTAGCCGATTAGATATAATAGCAATCTCCCTGGATAAGTCGACTTATATGGGACATAAGTCGACTTGTTCGCTTAATAAGTCGACTTGTTTTCTGGATAAGTCGACTTGTTTTCTGGATAAGTCGACTTGTTTGAAGAATAAGTTGACTCGTTCAAGATCTCAGTATAAGTCGACTTGTAGTACCTTGTAAGTCGATTTGTTCATGGGCAGATGACATAAGTCGACTTGTGTCATACAAGTCGACTTGTGTGTGGGCAGAAGCATAAGTCGACTTGCATTTGATGAAAGTCGACTTGTGGCATGCATAAGTTGGATGATGGATGATTATAAGGATTGATTCAATGTGATTGATGAAACCTAAATCATTCCAAATAGTCCTAGCGACTATGATCCTTCAGCTTGGAGTCGAGAATTCGAAATCCCTCCTCGAAATATGAAAACTAACGCCTTCCATTAATATGGTAAGAACCAGAGTTCTTATAGGGTTGGGTTGTTGGGTAAACCCAAGCTCACTCTATACGGATATGTTCGAACCATGAAAATAAGATTTTCGGATTAATGGGTCGGTTTTCACTAGAAGCGTTGGTTTGTTGAGTAAACTCAAGGTCAACGTGGACAGAGGCGAAATTGGGTAGCATACATCAGATGTATGCGCATTAAAGAGTTGATACCCAATGAAGTGCACACATCAACAAGTTGATAGCACTGATCGATAGTTGTGTCTAAGATGTAATTGGTATATCTAATACCTCCCGAGACATAAGGTGGCTTGTTGAGCAAACTCAAGGTCATTCTTAATGTCGGTTATCGATGATACAATTGGTATGACCGATACCTACCGATTGACCTAAGTTCAGGCTCATTGGGTAAACCCAAGGTCACTCTTAGCAATGTCGGATATCGACCCACTAGGACATTATGTCACTTTGTTTCTCTGGATTCGTAAAGAGGGTTATGGATTCTAGGAAACTAGTGGGAACCATATGCATATCATGCAAGTCCTTATGATCATGCAGGCAATTCTATTCTATCATTCCTTCTCTCTATCGCGTTTAAGGTGATTGAAGAAGTTTTTCAGTGTGAATTTCGCTCTCTATTCTGGACTGAATTTTCTTGATTGGCTGAGGACTCTGAGAATTGTTCTTAGATCTGAGGAACTGGGATACATCCTAGATGTTCCACTTCCAGTTGCACCTGCTGTCGATGCTTCTGATAAGGATCAGAAAGCATATTGTAAGCATCTAAAGGACAGTGATATGGATACTTGCTTTATGCTTGCCTCGATGTCACTAGAGTCTGCAGCAAGAAAGACGAGTCCATGGATGCTCACTCTATAGTATTTCATCTTAGGGAGCTGTTTGATGAGTAAGCTTCGGTCCGAAAGGTTCGAGACCTCATGGCTTCTCTTCACCATAAAGATGGCTCGAGGATATCTGGCATGCAAGATGCCCTAAAGATGAATGGCTATATTGAGAGATTGGCCGTCTTAGGATTTGTAATGGATTATGAGTTAAGTAGAGACTTAATTCTAGTTGGATTGTCTGATGGTTATTCACAGTTTGTGATAAACTATCGGATAACCAAATATCCATAACAATTCCTGAGCTGATCAATCTGCTCATGACAGCTGGACAGGCTATCAAGAGAGATAGCAAGTGCTAATGGTGGATGCTTCTTCTTCTAGTTCAAAGAAGAAAATGCCAAGAAACCAAAGGGAAGTGCCATCAAGGAAAAACAAAAGATTCTTCCCAAAAGGTTTTTGCTTTCAATGTGGCAAGACTAGCCACTGGAGGCTGGCTGTAAAATCTATTCGAGTCCTCAAGCGTAAGAAAGCATCAGATGCCTCTACTCCTTCAAATATGTTTGTCATTGAGGTTAATACTATTCCTGATCAAAACATATCGGTATTAGATACCGGTTGTAGCTCATACATATGAAATGATATGCAGGGCCTCAGGGACAGTAGAAAGCTCATTCAAGGAGAACTAGACCTTCGTGTAGATAATGCAGCAAGAGTTGCTACATTAGCCATAGACACTTATGTCTTGTTACTCCCTACTGGGCTTATATTCAAATTGGATAATTGACTTTTTGTACCTGTTTTAAACAAAGAACATATTGTATGTTTTATGTTTAATTAGAGCTGATTTCCATTTGACTTTTAGAAGCAATGGTTGTTCTATTAGTTTTAATGGAATGCTCTATGGTACTCGTACATTATGCAATGGAATTGACATATGAGATATGTCATATCCAATTAAGAATGTCAATGACGCGGAAAGACATAATCGAGATAATTTAAAATCAACTTACTTATGGCATTGTCGGCTTGGCCATATAAATGAGACATGCATCGCTAAGCTCCATAAGAGTGGATGTTTAGGGTCATTTGATTATGAATCATATGACACATGCGAATCTTGTTTATTAGGCAAGATGACTAAGTAATCCTGTAAAGGAAAGGGTGAACGAGTGAATGGAATATTAGACCTAATACATTCAGATGTATGTGGTCCGATGTCCATCCATGCCAGAAGTGGTTGTCTTTACTTCATTACTTTTATCGGTGATTATTCACGATATAGGTATCTGTATCTGTAGAAATACAAATCTGAAGCGTTTGAAAAGTTCAAATAATTCAGAAATGAAGTAGAAAACTAACTTAGTAAAAGTATGAATACATTACGATCTGATCGTGGTGGAAAATGCTTATACCAATAGTTTTGGATTATGTCAGAGATAATGGGATTTTATCTCAGTATACTCCACCTTACACGCCGCAGCACAATGGTGTGGCTGAAAGGAGAAATCGAACCTTGTTAGACATGGTGCGATTGATGATAGGTTTTGCACAGTTTTGGGAATATGCGCTCGAGACAGCTGTTTACTTGCTAAACAGAGTTCCATTAAAGACAGTTGATGTTACTCCATATGAGATGTGAACTAACTGAAAGCCCTATCTTTTTCATCTGAAAGTTTGGGATTGTCCTACTTACGTGAAGCGGACACAGTCAGATACATTTGATGTAAAATCTGATAAGTGTTTGTTCGTGGAATATCAATTCTACCTTGCTTAGGAACAAAAGTTGTTTGTTTCCAAGCATGCTGTTTTCTTAAAGAAAGAGTTTCTTTTACAAGAGGACAGTGGGAGCAAAGTTGAACTTTGAGAAGTTCAAGATGCTCGAACAAACGCAGATCAACTGCCTGAACCTGAAACTGTCACTCATAAAGATGAGGTAACAGTTCAACCTTTTATTACACAAGAATTTCGTAGGTCATGTAAGATACGCTCTGTTCCTGAGAGATATGGATTTCTCGTGAGGAACAGAATGGCGTATTGCTCATACGAGATGATGAGCTTACTACCTATGAAGAGGTTCTGAAAAGTTCAGAGTCTGGAACATAGCTTTGTGCCATGAAATCTGAAATGGATTCCATGTATGAAAACCAAGTTTGGACTTTGGTTGTTGCACCCGAAGGAATAAAACCCACAGGGTGCAAAGGAGTTTTCAGAAGAAAACCAACATGGATGGTAATTGTAGTACCTATAAAGCAATGCTTCTGGTTAAAGGATTTCGTCACAGACAAAGAGTTGACTATGACAAAACCTTCAGCCCCGTAGCAATGCCTAAATCCATTAGGATACTCCTAGCCATTGCCACTCATTATGATTATGAGATATGGCAAATGGATGTGAAGATAGCTTTCCTTAACGAAAATCTACCCGAGGATGTGTATGACACAACCTGAGGGCTTTACTTCCATCGATGGCGAAAAGGTATGCAAGCTTCAGAAATCCATGTTTGGATTGAAGCAAGCATCCAGGAGTTGGATTATCCGTTTTGATGAGTCAATCAAAGAGTTTGATTTCTCACAAAATCCGGATGATCATTGTGTGTATAAGAAGATTAATGGGACTGCAATCGTATTCCTTGTGTTGTATGTAGATGACATACTGTTACTAGGAAAACGATGTCTCTATGCTGCAAACAGTTAAAATTTGGTTGTCCAATCAATTTGCGATGAAAGACCTTGGTGAAGCAACTTATATCCTAGGGATATAGCTTTATAGAGATAAATCAAAAGGTTGCTTGGTCTTTCACAATCATCGTACATAGATGAGATGCTAAAGAGGTTTAGCATGGATCAATGCTATGTACGAGGCCCGATGTATCGTATGCTCTAAGTGTTACGAGCAGATACCAATCGGATCCTGGTGAGGGTCACTGGGTGGCTGTCAAGAATATCCTCAAGTACTTGCGAAGCACTAAGGATGTTTTCTTGATCTATGGAGATGGAAATCTCCAAGTGAGCGTGCATTCAGATGCTAGTATTTAATCTGATAAGGATGATTCTGAATCACAATCAGGTTATATACATTCACACTGAATAGCGTGGCGGTCAGTTTGAAAAGTTCCAAACAAGAGAGGACTGCTGATTCATCAACCGAGGCAGAGTACATTGCCGCATGAGATGCGCAAAGAAGCGGTTTGGATCAAGAAGTTCATTACTGAACTTGATCGGTCCCTACCGTGATGGGCCCATAGGATTGTATTGTGATACAATGGGGCTAGTGCGCAGCAAGGAACCAAGGTCTTATCGACGATCCGAACTCAGATTCGCTGATTCGGGAGATCATTAGTCGAGATGATATCCCGATAGAGAATTCTACGAGCAAAGTGTTGTTGTTCGCTGACAAAGCCATTGTCACAGGAGAATTGTGATTCTCATGGACTCGCTTATGGTATTAGATACTAAGGCGATTGGCTTTAGGTCAAGTGGGAGATTTGTAAGTGATAAGTCGATTGTACCATGTGTAAGTCGACTTATACATGTTCGATAAATCGATAAGTCGACTTGTTCATTGGATAAGTCGACTTGTTCAAAATCAGATTGTTTATTTGTGCCCTAAAGGCAATCCCTTTAAGCGTTTTATTCAAAGTCATGTGCGGACTTTATGAATAAATAAAGAAAGGCATTATTCATTAATTTGATATTCATAAACATTGTTTATGAATTGATTTGATCTTTAATCAATTAATGAAGTCCATGATATATGACATAGTATGAAGGAAATTATGATGTGATCATACCACCGAGGTTCCTATCATGTGCAATTATGTCAAGATTCTAAATTCTCCTAGTCATGGGATTAATGAGACCGACATCATTAATCCGGATAGACTAGAACATGTCATATTCCTCGATTGGATCAGCAGTGGATCTCGTAAGCTGTAAATATGAGATATTTAGAATTGACATGTGGATGCTTACTAGTAGTAGTAAGTTCATTGGATGACCGCCATGAGATCATCACATGAATATCTTATCTAAGTGTCAATGATAATCTCATCATAGCAATGGTGCAAGTATCCTTAGACTCGAGGTACTCAAGGATATCTTGAATACCGATCCCTGCTTTGACTCCATTCCTTGTTGCCTTCGGAGGTAACTCATAGGGTGGTGCTTGGAGTACGGCTTGAGGTATTCAAGATAATTGAGTAGCCAATAAAGGATTCACCACTTCGGATTAGCGAAGAGATACCCATGGCCTCTTGTCGGGATCATTACTAAGTGTCGGCAAGCATGTATGTCATGAAGAGTGTCTTCATTGACATATAAAGTAATGAGTCCTGTGACGAGAACCGATATCACTGGGCTAGATTCAGTCTAGAGAGTTGACACTTTGACCATACTCATAACCAAGTGGGGTATAGGATGGTGAAAGGACTAATCGCACAGAATTGTCATGGAAGGGTTCGTGATGAATACATCAAACCGATTACTTTCCGTCAATTGGGGTCATGATGTGTTGCTAGATACCGCCATGACTTGCCCAGATTAATTGTTAATCTAAGTGGCCAACATAACCGGAGCCTAAAGGGTCACACGATAAGAGTGTTTGGAGAATCAGAAATAGTAATTGGACGAGTTCCAATTATGGAGAGCATTAGATTAAATGGATCCCAATGGATTGGGATATGTCCCGATGAGATCGCGACATCAATATTGCTAAGAAAGGTTTAAAACAAAGATCGGGGCCTTAAGAGGCCGGTAGGACCGACCCCAGTTGGACTGGACCTTAGCATTTATATTCTAATTAATTAATTAAGTAAATTAATTAATTAATTATTATATATATATGGACATGTGCGTGGAATGAGGGAAGAGAGGATAAAACTTTGAAAAGTCAAAGTTTATTTCTTTATTCATTAATGAATGAATGGCCATTAGCCCTCCACTTGTCCATTTCTTATGGAAGCATTTTTTAAAAGGTTGAAAATCAACATAAGAGGGCATGGAAGGAGATGGCCGACGGTTTTATATATGGGAACAAGAGAAATTGCTTAAGTGTTAAGCAAAAAGGTGAAAAGAGTTTTATTCCTTGTTTTCTTAAGCCATCATCGAAATTCTCTTCTTCTCCAAGCATGGGCCAACGCTTTCTCTCAAGCTCTCCAGATGTAGGTAGGGTCTAGCAGCCTTTAACTGTTTCTAGCTATTCCCTGTCAAAGGGTTTGTCCGGTTAGGTTCTCTCGATCTTCGTGGATCGCCTTTAGAGATAGTCTCTTTTGGCTATTTAGGTTGATGTCTTCATACCGATACGGGATCTGGGATTCGGAAAGTCCAGGAACAAAAATTTTTGTTTTTCGCTGCCGGTACATGTGATGTACCTCCCGGGATTTTCCTACAGCAGATACCAATCGGATCCTGGTGAGGGTCACTGGGTGGCTGTCAAGAATATCCTCAAGTACTTGCGAAGGACTAAGGATGTTTTCTTGATATATGGAGATGGAAATCTCCAAGTGAGCGGGCATACGGATGCCAGTTTTCAATCTGATAGGGATGATTCAAAATCCCAGTCAGGTTATGTTTTCACACTGAACGGCGGAGCAGTCAGTTGGAAAAGTTCCAAATAAGAGACGACGGCTGATTTAACGACCGAGGCAGAGTACATTGCTGCATCAGAGGTATCAAAGGAAGCTGTTTGGATCAAGAAGTTCATTACTGAACTTGGTGTGGTTCCTAGCTGTGATGGGCCCATACAGTTGTATTGTGACAACAATAGGGCTATTGCTCAGGCAAAGGAACCAAGGTCTCACCAACGATCTAAACACGTACTCCGCAGATATCATCTTATTCGAGAGATCATTGCTAGAGGTGATGTCGTGATCGAGAGAATTCCCACAGAGCAGAACATTGTTGATCCGTTAACGAAGCCATTGTCACAGAAGAATTTTGATTCTCATGTACTCGCTTATGGTATTAGATACCAAGGCGATTGGCTTTAGGTCAGTGGGAGATTTGTAGGTGTAAGTTCGACTTGTATGGAGTTGTAAGTCGACTTATACGATTCGATACTAATAAGTCGACTTGTCAGATACCCGTAAGTCGACTTACGCGCGTACAAAGATCTTAGTGAGATTGTTAGAGTAGTGCCTAAAGGCAATCCCTTTAGCGCTTTTTGTTCATAGTCATGCATGACTTTATGAATAAATAAAGAAAGGCATGTTTCATTTATTTGATGTTCTTAAGAATTGATATTGATCTTTAATCAAATTGATGAAGTCCATGATATATGACATAGCATGAAGGAAATTATGATGTGATCATAATCTCGAGATTCCTATCATGTGCAATTATGTCAAGATTCAAATTCTCCTAGTCATAGGATTAATGAGACCGACATCATTAATCCGGACATGATTAGATATGTTATACTCCTTGATTGAATCAAGCAAGATATCTCGTAAACCGTAAATATGGGATATTTAGAGTTGACATGTGGATGCTTACTAGCGGTATTAAATACATTGGATGACCAGCCATGAGATTATCACATGGATGTCCTATTCTAATGTCGGTGATAATCTTATCATAGAATGGTGCAAGTATCCTTAGACTTGAGATACTCAAGGATATCTTGATACCGATTCGTGCTTTGACTCCATTCCTTGTTGCCTTTCGAGAGGTTACTCATAGGGTGGTGCTTGAGTGCACTCGAGGTATTCAAGGTAATTGAGTAGCCAATAAAGGATTCATCACTACGTGATAGCAGAAGAGATACCTCGCCTCTCGTCAGATCATTACTTTAAGTCTTTGTCAGAGCATAAATATGTCATGAAGAGTGTCTTCATGGACATATAAAGTAATGAGTCCTAAGACAGAACCGATATCACTGGGCTAGACTTAGTCTAGTAAGAGTTGACACTTTGACCATACTCATAACCAAGTGGGGTATAGGATGGTGAAAGGACGAATTGCACAGTAATTGTCTATGGAAGGGTTCGTGATCTGGTTCGAGATGAATTCATCAAACCAATTACTTTCCGGTCAATTGGGGGTCATGATGTGTTGCTAGACACCGCTCATGACTTGCTCAGATTAAATGTTAATCTAAGTGGCCAACATAACCGAGAACCTAAAGGGTCACACGCATAAGAGTGTTTCAGAGAATCCATAAAATAGTATTGGACTGAGTTCCAATTATAGAGAGCATTAGGATTAAATGGATCCCGATGAGATCGAGATATGTCCCGATGAGATCGCAACATTGATATTGCTGAAAAAGGTTTCCGGAGATTTTTCCCATACCGGAACCCGGTAGGACCGACCCCAGTGTGACTGGACCACTTCAGTAATATATATACATATATATATATATGATTAATTAATTAAATAATTAATATATATATATATATATATGCTTGTCACGTGGGATGGAGGAGAAGATGGAAGAATCTTCCATTTCCATGCTTAGTCATCAAAGTCATTAAATGACTAAATGACAAAAAGAAAGATGGATGAAGTGATGCTCGTTGGTGAGAAAAGGGATAGCATACGATGCTCATTTTTCTTCATCTATGAGAAAGGCTTATGGAGAAAGGAGAAAAAGGATTGATGATCGTGGATTTAAAGAGAAGAAGTAAGGTTTTTGAGAAAAACCAAAGCTTTCATCTTCTCCATCGATTCTTCATCTTCTCCTTCAAGATTTTCAAGCTTCTCCTCCATCATTTTCCAAGCTCTCCGTGATGTAGGTAGGTCTAGCAGCCTTTACTTTGTTCTAGTTATTCTCGGGTCAAAAGGGTTTGTCCCGGTTAGGTTTTTTGATCTCTGCGTGGATACCTTTAGAGATAGTCTCTATTGGCTATTCAGGTTTGAGTCTTCATACCGACACATAGATCCTGGCCTTCGGGAAGGTCCCGGCGACAAAAATTTTTGTTTTCCGCACCTGGTACATGTGATGTACCTCCCGGGATTTTCCTACACTCCTCTCAGGCATAGAAGTACCACCTCTCCTCTTGAACTGCTCTCCCCTTTTTCTCTTTTTGCTCATGGAGTTCTTTATGTTCTTGATGTTTTTAACCCTCAAAGCCGCCTCAACTAGCTGTTGGAAGTCACAAAAGTTCTGCACCACCACTTTTTCTCTAATGGCTAGATGCAGTCCTGATTCAAATCTTCAGCACTTGGCTGCCTCACTCAGCATCAACTCAGCTGCATATCGGGATAACCGTGTAAACTGACGTTTATACTCGCTTACTGTCATTTCCCTTTTAGTGAGACTTAGAAATTCCCTTTGCTTCTACTGAATATACAACTTAGACATGTACTTCTTCTTATAAGCAGTTACGAAGTCCTTCCATGCTAGCACTGGTGGCCTCATCTGGCTCCCTAGCACACTCTCCCACCAATACAGAGCATCCCCCTGAAGTAGGCTAGCAGTATATACAACTTTTTCATCATCCTCACAGTCCATCTGATCCAATATCCTCTCAGTTTTCCTCAACCAAGTCTCAGCTTCTTCTGGGTTTGTCGTCCCATAGAAATCCACTGCCCTGTACTTCTTGAGTTTGTCAAACTGGTTTCCCTTCTTCACTGGGATCGGAGAAGAAGATTGCGGCATTTGACCCATAACCTGAGCAAATGCCTGAAACATCCTCAGATCTAATAAAGCAGGCACTTGCTTCTGCAGAAGAAGAGACTCCTGGGACTGTGACCGAACGGGCTCACTACCTTGCCCTACCGAAGCCTCAGCATTGTAAATGATCTAGAAGGAGGGGTTGAATAGATCTTTGAACCTTTTTTGTAAAGTTCTACAAAAACCAGAATTTAATACACACAAAAACAATTAAAAAAATTTAAATGCAAAGAGTAGGGAAGAGAGGCAAACACTGTTTTTATAGAGGTTCAGTGCTAAGACCTATGTCCTCTACCTAAGCTCCCACTTAGGATTTTGGCAAAACACTTTACTACACACTTTTTAGTTTAGTGTGAACTTTTCAATACAACTTGACTTCTGGCTCAAGCTACGCCTCACAACCAATTTGTTTTCCAACACAAATCCTACCTCACAAGTGATTTTCCACCAATCACTCACCTCACAATAATAACAAAGATAAAGATGAAGTAATAATGCTCAGTATATATTTAGAACAAGCTAAGAGCAAAATGAGAGCAAATTAGGAACAATAGCTGTATACTTTTGCTTTTGGACTTCACTACTCGATCATTTGATCTTTCTCTATTTATTTGCAGGCTTCCAGATGAATATAGTAATTGGAGATCTTTTTCTAGCCGTTGTTGATTGCTCATAGATGTTGCAAAATTATTTCCTTTCTATTTGTGATTGATCAAGATAAATTTTGTTCAGCTCTACCTGATAGTCGACTAGTCGAGGAGTTATAGTCGACTAGTGCCAACGTTTTTCCCATGCAAGTTTCATCTCCGCTCTTCAAATAGTCGACTTGTGTAATGATAGTCGACTAGTGCATCTATCCAGTTGATTAATAGTCGACTTGTCACATGTTAGTCGACTTATGTCATGCCCCATCTGTCATATCTGAATTTATTAGTCGACTTGTGATATGCTACTCGACTGGTGCTGATTTCAACGGATATATTTAACAAAATCTTCCCGTAATCTTCAAGTTGAATATATCTAGCACGTTGAAGATAATTTCCATCTTGATTTCACAATGGTGTATTTGCTATCTTGATTTGTACAAGTCTTTTATTTAAATTATAACACCTGAAATAATTTCATTATCAATTCTATACATTTTATTATTATCAAAACATAAAAGGATTTAATTTTTCAACCACCATTAGTCCAACAATCTCCCCTTTTTTGATAAGGACAAAACATTTAGAAATTGTTTAAGAAATGAAAACAAAGAAACATTGATCAAGGTTTTTATGCCTTATCTTTTTAGTTAGATTGTCTCCCCCTCAATCATATAAATCAATGAATTCAATAACCTTGCAAAATCAAATTCATAAAATTAGTATAAGCCATAATTTTAATATCAAATCAAGATAGATTGGAAAACATGTTATGATCCATATAAGTCAAAACAATTTTAACACATAGTACTCCCCCTTTTTGTCATAGTCAAAATAATTAATACAAACCAACAAAAATCACTATCACATTAATAAAGGAGCAAACCAACAAAACACACATGTCCATGGTCTCAAGTAGCAATTTCAACACAAAATGAAAATTACAAACAGTATGAAGAGCATACTATGAAATGTTGGTCTAAAGCAAAATCAACAACCATCAGGATGAAGAAGCGTCATCATGTCTACAACCTAACTTATCAAAAATTTTCTTAATGCTTTTCTCCAAGCGTGTGAGCATACTTCGTTGATCATCAACACTTTTCTCCAATCGCATGAGCATACTCTGTTGATCATCAACACAATCATTTAATTCTTCCATTTGATCTCTAATCTCCCGAAGTTCGTCTTGAGATACCTCACTCCGTCGCACACTGCTTGGTCTTGAGCTGTGAGGACGATCATCGACCCTCTTAGAACATTACCTCCTAGGCACTTGTTCACTTTCCAAAGTCAAACCAAACTTCTCCACATGATACGAATACACCCATCCTTTCTTAACTATTTTGACCAGCTTTATACTTCGGAGATTGTAAGGAGTAAATTGCCAACTCGATGGATAAGGATAATGATCATAAGAACTCACAATACATTTTTTCAACTTAGCAATGTGAGTTATGAAGGCTTCATATGGCAGTCCTTTATGCTTCCTTGTTTTTCCTTTAAGCTCACCTTTTAATAGATTCGCCTTTTTCCTCATCATCTGAATAATTAGACTTCGAAATTGATTTTCCTCCCTTCTTCCAAGTGCCAAAGAATTTCTTTATCCAACGATGTAATGTGATTATTACTTGCTTTCTTTGGATAAACCACACGATTAATAGCATAATGTAATAACCTAAAATTTAGTGGCAAATCCATTGCCTCATAAGGTGTTCAGTGATCAGAACACAATCTAACAAGTAACTCATCATCCTTCTCTTCAGTATAGCCAAAATTATCTTCAGCTTCCTCATCAGTATCTCCACCCTCATGTCTCAAAATATCTAAATCTAAGAATGAAACTCTAGGCCTAACTCTACCCTTAGGCCACTGAAACCAAATTGACATATTTTCTTCACAGATAAAAAGTTCTCTACCTTGAATAGTAGATTCCAAATGTACTCTAGTATCCACATTACTTCTAATCACCACAAGATTGACATAAAATTCTCTTACCACATCTTTATAAATATTATCCGTATATCCCAGAAAATAACTCAATCCAAGGCTTGTAATTTCAGTAAATAACTCCACAAATTCACTATGATTCAACTCAACCCAATCAAACCGCATAGAAAGGATGAGAACTTCATTTTTCAGTACCTGATAGTATAGATTTTGTGCTTCTCTTGAAACAAACCGAGACTCAATTTCCTCGTTTTCTCTTTCAACACCGCCCCTGAAAGGATGACCCACGCATTCGTGGACCTTGTGGAGGGGTTGCTGCCTTTTTGCCTTTACCACTTGTTTTTCATGGAGCCATGTTGAAAGATTAAAGGATTTATGAGAGGAAAGGAGAGGTTATCGAAGGTTAGGGTTTGGAATGTCGTGAATGAAATTTTAGAGGAAGGAGGATGATTTGAAGGATTGATAAGAGGGTTTAGTGTTTTTGGAAGAAGATTGAGAATGGGTATGTTGGATTTGAAGAAATCAGGGGATAATAGTAGACTAGGAAGAAGAGTTTTCGAAGGAGAAGATGATAGCTTTTCGAAGATTTGGGGAAAATTTGAGTTTTTAAAGAAGACTCAAATGACTTATAGTCGACTGGAAGGACATTAGTCGACTAATAAAATTAAGAGTGGGGGTTGTCTGACATAAAACTAGTCGACTGTTCGAAAAGGATTAATCGACTAGTTGGGAAAAATATGTGTATTAGTCGACTAGTCGAAGACTATAAGTCGACTATAACTATAATGTTTCAACAAGCAAAGCAGAATAACTTGACTAATTCCTCAACCTCAGTCGACTTAAACTCCAATTAGTTGACTGAAATATTGCTAAACCCCAAATAAATCACATTTTATCCTAAGTGTAGATCATGATGATATATTCTCAAATGGAATTGTATATTTACCTAATATCTTGACCATTTTGCTATGCTAATGTGTGCATAAAATTACAATCAACCAAAAGAATTCAAATCACACATACCAAGTCTCAATTTAATGTTCACAAACAATTATTCTTTAAGAGGTTTTGTAAAAATATTAGCTAATTGATCATTAGTAGATATATGTTTCAAAAAATATCACCTTTTAAACAGTGATCACGTATGAAATGATGTCTAATTTCTATATGCTTTGTTCTACTATGCAAAATTGGATTTTTACTCAAACAAATTGCACTAGTATTATCACAATAAATTGGAATATTTTTAACAACAATACCATAATCAAGCAATTGATGTTTAATTTAAAGAACTTGGCCACATGCACTTCTAGCTGCTACATATTCAGATTCAGCAGTGAAAATGGCTACACTAACTTGTTTTTTACTAGCCCAAGAAATCAACGATGAACCTAAAAATTACATAAACCACTAGTGCCTTTTCTATCTACCCTACAGCCACCATGGTCAACATCACTATAAGCATACAAGCCAAAGGATTCACAACTAGGACACCATAAACCATGAATGACAGTTTTACTCAGATATTTAAAAAAAAAAATTGCAGGCACTCAAATGAGAAATTTTGGGATAAGATTGAAATCTAGCACACAGACATGTAGCAAACATAATATCTATCCTAGATGTTGTTAAATATAAAAGAGAGCTGATCATACCTCTATAAAGTTTTTGATCAACATCTTCTTCATGTTAAGATTTTTCCAAGACCAGTTTTGATGCCATTGGTGTTACTGCTACTTTGCATCGTTCCATGTTAAACTTCTTTAGAAGCTCTTTGGTATATTTAGATTGGTGAATGAAGATGCCGTTTTTGTATTGCTTGATTTGCAACCCAAGGAAGAACTTGACTTCTCCCATCATGCTCATTTCAAATTCACTTTGCATGAGATCACTAAATTCTTTGCACAAAAATTCATTAGTAGCACCAAAAACAATATCATCAACATATATTTGACAAATTAGCATATCTTGATCAACATGTTTTATAAACAAAGTATTATCAATTTTACCACGAATGTAACCATTTTCAGTTAGAAAAGTACTTAACCTTTCATACCATGCCTTAGGTGCTTGCTTTAATCCATAAAGTGCCTTTTTGAGCTTGTAGACATAATCCGGATGTTCATGATCTTCAAAACCCGGTGGTTGTTTGACATAAACCTCCTGTTGGGTCCCAATTTTTCTCTTCCTTATTAAATAAGCATGTTTAAATTATTTTGAGAGTGTTAGTGCTTCAAGAAATGGAAATTAAATGAGGGATTAAGTTTAAACTAGAGTGGAGTATGTTGATAGAATTTTAAAAGAATAAGATGGCTTGGGGGTAATTTAGGAAGCTTATTTATGATTGTAGGGTTTAAGGCTTTCAAGGAGGGTTATTTTGGTCCATTTGAGTTAAATTAAAAACAAGAAGAAAGAAAAGTAAAGCTAGTAGTCGTTTATGTGAGGGAAAGGAGCAAAATTTTCAAGGAAAAGAAGGGTTTTAATAAAACTACGTAGTTTTGGAGGGGGACTTAGGTTTTTATAGTTAAAGAAGCAAATTACCTAAGGCACTTAGGAGAGAATACGAAAATATCAAAGAGAAAGGAGAGAGTGAGAGTTTGGGCTAGGTAGAGAAGAAGAAGAAGAAGAAGAAGAAGAAGGAGAAGAGGTAGGGCCTTGTGATTTTCTTGCTAGAAAGGAGAAATAAAGAAAAAGAAAAGGGAAGGATTTAGTTTCCATTAAAGGCAAGAAGAGCAATTTCGTGGGTCTCTCTTTAAAGTAAGGGAAATGTGAATTCTTTTGGATTTATGGATGGATTTTGGTGTAAATGGCTTCGGAAATTTATGGGTAAGGTTAGATAGGTTCATTTCCATGTTTTCATCTCCTAAGAATGGCTAATTTTGGACATCTCATGATAATATGGGATTTTTGTGTTTGATAAAGGTGAAGTGAGGCAATTGGAGTTAGAGGAAAGGCCAATTTACCAAGCTCAAAGCTAGAGGAATTAAGGTGGATGATTTCTTAATAACTAAGCTAATAAGCATGTTAAAGTTTTTATAATAAATGCTATTGATTGCTTTCCAATGAATTACCAATGTTGTTTTTATCACTCTTGAAATGGTTTAAACTTGTAGTATGTGTCTTTTGGATGTAAATGTCTTATGAAAATATTTATTACCTTGTTTTGTCAAATGAAAAAGAATCAACTATATGATTTCAAAAGAAATGCTATTTTGGGCGATTATGTGTGAATTATGTGATATGCATGCTTTCTTTGGGTTTGTGGTGGTCCCTTAAGAGATAGGTGCACCTGTCTAATTATAGGCTTCTTCCGCCTGCCCGCTAGTGGCATTGGAGCTCCTCACGGACTCCCATAAGTTCACGGCTACACATGACTGCTTCGTGAAAATGTGTGGTACGTTTCGTTTCGGATCCACCCAAACCACTTTCTTTGTGCTTATGTGCTAGTTCGATGTGTGAGAGTTTGATGTGATGAATTTTGTGAAGAATTTTGATAATATTGAAAATGTTTTTATCAATGTGATATTGGCTTTGAAAATAAATGAATAGAGAATGTTTTTGCTTATTTTCTTAATTATTAAGCTTTTACCCACTGAGCCGTCGAGCTCACACCCCATTTCTCCTCCACAGGTGACGAGCGAGAAACCGAGTTACTGCATCGAGATTGAGGCATTACTCCGATGCTTTTTGCTTTTGAAGTTATATTTGAGAAAACAAGGCTTTAGCTAGCATCTTTGTTCTTTGTATTTTTGGTCTTTTGATACTTCGATGTATTTGGGCGGAAATGCCCTCTAAAGCTTTGTATTAACTTGTTTCCATGTAAATGTGAGAGTTTTGAATTTTAAATGTATCTTATGTATGTTTTCTAAGAATGTATTGTTGTATGGTTGAGAATGACAAAAAGAAAGAATGGGATTGCGTTACTTTATGGTTTGAAAATGAGTAGATGTTAGGAGTGGGGTTGTTGCCATTTAAATTGTGTTTGGATATATATATTTGGATTGGATTGTGTTGTGAAAGATTGGAGTTTGAGTTTTTGTGCAGGTATATGGAGTTTGGATAAGAAAATTGAAGTTTGGCTAGTTGAATTTTCAAAGGAGGTGCTGTCAAATTTTTGCAAAATTTGACAAAAACTTCGCTTAGCTTTTAGACCCTCTTAGAGCTTGAATTGGATTTTGAGGTCTGCTTGAAAATTGTAGTACATGTTTAGAGCTTTCCAATGGTAGCTAATTTGTCACTTTTGGACTTAGGATGAAGAAGTTATAAGGTTTGAAAGATTGCAATTACTGTTCATATGACTATTTCACTGTTTCATTGGTCCTTATATGAGCAGTACCTTTGAGTGAGCTTTTACCTCTTTTAATGATGGAATTGACTTTTGTATCCTTCATGAAAGTTGTAAAGAATCTTGTTATCTTTCCATTGAGTTATAATATGCAATTTTTGGGATTTGGAGTAAGAAGTTATGAGGATTGGAAGAATACAGTTATGGTTCATTTTGTTGTTCATATGGCTTGTGTGTTTATGATAGTTTTGATGATTAATGTTTGAAATTCGTGGTTTTGATGAACTAATTAAGTTGAAATTTGAGAACTTGGTGAGTTTCACTTGGAGTTGGAGGTGTTATGAAGTGTTTAGGCTTTAGAATGAGTAAATTTGTGAAGTGTGCAAGTGTTTATGATGTTAGGTTGAAGATTGGAGCTTTGGAGAGGCATTGGGGGCTTTGGGGAGCCCCAATCTCCATTAAATGGACATGGAAGTCCATTTAACGGACATTCTTAGGTGTAAAAACCCCCCTTGGCTATTCAATGTCCGTTTAACGGACATTCTCGGGTCATTTGGCATCTTTCACTCGATTCATGTCAGTTAAACGGACATGAATGTCCGTTTAACGGACATCTACAGGAAAGATGATGATTTTTGACACATTTAGAGGCCGAATCTGATTTTTAGGTCTTCATGAGAGTTGTAGGTCTAGATGTCTTCTTTCTAATGGTCTAGGAACAAACCAAATCTGATTTCTAAATCGAAAGTTATGGTGATCGCACCAAGAGAGGTTCAAATTGACTTAGGTTGTAAACATGGGTTACTCTTTTGGGGATAACTCCCTCATCCGACCTCCAATTGAATTAATTCTTAGACCATTGGATTCATAAGAAATATATCTTTCTCTCAATAAAAATTTGTAACCTTTGGAGTTAAATTGGGGAAGTTAGCATTAAAGAAAGTGAGAGGTCGGTTAGGAGATCGTATTTGGAGTATGAGCCCTTTTAGGATTTTTAAGCATATCTTGAGTTGTATAACTCCGTTTGAGGTGATTCTTGCTTCAAAACAAACTAGAGGCTTAAAGCTACAATTTTTATGAATAAGTAAACTTATGATTTTGGTGTTAAATTAGTGTGCGCTCACCACGAATGTAGAGTTACAGCTAATGACCCTGCAAGATAATAAGCACAAGGTTCATGATTTTGCAGGTTAAATTCCGGAAACAAGTTTTCTTTCATGGTGAGGAATACCTCCCTCGTGGGTTGCATGTCCAGACATCACGTAGGACGTCAGACACGTGTCTCACCAGGGTGGGGTTCCAACACTTATGGTATCAGAGAATTTCGGTTTAGGTCCGGGTTTAAGACGAAATTTAGGGTTTTTATAACATATTATGCATTCTTTTAAAATTGCATTATTTACATTCTTTACATTGTTTTGCATTGTTTTAAATTGTTTTACATGACGAAATGTTGATTTTGCATGATTTAAAATCGTTCTATACACTTTGAAAATTGTTTTTGCATGAACTAAAGATTTTCACTGGATTTTATCTTGAAGGAGTAAATATGCCACCTCGGAGTAGAACTCGAGGAGCTCGGCTTCATTCTTGCTCTCGCTAGGGGAGCACTGTTGGGTCCCGATTCGCATTAAGTTTGTTTTCTTTATTTTGAGGTTTAAATTGATAAATTCCTTTTAGTTAGAATAATTTGGGATTTTAGTGCTCGCCATCGATTAAAATTGAAAGGATTTAGTTAAAATGATAATTTTAAGAAGTTCTTAGAAATTAAAAAGAATAAGATGGAGTTAGGGTAAATTAGGAAGTTTGATTAGGTTTTAAGGCTTAAGGTTTATTAAGATGGGCACCTTTTAATGTTGGACCCCACACCTGGGCTAGCATTTCCCACCCAGCGTGTGTTTGCGGGTTATACCGTGTGATCGCGGCTCTGTCGATGCGATCTTACGATCGATCCTTGGAAACCAGTCAAATAAAATAAATTCCAAGATTGCTGCATAGAATGCAACCTCGGGTCGTCTCACTTAATTGGAACCAAATAAAAATGGTCTAAACTAGCCTAAATGTCGAAAATTGCAATTGAAGTTGATAAACGGGGGTTTGGTATTTGGTCAAAACCGATAAAGTAATCAAAATCGAACAAAAAGTATAAAAGAATATTTTTTGGATTTTTGAAATAATGCAATAAACAAAGAATCAGATAAAAATCAAATTGATAAAATCCTCTTGAAAATGAGGCTCAGGCTATCACAGTTCAAAAATTATTTTTAGGGATACAATCCACTAAGTTTCGAAAGATCAACCCTAAAGGAATCTATAGGTCCAAAGATTTAATTAATGAACTCAATCATTTAAATCTTTGTTAAAAACCTTAGTGTGAGAATAGACAAGCAATTGCAACCGGTCTATTAAATAAAACACAACAATCTCAATCAAACAAAACTAGGCAGATAAAGACCGTAAATGCAATATTCAATGACATCTATGAAACTTCATATATTAAGCATCAAAAGTTCTACAAATTACTTAGTCCAAATCTCAACATAGTTATCAACACACGGTTAAACTATAACAATGCTAATCTAGAAATATCGATGCAATCCTCTAACTCAGAAGTTACACAAATATAACTAGAATTCAGATACTATGTGATTTCTCCCCTTCGAAGCTTCTGTGAACTCAAGCCATTGCTACATCTTCAAGAGGAAAGTTGACTCAGCCACGCATGACTCTGGTTGATCCCTCAGATACTGGAGATGTAACGATGCTCATTTTGGCATAAGACACTGACGGTGGTGATGATGGTAGACGATGATGAAAACATAGAGATGGAATCGAATGTCGTCTCCTTCTTCTGCTTCCCGAGTCTGCGTGTTCAAAGTTTTCTCTATCCCAGTCTGCGTATGACCTAAAAATGACAAGTTTTTATATGATGGAGCGCGGGCTGGGTCGGAACAGTGAGATAAACTTTCCATAAAAATTCGGATATCCGCCAGACGTCATGATTTAATAAAATAAATAAATCAAATTAAATCGCGACGCAGTAATCGTTTCAAATCGTCGTCGTGTGCATCGCCGGATGTCGCGACGTGCGGAAAGACCTATGGCTGTTGACTTCCTGGCGTTGACTCCTTTGTTCCTGCAATAAGATAATAACAACAATTTGCAGTACCAATTATCCTAATAAAAATTGTAGAGAAATAAGTATCAAATCATGACAATTTACTGACAAATTAAGAATTGAAAGAACTCGGTATGAGGAACCAATTTAAGCACAAAAATCATCAATTAGGAGTCAACACAAGCACAAGCAGCAATAAAAATGCAGCCAATTCATAGTATAAACTTGGCTCAATCAAATTCCCCCACACTTAGACCTTTGTACTCCTGGACAAAGTTTACAAGAGTCAAAAAAATACAAGAGAAAAGAAAATAAGAGCCATGCTCAAAACAATAAAATGAAATTGACGCAAGTCACTTCCTCGTAATTCAACCACAAAGAAAATGAAAGAGTGCTAATAAAATAAACATTGAAAGAATTCAAGTACAAGAGATTGAAGAAGAGATAGCACTTAAGATATAGTGTTTTCGCCATTTCACTTATGTTTAGGGATATTTTTTCTCTCAATCTACTTAATCCATCTCTTACCATAAGCAGTGTCAATTCTATTTCTCCACCACAAAACTATCATTTCAAGATCAAGAGGACTTTGAGGGTTGTAATGTATGGAAGGCTAAATGAAATGGATGAACGGAAAGAAAGAAAATATGAGCATATGCACTAAACGCGAATCGATGTCAATAAAGTGGAATGCAAACTAATCATTTGCATAAACAGAATGCAACTTTTTTTTACATTTGAACATTTTAGACATTGTCTCTTCTCGACACACAATTTTTTAATTTTATTTTATTTTATTTTATTATTTATTATTATTATTTTAATGTTATTTTGACATAGGCAAAATAACTGATGACACCACAAGGATATGAATGCAAATGCTCATAATAGGAGGGCTCAAAGGGCAAGCAAGGATAAATGTGTAGTGGGATGTTGTTTAGGAAAATGGGTCGAGAAAGGAACGCTTCTATCATATCAACAAAATTCAGTCCATTAAGCTTTAAGTAAGAATTGAAACAAGTTCTAGAAAAGAATGAAATAAGTAGATGCACACAAAGATAGAGGAAAAGTTATGGCTCAAATATCCTTCCACAAGGGTATAATCTCCATGAACAATCTCAAGTCTCAAAAACTCACAATGCTACTTTGTTAGCATGCTTCCATTCACTTTGAATTGAGAACATTGAAAGCAAGATTTTGTCAAGGTCAATTATCATTAAAAGGATGGAAGGTGTTTTCAAAAACTCAAGCATCATTTTGAACCTAGTAAAAACTTTGAAAACAAAAGCCACAAAAGTCTAGTGCGAGATAAATTTGAAATGAGTGGAAGAATTAAGCACGTAATCATTCATGATGAGTATTGCGTCATGACGCGAAGCAAACGCCGAGATGTATGGACGTCGCGACGTAACAAGGATGACTTCGCGACGTATACAAAATCTGAAGAACGTTTCGCCGCAACGTGTGGACACTCGTCGCGGCGAAGAAATGCAGAATGACAGAAAAATAGAAAATTCACCAAGTTTATCAGCAGAATGCACCAATTAGCCAACAATTCATATTGTCCTCAATATCAACAGTCATACAATGTGAAAAATAAATGAGGAAACAACTCCCCCACACTTGAAGCACACATTGTCCTCAATGAAAAGTAGAGGAAGGAAAAGAGAAGAAGAAGAAGGCACAAAAATCATAGATTGAGCATGAAGCGGATTAAGTCAAGGACAAAAGAAACAAAAGAACTAAGGAACTAAATACATGAAGAAAAGACAACAAAAGGAAAGAAATACAACAAAAGAAAAGAAATACAATAAAAGAAAAGAACTAAAAGATAAAGCTAAGCCGAAGGATCATCAGCTGGTGGGTCCGGAGGAGCAGCCGGAGAAGTACTAGGACCAGCTGAAGGATCCTGGGGAACAGGAGGGATGGGCAGCTGCAGGCGATCCGCAATAAGTGTGAACATCGTATGGTAATACTGGCGGTCTGCAGCCATCTGAGCCTCTATTCGGCACAAGTCGCCACGAAGAAGGGCGATCGAAGCAGAGGAGGCGGAAGGGGAGGGAATGTGATCACGAGGAGGAGCCTCGGGTGGAGTAACAAGAACAGGAGGAACAGGAGGGGAAGGAGAAGAAGGTGGGGAAGGGGTAGATGGGGTAGGAAGGCCACGAGGCTGACGGAGACGGATGTACCAGAAAGCAGGGGCAGGCTTGAAGGTAAGGTCGGTCGGATGTTCCGGGACCCGATAGGCCCGAAACATGTCAGTGATGAGGTGAGAAAATATGAGAGAATGGTTGGGGTTGGTGGAGAGGATGCATTGACTAAGGGCAGAGGTGATGGCATGGGCGAGATCGACCGCCAATCGACCATCAACAGATAAATATACTGAGCCCGCTCCTTGGGAACCATGGCTAGGTGGGTAGTAGGAAGGATGTTGTCAGAGATAAAATGAAGCCACGACGGGCTTCGGATCGAAGGTCACAAGCGGAGATAACGTTGAGCGCCCTGGTTGATACCATTCAATACCCTCGTAGGCGTAGAGTATGAAGAACATCATCCCAAGGGTACTCATGTATGAGCTCCGCGTAATGGCAACGGGGTGTGGGAGGAAGCTGATAATGCTCCCGAATAGAGATGGAAGTAAAGGCACGGGGAATGAAGACACCACGAAACGCAATGCCATAAGAGCCTGAGTAGCGGGCACGGGTGTAGTAATGGCGGACGAAGGTGATGTTCCCAGAGGTACGGGTATGGGCAAGGGTGATGAGGTTGAGTGCGAAGAGTTGGTGGACAAATGGGTTAGTGGCAGGGGTCAAAGGAAAAGGTTTTTCCTTCAGTATGGCCCGGGCCTCAGTTTTGGCGGCCAGGGCAACATACTCCTGATCAACCAGGAGAGAAGGGGAATGGGTAGGGGAGGGGTGGTGGTGCGAAGAATGTGAGGGTTGAGGAGAGGGAGAATTAGCGGAGAAAACCCCTAAGGAAGGTGGAGAGACGGCAAGATGAGGGGAAACAGGTGGAGCATAAATAAACTCATCAAGCGAGTGTGAGGGAGAGGGAAGGACATGAAAAGGGGTCGTGGGACGCTGGGACTTGCTAACGTTCTTTGCGCGAGGCATATCCTGCAAACAAAAAGAAACAAAATAGAAAAATCAATAAGGAATTAAGTAAAAATCAGCCTCCTCGTCGCGACGTGTGGGCAGACGCCGCGGCGAGGCCAAGTCCTCAACTAAACGTCGCGACGTGCAGAAGCAGACGTCGCGGCGAGGCAAGGCTATGGCGATTTTTTTCAGACGCATCGCGGCGAGCAATCGCTCTTCGCGGGAAACCTATCTCAAAACCTCTAACAATGCAAACGAAAAATAAGAACATGAAGGACAATGGAACACTTACAAAGATCGGAGATGCAAGAAGGGAGACGGATGTGGACTCAGCAACGCAGAGAGAGCGAACGGAGAGAGCTAGAGCAACGACGACGGCTGGAAAAGAAAAGAGTAAGAAGGAAAGAGAAGAAGAAGAAGAAGATGAAGAGGCGAAAGAAGATGGAACGTCGCAACGTGAAAAGACAAGAAGGGCTCCGGACAAACGCGAAGATCGCAGGACATAAGGGGCAAAAAGGGTACTTCAAACGATGGGACGTCACGGTGTCAGAGTGTGGGCACGTCGCGACGTAAGCGCCATATGAACAAGATACGTCGCGACGTATAAATGCAAATACGTCGCGACGAGGGCATAAAAGAGGAACGAGGTACGTCGCAAAGTATAAATACAAATACGTCACAGCGCCTCTGCCCGAAAAGAAAGACACAAATCTGATTTAATCCAATCAACAATCAATCTATAAACAATCAATCTCCCAAAAATTTATCCTCCAGCAATGTCATGCTTCTTTAGAAAGATGTAAAGCTAACAAAGGGAAAGCACGAACAATGAACAAAAATCCTACCTAACTACAGTTAGTCTACTGGCTAGGTTTCTACCCCACACTTAATCAAGATATTCATGCAACACAAAAGTTTTCATCACTTCCAAACAGGATGCATGAATAAAATGAGAATGCAGGTAGAGAAACAACTTGGTCTCATGGTGGGTCTCAAACTGGGATAGTCACCCGACAAAATTCGAAGTTTCATCCCAACGGCTTAGCTCAGTGCGCCCATGTCCAACACTTGATTTGAAGTCTCTCTACAAAATCATCGCAAGCAAATGTTCTCCAAGAAGAGTGTCAGTAGAAGATGTTAAAGTTTGTGTAAAATCACAACATGCATCATCAATAACCGTGTCAAGCATATTTACTCCAAGCAGAGAGTAATCCTTATGGGGGTGCTTCATTGCTTCATACATGTTGAAGCTCACCTTTGATCGCCAACCTCCATGGTTATCTTTCCTTCCTTCATGCTAATCATTGTACTTCTTTGTCCGAAGGAAGGGTCGTCCAAGAATCAGTGAAGTATCCTGCACAACCTCAGTAGACATGTCAAGAACATAAAAATAAGCAGGAAACACTAAACCTTTAACTTGCACCAAGATATCTTCAATTATCCCCATCGGATGCCTAAAGGATCTATCAGCCAACTGGAGGACAACAGACGTAGGCTTAATACTCTTCACTCCTAAGGCCTCATAAACTGACTTAGGCATCACATTTATTGCTGCCCCTAGATCTAACAAAGCTCTACCGATAGTCACCTTCCCTAAGGTGCAAGGGATGGTAAAAGATCCGGGGTCTTGACACTTGACAGGTATCTGCGGCTTAAACAATGCAAACACATTGGAACTCACTTGCACTCTCTCATTCGGCCTAAACTTCCTCTTGTTAGTGCACAAATCCTTCAAATATTTTGCATAGGCCGGAACTCTCTTCACTAAATCTAGCAAAGGCACATTCACTTCAACCTTCCCAAACAAGTCAATAATTTCTTTTTCATGTTGTTTTTCATTTAGGCGCCTGCTCATCAAATAAGAGTTTGGAAAAGGAAGGTCTTGAATACTTACCTCCTTACCTTTACCTGCTTACTTGCTTGACTCTCCACTTCCTGCTTGATCATTGGAACTCTCTGAAGTAGTTCCCTTGTTCCTTGAAGCTTGCTTTCTCTCTCTCAGAAGTTCTTCTTCCCTCACACTTTCTGATCTCTTAATCTTATCCTATGGTGGAGGTACTGGCTCACTATCAATCTTATCCTCACATGGCTCTTCATCATCTTGAGGCTTAAACCTCACTTGCTTCCCACTCTTGAGGGCAATGGCATTCAAACTCTTCGGGTTCATCACAGTATTTGAAGGAATAGTCCCACTACTTTTTGCTTGATTTTCACTCATGTTGTTAGACAACTGAGTAACATAGGAATTTATGTTCTCCGCTTTGGTCTCCCATTGCTCCACCCTTTTCTCCAAGGCATTGAACCTGGCAGCAGTCTTTGAGGAATCCTGTTGAATCAAAGAAGCAATAGCATTAAACTGGTTAGCATTAGAATCCTCTTCCTTCATCAAGGTCATCATCTTGTGGAGCAACCGATTGGTATCCTCCTTTGGTGGGACTACCAGGCTTGTTGTTGATTAGGAACTGCTAGTGGAAGTGCCGCTCCTCCCCTTGTGAAAATCTGGTAGGTGCCTGCTCTCCTCATTCCTCCAAATGAATCTAGGATTAGCCTTCCATCCTTCATTGTATGTGTTGGAGTATGGGTCCCATTTCGATTCGCTCGCTTTGATACTTTTCAAACTTCCTCATATCGTCCGGCAAACACTCGAAATATGCATTACCGACCCACAATTTTCACAACTAGGTACGGTAAGCTCTGTTGAAGTAGTGGAACGATGCACATTCAAATTTTTCAGCTCGACCGTGATGCAAGGCAGTTGTGATGTTATTCGATTTTCCAAAGAATCCACTTCGATTCTAGGCTTTCCATTCTTTAGCTTGGAGTCAAGGCTCCCAACTCATGCACTCCTCTTTGATCTCGACCTTTGTCATTCATTGATGGTTTAAAGCCATCTTCTTAATCGATCCCATGCTTCCAAGGTCAGTAAGGTCAATCAGAGAGCCTCCAGATGCAAAGATCTAACATACCCTTCTCCCGACTCTTCAACCCATCATAAAAGTATCGCACCAATTGTTCATCGTGAATTTGGTGATGGGGCATCTCGACAAAAGATCTTGAAGCGATTCCAATAATCATACAAATGACTCATCGATACTCGACGGGTCGAGTAAATCTCCTTCCTCATGGAAGATGTCCCGAAGTCGGAAACTACTTCTCCAAAAGGCCTTCCTCGATTGGCCCACTATGGTAAGCATTGGCCATATGCCTAGGAAGACTCATATACCACTCTCTTGCTTTCCCTTCCAAGGACAAGTGAAACACCTTCCAAAGCACTTGATCCAAGGTGGCTCCCACTGGCTTCATACTCTGGCAGATCATTGTCAAAGCACAGAGGTGCATATATGGATCCTCTCCGCCAAGCCATGAAATTTAGGAAGAGAATTAATCAACAAGCCTTTAATCTCAAAATTAACATCAAAATTAGGGCAAGCAAGCATAAATGGATCATAATGAACATCGAAGTTGTTGCTTCCCTAATTGTCCCACGTCTCTGGTTCTCATTGTTTTCTCCACTCTCTCATGCTCACCATTTCCTCCATTAGTCCCATTTCTAGGTTGGTGAACAGGATAATCAGGATTCAAAAATGTTTGGATTCTCACCATATTCTCACTATCTCGCTCAACTACTCTCGTCTCTCTTGTTCTTTCCTTTCTTTCCTAAGTCTCCTCAAATGTCTCTCAACTTCAGGATGGAATTGAACAAGTCTACCTCTCCTAGGCATGCACCAAAAAATCAATCCACAAATAAAATGAATGGTAACAAAATTGCTCACAGTCACACAAGATCGGATAAAAGTGAAATGCGATGAATGCGAGAGTATGGATGTATGAGTGTATGTATGAGTGTGTATGTGTGAAAATAAAAATGTCCAAAGTAAGAGACAAAAATCAAAGTATGATGTATTTGAGTGCAAAAGGGAATCAAACCTATACTATGAACAAGCGTAAAGATCAAACTATACTAAATGCAAGAAAAAACAATGATTCCTATTATCAACGACAAGTCAAAAGAATGACAATGGCTATCCGATGGTAAACCAATTTCTTGGTTCCCCGATAACGGCGCCAATTTGATCGCGGCTCTGTCGATGCGATCTTACGATCGATCCTTGAAAACCGGTCAAATAAAATAAATTCCAAGATTGCTGTATAGAATGCAACCTCGGGTCGTCTCACTTAATTGGAACTAAATAAAAATGGTCTAAACTAGCCTAAATGTCGAAAATTGCAATTGAAGTTGATAAACAAGGGTTTGGTATTTTGGTCAAAACCGATAAAGTAATCAAAATCGAACAAAAAGTATAAAAGAATATTTTGGGATTTTGAAATAATGCAATAAACAAAGAATCGATAAAAATCAAATTGATAAAATCCTCTTGAAAATGAGGCTCAAAGCTATCACAGTTCAAAATTATTTTAGGATACAATCCACTAAGTTTCAAAGATCAACCCTAAAGGACTCTTTAGGTCCAAAGATTTAATTAATGAACTCCATCATTTAAATCTTTGTTAAAACCTTAGTGTGAGAATAGACAAGCAATTGCAACCGGCCTATCAATAAAACACAACAATCTCAATCAAACACAACTAGGCAAATAAAGACCAGAATGCAATATTCAATGACATATATGAAACTTCATATATTAAGCATCAAAAGTTCTACAAATTACTTAGTCCAAATCTCAACATAGTTATCAAAGACACTGTTAAACTATAACAATGCTAATCTAGAAATATCGATGCAATCCTCTAACTCAGAAGTTACACAAATATAACTAGAATTCAGATACTATGTGATTACTCCCCTTCGAAGCTTCTGTGAACTCAAGCCATTGCTGCATCTTCAAGAGGAAAGTTGACTCAGCCACGCATGACTCTGGTTGATCCCTCAGATACTGGAGATGTAACGATGCTCATTTTGGCAGAAGACGCTGACGGTGGTGATGATGGTAGACGATGATGAAAACGTGGAGTTGGAATCGAATGTCGTCTCCTTCTTCTGCTTCCCGAGTCTGCGTGTTCAAAGTTTTCTCTATCCCAGTCTGCGTATGACCTAAAAACGACAAGTTTTTATATGATGGAGCGTGGGCCGGGTCGGAACAGTGAGACAAACTTTCCATAAAAAGTCAGATATCCACTCGTACGTCACAACGAATAAAATAAATAAATCAAATTAAATGACGCAGTAATCGTCATTGTCAAATGCGTCGTGTGCATCGCCGTGCGTCTCGGCGTGCAGAAAGACCTATAGTTGTTGACTTCCTGATGTTGACTCCTTTGTTCCTGCAATAAAATAATAGCAACAATTTGCAGTACCAATTGTCCCAATAAAAATTGTAGAGAAATAAGTATCAAATCATGACAATTTATTGACAAATTAAGAATTGAAATAACTCGGTATGAGGAACCAATTTAAGCACAAAAATCATCAATTAGGAGTCAACACATGCACAAGCAGCTATAAAAATGCAGCCAATTCATAGTATAAACTTGGCTCATCATCGTGGCATCAACTGAAATCAATAGATCCTCTTTGGTGGGAATCAACACCTAACCTCGAGTTTTGTTGCTTTTACAAGCACGCCTCTTACCATTGAGCCAATTGGCTCAATGGTAAGAAACGTGCTTGTAAAAGCAACAAAACCTTGAGGTTGGGTGTTCGATTCCCACCAAAGAGGACAATACTGATTTGTGTTGGATGCCGCGGTATAACCCGCAAACACACGCTGGGTGGGAAATGCTAGCCTAGGTGTGAGGTCCAACAAGCACAGATGAGTCCCATGTTCCACAAGATGCGGGGACACACTCTGCTCCTGGCTCAGAGGCACCTAGTGTGCGACCTGAGGAGCTGTCGCCTCCTCCTCCTCCTACTATGCTTGCGATGGATCCGCAGTTTTTCCAGGCCTTTGCCCAGGCTTTCACCTTTTCCTTGAGTCAAGGGTCTCAGGCTTTGGTGCCAGCTCCAGCGGTTAGGGGCGGGCAATATGATAAGCTACGGAAGTTTGAAGCAGTGAACTTTCATGGTTCCACCAATCCAGAGGAAGCTGAAGCTTGGATGAAGAGGACAGAAAGGGTCTTGGTTCAGATGAAGTGCTCTGATGAGGAGAAACTGGAGTATGCAGTGAGTTTACTGCAGGGAGATGGTCTTCACTGGTGGGAGTCAGTGCCACAGAGTCAGGCTGTGCCACCAGTACTCACTTGGAGGGACTTCGGGGAGCTATTCAGGAAGAAGCACCTTTCCTGGGTCTACATCTAGGAGAAGGCTCGAGAGTTCTTGAATCTGACTTAGAGGGAGATGTCTATGAGTGAGTATGAGTTGAGATTCACTCATTTATCTCGATATGCACCTCATATTGTGGCCAGTGAAGAAGATAAGTGCCGCAAGTTTGAGGGAGGCCTCCACCTGGGAATCAAGGAGAAGGTAATCATCCACAATTTCTGTGATTATCAGCAGTTGGTGGATGCTGCACTCCAAGCTAAGAAGCTGGAGAACATTAGGCAGGAGGTGAGTAGGAAGAGAAAGAGTAGAGAGCAGGCTTCCAGGAGAGGGGGTAGTGTGCTGACAGCTGACAGGGGTGAGAAGAGCGCCCGTACTCAGAGTCAGGGTGGCAGAGTGCCCTCACAGAAAGCAGCGAGATCGAAAGCGGATAAAGACAAAGCTTCCTCAGTGGGAGGAAATAGCAGAACAGAGAAAAGTAGGAACCAGAACCCCCAATGTGAACACTATGGGAAGTTACATCGGGGTAAGTATTACAAGCTTTTGGGTGCCTGCTTCAAGTGTGGAGAGAAGGGACACCGGATTAAAGACTGTCCTCAGATGGCCAGAAGGGAAGGATCTCAACCATAGGCTCAGAGGAGATCAGAGACAGTAGGGACCAGACCAGCTGCTGGGGTGAGTAGTTCTGGGTCAGTCAGGAAGCCTATTCCTCCAGGGAGGTCGAGAGGGCAAGCATAAGCTAGGGTGTTTGCTATGACACGGGAGGAGGCTGCAGCCGCACCGGAGGTTGTTACTGGTATGGCTCAGCTCTTTCATTCTGATGTGTATGTTCTATTTCGTTCTGGTTCTACACATTCCTATGTCTCTGCAAATATGATAGTGCCTGGTATGCAGTCAGTTCTTTTGGATAATTTTCTACTTGTTAGCACTCCGTTAGGGAGGAATGTCATTATAAGCCGGATCTTTAGAGATTGTGAGCTTGTGATCGATAGATCTAATTTGGTAGTAGATCTGCTACCTCTAGATCTGAAGGGGTTAGACGTTATTGTCGGAATGGATGTAATGGAAAAATATAAGGCGAAGCTTGATTGTGGTCGAAAGGAAGTGGAGTTTGATCTGGGTGAGGGTCGGAAGGTAATTTTCAGAGGGGACAGAAAGTTGACATTGCCAAGGCTTATTTCAACTTTGTTAGCTGATAAATTGATGGGAAGAGGCTGTGAAGCCTTTTTGGCGTGTATCATGGATACCAGTGTGAAGGAGAGCAGGGTGGAGGATATTCCCATTGTGAGGGAATTTCCTGATGTGTTTCCTGAGGAGTTGCCCGGTTTGCCACCGGAGAGGGAGATCGAGTTTGCTATTGACTTGGCTCCCGGGACAACTCCTATTTCTATTCCACCTTACAAGATGGCTCCAGCTGAGCTGAAGGAGCTTAAGGATCAGTTGGAAGAGTTGTTAGAGAAGGGGTTTATTAGACCGAGTTCCTCACCTTGGGGAGCACCAGTCTTGTTTGTTAAAAAGAAAGATGGAATCTGGAGAATGTGCATTGACTACAAGAGGATCAATAAGGTGATAGTGAAAATCAAGTATCCTCTGCCTCGGATAGGTGACTTGTTTGATCAGCTGCAGGGAGCAACGGTCTTTTCTAAAATCGATCTCAAGTCTGGCTACTATCAACTCAGGATTAAGGAGCCTGATGTGAGCAAGACAGCCTTTAGGACACGGTATGGGTATTATGAATTTTTGGTTATGCCTTTTGGACTGACCAATGCTACTGCTGCTTTCATGGATCTGATGAACAGAGTTTTTAAGAAATTTTTGGATCAGTTTGTTATCGTGTTCATCGATGACATTTTGGTGTATTCAAAGAGTGTAGGAGAGCACGAGGAACACTTGAGGATTGTATTGCAGAGGTTGAGGGACAGGAAGCTTTATGCCAAATTCACTAAATGTGAATTTTGGCTACATGAGGTAGTTTTCCTTGGTCACATTATTTTTGAGAATGAGGTGCATGTAGATCCAAAGAAGATTGAAGCAGTAGTGAATTGGCATGCCCCGATAATAATAACGGAAGTGAGGAGCTTTCTGGGTTTAGCAGACTATTATCGGAGATTCGTGGAGGGATTCTCTATGATTGTCGCTCCTTTGACCAAGTTATTGAGAAAGAACCAGAAGTTTGTCTGGAGTGATGAGTGCCAACAGAGTTTTGAGGAGCTCAAGCACAAATTAACTAGTGCTCTAGTTTTGACTTTGCCTACAGGAGAGGGAAGTTATATCATGTATAGTGATGCTTCCAGAAAGGGATTGGGATGTGTGCTTATGCAGGGAGATAAGGTGATAGCATATGCCTCACGGCAGCTAAAGCCTTATGAGGTGAACTATCCAACCCACGATCTGGAATTAGCAGCTGCGATCTTTGCCTTGAAGATATGGAGGCATTATTTGTATGGGGTTCAAACTAGGATCTTCACATATCACAAAAGTCTCAAATACTTGTTAAGTCAGAAGGAGCTGAATTTGAGACAGAGAAAGTGGATTGAGCTGCTTAAAGATTATGACCTGTTGATTGAGTATCATCCAAGTAAGGCAAATGTTGTTGCAGATGCTTTGAGTAGGAAGTCTTCCATAGCATATGTTCAGATAGTGTATCTGCTGCTATTAGAAGAGATGGCTAAGCTCAGGATCAGTTTAAAGCAGGAGGAGAGTGATTGTATGATTGTTACTTGTAGGGTGAGACCAATCCTTAGGGAAAAAGTGAGAGAGTTGCAAGTTCAGGATACAGAACTGGGTAAGCTACAGGAAGAGATTTAGGAGGGTAAGAAGTTCGATATGATGGTGAGTGATGATGGACTCCTGACAGTTAAGAATAGGCTTTGTATTCCAGATGTCAAGGAGGTGAAGAATGAGATTCTGGATGAGGCGCACAATGCGCCTTATGCTATGCACCCAGGTAGCACCAAGATGTATAGGGATCTTAAGGAACATTTTTGGTGGAGAGGTATGAAGAAGGATGTGGCCAAGTATGTGAGTAAGTGTCTAGTGTGTCAGCAAGTTAAGGCTGAACACCAGGTACCTTCAGGTCAGTTGAGACCATTATCTATTCCAGAGTGGAAGTGGTAGAAAGTGACTATGGATTTTCTAATGGGATTGCCTAGGACCAGTAGGAGGCATGATGTCATATAGGTGATTGTGGATAGATTGACAAAATCATCCCATTTTCTAGCAATCAAACAGACTGATCCTCTGCATGTGCTAGCCAAGAAGTACATTGATGAAGTTGTGAGATTGCATGGGATCCCGGATGCGATTGTGTCTGATAGGGATCCTCGTTTTACTTCGAGATTTTGGGGCAGTTTGTAGGAAGCTTTGGGTACTAAGTTGAGTTTCAGCACTGCTTTCCATCCTCAGACCGATGGTCAATCTGAGAGGACCATTCAGAACTTTAAGGGGATGCTCAGGGCATATGTGATGAATTTTAGAGGAGCATGGGATGAACACTTGCCTTTGATCGAATTTGCTTACAATAATTCGTATCATTTGAGCATTCAATGGCTCAATGGTAAGAGGCATCCACTTAAAGTGGAACAAAACCTTGAGGTCTTGTGTTTGAGTTGTGACTCACTTGAAGTGTTAAAGAGGACAATACACAGGTGATGGCGGTAGAGGCGGGCTCTACATTAAAAGGCGCCTTTTAATGTAGAGCCCGCCTCTACCGCCATCACTCTAGGTATTGTCCTCTTTGATCAAGGGTGAGTCCACGACTCGAACACAAGATCTCAAGGTTTTGTTCCACTTTTAAGTGGACGCTTCTTACCATTGTGCCTTTTTAATGTAGAGCCCGGCCTCTACCGCCATCACTCCAGGTATTGTCCTCTTTGGTCAAGGGGGAGTCCACGACTCGAACCCAAGACCTCAAGGTTTTGTTCCATTTTAAGTGGACGCTTCTTACCATTGAGCCAATTGACCAAAGAGGACAATACCTGGAGTGATGGCGGTAGAGGTCGGGCTCTACATCAGACTCCTTTATCCTCAACTGGTGGTAACCCGATCTCAAGTCTATCTTGGAGAAGACTTTTGCCCCTTGTAATTGATCAAACAAATCATCTATGCGTGGAAGCGGATATCTGTTCTTGACAGTGACCTGATTAAGCTTCCTGTAATCCACACACATCCTCAACGATCCATCTTTCTTCTTCACAAAAAGGACCGGAGCTCCCCAAGGTGAAGAGCTCAGCCTTATGTACCCTTTCTCCAACAACTCCTCTAATTCCTCCTTAATCTCCTTCAATTCCGTCAGAGCCATTTGGTAAGACGGAATTGAGATCGGTGCAATAGTTGAAAGAAGCTCAATGGGAAACTCAATTTTCCTAGGTGACGGTAGTCCTGGTAATTCCCTCCGAGAATTCCATGACTACTGGAATATCTTCTAGCTTCCCTTTAACTGCCCTTGTGTTTACCACATAGGCCAAAAATGCCTTACATCCCTTCCTTATCATCTTCTCTGTTGTCAGAGCTGAAATAATTCTAGGCGGACTTGCTTTTCTGTTCCCTGTAAATACCACTCTTCTACCGTTATCAAATTCGAACTCTACTGTCTTCTGTTTACAATCCAGACGGGCATTGTACTTCTCTAATGTGTCCATACCTAAAATCACATCCAATCCTCCCAAACCCAAGACCTCAAGGTTTTGTTCCACTTTAAGTGGACGCCTCTTACCATTGAGCCAAAGAGGACAATACCCGGAGTGATGGCGGTAGAGGCCGGGCTCTACATCAGACTCTTTTATCCTCAACTGGTGGTAACCCGATCTCAAGTCTATCTTGATAAGACTTTTGTCCCTTGCAATTGATCAAACAAATCATCTATGCGTGGAAGCGGATATCTGTTCTTGACAGTGACCTGATTAAGTTTCCTGTAATCCACACACATCCTCAACGATCCATCTTTCTTCTTCACAAAAAAGACCGGAGCTTCCCAAGGTGAAGAGCTCAGCCTTATGTACCCTTTCTCCAACAACTCCTCCAATTCCTTCTTAAGCTCCTTCAATTCCGTCGGAGCCATTCGGTAAGGCAGAATTGAGATCGGTGCAATAGCTGAAAGAAGCTCAATGGAAAACTCAATTTTCCTAAGTGACGATAGTCCTGGTAATTCCCTCCGAGAATTCCATGACTACTGAAATATCTTCTAGCTTCCCTTTAACTGCCCTTGTGTTTACCACATAGGCCAAAAATGCCTTACATCCCTTCCTTATCATCTTCTCTGTTGTCAGAGCTTAAACAATTCTAGGCGGGTTTGCTTTTCTGTTCTCTGTAAATACCACTCTTCTACCGTTATCCAATTCGAACTCTACTGTCTTCTGTTTACAATCCAGATGGGCATTGTACTTCTCTAATGTGTCCATACCTAAAATCACATCCAATCCTCCCATCTTCAATGCCATTAGATCCACCACTAGTTGTTCCCCACCAATACATATCTCACACTCTTTATGCACTTGACTGACAATAATATATTGGCCGATTGGAGTACTCACCATCAGCGGAGTATCCAATGGGCTCAAATCTCTACCAGACATAGATCTACCCGATGAAACAAATGAATGGGTGGACCCCGGATCAATCAAAACAACAATATCAGCATCAAATAATTTAACCATACTAGTGACAACTTCTGAAGCAGTTTTTACATCCTCCCGTGTCATTGCAAACACCCTAGTTAGTGCTTGTCTTCTTGGTCTCCCTGGAAGGCTCGCCCTCTTAGCTGCATCAGAACTGCCCACTTCCGTTGTAGTCTTATGTCCCACAGTTTCAGATCTCTTGGAAACTTGCATCTGACTTCTCTCATGTCTTGCATGCTAAGGGCACTCTCTAGCCATATGCCCCTTTTCTCCACAATTGAAGCAAGCTCCGTTCAATCTATAGCATTCTCCTCTATGGAGTTTCCCGCAGTGATCACATTTAGGGATGGATGATGCATTTCCCTCTCCCCTTCTGTTGCCTCCCTCCTTAGAGGCTTAATGAGAAAAAGTGAGAATCCTCATAGATTTGGACCTATTGGCCCCACTACTATGTTCCTCAGATTGCCCAGGGAACGTCCTGGCACTCTTGTTTGGCATAGGAGTACTAGTACTACCTCCCTCTCGAATCGCTCTCTCCTTTTCTTTTGTTCATAGACTTCGATATTCTCTATGTTTTCAACCCTCAGTGCCGCTTCGACCAACTGCTGAAAATCACAAAAATTCTGCACTACTACCTTCTTTCTGATGGCTAGATGTAAACCCGATTCAAACCTATGGCACTTAGCCGCCTCACTCATCATCATCTCACCAGATGCACTGGGATAGTGTGGTAAACCTAAGTGCTCATACTCGCTCACTGTCATCTCCCTCTGAGTGAGACTTAGAAACTCCCTCTGCTTTTGCTGAATGTACACCTCCAAGAAGTACTTCTTCTTATAAGTAGCTAAGAAGTCCTTCCATGTAACACCCCACTCCCACACGACCCGAACCCGACATCGACGGTGACATCCGAGTTCGTGCCCCGCGAGAGTGGCGTGCTAAAACACTCATTTAGTAATCGGTACTTTTTTTTTTGCAAACAATATATATATGCGGAATTCAATGCATAATTTGGGTCAACATACAATCATATACAATTTCATTATACACAATTTCCAATAGCCACTCGACCCCATTTTCCAAATACAAAAATACACTTTATTACATAAATAAAGACATGCAATGCAATGCAGACGCGAACTGATCCCGACCTCTATCCTTCACCTGAATCTTGAAAATATACTCCCGTTGGCTTAACGGGGTATTCTTCTAATCCTGAAAAATAATTACAAATTTTAGGTAAGTTTTGCGAACTCAGTGAGTGACCATCATCGATGGCTCACTCATCACATATCACATAAGACATGTATTTCATATTGATCGCATATGATCACATTATTTCACATTCAATCACTAAACCAATCTCACTTTATTTCCTATATCACATTATTTCCCATATTCATATCATTTCATTAGCCACCATATTGAATCACATAAACTTGTTCAGTTATTTCACATTCACTATCATTTAATCATTTATGTCATGCATACTCGGTGTATATGAGACTCACTTTCTAATTGTTACTCTGTTGTGACCGAGTGCCTAAACTGTTGGACCTCGATCTTTAAGTGAATTTTAAAAATATAAAAAGTATGAAATAAGTAAGTTCGTATGGAAAGTTTGTATTAGATGTGATTATGTTTTAAGAAATTGATGAGAAAAAGAATTGATGGAGTTTGATGATTTTGAAATTTGAATAGATTTGTATGGATTATACAAGTTTAAGTGGATGAGTTGATTGAAATTAAGCTGAAAATCAAGAAATAAAGAGAGAAAGTGTGAGAAGATGAAAATTTGTAAAAAGGTTAACTTTTTGGTCTTTGAGAGTTGACTTTTGATTTAGGCTTAATTTGAGAAAATGTTCAATATGAAACTTGTAGGTTATGTTAAGAGCTTTCTGTAGCCATAAAGTTTGCAATTTTTTGATATCGGGAGTGAAAGTTATGATCAGTCAAAGTTTATGTGTGATAGGGTTGACTTTTGACTTTTATTATGGCTGAAACTTTGACTGAGAAATTAACCTAGTTAGAGGTTAATTGAGCTTTGATGTTCTTCATGAAAGTTGAAGGATTTGATTTGATCTTTATTTCGATATAAAGTATGGAATTTTTTGATCAAGGAATAATAAGTTATGATTTTTACAAGTTTATGTTATGGTTTTTGCATGATTATTAGAGGCCAGAACTTTTGATGGAAAAATTGACTTCCTTAGAGATCAAATTGATTTTTGTGTCCTTCATGAAAGTTTTAGGTGACTTTCTGATCTTCACATCGATATAAAATATGACATGATTGGAGTTTGGAGTTCAAAAATAGAAATTTTCAAAGTTGAGGACTTTGTTTAAGTATTTATTATTTGGGTTAAATCTTTGATTAGAAAATTAATCATTCTAGAGATGGAATTGGTTGTGGAGTTCTTCATGGAAGTTATAGAACTTCCTTCAAGCTTTTCATAGAGACCAAATTTGTTAAATTTGGAGTTCAGGATAAAAAGTTATGATTTTTGAAAGTTTCAGAAAAAAAAAAAAAAAAAGACAAAGGGGTGCAGGTCCACCCAAAAGTCGCGGTCGTGCATACGCACGATCGCAACTCTGCGGGTTCATCGAATTGTCGAGACCGTGCACGCGCACGATCGCGACTTTTCCTACTTGTTTAAACAAGGAAATTTTCTGAACATACTCCATTCTTTTGCTTATAACTTTTCCGTCCGACATCCGATTGAGTTGATTCTTGCGGCGTTGGATTCCTAAGACAATTCCCTACATCCTGATGGGAAATTTGTAATTTTATGAGATTAAATTAATGGTGATTAGTTTAATCAAAGTGAGTCGGGAAATTTTTTGAATATAGTTCAGTATTTTGTGAAATTCGGGATCTGTAGAGATCCGATTGAAGCGATTCTTGAGGCAAAATAAATATAAGACAAGGTGCTACAAATCATATGAAGAAATAAAATGTTAATTTTGCCCCTAATACTTTCGAATTATGAATGGAAGTTCAGGTTAGAGTGTAATTTTTGGATTAGGAACACCTGAGATTATTTTGAGCATAACTTTTGATCTGTGAATCGAAATGAGGCGATTCTTGATTTGCATTAAACTTGAGACATAAGGCTACAATTGTTATGAAGACATCAAGTTTCAAATCTGGGATTAAGAATGAAAATTTCTGGAAGGAAATAATCATGCATAGAAAATGTGTTAGAATATGGATATACCCGAACAGTTTTGTGCATAACTTTTGGTGTAGTGATCCGAATTGAGCGCGGTCAGTGGCGTTGGATTCGTATGATTGAGAGGAACATTTCTTAAGAAGGAAGTTTTAACAAATTCTTTCAAATTGATAGTGCGAATCAACCCGCAATTAAGCATGACTTTAAGCTTTGAATGGAGGGGCAATATGGTCTTTTGACCTTCATTTAATGACACACATAAGGTGATGTCGTTTTCAGCCTATTAAAGCCACGAAAGTGGCTGGAAAATTAGAGGAAAATGAAAGAAGAAGGAGAAGAAAGAAGAGTGGAGATTCGGTTATGGAGAAAGAAGGGAGAAAAGAAAGAGAAAGCTAAGTTCTAATTTTTCTACTTGATTCTTAAGGCTTTTGGGATTTTTTCAAGAAGGAAAAGCATGGAGAATGAAGAGAGCTTCTTCATGAGCCAAGAAATCCAAAAATTGGAGAAGAAATGAGGTCAATTTTAATTGAAAGAAGGAAAGAAGCAAGGATCAAATTAATGATCGGGACGAGTTTCTAGCATCATTTCGAGGTGGGTAGCATATTTATATTTTGATTTGTAAGTTATATGTGACTTTTCAAAAATTCAAGAAAGTGAAAGAAAAGATTTTCGTACTTTGTTCGTTTCCGAATGATTTTTGAAAAATTATTACAAGCTTAAATTCATTGTTTGAAATGATTTGATAAATCGATAGAAATTTCCGAAAATTCATATGTTGTGAGTGCATTGATAAATTATGCAAAATGTGGAATTTGTGTAATTGCTTGGTTTGATTTAATTGTATGAATTGTGTAGAATCGAGAATGTGTATAGTATGACGCAGATGAAAAACAAGTTTTCGATTTGTGCCTTCAGCAATCCAAAGTTTCAGCTTTTGGATTACGTGATTACGTGGGTTTGGTCAGTCCTTTTGTGAGTCGATTGCACCGCCTCTATTCGTTATAGCCTTCGCCTTTGCTGTTCCCGCTAGTGGCACGAAGTTCGATTTCGACTCCTTCACGGCCATACTTTGGACCGCTATGCGGAAAAGTGTAGTACGTTTCGCTCACGATCGCACAGACCACTATGCGGAATGTGCAAGACGCTTTGTTTGGACCGAACTGCACCATTTTGATATGTTACGTGTTTTTATTTGTTTCGTGTTCTGCATTCATGCTTAAAATTGAAAAATGAAAAGTGAATTTTTGTTATGAAAAGTTTGAAAATTTGAAAGGTTTGAGGAAACCGTTTGAAAAGTTACAAAGTTTGAAAATTAGCCCTTTGGCAAAAAAGCTTATGAAAATGATTTCGCTATTTGTCAATTTATAAATGTGTTATCCACGAGCTGAAATCACCCCCTTTCATCCCCATCTCCGTGTTTTGAGCGGAGATCGGATGAAAGAATGTGAAGACGCTTGGTCTGTTTTGCATCGCTTGCATTGTATTATGAATCGAGATTTGAAATATTTTGTAAATAGTTTGAATTGCCGTTAAGTGATTATGATGTATTTCAGAATGTATGAAGATTATGAATGAATGTATGAGAGTATGAAATTGTATATAGAATTGTGTATAAGTTTGGAAATGAGATTGAACTATGAGACTAGTAGATTGAATTACAATTATGAGAATGTTTTAGAATTAGGATTGCGTTTGTTTCTGCTGAGATCCCGGACGGAAGTTCCGGTTGATTTTGATGATTGTATGATTGATTGAGCATTTAGAAGTGTGTTTTGCGATACTTTGTAGGTTTGGGTTAGAATAAATACAGCCGTTATGCTGCCGAATTTTCGATAAAATTGGAATAAAAATGGAATTTGAGATTTGTATGGATAAATAAGAATATGATCAGATTTAGAGATTTGCATGAGAATGATTTTCTAAAAGTGGAATTTGGTTGTGTGATTTGAATGAGGTTGACTAATGAGGTAAGAAATGAGAATAAAAAAAAGAAAAAAAATATACCAGATTTCAGGATAGTTTGAGTCTAAGGAATTCCAACGCGATCGCTGTTCTATGTTACTTTGTTTCGGATGTCAGCTTTGTTTTGTTACGAATTGATTCCGAATTTGACTCGCTTTTCGATTCCATGTTGCTTCTTACGCTTTCTTTCGTTATTTATGATTCGTATTCGATTATTCGATTTGCTTTCGATTTGTACTTTTACCTTTGATTTCGATCCGTTCTTTCGGGTTCCGCTTTATGTGTTGCCCTCGCTTGATTTTCCGCTTCGATTTGTGTTCCGCACTTCAGTTTCGTATTTGTGGTTTCGTTTTTTGGTTGGGATCTGATTTCCGAATCGGGTCCCAATATTTATGGTATTAGAGCCCAATATTAGGGTCTTAACTGGGCATATAAGATTGATAAGAGTGTGTGAGGATAAGATTGAATTAGTGAGGATATGCTAAGTGACCATTTGATTTTGATGAAAGAAATATGATTGTCTTTAGGAATGTGAAATTGATGTGCATGACTATTTGACAAATTCAAGTGATTAGTTCGATTTGGGTGTCAAGAATATGATTGATTTTCGGAAAGTGTTGAGGAACTTAAGATTAGAATTTCTGATAAATTATGATGAATTGATATAGATGAAAGGATGATGATATAATGAGAAGGATTAAGCGATGATTGAACCATATTAGGGTTCTTAAGAAATGGACCATTGACTTGTGTCCATAAGTGTAGAAACAATGAGTTATGAATATGTATGAGATACAAGAAGTGAAATATTGTGACAAGATTGAGATACATATATGAAGAAGAAATTAGATAAGAAAGTAAGTGATTATACTCATTGAGAAGCAAGCATTTGGTGATTTCTTAAGTAAGAATTTCGAGGACGAAATTCTTTTAAGAGGGGGAGAAATGTTGGACCCCGATCTTTAAGTGAATTTTAAAAATATAAAAAGCATGAAATAAGTAAGTTCGTATGGGAAGTTTGTATTAGATGTGATTATGTTTTAAGAAATTGATGAGAAAAAGAATTGATGGAGTTTGATGATTTTGAAATTTGAATAGATTTGTATGGATTATACAAGTTTAAGTGGATGAGTTGATTGAAATTAAGCTGAAAATCAAGAAATAAAGAGAGAAAGTGTGAGAAGATGAAAAATTGTAAAAAGGTTGACTTTTTGGCCTTTGAGAGTTGACTTTTGATTTAGGCTTAATTTGAGAAAATGTTCAATATGAAACTTGTAGGTTATGTTAAGAGCTTTCTGTAGCCATAAAGTTTGCAACTTTTCGATATAGGGAGTGGAAGTTATGATCAGTCAAAGTTTATGTGTGATAGGGTTGACTTTTGACTTTTATTATGGCTGAAACTTTGACTGAGAAATTAACCTAGTTAGAGGTTAATTGAGCTTTGATGTTCTTCATGAAAGTTGAAGGATTTGATTTGATATTTATTTCGATATAAAGTATGGAATTTTTCGATCAAGGAATAATAAGTTATGATTTTTACAAGTTTATGTTATGGTTTTTGCATGATTATTAGAGGATAGAACTTTTGATGGAAAGATTGACTTCCTTAGAGATCAAATTGATTTTTGTGTCCTTCATGAAAGTTTTAGGTGACTTTCTGATCTTCACATCGATATAAAATATGACATGATTGGAGTTTGGAGTTAAAAGATAAAAATTTTCAAAGTTGAGGACTTTGTTTAAGTATTTATTATTTAGGTTAAATCTTTGATTAAAAAATTGATCATTTTAGGGATGGAATTGGTTGTGGAGTTCTTCATGGAAGTTATAGAACTTCCTTCAAGCTTTTCATAGAGACCAAATTTGTTAAATTTGGAGTTCAGGATAAAAAGTTATGATTTTTGAAAGTTTCGGAAAAAAAAAAAAGAGAAAGGGGTGCAGGTCCACCCAAAAGCCGCGGTCGTGCATACGCACGATCGCGACTCTGCGGGTTCACCGAATTGTCGCGATCGTGCACGCGCACGATCGCGACTCCGCTGGTCCATGCGGATATCGCGGTCGTGCACACGCACGATCGCGACTTTTCCTACTTGTTTAAAAAAGGAAATTTTCTGAACATACTTCATTCTTTTGCTTATAACTTTTCCGTCCGACATCCGATTGATTTGATTCTTACGGCGTTAGATTCCTAAGACAATTCCCTACATCCTGATGGAAAATTTGTAACTTTATGAGATTAAATTAATGGTGATTAACTTAATCAAAGTGAGTCGGGAAATTTTTATAATATAGTTCAGTATTTTGTGAAATTCGGGATCTGTAGAGATCCGATTGAAGCGATTCTTGAGGCGAAATAAAGATAAGACAAGGGGATACAAATAATATCAAGAAATAAAATGTTAATTTTTCCCCTAAGACTTTCAAATTATGAATGGAAGTTCAGATTAGAGTGTAATTTTTAGATTAGGAATACCTGAGAGTATTTTGAGCATAACTTTTGATCTGGGAATCGAAATGAGGCGATTCTTGATTTGAATTAAACTTGAGACATAAGGCTACAATTGTTATGAAGACATCAAGTTTCAAATCTGGGATTAAGAATGAAAATTTCTGGAAGGAAATAATCATGCATGGAAAATGTGTTAGAATATGGATAAACCCGAACTGTTTTGCGTATAACTTTTGGTGTAGGGATCCGAATTGAGCGCGGTCAGTGGCGTTGGATTCGTATGATTGAAAGGAACATTTCTCAAGAAGTAAGTTTTGACAAATTCCTTCAAATTGATAGTGAGAATTAATCCGCAAGTAAGCATGACTTTAAGCTTTGAATGGAGGGGCAATATGGTCTTTTGACCTTCATTTAATGACACACATAAGGTGATGTCGTTTTCAGCCTATTAAAGCCACGAAAGTGGCTGGAAAATTAGAGGAAAATGAAAGAAGAAGGAGAAGAAAGAAGAGTGGAGATTCGGTTATGGAGAAAGAAGGGAGAAAAGAGAGAGAAAGCTAAGTTCTAATTTTTCTACTTGATTCTTAAGGCTTTTGGGATTTTTCCAAGAAGGAAAAGGATGGAGAATGAAAAGAGCTTCTTCATGAGCCAAGAAATCCGAAAATTGGAGAAGAAATGAGGTCAATTTTAATTGAAAGAAGGAAAGAAGCAAGGATCAAATTGATGATCGGGCCGAGTTCCTAAAGATCATTTCGAAAGGGTAAGATATTTATATTTTGATTTGTAAGTTATATATGACTTTTCAAAATTCAAGAAAGTGAAAGAAAAGATTTTCGTACTTTGTTCGCTTCTGAATGATTTTGAAAATTATTACAAGCTTAAATTCATTGTTTGAAATGATTTGATAAATCGATGAAATTTTCAAAAATTCATATGTTGTAAGTGCATTGATAAACTATGCAAATGTGGAATTTGTGGAATTGCTTGGTTTGATTTAATTGTATGAATTGTGTAGAGGCGAGAATGTGTATAGTATGACGCGATGAAAAACAAGTTTTCGATTTGTGCCTTCGGCAATCCGAAAGTTTCTTTTGGATTATGTGATTACGTGGGTTTGGTCAGTCCTTTTGTGAGTCGCAGATCGCCTCTATTCGTTATAGCCTTCGCCTGCCGTTCGCTAGTGGCACGGAGTCTCGATTTCGACTCCTTCAAGGTTACACTCGACCGCTATGCGGAAAAGTATAGTACGTTTCGCTCACGCATCGCACAGACCGTTATGCGGAATGTGCAAGACATTCTGCTTGGACCGAACTGCACCATTTTGATATGTTACGTGTTTTTATTTGTTTCGTGTTCTGCATTCATGCTTAAAATTGAAAAATGAAAAGTGAATTTTGTTATGAAAAGTTTGAAAATTTGAAAGGTTTGAGGAAACCGCTTTGAAAAGTTACAAAGTTTGAAAATTAGCCCTTTGGCAAAAAGCTTATGAAAATGATTTCGCTTATTTGTCGATTTATAAATGTGTTATCCACGAAGCTGAGCTCACCCTCCTTTCATCCCCATCTCCGTGTTTCGAGGTGAGATCGGATGAAAGAATGTAGACGCTTGGTTGCTTTTTGCATCGTTTGCATTGTATTATGAATCGAGATTTGAAATATTTTGTAAATAGTTTGAATTGCCGTTAAGTGATTATGATGTATTTCAGAATGTATGAAGATTATGAATGAATGTATGAGAGTATGAAATTGTATATGGAATTGTGTATAAGTTTGGAAATGAGATTGAACTATGAGACTAGTAGATTGAATTACAATTATGAGAATGTTTTAGAATTAGGATTGCGTTTGTTTCTGCTGAGATCCCGGACGGAGGGTCCAGTTGATTTTGATGATTGTATGATTGATTGAGCATTTAGAAGTGTGTTTTTCGATACTTTGCAGGTTTGGGTTAGAATAAATGCAGCCGTTATGCTGCCGAATTTTCGATAAAATTAGGATAAAAATGGAATTTGAGATTTGTATGGATAAATAAGAATATGATCAGATTTAGAGATTTGCATGAGAATGATTTTCCAAAAGTGGAATTTGGTTGTGTGATTTGAATGAGGTTGACTAATGATGTAAGAAATGAGAATAAAAAAAAAGAAAAAAATATACCAGATTTCGGGATAGTTTGAGTCTAAGGAATTCCAACGCGATCGCTGTTCTTTGTTACTTTGTTTCGGATGTCAGCTTTGTTTTGTTACGAATTGATTCCGAATTCGACTCGCTTTTCGATTCCATGTTGCTTCTTACGCTTTCGTTCGTTATTTATGATTCGTATTCGATTATTCGATTTGCTTTCGATTTGTACTTTTACCTTTGATTTCTATCCGTTCTTTCGAGTTTTGCTTTATGTGTTGCCCTCGCTTAATTTTCCGCTTCGATTTGTGTTCCGCACATCAGTTTCGTATTTGTGGTTTCGTTTTTCGGTTGGGATCCGGTTTCCGAATCGGGTCCCAACATGAACTGTCCTATATAGGGTTCATTGATAACTGTCCCATGTAGGGCTCATTGATAACTATCCCATGTAGGGCTCATTGATAACTGTCCCATGTAGGGCTCATTGATAACTGTCCCATATAGGGCTCATTATTCGTTGAGCTTGTAGCTCTGATCAGTGGCTACTCTAGTCACAACAGCCATTATATGACATGCATTCATGAAATGAAATGCATCACTCACAATTTTGTAAACCCATTCATTCCCATATCATCGGACCTTAGTCCGGCACTTAACCTTAGTGTTGAAAATTCAACCATCATTCATATTGCATCACTCATAATTGCATGCTCTTATTCACTCATATTCATTTATCAGCGGACCGTAGTCCGGTATGCAACAGATAGTTGAGACATCACACTTTCACTTGCATGCAATTTACACATTTAGGAAACACATAGCAATCAGTCAATACATTTAGTGCTTCCAATTCACAAACAAATAGCACTTAAATATCCAAGTCAATCATCACAATCATCCAATAGTCAAATAATACCAGAATTCAATTAACAAACAATAAAGTAAGACCATCTAGGTCTACTCACAGTACGCTCCAGATTAGCAGTTGCTTCCATTTCGGAAACGCTCGTCTGCAGACTTTCAGGACTGACAACCCATTTATGCAATACGTTGCACACACATTAATAATGTTGCACCATTATAAGCATTTATTCATGCACATATATGTATGATGCATGTTCATGACAATCCCGGGTAGCATTCTATCACTTTCATTGCAAGGTCACTCTCAAAACAAAACTCATCTTTTGCTAAATCACAATTTCAGGTCTATAGTGAATCATACTAAATTAGAGAGTGAAGAAGATATCTTTTGATCATACTCCCTTCTAGAAATGTTTTCCTCTAAGTCTTAAGATTCCATTGGCACCAAAATCACTCAATTTGGGTTAGTATATTGGGAGATATACCTCAAACATTGATAGAATGTTTAAAGTGTACTAAACCTTATTCCATTTAGCATTTGAACATCTTAGAGATTGAATCACAATTGAACTTCTGAATATGATTTGTAGCCCTATATCTTAAATTTACTACAAAGAAAGAATCATCTTATTCGGAATCTTATAGCTCTAGATATAAGCAAAACATTGAACTCTATTCAGTAAAACTACTCCCGTTGGCAATGTTCCAATAGACTCTCACACTTTCATTTGACCAATCTCTTTCAATTTAACTCCAATTAATAAAAATTTTGGTGGAGATCTATTAAAATGAGTTAGGAATCCATTGCCACAAGAATCAATTCATTTGGAGCTTTAGAAAAGGAGTTATAGTCAAAGGAAGCAACCATGTTCATAACTGTCCTCCAATCAAACATACTTTGGCGCAAATTCCATAAATTTGGTTCTAGCTGTTGGAATGACTTCGTTCTTGGACCATTAGAAATTATACATCTAGGGCTACAACTTTCATGAAGAATAAAAATTCCAATACTGTCGTTAAGAGGTCCAAAACACACAGACCGTGTAACCTTCAGGTGAACTGTGTCCCCTGAGCCTGGATTTACACGGGCCGTGTAATGGTACACGGGCAGACCGTGTAAACTACGGGTTTACTAAATTTTTCACTTCTAAAACTCCTCCAAAAGATCCTAAACCCATTCTAACCTTTCATACACTCTTAAACACTTCCAAATTCACCAATTCTAGCATAAAACAACTTCATATCAACTCACACACCCATTAGATTTCATAAAACTCTCAAATTACAACTCACATCATTCATTAATTCTTGCAAACAACTCCTATCCTTCTTTTTTTCCATAACCTATCTTATTCCTACATATCAAGCACTTTCAAAATCAACATCCAACACCTCAAGTGGATGACTTCTACATGCATCCCTCAAGCTAGCTCAACAATATCCTTACCTCAATTCAATTTTCCTATTTGCTCATAAATACCCAATTCACAACATAAACATATGCATTCATCCAAGGTTTTGCTAGATTCAGTTCTCATTTTCACACCAAAATTTGGGACTCTTCAAGACCAAATTCACACTCAACATCTTCATAGGAATTGTAGTCAATTTCCTCTAGTTTCATTTAAACTAAGCCTCAACTCATTTGGACAACTATAGAAGCAATTTTGACTATACAATTGGAGCCTACTCAAAGATCAACCTATTACAAATTTCCAGATTTTTCCACCATTCAATCTTAAAATTCAACTCATCTATTTAAACCATCATTTCCATTATATTTCTTCGTCAACCCCTACCTAATCCAATTCAATAACTCACTCTCAAACAACCCATGATCTATCATTTAACAATTACCAGAAACAGTGCATATACATAGATATCTAGTTATAATCAAGTTTATACTCATTCATGCATCTCTTTGAACATCAATCCATCTCTAAACCTCTATAGATGCTTTCTCACTTATCCTATACATACAACAACAATATATGAACATAACTTTGCATCATCCAAGATACATACATAACCCTTACAAAACTCAAATCATCAAGATACTCAAGTTCATCATCAATTTAGCTTTATTTAGCCATACCTATAACATTTGAAAGGAAACTTACTTGGTTAAGCCACCTCATCATTGAACTCTCCAAGAACACCACCAAACCCTAGCTTCAACCATCACCATCGATCATCATCATCCAAAGGAGTAAAGAGGTAGGTTTTTATGGTAACCAAGGGAGAGAGAGCAAAATAGCAAGGAAGCAAGCCAAAGATGGAAGCTAGGCTAGGGTTGGAGGAAAATCACAACACAAGAAGGGAAGGAGAAGAAGCTCACGTACAAGAGAAGAAAAATAACCCAAAAGACAATTCCAAAGGCTTTGAAGAGTGAGTGTCGTGAGAGGGCCAAATGGAGCTTCAATTTAAATGAAAGCTAATTAAATCCATGGCTATTAAGTTGCCATGTGTCAAGCCAAGCTTTAACCTTTAATTTCTTCTTAAACTAATCAATTTCAAGCCCAATTTCCCATAAATAACACTTCTCAATTATTCCTATAACCATATGGCCAAAATTCAATTCCATAGGCTCTAAATTCTAATACCGATTATCAGTTGGTCTGCCTCTCGGCATTTTTTCTAGTCCGGGATTTACCCCCGAAAAATTTCAAAAAAATTCCTAAAATTTTCCAAAATTATAAAATCAATAATGTCACTCTCCAAATGAATTTTCAAAATCAATAACCCACAATTCTCAACCCATTCACAAGTAAAGCCAAATATATCGGGAATGTCAATGAATGCATGTACAATTATTGTCATGTGCAAGGATTCACTACGTATGTGCATGAGCACCTTATGTAATGCATGAGCATGAGATGTGTTATCCCATTTTCTCCTATTGATCTTACATGTATCAAATCATTAGGGTTCTAGCCCTTTGGATGGAAACGAGATGTTACATCTGATGTGCCAAAGACTGCTTTCAGAATACGGTATGGGCATTTTGATTTTTTAGTTATGCCCTTGGGATTGACAAATGCCCCTACAGCCTTTATGGACTTGATGAATCGAGTCTTTAAGCCTTTCTTGGACTAATTTATCATTGTCTTTATTGATGATATATTGGTTTATTTCAAGAGTGATAAGGAGCATGAAGAGCATTTAAGAATTGCCTTGGAGACATTGAGGAAAAACGAGTTGTATGCCAAATTCGACAAATGCGAATATTGGCTAAGGGAAGTAGCATTCCTCGAACTCGTGATCTCAGAACAAGGAGTGCATGTGAATCCAAAGAAAATAGAAGCCGTGGTGAAATGGGAAGCACTTAAGGACATAGCAAAAGTAAGGATTTTCTTGGGTTTAGCTGGATACTATCGGTGGTTTATGGAGGGCTTTTCCATAATAGCAGCTCCACTTACCAAATTTACAAGAAAGAATCAGAAGTTTGTGTGGACAGAGGAGTGTCAGAGCAGTTTTGAGGAATTGAAGAATAGGCTCACAACTGCACCGATCTTGACTTTGCCTTCAGGTAGAAATGGGTATACAGTGTCTAGCGATGCCTCAAGGAAAGGATTGGGTTGTATATTGATGCAAGGAGATAGAGTCATTGCTTATGCTTCTAGGCAATTAAAGCCTTATGAGATGAATTATCCTACGCATGATTTGGAATTAGCTGCCATAATATTTGCATTGAAAATATGGAGACACTAATTATATGGAGTCACTGCCAAGGTGTTTATGGATCACAAAAGTCTCAAGTATCTGATGAGCCAGAAAGAGTATAATCTGAGACAAAGGAGATGGTTGGAACTGCTGAAAGATTATGATTTGATAATAAACTACCACCCGGGCTAATGTAGTAGCGGATGCACTGAGTAGAAAATCGACCATGGCACAGATGGAGACAGTATATGTCCCTTTGTTGAAGGAATTAGCCAAACTTCGGGTTATTTTGAGGCAAGATGAATTTGGGAGCTTATTGGCTAACTTTAGGGTAAGGCCAGTGTTAAATGAGAAGATTAAAGAATTGCAGGAACAGGATGAGTATTTGAGCAGGCTCAGAGAAGAGATTAAAAAGGGTAAACCTTCGAAAATTGAGATAAGAGAAGATGAACTGATGGTGGTAGGAAACAGATTGTGTGTCCCAGACTCATTAGAGTTTAAAGATGAGATATTTGATGAGGCGCACAATGCTCCCTATGCAATGCATCCGGGGAGTACGAGAATGTATAGAGATTTGAAAGAACAATTTTGGTGGAAAGGAATGAAAAAGGATATTGCAGAGTATGTTAGTAGATGCTTAGTGTGTCAGCAAGTCAAGGCTGAGCACCAGGCACCTTCAAGCAAGCTTAAGCCTTTGTCTATTCTGGAATAGAAGTGGGAAAAGATCACGATGGATTTCTTGATGGGGTTGCCCAGGACCTACAGGAAACACGACGTAATTTGGGTGATTGTGGATAGGCTAACCAAGTCAGCACATTTCTTGCCAATTAAGCAGACAAATTCCTTGAATGCTTTGGCCAAGAAATACATAGATGAAATAGTCAGGCTTTATGGGATTCTGAGTTCTATAGTTTCTGAATGAGATTCGAGGTTCACCTCCAGGTTTTGGGAAAGCTTACAGGAGGCTTTGGGAACTAAGTTAAACTTTAGTACGGCTTTCCATCCACAGACTGATGAACAATCGAAGAGAACAATACAGACTCTGGAGGCAATGTTGAGAGCTTGTGTTATGGATTTTAAAGGTTCATAGGATGATCATTTGTCTTTAATTGAGTTTGCTTATAACAATTCCTATCACTCGGGAATTCAAATGGCACCTTATGAAGCTTTGTATGATAGGAGGTGCAAGACTCCTATTTGTTAGGATGAGGAAGGTGAAAGGAGACTTGTAGGGCCTGAGTTAGTGCATGTTATAGTTGATAAGATCAAATTGGTGAAGCAGAGAATTAAAGCAGCTCAAGACAGAATGAAGAGTTATGAGGATGCACATAGAAGAGAGATGGAATTTGAAGTTGGAGACAAAGTGTTTCTTAGAGCTTCTCCATGGAAGGGAGTGTTGAGATTTGGTAAGAAGGGCAAGCTTAGTCCGAGGTATATAGGTCCGTATTAGATCATTGAGAAGATCGGGCCTTTAGCCTATAAGTTAGCTTTGCCACTAGAATTGTCTAAGATTCACAACGTCTTCCATATATCGATGTTGAGAAGGTATCGATCTGATCCGTCACATATAGTTCAACCTTCAGAGGTTCAGTTAAGGGAGGATGTAACTTATGAGGAGCAACCAATGGTGTAGCATCCCACTCCCGCAAGACCCAAACTCAACATCGAGGATGATATCCGAGTCCATGTCTCACAAAGGTGGTATGCTAGAGCACTCAATTACAGTCCAAAAACTCAATATGACATTTTCTTTTAAAAGTTGTATGCGCGGAATTCAATAAACGATTTGGGCCTGATTTAATTCGAAAATATTTTCGATCATAACACAATTTCAGTCATAAAAAGACACTCAACAGTATTTAACCATTTCATGCACAAAAATCCATAACCAAATTGGGCCCAATGTTGTTCCTGAATGCTTTCAGTGATCACATTACAAATACGACATTAGCTAATTGGGAGCTACTAAAATAAAAAGCACTATTCTGCCAAAATCACATAAATACAAATTTACACAAGAACATAATGACACTAATGCAGACGTGAACTGATCCCGACCTCAATCTCTGACTTGCATGCAGTAGGCATACTCCCGTTTGTCTAACGGGGTACTCTTCAAATCTTGAAAAATAAATACAAATTTTGGGTGAGTTTTGTGAACTCAGTGAGAAACCATCATCGATGGTTCACTCAACTCATGCATAGTCAAGCAATTCATAGCTTACCACACGGTAGTACAATCAGAAATACCACCTAGTTAATTTCGCACAAGTATGAGGCATTTCGCCTTTCACCCAATCCAATATTTAACCAAATACAGATGCAATACTTTTGTAACACATTTCCATGTATTACTTTGCTGTGACCAATTCATAGATTACGATACCCACGCATTCAGAAATAATACATTTAGAAATATCACATAGCAGTTATCACACAAGTATAAGGCATTAACCTCATTCCCAATCCACAATTCAATCAGATGCATAATACATGACATTTTCCCATTTTATTACATTGTTGTGACTGAGCGCCTGTACTGTCCCAATCTGGGCGCATTAATCAGCGAGTCTGTGGCTCTAAACTGTCCCTTTTTGGGCACGTTAAACGTTGAGCATATAGCTCTGAACTGTCCCTTTTTGGGCTCATTAAGCGTTGAGCATATAGCTCTTAACTGTCCCTTTCGGACTCATTAAGCGTTGAGCATATAGCTCTGAACTGTCCCTTTCGGGCTCATTAAACGTTGAGCATATAACTCTAAACTGCCTCTTTCGCTCATTAAACGTTGAGCATATAGCTCAATCGCCCTTTGGGCTTATTAAACGTTGAGCATATAGCTCGAATCGTCCTTTCGCTCATTAAACGTTAGACGATCTCGGGGTAGGAGAGCCTCCTGGGTATGCACTACTTCCCACGTGTCTTAGGGATAGGAGAGCCCTCTGGGTATGCACTATTCCCTTTTGAGCTCAAGGCTCTCTTTCAATAGTCGAGCTTGTAGCTCTTATCAGTGGCTGCTCTAGTCACAACTATTATTAATGATCATGCACAGAATTCGTTTATCACAATCTTATGATATCACATTGCAATCACAATCAATTTATCCAAACAGACAATTCATTCTCAATTATTCACAATAATTCACAGTCACAGTCTATCACATTGGAAGCATAAAAGTTTCTCAATCTCAGGCAATTAACACTTCAATGTCAAATTCCCATTCCCTCGGACCTTCGTTCCGGTATTTCAGTCATAAACAATTCTCACATATCCATCATTTTTCTCTACAGAACTATCAGTACAAAATTTTAAACAATCAAAGATTGAGGAACCAATTAGGTTACTCACCTATAACTTCCGAGCTACTGCCTGGAAGTCCTAGCAATGTCTGTGGAATGTCGTTCCAACGGTGCCTCTATAATAGTCAAATAATTTCCCATTACTAAATGCACAATCAGAATAATTCAATGATGCACATGTCTTAAATAAAAGATGTACGATGCATGTTCATGACCTTCCTGGCGCTATTTCCCAAATTCCACTTTCTTTTGTCTCGAAACCAATTTTTGATACTATAGATACTACAACATTTAGACAATACCCTTATTCTCAAGGAAGACCTCAAAGCTAAAATTACTATTCATTTGATCAAATTCACCCATTATACTGAGTTTGTAAAACCCCAAAAGCGTTGAATGTATGTTAGAAGTCTCAAAATTATCCTCCAATTATCATTAAACAACCCTTAGGTTGAAATAGAAACCTATCCTTAACTTTCATTCAATATTTGAGATCTTACTAAATTGAATTCAAACTTTCTTTCTTCACCTCAATTGTAGACCTCTTTCTCTAATTTATAACGAATCAAAAATCACTTCAATAGGAGGTCTACATCATTAGTTATGACCCAAAAACTATACTAACTCAGTTCAGAAAGGACGCTCGCCGCGACGTCTAACCGCTCGTCGCGACATCTAGCACGCTCATCGCGACGAGGATTTAATCCGCTCATCGCGACGTCTAACACGTTCGTCGTGACGAGTAATTAACCGCTCGTCACAACGAGGCCCTCACACACATCGCAACGTGCAGGTTCCTGTTCGTCTTCTCCGATCAATTTTTCACCCTTTTTCTCTCTAAAATCAGCCACAACTCAACTCAACTACCTCAATCTTTCACATTTAAACCCATCAATGCATTTAACTAACAAATAAACAACATCAAAGCCATTTACTTACCAAATCAAGCTTCCTCTCTTCAAACTCCCGAAAATTTCTCTAAGCCTTTAACACCTACGGCTCTCTCCCTAAACCATACAAAACTTCATCATCTCAAAGGTTTAAGGCTGGCTTTGCACAAGGAAGAAAAAGCAAGCAAGTATGGAAGATGAAATCAACGAGAGCAAAGAGGAGGAGAACACTTATGGAGGAGAAAAAGTTTTCCCTATCAAAGAGATTTTCAAGCCTTTCAAACGATGAACATCAAAAATTTCACTACTTAGGTTGTTTGAAACCTTTAAACATTTGCCACTTGACTCATTCTCAATACTCTTTATGTTCTTTCTCTTTTCAAATTTATTTCTAGTCAAATTCGTCTTCAAATTCCAATGGCTCCCCATATTAAAATTCCTAAATCATATATCTAATTTTCCATGGCCATTGGACAGTTATTCCAGTATGATAAAGTAAATCAGTCCGTCACTTGTAAAATTCTCCAGTCTAGACTTTTTCTCCCAAAATTTCCATAAAAATTACTAAGGGTCACTACCAACTGAAATCACTCCTAGAACATTTCAATTCAGAATTTCAAACACAATTATCTCAGAATTCACAAACAAATCAGATTCACACATAAATGCCAGGAAATGTCATGAATGCATGTACCTACATGTGCATGTGCAAAATGTCTCATTCCTCTAAAATTAGAGGCCAAATGTATGTACATATCAAAATATGTAATGCGACCTACTTGCCCGTCCCAATTTACCAATTTACCCTTCCCATCGGTGATGGGATGTTACAAATGGAAATTTTGGACTCGAAGGAAAAGGTTTTGAGAAATAAGACAGTAAAACTAGTTAAAGTTTTATGGAAGAATCATTCGACAGAGGAGGCTACGTTGGAGTCATTGGAAGCTATGAAAGAGGGGTATCCGCAACTCTTCAATGATTTAGGTAATAATTTCAAGGATGAAATTCTTTTAAGAGGGGGAGAAATATTGGGCTCCAAATTTTTATTGATTTTATTAAGTATGAATTGATTTGATTATGTGGTTTTTCAAGATAAATTATTTTGAGGTTGAGATTGATTAAATGTGTTTGGTTACAATAATTTAAGGTTTATTGTTTAGGTTAATGAAAATTTAATGGAAGATTAAGATTAAATTAGAGTTTTACATGTTGTGAGTAAAAAGGTAAAGGAATAAGATGTGTAGGGACAATTTGGGAAGTTTACTTAAGTTGCTAAAGTTTAAGGCTTTCATGAGGGGCATAATGGACATTTGATGATCATTAAAAGTAGAACTTAGAAGAAGAAGTAAATTTTGTCTTGTTTGAGAGGTGAGTATCGTGGAAGAGAGGAAGGAGAAGAGAAAAAGAGGGGAAAGCTAGAGCCTTGAGATTTTTGAAGAATTTGAAGATTAACAAGTAAGTATGAGTTTATTCCATCTTGTTTTGGTTAGATGAACCCAAGTATAGCTTAGCAAGTGTAGGAAATGGTTGTTAAGTGGTATATGAAAAATGGTTTAATCTTTTAGGGTTGATGATTATGTTGTGTTTGTGTATGATTTTGGGTTGGAATGAGCTTAGAAATGAAGTATAAGAGGTGATTTAAGGTTAAGATAGTTTATATTTGAAACATGGGAAGTGTGTAGGTGAAAAATACCAAGAAAACAGGTTTCGGGAGGATTTCGCCAGACGTCTCCGACTACAAGATGCAAGACATTCAAGGGCCATGAGAGACCATTTTCCTACATATTTTGGTATTTTGGGCATAGCTTTTTCTGTAGATGTTCAAATGAGGTTATTTTTAATTAGTTGTAAACTAGAGACATAGGGCTACAGGATTTATGAAGAAATGAAGTTCTGATTCAGTCTCTAAAGATATCAAAGTTTGAATGGAATTTGAGTATAGATTATAGTTTCAGCATAAGGTTAGTCCCAGCATGTTTGGGGTATAACTTCCATGTTTCTGAACCAAATAGAATGAGTTTAGTGTTGTTAGAAATATAAGACAACGAAGGAAATTTTTATAGAAGGAAGTGTTACTAAATGTCTTCATTTATCTGATCATAACGATCATGAAAAAGTTGACCCGAAAGTCTAGTTTTGAAAGGGTGATGACATTTTGGTAGCTATAAGATTGTGAGTAAATTGTTAAGTGTTGAATTGCTACATATTTATGTATATATATATGCTTGAGTGTGTGGCTCGTTGCCATGGCTATAAATGTATAAGCCACTGAACTTCGCAGCTCACCCCATTACCTCCCACTCCTCAGGTGTAGAACGAGAAGATCGTTGATCCTTGCAAGGCATCGGAAACTCTAAGATAGTTAGAAGCTTTTATACTAAGTTAGTGATTTTGGTTAGCTTTTCAAGCATATCACATTGAGCATCCTTATGTATTTTGTTTTATGCTTTGTTATGTATTGTGTTATGTTAGCAAGGTTTGTTCCATCTCTTGGAAATTGTAATGACATAAAGAATTGAAGTTCCTTTTGTATATGAGTGTGTGTAACTTTTAGTTAGAATGAATGTGCATGTGTTAGTATGGAATGTGCAAATGTTGGGAGCCGGGTTTCAGAAATTGGGAGCTCACCGCGGCGAGCCAGTCATTCACCGTGGCGCTTTCCTTAGGAGTTCGTCATGGCGTGGATGCTGTTCTTTCGCCGTAACGTGTCCCATGACAGGTCGCCGCGGCAAAGCCAATGTTCGGTCGCGGAGAACCCTCTCCTGCGAGGCGTCCGTCGCGGCGAACCCACTTTTTTCTTCGCAAGATAAAAGAGATTCAACAAGATCACAAATTGACATATATGAGACTTCATATATTAAAGCTCCAAGTTCTACATCAATAAATGATAACCACATATTGAATATCCAACACTTGGTTAAACTCTAATCAAGAATGTTCAACTTCGAATCACAAATCCTAAACCTAGGAGTTCATAAATCATATCTAAACATAGATTAAGCTTCTCCCCTTTTAAGCCCATTGAACTCAAGCCTTTGCTACATCTTCAAGAGGAAAAGAGATGCCTAACCACTCATAGCTCAAAGAAACTTCACAACTGAGAAGCAACCGGAAGATCCCATGGTAGAAACTGACGGTGAAAAGTGGAAGAAAATGGTATGGAGAGAAGGTGATAGAAAATGGTATGGAAGGAAGGTGATGGTATGCGTGAAGATGGAGTAAGATGATGGAAGTGTCGATGAATGAAGTTTTTCTCTCCCCAATGTCGGCTCCTATCTGATGCTTCTTGTTAACCTCAAATAGGTCTTTTCATCAAAAATGGGTCAATAGATCGGGTGCAACAGTAGGTTATTTTGCCAAAAATGGTTTGGTTCATTGCTAATTTGAAGGTTTCGCCACGGTGAGAGGATGCGTTCGCTATGGTGAACACATCCCAAAAGATTTAGTCAGTCATCTTTAGCTTTCGTTGCAGGGCAAAGATTACCTTCACCATGGTGAACTTTTTTCGAAAGGTTTCTTTAGTAAATATGCAGGTTTCGCCATGGCAAAACGTCGACATCGCCACAGTGAACTTGTCTGTTTGACTTCGTTGACTTGTTGACTTGTGCTCTTATGCTTCACTCCTTAGCTCTACTTCTTGAATCTCCTACAATGACAAATAGTAGTTTGCAGTATCAATTGTCGTAAGAAAATCAATTAGCACAATTACTAATTATTTGTAACAATTTTACCCTCAAACTACATTAATTCAAGACTAGCAATCAAGAATTAAATTAAGCACAAAATCTGAAAATAAGAGCCAAGAAGTATAACAAAAACCCTGGAATTATCACCAATTGTTATAGAAAACTTGGGTTCAATCAAATTCCCCCACACTTAAGCCTTTGTACTCCTAGAAAAAGCTTATAAAAGTCAAAGAGATACAAGTCCAAAAGAAAATACTGACTATGTTTAGAAATTAGAGTAGGAAAATGGTAAAACCACTTTCTCATAAATCAGCCAAAGCAAACTGAAAGAGTGCTAAGAAAATAGACACTATAAGAATTTAAATCAAAGAGATTGAGCAAAAGAGATTTCTCTTACGGGAAACTATTTAACTCTCTACTCACTAATTTTTTTTATTTACTTCTTGTCTTTTCTCAATAACCATTCTCCTATAAGAAAGTTTTCTAATTTTTTTTATATATGAATTCTACTATCCACAAAGATCAACTTAAAGTAAGGAACTAGAAATGAAGTATTTACATCAATATAAAGACATGTGCATGCACTCAAAAATATGGCTCAAAGGGCTAGCAAGGTGTAAGTGTTTGGGGTTTGGGTTTGGGTAAGTAAGGTTTTGAAAGAAATGCCTCTATCACGTTAACAAAATTTTTGTTCATCAAGCTTTGATCAAGAATTAAAATAAGTTCTAGAGAGATGTGAAATTAAGCAGATATACAAAAAAATGAAAGAATTTTCAGGCCCAAATATCCTTCCAACAAGGTTAGTATCTTAATTAAGCAATCTCAAGGTTTAAAAATGTGAAGTGCTACTTTTTCAGCGTACCTTCACTTACTTCATCTTGAAAATATTGAAAATAAAATTAGCCAAAACCAACTATCATTTAAAAACATAGATAGTATTTTCAAGAACACATACATAACTTTGAAATTTATAAGATCCTTGAGACACAAGAGTGAAAAGAATCTAAATTAGAAGAAAGATTGAAATGAGGGAATTAAAAACAATTTCGATCATGAAACAAAACACAATTCGCAGCGTCGCCATGATGAAATCAAGAGTTTGTTGTGACGAAAAATTCCAGACACACTTGACAAATGTAATTCTCCTCAATTACCAAGTTTGAAATTTTGCTTATGACACACAAATGGCTTGCACAAGTGACGAGTAAAAAATAGTGCATAATTCAAAATTACCAAAATTGAATACCCTCCCCCATATTTAAACATCGTATTGTCCTCAATGTGAATTACAATCAAAACACCATGATGCATTAAAAAGTAATAGGAAGGCTATTAAATAATGACACAAGCACAATGAGAATCATATAAACAATCGGCCATTGATTTGATAAATAACAACAATGTTACTGAATATCCAGCAAACTAAAACTAACAACAGGACGACCTAAAACAAAAAAGCACAAATGACTCAAACTACTCAATAGAAGGGTCAACCCCAAATCCAGATGGGCCTGCTCCAGATGTGCCAACGCCATGCAGGGGGTCATCTTCATCAGATGGCAACTAGAAATGAAAGTGCTCAGTGAGCAATGCATCCATCCACTGACAATATTGCCTATCCCGGTCATGTAGAGCCTCTCTCTCCTTCTGTCGAGTGATCTCCCAAAAGAGCGTGTCTTGGAGATGAGAGAGAGCCGCACACATTCCATCTACCTTACCAACAAGGGTCTGCAAAGTAATTGGTTCAGGAATGTCTAGAGCTAAAAGATCATCCTCAACTGGGGCTGCAACTGCAGAGGAGGCACCAATATCTTGAGTATGGGGTGAGGGAGGGGGTGGATGAATGGTGGGTTGCTTTAGGCAGGCATACCTAAAAAGTGGAATTGGGTCAAAATAGCCATTAGTGTCTAATTCTAGGACATTGTGTGTGCAAAATATATTGGTGATAAGATGGGAAAAGCTGATGGCATTGGTGAATTTGGCAGTATTGATGGAATCATATAAGACGGAGGCAATAGTATCAGCTATATCGACTAGGTGACTAGTCATTAGGAGGTAAATATGGAGGGCTTGTTGTTTAGTGATGTAGGCAAGGTGGGTGGTTAGGATGATGTTGGTGCATACTTGATGAAGCCAAGGGCGAGCTATGGGTAAGAGATCAGATCGTTTGAGGTAGAGCTGGTAGTAACGTGGTCGATGCCATTCAGCGCCCTCTTGATAGAGGGTGTGGATAACATCGTCCAAAGGATAGTGGTGGATGAGCTGGTCATAGTGACAATAAAAAATGTTGGGAAGATTGAAATGTCAACGGATACTAGCAGTGGTGAATGCAATAGGAGCTTTAATACCACGGAAGTTAAGTTCCATGGTACTATTGAATCTGTCATAAGTATAAAAATGACAAACGAATTTTTCGTTGCCTTAAACATGGGGTCGGACTAAGCTTATAAGTTCAAAAGTAGCAAGTTGCTAGACAAAGGGATGGTCAGAAGGAGTTAATGGAAAGGGTTGCTCTTTGATGAAAGGCCTAGTATCTACCTTCTCATAGAGTTCTATAAAAGTAAAACTATCAGAAGAGGAATTGGAATCACTAGGAGGTCAATGTTAGCGTTCTTGGTTCGAGGCATTGTCCTGCAAAGAAAACACATAAAAATAAACTAAGTGAATTAACAAAACTAATTAAAAATCATAACTTAAACAACTAAGTTCGTCGCAGCAAAATTGATCTGTCATCGCAGTGAAAATTAGTAATTCAACTCGCCGCGACAAAAGTAGTAATTCACCTCGGCTCATTTCACTTAATCGGAACCTAATGGAATGGACCTAAGCTAGCCTATATGTCATGAAATACAAACTAAATTGGTAATAAAAAGGGGGTTTTGGTCTTTGAAATCCTTACTAAATTAAAACGGAACTATAAAGAAAATGTGTCAAAAAGTATTTTTGGATTTTTGGGAATGCAAAAATTTGACGAAAAAAGCAATGATCAAATGGTGATAGTATCCTCTTGAAAATGAGCTTAGCTATCATAGTTCGAAATAAATTTTCGATGGGAGTGAAAATCACTAAGTTTCAAATGGTAAACCTTAAAGAACTCTTTAAGTCTAAGGTCTTAAGCAATGAACTCCATCTCTTAAGACCTTGTTAAATGCCCTTAGTGTGTGTGGTGGGTAAGTCAATACAACAAGTCATTTTGGGAATCAAATCAACTCATTATCAAAAACAACTATGCAAGATAAAAGAGATTCAACAAGATCACAAATTGACATATATGAGCCTTCATATAATAAAGCTCCAAGTTCTAAATCAACAAATCACAACCACACATTAAATATCCAACACTTAGTTAAACTCTAATCAAGAATGTTCAACTATAAATCACAAATCCTAAACGTAGGACTTCATAAATCATAGATAAACATAGATTAAGCTTCTCCCCTTTTAAGCCCATTAAAATCAAGCCTTTGTTACATCTTCAAGAGGAAAAGAGATGCCTAGCCACTCATAGCTCCAAACAGCTTCACAATTGAGAAGCAATCGGAAGATCCCATGGTAGCAACTAGTGGTGGAAAGTGGAAGAAAATGGTATGGAGAGAAGGTGATAGAAAATGGTATGGAGAGAAGGCGATGGTGTGCGTGAAGATGGAGTAAGATGATGGAAGTGTCGATGAATGAAGTTTTTCTCTCCCCAGTGTCGACTCCCGTCTGATGCTTCGTGTTTGCCTTAAATAGGTCTTTTTCATCAAAAATGGGTCGATGGATCGGGTGTAATAGTAGGTTATTTTGCCAAAAATGGTTCGGGTCATTGTTGACTCGAAGGTTTCACTGCGGAAAACTTTTCTTGAAAGATTTAGTCAGTCATCTTCAGCTTGTGTCGCGATGCAAACATTACCTTCGCCACAACGAACTTTTCCCAAAAGGTTTCTTCAACAAATATGCATGTTTCGCTGCGGTGAAATGTCGACGTCGCCGCAGTGAACTTGTCTATTCGACTTTGTTGACTTGTTGACTTGTGCTCTTGTGCTGCACTCCTTAGCTCTACTTCTTGAATCTCTTACAATGACAAATAGTAGTTTACAGTATTAATTGTCCCAAGAAAATCGCTTAGCACAATTACTAATTATTTTTAACAATTTTACCCTAAAACTACATTAATTCAAGACTAGCACTCAAGAATTAAATTAAGCACAAAATCTGAAAATAAGATCCAATAAGTACAATAAAAACCCTTAAATTGTCACCAATTGTTATAGAAAACTTAGGTTGAATCAATAACGCAACTTAAGGGTTTTGAATCCAAAGAATTTTCTGATCAAGTATGCAAGTTGCAATGGTCCATTTGACTGAAGTAAGCATCACGGAGTTGGAACATCTATTTTGATCAAACAATCAAAGAGTTTGATTTAATTTTTGATGAAACAATCAAAGAGTTTGATTTTATCAAAATTGTGGATGAACCTTATTTTTACAAGAAGGTGAGTGGGAGTGCAACCATTCTTATAGTGCTTTATGTGGATGACATATTGCTTATCAAAAAATGATATTTCAATGCTCTAGTCTGTTAAGATATGGTTATCTAAAAACTTCTCTATGAAGGATATGGGAGAAGCAGCTTATATACTAGGTATAAAGATCTATCGAGATAGATCAAAAATGTTGGTTGGATTATGTCATTCCATGTACAAAGATAAAATGCTAAAGAGGTTTAGCATGGAGAATTCCAAGAGGGGATTCTTACCCATATTGCATAAGATTTCTCTCTCATAGAGTATGTGTCTAAAGACATAAAAGGAGAGAGATAAAATGGATTGTATTCCATATGTTTCAGCAATTGGATCAATCATATATGCGAAGCTATGTACTAGACTAGATGTTACTTATGCTTTGAGCATAATAAGTAGATATCAAGCTAATCCCAGTGAGGGTCACTGGACAGCTATGAAAAACATCTTGAAGTATTTGAGAAGGACTAAAGATAATTTTCTAGTCTATGGAGGAATTGAGTTGAGAGTTCAGGGCCATTCGGATGCTAGTTTCCAGTCTGATTAAGACGATAGTAGGTCATAGTCAGGGTATATGTTGTAGTTAGTTGAAAAAGTTTCAAATAACCAGCCACTGCAGATTCAACAACTGAAGATGAGTATATTGTAATTTGTAAGGTAGTGAAGGAAGTAGTTTGCGACAACAATGGTTCTATTGCACAAGCAAAGGAACCCAGGTTTCATCAATAGTCCAAACATGTACTTAGGAAGTTTCACTTAATCAGAAAGATAGTGAAGCGAAAAGACATCACATTAAAGCGAGTTCCCACTGAAGAGAATCTAGTAGATCCTCTTACTAAGTCATTGTCTCAAAAGAGACATGATCAATATATAGATGGATATGATATTAGATTCATAGGGGATTGGCTTTAGTTCAAGTGAGATATTGTTAGTTTATGCCCTTGTAGCCAATCAATTGGATGCAAATTAATGTATGACATTATTTTGAATTAATGAAAAGGCCTTATTTATCATTATGTATTAATTTTATTAAAATTTTATGTTTTAATACTAAAGATAAAATCCTTGGAATAATTATTGTGTAATTGAAATTATAATGAGATTATAATTATGAGCTTCAATTTACACTTACGTGTTATTCCTAAATGTTTCTAATTGTAGTTTCATCAAGACCTAAAATTATTAAAATAGTAAAACTAACACACATTATGTTTCTTTCTTATGAAAAAGTAATTGATCTTATAAATTAAAGTATAGAGATACTTAAATTAATGTGTAAGTGGTTATTAGAGAATAAGTCACCGAACTGAAACAATTATGAGAATTTTGGATAGAATATTACTTATGTATCTATGAATTATATCATAAAAATGGTTGTATTATCGATCCTCGACTCGAGATTACCAAGGTATCTAGTGTAGGAATTAATGTGCTTTGATGCTACTTATAAATCATCCTAGGATAATTCAATCGATAGTTATTAGATATAGTATGAACCATATATAAATAGTTGAGTAAATCAATATAGGATCGCCACTCTAAAGTAATTATAGAGAATATTTTTTGTTCTTAATTAGTAATGATTTAAGGAATTCTTTATCTAGAATGAAATGATATTTGAAAAGAGTTTTCAAATTTCAATTATAAATTATTTACTAATTAGCAAGAACGAACATAATTGGATGATAAGAGTGGACATTGTATCAATACTCTATCTAATTAAAATATTGAATGACTAAATGATTAAATTATATATTATAGCCACACATAGGTAGGTTAAGTCAATCCCTTTAACATTCTCGATATTTTGGTAATTGTAATATGTTGCTAGACGTTAGTTACGATTTATGATTAAAAATTATTTAATTAAAAATTAAAGATAAATTAAAAGAAGTTTTAACTTACGCAATTTTATTGTGAATTAGAATTATAATTTATAATCATCATCAATTTATTAAAACTTAATGAGTCACACATCAAAGAGCAATTTGTTAAAAAACAATTTAATTAAGTTGAATTAATTATAAAGTTTGAGAAACTTTAAAATTTATTAAAATTAAATTAATTATAATTATAATTAAAGACATTTAATTTTAATAAACGACTCTTATGATTTTTTATTTAAAGGAAAGAGCTTTTTAGAAGCTAGTATTTTTTGTTTTCTTCCTCTATAATCATTTTGAGAATTGCTCTGTGGATACCATCGAAAGGTGGACACTTGAACAAATTCAGTAATTAATGAATTGAAATTTTTATAAAAAAGTTCAATAGAAAAGCTTAATAAAATACAATTTTAAATTGTTTTATGTTTATTTAAGTTTATTTAATTATCGTGACTGGCTGTAATCTATAATAATTTGTAATTCTTGAATAATCTTGTCTTAAGGTTAATTTATTACATTTATTTAAAAAATTAAAAATTAAGAAAAAGATAATTTGACATCAAAATGAAACAAAATAATTAAGAAATTATGAACATTTTTATGTATATTGTACTCATCGCGCTTAGAATAGACTTACCCCAACTCAAATAATATTGCGCAATTGCCTCCTCCCCAGACGCATGGCGGTCTGACGTATTCATAAATGACTGCCAAGTGCCACCCTTTGTACGACAGTTTTTGAGACAGAAGATGTCCTGCCCATGTTTGGCCTAGCGTGACCTAACTGCCCCACGTTTTTTTAGGCTTTAAATATTGGGTTCACGTAGGATATATCTCATCTAATTAAATCGGCAGAACGAGGATACCAGGTAGAGAAATATAAAAATGTTTGCAGATCCAGATTCTTTTGATCTCAGCAATATAATAACATCTCAAGAAGTCATTAGCGTTGAGCTAACGGTTAATAAAATAAAAGGTCCAATGAAGTTTGGCGACCATTCACTTACCATTTCGCTGGTGGGACACTGTTGATTTTATTGTTGACCTTCTCTCTATTAAATAATCTTATTATATAGTTGGCTAGCTTAACCGGGAATTCGAGGTCGTCGTTGAGTACTAGGAAGAAATTAAAAAGAAGAAATGGCAACTCGTGAACTTATTAATAGGCATTCCAGCTAGATAGCTGTGCCTGCAATGATAGCTTTTTATATGGTCAACGTAGTCGTCGCTATGTAGACATGAACCCCACATACCGTTGACTTCCACTTACGTGATACAAACATATACATTGTATCTACCCAAATATTGTTTACCAGGTTAGGATATTTGTATATACATATACGTGAAATCCACTTTGAATATAATTATAAGCATTTTCTTTTTTGCTTTCAGTAAGATTTAAGAGAAAAATAAAACGAGAACCTAGGCTTTCTTCCTTCTACTTGTGCCAAAAGAAATATAATTATTTCGAAGTATAAAAACCTAGGAACCTAACTTTGTAAACTTTATAAAATAATAGATATTCTTGTACTTCTTATTAAAAAATAATAGAACTTCTTAGAACTGTTTTATGTACGTGTAGATCTTGGCATTTGACTTGTGATGTAGTTTACTTTCCCATGAACTGAAGTTGAGTAAAATAATGTTATATTATTTTTCATTCGATCAAAATTCAACCAACGGGTGCCTTGATAAGAGGGTATGGACAGGAAACTTTATACATTTGACGAATGATATAATATTTATCATTAAGAGAGGGAAAAGTGCTTGATAATATATCAGGATATTGAGATTCTAATTTTCAAAATTTAGGAACTTATGAAAGGGATGAATTGTAATAAATTAGTCTTGAAAATTTTTATAAAGTAAGTTATTACCATCTACTCTTAACCTAATATAAAGTAATTAAGAAAGAAAAAAGTCTAGTTTTGTAAGATATTTCAATAATTTGATATAAAATAAATTTGAATTATTTTTGAAGAAAATGAATTGTATTATGCCTTTAAGGAAAACAAAATAATCAAAAGTACAATAGAATTGCTACACGATGATGAGCATACTCCTGAAATGGAGATGATCAGATGTTACAATACTAAGTTACATATTTAAAACATTGTCACCCTTCAGCTTGTTATGAGTTTACAGTTTCCAACAATTATTAATGCAGTTCATATCACTAAACTTGTCCTTGAATAGTTTGGTATCACTACAAGAAAAGTATGAAACACCGATAGAAAAATACCGACATAAAAGAAAATTACATAGCCAATTATTGACGGAAATATTACATTTGTCGGTAAAGTTGTGTGGAAAATAGAGAAGGTGCAAAAAATAAAGGAAAATTTATCGATGGATCTTTCCGTCTGTAATATAGTCAGCAATTGTGCGTTGTCTTCCATCATGAAGGCTCAAACCTTTTTATGTAAACGACGTCGTTTGAAAAAGAACCACACGACATCGTTTTGTTACACTTATCAAGCCTTCAGCAACAAAATGACGTTGTTTTGTTATAATTTAAACGACATCGTTTTGTTACAGTACAAATCTTTGCTTCAGGATGAAAATGACGTCGTTTGGTTTTAAGCCAAACAATATTGTGTTCGTATATTTTACAACATTCTGACTCCACCATCGAAATGATTTTGTTTGGTTTTAAACCATACGACATAGTTTTAGTTAACTAAATAAGTTAAAGCCTTCTACAACAAAATGATGTTATTTGGTTTAAACCAAACGACATCGTTTTCTTGCTGGCAGGACGTTTCGTTATTTAAACCAAACGACGTCATTTTGTTTAGCTTAAGCCCTGCACCTACTCGCTGCTTCATGTTCCTCCTCTAGATCTGCTCCATCCACTGTTGGCTGTAGGTCCTTCGTGGAGCTATTGCGTCTTCGACCATGAGCGTCGTCTTCTCTGACAGTTAACGTCCAGGTATTTTCATCTTCTCTCTTTATATTCAAGGATAACGAGTTTTTGAAAATTAATTTTTCCTTTACCATACGTGTTCAATGACTTTGGATTGTCTACATTCATTGTAAAATTTATTTTTTCTTTGTTTCTTTGTGTTTGTTTTATGAAGATTGAGTATATTGAACAAAATGAAGAGATGCACTTCCCATATGCCGTCGTATTTTTATAAAAATGCATATAATCAAGTATGAGATAGGTTTTATTTGGCAGAAATTCTAATTCAATACAACACAATAAGTTTGAAATAGTGTCATCTAAGTACAGTAACATCAATCTTTAACTTGAATTTGCAATTAAGAGTATAATAGATATCAAACAGTGATGTATGATGTAAATAATTTAGTAGTAACTGACTTACTCTAAATATTATTTGTCACGAAATTTTCACCTGTCGTATGAAAATTGCATTGATAGGTACACCAAAATCCATAAATTACCTTAGGATTCAAAATACTATTACAAGTGGTTGAATCTAAGAAAGCAATTAGATATATTGTTTCTGAAATAATTCACACGGAATAGAGCCACTAGGACTAATAAAAATACGTTATTATATTTCTTGATTATGAACATATATTCAATATGACAATGATTTAGAATATATAAATTGTTTAGGATAATAGGCATATACCTTTAATGGTTGAAATTTATGAATCGTAATCGAGAGCTATTATATTTATTAATATATAATAAAGCCTATAATATTCATCTAGTGAAATAGGTAATTTAAGATCATAGTTATCAAGATTAATAAATGGATTAAATTGTATAGATAATATGGTAGTTCTTTTTCTCCTTTTAGGCAATTATTTGCATAATAAACCTTTTGATTTTAAGAATGTCATATATTGAACTTCATCAAGTACTTTTTATTAATAGTGTCATGGAGAAAATGATGCTTCATGTGCTTTTTCTTAAATAAATATTTTTCTTTCTTTTTCAAATAAATGTGAATTTTTCTTATTGTGACAAAGACAAGAAGATTGAAAATTTTAATTTGCAAAGTTCAAATTTGATAAACTTTTTTAAGCTTGATTTTGTGATTCAAAAATTTTTGTAAGAATCGTTGCTAAGCAGATATTTTATCTTAGGCTTTCATCATCATTTGGTGAATTTCAGTAAATCTAAGATCCTATAGCTATTTTGGTTGTTAAGTCATTATTTTTCTTGATTGGGTTATTTTTTAAACATAAATAATATTTAGTAGCTTTAAATTAGGATAATCATATTATTTGATAACTTAATATCGTTAACTCCAATTTTAATAATGAGTGTGTGCATCTTTTCTCTTGTAAGAACAATACTTTATCATTTTTATCTCTCTCTAATTCAAGTTTGTTCCCTTTTGTGTAATTACTAAAGTATGTCAAATTTCATGAGTCATTTCACATATAGAGAATCTATTGAATTTGCGATACTCCTAATGCATAAAATAAAATTTAAACAACTTTTATATTCAAGGAATTAGTTTCTTGCCTTGAGGATCTCAATCCTCTATTAGCTTGATGTTGGGCCCCGATTCGCATTAAGCATGTTTTAATTTATGTTTGAGGATTAATTTGAAAATTTATTTTTGTTAGACTAAATTGAGGTTTATAGTGATTAAAGGGATGAAAGTTAAATGAGGATTTCGTTTAAATTAGAATTGAATTATTGTTAGAAATTGAAAGGAATAAAATGGCTTGAGGGTATTTTGGGAAGTTCATTTATGTTCTTAGAGTTTAAGGCTTTGAAGGAGGGATAGATGAGTCTTTGTATAGTCCATTTTAAAACACAAAGAAGAGGAGTTTTGGGAGGTGTGGTCGTTCATGTGAGGGAGAAGAAGCAAAGGAATTGTTTGTTTAAGAAGACACACCAAAACTACGTAGTTTTGATGAGTTGGAGCTTAAGTTTTATTTTAAAAGACATGAGTTAGGGCTTTAGAAAGGGAATCACGAAAATTACATAGAGAAAGGGAGAGGGAGAGTTTCGAATAAGAAGAAGAAGAAGAAGAAGAAGAAGAGGAAGAAAGAGGCTAGGTCTTTAGGATTTTCTTGCTTAGTGAAGAGTAGTAGAGTGTTTAAGAAGGAGAAGAGAAAGAAAGGTTTAAGTGTTCATCAAAGCCAAGAGAGAGAGAGATTTTCGTGGGTCTCTCTTTAAGGTAAGAAAAATGTGAAATTCTTTGGATTTATAAGTGGGTTTTGATGCAAATAGCTTAGGTAAGGTTTGGGTAAAGTTAGATAGGTTTAATTCCATGTTTTTCTCTCCTAGGATTGTCTAATTTTGGGATATCCCATGTTAATTGGGTTCTTATTGCTTAATGAAGGTGAAGAGAGGTTATTAGAGCAAGAAGCAAGGTCAAGTGTCTAAATTCAAGGCTAAAGGATTAAGGTGGGTGATTTCTTAATAATTGAGTTAATGAACATGTTAAATTTTTTTATAATAAATGCTATTGAATGTTTACAAATGAATTATCAATGTTGCTTGTTATTCTTGAAATGGTTTAAATTTGTATAAGATGTGAAAATATGTGTATAATTGTTTGACAAGTGAAAAAGAGATTTGAATATGTGATTTGAGCAATTGTGTGAAAGGTAGGTTGCAATGGCCATTGGTGGCAACTATGTATGAAATGCATGAATAATGTGATATGCATGTTTCTATGGGTTTGGGGTGGTCCTTTATGTGATAGGTGCACCTATATAGGCTTCTCCCGCCTGCCCGCTAGTGGCCACGGAGTTCCTCACGGACTCCCATATGTGTTCAAGGCTATACATGACCGCTTTGCAGAAATATGTAGTACGTCCTGTTGGACCCACCCAAACCAACTTATGTGTGACTATGTTATATGTTGTCTAAGTTATTCTTGTATGATATATTGTTTTTTAATTGCCTTTGATCATTTGATATTAATGAAGAATTGCTTTATGATAAAGATGCTTTAGTTCAATTGTTTGAGAATAAATTGCTAAAGGATTTTGGCATGTTTATTCTTAGTTATTAAGCTTTTACCCACGGAGCCGTCGAGCTCACTCCCCATTTTCCCCCTCCACAGGTCATGAGCGAGAAACTGAGACACCGCATCAGGAATGAGGCATTACTCCGATGCAATTTTGGTTTTTGAAATCATATGTTTGAAACCAAGGCTTTAGATAGCATTTTGGAACTAGCAATATACTTTGTATTTTGTACCTTGAGATTTTGATGTATTTGGGCTAAAATGCCCTCTAAAGCTTTGTAATAACTTTTGAATTTTATGTAAATGCAAGATTGTTGAGTTTTAATCGTAATTCATGTAATTTGCTTATGTTTTATATACATGCATCATTGTATGGTTTGAATTAGCAAAAAGAAGGAATGAGATTGTATGGTTTTATAACTTGGAATGGAATAGATATCTAGGAGTGCGGTTGTTGCTCTTGAATTGTGTTTGGAGACACTTTTGGGATTGAATTATGTTGTATGAGGTTGGATATTGAGTTTTATGCAGGTGAAGGTGTGTGGATTGAAGTTTGGTTAGTTGAAAATTCAAGGGAAGTGCTGTCAAATTTTCATAAAATTTGACAGAAAATTCACCTTAGTATTAGACCCTCTTAAGGCTTGATTTTGATCGGGAAGTCTTCTTGAAGATTGTAGTATAGGTTTATAACTTTCCAACGATATATAATTTGCCACATTTGGACTTAGGGTTAAGAAGTTATGAGGTTAGGAACACATGCAGTTACTGTTCATATAGCTATGTTACTGTTTCATTGGTCTTTTATGAGCAGTGCCTTTGAGTGACATTTTACCTTGTTTAATGATGAAATTAACTTTTGCAGCCTTCATGAAAGTTGTAGAGCATCTTGTTATCTTTTCATTGGGGTATAATATGTGATTTTTAGGATTTGAAGTAAGAAGTTATGAGAATTGGAAGATAACAATTAAAGTCATTTTTGTTGTTCATATAGCTTGTGAGATATGATAACTTTGATGACAAATGATTGAAATCCATGCTTTGATGAATCATTTAAGCTGGGAAATTGTGAATTTGATGAGTTGAACTTGGAGTTTGAAGTGTTATGAAGTGTTTAGGCTTTGGAATAAATAAATTTGGGAAGTGTATAAATGATTATAAAGTTAGGTTGAAGGTGAGAAGTTTGAAAGAGGCATTGAAGTTTTGGGAAATTTTGTCCGTTAAACGGACAGCCTCAGGTGCAAAAACACCCCTTAGCCTGCCCATGTCCGTTTAACGGACATTCATGGATCATTTGGGCCACTTTCACCCGAACGTGTCCGTTAAACGGACATGGATGTCCATTTAACTGACAGCTACAGGAAAAATGATGAATTTCAAAATTGTTAGAGGCTGAATCGCGTTTTGTGATCTTCATGAAAGTTGTAGATCTAGATGTCTGCTTTCAAATGGTCGAAAAATGAACAAAATCCAATTTATAAATCGAACATTATGGTGATCGCGCCAAAAGAGTTTCAAATTGATTTAGGGTGTGAACATGATCTATTCTTTTGGGCACAAATCCCTCATCTGACCTCCAATTGAGGTGATACTTGAACCATTAGATTCCTAAGACATATATCTATCTCTCCACAAAAACTGGTACCATTTGGAGTTAAATTGAAAAATTTTTCATTAAAATAATTGAGAGGTCGGTTTGGAGATCATATTTGGAGTATGAACTCTGTTAGGCTTTTTGAGCATAACTTGAGTTATACAACTCCGTTTGAGGTGATTCTTGTTCCAAAACGAACTTGAGGCATAGAGCTACAACTTATATGAATAAGTCAACTTATGATTTTGGTGTTTAAATAGTGTGCGCTCGCCACGAATGTGGAGTTACAGCTAAGGACCTTGCAAGGTTATAAGCACAAAGTTCATGTTGTTGCAAATTTAATGCCGAAACAAGTTTTCCATTGTGGTGAGGAATCCCTCCCTCGTGGGTTGCGTGTCTAGATGTCACGTAGGACGTCGAACCTGTGTCTTACCGGGGAGGGATTCCAACACTTGAGGATCCCTTTCTATCATTTATAATTTCAGTAAGATGAATGAACCACCTGAGACAAGTTATCAGAAAGCAAAATTTTTGGCCATCAGGAAAAGCTTCACACTTGTTTTCCAATAGAGATAGTCATTCCCATAAAAAAGGGACTTTACTAATGTTTTATCCCTTTTGGTTAAAAGATGATCAAGATGCCCTTAAATATGGCACTATGATCTTTGTTATAGGGTTTTGTTCAAAATGCTAGCCTAATATCCCACTCTAATACCACTCGTTAGTCCTAGATCTTGGACTTCCTCACTAATTCTCATGCCAGGAATTTCCACAATAATCTAGTTGACTTCTAGAATTCCTAACAACTAAGACCTAAATAATCTTATTCTCAAGGTACCTAAAAATTTAGAAAGGGTTATGCTCTTATATAAATTAATGAAATTGATTAAATTGAGTTATTGTTGATTAGAATTGAAAATATCTTGATGTATTGACCATAAATGAGGGTGTATGGGCTAGAAATTGGTATACTTGAATTGTGAATTGGATTATTTTAGATTTTGTGATGTAAATATGGACCCAATTGAGAATAGACATATAGTTTGGAGACCTAAATTGAGCTGTGATTACTGGTGGATATAGAAGTGTATTTTTATTACAAGAATGACCCTTGTTTTAAAAGGGGGATGTCCATTTTATAGGGAAAACTCTATCAAATTTTCAATAGGTTACTTGTAAAATACGACGTCATTATTTCTTTTTAAAATAAAGCTCCTTAGTATTAAGTGATGGTCTTATTATGAAGGAATTCTATAACTATAGGAATAAGGATTCTCTAAGTTTTCTAAAGCCCACATTCTTTTAAAATTTCTCCCTAGCACTTAAGAAATTTTAGGTTGGTTGTAAAATGTGATCAATAATTTAACATATTAAGTGGGAAAATGGTGCCACTTATGAAGACTAAAAGAGAAGTTGTATTAACATATTTGATTCTTAGATCTCTCTCAACTTTCAGAGAACAACATCTCACCAACTAACTTTTTCCTTTGATGCTTTATGCTCTTTTCTTAGTCTAAGTAAAGTGGGTCATCATCTTCTTTATACTCTTAACCAAATTTCTAAGCTAGTGCAAATGAGAATACTTATAATTATGCAAATTATTGAGGATAACAATGATTAGCCACATTTTTTTGTAACATCCTGTTCTCAAATTGAGGGTTAGAACCCTAAAATATTGTACATGAAAGATTAATGAGAGATTAGAAATGTAATTTTATTACTCTTGCATAATATGTCATACACATATACATGAATAGTGAATTTATCTACACATAAAAATAAGTGTACATGCATTTCATGAATAATTTTGGGTAAAATTGTTTATAAATGTGATTGTTATTGAGAATTTTGGTTTGTATGTGTTGAAAATTGATTTGGAAAATGAAATGGTAGATTTAGAAATTTTGGAGAGTTTTAGGAAAATTTTTGAAATTTGGGGAAATTTTTGGACTAGAAAAAATGCCAAGTGGCAAGACAAATGATAAATGGTAGTAGAATTTACTGTCTAATGGCAATGAAAATTTTTATAAATGACATAGAAATTTATTAACAAGTGCCATTGAAAATTGGGAGACAATTGGAATAGAAATTGAAATTGGTTGGACTAGTTAAATAAGAGAACTAGTTTAAATCCATGGGAATTTAGACTTGTCACTTGCCAAACCATGTATTAAGCCTTTACCTTTTTAATCTTAAAGACCCTCCTTACTGCCTTCCACGATGCTATCATGTATTTAAAAGACAATAAAAAGGTCTTGTATTTTTGCTCACTTCTTCTTCATTTTCGTAGCTCTATTTTTGAGTTTTAACCCTTCAAATCTTATATTTCATGCTACTCTTCCACCTTGCTCTCTCCTTCATTTTCATTAAAAGACCCAACCTATTCCTTCATGAAAGTGGATGATGGTGGAGATGAAAGTGTTGGGGTTTAATGGTGATTTTGAAGATTTGGAAGCAAAACCAAGTAAGTTATGCTTTAAATGTTATGGGTATTGTTCAATGGAACTAGAAATGATAGATTAAGCATGAGGAATTGAATGTTGTAAGTAAAGAGTTAAAAATATTTTGATCTAAAACTTTCATGCTTTTTCTGTACTGATATAGAGAGTTTTTGACAAAATTGTCTTCATGAAAGTTGTAGATATTTCTCTCAGCGTTCCATTGATATAAAGTAATGATGTAGCTAATCTTACTTCTAAAGTATATAGGAACTCAATGTTATCTTCTATTTCTTTCCCTTTTTACTTACCTAGGAGTTTATATTACTTTATGGAAAATACCATTTAAGGATTGCCAAAACCTTTATTTCAAAAAGAGAATAACTAATTAAGCTAACAAATGTTTATCTTATACAAGAATATTGCATCTTATATTTTTAGTCATGAGCAATCTACATATATATTGGTCCTCCTATATACTAGTTTATAAAAGGATTTTATATTGAGAAGTTCTTCAGGAACTTCTTGTGATTAGGTGATTGTAATGTTAGGCCTAAGTTAAAGTGAGTTGAAAGGTTGTACGTTTACCTAAGTCTGAAGGCAGATTGGGGATTTCTTAATATGTATCATTAATATATCCCTTTTAGTTAAAATAATTTAAAGTCTAGCACTACAAAGATTCCCTTTGGATTAGATGGATGCATGGTAACTACCTAAGGAATAAAAACCTATAGTAAGCAAAGCCTAAACAGAACTTATTATGGAATATGATGCAGGTATTAAACCTAATGGATTTTGTATAATCATCAATCTAGATAAAGATTGGGTTGGGAAATCAAACTAGGTTATTAAATGACAACTAGGGTACTCAGGTGCTATTATACTTGCTTCCAATAGCTTAGTTGCATAAATCCTTCTATCCTAAAATGCTAGAGTCTATATTCTAATCAATCAAAAGAACTAGATTTGTAAGAGAAGAGGCCATGAAGTAATGCAAAAAAATTTCCAATATATTTACAAAAAACCAATAAGGATAAAGCAATTTTACTAAAACATCATTGAAGCCATGTCACTAGTAAGTCCTACTTAGATATATTTAGAAAACTTAACTCTAAAGTCTTTGATACAAAATGATATAAAACAAATATCAAGTTCATAAGGCATCCATTATACTCTAGATAAAAGTAAGAGGGATGCTCTCAACAATGGATCATCTAAGGGTTTCTAGCGGCTTTTTGATAAATCTCAGCTATAGACTATGTCAGGTCTCCTTTAGAGCAATTGATCATATGTTCTTTGGTTGCTCTTACTTATAGTGATCTAAAAAAATGCATTATGGATCCTAAAAATAATACAGGCTACTGGAGTTATGTAAATATAGTGCCCTAAAAAGCAAGTATATTTACTTATAACTTAATTTTTCTTCCGATTACTTTTGTAATGAAAATATTTATTATTAATAAAACAGAAGAGTTTGGTTTTATTTGTATGAACATTATATATCTAGTCATAAGGTACCAAGATTTTTTTGTAAGTAATATACATATACATAGAGATGTATGGAAAATATGTATATTATTATAATCTAAAATAATTGTTCACAGATGAATAATCAAGTTGGCCGCTTCATTATGGTTTAGACTGTAGTGTTTTGATTTATCTCCGTGCAAGTAAAGGAGTTTACTTCAAGGAAATGATGAGTTTCATATCATGATAGTAGTCGACTATCGATAATGACACTATTAAATGAATCTGGAATTAAGTATGTTTTAAAGAATAAAGTGGGTCGTTACTTTAATCTTAAAACATACAACTTAAGCATTTGTTTATTATAGACCACAATCTTGATGAGTGATGAACTCATATGTGTTTCATTATAATTTTTGATATGATCATAATGGATTTTTACAAATTATCAATCCAGGGTCTGCATGTAGGAATTATTAGTCGAAACATGTATCAGAGAACATTCACTTAAATAAAGAGTTTATAGTGATATCATCACTTCTAGATGTTTTACAAAGATTGGTGATTAAAATAGCACCAGTAGTTTAATGGACTAGCTACCCATAGCACCAATATGAGATCTTATATGTTAATCACCATATAGAGTAAAATAGGAGATCAAGAAGGAAAATCCAACATAAAGGCAAAATAGTAATTTTAGCCTTTGTTATGCGAATGGCTATAAGATGGTTCATATTAGAGTTTGCAATTGGAAATTTTATTTGAAACATGTATTCTCATAATATTTAGTAATTCAAGAGTTCAACTAATTGTCTTTAGTTGAATGACATTTAATTAATAAGCTGGAATTAATTCTAATGAGAATAAATTAATTTCGGGCTTATTGAAGCTTGAATTATATAAGTCCAATTAGATTCCCCATTTGGCTTCTAGGAAGGTTATCAAGCAAAGTAAGAAATACAAATAGAGGTTTTAAAGCCTATGATCAAATATTAGGCTTACTTTAATTAATTGTTAATTAGAAGCCTATATGAACATTTAGAAATGGGCTAGACTTTGGTTTAATTTGATTAATTTGATTAATTAAATTAAAACAAAGTTATTAAAGATAAAAGGAGGTGGATTTTCAGTTTTAATGGGATAAATGTTCAGCTGCACATGTAACATTGGTTTGCTATATTTAAGATGGTTTTTAACATGCTTTATCATCATTAAATGGAGTAATGATCTTATCATTAAATGGTTTAATGATTGTCTTTTAATGATACCATGTAACCATTTAGCATTCAATGGATTAAAGAAGAAAGAGGTGCCTTTGATGGACCATCTTCCTTCTTTCATCACACAAAACTGAAAATGAGATGTATCATTTAGGTTATTAGTCTTTTCATATAGCCATCTTAAAACAAATGAGAAGAGTCTCATTTATTGGCTTCTTTATGATTGATTAAGGAAGGATGTGATGCATTGGATGCACTTCACTTCTTTCTTTGAGGTTTAACTGAAATTGAGAGAAGGAATATAAGGTGTTGTTGATTTTTTATCTCACTCTCTCCTATCTTGCATGGGTTAACTGGAAATTGCACGAGAGGTGTCTCATCTTTGGCTTTATTCTTCTAAGGAAGAATCTCTTCAAGCGTTTGTTAACCTAGTTATCCAAGGAGAACAAGTGGTAGATTGGATTGGTCGAGGACACAATAACGAGAAAAGGATATATCACCTTGGAGTGGATACATTGTCGAGGATAGGATAGCACAGCGAGAAGTTAAAGTTGTAGCGAAGGAGTTGGTAAAAATTTTCTATCTTGTTATTATGTAAATTACTTTCCTTATATTGTATCATGTATGGCTTGGCATGTTGTTTTGATTATATTGCTTCCGCTCCAATTTTGATTTCTAAAAAGTTTGGAAATCTACCATTTCATCCAAATATGGCATGCTTATTTTTTCAATCCAACAATTGGTATCAGAGATTTTTTTTTTTTTTGCATGATTTTGGTTCCTACATGTGATGCATGGGTTCACAAATGATGTATATTTTTATTTGATAGAAATATATATGGTGTATGTTTTGCTCTTTTGGTTGTCCATAGATTCTAAAGTTACCTAATAAGTTTTCTTCATTTGGTTTGTAACAAGGAGAGTGGGCTATCATCATCATATTTCCTCCTTGGTTTCATTTTTATGTTTTCTTTGATTATTTAATGTACAAAATCATGTAATGATGAAGATGAAGAAGCCATGGATGAAGAAATGAAGAGATAAAGGTTTCGGTTTTGCTTATTGTGTGTTGGCTAAATTTTGATTTTTTAGAAAACAAAAGTGTTGGAATTTTGTTCTAACAAATTTTTGGTTGTATAAACATTTTTGTAACAAAGTTTCACTTTTTACATGTGCTAGAATTTTTATATTATATACATAAGTTTCGGTTTTGGCGAAAAATAAGTGCAAATTTTTTTTTTCTTTTGGACAAAAATTCGGTTTTATGAAAATCAAAATTTTGTTGGAAAAGAAAAGCCATTACACACTTTTTACCAAATGGGTCGGGTCATGTGAGCGAATAGTTTGAAACGAAAGATCCAAGTCTAAGAAGAAATTGTTAGGCCTAAAAGCTTTGTAATTATATTTATGTTTCTAGGATGGACAATCAAAAGTGGCTTATTAATTCATGAGATGTATGGATAAATGAATGCATTTAATATGTGATATTACGTGATTGCATATCATTTAGAAAATCGCCAACCCTAGGCTTTGCCATGCATTCATTATGTATGATATATATAATGAAACAATTTAGGATGAATAATAAATTGCACCTAGGCAAGATGGTATTTATTAAAACTTAAAGCCCAAAAAGATTGAGTGGGAGAGGATGTTCATATGAGAGTCCACGGTCTCCATATGATGGCCCATTTGCATGTGGTGAAGTGTTACTCCCCACTAGAGGGCATGAATCCTAGATCTTGCATGGTTTGGGTCTCCTTAAGGATAAGTCCATTCATTAGTAGCAAATGTGACCTCCCACCAAGGCACGGTTTGCAAACACCTTTAGTGGATGAATCAAATGGTTACACACTCCTCATATTTCATCAATAACATGCCCACTATAGCTCTATTGGTCAAAGTATGGACCAAATCATGGTGCTTCTCAAAAAGTTAGGCATGAAGATGCTTGGCAGTTTTTAAGTTGGAGGGTCCCAGTTTTTCTTTTAATGGATAAGATAGCCCACCGTCACTTAGTCCATTATAGATAAGAAAAATAACTATGGTATAAAGATTTAAAATTTTTTAAGTTTTGTTAAATCTATCATCATGCATACATGCATCATGATTTTGTACAAAGTTCTAATATTGTTGACTAGTATGCTCATCCTTTAATAATTTATTTTTTTAGACATAATCACCACAAAATGAATCCAACACTTTGCTCTTGACTAATAACAAATTAGAAAATGGAGAGAATTTTAATGAATGGAGTCGTAACCTAGACATTGTTATTTAATATGAAATAATTTCATAGGTATTAACTGAAAATGAGCCTGCACCTCTGGGTGGAGATTCAACTCCTAAGCTAGTCCAACAACATGAGCGATGGCGAAATGCTAATAAGACTACTAAGTGTTATATTCTAGCTTCTGTTAGTAGCAAATTGCTTATATGAAAAATGCTAGTGCAATGGTCCATGTTGGACTCCATTTCTAGAGTCCAACTATCACTCTGATACCATAAGATGTTGGACCCCATTGTCGGAGTCCAACCCCGAAGTCTTAAAGCGTGAATGGGTTTTTTTGTAGGGGTTATTTCAATGCAAATCGCATTAGCCATCGTCAGTTCATCTTCATTCTTTGATACCATAATTGCAAATACACTTCTTCTGAAAAATTGTAGCTCTATGTCTCTAGTTTATTTTTCAACAAGAATCATCTCATTCGGAGCTCTACAGATCAAGATATGATTAAAATACTAAAGTATGTTCATAACCAACTCATACTCTTCAAATCAATTCCCTCATTTTCTTTCCATTAATATTTTTCAAATCAACTCCAAAGACTATCAATTTTTATGGAGGGATAGAGGAATGTGTTAGGAATCCAATGCTTTAAGAATCAGGTCATTTGGAGGTCGGATGACAAATTTATAGCCAAAAGAGTCAACCATGTTTAATGCAATTTAATCCTAAATTCATGACACAATTTATGTCACGGATAGCGCTACAACTTATGCCAACACCAGTGATGCTAACATGTAAAGGCCATATCACTTTCATCCAAAGTCTAACAATTACAAACTTTATACCATTGGAAAGCTAAGAGGATAATCTAAAACTTTTGTGGAGACAACTTTGTCTAATTATGCCTAGATTAATACAATTTTCCTTTAAGTTCAGAAAACAATTTCTACACTTGTGAAAGGATTGAAAAATGCAATATACCAACTTTGAGAATCACAAGCAAAAGACAATCATATTTCATTATCATCATGACAAAAGAACTTCTTAAATACTCAATCTTATTGCTAAAACAAACTAGTGTTTGAATGTAGCTTTAGTTACATATCCACACCACATCATTAGCTTAATACAAAATACATAGGGATGCTCATGATTGATATACTACTAAAGCTACTCAAAATTTATCGAACTAACTTAGTATGAAAATGTTAACTATCTCGAAGTTTGTCCAATTGCCTTGTAAGGATCGCTAACCTTCTTTTTCTACACCTGAGAAGGAAATAGTGGGGTGAGCTACATAGCTCAGTGACTAATATATTTATAGTCACCGGTAACGAGCCACACATTTAAGCATACATACTTATATATCTAGCAATTCAATACTCAACAATTCAAACTCACAACTTATAGTTAACAAGATGTCATCACCTAGAACATATCATGTAATTATCTATCAAAACATAACACTCAATTATGCATCATGCTTAACAAATCATTGAAGAAAAGCATAACAAATGGCTCGAGAGTTCCGTGGAACAAATCGGAGAAATCGAAGTTTACACCGTTAATAAAATGAATCCGATTTTTCAGGATCTCGTTCAAGCGGGTAGTTAGGAGAAGGCTATAGGTCAACGTGCACGTGACTAACGAAACGAGTTCCTCTCTTTCCCAATGACAAACAAATTTATGCTCAATTGATTTACATGCATTTTCATATTCTCATGCTTTTTTCTCCTTTTTCTTTATACAAAATGCCATGAAACATTTCAATGGCATAACATGGTCATAAGCACAATTCAATTATATCCAAATGTCGTACATGTTTGAATGCATGACATAAAACACATCATAAATCACTTTCCACATTACAGCAATTCACAATTTAGAAATTTAACACACAATATACAAACAAGATCGTTTGCCCATATTACATAACGACTACAAATATATTACCCACCTAATTGACTTGCAAAAATCCAAGTCAAGCTTGCCTTTCCTAAAACAAACCAATTTCCCATTCAATCCAAATTCACAAGTAATTTCATAAAATTTCAAAAATCAAAAATGCTAAAATTGAACTTAAACCTAACCTACCCATAGTTCACCCAAGCTCGAAAAACCAAAACCCTAGCTTAGAGATCCAAAAAATCAAGATGGTTTCACCTTTCTCTTCTTTTTTCCTTCATTCCCAACACAAACCCTAGTCTCTATTTAATCCCTTTTTGAACCTAGTAAGAAGCAAGATGAAGACTTATCTCTAACAAGTTGATTTCCTCTTCTTTTTCTTCTTCTTTCTTCTTCCTTCCAAGCTTCCCACAATTTTCCATCTTCTCCAACACTCCACGCACTCTTCTCTTCTCTTTTCTTCTCTCCACACTTTTCCCTCTCTTCTCTTTTTGATTTTTCTTCTCTTCTATGACTCTCCTCTCTTATTCTTCTAATTCAAGATCATTTTAAATGGTCTTTCCCATTTTACCCTTCATTTACCTTGTCCTTCCCATTTTGAGCCTTCATTCATTTAATCCATCTACTAACTCCTTCAATCTTCTTAAACACCATACCATACTTTAATTTAATTCTAACATTTCCCTTCTAAATTTCTAATTTCAACTTATTCTCACCAAATTAATGGGATCAATTCTAAAAATAATTAAATCAATAAATCAATAATAATTAAAAAATTCAGGATCCAACATTTCTCCCGCTTAAAGAATTTCGTCCTCAAAATTCTTACTTGAGACATTGAAGAGGTGCAGATACTTCCCCTTCATGGCCTTCAAGGGCTCCCACATTGCCTCCTCTCTTGCATAGTTCTTCCATAAGACTTTAACTAGCTTTACAATCTTGTTTCTCAAAACCTTTTCCTTTGAATCTAGGATCTCCACTAGTTGCTCCTCATATGTCAAATCCTCCCTTAACTAAACCTCTAAAGGTTGAACTATGTGCAAAGGATCAGATCCGTATTTTCTTAACATCAATACATGGAAAACAATGTGAATCTTAGACAATTCCAGTGGTAAAGCTAATTTATAGGCTAAAGGCCCAATCTTCTCAATGATCTCATAAGGGCCTATGTATCTTAGGCTAAGCTTGCTTTTCTTACCAAATCTCAAAACTCCATTCCATGAAGAAGTTCTAAGAAACGCTTTATCTCCAATTTCAAATTCCATCTCCTTTTTATGCGCATTTGTATAGCTCTTCATTCTGTCTTGAGCTACTTTAAGTCTCTGTTTCCCCAATTTAACCTTGTCAACTTTGACTTGTACCAGCTCAGTTCCTACAAGTCTCCTTTCACCTTCCTCATCCCAACAAATAGGAGTTCTACAGCTGCTACCGTACGAAGCTTCATAAGGTGTCATTTGAATTCCTAAGTGGTAGGAATTATTATAGGCGAATTCATTTAAAGGCAGATGATCATCCCATGAGCCTTTGAAATCCATAACATAAGCTCTCAACATTGCCTCCAAAGTCCGTATTGTCCTCTCTAATTAACCATCAATCTATAGATGGAAAGTTGTACTAAAATGCAACTTTATTTCCAAAGCCTTTTGTAAACTCTCCCATAACCTGGAGACGAACCTGGGATCTCTATCAGAAACTATAGAGTTTAGAATTTTATGAAGTCTTATTATTTCATCCACGTACTTCTTAGTTAAAGCGTTCAAAAAATTTGTCTGCTTAATTGGCAAGAAATTTTCAGACTTGGTTAGCATATCCACAATCACACATATTGCATCATGCTTCCTACTAGTCTTTGGCAATCTCATCAAGAAATCCATCATAATCTTTTACCACTTCCATTCTAGAATAGGCAAAGGTTTAAACTTGCCTGAAGGTGCCTGGTCTTCAATCTTAACTTGATGGCACATTAAACATCTTTTAGCATACTCTACGACATCTTTCTTCATTCCTTCTACCAAAAGTGTTCTTTCAAATCCTTATACATTCTCGTACTTCTTGGGTGCATAGCATAAGACGCATTGTATCAACTCTTACATATCAAGAACACATAATCTGTTATCTGCTACCATCAATCCATCTTCTCTTATCTCTATTTCAGAAGGTTTACCATTTTTAATCTCTTCTCTGAATCTGCTCAAGTACTCATCCTGTTCCTGCAATTCCTTAATCTTCTCATTCAACACTGGCCTTACCCTAAAGTTAGCCAATATACACCCAAATTCGGCCTACTTCAATGTCACTCTAAGTTTGGCTAATACCTTCAACAAAGGAAGATACACTATCCCTAAACGTGCTATAGTAGAATTTCTATTCAGTGCATCCGCTACTACATTAGCTTTCCCCGGGTGGTAGTATATCATCAAATCATAATCTTTCTGTAATTCCAACCACCTTTGTTGTCTCAAATCCAACTCTTTTTGGCTCATCAGATACTTAAGACTCTTGTGGTTCGTAAATACCTTAGTAGTAACTCCATACAAGTAATGTCTCTATATCTTCATAGGGTTTCAATCGCCTAGAAGCATAAACAATCACCTTATCTCCTTACATCAATACACAGCCCAATCCTTCCTTAAGGCATCATTATATACTGCATATCCATCATTACTTGAAGGCAAATTCAAAAGCGGTATCATTTTAAGATTATTCTTCAATTCCTCAAAATTATTCTGACACTCCTCGGTCCACACAAACTTCTTATTCTTCCTTGTCAATTTGGTAAGTGGAGCTGCTATTATGGAAAAGCCCTCCATAAACCTCTTGTAATACCCAGCTAAACCTAAGAAACTCCTCACTTTTGCTATATTCCTAGGTGTTTCCCATTTCACCACAGCTCTATTTTCTTCAGATCCACATGTACTCCTTTATCCGAAACCACATGTCCAAGGAACACTACTTCCCTTAGTAAAATTTCACATTTGTCAAACTTGGCATACAACTCATTCTTCCTTAATGTCTCCTAGGCAATCCTCAAATGCTCTTCATCAAATATCATTAATAAAGACAAGGATAAATTGGTCCAAGAAATGCTTAAAGACTCTATACATTAAGTCCATAAAAACTGCAAGGGCATTCATCAATCTGAAGGGTATAACTAAGAACTCAAAATGTTCATATCGTGTTCTAAAAGTAGTCTTTGACACATTAGACTCCTTTTTCCTCAACTGGTGATAACCAGGTCTCAAGTCTATCTAGGAGAAGACTTTTACCCCTTACAATTGGTCAAACAAATCATCTATGCGTGGAAGCACATATCTATTTTTGATAATGACATGATTGAGCTTTCGGTAGTCCACACACATTCTTAATGATCCGTATTTCTTCTTAATAAAAAGGACTAAAGCTCCCCAAAGCGAAGAGCTAGGCCTAATATACCCTTTCTCCAATAATTCTTCTAACTAATCTTTATGCTCCTTCAATTCTGTCATAGCCATTCTATAAGGCGAAATTGAGATCGGTGCAGTACTTGGAAGAAGTTCGATGGGAAACTCAATTTTTCTAGGTGGCAAAAGTCCTAGTAATTCCTCGAGAAAGACATCGGGGAATTCCATGACTATAGGAATATCTTCTAACTTCCCTTTATCTGCTTTCAAGTCTACCACATAGGCCAAAAATGTTTCACACCCTTTCCTCATCATCTTCTTTGCTGTCAGAGCCAAAATAATCCTAAGTGGACTTATTTTTCTGTCCCCCATAAACACTACTGTTCTACCTTCATCCAATTCAAACTCCATTGTCTTCTGTCTGCACTCTAGATGGGCGTTATACTTTTCTATCGTATCCATGCCCAATATCACATCTAATCTCCCCATCTTTAATGGCATTAGGTCCACCGTTAAGTGTTCCCCACCAATACATACTTTACAATCTTTATAAACTTGACTAATAATAATATACTGGCCGATTGGGGTACTAACCATCAAAGGAGTATCCAATGGGCTCATTTCTCTACCATGCATAGTTTTACTTGATGAAATAAATGAATAGGTAGAACCTGAATCAATCAGAACAACAATATTATCATCAAATAATGTAACTGTACCAGTCATAACTTTTGGAGTGGTTTCTACATCCTCTCTCATCATTGCAAATATCCTAGCTAGTGCTTGTCCCCTCGATCTTCCTGGAGGGTTCACCTTTTTATTCATATCGAAACTGCCCACTTCAATTGCAGTCTTCTATCCCCCAGTTTCAACCCTCCTTAAAGCTTGCATTTGAGTTTTCTCCCGTCTATTATACTGAGGGCACTCTCTAGCCATGTGCCCTTTTTCCTCACAGTTGAAACAAGCTCCTATCAATCGGTAGCACTCCCCTCTATGAAGTTTCCCGCAATGATCACATTTGGGGATGGACGACTTATCTCCCCCTCCCCTTCTATTGCCTCCAGCTATTGAGGCATGTTGAGAAACGGTTCTCAACTATCTAGATTTATTTGCATCACTGCTCCTCTCCTCAGACTACATAGGGAAAGTCCTAACACTCCTTTCTGACGTAGGAGTATCATCTCCCATACTGAACTGCTCACTCACTTTTCTCTTTCTGTTCACTGCACTCTTGATATTCTCCACATTTTGAACCCTTAGCACTGCTTCAACTAGTTGTTTAAAATTGCAAAAGTTCTATGCCACCACTTTTTCTCTGAGGGATAAATGCAGTCCTGATTCAAACCTGCAGCACTTAGCCGGTTCACACATCATCATCTCAGCTGTATATCTGGACAGTTGCGTATACCAGTGCGCATACTCGCTCACTGTCATTTCCCTCTATGTGAGACTCAGAAATTGCCTCTACTTCTGTTGGATATACACTTTAGACAAATACTTCTTCTTATACACTACTAAAAAAATCTTTCCATGCGAGCACTGGCGGTTTTAACTGACTCCCTGATGCACTCTTCTTCCAGTGCAGAGCATCTTCCTGTAGCAAACTATTAGCGTACACAACTTTCTCGTTGCCTTCACAATCCATCTGATCCAGTATCCTCTCGATCTTTTTCAACCAAGTCTCGGCTTCTTCTAGATTCGTTGTCCCATAGAAATTCACTGTCCCATACTTCCTAAGCTTCTCAAACTGCCTTTCGTTCTTAACTGGGGCCGGAGTAGAAGTCTGCGACATCTGGCCCATGACCTGAGCAAATGCCTGAAACATCCTCAAATCCAATGGAGTAGGCACTTGCTCCTATGGAAGAGGTGACTCCCGCTTTTGCGATCAAATAGGCTCACTATTTTACCCTACAGAAGCCTCAGCATTTCTTGGGGCTCTAAACTCATCCGTACTCTCCTCTCTTGGGGGAGAGTCAGGTGCAATAAATCCTTGCATAACACTTAGTGTCCTTCTACGAGGTGACATCTTACTCCTTCAATGTAAATACAAATGATTAGCTTACATTTCATTTTAATCTTATTTCCTATATATATGCATGATATGCATGTCACTTAATGAAATCAATCAAATCACAATGCAACAAGTAATCACATAACATAACAATTCATATAACTATGCATTCTAAGCCTAGGAAAAACCTAAGCTCTGTTCCAAAAGATGTTGGACCTCATTTTCGCAGTCCAACTATTGCTCTGATACCATAAGATGTTGGACCCCTTTGTCGGAGTCCAACCCTGGAGTCTTAAAGTGTGAATGATTTCCTTGTAGGGTTATTTCAATGAAAATCACATTAGCCATCGTCGGTTCATATTCATTCTTTGATACCACAATTGCAAATAGACTTCTTCTGAAAAATTGTAGCTTTGTCTTTATTTTATTTTTCAATAAGAATCATCTCATTCAGAGCTCTACAGATAAAGATATGATTAAGATACCAAAGTATGTTCATAACCAATTCATACTCTTCCAACTGATACCCTCATTTTCTTTCCATAAATCTTTTTCAAATCAAATCTAAAGACTATCAATTTTTATTCATGGATATATTAATGTGTTAGGAATCCAATGCTTCAAGAATCAGGTCATTTGGAGGTCGTATAAGAAAGTTATGGCCAAAAGAGTCAACCATGTTCTGAGCTGGAAAATCCTCCTGGTGGCAAAACATTGGAGAAGTTATGAGGTGCGATCACACCTTTCCTTGGTGCAATCACAACCGAGGCTACTCCCAGACTGTGGTTGCACCTTTCCTTGTTTCGATTGCACCCAAGGCTGGAGAAATTACAAGGTGCGATCGCACCCGAGACTTTTATACTTCAAGTGCGACATCCCTAAGTTATAATGATCATATCTCTTTATTATGATGTCCAAAATTTCATACCTTATACCGTTGGAAAGTTAGAAAGATAAGCTACAACCTTCAATCAGGAAACTTTGTATAATTCGGCCTATATCAATGTAGTTTAATCGTTGAATTCAGGACAAAATTTCTGTCAGGGATAGCGCTACAGCTTATGCCAACACCAGTGATGCTAAAGTGTAAAGGCCATATCTCTTCCATCCAAAGTCCAAAATTTACAAACTTTATACCATTGGATAGCTAAGAGGATAATCAACAACTTTCATGAGACAACTTTGTCTAATTTTTCTTAGATTAATACAGTTTTTCCTTTGAGATCATAAAACAATTTCTACACTTATGAAAGGATTGAAAAATCACTACAAAAAAAGTATACAATCTGCGACATTTGATTAAGGAAATGTCGCAGATTGTATAAACTTTTCGTGACAGTTTTAAAACATTAAGAAAAGTTTAAGTTTTTGGTAACGTTGTATTAAAACGACGCTGATTTAGAGAACTAATTGAGACATTTTATTATTAAAACATAGCCAAATAAATATCACGACGTTTTCCTAATGAAAACGTCACGGAAGTGTTGGTAAAGAAATTAAAACTCAATCGTTTAACTAATTAATGTTTGGGTTTAAAGGTTTCTTCAATTGCACCTCCCACTCCTAAGACTCTCTGCACTCTCTCAACGTATACATACAGACGACTTCAAATCTCCCTCTCAACATTGTCGCCCTTGCATGCAAAATCACCCATCCTCAACAGCTTCAATTATGTTTCCCTTTTCCTTCAACGTTTGGGTATCTCTTTCCCTTTTCCTTCAACAGCTTCAATTCTTTCTCTCAAAATCACCCGTCCTCTACACTTGCAGATTCCTAAGGTACTCTCTAATGCCATGCATTCTATTATCATCCTATTTAATTTGCAAAAGTTCGAACCTTTCTCTGGTGGGTCTTGGTTATTTGAAGCACAATAATGAAATACCCACTAAAACTTGTCTTTCAACTTGTCTCCCCTTTAACAATTCTAGGTCCCTTAAACTTGTCTTCCAAGGATTTGCTAGCCAAATCTGAAAAGGAAATCAAGAAAATTGGTGTGTTTGGAATAATTATTCAAGAAAATTGGGCTTCTTTTTCTTCATTAATATTTTTAATTTTCTATTTTGATTTTCAAATTTAGTATAAATCTTATTTTAATTCGTTGATTAAACCAAATTTTAATTATTTCATGTGCAAGTTTGAATTGGGTGAACATTGAACATCGACAGAGGAGAGTCATAGGGTAAGCACGTGCAATTTCTACTGTTATGTTTATAATTGAAGATGGAACTGAATATGGGTTAAGCACCTGCAATTTCTATGTTCATGCTTAACAACTTTGTGTCCTCATTGCCTTTGCATTTATGCGAGTATATGTTCTTCTATACTTCATCTATTTCTACAATTGCTGAAGTCCTTGTAAGTTGAAGATTCAAGTTTCCATGTGTATGCTTGATGAAAGGAATGCGGAAATAGTTTAGGATTTCCTTTAGGTGCTTGCTTTCATTCCTTTGTTTGCTACCAATTGAGCTAGTTGACATGAAGAGTACTATTAATGACCTTTGTTTATGATATTCAGTTACCTCGACTGACCTCCTTTAAAAGTCAATTGATTGCGCCTTTGAGTATGCTCTGTTTTAAAGAATTGAACATTTTAGTAGTAATTATAGTCATTATGGTCCAGACAAAATTGTTCTGCATACCATAGATTATCTATCGGACACCTGGATGTTTTACTCATTATAAGCTAGATGATCATAAAGATTACTAAAATGAATATTGTTACACCTTTTTAATTTATTAATTATATCTGTGATCCTTAGAACTTGGAAAGCATCTATTTGGAGACAGACGCTTGTTTTCTTACTAGAAATTGATAAAGCTTTAGCAAGACTTTTAATTTTCTCTCCTCATTCTTCAAGAGAGGCTCACCTTCTTATTTTATTCCATTGTAGTTTGCAGCAGATTATGAGTCAATCATCCACTTTAGTATCTTATTGAACAAAAATAGTGATATTGTTCCAGTTTAAATCATAGGTGATCAATCGACTGTTACTGTCATTTCTATATATTATTTGTTCGGATTAAATTCTAACCTAACTAATAATATACATCTTGTTTTTTATTTTTCTCTTAACCTAAAGAGTAACTACTCCATTCCGTTTGGTTTTGTTCAATGAGATACCACTTCCATCTCCTTAAGCTTAAACTCCTACACCACCAATTCTGCTCTTGACTTTGAAGCATATTTTTGGCTCATTATGCATAAAAAGTTAATAGAAAGTTTTTTGAAGTGTTTATATCGTTATAACTTATAGTGTTTAGGGTTTTACTCATCATGATTGTTACAAGAGCCTAAAATCATTGAATGATTAGCTATTTTATCATAAACATATAGTAACTACCATAATAGTTATTAGTGTCAAATATAGTCTAGCATAATGGTACTTGTGCTCAATTTAGCTACAATTATTGCAATAATTCATAACTACATACCTTCGACGTCCATTGTGACAATGTACAAGATCGATTCCTCCTTAAGGATAAAGAGATAATCTATGTATCATCCCCTTAATTTATATGTGAGTAAACTAAACAAAAGAAGAATTATATTCTAATAAGTTATTGCCATAACCTTTTGAATAGTAGCTAGTATGATCTTGTAATAAGTATACAATCATGCAAGACCACATTATTATGCCAACTTGTTGTTTGTGTTTTATGTGTAAATCAAATTCCCACTAACATAACATAATGTTCTCATTTTTATGTTAAATTAATAGGTATTTTTTGTTCAATGGATACGAGTTAGATGAATAGTGTTAGGGTTTCTTGTGAATACATTGATGGAGTGAGAATGTTTATGAATTTTTTGGTGAAAAAAAGGGCAAAGATTGTGAAATTTCATGCCCTTGTACTCATTGCATAAATTGTTATATGAGGTCTCAAATGAATGTTTTTGACCATTTAATGAGATTCCGCATGGACCAATCATACAGCTGTTGGGTTTTACACAGTGAAATGCCAGAATATAGATTTATCTATAGAGATGAAAGGCTTGACGATGCAAATGTAGACATTGATGGGATGGGCAATGATATTAATGAGGGTGATGGTGATGAGGAGGATGATTGCATGGAAGATTTGCTTAATGATGTTGGTACTTTCTTAAATGATTGTCCAATTGATAAGGATGGAAGGAGTAGTCATATAGGCGTCGAAGATTCTATAGGACGAGGATGAATAATTTCTTATTATGCAATTGAACCTTTATTGTGTGCTATTGTTGAGCTATGATCTTTTATCCTATTGTTGAGCAACTGTTAATTTAATAAAATAATGCAAGATAACAACCTGTGTTATATGACTATTTTAATGTTAGGCATGGAGCTAAAACAGTTGCATTCTACACTATCAAATAATGCATTATGACACACATATATGTGTGGAACGTGTAAATTGGAAACTTGATTGTGTTGTCATTTGTGAAAACTAAAAGGTGATTTTATTGCTTTGGAAAACATTTATATGAGCGGATGCCAATGTTGATTGATATACATTATTCTTACCTTCAAATTCCTTAAACTGACCAACCACATACTCATCAATAGCATCAACCATGTAGAGCACTTCATAACCCTTATTCTTCAACTTCTCAAGGAACTTATCTGCACTGTGCAATGTATACGTCCTCTTTATCTGCTTTCCTACATCATATAATTGGACTATCCCTTTAATTCCATTTGTAGATCAAAGTTAAATGCCACCAATATTTATTTCACTCTTTTCACTTCATATAGCTGCACTTTATCTTTATAAATTTTGTTCCTATAACCCTCTATCCGTAACTATTGATAAATTTAACAATGCAAATTACTGTTACATTTCAAGTAGTTTTGCCTAAGAGTTCAAAAGATCCTTCAGCTATGGTGTCATTTCCCATGGTGCAATATTTAGAGGTAATTTTGTTGCTTTAAAATCCTTAAGGTGTTTCCACATTATCTATTAACTGTAATGGAAAATGAAGTTATCGACACATATTACATAACCTAGGTGCTAAAAAGGTGATTATTTGTTATCAACATTAATTGATCTATAAAGGGCACGGTTGTAGTTTCCATAATAGCTTGCTCAATTGCTACAATGTCCTACAACATTTAATTATTTAAGTTGTGGGAATAACACGGGGCTAGTGGGAATAACATGCCTTTTAAGCTAGCTAATGTCTCTACTAAAGTAAGATGTTTTAGTGACAAAAAAATGCATATTTGCTAAAACTGTTGATAATTTATAGTTTTATGCTATCACAAAAAACTTCATGAGTTATAGATTTGAAAATTCTTGGTACCCTCTTCTTTATTCAATATCAAACTTGGGGTTCGATTCAAGTTTGTGGTTATTGTTTGGATAGCTAGTAAATGAAATGCAAGAGGCTTATGAAGTGGATAACTGAACTTTTTCATATTACATAAGCTATCATGTTCCCTGTGAACATTGAAAATACTGTGTAACACCCCACTCCCGAGTGACCCGAACCCGATATCGTTGGTGATATCCGAGTCCGTGCCCCACGAGGGTGGCGTACTACATCAGTCGGTCGGTAAAACTTGGTATACTTTTTTTTTATAAGATACATTGGCCCGGTAAAAACAACGGTAAAAACAGTAAGTAATTTAAGCCCATGAGCACAATAAACTATTTCCAGTTATTACAAACAATCAACACTCATTACAACAGCAACAATAATGCAATTGTCAATGTGTAAAACAATAACACCACAATGGGCTTAGTCTAAATACAAAGTTTTGTTACACAATGATTCATGAACACAATTTGGTAAGACACTAATGCGGATACCTAACCGATCCCGACCTCTATCCTTCACTTCGCCTACAGAGAGACATACTCCCGCGTCGAACGGGTACTCTTCAAATCCTAAAAAAATATTGCAATTTTGGATGAGTTTATGAACTCAATGAGAAACCATCATCGATGGTTCTCCCAATTCATGCATCACATAACAAATTATAGTAATAAGATAGCCTTAGACTACTAATACAATCAATATTCATAGTTCATATTACATACCAATTGTCACACCAATATTTAGTTACGAATAATAAGACACCACAACAAGATAAGCAATACAAGACAAGAGTCATCCATTTACAATACAGTCACCAAAGTCAAACATTCATAATAATTATCCATTTCATATATTCAGTCCAGTAATGATGTAATGCATATGTGACTCTTTTTTTCAGTTTTATTACAGATTGTGACCGAGCGATAAAAAAGATTCAAGTAGACGCGTCTGGGAGAATTATCTCCTTCGAGCTCGAGACTCGTTTCAAGATGTCGAGCTCTAGGCTGGCTCGAAGATCGATGGCGTCTCGGTTCATAATTTTCCTTTTAGCAGTTTAATGCATTTGTGCATGAATGCACATGCCCAATAGAAGTCAATATAATATATCACAGTTCATGGGTCATCCAATGTACGGTCCAATTACAGCTTGTCTAATGCCCAATTCATACCAATAAAAGCCATATATAATCCACGTAATCCCCGTATGGCAATCAAGTCACAGTAAACACGTAGATCGGGATAACCAACTAGGTTACTCACATCTTACTTCTGAACTATTGTCGAAAAGTCTTTGTCATGTCGGTCAATCAACACTCCAGTTGTGCCTAAGCATCAGAGAAGGTAACTATCACTAACGATTCAATCCGAATGAATTACTGATACACATGTAGGTAAAAATATGCATGTTCATAAATTCCTGGCCCTAATCCCATTTTTTTCCATCAGAAAAATCTATCCAAAAATTAGAAACCTATTGGCACTGACGGTGCGCAAATCGGACCTCTATAGGTCCCCAATTAAACAAAACAGTGATTACACAGACTTTTACTCGGACCCACGTCAATTTTCCGTCCAAAAATCTCCAATCTCTCAGAAAATGAAATTCAATATTCCATGAATCCGATGCCTCAAGAATCAGGTCAATCGGATGTCGGACGGAAAAGTTATTCACGAAAGAAACCAAAATTCAACAATTAATATATATATATATATTGCCCTTATTTCCTACTTTTTTTCCCTTTCCTTTAACCGAAATTCAATAAATCATAACTTATTCTACACAATTCAGAAAAATGCAAACCATATCTCATTGGAAAGGTAATGAAACCCTCTACAAGTTTCCTTTAGTTCAGAAAAATCAATTTCACCCCTAAGGGTGTCAAACATCCAATGTAAGCTACTGCCCACACATTCACTTCCTAAAACAGAACAGTCATTGGAAATTCACTATCTTTCATTCTATGCAGTCAAAAATTATAAAATAAATATGTTCATCAAGACCACAATGTTATCTAAAACTTTCATGAAACAACCCAAATTTCAATTCCCTTGATAACTAGGTCAAATAATTCACTCAAGGTTGCTGTCCCTGAAATCACTCAATTTGCACAGTAACTTTCTATCAATCATATCTCCCTGTATACAAGTCAAACAAATCACCACTTTATATCCCTGAAAAGATAAAATCTCAAACTTCAATTCTTCATGAAATAACCAGACTCCAATTCAGCCTCTAACAGTGTCAAATTTGTTATGCAAGTTTCTGACCTAATCAGCAATTGACATCACAATGTAGGTTCAAATTGTGAAAATCCATAACTCCCACATCTGATTTCCAGAAATTATATGCCATACACCATTTTCAAGATGAATGTGTCATCTAAAACTCTTCAGTAGATTTCCAACACCAATTCAATGTAAAAAAATTACTAAAATTCCTCCTAATCTGAATGTACACCAAATTTGACATTCCAGCTAGGTTTCATTCAATGCATAAAAACAGCCAACAATCATCAGTCCATAACTCCTAATATACATATAGAAAAATTGCAAAATCAGTGGCATTGGAAAGCTAACTGAATAGGCTTCAACTTTCATTTAGTCTATTTGTCCTAATTCCTTCTCAATCAATTTAGAAAAATCATCAAAACAATCAGGTTATTAATCCGGATACTGTTCACCTAAGTCAAAACAGTAACTTTCCAAGCCAAATTTCAACCTCTTAGAGTTACAATTTGACAACACCTATTTCACACAAATATGTAGCTAACATCCCAAAGTTTAAGTGGCCACAAACCTCACTCATTTGCATTCCTAAACAATTAGTTATGATCAAAACAGTACAATCGATTAAAACCCTAAATTTCCAGATTTGGTCCAATCTTAGTTTCTATCATTTCCAATGCCTTTAACACATCATTAAACATCCAAAGGAACACAAATCAGTTCTTATACCATTCATACATGTACTAAGGCTAATACACAAAAATTGGCAGCACTCACTTCTTCATTTCCAAGTAAAATCAATGATCAATATGTCATCAAAATCAAGTTAAACCAAGTTACAACACATCTTTCATGCTAACTTCCTCAAATCATATTCAAACATAACCCAACAATTCAAACTATCATTTTCATAACATTTAACCATCATAACTCATGATTAGTAAACAATAACCCCCTTTGGATGCATCTAATAACCATGATTCATGAAATACATAATGAAAACTTAACATAAACCTTACCTAGTCAAAGCTCCCATCTCCTCAATTCTCCAACTCTCACAACTTCCTAGTTTCTCCTACTCACACGACATCATTTCTTGCAAAGGAGGTAAGAGGGTTGAGCTTGCATGCATGAGAGGAAGTGTTTAAAAGGTAGAAGAAAAGAGTGATTTAGCTAGAACCAAAAGAAAAATCGATGGGGAAGAGGAACTCAAAGTAGGTTTCTTGATGATGATGAGCCATAAGCAAAAAATTCAACTTTTTCACTCCTTTATCCATGAGTTGCCGACTTTACAAGGCCAAGCATAAGACAAAAGCATTAAACCCCTTTGGACACTTGGCAATTGATGGAGAAAAGAAGAAAAGTCAAAAGATTTCAACTATTATACTTTAATCACTTTAATCAATAAATATCCAACTTATACACCCACAATTTCGGTTACTACATGGTTTAAGGGTCTACTTTAGGGTCCCACCAAAATATGCAAGAGTTTTAAGATCAAATAACAGTAGAAATTCAACCGGTTCGCCAATTGGCGATTTGTTTTCCGGTTCGGAAATTTTCTCCGAAAAAATCCAGAAAAATTCTTAAAAATCCCTTAAAATAGAAAACAATTTATGGCGCACTCAGAATAATTTTTTTAAACCCATTAACTACGTTAATCCTAATAAAATTATCTTAAGCACGCAAACCGGGAATATCATGTATGCATGCAAAGTAATTTCATGTGCACAAATGTAACTGTGGACCAATCCTATTATGCATGAACAGTCCTATGCACTCCAAATCTATTCCATCCTATGTCAAATTTACTATTTTACCCTTTCAATTGAGGGTGGGATGTTACAATTCCCCCTCCTAATAAAAATTTCGTCCTCGAAATTCTCAATCAACAGTTCAGTATGACCGTAATCATATGTTCCTATATGTCCCATACACTTTTCCACTCAATAATTCATTTTCCGAAAGGTCACAGTAACCATATTCAATCATTGTTCGCCATTAATTTGGCTAATTCATTATCACTCAAGACAGAGATTGACTCAACAAGGCTATCGATTGGCGATCTCATTTTCTTAGCTATCTCACTTGCCATTTTCAGAGTAGTCATTACTTTTAGTTCCAATGCTATGACTCAGTTCATTATTTCCGAACCTGTTCACTAATCATCACGTTTATCCATCCAATACCTTTTTCTCAATATACCGTCCAATATCTTTTTCTCCCAATAACATACAGACTAAGTCATATTCCATGGAGTACATCTTTTCAAGGTGATACTTACAATAACCTCCTTTATCTCGTCAGGGACGATTCACATTCTTTTGGTGACATTTAGCTCCATTTCACTATAACCAGTGATACTTTACCTAATGCAGTCATGCTTTATATCTCATTGACTCTCTATTCAAATTCAATTCTCCTTAGACAATTCATTATTCTATAGTGTTCACGCCCTCTATTCGGATATGCATTTTTCTCTGTTTCATTTTTCCGATCCTGATCTACTACAGCTAACCCATGCAGTTTTCCTAAGTCCTGTCCTTTGCTTTACCCGTCACAGTCTCAAATCCATTATGGTCTTTGACTCCTGTTAGGCCTCAGACGGTGTAGCAAAGATATCCCCACAAAGAAAATCGAACTCTATAACACGATCATAATCAAGCATTTTTCCTATTGAACATTTACACCTATAAGCACTTGAATCAATAATCACTTCATTCTATACCCATAGTTATTCAATTTCGTTTTGATATGCTTACTAGAATGTCTAGCTTTAACTGCTCACTTTCTTGTTCTAGCACTTTTTTATCTGTACCCATACTTTTCTTTGAATCATTCAATATTATTGTTCGATTTCACTCGATATTCGCACTCTTATAGACTCACCACTTTAACTCCAAAGACTCTTAACCATTCCTTACCTTTATCCAAGATCTCAAGTTTCCAGAAATACTTCACAATTAGCCATAACCTACCTGACATTCATTGGAAATCCCAATATCTGTAATATGTTCATTGCAACATTATCTATTCACTATTTGAATTTAGTATGCAGAATTGTCTGTTCCTTTCAGCATTATCGGTATTTATGCCTGTCTCTTTCCTCGAATTAACACTATGTATCCCTATAGGAATCTAAAATCTCCAAGACTTTAAACAATTGCGATGATAACACCAATACCATTTATCAAAGTCAATTCAATTTATCACTGTTCAACACTTTCAAACACATTCCGTCTATCATCATAATCACTATCATTTGCTTACCTCGCATATTTCCCAATTAGGGCCTTGATGACTTTTCCAAACATCACTAAACAACATTCTACCTTCTCATTAAGTCCACAATTAATGAATTTACAATCCCTTTATGAAGATAACACTACATCACGTCATTGTCAGTTTTCCTTTAGGACTTCTTGTCTCTACTCTTTTTCTCTTTTCAATTATTTTTCTGTCATTCACATCAACATATGCCAATACCTAGTCATCCGTACTTGGACTTCCATCAATTTCCACGTCATTTGAGTATTTCACTTCACATTGCAATAGGATCATCTCAAATTAAAATTCCACTCATGTTATTGGATACTTTACATTTCTGTACACACAATACAGATAACTTCAGTAATATGAGATATGACTCAATTTCACTTTTAATTTTGTCCATACTTCTTTCCGTTTGACCGTTAGTCTTGTTACCATCTTTATACTGTTCACGAAAGTCTCATCAACCAATTATTATCCCTAATTGCTTTTCAATCATTCTTCACTATACGTACTATCTCAATCAGAACAATTTTATGCCATAATTTAAAAGATCAGAACATTCCTTACACTAAGGTTCCTTGTGATAGTCACATAAACACTTTCTTTCACACTTATTCAGTAATCTATACCTCAGCATTTTATCCGGAAACCAATTAGTAACCTATACAATTCAGACTTCCATAAGACTCCTTTCTGTTTATGCTAATTCTCAAATAAATAACTGATTCCATAATCATTTCTCATTTCCTCTCATAAAGATACATTCAATCCTCCTATGTCTTACTTTAACCTAATATAAACTTTACACTTATAGCCACTCATAGAAACACGTATTTAATCATTCACTGGTCATCTCCTCCATGATTTCCATGTATCTTTCACATACATTTCATTAATCATGATCAACTTCACTGTCCAATAGGTACTCCCAACGGTAAATCGACTTAAATGTGACAACTCTTTTCATATCACTATCATTGTTTCATTTTTTTTCTTTTCATTTCCCTAGTTTCATTCCACATGTCCACTTGGCTTATACAATGCCATCTTCTTATTGCTTCGTATTTCTTTAATATCCTCAAACAATCTATAATAGGGCATTCACAGTCCCCAAAACACGACAAAATCGTTGATACAACTCCATTGTATCTCTATCTATTTACCCATCCAGTTACCATTTCTGTGTCTATATACATCTTTTCAACCAAATCTAGAATTTCCCGATACACAATCAGTAGAAAATTGTCAGTCTGTCTTTTTCCCCTTACCATCCTTTGATATTAGTTTCCAAACTCTTAGCACAATATTCACATAACCATTTCAGCCTCACGCTTATGCTCAAGATCATTCCGCTTCACGAGTTCATTTCATTTATCGTACACTTTTATCTTCTACTTTTTCTTACTCGACTAGGCACTAGGTACTTTGCTCTTTCAGTTCTTTCAGCTCTAGGTAGACCGGTACAGTACAATATTGATCCTATCACAATCCCGCTATCCTCATCTACCTATAATATCTACCAATATCTAACAACAATACAGTGAATCAATATCTACCTAATCGGACCATCTACACTTTACTCGATTCCAATGTTTCCCATTTCCTCACATATACAGTCAAAACTCTAATTACTTAATCATCCCGGACCTTTAATCTCACTTAGGCCTACTATAACCAGTATACGTCTCAAAGCCCCAGTGGACCTCTCCAAGTTCTCGACATATTCGTTCTCTGTCGCCGTAATATTGCCATTTTAATCCGGGAATTCATTAATATCACTTCTTTCCTTAATCACCTAGCCAACACACGGTCATTCTAACCACAAGACAATATCAATCTCCTTATCCATTTTTCCTTTTCCTTTCCTAATTGCTTATACACTTCTGGGTTCACCCTCTAACACAGCCTCACTTTTCTCTCACTTAATCATTGACACGCACGCATGTGTAGGATTTCTACCCGTGCGACTCAAACTAGGATCGGTTGCCACGATTCTGTAATGACACGACTCAAATGCATGCACCCTATGTTTGATCGTGCCCAGATACATTACGCATTACTAGGCTCGATACCACCTAAATGTAACACCCTCCCGAAAGTGACCCAACCCGATATCGTTGGTGATATCCGAGTCCGTGCCCACGAGAGTGGCGTATTACATCGATCGGTCGGTAAAACTTGGTATTTTTTATAACATACATTGGCCGGTAAAACAACGGTAAAAACAATAAGTAATTTAAGCCCACGAGCACAATAAACTATTTCCCATTATTACAAACAATCAACACTCATTACGATCGAGCAACAATAATGCAATTGTCAATGTAAAAACAATAACACCACAATGGGCTTAGTCTAAATACAAAGTTTTGTTATACAATGATTGCGGAACACAATTTGGTAAGACACTAATGCAGACACGAACTGATCCCGACCTCTATCCTTCACTTGCCTACAGTAGACATACTCCTGCGTCGAACGGGGTACTCTTCAAATCCTAAAAAATAGATTGCAATTTTGGATGAGTTTATAACTTAATGAGAAACCATCATCGATGGTTCTCCCAATTCATGCATCACATAACAAATTACAAGAATAAGATACCTTAGTACTACTAATACAAACTAATATTCATAGTTCATATTACATACCAATTGTCATACCAATATTTAGTTACGAATAATAAGATACCACAACAAGATAAGCAATACAAGACAAGAGTCATCCATTTACAATCCACAACATCAAGTCAAAATACCACAATAATTATCCATTTCAGATATTCACCAAAGAATGATGCAATGCATATGTGACTCTTTTTCAGTTTTATTGCAGATTGTGACCGAGCGATAAACGTGATTCAAGTAGACGCGTCTGGGAGAATTATCTCCTTCGAGCTCGAGGCTCGTTTTAGTATGTCGAGCTCTAGGCTCGGTTCAAAGATCGCGATGGCCCTTGCTCATAATTTTCCTTTTAGCGATTTAATGCATTTGTGCATGAATGCACATGCCCAATAGAAGTCAATATAATATATCACAGTCCATGGGTCATTCAATGTACAATCCAATTACACGCTTGTCTAATGCCCAATTCATACCAATAAAAGCCATATATAATCCACGTAATCCCCGTGCACGGCAATCAAGTCACAGTAAACACGTAGATCGGGATAACCAACTAGGTTACTCACATCTTACTTCTGAGCTATTGTCGGAAAGTCTTTGTCACGTCGGTCGATCGACGCTCCAATTGTGCCTAAGCATCAGAGAAGGTAACTATCACTAACGATTCAATCCGAATGAATTACTAATGCACATGTAGGTAAAAATATGCATGTTCATGAATTCCCAGCCCTAATCCCTTTTTTTCCATCAGAAAAATCTATCCAAAAATTAGAAACCTATTGGCGCTGACGGTGCGCAAATCGGACCTCTATAGGTCCCCAATTAAACAAAACAGTGATTACACAGACTTTTACCCGGACCCACGTCAATTTTCCGTCCAAAAATCTCCAATCTCTCAGAAAATGAAATTCAATATTCTATGAATCCGATGCCTCAAGAATCAGGTCAATTGGATGTCGGACGGAAAAGTTATTCACGAAAGAAACTAAAATTCAACAATTTATATATATATATTGCCCTTATTTCCTACTCTTTATTCCTTTCCTTTAACCGAAATTCAATAAATCATAACTTAGTCTACACAATTCAGAAAAATGCAAACCATATCTCATTGGAAAGGTAATGAAACCCTCTACAAGTTTCCTTTAGTCCAGAAAAATCAATTTCACCCCTAAGGGTGTCAAACATCCAATGTAAGCTACTACCCACACATTCACTTCCTAAAACAGAACAGTCATTGGAAATTCACTATCTTTCATTCCATGCAGTCAAAAATTATACAATAAATATGCTCATCAAGATCACAATGTTATCTAAAACTTTCATGAAACAACCCAAATTTCAATTCCCTTGATAACTAGGTCAAATAATTCACTCAAGGTTGCTGTCCCTGAAATCACTCAATTTACACAGTAACTTTCTATCAATCATATCTCCCTGTATACAAGTCAAACAAATCACCACTTTATATCCCTGAAAAGATAAAATCTCAAACTTCAATTCTTCATGAAATAACCAGACTCCAATTCAGCCTCTAACAGTGTCAAATTTGTTATGCAAGTTTCTGACCTAATCAGCAATTGACATCACAATGTAGGTTCAAATTGTGAAAATCCATAACTCCCACATCTGATTTCCAGAAATTATATGCCATACACCATTTTCAAGATGAATGTGTCATCTAAAACTCTTCAGTAGATTTCCAACACCAATTCAATGTAAAAAAATTACTAAAATTCCTCCTAATCTGAATGTACACCAAATTTGACATTCCAGCTAGGTTTCATTCAATGCATAAAAACAGCCAACAATCATCAGTCCATAACTCCTAATATACATATAGAAAAATTGCAAAATCAGTGGCATTGGAAAGCTAACTGAATAGGCTTCAACTTTCATTTAGTCTATTTGTCCTAATTCCTTCTCAATCAATTTAGAAAAATCATCAAAACAATCAGGTTATTAATCCGGATACTGTTCACCTAAGTCAAAACAGTAACTTTCCAAGCCAAATTTCAACCTCTTAGAGTTACAATTTGACAACACCTATTTCACACAAATATGTAGCTAACATCCCAAAGTTTAAGTGGCCACAAACTGAACCTCATTTGCATTCCTAAAAAATTAGTTATGATCAAAATAGTACAATCAATTAAAACCCTAAATTTCCAGATTTTGTCCAATCTTAGTTTCTATCGTTTCCAGTGCCTTTAACACATCATTAAACATCCAAAGGAACACAAATCAGTTCTTATACCATTCATACATGTACTAGGGCTAATACACAAAAATTGGCAGCACTCACTTCTTCATTTCCAAGTAAAATCAATGATCAATATGCCATCAAAATCAAGTTAAACCAAATTACAACACATCTTTCATGCTAACTTCCTCAAATCATATTCAAACATAACCCAACAATTCAAACTATCATTTTCATAACATTTAACCATCATAACTCATTATTAGTAAACAATAACCCCCTTTGGATGCATCTAATAACCATGATTCATGAAATACATAATGAAAACTTAACATAAACCTTACCTAGTCAAAGCTCCCATCTCCTCAATTCTCCAACTCTCACAACTTCCTAGTTTCTCCTACTCATACACGACATCATTTCTTGCAAAGGGAGGTAAGAGGGTTGAGCTTGCATGCATGAGAGGAAGTGTTTAAAAGGTAGAAGAAAAGAGTGATTTAGCTAGAACCAAAAGAAAAATCGATGGAGAAGAGGAACTTAAAGTAGGTTTCGGATGATGATGAGCCATAAGCAAAAAATTCAACTTTTTCACTCCTTTATCCATGAGTTGCCGATTTTACAAGGCCAAGTATAAGACAAAAGCATTAAACCCCTTTTGACACTTGACAATTGATGGAGAAATGAAGAAAAGTCAAAAGATTTCAACTATTATACTTTAATCACTTTAATCAATAAATATCCAACTTATACACCCACAATTTCGGTTACTACATGGTTTAAGGGTCTACTTTAGGGTCCCACCAAAATATGCAAGAGTTTTAAGATCAAATAACAGTAGAAATTCAACCGGTTCGCCAATTGGCGATTTTTTTTCCGGTCCGAAAATTTTCTCCGGAAAAATCCAGAAAAATTTCTAAAAATCCCTTAAAATAGAAAACAATTTATGGCGCACTCAGAATAATTTTTTTAAACCCATTAACTACGTTAATTCCAATAAAATTATCTTAGGCACGCAAATCGAGAATATCATGTATGCATGCACAGTAATTTCATGTGCACAAATGTGACTGTGGACCAATCCTATTATGCATGAACAGTCCTATGCACTCCAAATCTATTCCATCCTATGTCAAATTTACTATTTTACCCTTCCAATTGAGGGTGAGATGTTACATACTGCCTTTCTATGTGTTGTTTGGTGTAAACCAAAATTTGTAGGAAAACACTAAAGTGGATGTTAGTCGCTTTGGCCCCATCAAAGGTACAGTATTAGGACTAATTATGTATTTGGATGTTGTGCTTTGTTGAATATGTCCTAATATATATATGATCTCTAAACTCATGCATATTTAGTAAGCCTCTACCAGTGATTATTCTAGGATCTATTTTTCATCAAAAGAGTACATTCATTCAAAATGTGAGGTTTATATTTTGATTAGGGAGATTGGTTTTAGAAGTGGCCATAATTGTGAGCCATTTTTTGCCTGTGTGTTACACATAAGTGTCTTAAAGAAATTACTAGAGGATATTTTAACCAATTGGTAGAGGATATTTAATCATAGTTGATGTGCTATCAGCAATTCATATATTAAATGTTCTTGATAAGATATATAAGCATTATATCAATCTTAAGTGCGTTGACGTAATGTGTTGCATTTTCATGTGCTAGTTGTATTATGTTAAACCTTGCGACCACACACAGAACTAGGAATTGCACAATCCTATTAATATGATATGTAAACATGTGTTAGACTGTAAGGACTTTTTTATGGCCTATATCATCATTGGGTGCAAATGATGGGAAAGCATCTTCTAATTGGACTATGGGATCTTTCCATATCAAAAGAGATCATAGTTTGAAATGCAAGCTTTTTTGCATCTACAGATGAATGGGAATGTGGAAGTCTTTCTTTTCTGCAGTTGAAGGGGATTATGCAAGTCTTTCTTATCTGCAGATGGAGGGGGTTAGGCTAATATGGTCACCAACTGAGACAATTCTTTTCTGTAATGGAGACAATACTCTGAAATTTATGTTAGAAGCATTGATAAAGAAGATTTAAAGAATTCATCATAGATGATGTTCTATCAGCTCTATAATAAATATATTTTAGCCGACTGAAAGTCTATTGACATCAATTTTTCTGGGGGGGTATTATCATTGTTACTCTCAGCCTTAGTAATAGTCAAAATTAGAAAATCTGTTGTTATAATTAAAAATCATATTCTGGAAAGAAAGTTGGATACTTATGGGGGTTATAACATTAAGAAGAATTTTTATGTTGGCAGATCTTTAGGCATGTCTTTCTTGTGTATTCTTTTGTTGAAGATATTGGAGAAATGAATTTAGCATTATTATATATTCGATATAAGAATTTTTTGGGTTTGGGGTGCCACTCTTCATTGATGGTGTTGATACAACACAAAGAATGAAGTGGGGCTTTTGGATCATATACACAAATTATTTTTGGCTGCTGTTTATGGATACATATTATTTGTGCATTTCTCAACCTGAAATCATGAATTTACCTCGTAGGTACAAGAACTATGTTGTTACATATTCTTCCTTTTTTGCTGTTGTAACTTGTTTTGCAGATATATTAATTTCAGTTGACATCTTCAGAAACATTGAAAGGTAATTGTTTTGCAGATATATTTCGATGATCTTCTAAACTTTAGATTTAGAGATTTGTAAGAATTGATAGATATCAATGGGTTGATGTACACTGTTTTAAGAATTGATAGATAGCAAAGAGCAATACTAAATTTCAGATTTCCAAGTGAACTTTAGAAGTAAACCTATATAAAGAAAAACGATTGAACTATTATACATCATAAATGTTTCTCTTCCTTTATCTCTTCAATTATTTATGTTATTTCACATTTACTATATATGTTTCGTTGAACTCTTCAATGTTGGCAAACATTGTGTTTTGTAAATTTATCATACTTTAGTACATTTCCTTAATGATAGAACATGTACATTTCCTTATGTACTCACTTTAGCCCTCTTACATATACTTTAGTACATTTCCTTATAAATGATAGAATATGTATACCCTTATAAATGATAGAACATGTACATTTCCTTTTTTTTGGTTCACTGCCTTTTAGATGCTAATCATCACCAATGTGTTTACAAGAGAGGCACACAGTGGCGTAGGACTTACATATGAGTACTATAAATTGAAAATAGGGGCTGCTGCAACTTTGAATTGAGAGTGAAATAAAAAGTACAATGAAAGTAAATGAAGCATCTAGGAATTAAAACAAACACAAAAATCAAACTAATAAGTTTCTATAAGTCACTTGTAGTGTTTAGGAATTTAATTCTTCAACATTAAGCTTGAATCTTTCTTGGTCATTATTTGTTTTCTCAATAAACTTTATCTTAACCAACATTTTCTTGTTGTCTTTCAAGTGAACAGTCAAATGCATTTGGTTTTCAATAACTTCTTGCCATTGCTGAATTACTGATAATTGACTACGAACAATTCCATTATTCACCCCACTTACTTTGTTAGTTATTTGATTCTTTAATCTATAGTGTGAATGAACCATTGTTTTTTCATTTTGATAAAATTTAACTTTTTCCTTTTACTCAATACTTAACCAAGTGTCAGTAGAAAAGCATGATGAGCTTACATAATGAGATTTGGATCCAATTTCCACTATTATGAATTTAGCCATAATTTTATCAGATCCAATTGCCATTCGAACCTTCAACTACTATAACTACTATACTTTGTTGCATTTGAACAGATTGATTGGGGAGGAGAAACAAGAGTTTTGAATCATTTATTGAGAGCATGTCGGTTTTTGTTGTTTTCTTTAAATATGGTTGGTGTATACATACTTTGAAATATAATGTCAAATTGGATGCAGGTAATTCACATGGGACCTGGTCAACCCAAGAAGAAGAATAAGACTGCACCAAGCAGTTTAGTACCGACAAAACTGTAGTCACAGTACCATCAACTTCTTGGAAGCGTAGCTAATGAGCCATCTGCTCATACACAGCCAGAAAATCAGACACCTTCACCTTGTGAGCCTACTCCAACACCAAGAGAAGTCACATCCATGCCTATTACTCATCCTAGAGATAAGTATGAACAAATTATGAACATATGACGCAATATTAGTTCTCCATCCATTTCTAAAAAAAAGCCTCTAGCTTTTGATTATCAGACACCAGTAAATCATATTATTATTCCCACTGTGGGCTCTTCTTTTGCAAGCATTGCAAGTTTAATCTTTCACATCACATTGGTAAAATTTATTAAGTTTAATTATTTTGCTTATCTAACCCATTAAGAGTATATTATATGCTCCTTATAAATTATTCCTTTGTTATTTTAGGATCCACGACTAATCCAAAAAAAAACAAAGGGTGTCACAAAAGGACATGAATTGGCAAAGATTAACAAGGCGATAGATAAGAGATTGGAGATAGAGATCTCCCCTGCTAAAGGACGACTAACCAACTCCGTACAATCTGCCAAATTCTCAAGTGAGATTGGTGTGGTATCCCGAACTTCCTTTTTTGTAAGAACAAAATGGAAAAACATTACTAATGAGGAGTTGGGCATTGCATTGGATAAGTTAGATGTAAGTATTATAAACCTATCTAATTTGTATGTGTTTTCCATATGCCTAAAGCTTTGACCAATAATTTATACTTTTTCTAGCAAAAGTTGGAAGTGAAGGGATTGAGAACTGATAACGAAGTACATGCTACTGTGAAGAAATTTCTTGCTTTAAGGTCTAAAGATAAAAGATATAGTTTAAAAAAGCATTTTACCAAGTACGGAAAGGATGTTAAGCCGCATAATTTCACAGTAGCAGAGTGGATAGATTTATGCGAATATTGGGAGCAAGCAGCTACAAAAGTTAGTTTATTTGATCAAAAAACTTAATTTCACTACTTTTTTTACAACTAATTATATTTTAGTATTTACGAATTGTGATTTATAGATGTTATAATAGATTTTGTTAAGTGTACGATTAGGAAAAAAGTCAAAAAACAAAATTGGCTAGGAGTCAGGTCAAATGTCGACTAAACTCTGGCTCTAAGGCCTTTGTAGCGATACGACATGAGATTATGAGTTATTATCTTTTTAATTATATTTTGTTTTATTGACATTTCAAATTTTATAATAAAAATACTATTTATATATTTCTATACAACAGAGTGACAGAGATGGAGAAGAGTGACCGGATGAACTTATAGTATCACACTTATTATGATGAAAGTAAAGGTCAACGGACAACTACCGAATGCAAAGAAAAATGGATGAGTACATAGTTCATTTACAAATATTTCTTAAATAAGATTGTGTATGTAATTAATTCTTTACTTTTTCAGGACTTAATGTGTCACGAATTGACACATTCAATAGAACAAAGTCATCCGATGATAGTGGATGAAGTGTGTGACAAAGTCTTGGGCACTAGATCAGATTACATTATTGGCATGAGAATAGGGCCTAGACCATAAGGGAAGACTTCGGTCAGAAAGAGACTTCGAGACGAATTAGAGGAGTCGAAGAAGGTTAATGAGGGCTTACAGTCTAAAGTCGATAAATTAACCAAAAATTTTGAAAAAATGTTGGATAAATTAACTACCAAAGTCAAACAACAAAAAAAGGTCTTAGAACTTTTATGTTCTACACATAATATTCGTTTAGAATAGATAAGTACTCATATTGATATATTAAACACTTATGACATATTGTTTATATTAATTACTATATTATGACATGTTTGGGAATTGCAATTAAATAATTCATCGTCCACATGTATTAAATTCTTGTTATACATGATTAATCATTCGCAAATTAATGATATACTCAAAAATTAAAGAATTATTAAATAATTAAATTTCATAAATAATATTAAATAGTTATTAAATAAATAAGATTTAATAAATTTGTTTTCAAAATTAATTATTAAATCAAAATAATAATTTAAATTTAAATTTAAATTTAAAACCATGCTCTGATTTAAAGAAAAAAATTCAAACTAAATTTTAAAAATTCTGAAATTTTATTTTATTTTCATATGAATGAAAAATTTAATTATTTAAAATTGAAAATTAATTAAAATAAAATTATTTTAGATATTTACACAAATTAATTTACTAACAATCCACAACGTTTATTCACAAACGTCGTCGATTGTCACATATTCTACGACATTTTCTAAACGTCGCATATAGCTTCAGGGTTTCCACGACGTTTTTTTTAGACGTCGCCGATTCCATCACCTTTTTATGATATTTTTCGAAACATCGGTGAATCAACAGGTTTTTCGCATCAGCAGGTTTTTTGCGATGTTTTCCATAAAACGTCACTGAAACTATCTCCCTATTCCACCTTCAACGACGTTTTTTGTGACGTTTTTAAAAATGTTACAAATAACATTCTCCGACGTTTATTGACCATTTGAGACATTTTTAAAACATCGCAGAAGGGGTATTTTTCTTGTAGTTAATGCAATATACCAACTTTGAGAATCACAAGCAAAGCACAATCATATTTCATTATCATCATGACAAAAGAACTTCTTCAATACTCAATCTTATTGCTAAAACAAAATAGTGTTTGAATGTAGCTTTAGTTACCTATCCACACTACATCATTAGCTTAATACAAAATACATAGGGATGCTCATGATCGATATGCTGCTAAAGCAACTCAAAAGTTATCAAACTAACTTAGTACCAAAATGCTAACTATCTCGAAGTTTGTCCAATTACCTTGCAAGGATCGCTAACCTTCTCGTTCTACACCTGAGGAGGGAATAGTGGGGTGAGCTATACAACTCAGTGGCTAATATATTTATAGTCATCGGTAACGAGCCACACATTTAAGCATATGTACTTATATATCTAGCAATTCAATACTTAACAATTCAAACTCACAACTTATAGTTAACAAGATGTCATCACCTAGAACATATCATGTAATTATCCATCAAAACATAACACTCAATTATGCATCATCCTTAACAAATCAATGATAAAATACACAACAAATGGTCCAAAAGTTCCATGGAATGAAATGAAGAAACCAAAGTTTACACCGTGAACAAAACGAGTACGATTTCTCAGGATCTTGTGGCCTCAAGCGGGCAGCCAGGAGAAGGCTATAGGTCAACGTGCACATAGCTAACGAAAAGAGTTCCTCTCTTGCCCAATCACAAACATATTTATGCTCAATTCATTTCCATGCACTTTCATATTCTCATACTTTTTCCTCCTTTATACAAATGCCATGACACATTTCAATGGCATAACATGGTCATAAGCACAAATCAATTATATCCAAATGTCGTACATCTTTGAATGCATGACATAAAACACATCATAAATCACTTTCCACATCATAGAAATTCACAATTTAGCAATTTAACACACAATATACAAACAAGACAATTTGACCATATTACACAACAACTATAAATATATTACCCACCTAATTTACTTGCAAAAATCCAAGTCAATCTTGCCTTTCCTCTTGCTCTTGGATAGGTTTCTCTTGGTTTCCTAAAACAAATCAACTTCCCATTCAATCCAAATTCTCATGTAATTTCATAAAACTTCAAAAATCAAAAATGCTAAAATTGAACTTAAACCTAACCTACCTATAGTTCACCTAAGCTAAAAAAACCAAAACCCTAACTTAGAGATCCAAAAAATCAAGATGGTTTCATCTTTCTCTTCTTTCTTCCTTCATTTCCAACACAAACCCTAGTCTCTATTTAATCCCTTTTTGAACCTAACAAGAAGAAAGATGAAGACTCACCTCTAACAAGTTGATTTACTCTTCTTTTTCTTCTTCCCTCCAAGCTTCCCACGATTTTCCTTCTTCTCTAACACTCCATGCACTCTTCTCTTCTCTTTTCTTCTCTCCACATTTTTCCCTCTCTTCTCTCCTTGTTTTTTCTTCTCTTCTACGACTCTCCTCTCTTCTTCTAATTCAAGACCATTTTAAATGGTCTTTCCCCATTTTACCGTTCATTTACCTTATCCTTCCCATTTTGCCTCTTCTTTCATTTAATTCATCTACTAACTCCTTTAATCTTCTCAAACACCATACCATACTCTAATTTAATTCTAACATTTCCCTTCTAAATTTCTAATTTCAACTTATACTCACCAAATTAATGGGCTCAATTCTAAAAATAATTAAACGAATAAATCAATAATAATTAAAAAAATTCAGAGTCCAACAATCCATCACCTACATAAGATGTTTAATGTGAGGATCAGGTCTGCAAGAGTGAAAGTTATCCAAACATTTCATAATCTCAAACAGAAACCTAGTGAACCAATGCAGGATTACATGCTTAACGTAATCTCTACAGTTATTGAGGCTGAGATGCTTGGGGCAAACATGGATGCAGACAAGTAGATGATTATGATCATTAATAGCTTAAACTCTTCTAGGAAGGTTATCAAGCAAAGTAAGAAATACAAATAGAGGTTTTAAAGCCTATGATTGAATATTGGGCTTACTGTAATTAATTGTTAATTAGAAACCAATATGAACATTTAGAAATGGGCTAGACTTTTGTTTGATTAATTAGATTAATTAAAGTAAAACAAAGTTATTAAAGATAAAAGGAGGTTAATTTTTGGTTTTAATGGGATAAATGTGCAGATAAGATCATTACTTCATTTAATGATAATAAAGCATGTTAAAATCATTTTAAATATAGCAAACCAATGTTAAATGTGCAGCATTATTTACTATTATTATCAAATTCTCATCCACTTTAACTTGATACACTTTAGTCCTCTTCTTTGAATCACAACTTCAGTCATGTGAATATCTTTATTCCCAAACAAACTCATACCTTTGGTACTTTGATATCAACAATTCTTTCACTAATGTTATTTCAACCTTACAAGATTACAAATTATCCAAACTCTCCTTTCTTTTTATAAATTTCTCCAAGTTTTCAGACCTTTGGGTCTATTTTCTATATCAATTAGACAATGCAATAAAATAATAATAATAATTACTTAAGACATGGTTTGGCAAGTGATACTTGTCACTTGCCACATGTCCAAATTTCTAAAGCATTAGACTAGGTTATTTCATTTAAATAGTCTAATCAATTCCAATTTCTATTTAAATTGTCTCCCAATTTTTAATGAAACTTGTCAAATAATCCTAAAGTCATTTATTAATATTTTCTTTGCCTTTGGATAGTAAATTTTACTACCATTTATTAATAGTTTTGTCACTTGATAATTTTCTTAGTCCAAAATTACCCAAATTTCTAGAAATTTTTTCTAAAATTCACAAACAATTCTAAATCACTAGATACACTCTTCAAATCAGTTTTCAACATATAAAACCCACCATTCTCAATATAATCACATTGTACACATAATAAATCAATTATACCTGGAATTCGTTAATGAATACATGTACAATTATTTCATGTGCAAAAAATTCAACATTCTCATGTACGTGAATATCATATAATGCATGAGCATAAAAATGCATTTTTTAATCTCTCATATTTACTATTCTAGCCTCAACGTGGATAATAGGATGTTACACATTACTTGTATGTCTATGAAATTCTCGTTATGATGAATGTATAAGTGATCCTTTGACTTGAGATCATCAAAGTTATCTTATATAGGGATTGCTATGTTTTGATACTATTTATGATCTATTTAATCATAGGTTGTTTACTCGATAGTCATTGAATATAGCATAAACTATATGGTGATGGTTGAATGATCAATATATGATTCACCACCCTAAAGTAATTAGGAAGAATATTTCGTTGTTCTCGATTAGTATCAATTCAAGAAATCCCTGGCCAAGGTGAAATGATACTTTGTAAATAGTTTATTTGTGAACCAAAGCAAGCCATGTCATACAACCGTATGGTCTAGATGACTCATGATGGCTTTGCCAGGGAGATAGGTTGACGTTCTTTCAATCCAGATGACTTGTCCTCTTTCATGTGATTTGGTTTGTAACTAAAGAGATTCTCTCTAATGCTGACAAAAGGGAAAGAATTAGTTAGTGTAGTGTAGACTTCAGAGGTCATGAGATTCCTAAGACAAATTAGATGAACTATAATTAGTCTTATTCAAAGCTGTGACTATTCCCTTGACACATTAGGTCATGAGATTCCTAAGACAAATTAGATGAACATTAAGAAATATAAAACTGGAAGACGTGCTTAATTAAAAGGATTAGTAGAACCTACTTTATTTATGATGATATGACATGTACATTAGTACATATACATGTATACACGATACGATGTTAGCACTTGAAGTCCCGCGATTTCTGTTAGCCAATTATTAGATTATGTGTTAGCCTTAGGTGATGGGAATTTGCACCTGATATATTTAAAAGTGGAAAAGTACAATACTTCTCTGAGTCCACTCCTCACATTTGTATATTCTAATTAATTTAGCTTAATCAGTAAAGTAAGTAGGCAAGCAACGTTGAAAGCAGTTGGGTGTGCCAAAAGTAGGGGCTGAAGGAAAGGAGGCAGCAGTCACTATATCCAATACTGGTGGAGCCTTTCGACCTACAATTCCAACTCGTCTCTTCAAAGCAACCAATTTTTCAAAGAGAACCAAAACTAATCGAAGCAATATTATCCATCACTTCTCCAATGCATTGCATGAGTTAAGAATGACCCACCTCATGCAACATCTTGCTAGATTTCCAACGGTTAAGTGTTAACCCCACTTCACTATCCAAATGAAGAATCGCACCTCCTGACAAAACACTATCATGAACAGACGAGTGGAGGAGAAATAAAGAAGACTACAAGATCAGCTTTTCATGCTGGCCAATGGCTCTGAAGACTTTTTACTTAAAAACAGCTTCCGGCTGCATGTTATTTCGATATCCCTTCATGTTCCTCCTCCCGAGTTTCCGTGTCATTTCATTAATCCTATTCCTAGGTATATTGTTATTTAGTTGAGTATTTAATACTTCACAACTTTTGCTAGTCTTTACTGTATATATTACAAACAAATGGGTTAAAGTTTTAGATAATTAATGAGGTGCATGGGTTAAAATCTTGATGATCAAGTTAATTATAATGTATTAAAATGGCTATCTAACTAGTTCTTCCCATTAAACAAATATATACAAATTTAGTGACGAGAATCTCATTGCGGAGAGTCTATATATATGTTAGACAAGTTGAGGGGAGGCCATTGCCCAACTTGTCTAAAAGCTTCGATAAGCTAGCAGCCTACCTCAGAAGCTGTCCAACTCACAAGATAGGTCATGATTTAGAGTGTGTTCAGCTTGGTCACCGAAGATTCAGTATAGCAGAGAAGTAGCAAATATCAGAAACAAAGTGAGTCTGTGAAACCATGCAAATTGACTCTAAATGCTTTACCAGTTATCTATTAAATTAATTAGTGTCTACATTTCAGATTCGTGGTTCTAATCTGATATTTATTGGTTATATATTCAGATTCCCGAGCTGGAGACCATGAACGTGGAAGAAGAAAGGGAGAAGAAGGAGATTGATGATGAGAGAGAGTCTGGCGTGGACGAACCACAAGTTGAACCAGAAATTTCAAGAAGGCAGCAACCATGGACGGAGCAAATCACAGTGAGAGGAGTGATAGTAAGCATATTTATAGGGGCCATCTACAGCGTTATAGTCATGAAGTTGAACCTCTCAACCGGGATGGTTCCAAATCTAAACGTCTCAGCTGCTCTTCTTGCTTTTGTTGTTGTCCGAACATGGACAAAGCTGGCACACAAGGCAGGATATGTCACCAAACCCTTCACTCGCCAAGAGAATGCTATGATTCAGACAAGTGCAGTTGCCTGCTTTAGCATAGCTGTTGGAGGTTTGAACTTTGAAACTTTGGCTTAATAAGACATTTACAATTTTCACACACGCACACCCAGTAGAACTTTGATACTCTAATTCAGAAGATTACCTAGTTGTTATCTTGGAGTACAGGTGGATTTGCTTCTTATCTTCTGGGATTAAACAAGAAGACTTATGAGCTGTCAGGAGTTCAAACTGAAGGGAACTCCCCAAATGCTGTAAAGAACCCAGAGTTTGGTTGGATGACTGGCTATCTTTTCGTAGTTTGTTTTGTTGGACTTTTTGTCTTAATTCCACTCAGAAAGGTACTAAAACTCTAAAACCTTCTGCTCTCCACATACATTCCTGACTATAGGATCTTCCAAATGCCTTTTCCACTTTTTCTTTGAAGATACTATGTAGTGGAGAAACAGTGGGGATCTTTGGTATCATGGCTTAACAGTTCCTTAACGCTATAATTCACTACATAAATTGGCTTTGAATTAGAAGTACATATTTATTGTGATAAACTGAAAGTACATGCTTTTTCACCCTCACTATGAAATCAATGAATCAGCAGACATTTCTATTTGAAACATGATCTGTTCTGTTCTTAAACATGTTTTGTTTCCTTTAAATTTGTTTATTGAATTGAACGATTTGAGATGGTTCTGTTGGGGCAGATCATGATAGTAGACCTAGGGTTGACTTATCCAAGTGGCATGGCAACTGCTGTCCTTATCAACGGATTCCACACCCGAAGCGACAAGATGGCCAGGTAGCCCAAGTTTATGATAGGAATAAATTGTTCGCTGATCTACCACCAACTCATCACCCTTGCTTTTCGTTTTCCTTATTGCAGGAAACAAGTCCGTGGGTTCATGAAGTACTTCTCAATCAGTTTTTTGTGGGCACTTTTCAAGTGGTTTTATTCTGGGAAAGACTCGGAAACATGTGGATTTGCAGACTTTCCTGTACTGGGGTTGCAAGCTCGCAAGTTCACGTATGTGTCAATTAGCATATCTCTGTCATACCCATACATTCTTGTGACTAATTGTTTTTTCATCTCAGATTTTACTCCGATTTTAGCACTACGTTTGTGGGAGCTGGGATGATTGTTTCCCATCTAGTGAACATATCTTTGCTTATAGGAGCTGTCCTCTCATATGGGATAATGTGGCCACTTATTGGTCAACTTAAGGGACACTGGTTTCCTAATAGCCTGGAAGAAAGCAGCATGAAGAGCATATATGGTTACAAGGTCTCTCGTTCTGTCTCTCACACACACACGATTTTACATATAACAAAATTTATGATTCTTACCGAATTAACCAATTTGAACAGGTTTTTATATCGGTTGCTCTCATCCTGGGAGATGGGCTCTACAATTTCGTTAAGATAATGGGTTATACAATCATCAGTATCCATGGCAAAAGGAAATCAGGTAATTAAAGATTGATTCACGTTGTAGAATTATACCATCCTTATTCAAGAACATCACTTCTTATCAGCCGTCAGCGATGAAAACAAAGGTCTTGAAGATCTAAAACAAAACGAACTCTTCCTGAGAGAGAAGATACCCATGTGGATAGGAGTCGTTGGGTACATAGTCTTCTCAATTATGTCCATAGTTGTTGTGCCAATCATATTCCCTCAGCTCAAGTGGTACTTCGTTGTTGTTGCTTACATTCTTGCACCATCCCTGGCTTTTTGCAACGCTTATGGAGCTGGCCTCACTGATATGAACATGGCGTATAATTATGGCAAAGTGGCTCTCTTTGTACTAGCTGCATTGGCCGGTAAAGAAAACGGCGTGGTGGCTGCACTAGCCGGGTGTGGGATCATTAAATCAGTTGTTTCGGTTGCTTGCATCTTGATGCAGGATCTGAAAACAGGCCATTTGACGTATACCTCTCCAAGGGCTATGTTCTTGAGCCAGGTTATTGGTACTACAATCGGCTGTATTATGACTCCTCTCAGCTTCTTCCTGTACTATAAGGCATTTGACGTTGGAAACCCAAACGGGGAGTTCAAAGCTCCTTATGCGTTAATTTACAGGAACATGGCAATTCTAGGTGTTGAAGGGTTCTCAGCTCTGCCCCGCCATTGCTTACAGCTCTGCTACGGCTTCTTTGCTTTTGCGGTAACAGTCAATCTGGTGAGAGACATTTCACCACCAAAGCTCGGGCAATGGCTGCCACTTCCAATGGTCATGGCTCTTCCCTTTCTAATTGGAGCTTACTTTGCCATTGATATGTGTGTGGGAAGTTTGATTGTATTCGCGTGGCAAAAGCGCGACCCCAAGAGAGCAGAGTTGATGATTCCAGCAGTTGCCTCTGGATTGATTTGTGGAGAAGGGCTCTGGACTCTTCCTGCCGCTATTCTGGCTTTGGCCAAAATTAAGCCACCTATGTGCATGAAATTTGCCGGTTCCTAAAATCTCTCCACAATAAACAAACAAACCCAGGGCCAGGCCACCAGTGTACCCAACCCAAGAATCATATAAATGCAATGCAAGTATAAAATAGGTGCCATGACACCTAACATTTCTTTTACCATTTGCTATTTCAACCTTCAGTCGAGTATCCGTGTCTTTTACAATCATCTTTTATTGAAGTTGTGGGAGGAAGGAAACGAAAAGAAAGAAAGAAACAACAAGAACTACGGTATGAAAAATGGAAAGGGAAGTCAAACATAGGGCCTCGTCTGGTAAGCTTATTTTGAGCGGTTTCAAAACTTCACAGATAAAACAACTTAGAAATATTTAGTAAAAAGTTGATTGGATTGACAGATTTCATTTAACCGATATACAAAAAGTCGTCTATTTTATCCTTAAAATATAACCATCAACACAATGTGCAAGCACCAAACTCCCTTTAAAGGAATTCCAAAACCTTAGGATGTCAGGAGTGAACATTAGATCAAATTAATTCCACCTATTCTACTTCATTGAAAAAGGAAAATTTCTAGTGAGTAGGAGAATACAAGTAAATGTACATCTAATTGATAACGTATGAGAAAGCATATTGCTATTCCAAAAATTTTATAATGTACAGAACCCTTATTTAGATCATCAAATTCAATACATCAATCATTACTCTTGATACAACTCTGCAGTTCGCTCAGGTAATACATAAGAAGTAATCAACCTGTTATAATACCTGCCAGAACTTCACTCTTTCCTCGAGCATATATTGTGTAAACTAGGCGGATAGCATCCAGCCATCCATCTAAAGATTCCCATGAGTCAGCAATCTGCAACATCAATGCGAAGATCAACCAATAGTTATTTGTGTAAAAGTAGCCCCATAACTAAATAAAACATCCTAGAACTCAAAATTCAGTTTAATTCACTTCCCAAAGTCATTCAAGGTAGCCAAAAATGAACTATATTTGAAGTCCTAAAAATAGAAAAACTCAGTTTAAGTTCTCTACATACATTTTAGATTAGTCATGGATGGATTAGTTCATAGCATCCCACAAAAAAAAAGAAAAAAATTCAAGGAACTAAGAAATCCTTCAAAACTGAATTGTTTTTGAGCTCTTCCGTAGCGACTTAGATCATTGTATTTGGGTTCTGCCACAGAAACTCATTATCTATATTCTGCTCTGCCATAGCAATTCATTTTTACGACTCTTCATGTTTTCTACTGCCCAATGTATTTTCCGCTACATTTATCTATAAATGACTACACTACAAACAACCAACAAGTGTTATAAGAGATCAAATAAATTATAAAAAAAAGAAGAAAATCAACATGCATTGTTGAGGAACATGAAAGGAGATTCAAGGAAAGAAAAGGCCAAAAATCTATCATTTTCCTAACAATCATGTCGGGCAAAATAAAGCCAGTTTCCTGCTTGATGCTGATAAAACGAACTATGTTTGTATTAAGAGTATCGGAAACTCATCAGTGGCACACATTTTTTGTGCAAACAAATAGCTCACATGGCTGGGACTGAAATAATCAGCACCTCTGTGTTATTGCTGAGAGGGTTACAAAATAATTAGCATTCCCCGTATGTCCAAGTGTAAAAGGTCAGACAAGTTTTAAAAGCAACGAATACACATCTACAATTAGTTTATGAGGAACTCGATGAATTATAAATCAGCTAATGGATAAGAATTTACATTAATTTCATTAGTACAACAATCATATTTTTGCCATGTTAGATAAATCAAATTTGATTCTAATAGTTAAAGCATAAAATATGTCTTTTCAAAGGTTAAGAAGATGCAAGCTTAACCTTTGAGCACAATGAATACTGTTTTACAAATATATAAATCAGCACATGACGTACCAAGAAAACTGGTCCATTAATTGTGTCAATACATAGGGCTGCACCGGGTGGCAGTGTCAGATCAGCACATGCTGAAACAGAAAAAATATCTGGAACCTCAATTTTGATTAGCTTCTTGTCACCATTTGTTACATCTCCCGTTCTCCCTGAAAAATTCTGAGGTGTCTGCTTTTGCTCCAATTTGCTAACCTGAATGGAGAATTTATCATGATCTAAAATAATAAAGAGAGAGAAATTCAAAAGTGACAGATAACTATGAGAAGCAATTTCCAAAAGATCTCATGCTCGTTCATGTTACTGACTTATTGTCAAATGAGCATATAGCCTCTTTTTTGCCATCTCATAGATCATTTTCACAAAAATAGATAAAAAGACTTTTAAATCAGCAGGTCAAGGATCATTATGATTTTGTAAAAATGTTGAACAAGTGCATTTTTGCATACTTCTTCCCTACAAAATCCTTTAGATTCGATCGGATTTTCCTTGCAAGAATAACATAAGCTTTTTTACTACCGAGGAAGCTTAGTAGAAATTAACACCCACTTGAATAACTTTTTCATCCTGACAATTGACAAATCTGTAATTGCGAGAGATTGGAACTAATATGATTGGAAGAAAACAATGCAGATTTTCCTTACCTCAAATCACTTCCATTTCCAGATATATATTGAGAATTATGATTATAATCTCATTGGATAAGTGCGCACAACTTGAAACAATCATATATTACCTGTTGAAGGCCTTCATGATTCAAAACAAATTGAGATCTCTTCCAATCATTATGGGGAGCAATGGGTTTCCCCGCAGGCGGTCCAGTCAGATATCCAACTTTAAGGTACGGTAATGGTAACTGCCAAGTATTGGACCAGATGAGATTTTATAATTAAAATCCCTCCAACCACATGACTTACAATCAAGAGTAGTTATTACTACATTAACATTTTGCTCTTTCATTTTCCAGACCTAATGAAGAACCCGTTTAAGTATCATGAATTTTCATTTTGGCTACACACGACTACATTAGGATCTAGCTCTTCCATTTTTGGACCCAATAGACGGCCAGTTTAGTTATCATGAGTTTTCTCTTTGTTCGCACATCAATTTTAAGAAATGGTAGTTTAGGGTGGTCCTGTGGGTTGATTCCTAGTGCAAAGGGTATCACTGAGGAGCCATGTGAGATGAAAGACTCGTGGACAGTTTTGAATGAGAGAAAGAAGTTGGGAATTTTTCTTTTCAACTGTCTCTCTTCCACTCCAGTCTTTGCTTTTCTTTTTGTTAATCTGGAAGTAACTGCTTCAGCTGCAGTCACTCAAATTTTCTATATTCCTTCTTAATTCTTATTAAATGAATGCATCTTCTTCTTGCAATCCTAGCTATTCGAAGCATTAGTGAGGAATCTCATTGCTATTACCCAAACAAGCATGAAACTATGGTTGCACATCTGCCAATAGTTCAAATTGGATCGGCTATGCTATCTAGTGATTTCACAAATTAACCAAAAACAAAAAGAATTAGAACCGATATTCTGGGTATTCAAGTAGGTTATAAGGGCTGTGCAAGACAATTTGAAGGGTCCATGAAAAAGATAGAGCAGGTGAAAAAAAAAAGAGAAGAATAACTTCCAGATCCCAGAACTGACACACTGGTAAAAAACTCATAAACACTGCCGGCAAACTTGTAAGTAACACCAAAAATATTGTTAAATAAATCTTAATACTAACCATGGAACGTACAAGCCTCAAGGCACTGCTGTATACCTGTTAATACAATTCCAAAACCATAATTCAGTTAACAAATTAGGACCTAATCCTTGAACATGCATTTGGAGCACAATAGTGATGGAAAATAAAGTTATGACAGTATGAATCAAATCATCAAGATGTATGAGAAATATAAAGATTCAATCAAGTCATAAGTCAGTCTCAACCTGTTCATTTAATATCAAAAAAGAAATTACACAATGCTTACAGAGTAATTTGGCTTCAAAGCATGAGCTGCTGCAATGTAGACAGCAGACTGGCTATACAACTCATTGGGATTAATATCTTTTGCATTGGCTGACCCCCCAGTTCTTAGAGTATCCTCTGCTAATCCATACTGTAATTAGGAAATGGAAATTTTTAGCATGTCACCATAATTACATGGAGATAAAATCAAGGAGACCAGAAAGATATTTTCTAAAATTGCACTTTAAAGAAAAATCATGATATCCAAACTCATTGGAGAACATGAAACTCACCAAAACAGTTCCGAGGTTGTAAATTGCTCGATGAAAATCAAATTGCAACTGTATAGCTGCACGAAACTGCAGAGCAATATACCAGATGTTCAGTTTCTTTGCGGCTAATTCCTATCATAAATCCAAGCACTCTAATGTCTACAAATGACTTTAGTACCTTACTGATGGCAGTTTTAACAATTGTTTGCTTTTCTCGAGCAGGAACAATTGCACTAAGTTCCTAGAATGAGAATTAAACATAGTATTTAATCATATTATCCAAAAAACTTTGCATAAACAATAATGTATGGAGATATTCAAAGACAAAATAACTCTCTAGAAGACTAGTCAAAATAGAGAAGGATAGATAAAAGTCAAAATCAAAATAAAATCTATTAGTACCTGCAAAGCAAGTCCCCAATTATTAAGTGCCTGCAAGGATTTTAGACGGATTTAAAAATGATAGGATATAAATGGTGAGTTTGAGGATACAAGCTTATGAGAAATTTGAAAAGCCAACACCCATCAAACACACCTGAGGACTATTCCAGTTAAGTTGAACAGCTTTCTCATAGTTATTTGTTGCCTGCAAAATAAGATTGACATATATTTTTACTAATAGCTATACATTAGTGAGCATGATGTATACATCTTAAGAAAAGTAAGGTAATAAAAGCAAGCCCCATATCATCATATTTCACCGCTCATGACTTCGTGTTGCATTCAGAGTATTACTCATAAGTCAAACCCTACCACTTGTTTATGTACAGTCTCTAAGTTAACTGCGGCAAATAGTTGACATTTAACAAAAAAGATTCCAGAAAAGAAATGGTTCATTTTGAATTGATTTACATTTTAGGACCCCCTGCTTTCATTCATGAACAAATGAACTTTAAACTCAACCTGCTTCCAAAGTTCTTCAGCCTCCTTTGTACGACCACGCATTTTTGCCCTGTCAGAAATTGCTATAGCCCAATTGTAAAATGCCTGTCATGAAATCATAGCGTAGAGCTGTTGAGTAGAAAATACCAATCAAAGCACTCTCTTAATAAATAGTAGATATATACTTGTACAGATACAGAAGCATGCCTATAAAATGAAGACAAGTAAAAAATAACATTTATTTTTCAAAAAAAAAAAACATATTTGAGCCATTGGGTGCCATCAAATTAAGAAAACCTAAAAGACAATATTAATTTGATTGAGTATCCTTAGGAAATACGATTGCAATTGTAACTTATCTTATATAAATAGTATATAAAGAGAGTAAGAGCTACTAATTTCTACAAGCTCTTCCCATCCTTTTTCTTAATTCATATCATGGGATCACAGTAGGTTTTCTAACCCTACCTCTAATTCCTTTTTCCTCTCACAACAGAAAACCCATACCCAAACCTTTCTCACAACAATAAGATTAACTTTAACAATCTAACACCATAAACAACTTAAGCAGCCACCAGCAACTAAGTCAGAGAACGAGGCGGCTGATGAGTGTAAAATACATCATGTTTTAGGCATAGTTTGATATGTATTTAGCTATTAATTCAATCATTTGGTATGTATTTAGGTTAGAATTGTGTTAGTTTGTTAATTATTTGTGTTTTAAGTGTTTTATGGGTTAGTACAAGTCTTTGAGCTTAAATATTATATTTTTGAGGCACCTTGATGTATTTGCTAATATTTCTGGGTCAACATCGAAGAACGGAGAAGTTTTAGAGACATTCGGGCTGAAACAATGACCCACGATTGTGGCCTACATGCCACGATCATGACAGAAGGCTTAGAAGTATGCCACAATCGTGGCTTGCATAGGGCAAATGCACAACCACTTCCAAACTTCGCATTTCGAGGGTTTTTTGCACCTTTCAAACTCCCAAAAAACCATAGTTCAACCCTAAACACAAAAAAACATAAATAGAACAAAAAGAAGGAGCTTTTGCATCAGCCATTTGGAGAGAAACCCTAGAGAGAATTGTTGAGAGATTAAGAAACAGAGGAAGGAAGAGAGAAGTGGAGAAGAAGCCGACATCAACGTACTTTCCGAATTTGGAGTTTCCCAACGTCACTACCTCTTATCTCCATTTCAAATCGTTTTTTCTGTTATTTTCCATTTTTATTATTGTATAAAATTGGGAATAGCAGTTTGATGATAGGATTGTGAATGTTGAGATATTCTATACTCACCTTCGGGTTTTTTTATCTTTGATTTAATAAAATCTTATTGTTTTATGTTTATTGGATTTATTGTGATTAATTTTTGTGATTGCATAATTCGGTAATAGACTGAGAGGGTGAACCAAATGAAAAAAAATAAATTGAGCTAACGAGAATTAGGTGATTTAATAAAAACGAGAAATTAATCAAATCGGGTAATTGTGTGAAGAGAGATATCATATAAATTCCCGATAATTTATTGGATAACCTCAGATCTAATTCGGGTTTTGGATAAATTGTTAATTGAAAATTTTCAATTTTTCATAATCTAATTAGGGTTTATAATTTAATGGTTATAGTTCGAGAAAGAGTAATCGACCCTAAGATCATCTAGGACCAATAATCCAATAATTCATAATCAATTAAGTTAACGTTAAAGATAGGTAGAAACTCTCCTTTCTCTCAATTGATAGTTCCTTTAGTGATTCTTTAGTGCATGTTGCAACTGCTACTTTGTTAATATTTTCGTAATTGATTCTTAAGATTGAGTTGCATGATTGAATTAAATTCTTGCCTTAGTTTTGTTACATTTTGAATTACTACGAATTGTTTTGGTCTTAGATTTTAGGACTAGATTATCCCTCTTCGTAGGATCGACATCTTAAGTACTATACGAACGACCCGTACGCTTGTGGATTATCAAGTTATTAATTAGAGCCTACAAACATTGAAAAACCACGATCAACGACTTTGGCAAGTGTCCCACAAGCCCACACACGCCATTGGTAGCTGTTGTTTGACCAATGTGTGTCGCCCATGCGTCACCTTCCGATAAAGTTTTGTTGACCCTGCTTCCATGGATTGAGTCTCACCAACTCCAAAAACCTTTGGTGATGTGGTTTTCTGGTTTTAATTGTTGGAAACTAGGTTTGTGTATTTAACCATAGTCGATGATGTGCATTTCTACTTTTAATTGTTGGAAACTGGGTTGGTGTATTTAACCATCGTCGCTAGTTCTGCCATAGTTGTATCTCATAATGGTTTCATTGTAGTCATAGTGCCTTTTTCATTGTTGCACAGTTGTTGATATTTGAAGTTTTGTTTTTTGCATTATTGTTCACTTGATTCTAGTTAATGTCTTTCTGTAATGGTTGCATCATAAGTGATTTCAAAACTGAAAGTATTGAAGGACAACCACCCATTATGGTTCAACAAATCACAAATCAAAAATTGAACAGAACGAATTATGTTGCTTGGGATAACACGGTCATTATATACCTTAAGGGCCTAGGTAGATATAACCATCTCATAGATCTAGCTCCTAGTATCAAGTCAACAGGGTATAAGAAGTGGGAACAACATGAGAATCAAATAATGACAAGCCCTTGGAACTCCATGGAGCCAAAAATTGTTGACATGAATCAACATGTAAACTCTGCAAAGGAGTTACGGAGTATGTGAGACTTTTATTTTCCATAGCAAGAGAAGAACCACATCAAGTATTTTTCAAAAATAAAGAATTTATTTGTAGAACATTTTGCAGCTTAGCTCATACTAACAAATAAGGACCTAATTATGAATGAAAGCAAAGAATTATTCGGGCTGAGATATTTGGCTAACTGAAGACCAAAATATGAACCAATTAGGGCACAGATACTTGATGGCACTGAATTTCCATCACTTGCAGAGATATATTCACAAGTATCTTGATCCTTGAAGGGGCCAACATAAGAAAGTGGTGACAAGTCTGCTCTAGCTGTTCACAATAGTGGAAGAGGTAATGGAGGCCTAAGTAACCAAGGTGGTCGTGGTGGTTGTGGAGGAAGGGGCTGAGGAGGCCAAAGGAAATGTGACCAATGTGGCAAGGATGGGCATGTTCAAGACTATTGTTGGAATTACACTCCGAGTTACACTTGAAGCCCTCTCAATCTGCTAATATTATGGAAGATTGTAGTGGTTCTGCCTCAACAAGTAGAAACAAGTGGTTTATGAAGTAGAATATGCAGCTTTTCTTTAGTATCAAGCATCCAAGCAAGCAATCACACCTATTGCGTCATTTGCTCACCTAGGTAATCACACAGCTAATATCTTCCTCTGTTAAATGTTAAGTTGTAAATTCAAAAGTCACTGACCATATTGCAAATAACCCAAAATTTTTTGATCAAATTACCCCTGTAACAAACTCCCACCAACTTACTGTTGCTAATGGTTCCACTACTAGTATAATTGGGGTTGGCACTACATTTCCTTCCTTCAATGACATTACTAGCAATACCATATATTCTAAAATTTTCGTCCAACTTAATGTGTGTTACTAAACTAACCAAATCATTGAATTGTTCTCTCTCTTTTTTATCTCATTCTGTTGTTATCCAAGTAAGACAAAGAAGATGATTGGAGGGGGTGTGAATCTAGAGGTCTCTACAATTTTGACAATCATTCAACTGCCTGCTCAACTGTTGCTTCACCCTTCTAAATCCATAGGCATAAAAAAAAACTGATACCTTATTTGAATTATAATTTTCATCTAGGTTGTGACTCTTGTCAACTTAGGAAACATCACCGTATCCATCTAGAGTTAATAATAAAGCCAAAAGCTCTTTTGAGTTAGTTCATTCTAATGTTTGGGGTCCATCTCGTGTGACATTGAAACATGGTTACCTTTACTTTGTTGTTTTTGTTGATGATTGGTCTAGAATGACTTCGTTATATGCAATGAAAGAATGTTCAGAATTGTTTTCTATTTTCCAATTCTTTTGCTTTGAAATCAAAACTCAATTTTGTCTTATTATTATCCTCAAAAGTGATAATGCTAAAGAATATTTTTCTAAATCCATTAAGTCTTACATAAAAAATTGTAGTATGATTCACCAATCTTCTTGTTCTCACATATCAAAACAAAATGGTATTTTTGAAGGAAAAATTAAGCAAGTCATAGAAGTTGCTCGAGCCTTACTAATTGAGATGAAGGTTCTCAAGGAGTTTTGGGAGTGATGTTGTCCTCATTGCTTGTTATCTTATTAACAAAATGTCATCCACTACTCTAAAAGGTCAAATTCCTCATATCCTTATGTTTCCTAATACCCCTTTGTTTCCTCTTCAGCCTCGCATCTTTGGATATGTTTGTTTTGTCCACTAATTACATCTAGAAGTTGACAAATTATCCTCACGAGCCATCAAGTGTATCTTCCTTGGTTACTCAAGGTCACAAAAAGGTTATCGTTGTTACAATCCCTAACTTAAAAGATTCTTTGTGTGCATAGATGTGACCTTATACTTTTCTGAGAGTCAAGATGCCAAAAGCTTCCATCATTGTTTACCCTCACTTTTTGACAACTCCTTGGATAATTCGCCTAATAGTTCAAACAATTCACCTACAAACTCTAATCCTTCTTATCTTCATCAATTGTCTCGAGCAGACTCGTAGGTTTATTCCCGATGACCTCGTCGAATAGTAGATGGCCATCCAAATGAGCCCTTTCCTCCAGCACCTAATTTTCTGCCAAAGTCGAAAACAATGACCTAGACTAGCCCATTACTTTACGTAAAGGTAAGAAATCTTATACCAATCACCTGATTTCTAATTTTGTTTCTTATAATCATGTGTTACCCTCCTTTTGTTCTTTTTTATCAAACCTGGATGAGGCTATAAGAACCCTAGGTGGAAGCAAGCTATGCAAGAGAAAATAGATGTTTTATGGTCAAATGACACCTGGATGCTTGTTACTCCTCTTGATGCTTCAATTGTTGGTTGTAGATCGATATATACAATTACAAAACTTGTTGATAGATCTATCGAACGGCTCAAGGTTCATCTTGTTGCTAAAGGATACACACAATTCTATGATATTGATTATTTTAAAACTTTTTCTCCTGTGGCAAAAATGGCGTCAGCCCATATTTTTACTCCTTAGCCGCAACTTATTCTTGGCCTCTCTACCAACTTGACTTCAAAAATGCATTCCTCCATGGTGATCTAGAAGAAACAATCTATATGGAGCAACATCCAGGGTTTGTTGCTCAAGGAGAGTTTGGGAAAGTGTGCCCATTGAAGAAATGTTATATGGTTTAAAACAATATCCTAAAGCATGGTCCGGACGGTTTGGTTCAGTTGTGAAGAAATTTGGTCTCAAGTAATGTGGAGTAGACCATTTGGTGTTCTATCAACACAAGATCTGTTAAAATTCTATTGATTATATATGTTGATGATATTGTTATTACTAGTGATGATCAAAATGAAACTCATAAATTGAAGGAATTCCTGTGACAACAATTTTTAAGAAAAGATCTTGGTCTATTGAAGTTTTTTTTTTTTGGGGGATCAAAGTTGCAAGATCTAAAGATGGTATTTGTCTCTCGCAACACAAGTATGTTCTTGATCTATACTAGAAGAAGCTAACTTGTTGGGATGTAAAATGGTAGATTCTCCAATGAATCCCAAGGTCAAACTTGATGCATACCAGGGAGAACTCTTGAAAGATCCAGGAAATTACAGGAGTTTGATTGGGAAATTAAACTATCTTAAAATCACTAAGCCCAACATTTCATTCAGTACAAGTGTGTTGAGTCAATTTATGCCATCCCCTTGGACCAGCCATTGGAATGTGGCTATTCAAATCATGAAATACCTCAAGCGCAATCTTGACAAAGGACTCATATATAAGAACCATAGGCATTGTTCAATTCAGGCCTATAGTGATGTGAATTGGGCTGGTTCTAAGACTGATCGATGCTCTACTATAGGGTATTGCGTTTTTGTTGGTGGCAATCTAATTTCATGGAAAAGCAAAAAGCAAGCAGTGGTTTCTTGTTCAAGTGTAGAATTAGAATATAGATCCACGGCATATACAACTCAAGAACTTGTCTAGGTAAAACATATGCTGTAAGAACTTAAATTTCAACTAACACAACCTATGGAGCTATTGTGTGATAATCAAGCAGCCATTTACATTACTTCAAATCCAGTTTTCAAGAAAAGACAAAGCATATTGAGGTAGACTATCACTTTGTTAGAGAGAAGGTGCAACAAAGTGTGATAAAAACCACTCATGTGAAGTTTGAGGACAAGTTAGTTGATCTATTTACCAAGTCTTTGTTTGGAAGTCGTGTAGCACAACTGTATAATAAGCTTGGAGCTCATGATATATGCTCCAACTTGAGGGGGAGTGTCAGAGATTATGATTTGATTATCTTCAAGGATTATGATTGTGATTTGATTGAATATCTTTAGAGATTATAATTGTAACTTACCCTATATGAATAAGATAATCTAGTATATAAAGAGAGTGAGAGCTACTGATTTTTGCAAGCTCTTCCCATCCCTTTTCTTAATTCACGTAAGACATGAAAAGATCAAAAAAAAAGAAAAAGAAAACAAGCATCAAATGCAATTTATAATTTCCAGAATATGAAAGATTCTACAAATAATAAGGTTATACACGCAAGCATCACAACCACTCAAAAACAGATGTAAGCTTCCCTAGTATTAAAATTTCTTGATTTACTCGTGTAAAGATAGCAATTAACCTGCTTACTATGATCCTTGTCGGATAAATATCTATTCAATAAAGATCATTATAATATAGAAAGCATACATACATCATGAAGTGTAGGGCATAGACGGGTAGCCTCATCATATTTTTTACAAGCCTCTTCAAGCAAAGCATCTTTAGATGGTGAAATAGAATCTGCACTCACATTGTCTGCACTTTCCTGCAGTCCACGTAAAAGCATAATAAGAACAGAGAACTTCCACCTACATGAAATGCAAAAAAAATTGCAATGGCTGAAAGTGGAGTTAGAGATGCAGGTTCTATTATTCTATTAAGCAAATTACAAATGTAGATTATGCATAAAAATAATTTGTTATTTTTGTAAGAGTAAAGGAAAATTTTCAGACCTGAAGCACCAATGCCCAATTGTATAACGCATCATAATCGTCTGGGTTTCTCTCTATTGCACTAGCATATCTACAAAATACAACAGAATGATCACTATGATTTTTCTAAATCTTGAGTTAAACATGAGAAGGTAGAAATGACCTTGTAGCAGCAAAAGTAAGAACGCGTTGACGAGATCGAGCCTCTTCGTCAACACCGGTAACGCTATTGATCAGTTGCATGGCAGCATTACTCTCTACTTGGTGTTGCTGCGTGCTTTCTGGACTGAAAAATTAGTTTGAAAAGAGCACAAAGTTGAAATTCAACCAAAGATCTATCAACACAGAGGTAGCCGAAATCTAACAAATCGTCGTCAACGCTAAACACCTGTGAGATTTCTTTTAAGCTAAATTCAATAAAAGTGCCTTAAAAGAAAAGAAAATAAAATAAAACCTGTAATGGGTAGCGGTACCATCGGCTTCGTCGCTTTTCAATTCGCTAAGCAATTCTCTCATTGTGAAAGTCTTGTTGCCTTTTTCCTTGCTCATATCAGCTCCGTTTGATGTCGTTCCATTACGCTCCTCCTCCTTGAGATCTCCATCTCCATTACCCGTAATCGTTGCCGTCGTCGGCTCTGAATTTGAATCTTGTGAAGCTGTTGGCAGAGTTTGTTTTGGCTCCACTCCGTTTTGTAAATCGTCTTCTCCGGGGGTTGTAGCCATTGTTGTTGTCGTAGTTGGTACCTTCTGAAATCAGAAAAGCTATGCCAAGATCTAATTAGCAGACAGAATGAGAGAGGGGGAAAGTAAGTGAAGAAGAATGGTAAAGAAACGGGTTGCGGGTTCTAGCCCGTCTTCCTAGTTTTTTGGGCCTAACGATGACTAATATTCACTGTCCAACTTGACCCACTTTCCGGTTTTAAACACATGGATTTTATTTATCGTTTTTGTGTTTTCCTCGATGTTGTTACTAGTTACTTTCTAAAGTCACTCCAATTCGGTTAGATGTCACTTTGCATCTTTCTTAATTCTCACTCGGCAAACAGTACACATTTGAAGGAATGTTGACTTTTAGGCGTATCAACGTTAAGTATTCTTTTATAGTTTGTATTAAACTTTTGATGTGTATGAGATATATAAGTAAAGTTTGTTCAAACATTGTTGGATTTATTGATGAAATAAGATTGCGATTTGCTTATGACCTTTCAAGTAATACATTGCATTTTCAAGTCATTTATGAGGGTAAAAATTGGTGTCTTAACTTCAAGAAAAAATTGGATTGATTTAAGCTGAATTGGATAAAGTTGTCTTCATGAAAATTGTAGCTTATCTTTCTATCTTTCCAACGATATATAACATGAAATTTTTAGATATCGGAGTTAAAAGTTATGATCATTTTAAATTAGTGATGTGGTATAGGATGTTTATGCGGGACAGTTTCGGTTGCGATCGCACTAGGCACTCTCGCGATCGCACTAGACTCTCTTGTGATCGCACTAGGCCCTCTCGCGACCACATCGTCATTCCTCGCGATCGCACCCTCGTCCTCGTGATTGCACCCGAAGGGTTTTCTAACTCTCAACATGTTTGCAATGACGAGAGAGGACACAGAAACTACTTCAGAAATTGTGACTGGTATGATTAAATTGCTTAATGATGATGTCATTTGTTTTGATTGATTCGAGTTTTACCAATTCCTTTGTTTCATCAGGTAGAATTGTGTATGGTAGAAATTTGAGTCCATTGGATATTCCTTTAATGGTTAGTATTCCAATCGGCCAATATATTATTATTAATTAAGTTTATAGAAATTGTGAGATATGTATTGGCAGAGAAAAATTAGTGGTGAATTTAATGTCATTGAAAATGGGAAGACTAGATATAATTTTAGGTATGGACATATTAGAAAGGTATAAAGCTCATTTAGATTGCAAACGGAAGATAATAGAGTTTGAGTTAGATGACAGTAGAAAGGTGGCGTTTATAGGAGACAAAAAAGTAAACCCATTGAGGATTGTTTATAGCAAAGAAAATGATGAGGAAAGGGAGTTAAGTATTTTTGGCCTATGTGGTAGACACGAAGACAGATGAAGGGAGGTTAGAAGAAATTCCTATGGTCATAAAATTCTCATATGTCTTTCTCGAGGAATTACCAGGACTACCACCATTTAGAAAAATTGAGTTTCCCATTGAACTTCTTCTGGGTATTGCACTGATATCAATTCTGCCTTATAGAATGACTCCGAAAAAATTGCAAGAACTTAAAAAGCAATTGGAATAGTTATTGAAGAAACAGTACATTAGGCCGAGCTCTTTACCTTGAAGAGCTCCGGTTCATTTTGTGAAGAAGAAAGATGGATCGTTGAGAATGTATGTGGATTATCGAAAGCTCAATCATGTCACTATCAAGAATAGATATCCACTTCCACACATAGATGATTTGTTTGACCAATTGCAAGGGGCAAAAGTCTTCTCCAAGATAGACTTGAGATCGGATTATCACCAATTGATAATAAAAGAATCTGATTTGTCAAAGACAACTTTTAAAATATTGTATGGGCATTTTTGGGCTTTTAATTATGTCCTTCAGATTGACGAATGCCTTTACAACTTTCATAGACTTAAGGGGTGCTTGGTTAAGGAGTATGAAAATAAATCAATGGAAATGGAATGAATGGTAATGGTTGGTTGGTTATTATGATTGATTGAATAATTTTTTCATACCCAAGTTTTAGGTAATGGTCCATACCCTCCATATATGGATTTGATTCCTACCAACACTAATTTTTAATTTTAATTAAATATAATTGCAATGAAATTAATTAAAATATATTTCATTAAAATATAAAATATAATTAATTAATAACTTTAATTAATTAAAATAAAAGCTAATTAATTAATTAATTAAAATAATTACAAAATATAATTAATTAATTAATTAAAATAATTAATCAACATAAAACTAATTAATTAATTAATTAAGGTAAACTAAAATCTAATTAGTTAATTAAAATATAATTAATTACATGATTAATTAAAATTTAATTAACTAATTAAAATGAAATTAAAATATAATTAATTAATTAAAATTTAATTAATTAAAATTAATTAATTAATTAAAACGTAATTAATTAATTAAAGCATAATTAATTAGTTAATTACAATAAATTAAATTAATTAATATATTATAATTAATTCAATAAATTAAATTAATTAAGATAAAATCCAATTAATTAATTAAAATAATTAATCAATATAAAATATAATTAATTAATTCAAATAATTAATTAACTAAAGTCTAATTAAAATCTAATTATTTAATTAAAATATAATTAATTACATGATTAATTAAAATCTAATTAAAATATAATTAATTAATTAAAATATAATTAATATGTAATTAATTAAAATATAATTAAAATGTAATTAATTAATTAGCTAATTACAATGTAATTAATTAAAATATTATTCATTAATTACTTAAAATATAACATCATTTGTATTATCGATGAATGTAAAATATATTAAACTATATACTTGATTTTAAATATTTTTCATTATAATTAAGGTGTACAAATTAAAATAATTATTTAAAATATATTTAAAATTTGTTATAAAACAAAAATTTAACAAATTTTTATTTGTTAACATTTTTAACAAACCAACCACCATCAATGGTAATGGTAATCATTCCTTCATCTTAACCAACCACCATAATTATAATGATTATATCAATTCTCATTCCTCACTATATTCATTCTCATTCCTATTCCCATTGTCCTCTATCAACCAAGTGCCTTTAATGAATAGAGTCTTTAAGTCTTTCTTAAACCAATTTATCATTGTCTTTATTGATGATATTTTGGTTACTCAAAGAGTGACAAGGAGCATAAAGAGCATTTGAGGATTTCCTTGGAGACATTGAGAAAAAACGAGTTGTATGTCAAATTCGATAAATGTGAATTCTAGCTAAGAAAAGTGATATTTCTTGGGCATGTTATTTCGAAGCAAGGAATATATGTGGATCCAAAGAAAATAGAATTTGTGGTGAAATGGGAAACATCTAAGAATATAGCAGAATGAGGAGTTTCTTAGGTTTAGCTAGGTATTATAGGAGGTTTGTGGAGGATTTTTCCATAATAGCAACTCCATTTACCAAATTGACAAGGAAGAATCAGAAGTTTGTGTTGATCGAGAAGTACTAGAACAGTTTTAAGGAATTGAAGAATAGGCTTATAACAACATCAATTTTGACTTTGCCTTCAGTTAATGATGGATATATAGTATATAATAATGCCTCAAAGAAGGGATTGGGTTGTGTATTGATGCAATGAGATAAAGTGATTGCTTGTGCTTCTAGGCAATTGAAACCCTATGAGATGAATTATCCTATTCATGACTTGGAGTTAGCGGCCATAATTTTTGCATTAAAGATATGGAGACATTACTTGTATGGAGTCATTACGAAGGTATTTATAGACCACAAGAGTCTTAAGTATATGATGAGCCAAAAAGAGTTAAATTTGAGACAAAGAAGGTGGTTAGAATTATTGAAAGATTATAATTTGATGATAGATTATCACCTTGGGAAAGCTAATATAGTAACGGATGCATTGAGTAGAAAATCTACTATGGCACATGTGAAGACGGTGTATCTTTCTTTGTTGAAGGAATTAGTCAGACTTAAGGTAACATTGAAGCAAGTTGAATCTAGGTGTATATTGGCTAACTTTAGGGTAAGGCCAGTATTGAATGAGAAGATTAAGGAATTACAAGAACAAGATAAGTACTTCAGGAGGCTCAGAGAAGAGATTAAAAATGGTAAACCTTCTGAAATAGAGGTAAGGGAAGATATATTGATGGTGGTAGGTAACAAACTATATATTCCTGATATGCAAGAATTGAAAGACGAGATTCTTGATAAGGCACATAATGTTCCTTATGCAATGCACCCGGGGGAGTAGGAGAATATATAGAGATTTGAAAGAACACTTTTGGTGGAAAGAAATGAAGAAAGAAGTTGCAGAATATGTTAAAAGATGCTTAGAGTGTCAGTAAGTTAAGGTTGAAAACTAGGCCCCTTCAGGAAAGTTTAAATCTTTGTCTATTTCAAAATGTAAATGGGAGAAGATTACAATAGATTTCTTGATGGGATTGCCGAAGACTAACAAGAAGCATAATGCAATATGGGTGATTATTGATAAGCTAACTAAGTCTACGCATTTTTTGTCAATTAAACAGACAAATTCTTTGAATGCTTTAGCCAAGAAGTATATAGATGAAATAATCAGACTACATGGGATACCAAGCTTTATAGTTTCGGATAGAAATCCTAGGTTCACCTCCAAATTCTGAGAAAGCTTACATAAGTTTTTGAGAACTAAGTTGCATTTTAGTACAGCTTTCCATTCACAGACTGATGGTATATCGGAGAGAAAAATACAGAAATTGGAGGCAATGTTAGGAGCATGTGCTATGGATTTCAAAGGCTCATGAGATGACCATTTGCCTTTGACTGAATTTGCTTACAATAATTCCTATCACCTAGGAATTCAAATGGCACCTTATGAAGTTTTGTACTGTTGAAAGTACAGAACTCCTATTTGTTAGGATGAGGAAGGTGAAAGGAGACTTTTGGGAGTTGAGTTAGTACAAGTTATAGTTGATAAGATTAAATTAGTGAAATAGAGACTCAAAGCAGCTCAAGATAGAATGAAAAGTTATACAGATGAACATAGAAAAGAGATGGAATTTAAAGTTGGAGACAAAGTGTTTCTTAAAGCTTCTCCATGGATGGGAGTCTTGAGATTTGGTAAGAAGGGCAAGCTTATTCTAGGATACATAGGCCCTTATGAGATCATTGAGAAGATTGTGCCTTTAGCCTATAAGTTAGTTTTGCCACAGGAGTTGTCTAAGATTCACAATATCTTCCATGTATCAAAAAAGTATTTATCCGATCCTTCGCACATAGTCCAACCTTCAGAGGTTCAGTTAAGGGAGGATTTGACTTATGAAGAACAACTAGTGGAGATTCTAGATTCGAAGGAAAAAGTCTTGAGAAACAGTTTTCCTTCGAGAAACAGGACAGTGAAGCTGGTTAAAGTCTTATGGAAGAACCATTCTACGGAAGAGGCCACATGGGAGCCTTTGGAAGGAATGAGGGAGAAGTACCCACACCTTTTCAATGCCTTAGGTAAGAATTTCGAGGACGAAATTCTTTAAGGAGGGGAGAATTGTTGGACCCCAAATTACTATTATTATTATTGATTTAATTGTTTCATTATTTTTAGAATTGAGCCCATTATTTTAGGGAGTCTAAGTAGAAATTTAAATTTAAAATAGAGTGTTAGAATGAAATTATTGTATGGTTAAGGTATTAGATTTAAATGGACTTAAGGAGCTAAAGGACATAAGGGCAAAATTGAGAGAACTAAACAAGTGAGGGGTAATTTTGGAAAGACACCAAAAAAATGTGATCTTGAAATAAATGAAGAAGAGAAGAACATTGTGGAAGAGAGAAAAAAGAAAAGAAGAAGAAATCGTGGGAGAAGCTAGGAAATAGAGAAAATCATGGAGAAAGAAGAAGAAAGAAGAAGATTTAGGCTAAGTTTAAGGTAAGTTCATCTTTCTTTCTTAATTAGGTAGGGAAAGAAGTAGAGAATGAGTTTGTGTGGGAGGAAGATGAGACTAATTTTTTATTTTCGTGGATTTTGAATTAGGGTTTTGGTTTTACTAGCTTAGATAAACTATGGGTAGGTTAAATTTAATTCCATTTTGTTAGTTATTTTGTTTATGTGATTATTGAAGTTTATGGATTTTTGTTGGAATATTGTTCGAATAGAAATTGGTTTATTTGAAGATAATCAAGAAAACCCTACCCAAGATCAAAGGGAAGGGTAAATTTGAGCTCGGAAAATTTCAGGCAAACAGGTGGGTAATATATTTATAGTTGTTGTGTGATGGGCAAATGCTTTACTTATGTATTTATACTTAAATTCCAAACTTCCCTTCTTCATACAACTTGTAGCCCTTTATCTCTAGTTCACAACGAATCCAAAATCACATCATTTGCACTTCTATAGCAAAAGATATGCCCAAAATACCAAAATTCATCTTTGCTAGAAACAGGGGGCTCGCCGCAGAGAACGACCCGTGCTCACCGCGGCATGCACCATTTTGTTCGCACATCACGGCGTGCTCTTCTTGCACGTCGCGGCGTGCTCTTCTTGCATGTCGAGACGTGCATAGCTACCTCGCACGTCGCGGCGTGCACAACTTTCCCTCGCACGTCGCGGCGTGTTCATACGCATGTTGCGACGTGCACAGCTTTCCCTCGCACGTCGCAGTGTGTTCATACTCACGTCGCGACGTGCACAGTTTTCCCTCGCACGTCGCGGCGTGTTCATACTCATGTCGCGACGTGCGGGTCTAGAGAATGTCTCTGAACCTGATTTTTTCAGCATTTTCCAACTTCAATCATTCCCTTAATCACATAGAACACATCTAAACCTTGATTCAAGTCTTAAACTACATTTCTAACCCATTAACACCTTAAAAACAGTCACAAACTCATCAACCCAAGAAATCTATCCATTTTTGCCTTTAAACCCTAAACCAATGATTCTAACACATGCAAAACAATTATAGGTTTAATCCAACCGAAGCAAGATTAATAGAAGATAAACTTACCAGGTAACGTCTCAAATCTGTCGAAAATCACAAGGATCACAAAACTCTCTTTTTCTTCTCCTTCTTCCTCACCCTACGACACTCTTCTTCTTCTTTTCTCTTCTTTCTTTCTTTTCTTTCCTTTCTCTTCTAATTCTTTCTTTTAATTCTAAATGGAGACAAAGACCAAGTTACCCCTCCTTGTAAAGCCTTAACCCATTCCAACCTAAGTAATCATCCCAAAATGCCCTCATATTATTTTTACCCTATCATTCCCATATAAACCACAAAACTCAACTTAATCTCAATTATCCACTAATACTCCCAATTTAATCAAACTAAGGCATAAACACACAATTATCACAATTCATGCTTAATAACATAAATAAAAAATTTCGAGGCCCAACACTTACCCTATTTAAACCACTTTTCTTCTTCATTCTCACATCTTTCTCTCTTTAAGTTAGCAAACCCTTTCTCTATTCTCTTATTTTCTCTCAAATTTCACACAAATTTCACAAAGATTTGACACTTTTCATTTACTTTTCTTCCATTTAAAGATTCCATACCTTCAAATCTAGTGTTTCTTAACTAGAAATCATCTTTTTATTTTTTTGTGCATTTTTGTAGCCTTTTCACTAGGATGGCACCAAGAGTTAATGATTGCAAGTTTGAACCAAAAGGGAAAAAAGGCATTCAAAAGTGGTGCACAACAATTGACAACTAATTTTTGCACTCCTTTCTCAATATTCTCTCAAGAATGCATTCGAAAGTGTTGCACAAAATTTGGCAGCTAAATTTGGTTTCTCAAAATAATAAATTATTGAAAATAATATTGATTTCTATGCTACCACGTATTGCACTAAATTGACTAGGTTGAATGCATAGGAACCATATAATGTGCCAAATAATCTTATACAAGTTTGGAACATTTGTTTCTCCATTAATGTATGTGCCATACTATGTTTGCAAAAAGTTAAAGTAACAAACGATCCAAAAAGGATTTATTTTTACTTTAGTGCATGGATCATAAAATTAATATTTGTATAACAATTCATATTTTCATACAATAGTTATTTCACTTTTTAAAAAATAACTATTTAGGTATGGTTTATCTAATTACTACTTTGACTTAATTACATGATGTTGATTTGGATGGACTAACCCTTATTTTACATAAAAGATTAAATCATACTTGCTTTAGAAGGGCTGAGATCTTGGAGTCCCATGGAATGGAACTCTGCAATCCCAGCTCCAAATCAAAAAGTAAGAATAGGATAGGTTAGGTGAGCTTTAGTTCTACACCACCACAACAACACCAATAAGAGTCCTTTAGTGGAGAGTCAAAAGATTAAGAAGAAGGCTGGAAGATGGAGCTCAATAAACTGGAAGAGAGTAACAAGCGTCTTGAGGGTCATATGGTTGTTATAGAGAGATAATTTAAAGAGGTAGTATGACATCAGTGCTACTAAACTAAGAATTTATTCAAGTTCCTTTCAGTGCAAGGTGTTTATGTGCCTTTTCCAATGCTGTAATCTCTACATTCTCCATTAGTACTCTTGGTTTTCCTTTCGATTTCTGTTCATTTTCATTGTTTTACTGGTTTGTGTTTACTTATATATATGTCTTGTTTTCCACATTAAGGACAATGTGTTGTGATAGATAGATATTTGACTATATTTTTACATCTATCTTTGATGTATTTTGCTCAATATTTTATATTTTTATCGTATATTTGGTACTTAATTTGTTCTAAGTATGTTTACATAGTATAATTACCTTCATGGATTGAAGGAAAAGAATTTGGATAAAAACTCAGCATAAAAAAAAGAATCAATGCAAAGAAGGGATGCACGACGGTGCATCTACCTATGCACTTTCCTGAGGTCATACACTTTTACAATTTTTAGATAATTAGGTGATGTACAGTATGATGCATGGACGTGCACATGACTATGCATCGAGCAAAACCTTATAATTTAACATAAAAGGATATTAACAGAGGCTGAATAGGGGGCAGATGTGGGGAGGCAATTCCAGACATTGAACTCATTCTCTAGGTGCAATTTTGGTCCATAGAATGGGAAAACACAAAGAAATCATCAAAAGATCCATCAAAATACAAGATCAAGCTTCTAAATCCTAAGAACATTCGACAGAAGACAATCAGGGAGATTTAGAATTATGAACCCATTGATTTCAATTCTTATTTATGTTTATAAATGTTTGATTTTGTATTCGATCATGTGTAACTAAATGGCTAGTTAATATTTAGGTTAGATGATCCTTACATTAATACCTTGATATGATTTGATTCCTTTATTAACGCAATTGGCTTGATTGATTATTTCGATCCAATTACTTGTTTTATTTATGTTCTAGTAATTCAGAATATTAGACCATAATTTGATTTCACACTTAGCGATTAAGAAATCCTAGGTTGAATAGATTCACGGTAATTGGAAGTAGTTGATTGTATCCCTGGAGATAGGATGACATCATTCTTCCAAATTAGGGTCAAACTTAATAGAGGGATCCATAAAATGATTACATAATCTTATAAAATTTAAACTGAGTATTTAAATTAAAAACTTTAAGATTAGTTGTTAGTAGACTCAAGGTTAACTACTAGCATACCATAGGAGTCTCCACTATCCAATAAATCTATAAAATAATTGCGTAATAAAAAAAGTCTCCACTATCTAATAAATCTATAAAATAATTACATAATAAAAAATCAATCTGTTAAGGGTTTAGGGGGATTTGAAACCTAGATACTAATTCTCGTTATCGATAATTACTTAGTACTTCCTTAATTCTCTGCTCAATTTTGTTACCTATTTTATTTTACTTGCCTTAGTTTTAGTTTCTTTTCATTAAAAATCGAAAATCAATCTTTAACCTAGATAATAGGGGAAGGGTAATTACTAGTATTCATTGTCTTCATAAGATCGACTTGTACTTGTTGGTTCTAGCTACAACTATACCATGTACTTATGGTTATTACACTATTGACTTACTCATAAAATAGGTTAATCAAGTTTTTGGCGCTATTGTTGGGACAATGATATTAGGAAAGTCTAGTCATTTTCACTTTCATTTTATTTTTATCTTTGTTTTTAAAATTTTCTTTTATTTTAATTTTGCTTTTGTATTTATTTTATTTTATTGTATCTCACATTATTTTTTGGCTTTTTTATTCAATTTTTTTAATTTTTCTACACTGATAGTATGTGGTGGTTTATTTTAGGAATTGAGATTTATCATCTTGACCATAATGTACAATGGAAGGATGGAGCAGACAATACTTTTGTAGAAGACGAGATATATTTTCACATTCTATATCAATACCATATAAAGGAGAGAGGTGTTATATGTTTTCGATCGCTTAACTGATACCTAGGCCATCTCGTGACATTGCTGAGAGTTATCATAACAATCATGAATGTTAAACACATCATGTACAATCAACCTAAAGGTGCACCATACAAAAATAGTTACAATTCATAGTGGAGCAACTCTTGCGCCTTTGGATGGAACAATTACACTATAACTAGATACTTATAGCTCCAAGTATCTCCAATTAACAAGCCAACTTTAGAAGGTACGATGGCCGAATTTGTTCAAGAATCAATTATGAGGCATCAGGAAATAGTTGCTTATATACAAAATTTGGTGAATCGAATGGGCCAACTGGAGGTGATATTTTCTAACAAGATCTAAGGGAATGTGCCTAGTTCTACTAAAATAAACCCTAAAGAATATGAAATGAAAATCACCCTCAGGAGTGGAAACTAGCTTCTAGAATAAGATGAAGAAGAGGGAGCAAGTCTCAAAGATAAATTAATGGAATAAATTGTCAAACTTAAATCTAGCCAACGCAAATTCAAAGAAAGGGTTTCTTCACCTTAATATCTTTAGCATAATGCATAATGTTATTTGAGTCTAGTAATGCAATAAAGTGAAGATAAGGCAAGGATTGGCTTTATAAGTGGAGTGATATTGTAAGAAAAGTTTAGACAAAGAAGAAGTCTCCATCCAAAAGAGAAAGTAAAAGAGTGGCAAAAGATAACTGAAGAAGAGGAGCCAGAAACCTTTGTTCAGGAAGAAGAAAAAAAAGTGGAAAAAGATGGTTGATGAAGAACTAGTGGAGGAACTAAGTAAGGAAACTACCAATGAGGCCGACGACCTAGTTAAGCAGTTCTTTTGTTGTTTGTTATTCTTTCTCTTATGGATTGATTATGATACCCAATGTTTAGTGTTTGGGTGTTGTGTAAGAATGATTGAATGCTTTATTTAATTATTTTTATGTAAGGACCCATTACTATAATCGAATACAATACATAATCATTGTTTTTTTAATTCATTTATAGCGACTAATGATTCATACTCATTAGGAATAACATAACCTAGGTCAAATAATCTGATCTTGTGTGATTATTTCTTAGATTGGTCTATTTTTTCTTATTCATAAGGTGACTGTTCGATTAAATCAAAAGAGTGTCTCCTAAGCTATCTGATAGTTATGGTTAATTAACAAGCTCTTCTTAATTAACTATGACCTAAGGAAAAACCAAGATTAATAGAACTTGTTGTTATTCTACAACCAGTAGTTCAAAGAGAGATGTGAAGAAAAAAATTTAATGAAATATGTTTAATAAGGTGTAGACTGAGATTGAAACAAAGAATCGGACTCCTAACGAATTTAACACTTTAGAGTTTATTCTATGTTTCTCGATAGTTATAGTTAATCAATGAGAGCTCTTCTTGATTAACTATGATCTAAGGAAAAATTGGAATTAACAGAGCTTATTATTAGTTCACGATCAATAGTCTTAAGAGAGGTGTAAAGAAGATAATTTAACGATATTTGTTAAATTATACTTAAGCCGAGATTAAACCAAAAAACCATATTTCAACTAATTCATCAACTTTATCACTTTGGTGCTATTTAATTTGATTTGTTTTTATAGATTCAATTTAACTTTGTTTTTTGATTTTTTTCAAATGAAAAACCCCCTGTTTTGCTTATACAAATAATTTAGGAAAGTAATTGGGATTAATTTCAGTGGGATCGACCTAGAATTATCGCTACCTATAATTTTAGTCTAGTTATTTAGGTAGTGTTACAACACACAACTGTTAAGTCAAAATGACTTTACACATATATGATTTTGATGAATAACAAAGAAGTAGTAAAAAAAGAAGCAAAATAGAAAACAGACAGACGAAGAATAAAACATAGACGCAGACGAATTTAAAAGACAGACGAAGAAATACAGACACAGATGTAAAGCAGATGCAGACACAAAGTGAAAAATAGACGCAGACGCAGACGCAGACGCAGACGCAGACGCAGACGCAGAGTGAAAAACAGACGCAGACGCAGATGTAGACGCAAAGTGAAAAACAGACGCAGACGCAAAAACACAGACGGAGAAAAGTAGACGCGAAATTCAAAAAGAAAACGCAAGAGTCAGTTCGAGTTAGTTACAGAACTCAACTGATTAACCGTTTCTTTCAAGATTCAAGAAACAAGATTCAAGAAGCAAGAATCAAGAAGCAGCTGCAGACGGAGGCTATAAATATGAGTCGAAGTCGAAGATTGCAAAGTTAACAAGTGCGAAAGCAAAAAGGAGCAAAAGCTGAAATAATTGATTTACGTACGCAAACACTGTGCAAATTAACGAAGAGCTAATTTTACTGTAACAAGTTCGAAATAGTTTTGTAAGAAAGTAGTGCAGATAGCCTGCAAAGGCTAAGAGTGAAAGAATACTAAGTGTAGAGACCTGAAGAGGCTCGGAAAGAATACTTGTAAAAGTTGAAGAGATAGTGAAATCTCATAAAGAACTCTGAGGACTGGACGCAGCCCACAGTTTGGGGTGAACCAGGATAAAATCACCGTGTCAACTCCTCCCTACTCTATTACTTTTAAAGTTTAACGTTTTTGTTATTACTTCAATTTTGAATCAAGTTTTCAAAGTTTTGATTAATTCGAACTTACTGAAGTTTCGGTAAAAAGATTTTTTTTAAAACAAAACAGTTTTGAAAAAATTTTCAAAAAGGGGAATACACAATTCAACCCCCCTTCTCGTGTATTCGTCATCGTTTTATAAGCATTGTACTAAAGTGTGATTTACTTCAATTGGTATCAGAGCAAGGTATCCAAGAATCACTGTAGCAAAGTGTGGATTAAAGATAATGGCAGAATCACATGTATACATTGCAGAAGGTGCCTCAGTCACTAAACCTCCAGCATTCAACGGTGAAGATTATCACTACTGGAAAGATAGAATGCGGTTGTTCATAGAGTCTACTCATGTCGACCGTTGGGATGTAATAGAGAATGGACCATATACACCAGTAGACGAAGATGGAAATCTTATTCCACGAACCAGATGGACGGCTGACCAAAAGGCGAGAATTCAGCTCAACTCTAAAGCAAAGTTTTTCTTGACGTGCGCTCTAAGCAGGAGTGAATATGACAAAGTTCACGGATGCGACACTGCGAAGGAGATGTGGGACACACTATCCATCGCTCATGAAAGCACAAGCCAAGTCAAAGAATCCAAGATGAGCATTCTTGTGCACCAGTACGAGCTTTTCAAGATGAAGGATGAAGAATCTATTGATCAAATGTTTGGAAGATTTCAAACAATTGTCAACGGACTGAAAGCCCTTGGAAGAATGTACAACAATCAAGATCACGTACGAAAGATCTTAAGAAGTCTTCCGAATAGGTGGAGACCAAAGGTGACGACGGTGCAGGAAGCGAAGGATTTGAGCGTGCTGAAGCTTGACGAGCTGCTTCGATCACTAAAGATTTATGAAGTAGAGCTTGATGCTGAAGACAAGCCCAAACGAGAAAAGTCAATAGCACTGAAGGCCAGACAGAAGAACCACAAGACTCAAAGAAGGAGAAAGTCATCAAAATCATTGAAGAGAGAAGAATCGAAGAATGATAACTCAAGCGAATCAGAACAAGAGTTGAGTGATGAAGATGACGAACTATCATTCATTTCCCGCAAGCTAAAACGGATGTGGAAGAAGAAGTCCAAAGGAAGTCAATTCTTCAAGAAGAATAGCAAAGATGATGGCAAAGTAGAAAAGACATCTATCATATGCTACGAGTGTAATCAACCTGGACATTACAAGTCCGAATGTCGTACTCTGAAGAAGAAACCAAAGAAGAGTAGAGAAGGCAAGAAAAGCATGATGGCAACATGGGAAGATCTAGACTCATCAGAGTCAGACACAAATTCCGAGTCGTCTGAACATGCTAATATCTGCCTAGTAGCCAAGGAAGAAAGTGACTAGGAGGTAACTTCTGAATACGATAACTTGCATGAAGCTTACTCAGAATTATTAGAGGATTCTCATGTTATTCTGAAACAGTACAAATTATTAAAGAAGAAGTATGTAGAGAATCTTAAGCATACAGAAGAAATAGAGAGAGAAAATATTTGTTTAAAGAAACAACTAGATGAGAAAAAGAAAGTCGTAGATAAATTCGATGAGGTAAATCAGTTGAAGCTTTTAATTAAAAGTCTTTCATCTGATTTAGCTTCATTCACTGAGAGTACAAAAAGAATGAATGAGATGCTAGGAAAATGTAGACACCCTAGTGATAAAACTGGGTTAGGGTTTACGAGTAATAAGTCTCATAATCATATAAAACCACTTTCTCAAAATAAAAGGTATCATCAAACACGTTTTCATCAACATTCTGGTAATAAGCATCAAAAGACTCATTATGTGCATTTTACTAACCAAAATGGACCCAAGAAAATATGGGTACCAAAGAGTAAAATAGTTTCTCCTGCAGATATCCTTCCTTGGAAAATGCGACAAGCATCGTTGGTATTTAGACAGTGGTTGCTCGCGACACATGATAGGAAAAAGGTCTATGTTCCTAGATCTTCAGTATAAGAAGGGAGGATTGGTAACTTTCGGAGACAACCAGCAGGGCAAGATAATTGGAATTGATAAGATAGGTAAAGATTCCTTTGCATGCATAGATAATGTACTGCTTGTTGATGGTCTGAAGCACAATTTGATTAGTGTAAGTCAATTGTGTGACTCTGGTTTCATAGTCACGTTCAGCCAAAGTCTTTGTGAAGTCAGAAACAAAGATGGATCTATATTCTTTTCTGCCAAAAGAAGAAATAATCTTTATAAAATTGATTTAGAAGATTTTCAAGATCAAAATGTTTCATGTTTTCTATCTTCTGAAGAAGAAAGACTAATATGGCATAAAAAGCTAGGTCATGTCTCTTTTAAACACATTTCAAAGTTGGCAAAGTTTGATTTGGTAAGAGGCTTACCAAAAATGAGTTTTGACAAAGAATTTTTCTGTGAAAATTGTTTGAAAGGAAAACAAGTTAAAACATCGTTTTCTTCTAAAATTTTTTAACATCTTCTAGACCTTTGGAGTTGTTACATATGGATTTATTTGGTCCAACTAGAACAATAAGTCCTGGCGGAAAGAAATATGGACTTGTTATTGTTGATGACTTTACTAGATTTTGTTGGATATTGTTTCTGTCACACAAAGATGAATCTTTTAAGTGTTTTAGAACCCTCTCCAGAAAGTTACAAATTGAAAAAAGAGTATCTATAGCTAGTATCAGGAGTGATCATGGTGGAGAATTCGAGAATGAGAAGTTTAGGTTATTCTGTGAGGAGAATGTAATTTCTCATAATTTCTCAGCCCCTAGAACCCCACAACAGAATGGAGTTGTTGAAAGGAAGAACAGGACGATTCAAGAGATGGCAAGGACTATGCTATGTGAGATGAATCTTCCTAAGTATTTCTGGGCAGAAGCTGTGAATACAGCATGTTATATTCAGAACAGAATAATGTTGCGACCCTTGTTGAAGAAGACTCCCTATGAGCTATGGAATGGAAGGAGACCAAACATATCTTACTTTCATCCATTCGGGTGCAAGTGCTCTATTCTGAATACAAAGGAGTTGTTGGATAAGTTCGATTCGAAGACTTGTTCAGGAATATTTCTAGGCTACTCATCATCGTCTAAGGCATTTCGAGTTTACTACCTTATCTCAAAGAAAGTTGAGGAAACCATCCATTTCAAGTTAAATGATCGTTCTCAACCCCACAAGGAAGATGACATGGAGAGTGAAGATCCTTCAAAGAACTTAGATGATACAACAGAAACTCCATCATCAGGAACTCAGATAGATAAGATCGAGGATATTCCAGAAACTATAGGATTAAAGAGAGATTAAAAGTATAGGAGTTCTCATCCAGAAGAGCTAATTATCGGAGAGACCTCAGAAGGAGTTAGGACAAGGTCCAAATTCAGAAGAGAAGCTAATATGGCATTCATCTCTTAAATAGAGCCTAAGAAGATTGAGGAAGCCCTTCAGGATGAAGCTTGGATTTTAGCCATGCAAGAAGAGCTGAATCAGTTTATTAGGAATAAAGTTTGGTCCTTAGTTCCAAAACCCTCGAAGAAATCCATTATAGGAACCATATGGGTTTTCAAGAATAAGCTAGACGAATCAGGCAAAGTAAGTTGGAATAAAACTAGATTAGTAGCACAAGGCTATAATCAGCAAGAAGGGATAGACTACAATGAGACGTATGCTCCAGTAGCAAGACTTGAAGCTATTCGGATATTCTTTGGCATCTGTTGTTTGTCATAACATAAAGCTTTTTCATATGGACGTGAAGAGCGTCTTTCTGAATGGTCTTATAGACGAAGAGGTGTATGTGAAGCAACCTCTTGGCTTTGAGGATGTCAAGAATCTAGAGCATGTCTATAGACTTCATAAAGCTTTATACGGCCTGAAGCAAGCTCCTAAAGCTTGGTATGATCGTCTAAGTAATTTTCTTTTGGAGAATGGGTTTACTAGAGGTCAAGTGGATCAAATGCTTCTTAGAAAGGTTAACGAGAATGACTTTATCTTAGTACAAATTTACATTGATGATATTATTTTTGGTGCTACCACAAAGATGTTGTGTATGAGTTTTGAGAATCTGATGAAAAATGAATTTGAAATGAGTATGATGGGTGAGTTAAAGTTCTTTCTTGGGTTGCAAGTTAAGCAAACCAAAGAGAAAATTTTTATTCATCAACAAAAATATGTGAAAGAATTGCTATCCAAATTTGATATGAATAATGTGAAGCCTATGGCAACTCCGATGCATCCTTCAAACCTTTTGTCGAAAGATGAACTTGGTAAGAAGGTGGATCAAACCCTGTATAGAGGGATGATCGGTTCTTTACTGTATCTTATAGCAAGTAGACCTGATATTCTGTTCAGTGTATGCTTGTGTGCAAGGTTTCAGCCGATCTAGAGAGTCTCATTTATTGTTGTTAAAAGAATTATGAGATATCTCGCAGGTACTACTGATCTTTGCTAAATGTTTGAGAAAGGTAAAGATTTCAGGTTAATCGGATATTGCTATGCGGACTATGCCGAAGATAGAATTGAAAGGAAGAGCACTAGTGGAGGATGTCACTTTCTTGGCGCAAACCTAGTTTCCTGGTCAAGCAAGAGACAAAGCTCGATAGCTCTATCAACTGTTGAAGCCGAGTACATGTCTGCCGCAAGCTGTTGTTCACAAACATTGTGGATTAAATATCAACTAGAGGATTATTCAGTTCGAGAAGATGAGATCCCAATCTATTGCGACAACACCAGCGCCATAAATCTATCGAAGAATCCGATACAGCATTCAAGAGTGAAGCATAACGAAGTCAGACATCATTTCTTGAGAGATTATGTTCAGAGGAAGGTGGTGACACTACAGTTCGTTGAAACAGAGTATCAATGGGCAGATATCTTCACTAAACCATTGAGTGAAGATCAGTTTAAGGAAATCGATGAACCTTAACATGGTTATGTTAAATGACCGATCAAAGCTAGAAGACCGTCAAAGTTAACGACGCGTCGAAGCGATGAGGTTCTGGTGGTAACTTCTCTCAAGGAAGTCTTGGAGGAAAATTTTGACGACCTTGAGGATCCCAACGATTCTAGAACCCATCGGATAAGACCCTTCGAGTAGTCTGAAACAATAATCATTTCGATTACTTTTACTCCCAGACGCTTCAACTCTCTTTCGAAAAACTCTTGTAAAAAATTTTACTTTTGAAGAATATCCTACCAGAAGCAGTCTCAAATCAGAAGCAATGGAGTCAGCTATGATTTTTGGAATATATGTAGATTTCGAATCTCTGAGGAGTGACGGCATGAATGTTGAGCCAGAGATTGTAGAAGCTAGATGGAGAAATTTCTTCCAGATTCGGGAACCAGTATATACAGATGAGGTATATGACTTTTGGAAGCATGCACAACTGGTTGATAACACCATTGTCTCCACAATAGATGGAATAACTATTATTGTGACAAAGGAGTTAATGGAGAAGGTGTCTGAATGATCTTCAGTTGGAGAAACCCTATCAACCAAAGCCGCATGGATGTCCAAGGTTAGTATGAAGGAAGAAGATGTCAGAAAACAGTTATATGGAGCCAATGACCCATGGGAGAGGAAGACTTCAAGTCTGGTCCCGAAGGCTAGGGTTCTACATGTGATTTTGTTTAATTGCATCTTACCAAGAGCCGGGTCAAGACATCTTGTGACTACCTTGGATGAACAATATTTGTTCTATCTGCTGAATCAACGACCAATAGACCTACCATTTTTGATTTTTCATTATATGGTTAAGGGGATGAAGGATACCAACAGTTATCCTTACGGAATGCTACTTACCAAGATTTTTAAGGAATCCAGAGTCCTTCTTCACAGAGGAATCAGAAGGATGGTATCTGTTAAGAGTACTATTAACTCTGATACAGTAAGAAGAATGGGATTGAAAGTAGTGGCGAAAGAAGTAGCAGAGTCTACAAAGAAAGCTAGAACTGAGGGGAAGCAGTCATTGAAGAAGTCTCCCGCCACTAGCTCTAAATCTCAAGCAAGTATGAGATTACCGATAGATGAAAGAAGAAAACTATTGGGTACACCGTTGATAAAACAGGCAAGTCTTAAAAAAGAAGTGAGCCCAGTTCGGAGAACAGAAGAAGGTGCGCAGAAAAGAAAAGGAGAGAATTTTTTGGGTGAGATCTCCAAAAAGGAGAAGAGATCACCAAGGATTCGAACTCTGAGACATCAGGAAGACAAGAGAACCAGAGAGCAGAGTCAAGCAGAAGTATCTGGATCTCGTGTACCGAAGGGAACAAGATCTCTAGTCTCAATTTTAGAAGAAGACTCAGCCAAAAAGGCTAAAGAGACTGAGAAGAAGAGAAAATCAGAGTCTGAGAAGGAAAAATCTCAAGTGCAGAAACTTCAAGACTGACTGAAGCAGAAGAAAAGACTAAGAAGATTAGTCAGAAGAAGACTGTGTCCACTGCTTGGGAAGTTAGTCAAAAGAAATAAACCTTCAATGCTGCTCAAAAAGAAAAAGAAATTGAGCATAGCAGAGTTCAGGAAATTCCCACTGCTCAACTGGAGGAACCAAAGGAGATAAGCCTAGTTCAGGAGAATCCTATTGAAGCAGAACCAGAGGCAGCAGCAGAACCAAACTTGGTTCAGGTACCACAGGAGAAATCCGATAAATCTGGTCTAACTGTATACAACTATTCGAGAATTTTGAGAAGATACAAGTTGAAGATCAGAATGGTTGAAGTGGTTACCAAGAGGAGGACTGCAATCGCCATCTGCAATCAACCAAGGAAGAAGATAATGACTGTCGTACAACCTATTTCAATAAATAGTGACACATGGCATTTGCTGAAAGAAGATGAAAAGATTTTCTACGTTGTCTTGAGGGATGCTGCTACAAAGCCATACCCTACATAAATGACCAGAAGACCATGTACTATTTATTCGATCACAGAGAAGACAAAAATAAAGGTTGTACCGGATATTCAGCCAAGATATCCTTTGGATTTCAATAAGGGGAAATCGAAGCTATTTCCTGAAGAAGTTAGTGATGATCTGTCCGCAGATCAAATTGCAGAAGAAGTGCATAAAATTGATGAAGCATGCGCTTCAAAAGAGAATACAGATGGAGCTAGTTGTAGTTTTACGAATAAAATGAACTTTGCTTGAGAGGGGAAGGCGCTATGAGCACTTTCATTGAATCGCCTTGCGCACGGTATATGTATTAGACCACTTTCTGATATACTGTCTTTACAAGATGAAGCCATACCCCTGCAAGGAAGACAGTTGCTCATGCTACCTGCCCCGTATGACTTAGATCTTCCTTAATCTAATACATTTATTCGTCCACCAACTATTGAGATTAATGAAGATTACATTCCATCCTTGGATGCATATGCTACAACAATTGCGTTCACTTCACCCTCAGTAGAGAATGATCAATCCTCTTCATCGTTGGACTCACAAGCTGAAATCAACAAATTATGCGGAGAAGTCAACGAGATAAAGGAGACAATGAATGATTTGAAGAAGATGATGACAGAACTGTTGAAGAGCCATTGTCGTTAATCATTTTTTATTATAACAAATAGGGGGAGAAGAGAATGAGCAGAGGAGAAGAGAATGTTCAGAAAAAAATCTCAAAAGGTATGACTGGAGCAGACGAAGAAAAGAAAGGAAGAAGAGGAAGAGTTCTAAAGATAAGTTTTGATTAATTCGAACTTACTGAAGTTTCGGTAAAAAGAATTTTTTTAAAACAAAACAGTTTTGAAAGAATTTTCAAAAAGGGGAATACACAATTCAACCCCCCTTCTCATGTATTCGTTATCGTTTTATAAGCATTGTACTAACGTGTGATTTACTTCAACAACCACATGTAATTTTGCTCTTGTGATTGTCTAATGTGCAATATCTTTAGTGAATAGTGGTACATAAAAGCCAATGAGATTTTGAGCCTTATTAGACTAACTGATCCTTATCAGTCTCATTGTCTTTTGTTCATACGTTGTAACATCCCATCACTGATGGGAAGGGTAAAATAGTAATTTGGAATGAGTTATGAGTGTGTAAACTTATCTCGGCATGATTATGCATAATATGGCCTCCATATATACATGAATAGAAAATTTTGCACATGCACGTGATTGTACATGCATTCATGACATTTCTCGGCATATGTGTCTATAAATGTGTTTATTGGAAAAATATGTTTTTGTATTTGAAAATTGAATTGGAGTGGATTTTTGTGTGTTTTACATTTTTGGAAAATTTTAGAAATTTTTCTAAAAATTTTTTAGATAAATTTCCGGACCGGAAAATTTTTCAAGTGACAAACGGATTGGATTTTCAGTATTGGAAACGACTGTCCAATGGCACTAGAATTTAGATACTTGATTTTAGGAATTTTTAATTTTGAGCCATTGGAATTTTGAGAGAAATTGGAAGATAATTAAATGAAAATTTGAGGGATTGACATGTGACAAGTGACATATGTCACTTGCCTACCATGCCTTACTGTTTTAATTAAAGCCCCTTCTTTTTCTAGCCACTCTCGATACTTCCATAATTAAGAGACACAAATCCCTTATTTCTTTCTCCTTCATCCGAAACCTTCGTTTTTCCTCTTCTTCATCGAATTTTCTCCCTCTTTTTAGCTAGAATTGCTACTCATCTTCACTACACAAGAACCCCTCCTATGTTTTGTGTTTTTTCCTCCTTGTTCACAAAAAAATACTAATCTAAGCCTTAAGGATGGTGATCGTTGGTGGTAGGGAAATTTAGGAAGTTTGTGAGAAGTTAGAGAAATTGAAGAAGGTTGAAGTTTAAATAGGTAAGATTATGTTTTAAGTTAGTTAAATGCATAATTGTGACATCTTATGCATCAATTGCATGAATTTGTGCTTTGACTATATGGGAATGTTGATTCTTTGATTGATTAATGATTGGTAAATGATGAATTAGAAGTTAATGGATGAGATGTTATGTAGTATTAAGTTGTTTTGGATGGTTAGGAAGGTTGTTAAATGAGTGTTTATTAATGGGAGATGGTTGAGTGTAGTTGCTGCAAATTTGTGGACTTGTGTTCAAGGATAGGTTGTGACTTGTTTATGGTGCATATATGGAGTAAATTGAATGTTATTTGGGTTAGAAATGGTATGGAAGATGTAGGATGTGAGTTAGGTTATAAATCTGGAAAATTGAACTTGTGTATGTTCCAATGTTTTGATCAAAACTTTTCATGTGGTTATGCTATTGAGATGAGGTTTAGATTGCATTAAACTTGAGAAGTTTGGCTAGAATTTTTATAAAGGAAGTTCTATCTAATTGTGGCTTGGAGGGTTTCGAATTTTTCCTTGAAAGTAGGCTATATGTGTAGGGTGAATAGTATTGATTCTAACATTGACGATTTGTGACCAGAAACTTTAGAGAATTTTTCTAGGCTCAAGTAGACAGATTTTTGGAAATTGGTCTTCATGAAAATTGAAGAATTTCTTGTTAGCTTTCTATCGCCACTAATTATGACATTTTTTGATTTTTGGGTTGAAATTTATGACTTGTGAACCTTCAGATGGTAATTAATGTATTAATGTGTTTTGTGTGTAAATGTCCTTAAGTGTAAAGGTTTTGTGATTCCTGTGTTCTGTAGCCACTTCAGGACTGTTATTGTTTAAATTTGTTCAAGTGGTCTTAGGGAAAGTTGTAGAGGAATGTCTTAACTTTGTAATGAGGTCGAATATGCTAATGTTGGATATAGGGCTTGTAAGTTATGAATTTCTCAAGTATGGATATGGTTTAGGTTATATGTTGATTTAACAGTCTTTAACAGGGCAGTCACAATCATGAGAGAATTTGACCTAGTTAGAGGTGGAATTTGCTTCTAAGTCCTTCATGAGAATTGTAGCATGTTTTCTGATCTGTTTATTGTTATAAAGTATGGAATTTTTGGACAATGGGATAAGAATTTATGAGTTTGAGAAGATTGTGGTACTGTTAGGATGACATGTGCAGGGCAGAAACTTTGATTGAGAAATTTATCTGTTTAGAGGTTGAATTTGCTTCCAAGTTGTTCATGAAAATTGTAGAAGATGGTCTGATATTTCTTTTTCTATAAATCTTATAATTATTTACAAAAGGAATAGGAAGTTATGATTTTTAGAAATTTCTGTGACTGTTTGGCATGATCATTCGTGGACAGAAACTTCAAAGTGATTTTTGATTCCCTTAGAGGTCAAATTGATTTTCTATCCTTCATGAAAATTGTAGGTGGCATTTTTATCTTTCCATTGAGATAAGGTATAGAATTTTTGGCTAAGGGGATAAGAAGTTATGACTTTAGAAGAATGTTGCACTGTTTTGGAAATTTGTGATTTTGGCAGAAATTTTGATTGCATTTTTGACACCCTTAGGAGTGAAATTGGTTTGTGAATCCTTGAAGGAACTTATAGGGTTTTCTGTTATCTTTCTAATGATACTAAATTTGTCACATTTGGACACTTGTGTGAAACGTTAGGTTTTGTGAAAGAAGAGAGGGAAATAGGTGTAAATGTGATTTTCTTTGAATTGTAACTTTTTGTTCTAATTTGACCCTTTTTCCATTCTTTTGTCTATAACTTTTTCGTCCAACATTCGATTGACCTGATTCTCAAGGCATAGAATTCGTGAAATATTTAATTTCATTTCTATGTAAAATTGAAAATTTTTAAAGATGAAATTGACGTGGTTTGATTAGGTCAAAGTTAGAGGACCGAGTAATTATTTCTCTGGTTCGTATTTTATGAATAATTGGACCTATAGAGGTCTGAATTGAGTGATTTTAGTGTCAATGAGTTTCTAAAATTTAGAGAAACATTTTGTGATGAGAATTTTTACAATAGTGCTGGAATGTCACGAACATGCATTGTACACATTTTAATTGCTACATGTGCATTATTAAATATTTCTGATTGTACATTTGGTAATGTTTGAATATTTTGACTGTTATAGAGGTGCACTTGGGACGTCAACCCATAGACGTTGCCGAGACTTCCAGGCATTAGCTTCGGAAGCTATTGGTGAGTGACCTAGACGGTTCTCTCAATTATTATTTGTTTAGAGTATTGTGGAGGATAATGGTGGGTTTTATGAATTATTTCTGATTATGTCCGGACAGAAAGTCCAATGTATTGGGGAGCTATGACATAGAAGTGCTACTTGTATGTGAATTTGTGAACTATTTGCTGGAGATGTGATAAATTGTGATTGATTGTGATGTATGAACTGCTTCATTGTGACATGTGCATGCCATGCATGAATGCATGATCAAATAATGATAGTTGTGATCAGAGTTGCCACCGAGAGCAAAAAGCTCAATATATTTGGGCCTCGAGCCCATAATGATTCAGAGCCTTAGGCTCAACGATTAATGCGCCCATATCGGGACAGTTTAGGTGCTCGGTCACAACACTGAAATAAATTAGAAAAGTATCACATGAGCATCTTATATGCATTCAATTAAAGTTACTTGATTAATGCCTTATGCTTATGTGGAAAATAAAAGTGTTGCTTATGTGATCATTTGATATTTTGAGCAATGTGAAATAATGAAATCAGAGTGAAGTGTTTGATACGGGTCGGACTACGGTCCGATAATATGTGAAAGTGAGTGGAAGTAATTGCTGCACCACATGGCAAAAGTGCATGAAATATAATGGCTGTTGTGACCAGAGTCGTCACCGAGCAGAGCTTTAAACTCAACGAGTGAATATGAGCTTTGAGCTCATAAGTGATTCAAAGCCTCAGGCTCAACGTTTAATGAGCCCTGTATCCACCAACGGATAAGGGACAGTTATTAATGAGCCCTACAAGGGACAATTTAGGCACTCGGTTACAACAAAATAATAAATGAAAAGTGCATCTCATATGCATGTATCAAATATGAAAAATATGAATGTGAAATTTTATAGTTGTGTGAATGTGAAATATTGTGAATGTGCTTTATGAAATAAAGTTCGATGTATGCAAATTGTGTTATGTGATTGGATGAACCATCGATGTGGTCACTCACTGAGTTCGCTCATTAGTGTCTGATAAAATTGTATTTTCTGAATTTTTGTATTAATGATTAGGTCAATTTATAAGTTAACGGACTGAAATAATTTGTATTTATGAAAAGGGCCCCCGTGGCCATTGTATTTACCGGTGAGTGTGTATGTTAATTGTTTTGCTGCATAGTATATGTTTATGTTTTAAAGAAAAAAAATTTACTGAGTTGTGACTGAGTGATGTAACACGATGTAGCACGCCACCCTCGCAGGGCACGGACTCAAATATCACCATCGATGTCAGGTTTGGGTCATGCGGGAGTGGGGTGTTAATTTAGGTGGTATCAGAGCTCAGAAGTACAAACTTATATGGGCATTTTCCGAAACATGGGTCAAGTTATATGCATTTAAGTCATGTCGTAGCAGACTGTGGCAACTGATCCCTAGTCTGAGTGGTATGAGTATGAGTTATATGCATAAGCATGGGTTAAGTGTTTAAGTGTGAGAAAAGTGATGATATGTCAGAATATGAGCCAATGAAGGTTTATGGGAAATTAAGAATGGGAAAAGAAAAAATAGATAATGATATCCATATGATACTGTGGTTATAAACCCTCGAATGTGATATGAATGTGAATACATTGGCATGGGCTAATTTAGGAAAGAAGTGATATCTAAATGAATAATGAGACTTAAAGTGTATAAATTGAGTTGAAAGAAAACGAAGTTTGCTATAGCCTAGAGAGGTTAAATCTAGACATGAGAAGAATATCGGTTAAAGTGATAAGAGTAGGACTTAGCATAAGAATATGTCTATATGAGATCAAAAAGTTCAGGATGATTAGGTATTTATTGATTCTGACTTGTATGCCCGATAAAATGGGGATAATTGGAAATGAGCAAAAAAATTTATGGTTCGACAAGATATATATATAGCTTCAATACATTTGTGTTGGTGTGTATTATGGGATATCGATATTGGACCGTAATGTTCTACCTTCGAATGAGATAGAGAAGTGAAGATATTGTCAAGAAGAAGCAGAAATGATGAGAAGCAATAACTTTCCTATGACTGTGAAAGGATAGACTTGGATTCGAAATGTGATAAAAGTTCTGATTTAGCGTAATAATATGTCTGTGATAGTGAGATTACATTTCTTGATGATTCCGTATCTATAATTCTAAATGGATTGAAAATATACATATGGACGATGAAATATTAGGAGCATGACTTTACAAGTGATGATACGTGATACATAATGTGTAGTATGGAGAAAGTTAAAAATGCGCATAGGTTTGGATTGTATGAATGCATGCGGTTATGGAAAAGATGAAAAATAAAAAGGGGAAGAGTAAATGCACTCCAAATACACGAATTCAATGATCATGATAGGATGTTGCATTAGAAGAAGAGGTAAATACTGGAAAACTGGAGTAGAATCGCTATCAATATGTGTGGTAATGTGAGGAAAAAGGAGCAGACCACGATATCATATGGTGAATCACAATCATGGGCAATAGAGGATTGACAAGGATTTATAAACAATATCGAGGTTTGTACCAAGAACTCACTGAGATAGGGTCAAAAAGCTGGGTCATGTAGTTTATGACAAATGAAGGCAGACTTTCCATGACTAGTAGTTAAAATCATAAGCTCTTCTCTCGATTCAACAATGGAATCTGGTAATTCTTCCATGAAGGTCAAAGGCTCCTCGTTTGATTCAATCGGGTTTGTTTCAGAAAGGAACCGACAGACGCAACGGAGGGAATTTTAAAATAAGATGACAGGTCTCTAGGAAAATTTGTGATGTGTTGTCTTCTTTATTGAAAAAAAAAGAAAATGAATAAATAGTGAGTCAAAAGTGAATATTGGAGTTACATCCATAACAAAGACTCAAGCATGAGTTATAGAAAAGGCTATTGGGAGTGTATATATATATACATTGTTGTCGATGTAAAGTATCCAACTACTGAAGAGGACTTCGGCAATTCGAGGAGACATTCTTGTTAATGTGAGGTGAAATTTGGTCCACATCATAGGCTGTGGAAATAGGTTTAGGAACCACAAATTATCTCTAATGATGGGGTTTCCAACACAGGAAGTTATGTTTGAAGATAGATTGAAATGTGTGGAGCAACAAGTATCAGTGAACAGACATTAGCATAAGTCAATGTGGAATCATCGGAAAGTTGAAAGAACTGCTGAAATCCATCGAGAAAAAGGAAGTTCAATGAAAAAAATTGCGAATAGCATGTGATCATACTTCTGCACTGAGAAATTAGTTACTCAAGGAATTACAAGAACTAAATATAAGCACAATGAGTTTGAGGTTATATCTATTGGAGTTAACATACCCCGATAGGATTATGATAATGAAAGTTAATGTGATCTAAGCAACATGATATCAATGAGTGACTATGATCATATTGACAAATGAAGATGAAATTTTGAATACTTGAGGGAAAAAGATGTAAGCCGCGTCAGTGATAAATGAAAACAAAATAATTATAGTGTTAAGTATGCCATTCGGATTTGGAGATTTTGTATTATATACAATAGAGATTCCCAATCGAGATTAAGAGGGAATTGGTTGTAATGTAAGGTGATTTTGTGTACCTAGAGATAAATATAGCTGCACGAGCTAAATTTAAATACATGACTTGAAAATTTCTGCAATAGTAGTTGGTTGGAAAGTGTGGAATCATGAAGTGGAAAGAAACATATTAGATATTAGTAGAGATTAAGGTAAGACTGGAATGGGAAAAGCTTGGAAGGATTGTGTAGAGGGACCTGTCCTAATAAAGCTAATGTTCCAATCCACAGGATCGACTAGGTTACTCAATCTAGTGCAATAAAGAGGGTATAGTGACGAGTTAAAATGGAGCAAAAAAAATTATACCGATTTTGGATTGCTGTAGATGGTTTAGTCTTAAGGTTTCCAACGATAATTTGGTTTTCTTAAGTTTCTTACGATTCTAGGATGTCGGACAATTTGATTCAATTCGATTGAACCGTTTGGTTTGTTTGCTTTGTTTTTGCCTTATGTTTCCACTTCGGATTCTTTCGTTTTGGTTTTGTTCTGTTTTTCGATTCATTTTTCACATCCGATTTGTCCGCCTTTCACTTATGCTTTTGATTTTGATTCGATTTCCTTCGTTCATTTCGTCTTTGTTTCGTTTTTTCTAGTTGGGGTCCGGTTCTGAAATCGAGTCCCAACATGCGTAGCCTTCATGACATATACATCCTAACTTTGCTTTGATTTTCTATTTAAGAGCACATTTTTATCACATGCATTAACATGGAAATGATATAGGAATTTTTTATTTCATGAGCTACATTAGCCAAATAACCTATCTATTGATATGAATTTTCCTTTGTTAAACCCCCTTGAGCTTTCTTGGCCTTTCTTTTTGAATTAACCACATTACATGCTATTAAACTTAATCAAATGTCCTAACCAAGTCATAAAGTTAGTGGAGCATTTGTCAATTGTTAATGATTATTGATGTACAAAAGTCTAAGTGTGGGGGAATGCATATATGTGGGTTGTATACATTTCTCATAATATTATGTTATGAAATCCATTATTGGTGTATCTTCTTTCAATTTTTATATAAAAAAGAAATAAAAAAGGCAAAAATAATAAAATATTTAAATTAAAATACGAAGGAGAACGTGCATATGTTTTGCAAAGTTAATTATGATTAATGTCCCCTTCTAAAGTTATATGGAATGGGTGACTTGAGTATAATGTATATGAGGTAGATGTTGCTTTCAAGGGTCACTCCTTACAGTTACAAATGATCAACTTTTGAGAGTGGTATATGTTTGATGTGGTTTATGGTCTGAGATCTTAACTTTAAACTAGGAAACATGGTTTTTGAATTCATCATAGTTGATGCACATAATTGCAAGTGAATTTTAGTTTTTGCGTTGGATGATCATATTGAGTGTTTTCTTGTTTCACTAGCTTTGATAAATTTTAAGCTACTTTACCCAAATACATCCCACCATTCCCTTGCCCACACTACAACCTTAAAAAGTCTTTTGATTCATGATTATTCATGTGACCCTTAGTGGTGGAGAAATGAAATGATTTGCAAAGTTGTGGAATGACATAATCATGAATGGTATTTGAGTTCACCCACAAATACATCTTATTTAAACACATTTTCCAAGTCTACCTCTAAATTGCTTAGTTTCTAAAGGTGATAAATGTTGATTGATCATGAGAAGAAGTGTTGAATGTTGAATTTTTGCTATGGTTTTTGAAAATTATTCGTCTTTACTCATGGTTTTTGAAAGTTATTATTCTTTACTTATGACTATATATTCCTGAGGAACATGGAAAATGAGTAAATGTTTTTGAGTATATGATTTTGATTATGATGTTTTACCCAATAATAGTCAAAAGCTAAGTGTGAAGGAAATTGATACATGCTTAATTGATTATTTATTTATTCAATAACACTTAGTGATAATGATATGAAAATGCTTAAGATACTCACTTTAGTTTATATTTGATTTTAGGTACAATTCAAAAGCTAAGAAACTAAAGTGAGTCGAAAGCACAATATTTGAATCATTTTTCAAAGATTCACACTTACTTGTCTTTATAGAACAAGAAGAAGAAATATTAGAGTAAGAAAAACAAAAGAAAATGGAAATACCATGAAGAAAATGTTGTCAAAATGGCTCACGACCAAATAATTCACGTTACATTCGTGTCTCACGCCTATAGAAAGATATGTCATAGGTTTGACACACCACTCATACATGTGACACACAAATCACCACCGTGAGCAGTTATGGATGGGTGTGATAGCCCATGTCACACCCGTGATACATTACCACCTCACTTTTTTTAACCCTATTTTTTAAATATAAATGGGGAAGAGTGCAATGGCAAAACATGTTTTTGTTTGGGAGAAATGATTAGGGGTTTTGGGAGACAATGAAAGGGGTGACAGAAGAGATCCTTTCGAGACCCATGGGGGGATAGACATTTTGATGCCAGTTCAGAGGCAACATCGATGCCAAAGAATCCAGTTAAGCATATGCTGGACCCCGCTTCCGAAGTCCAACATTCGAAAACAATAGCCACATGGAGGGCTCACATTTAACCAAGACTGAATACTACACCCGAATTTGGTCCAAAAATTGGAAATCTTAAGGCCCAAATTGAAATTTAATTCTTTTAGATAGCTCCATTTCTCTACTTTAGTATGCAACAAGAATCAACTCGATTGGATCTCCACAGACCAAGATATCACCAAAATATTGAGGCATGTTCAGTGAGATAACGCCAGTTCATATGATTGAAGAACACACTCACTATACCCGTCTCACTCTTTTCACTCAATCTCTCATCATAAATTTCAGATAGCTTCAATTATTGCTGGAGATGTATAAAAAAGTCTTAAGAATCCCATGGTTCAAGAATCAGGTCATTTGGAGGTCTAGAGAAGAAGTTATAGCCAAAAGACTCCAACACGTTTATGCCCTCACCTGAAATGTACATGTCTCAGAACGAATGCCATAACTTTTGCTACAGAGGTTCGATTGACTTCGTTTTTGGACCATTGTAAATAAGACTTCTATATCTAAAACTTTTCATGAAGACCTCAAAGGCTAATTCTATCGTCTGAATTCTGTATCATCTCACTTTTGCATCGTCTCATTTTCCTTTCGTCTTAGTTCTATCATCTCATTTTCCATCGTCTCATTTCCATCGTCTTATTTCTAGCGTCTGCTTTTCTTCCGTCTCATTTCTATCGTCTTCTTTTCTATCGTCTCTTTTCTATCATTTGCCTTTCTTCCGTCTCATTTCTATCGTCTGTTTTTCTATCGTCTCATTTCCATCGTCTACTTTTCTTCCGTCTCATTTCTATAGTCTGTTTTTCTATCATCTCCTTTTCTTCCATCTCATTTCTATCGTCTACTTTTCTATAGTCTCATTTCTATCATCTGCTTTTATATCGTCTCATTTCTATCGTCTGCTTTTATATCGTCTCATTTCTATCGTCTGCTTTTCTTCCTCAGAACGTCTCCACTTATGAGGATCATAACTTTTGACTCCGATATCCAAAATTTTCATACTATATACCGTTGGAAAGATAAAATAAATACATACAACTTTCTAAAAGGCAACTTTGCCAAAATATATTTATATTAATTCAAAATTTGCCCCTAAAGTCCAAAGATGAAATTTCCATTCCTACACCAACGTACTACGCCAAATTCTTAACTTCATGATATTTTGAGACTTTTAGACACAGAACTGAAATTTGATGTTTTCATACAAAATATAGCCATATATCTCTAGATTAATCCAAATTAAAAATCATCTCGTTTGGACAACTAGAGAAAACGTTATGGCTAAAGGACTGAAGCATATTCAGCGAACATTTTCCAGATCACTACCAATCTTGTTTCTAAATCTTTCCTTATCACAACTCATACCAAGATCACTCTTTCTACTCCTTATTTTCAATAAAATCATATTTAATATCAATTATACCCGGAAGTTGTCAAAATGCAATTTCCTGAAATTTTTACCCACTACCAAGTACCCTTCGGTACTTTTTGAGCTCCAACTCAACCAAATTAGCTCATATACCCTTCAACCCTTCAACGCACTATCTCACAACAAATGACCAATTCCAAACTCAATAATGAAGAAGATGCACCTACACATTCTTCTTTCACAAAGTCATACACTATTTCATAAATTATCCATACATTATCCCTAAAGCAACACAATTACGCTCATACTCATTTCCAACCAAAATAAATGTTCATGCATAGTTTTACATACATATCAACATGTCCGTCATGAAATAAGCACAAGATACATAACACATGAGATGCTCAATGTTTGATATGCTTGAAAAGCTATCCAAAAGGCTAGTTACTAACTTAGTACAAAAGTATCTAAAGCCTTGGAGTTTCCGATGCCTTGCAAGGTTCACACTCGTCTTGTTTTGTACCTGAGGAGGGAAAGTGGAGTGAGCAACACGGCTTAATGGCTAATACATTTATAGCCATCGGTAATGAGCCACACAACAAGCACAATGCACATATATCAAGCAATCCAATTCATTTGCAAATTCATCACATAATTCATAATCAACTGAAATGTATCACATGAAGCATATCGTGACATCTTTTATCAATCATAACACTTTATTATGCATCATACTCAACAAAGTCATAATGAAATGCACAACAAATGGCTAGAGAGTTTCCGTGGAACAAAACGGTTTACACCGTGAACAAAACGAGCACGATTTCTCAGGATCTCGTGGCCTCAAGCGGACAGCCGGGAAAAGGCTATAGGTCAACGTGCACGTGACTAACGAAACGGATTTCTTTCTTGCCCAATCTCAAACAAATCTTTGCTCAAATAATCAATCGCAATTTTGCATTCTCATGCTTCTTTCATTTCATCAAATTCTCATTTTTTCATACTTTTCATTTATTTCAAAGAAAACATATCATATTTCATCATACATTTTCAGATATTCACCATAATTCAACATTTATGTCATTTAAAGCAATCACACACACAAATAGGGCATTGCCCATCACACAATAACCATGAACATATTACCCACCTAAATTGTTGGAAGTCTAATCTCAAGATTGCCCTTCCTCTCTCTCTTGAGTATAATTTCCTTGATTTCCTTCAATTAAACCAATCTCCATTCAATCCATACATTCAAAGAAAGTGCATAAAATTCAGAATTAAAGAAATGCTAAAATTGAATTCAAACCTAACCTACCCATAGCCCATCTAGGCTAGAAAAACCAAAACCTTATCTTAGAACTTCCAAAATCAAATTGGGTCCATCTTCTTTCTTCCTTCATTTCCAACACAAACCCTAACCTCCATTTAATCCCCTTTTTAATCTAGCATAAGAAATTGAAGGCTTACCTCACAACTGGATTTCTCTTTTTTTTTCTTCTTCTTTCTCTTTTTTCGCGTTTTTTCTCTTCTCCCTTTGGTTCCTACTACACCTCCTTTCTTTTCTAATTCAAACCACATTTTAATCTCTTGTTTTTACTCCTTTTCTTTCAATTTTACCCCTCCTTCACTTGGGCTTTTCAAGTTTACCCTTAATTTGTCTTATATGTCTCTACTCTTTCAACCCAGTTAATAAAATAATTCTAACACTTCATTCTAAATTCTAATTTCAATTCAATACCCTATTCATCCTTGCTAAATTTAAAGACTCAACTAAAAATAATAAAAAAACAATTAAAGCAAAAATAAAGAATAAATAAATAAATAAAATATTCGGGGCCCAACAACATATCTTTTATTGTGTTTTTAATTCTTTCTCTCTATAGGGATTGATTATGTTATCCTATGCTTATGGATTTGGGTTTTTATGGATGAATGATCTTTATTCTCGTTATCGTTGGATTTTTTATGTCTAAAATCATTGCTAAAATGTCAATAATTTGTAGTTATTATGTTAGGATTCGTTTGTGAAAACTAATGGTTTTTAATCATTAGGGATAACATAACCCAAGTTAAATTACCTGAGCTTGTATGATTGTTGCCTTGATTAATATGTTTTTCAACTTATAATGCGACTATCCAATTAAATCTGGAGAGCTTGTTCTAGATTCTTTGATAGTTAGTTTTAATTAATGAGCTCTTCTTCATTAAACATGACCTAAGGGAAATCGGGGTTAAAAGAGCTTATTGTTAACCTACAATTAATATTTGCCTAGAGAGGTATAAGAAACAATAATTCAATGAAATATGTTTAATTAGGTGTAGGTAGAGAATGAATCGATGACTTGATCCCTAACAAATTCATCACTTTCATCATCTTTGAATGTTTTTTTTAATTTGTTTTCGTTAGTTTAGTTTCATTTTATTTTATTTTATTTTAAACTAAAGCAAACCCCCTATAACCTAAACACGTATTCTTTTCATAATAAAAGCAAACCGAACACTTTATGTGAGATTGACCTAGACTTACCATTGCTATAGTTGTAGGTTTAGTTATTTTGAATACTATTATGACACGCTACGTCGAAAGCTAAAAGCTAATGAGAAAAAGGAAGCTTTTATGTAAGTGTGAGAGATGTAGATAGGGCTATTTTTGCTCATACACCTCTTTTCCTTATAATTTATAAACAAAATTGTTTTGCTCCTAATGAAATACTCAATGATTTACCTACTGAGGTTTAAAATATTTTGCAAGATTACAAGAATGTCTTCCTTGAGGAGAAGTTAAAGGTGCTTCCACCCCTTAAAATAATCAACCATCAAATCAATTTCTTACTTGGTTCGAGCATTTAGTGTATTGAACCAACCTTGAGCAAACAAAAGAGCTTAAATGTCAAGTTGATGACCTCCTTGACAAAGATCCATTAGATTTGACGATGAATCCCTTTAAAAAAGTGGGAATGATATGGATTAAGGGGCTAGTGATGTGGGATCTCAGGTATGGTCGATGCTTCAAGTGTTTGAGGTCTTCAACTCAAATTTCACCCTCAACTTTGAAAAAAGATTCATTTATAAATATTACTGGGCCTATGATAAGGACTAGGACCAAAAGTATGCGAGGGGCTTTGAATAATTTAATTAGAGAAGCCCATTCTCAAGACCAGGTCCAAGTTTTTTCAATTAAGGAGTCCAAAAAAGTACACTTAATAAGTTTTGAAGAAATTTGGCCAACCCAACTTGAAAAATAAGGCCCATGGTTGAATTTACTATTAGTAGTTTTACTTCTTTGTAGGGAAAATTAATCAAATCCTATAAGGTTGTTTCCTAAAAGTTAGTTTCCTAGTAGGTCTTGTTTTTCACAAGTTAGTTTCCTAGTAGCTCTTGTTTCCTACAAGTTAGTTTCCTAGTAGATCTTGTTTCCTAAAAGTTAGTTTCCTATTAGATCTTGTTTCTTAAAAGTTAGTTTCCTAGTAGGTTAAGTGATTATAGGTTTAAGTTAATTCCTTTTTCTTAATTTTCAATCAATCCGTCTCCTATATATAGGTAGGTCTAGTTATCACTAGCAGACACAATTTTATGACATTATTTTGTGAGGTTTATCCTTAATATTATTCTTGTTGAATAATTGGAATGCATTGCACGATTTTCATGCTTTGTGTACAACTTATCTAATCGATTTTGTTTCATTAATTAGTGGTATCTTTATTTGTTATTCTTCTTTCAATCTTGTTTCATGCAATTCATACTTTGTTTGAATTGGGTTATGCATGCTTTTAATGGTTGAGTTACAAATCTCTTGAAATAAAATTTGTTGATCTCTTCTTATTCAAATCTTCTTCTTGGTTGAAGATTAGATGGTGAATCAAGAAAATTCTTAGGTAAGTTTTTTATATTCCGTAAATTTCATTGCAAATTGTATCTTTGAAGGTCCACACATTTATAGTGATTGTATATCTCCTAAATTTTCCCAATTCATCCACTCTGACCACCCTTTCACTCGAATTAGTCTATAAAGGTAATTATCACCTAAAAACATAGTTGAAGAAAAATATATACCAATAATCTGTAAAAATCTTAAATAACAAGAAAAACACATTAAGTATGGGTATATAAATATAATCAATTTTTCATTTATCAAACATTTATACACTTAAATCTTTTCTTGTCCTCAAGCAAATCATAATGTAAATCATCAAACTTACAAACATTCATCCCTTATTAACCTCAATCTATCCATCTACACTCTAAATCATTATATTATATCAATCAAATTAACATAGAATTAAATTCAAGTAATCTTAGAATTAACCTTCATAAGTCAATATCCATAGTAATAACATAGATAATCTTTTTGAAATCAAAAGCACAAATTTTACACCCTAACTAAGGATTCACTCAATACACTTAATGTGTTTAAGGTGGAAAGCGTAAAACTTTTAAATCAATGCATAGAAGGATTCTTAACCATATGCTTGCATTAAATTCATATTTAGAAACAAAAGTCAAATGGTTTTGTTATAATAGGCTTAAATATATGTATGATAAGGATAACAAAAAGGGTGATAATATTGAAAGAAATTTATATAAACAAAATTGCATGTAACTTAGTTCTTCATAATATAGGTCCTTCACACCATAATTCCATCAGACAATAATTTTAACAAAAAATTTTTTCATTATTATGTTCGCAATATATATTTTTATTTTTATTTTATTTAAACATTCATCATGCACCAAAAATCAAGAAATATTGGACATCTTTTAAAATTCTTCAATATAATCCAAGTTCAAACAATCAAGTAAATGTAAATCCTTTAGGGTTTCAAAATAATAGAAAGATTTTAAGAAAAATAAGGTAAAGGCTAATAATGTGGTTATAATCAATGAAAGGCTAAGTCTTAAAAGTGGTTATGCTTAAGGGATCAAACATGGTAAGATAATAATCAAGGAAATAGGCTAAACAAAAGGTTGAATCTAAATGCCTTTATCATTTTAGTGCTTCTAATTTAACAAATGTGATCTTATATGAATAATAAAAGTAAAATCTAGAATTATCTAACTACGCATGATAACATACATAAAAGAATAAAAGAGCCTTAAATAGTGATATATTTGCTCTTAGGTACAAAAGCTCATAAAAAAGGTCTTATGTGTAAATAATATGCAATTTCATTCAAATTATTTATCTAAATGATTACTAAACATTTAACAAATAAAACAAGTCTATTCTAACTTTCATCATTTTACATACTAATTCAACTCGATACCCAACAATGATCTAAAGTATTTTGGACATATTTTAATAGAAAAGATTATAATAAGCTTAAGACATTTGAAATCCCTTCTCCGTACCTAAAATTGTGCATTGTCTCTAATGTACACAACTGAAGCACATAAAATTAAAATAACAATAAAACACAAAAATTGAGAAAGGGTCTGAATTGATACTTCCCTTACTCATAATATTTACAAGGTTTTGCATTTGATGAATAGTTTATTTGATATTAGATACATCCATCCTTGAAAAAAATAAACAAAAAATATGTAAAGTTAAAATAAAATTGTAACATCCCATCTCCGATGGGAAGGGTATTTTAGTAAATTGGGACGGGGACGGGTTAGGAGTATTAAATTATATCTCGGCATGAACATATGTCATGCAGCCTCTATAAATGGTGAGTTTTGCACAGGCACATAGTCATACATGCATTCATGACATTTCCCGGCCTAAGTGTCTAATTGTGATCTTTTGTGAAATTGGTGTGATAATGGGATTTGGAAAATTATTTGGAGTGCGCCATAGAGTGTTTTACATTTTTAGGGATTTATGAGAATTTTTCTGGAATTATCCGGAGAAAATTCCCAGACCGGCAAAATCGTCGGTACATGGCCTAAATGTGTTTTTGTAGTGAAAGTGTGGTTTTCGTGTTTAAAAAATTATTGGGAGTGGACTGTCTTATGTTTTACAATTTTGGGCAATTTAGGTAATTTTCAAAAAAAATGATTCGGAAAAATTTCTGAAATTCCGGATAGGAAAAAATCGCCAATTAGCGAGCAAATTCGATTTTCAGTAGCGATAATTGCTACCCAATGGCACTTGTATTATTGGGGTATTATTTTGGTTTTGAAATTAGGGCCATTGGAATTGAATGGGTCAAATGTCATTAGGATTTCTTAATAAATCCTATTATATAGTTTTGTCTTATTCTTCAACATGCCAAGTGTCCCTTTTTCATTAATTAGTTTTGTCTTCTTTCATCCTTACCCACGACTTTCCTTGGCCATTTCATAGATAAAATCATTTGACAAGCTTGTTCTTCTTCTCTCATCCGAACCATTACTTCTTCTCCTTTTATGTCCTTCTTTTCTCCTTTGAATTTCTATCTTCTCATCCCTCACAAGAAGGGTTGCCTTGGTTCTTTGCTTGCTTCTTATTTGTACATACCTAAGACCAAGCTTGCTCCTTGAGAAGATGATTATATGCATGTGTAGTGATAAGAGTCGTGAGTGGTGATTGAGAAGTTACAAGTTGAAGTAGTTGTGGAGAATTGAAAAGCCTTGGAGAATTAATAGCTTGAACTTGTTTAAGGTGAGTATTAATGTTTATTCTTATGCTTTTGGTAGTTAGAAGCATTTATGGAAGCACTCATGCATTAATTTCATTATGATAAGGGTAGGTTTGAATGGGTGTAAATGTATGCTTGTGTAGGGATGAATGAATGACTATAAGTTCCATTGATTTTGGCTTTGTTTGGATTGAGTTTGTAAGGTTAGATGAATGGAAAACTTAGGAAGATAATATGTGTAGGTGCTGCCACTTATGCTCTATTATATAAGTATATGTTGTGATGAAATTATGGTTGATTTAGAGGTATAAATGGGTGCCTAGTGATGTGTTATTGATGTTAGAAGTGATAAGAGTTAGGTTGTAGTTGAAAAGCTGGAAAATGCAATTTGACCTATTGTAATGTTTTGATCATAACTTATTGTGGGTGTGAAAATGAGGTGAGGTTTGTGGCCACTTAAACTTTGGGATGTTGGCTACATTTTTGTGTGAAATAGGTGTTGTCAAATTGTAACTCTAATAGGTTGAAATTTGGCATGGAAAGTTACTGTTTTATTGCCTGTGAACAGTAACCGAAACCTTAACCTATGAGCTTTACTGATTTTTATAAATTAATTGAGATGGAATTAGGGAGAATGGTCTTCATGGAAGTTGTAGAATATTGAGTTAGCTTTCCATTGCCACTGATCTTGTTACTTTTCGAGTTGTATATTGGGAGATATGAACTGATTCCTATGGACTGGTTTTGGGCATGTTGATGAAACCTAGCTTAAGTGTCTGACTTGTGAGTATTCTGCTTGGAAGCAATTTTAGCAATTTTTGTGGACTGAATTGGTGTGAGTGATCTTCTGAAAAGTTGAAGAGGAAGAAATTATCTTGAAAATGAGATATGGCATATAATTTTTAGAGGTCATAGTTGGGAGTTATGATTTTGCAAAAACTGATCCTGCATTAGGTTAGGAATTGCTGATCATGGCAGTAACTTGCATGACAGTTTTGAAATGGTTAGAAGTTAAATTGGAAATTGAGTTCTTCATGAAAATTGAAGTTTGAGGATTTATCTTTTCAGGGGTATAAAGTTCAGATTTTTCTGACTTGTGTACAGGGAGTTATGCTTGTTATAAGTTTACTGCTCAAATTGAATGATTTCAGGGACAGCAACATTGAGTGAATTAATTGACTTGTTTAGTAATGGAATTTGATTTTGGGTTGTTCATGAAAGTTGTAGCTGACATTGTGAACTTATTGAGCATATTTATGTGGTATTGTTTGGCTGAAGAATCAGAGAGGAATGGAATTTGTAATGTACTGTTCTGTTTTAATGATATTTGAGTAGGCTGTAGTTTGAAGGGATTTTTGACACCCTTAAGGGTGAAATTGATTTTTATGGTCTTCTTGAGAATTGTAGAGGGTTTCATGATCTTTCCAACGAGATATAGTTGGAAATTTTCTGAATTGTGTGCAATGAATTATTGGTGTTGAAAAATTGGATTGGAAATTAGGAAAAAAAAAAGGGAAATAGAATCACGCCCGGTCACTAGGGCGACGCGTCGCCCTAGTGACGGGGCGTAAAGGGCGGCGTCGCTAGGGCGACGCGTCGCCCTAGCGACGAGGCAGTTTCAGTCAGCCCCGCTAGGGCGAGACGTCGCCCCTAGCGAGGCTGGACTTTTTTCTTTTCTTATTTTTATTTTATTATTTTTAATTGATAATTTTTGATTTCATGCTTCCTTTGTCAATTTCTTTTCCGTCCGACTTCCGATTGACCTGATTCTTGAGGCATCGGATTCAGTAGAACATTTAATTTCATTTGTGAGAAATTGGGAATTTTGGACGGAAATTGGCGTGGCCCCGGTAATGGAGCCTTTAATCACTTATTTTGTTTAATTGGGGACCTATAGAGGTCCGAATTATGCCGTCGGCGCCAATAGGTTTCTAATTTTTTAGACGGATTTTGTTATGGGGAAATTTGGATTTAGGGCCAAAAAATTCATGAACATGCATATTTCACCTACATGTGCACAAATTGCATCTGTAGTGACTCGTTCTTTCTCTGTTTCTTATAGAGGCCCAAGTGGAGCGTCGTCAGACCGATGGGGCGAAAACTTCCCGACATTAGCTCGGAAGTAATAGGTGAGTAACCTAGTTGGTTTCTCAACCTTATGTGTTTCTTAATTTTATGCATTGATTGCCATGAGGAAGCAAGGATGGATATATGTGATTGATTGATTTGATTGATTTCGAACCATGGGTGTTCGAAATATTGGATTGTAATATTGAAGTGCAAATGAGAATAAGTGCGTGAGAATGCATTAGTTAATTGGATTGTAAATGTGATAGTGAAACGAAAGGTAAATGCATGGGAATGAAATACCGGACTGAAAGTCCGAGAATATTGGAAAATGATCGGAAATAGTAATTAATTGGAATTGGAAATAGAAATACGATAACTGGAAATTGGAAAATGACATGTGCATTCATGCATAGTAAATGATCAGATAATGGCAGTTGTGATCGGTGTCGCCACCGATTTTAGAGCTTTAAGCTCAACGCACAGGGCCTCGTGCCCAACGTATTCGAGCCTCGCTTTCGATGATCGAGCTATGCCTAACGTTTGAGGCTTTAAGCCCGATGTTTGAGCCAATGGATCAACGTATATGAGCTCAGGCGCACGGTCACAACAACGAAAGAAAATGAAAGAGTCACATGCACACTGCATAAATGAATGTTTAATGTGAATTGTGTGAAAGGTTTATTGCCTTATCAAATGTGAAATTGAATGCCTGTGATTTCTTGTTATGATATATATACAATATTGTGTGATTGTGTGGATATGCATGAGTTGGGTGAACCATCGATGATGGTTTCCCACTGAGTTCGCAAACTCACCCAACATTGCATCTATTTTTCAAGAAATGGAGAGTACCCCGTTGGACACGTGGGAGTACGTCTACTGCTAGCAAGACAGAGTATCGGGTCGGGATCAGTGTCGTCCGTATCTGCATTAGTGTATTAATTTGGTATTTTAGTAGGCCCAAATTGTTTTCATGTAATTGTATAGAGTGACTGAGCACTAATGAGTGCTAATAATGAGTGAAATTGTTTTATCAGTTTGAAAATGTTTTGTTATAATTGGGCCAAGTCAGTGATTGTTTGCGCACTCTAATGTTTTTGAAAGAAAAAAAATGTCATACGATTTTTGTTAATAAGGTAATGAATGTTCTAGTACGCCACCCTCGCGGGTCACGGGCTCGGATGTCACCATGGATATCGGGTTCGGGTCCCGACGGGAGTGGGGTGCTACATTTGTGGTATCAGAGCCCAGAAGTACAATCTTACATGGGCTTTCTGAAGAAAAAAAATGGGTGTTTCAAGTTATGTGCATTTAAGTTGTGTCACGGCAGATAGTGACAACTGATCCCCAGTGTAGTATGTGAGTCGTATGCATAAATATGTCTCAGTCGTTTAAGCGGTTAGAAAAAAGTGAGAAAAAGGATAATGTGTTAGAATGTGATAAAAGGAAGTAATGGATATCGCAAACTAGGAAAGAGTGTATGGTTCGATCAGACAGACGAAAATTTAGTGTGCTGGTATTGACGGGTATATTGTGAAGTACAATATTGGAGTTAGATTGGGTATATCCTTGAATATGAATTTGAATAAAGATTATAGTTGGGAACGAATAGAAAAAAATAGAGTTGTGATAATGAAATAAAGTGTTCTATGATATAGAAAAGTTACAATTGGGATTGATTACCGTGATGAGAGTTATATATAAGGATTGGTGATTTGGAGTCAAAATATATTAAGGGCAAAATCAAGAATGATTTCACATCTGTGATATTGATTTGAGTACGGAAATATATGGGTAGAATGCCATAATGAAAAGATTGGAATGTAAGACAATGAAATGGATAGATGAAAAAGTTGTTCGGGTTTAATTGATCTGCCTAAGTAAATGCACACCTGCTTATGGGAGCCCTATGGTAAGTGAAAATGTTCAGTTGCAATTGCTGAGTTAATGGCTAATTGCTAGCCAGAATTTTTGTAAAATAATAATAAGAATAAGAAACGAAAGTGCTTATACTGATCAGTTGTATAGGAATAGAGATTGTATATGATCCTCACGGCGAGGACGGAGGAAGCAGGAAGGATTCTTGAGTTCGAATATATTGTCACTTTGTAAGTGTATATCGATAGTGGGATTACTATCACGGGTGAAATGATTAAGCATAAATGAATAATTTGCGTGATTATGATATAGGAAGAAATCGGTGGCCTATTACGTAAGCTCCGATTATAATGTCGATAGCTCAAGTTCAAAATGAGTGAGAGTAAGACATGAGAATGCTCGAATGATCAATTGAGAAAGAAGTGATCTGATTAAAGATGTTAGCATCGAGAATGAGTTTGAGAGAAGAAAATGAGGGACATGAATAGAGTAAGGTCCCCATGATCGAGAATTGATACTAAAAAGAGAATGGTTATCGAGAATTAAATGCAATTAAGGTATTCTTAGCAGTATGATCTATTAATGGGCAAATTGATGGGACTATAGAGATATATTGTCAGATAGGATGTGATGATTATGGTGATGTATGGCGAGATAGTAGAGGAAAAGAAATTGTTTAAGTGCTCTTCAGAGATTTATCTTCGTGATGTATCAAGAGTAACTGATTTGTATTACATCTGGCAGAGACTCTAGCGTAAGAGCTAAACTATGCTACAAAAAAAAATGTACATTATGTTAATGAGATGGTTTTGATTATGTAAAAGAAGTACTGCATAATAAGGAAATATTTATTTGTGAATTTAAGGGGGATTAAAAAAAATGTGGAGAAATGAAGGTAAGGAACACGTGGCAGACTATGTTATGATGAGACAAATTATCGAAAATTGTTCCTCATTGGAGCGTTCGATAATTAAAAGTTACATGAATCAACTACGGTACGGAAAAGGAACATGTCTCAATTGTGTTGCAGTGGATAATAGATATAAGCATAAGAAATAGATACATTGGTATAGGTGAGGAGATTGGTTATCATGCAAGTTTCATAAGAGTGAAATAAGGGATGAATTAGGATGCGAACATGGGATATTGGGAGAATTAATTAAGATATAGGTATTGATAAAATGTGAAAGTTCAAAAGATATGTGTATGCGGAATTTGGAATTAATGGGAACTAATGGAATGCTGGATGCGTTCAGAAATTGTCAAAGATTTTCTGGTTTTAGCAAATCGACAAGAATAATTGAGGAAAACATGTGAATGTTATGACTAATGATCATAAAGGAAACATGTGAAGAATTTACTATCTATATTGAAGTGTTCCAGTAAAGGTTCTGATGTGATCTATGGAAATTGGATAAAGTGATTTTATGCACCTTGGGACAAATATGATTCCATGGGCGGTATTATGATTGATGATTTGAAATTTGTTATTCGAGTATGGCCTAAAAGCTTGGAGACATAAATAAATGCGAAATAGTTTGGAGATGTCTATGAATATGCAAATCGATAACTATTGAGTTATGTAAATGCGGTTGAATGATTTTGAAAGGATTGATGGTGATTACTCCAAACTAAGCTAATGGTGCAATTCAAGGAATTGAACAAAGAAATAAATAAATTCAATTGCAGAAGATCCAAATTTGGGTAATAAGGTTATCAAATCTAATGTATTATTGAGTATTAATAGTCGAACTGACAAAAAAAAAGGGGGGGCAAAAGAAAGTATTATTAGCTATGGGAATTTCAAAGTTGGTGTGCATCAAAACGGATTGGCAAAACCCGAAGTGAGGATGTAGACATTGTAAACCGTATCAAAGAACTGAATTAACTCCAATTGTTAAGGAAAATGATAGGTATGGTTCAAATTAAGAAATATGGATGATATTCATTACGGGAACTGTTAGTGAAAACGTAAGGAATGATCGAAGCTTTATGTTTTAGCAAGAGCGTATTGAAAGAGTAATTGAAAGGTTAGGATGGGAAAACGAATGATTATAAGTAAATGGTTCGAGAAAGCATAAGAAACAATCGAAGCGTTATGTTCGAGTAAAAGTATTGTGGAAAAGCAATTGATGGTATAGTCTGTCAAAGTGAACGATGACATGTGTGATTAACCAACAGGTGTTTTTGGATTTCATTGGGATATGAGATTGATATATAGTGCAAAGTGATTGTGGTATGACAATCATTATATTGGTGTCACCATTCGAAAAGTGTATAAGGGGTCTTTATTATGTGATCAGGGCGTTAAGCAATTTAAGATGGTAACATTGAGCTGAATTGATTCACACCGAGGTTATAAATCTCATGAGATTTGTGTTTTGATAATAACGGAATCTGATAAGCGATAAATGAAATATTTTGAAAGGTATGGCCTCGGCTAAAATGTACTTAGATGGAAATAAATGTGTAATTAAGGGAAATTGAATTCGTGAGGAGTGACCTCCATGCGTTTGTGGTGTGAATAGAATTATGGGTTGGCAAGTTAGGCTAAAACTTAAAAGATGATTCGGATTCACAAAGTGTTTCATAGATATTGTTCGGATCCGATATATATGTTATTGATATTGAAAGTGACGAATTGCGCGTAAGTCTGAGAAAGCAGTAAAATCATGTAAAGTTGAGAAAGGAAAAGAGTCATTGATTGTTTTGATTTCCGTTCTTGGACAGAATTTGGTCGTGTAGTGAAATCAGTGGAAAACAGAGGGTATTAATCGAAAAGACTCCCCTACCTTCCTGATCAATCGTATATGAAATTTCGAGGACGAAATTTTTATTAGGAGGGGAGAATTGTAACATCCCATCTCCGATGGGAAGGGTATTTTAGTAAATTGGGACGGGGACGGGTTAGGAGTATTAAATTATATCTCGGCATGAACATATGTCATGCAGCCTCTATAAATGGTGAGTTTTGCACAGGCACATAGTCATACATGCATTCATGACATTTCCCGGCCTAAGTGTCTAATTGTGATCTTTTGTGAAATTGGTGTGATAATGGGATTTGGAAAATTATTTGGAGTGCGCCATAGAGTGTTTTACATTTTTAGGAATTTATGGGAATTTTTCTGGAATTATCCGGAGAAAATTCCCGCACCGCAAAATCGTAGATACATGGCCTAAATGTGTTTTGTAGTGAAAGTGTGGTTTCGTGTTTAAAAATTATTGGGAGTGGACTGTCTTATGTTTTACAATTTTGGGCAATTTAGGTAATTTTCAAAAATGATTAGGAAAATTTCACGAAATTCGGATCGAAAAAATTGCCAATTAGCGAACCGGTCGATTTTGATGGCGAAAATTGCTACCCAATGGCATTTGTATTATTGGGGTATTATTTTGGTTTTGAAATTAGGGCCATTGGAATTGAATGGGTCAAATGTCATTAGGATTTCTTAATAAATCCTATTATATAGTTTTGTCTTATTCTTCAACATGCCAAGTGTCCCTTTTTCATTAATTAGTTTTGTCTTCTTTCATCCTTACCCACGACTTTCCTTGGCCATTTCATAGATAAAATCATTTGACAAGCTTGTTCTTCTTCTCTCATCCGAACCATTACTTCTTCTCCTTTTATGTCCTTCTTTTCTCCTTTGAATTTCTATCTTCTCATCCCTCACAAGAAGGGTTGCCTTGGTTCTTTGCTTGCTTCTTATTTGTACATACCTAAGACCAAGCTTGCTCCTTGAGAAGATGATTATATGCATGTGTAGTGATAAGAGTCGTGAGTGGTGATTGAGAAGTTACAAGTTGAAGTAGTTGTGGAGAATTGAAAAGCCTTGGAGAATTAATAGCTTGAACTTGTTTAAGGTGAGTATTAATGTTTGTTCTTATGCTTTTGGTAGTTAGAAGCATTTATGGGAAGCACTCATGCATTAATTTCATTATGATAAGGGTAGGTTTGAATGGGTGTAAATGTATGCTTGTGTAGGGATGAATGAATGACTATAAGTTCCATTGATTTTGGCTTTGTTTGGATTGAGTTTGTAAGGTTAGATGAATGGAAAACTTAGGAAGATAATATGTGTAGGTGCTGCCACTTATGCTCTATTATATAAGTATATGTTGTGATGAAATTATGGTTGATTTAGAGGTATAAATGGGTGCCTAGTGATGTGTTATTGATGTTAGAAGTGATAAGAGTTAGGTTGTAGTTGAAAAGCTGGAAAATGCAATTTGACCTATTGTAATGTTTTGATCATAACTTATTGTGTGGGTGTGAAAATGAGGTGAGGTTTGTGGCCACTTAAACTTTGGGATGTTGGCTACATTTTTGTGTGAAATAGGTGTTGTCAAATTGTAACTCTAATAGGTTGAAATTTGGCATGGAAAGTTACTGTTTTATTGCCTATGAACAGTAACCGAAACCTTAACCTATGAGCTTTACTGATTTTTATAAATTAATTGAGATGGAATTAGGGAGAATGGTCTTCATGGAAGTTGTAGAATATTGAGTTAGCTTTCCATTTCCACTGATCTTGTTACTTTTCGAGTTGTATATTGGGAGATATGAACTGATTCCTATGGACTGGTTTTGGGCATGTTGATGAAACCTAGCTTAAGTGTCTGACTTGTGAGTATTCTTCTTGGAAGCAATTTTAGAAATTTTTGTGGACTGAATTGGTGTGAGGGATCCTCTGAAAAGTTGAAGAGGAAGAAATTATCTTGAAAATGAGATATGGCATATAATTTTTAGAGGTCAGAGTTGGGAGTTATGATTTTGCAAAAACTGATCCTGCATTAGGTTAGGAATTGCTGATCATGGCAGTAACTTGCATGAAAGTTTTGAAATGGTTAGAAATTAAATTGGAAATTGAGTTCTTCATGAAAATTGAAGTTTGAGGATTTATCTGTTCAGGGGTTTAAAGTTCAGAATTTTCTGACTTGTGTACAGGGAGTTATGCTTGTTATAAGTTTACTGCTCAAATTGAATGATTTCAGGGACAGCAACATTGAGTGAATTAATTGACTTGTTTAGTAATGGAATTTGATTTTGGGTTGTTCATGAAAGTTGTAGCTGACATTGTGAAATTATTGAGCATATTTATGTGGTATTTTTTGGCTGAAGAATCAGAGAGGAATGGAATTTGTAATGTACTGTTCTGTTTTAATGAGATTTGAGTAGGCTGTAGCTTTGAAGGGAATTTTGACACCCTTAAGGGTGAAATTGATTTTATGGTCTTCTTGAGAATTGTAGAGGGTTTCATGATCTTTCCAACGAGATATAGTTGGAAATTTTCTGAGTGTGTGCAATGAATTATTGGTGTTGAAAATTGGATTGGAAATTAGGAAAAAAAAAAAGGAAATGGAATCACGCTTGGGTCACTAGGCGACAGCGTCGCCTCTAGTGATGAGGCGTCAAAAAGGCGTCGCCCTAGCGACGAGGCAGTTTCAATCAACCCGCTGGGCGAGACGTCGCCCATGAGGCTGGACTTTTTCTTTTCTTATTTTATTTTATTATTTTTAATTGGTAATTTTGATTTCATGCTTCCTTTGTCAATTTCTTTTCCGTCAGACTTCGATTGACCTGATTCTTGAGGCATCGGATTCAGAGAACATTTAATTTCATTTTGTGAGAAATTGGGAATTTTGGACGGAAATTGACGTGGCCCCGGTAGCGGAGCCTTTAATCCTTATTTTGTTTAATTGGGGACCTATAGAGGTCCGAATTGCGCACCGTCGGCCTTGATAGGTTTCTAATTTTTAGGCGGATTTTGTTATGGGAAATTTGGATTTAGGGCGGAAAATTCATGAACATGCATATTTCACCTCCATGTGCACAAATTGCATCTGTAGTGACTCGTTCTTTCTTTGTTTCTTATAGAGGCCCAGTGGGCGTCGTCGAGACCGACAGGCGGAAACTTCCGGCATTAGCTTCGGAAGTAATAGGTGAGTAACCTAGTTAGTTTCTCAACCTTATGTGTTTCTTAATTTTATGCATTGATTGCCATGAGGAAGCGAGGATGGATATATGTGATTGATTGATTTGATTGATTTGGACCGTGGGTGTTGAAATATTGGATTGTAATATTGAAGTGCAAATGAGAATAAGTGCGTGAGAATGCATTAGTTAATTGGATTGTAAATGTGATAGTGAAACGAAAGGTAAATGCATGGGAATGAAATACCGGACTGAAAGTCCGAGAACATTGGAAAATGATGGAAATAGTAATTAATTGGAATTGGAAATAGAAATGCGATAATTGGAAATTGGAAAATGACATGTGCATTCATGCATAGTAAATGATCGAGATAATGGCGGTTGTGACCGTGTCGCCACCGATTTGAGCTTTAAGCTCAACGCACGGGGCCTCGTGCTAACGTATTCGAGCCTCGGCTCGATGATCGAGGCTATGCCTAACGTTTCGGGCTTTAAGCCCAATGTTTGAGTCAATGGCTCAGCGTATATGAGCTCAAAGCACGGTCACAACAACGAAAGAAAATGAAAGAGTCACGTACACTGCATAAATGAATGTTTAATGTGAATTGTGTGAAAGGTTTATTGCCTTATCAAATGTGAAATTGAATGCTGTGATTTCTTGTTATGATATATATACAATATTGTGTGATTGTGTGGATATGCATGAGTTGGGTGAACCATCGATGATGGTTTCTCACTTGAGTTCGCAAACTCACCCAACATTGCATCTATTTTTCAGAAATGGAGAGTACCCGTTGGACACGCGGGAGTACGTCTACTGCTAGCAAGACAGAGTATCGGGTCGGGATCAGTGTCGTCCGTATCTGTATTAGTGTATTAATTTGGTATTTTAGTAGGCCCAAATTGTTTTCATGTAATTGTATAGAGTGACTGAGCACTAATGAGTGCTAATAATGAGTGAAATTGTTTTATCAGTTTGAAAATGTTTTGTTATAATTGGGCCAAGTCAGTGATTGTTTGCGCACTCTAATGTTTTGAAAGAAAAAAAAATGTCATACGATTTTTGTTAATAAGGTAATGAATGTTCTAGTACGCCACCCTCGCGGGTCACGAGCTCGGATGTCACCATGGATATCGGGTTCGGGTCCCGACGGGAGTGGGGTGCTACAAAAATAATAAATAAAAAAGAAACGTGGAAATATAAATAACATAAAATAAAATAAAATAGCGTTGTATTAATGTTCAAACAAAATATAATAATAAGGAAAATAAAAATACAAAAATAATAATAATAAACAAAACAAAAATAAAGCATCCACTAGTCTTGTGGTGAATCAGGTATGTCCATTATCGGAGGATTCTCAAAACACAGAGCCTCAAACTATTGCATAGTTAAAGACGACACAGCCTTTCCTGATGGTGGAGGTAGGATATATATCCCAAAATGTCCAGCCATCTAAATGAATACCTCTTCCATTCGTCTATAATATGTTTCTCTCCTCTCTATTTACTCTAGCAATGCCACTTATTATACTTGGATAGTTCATATAACACACAAGATGCACCCCTATATTTCTCCAATTAAGTTATCTTTAGTTGGTCCTAGTGTCTCGATGGTGTTTATGCCATAGGCATTCTTATAGTAACCTCCTCTAGTTTTACGCCTCCCATCTAAAATGGTTGTGAGCTCAGTTGTGGTGGCTATTAATCTAGAATAGGGCAAACACCATCTGCTCCCGATGTGACTGGCTTATCTAGAACTCCAAATAGGTGATAGATGTCTCATGTAGATCCTAGCCTACAAATTGCATCACTGGTAGCCTCCCGAAGATGGACATCCTCTGTGCTAGGCATGTCACACAAGGGTCGACGCATATGGTCATGACCTTCTTCTCTTCACTCTAACGCTAGATGAATTGGGAAAAGACTTACCTCAGTGAATTGACATTCTCTTGCTCATGTTCCATAAATAAATGATGTCCTAAGTTCCTGACAACTCCAAAACTGTCACCCTAATGTATGATTCAGGATCCCCTGTAGGTATCTAAGTGCAGGGTGTTGAAGAGTTAATGTTTTGGATTTGTTAGGGTTGTACCCATCCTCCATGCTACTCGTACTCTATAAGTGTTGAGGAGACATCCTACATGAAAAGTCTATTCGTATTGCTACTTAGTCTTCTATCTCCATTAATTCCTGGTCGTGAAAACCCATCATTATGAAGAACTCTAAGTAACTCATCTGGACAGTCTTCCCAAGCATTTGGAACTAGATTACGCTTAACCGGTCCTTATCATAGTGCCTTTTTTAAAGAAGAACATGAAAAGCACCTTAAGCGTAAGCTCCTAGTATGAGGGCTCCATGATCTTGAAGAAGCAAGATTATGCTCCAACGTTGATGAGTTCTCAAACATGCTTGACTAAATCAATCTATTCCAATACCTCCCAATCAATGCTTCTATTGGTCTTGAACTTCTTATCTTTGAGCATTTGGTATTGCTCCTTGTATGCTTTGACATTAAATAATAACATATTTGGTCGCCCCAATTGACAAACAAAATTTTCGCACTCTTGTGACTAGTGAGCTCTAATTGGAGAATACCCTCCTCCTCGCTACCTTTTCCTCAATAACTTTTTTGCTCTTCATTGTCCCATCATTGTGCCTGAAACTTAAAGTAGGATAAGAAACTAACAAATAAAAGTGTAAAAAATAGATGTTCCCTACACTAGGTTTATATGCTTAATAAATCGTTAAATTGCGAAAACACACAATTAAAAGTAAAATTAAACACATAATAAAAGAAAAACAAATAAATAAAATAAATAAAAATAAAATAATTAGAAAATATCAAAATCCAAATTAAAATAATGGAAACTAACAAATGAATTTAATCTAATAATTCAATTATGAATTTAAATATAAAATTAAAAATAACGCACTAATCTAACAATTACCCAAAATTAACAAAATTGAACATCTAATTCATGAAAAATTCAAAATTGAAATGAAATTAAACTAGTAAAAAACTTCAATTAACTATAAAAACAACGAATTAATCCTAATTGCATACAAAATCATCACAGTTCAACATTTAGTGAGCAAAATCGCATACCCATTTCAAATTTCATCTAATTCGCATGCAATTCATCAATTTAATCTAACAAATCACACAGGTAAGGATAAAATTCAACTTTTAAACCAACATTTCAAAAAAAAATCAAACATAAAACAAGTGAAATTAATGGAAAAACTTACTTGGGTGTTGCAGTTTGAGCAAAAAAATACTAAATTAGGTGTGAAGTTGAGAGAATATGAAGGTAGGTTGCACAGAGAGAGAAGAGAATGAGAGAAAATAAGATAAAAGTTTAAACCTTTTTCGCTACTTACACAGTGAGTTACACAACCGTGTAGCTGACCATGTAAGTTAAAAACTCATTAAAATTCAAAGGACAAGGACCTGTAAGTTTTCGTGGACTTACATGGTTATGTAAATTATTGCGTAGCTGACTGTGAAAGTCTACATGAGCGTGTCTAATGAGTGTGTATCTCTCTATAAAGATGTGTGAAATTTTTTAAAGAAATCTAGAATGTACACAATTGTTTTTGGAGACTGTGAAAGTCTTTATGATTGCGTATGCCATAAAAAATAGTTGGAAAAACTTAAAAATTATTCACTCAAAGTTTTGAAACATTAACAAACATGCCAAAAACATGATAAATATGCAAAATCAACTTAGGATGCTTTATATACTAAAATAAAACACTTCAAAAGTCAATAAAAGTCTATGCTAACATAAAAATGGAAATAAAATAAAATAAAAATGAAGCTTATCATAATTCTTATATTGCCTCCCAAGTAATATTTGTTTAATGTCTTTAGCTCGACGCACACTTCATGTTTACCATCAACCTAGGTCTATAATTAGTGGCTTGCTTTCACCAAGTTCTCCATATAGTGGTTTAGGGGCTTGTGGAAGCCGTCTATACTTAACGTGACTACTAATGACTTATCAATAGTTTTCATATCTAGCTCCTCCTCTTTCTCTTCCTCAGTCACCTTTGTCTACTCTTCTACTTTCTCTTCTTAGGCAGAGGCTTCCTTCTCTAATTCTATTTCAACTTCATCCATGACATTTTCCTTTGTCTCCTCTTCACTCTAGGGTATTAATAAGTTCAAATAATATGTTATATCCAACTTAATATTTTCGAGTGAAGAAAATCTCTCTTAGAATCACAGTGACTAGCTACACCACACCCTTCCCAAGGTCTTCCATTAATATATCTATAAGAAGTTTTTCTTACTACTATTGTTGTAAAGATTCAGCTGAAGTGTAATCGTTCGATGAATCAATGTAAAAGTTGCTCCACTTTGAATTATAAGCATGCTCATATGGTTTATTCTGAGGCCAATTTCGCATATAGATGCTCCCATACGTAGTTTGGTGCTCGACATTTATGATTGTGATTTTACTCTCACAAATGTCACAGTATAACATGGATATCAATTTCTAGGTTACTTGAGAGATTCCCCATATTCCTTGTTAACATGCATTTGTAAGTTACCTAACTTGAACATCAAAGTTATGAAGAGAAGAGGAGTGGTTCTTCATTATTTGATCAAATTTAACTTCCATCCTCTTCTGACTTTTATCTTAGCTATCAAACTTGGAGTCTGGCATATCTATTAACTTTTTTAACTTTGACTCCAAGGATCCAAGCCTATCTTGCTGGAAACCTTGTGTTTTTATATTATTCTTGCATTGTTAGTCCAAGAATAATTTAGGTGGTTCTTCCACCCAAGATTATATGTGCTAAAGTAACTCACATCCATGCCTTCACTTGGTTGGAAGAGGAGGTATGCAAGTTGCTTAGCTGCACTTTGTGATTTTTGTGTCCATTAACCTACAATTACACAAGAAAAGTACCAAACTTCTTAAATCAAAGTAACGTAAAATACAGTAGATGCTACAATAATCCTTGAAAATGATGTCAAAAACTTATTGATATTTTTAAATAAAAAAGCTTTTAATACTGCTAGTATACAGATCATAGCTTATAATATAAAAGATATCATTCCCACAAGGATTATATAGTCACCCAACAATTCTTATAAACTTTGTTTAAAGTAAACAATAAGAAGATTAATTGAAAATTAAATTGAAATCAAAGAATTAGTAAATAAACTATATACAACTATTTATTAGGTAGCAGTGAAATTAGATGATCAATTAATAATGAAAGCTAGGAATTACTTATATCCTTTTTTGTTTTCCCTTTACATTTTTTTGGTGATGGAGATGAGGATGCTTTAGTGGATGTGTAACATTACTAAAAGAGATAGGATCAAGAATCTAATGGTAAGAGACAAATTAAAGCTGGCTGGTAGTAATGAAAAATTGAGAGAGAAAAGGCTCAGGTGGTTTAGACATGTTAAAAGGAGACACCCTGACCCTTATTGAAAAGATGCAAGAAAATAATATTTAAAGACTGAAAGAGGATAAAAGGAAGGCCCAAAAAGAATTAGGGGGAAGTGATCAAGAATGATATAGCTAAGTTGGATCTTACTAAGGATTTAGCCCACAGTATGAAAATTTCATGTACTAGGATACATGTAAAAGTTCTCCTTTAAAAAGGGCATTCACGTTCTTGTTGGTTATATCAAATATTGTCCTTTGCATTTACTACATCATACTTACCACCTGGTTGGTTTAACTTAGTTAGTTTCCTACTTAGCATTGTTAATGTAGTGACAGACTTGGAAGGTAGTTAGTTTCCTACTTAGCATTGTTAATGTAGTGATAGACCTGGAAGGAGTTACTCCTGTACGGGTCTTTTCTGGTATGCATTTTTATCTTACCATTTATTACTAATCATTGACATGTTCTATATGTACGTTATTTTTTATTGCTTTACCTTTTTAATTATTTATTTATATGTTTATTTTTTTGACATTTTTGTATTTAATTATTTTTATTACCTTTTTATGTTTATTTGATTTATTTATTTACTTATTTTTTTTATATGTATGTCATCCATTTATAATTTTTTAGTGTTGTCATTACGCATTATATGTGGGCCTATCGGAAATAGCCTATTTAAGGTAGGGGTAAGGTCGCGTACTATCAGACTTTCCCAAACCCCACGCCTCAGCAAGACTTCAAATGGATGTTGATGATGATGATGATTCATTCATAGCTAATTCTAGATATCCTATAGATGTGAGTACCCTCTCTTGAGATCTAATCAAATAATCCCAATTAAAATATATAAGAGTTGAGTTACAATCTCTCGATCTCTAAAAAATACTCGTAACTACTTAATTAGATTTGAAGCAGCCCTACGGATAACTAATAAACAATTGAGATCTCTCTTCAATTACCATTAATTTGATGTTTATCGATCTATTATAGTACCAGCTCTCCCTATGCAATGCAACACAAGTGAATCAATACAATCTATCAATCCAAATTGATTATAAAATGTTAAACATCACAGGCATATTCATTAAATTCTAAGAATGTAAAATTCAACAAATAGTTTAACAGTAATTCCTGAAAGAGGAATTTAACAATCCATATATGTAAACAAATATCCAAATCTAATCATCGTGAATATTTTACAATAACAAAGAAATAACAAAATAGTTGAGATTGAAATCTGGAATTCTTCTATTCTTTTCCTTGGGCTGGAAATCTGCTAACCTTTTATGTTTCTTCTTCCCTTTTAGGTGTCTTTGATGACAACTAATTGCCTCTTTCTAAATTCAATTTTTCTCCCTTGATTTAGCCTTTATAATATCCTTATATAGTAATAAACCAAGGTTTCTATGATATACATGGGTACTAATATGATCATGTAGGTGATTGTGTATCTCTAAAAATACATAAATTCATGACTTTATAGGTCATAGAGACTTATACATAGATGGTCATGTAACTTCACATAAGCAAGAATTTTGTGTTTGAAGGTCCATATGTTTAAAGTGACTTACACAGTCATTATACATGATCGTGTATCTCCAAACTTGTTCTAATTCTTTCATTCCATGCCACATTTTCACCCAAATACTTCTCCTCTTAGTCTATGAAGGTAATTATCACCTAAAAACATACTTGAAGAAAAATAAGGACCAATAATACTATAAAACTCTTAAATAACAAGCAAAGAACATCAAATATGGGTATGTAAATGTAATCAATTAATCTTTTATTATTATCATATTGCTTCTCTTCAAATAATGTAGCCTTAATAAGTGGATTCAAGTTATGTCCTATACTTTGCATTTCTAGTATGGCAATAAAAATTTGAGATCCACTAAAAGAGTCCTCCAAAGTGCCATTTGTTTTAGAATCTAGATCTTGTACTAAATTAGCCATTGTACTATCATGGCTATTGAGGCTTACATTTCCTTACTTAAAGTATTAAGGTCCCTTGTGGTAACATTTGATACTGTAACATCCTTGTAATCATTATCTCCCTTAGGACTCGCTTTCTCCTTAGGATCATTCTACACTAACTTTCATACTCACCAGTTAAGAATTTTTTTCCAGTTGGCCTCTAGTTTCCTTTTTAAATATTCAATTCTATTCTACACAAGTAAGTTATAGAGACAACATCATCAAATATGTTATCATTCCCATCAAGTCTCATTGGAGGAATTTCCATAAGGAGTGCTTGTTGAATATCACCTAATACATAAACCTAGCATAGCCTACTCTTCTTATATTTACTATGGCTTCATTAAGGCACAAGGAATCTTCAAAAAACTTATCAAGCAGTTAAGATCCTCAATGGTTAAATATTCTAGAGAGAATATTATAGATAGTAATCCAAAGAGGGACTTGTTTTTTGCTTGAGTTCATGAAGCTCAATTCTAGGCTTCCGTTTCTATAAGAAAATTGGCTTGTCATTGAGATGCTAAGGACCTAATTTTATTATTTTTTGAGTTTGAGATTCAGTTTCAAATCTAAAGAGGAAAAGATTGTCATCATTGAATAGTACCTCATTTGGCCTTAGTTGTTTCCATTTTTACTAGGCCAAACTAGTCATCACTGGGAAGGGTGGTCTCTTGCCTAAGAAGAATCTAAGTGATGTAGAGTCCCACTTAAAAGCATCATTTTTCAACAAATGAACTAGTAGAGCCATTATAGACTTCGTATTACAACTTCTAGAAATGATAGGTATCATCCAAAATTTGACTCTGTGTTCTCTTACTCAGGAGCTCATCAATTGATTTAGTTTGTCCTAAAAGGAGAGAGGATTTAGGGTTAAGTGAGGATGGCTTTGTCAAAGGATTCAAAGAGGAGTTTAGAGCCAAAGAAGGAGTAGGGGTGGAGAGAGCAGATGCAAAAAAAGGAGAAAATTCTATGGAGAAACCAAGCTCAGTGTTCATGTTGGGACCCGATCCGGGAACCGAATCCCAACCGAAAAGGCGGAACGCAAAAACGAATAACAAAGGAGGCGGGACGAATCACAAACGAAACAGACGATGACAAAGCAGAGGTAATCGAATGATAAAGCGAAAGAAGCGAAAGCGGATACATGAATCGGAAAACTGAGAAAAAAACGAAAGCAAAGCGAATCAAAGCAGATAAACGAATGGATCCATCGAACTGAAACACATCCGACATCCATTAAAAAGACAAAGCATAGCAAACTTATCGCGTTGGAACCTTAGACTATTCCAAAATCTGGTATAATTTTTTTTTCTTTTTCCTATAATCATCTTTATTCGAACTAAAGCAAATCAAAATACAATGAATTCCCACATTTGGAAATTCATTCTCATGCAAATCTCAATACTTGAATCATATTCTTATATATCCATACAAATCTCAAATCTCGTTTTTATACCCATTTTACCAAAATTTCGGCAACATAACGGCTGCATTAATAAAAACTCAAAACCTGCAAAGATTCAAAAACACTTCTATACTTTCCAATCAATCACACAAACATCAAAATCTATCGGACCCTCCATCTGGGATCTTAGCATACACAAACACACGCCTAAATCTAAAACATTTCCATAATTCTCAATCAACCAACACAAACAATCTCATTATCCATATCTCAAATCCAATCCAATCATAAATCAGAAACCGTAATCACATACCATCTACAAATATCAACTCCATATACAATCTTTTACATTCTTCATAGACAAATCTATAAACAATAAACAAATCTAAAATTCATAATTTAAGTCTTGATACAATTTCATTAATTCATACATATCATCAATTAAGTGCTTACAAATCCTTTACGGCTATTCAAGCCATTTTCAAACCGAACACTAAAATCCAAAGAGTACGAATTACAAAGAGACAGAAATCAAACAGATGACTGGTCTTTCTTTCATCCGATCTCCTGCTTGAAAACCTAGAGATGGGGATGAAAGGGGGGTGAGCTCGACGGCTCAGTGGATAACATATTTATAAATTGAAAAATATGCAGAAATCATTTTTTTTATAAACTTTTGCTATAAGGCTTATTTTTCAAACTTTGCAACTTTTCAAACATTTTCCTCAAACCTTTTAATTTTTTTCAAACTTTTCATAATAATTCCATTTTTCATTTCTCAAATTTCTCCCATCTTTCATAAACATGAATGCAAACACATAAAATCACCAATCACATAAAATTTCAAATCAAACACATAAAACATATCAAATGGTTTGGGTCAGTCCAAACAGACGTCTTGCACATTTCATAATAGGTCTGTGCAAATAGTGATCGTAATGTACTACACTTTTCTGCATAGTGGTCCAGTGTAGCCGTGACGGGAGTCCGAAATCGAAGCTCCAATGCCACTTGCGGGCAGCCGAGAGAAGGCTTTTAAAAAAACGAGACAGTGCACTAACTCAATCTAAAGGGACCTAACCAAACCCACTTATCACATAATTCACACTTGAAAACGAAATGCCCAAAGGCATATTTCAAAAATCTTAGAATTCATATCGTGACAAATTTTCATTCATAAATTCACCATATCCAAATCAATTCACATAATACATTCTCAATCATTCAATAATGCAACAACCATAGTAATTATTAAAACATTCATACATAATGATTCAATTTTATCAAAACTCATTCGGAAATCATAATTCCAAACATTAATCAACATTTTTCAAACATTTACAAAAACGATAATTTATCAAAAACCCAATTTTTTTGCTTTCTTTAATTTTTCGAAAATTCATATATAGCTTACAAATCAAAATATAAATATGCTACCCACCTCAATTCCATGCTAACAACTTGATCCACACTTCAATTTGTGCATTCCTTCTATCTTGCTTCCAATTTAACATCACCTAAGCCATCAACATCCAAATTCAACATCATAATTTGCATAATTCTCAAAATTAACTATAGGAAACCCAAATTCATCACTTTACCAAGCTATCTAAAGCAAGAATTTCTAAAATTTTCAAATTCCAAATTTGACCTAAACCAATTCACTCAAATTCAATATCATAAAAATCATAATTACTCAAATTGAGCTTAGGAAACATCAATTCCTCACATATTCAAACTATCTAAATCTCCAATTTTCAAAAACCTCAATTCACTAAAATTGGCCTAAACCTTAACTTACATAAATCCAAAATTAAATCAATTTTAACATGTAATCTCCAAAATTGATCATGGAATTAACAAACTCATACCATTTTCCATAATTCTAAACCAAAAATTGAAGAAAAACTCAAAGCTCAAACTTTTATCTTACCTCTTTTCCTCTCCAAATTCGGATTTTTGGGCTTGAAAGGAAGCTTTTACTTCCTTCTATCCTTTTTCCCTTGAATCCAAGCAAAACTTATGCTAGAACCCTTAGAAAATTTGAAAACCCTCACTTCTCTCTCTTCTTCTCTATAGCCGGCCCTTCTCCCTTCCTTTCTCTCTTCTTATTCTCTTCTTCTTTCCTCTTAAGGTCGACTTTCCTCTTGATAAAACGACAGCCAACTTTGTTTATAAGTGGCCATGTCATTAATGAGGGGTCAATTGACCAAAATGCCCATGCACTTTACTTTAATTCATGCTTACTTTCGGATATGATTCGCACTATCAATTTGAAGGAATTTCATAATGCCACAAAAATAATCCAATTCGGAGCACTACATCAAAAGTTATGCTTAAAACATTTCAGATATGTTCATATGCTAAATCATTTTCTAGCATGATTATTTCCATCCAGAAATTGACATTCTTAATCACAAAATTGAAACTCAATGTCTTTATAACAATTGTAGCTCTATTTCTCTAGTTTAATTCAAATCAAGAATCACCTCATTTCGATTGTCAGAGCAAATGTTATGCCCAATATACTTTCAGATGTTCTTAATCCAAAACTGCATACTAATCCGAATTTCAATTCAAAAATTGAAAGTCTTAGGGGCAAAATTGAAATTTTATTTCTTCATATGATTTGTAGCTCCATGTCTAAATTTTATTTTGCCTCAATAATCACTTCAATTGGATCATCACAGATCTCGAATTTCTCAAAATACTTAACTATATTCGGAAACTTTCCCGACTCACTTTGATTAATTTAATCAACCTCAATTTAATCTCCAAAATTCACAAATTTCCAATAAAAATGAAATTCACCGTCTTAGGAATCCAACACTTCAAAAACCAAGTCAATCGAATGTCGGACGGAAAAGATATGAGCGAAAGATTGAAGAGGGGTCATATTTCCTATAATCTGGAAATAATAATTAAATAATCCAAAAATAATAATTAAATAATTAAAAAAATAAAAAATTAATAAAAAAATTTATACAAAGACCCTCCTCGCGAGGGTGATAGGTCACCCTGGCGAAAGAGTTTCTGATTTTTTTTTCAAAAAAAAAAAATATATATGTATATATATGATATATATATATATATATCCGAATTTTTCAAAAAACGTAACTCTTGATTCCGAATTTGAAATTTAACAAAGTTGATCTCTATGGAAAGCTTGAAGGAAGCTCTTCAACTTCCATGTAGAACTCAAAAATCAATTTTGTCTCTAAAGAGGGCAAAAATCCAATCAAATGTACTGCCCCAATTTAATGTAAACCTAAACAATATTTAACTTTGAAAATTTATATCTTTCAACTCCAAATTCTGAACAGCTCATATTTTATATCACTGCGAAGATCAGAATGTCACCTACAACTTTCATGAAGGACATAAAAATCAATTTGACCTCTAAAGAAGTCAATTTTTCCAATCAAAACTTTGGTCCTCTAATAATCATGCTAAAATCATAACATAAACTTGTAAAAATCATAACTTATTATTCCTTGATCGAAAACTTATATACTTTATATCAAAATACAGATCAAATCAAAATCTTCAACTTTCATGAAGAACTTAAAGGCTAAATCAACCTCTAACTAGGTCAATTTTCCAGTCAAGGATTCAGCCATATAAATGGGTCAACTTATGTCACATTGAAACTTTGGCTGACCATAACTTTCACTCCCGATATCAAAAAATTGCAAACTTTATGGCGACAGAAAGCTCTTAACATAAGCTACAAGTTTTCAGAAGACCATTTTCTCAAATTTTGCCTCAAACAAAAAGTCAACTCTCAAGTCAAACTTTTTATCACTTTTCATCCCCAAAAGTCAAACTTTCTAACTTCTTCAAATTTTCACACTTTTTCTTTTTAATTCTTGCCATTTAACTTTATTGCAATCAACTCATCTACTTGAACATTCATAACCAATCCAAATTTATTCAAAACCTCAAAGATATCAAAATCACATCATTTTGTTTTCTTATCAATATCCTTTAAGTTTAAGTCATCTATTATACAATACATACACAAAATACTCCTTAAATTTCATTTTTATAATTCAAATTTTCACTCAAAAATCGGGATCCAACATTTCTCCCCCTTAAAAGAATTTCGTCCTCGAAATTCATACTTGATTAAACACCAAATAACACATCCTTACATATAATTTCTTTCTAAACGAAGATAATCAAACACGTTCTTACTACTTTCTTTCCAAAACTCATAATCAAACACTTTTTCTTATCTCATTTCCTCGTCATATATGTATCTCAATCTCTTCACACTATTTCACTTCTTGTATCTCATACTAACCATATCATATCAAATCACTATATCCATAACTCATTGTTTCTTCACATATGGACACAAGTCAATGGTCCATTTCTTAAGAAACCCTAATATGGTTCAATCATCATTTAATCTTTATCATTATGTCATCTTCCAAATCATCATTCTTTCATCTCATAGACGTATAGTCGATATCAATTTCTCTCAATTCATCATGAAATTCAAATCTTAAGTTCCACAAGTACTTGTTTCTAATCAATCATATTCTTAACACCCAGATCAAACAATCATTTTGATGCCATCACATCATATTCACATTCTCACTAAACTTCCTCAAATCGATTCAAAAACTCGTAACGAACATATATGCCTAAGTATGATCCTAATACTGGGCTCTGATACCATCTATGTTGAGACCCGATCCGAGAACCGGATCTCAACCGGAAAGGCGGAACACAAAAACGAATAACAAAGGAGGCGGGACGAATCACAAACGAAACAAACGATGACAAAGCGGAGGTAATCGAATGATAAAGCGAAAGAAGCGAAAGCGGATACATGAATCGGAAAACTGAGACAAAAACGAAAGCGAAGCGAATCAAAGTAGATAAACGAATGGATCCATCGAACTGAAACACATCCGACATCCGTTGAAAAGACGAAGCATAGCAAACTTATCGCATTGGAACCCTAGACTATTCCAAAATCCGGTATAAATTTTTTTTCTTTTTCTTATAATCATCTTTATTCGAACTAAAGCAAATCAAAATACAATGAATTCCCACTTTTGGAAATTCATTCTCATGCAAATCTCAATACTTGAATCACATTCTTATATATCCATACAAATCCCAAATCTCGTTTTTATACCCATTTTACCAAAATTTCGGCAGCATAACGACTGCATTTGTAAAAACTCAAAACCTGCAAAGATTCAAAAATACTTCTATACTTTCCAATCAATCACACAAACGTCAAAATCTACCGGACCCTCCATCCAGGATCTCAGCATACACAAACACACGCCTATATCTAAAATATTTCCATAATTCTCAATCAGCCAACACAAAAAATCTCATTATCCATATCTCAAATCCAATCCAATCATAAACCAGAAACAGTAATCACAAACCATCTACAAATATCAACTCCATATACAATCTTTTACATTCTTCGTAGACAAATCCATAAACAATACACAAATCTAAAATTCATAATTTAAGTCTTGATACAATTTCATTAATTCATACATATCATCAATTAAGTGCTTACAAATCCTTTACGGCTATTCAAGCCATTTTCAAATCGAACACTAAAGTCCAAAGAGTACGAATTACAAAGAGACAGAAATCAGACAGATGACTGGTCTTTCTTTCATTTGATCTCCTGCTTGAAAACCTGGAGATGGGGATGAAAGGGGGGTGAGCTTGACGGCTCAGTGGATAACACATTTATAAATTAAAAAATAAGCATATCATTTTTTATAAACTTTTGCTATAAGGCTTATTTTTCAAACTTTGCAACTTTTCAAACATTTCAACTTTTCAAACATTTTAATTTTTTTCAAACTTTTCATAATAAATTCCATTTTTCATTTCTCAATTTTCTCCCATCTTTCATAAACATGAATGCAAACACATAAAATCACCAATCACTTAAAATTTCAAATCAAACACATAAAACATATCAAATGGATTGGGTCATCCAAAGCGGACGTCTTGCACATTCCTCAAGATAGCGGTCTGTCTGGTGCGTGATCGAACGCATCTACACTTCCCGCATAACGGTCCAGTGTAGCCGTGACGGGAGTCCAAAATCGGAGCTCCAATGTCACTTGCGGGCAGCCGAGAGAAGACTTTTAAAAAAAACGAGACAGTGCACTGACTCAATCTAAAGGGACCTAACCAAACCCACTTATCACATAATTTACACTTGAAAACGGAATGCCCGAAGGCATATTTCAAAAATCTTAGAATTCATATCGTGACACATTTTCATTCATAAATTCACCATATCCAAATCAATTCACATAATACATTCTCAATCATTCAATAATGCAACAACCATAGTAATTATTAAAACATTCATACATAATGATTCAATTTTATCAAAACTCATTCGGAAATCATAATTCCAAACATTAATCAACATTTTTCAAATATTTACAAAACCGATAATTTATCAAAAACCCAATTTTTTTGCTTTTTTAATTTTTTGAAAATTCATATATAGCTTACAAATCAAAATATAAATATGCTACCCAACTCAATTCCATGCTAACAACTTGATCCACACTTCAATTTGTGCATTCCTTCTATCTTTCTTCCAATTTAACATCACCTAAGCCATCAACATCCAAATTCAACATCATAATTTGCATAATTATCAAAATTAACTATAGGAAACCCAAATTCATCACTTTACCAAGCTATCTAAAGCAAGAATTTTTAAAATCCCCAAATTCCAAATTTGACCTAAACCAATTCACTCAAATTCAATATCATAAAAATCATAATTACTCAAATTGAGCTTAGGAAACATCAATTTCTCACATATTCAAACTATCTAAATCTCCAATTTTCAAAAACCCCAATTCACTAAAATTGGCCTAAGCCCTAACTTACATAAATCCAAAATTAAATCAATTTTAACATGTAATCTCCAAAATTGATCATGGAATTAACAAACTCATACCATTTTCCATAATTCTAAACCAAAAATTGAAGAAAAACTTAAAGCTCAAACTTTTCTCTTACCTTTTTTCCTCTCCAAATTTGGATTTCTTGGGCTTGAAAGGAAGCTTTTACTTCCTTCTATCCTTTTTCCCTTGAATCCAAGCAAAACTTATGCTAGAACCCTTAGAAAATTTGAAAACCCTCACTTCTCTCTCTTCTTCTCCATAGCCGACCCTTCTCCCTTCCTTTCTCTCTTCTTATTTTCTTCTTCTTTCCTCTTAAGGTCGACTTTCCTCTTGATAAAACGGCAGCCAACTTTGTTTATAAGTGGCCATGTCATTAATGAGGGTCAATTGACCAAAATGCTCCTGCACTTTACTTTAATTCATGCTTACTTTCAGATCTGATTCGCACTATCAATTTGAAGGAATTTGTCAAAACTTCCTTCTAGAGAAATGTTCCTCTTTGTCTTAATTTTATAATGCTACAAAATCATCCAATTCGGAGCACTACATCAGAAGTTATGCTTAAAACATTTCAGATATGTTCATATGCTAAATCATTTTCCAGCACGATTATTTCCATCCAGAAATTGACATTCTTAATCACAAAATTGAAACTCAATGTCTTCATAACAATTGTAGCTATATTTCCCTAGTTTAATTTAAATCAAGAATCGCCTCATTTCGATTACCATAGCAAAAGTTATGCCCAATATACTTTCAGATGTTCTTAATCCAAAACTGCACACTAATCCGAATTTCAATTCAAAAATTGAAAGTCTTAGGGGCAAAATTGAAATTTTATTTCTCATATGATTTGTAGCCCCATGTATTTTTTTTTTTTTTGCCTCAAGAATCACTTCAATCGGATCATCACAGATCCCGAATTTCTCAAAATACTAAACTATGTTCGGAAAATTTCCCGACTCACTTTGATTAATTTAATCAACCTCAATTTAATCTAAAAAATTCACAAATTTCCCATAAAAATGAAATTCACTGTCTTAGGAATCCAACGCTTTAAAAACTAAGTCAATCGGATGTCGGACGGAAAAGATATGAGCTAAAGATTGAAGAGGAGTCATATTTCCTATAGTCTGGAAATAATAATTAAATAATCCGAAAATAATAATTAAATAATTAAAAAAATAAAAAATTAATAAAAAATTTTATACAAAGACCCTCCTCGCGAGGGTGATAGGTCGCCTTTGCGAGAGAGATTCTGAAATCTTTTTTTTTTCAATATATATATATATATATGTATATATATGATTATATATATATATCCGAATTTTTCAAAAAGCGTAACTCTTAATTCCGAATTCTAAATTTAACAAATTTGATCTTAATGGAAAGCTTGAAAGAAGATCTTCAACTTTCATGTAGAACTCAAAAATCAATTTTGTCTCTAAAGAGGAAATCCAATCAAATGTACTGCCCCAATTTAATGTAAACCTAAACAATATTTAACTTTGAAAATTTATATCTTTCAACTCTAAATTCCGAACACCTCATATTTTATATCACTGCGAAGATTAAAATGTCACCTACAACTTTCATGAAGGACATTAAAATTAATTTGACCTCTAAAGATGTCAATTTTTCCAATCAAAACTTCTGTTCTCTAATAATCATGCTAAAATCATAACATAAAACTTGTAAAAATCATAACTTATTATTCCTTGATCGAAAACTTCTATACTTTATATCAAAATAAAGATCAAATCAAAATCTTCAACTTTCATGAAGGTCTTAAAGGCTAAATCAACCTCTAACTAGGTCAATTTTCCAGTCAAAGCTTCAGCCATATAAATGGGTCAACCTATGTCACATTAAAACTTTGACGGACCATAACTTTCACTCCCGATATCGAAAAATTGCAAACTTTATGGCGACAGAAAGTTCTTAACGTAAGCTACAAGTTTTCAGAAGACCATTTTCTCAAATTTTGCCTCAAACAAAAAGTCAACTCTCAAGTTAAACTTTTTATCACTATTCATCCCCAAAAGTCAAACTTTCTAACTTCTTCAAATTTTCACACTTTTTCTTTTTAATTCTTGTCATTTAACTTCATTTCAATCAACTTATCCACTTGAACATTCATAACCAATTCAATTTTATTCAAAACCCCAAAGATATCAAAATCACATCATTTCTTTTCTTATCAATATCCTTTAAGTTTAAGTCATCTATTACACAATATATACACAAAACACTCCTTAAATTTTATTTTCATAATTCAAATTTTCACTCAAAGATCGGGGTCTAACAGTTCAATATAGTGTTGAAAGAAGTAAAAGGTATGAGGTTAGAAAGTGATAAAACAATTAATAATAAAACAAAATAGTTTGAAGCGAGAAAGGATTTGATGTGATTCAATAAAAAAGAAAGGACCAGGAGCTAGAGAAGAAGAGAGAAGATGGAAGAACAAAGGAGAAGAACTAGGAGTTGGAGAAGAAGATTACTTGTTGGAAAGGATCAAGGGAGAACATTAAAACTAAAAATTGAGAATGACAAAACTCTAAGGTACTGAAGAAAAAAGAAGAACAAATTAAAAGCTCAAATGAATTTATAAAACCAATTAATAAGGAAGGAGGTAGCTAAGGAAGAAGAGAAAAAACTCAAACAAATTGGTGCATAGAAATAAAATGCAAAACATGAAGTATAGAAAAGTTGGAGTTTCTCTCTCTAAAATAAAGTTCATCTTTTTTTTTTTATAAGAGTGCATTCTTTTTCTTTTTTTTTTGAAAAAGGAAATGGAATTAAATAACAGATATAGAAAGCATTACAAACAAGATGAAAAGCTCTGGAGAATACCATTATAAAATCTTGCATTTCAATGCAAGAAGTATAGACAAAATACGGTAAGCATTACATTGGATTTGTGGAAAAGATACTATGTTTAAAGTACACTTTTAATTAAGATTTTTTATTAGTATTAGCTCTCTAAGTTCAGTGACGATCATAGATTTCAGGGCTTCTTTTGAAGAATATTTGTTCATGAACCGTTTAAGATTTCACTCTCTTCATAAGATGTAAACACAAAGCCCCTTGAGTATGCATTTTGGTTAGATAATCTTTGTCTGATATCTGTAAGAGAAATCCCTGGATCGAGCCATAGACATTTATATTCCCAAATATTGTTGAATTGGCATTCAAAAAGAAGATGGTTCCTTGATTCCTTATGCATCAAGCACATTGGCTAGTTTTTGTCAAATTACATGTAAGGCATTTTAATAGTGGCATTGAGCTTATTATTAATTTCCAGCCATAAGATAAAGAAATTTTTTGGCATTAAAGCCTTACTCTAAACCGTCTTCAACCAATCTACCTTGCAACCTCCTCTTCTTAACAAATTTATAATGGTATTGTTAGTCAGTTTGTGGATTGGTTGATCCCTCGAGAAGAAATTGTCTACTAATTTTGTTAGTTAGTCTGTTCTTACTATAAAGAATTAGAGACAAATAACTTTTTACATACTTTTAAGACTTCTTTAAAATATATACATAAACAATATGCTTTCACATTGGAGTTTTAGTTAAAAACATGAATATGAAAGCTACATGGCTTGAATGAAAAGTTTGATGTGATTATTGAGTAAAATTATGCGAACAAAACATAATAATAATTATTATGTGGATATTCAATATTGTTGAAGTTAACTGGATTTCTTTAGTGTTACAAATTATTGTAGATTTCTTTCACAAATTTTTATAATAAAAAATAAGAACATTAATTTGTAAAACATATAACAAATATTTAATTTGATACACAAAAGAGTAAATACATGAGTAAATTCGTGTTTAAAGAAATCTCAACTAAAACATCATAGATAAGCATACATATACCAAAATTCTCAGATAATAATTTTGATATTAAAAGGATAGGAAGAATAATTTGTATTAGAGACATGCATCGTTTTTTGGAAAATGTGGATTGATCTTGTTGATGTTTTCTTTATATCTACGTAATGTTATTAGTATCCACGCTACTCTTTCTCACATTTGAACTGATTTGAAGAGTAAAACGAAGGGTTATTGGTCAAGAATTAAGAAAGCTTTTGATGGTTAATATTCTACACCAAAAACACTGATATTTAGTTAAATAACATTCATCCCCTTTTTCACAATTCCTTTTGAAGTTAAAAGTCAAATTGAAAATTAATAAGAAAGGGTGTGCAGTAGAAGCCAATAGGAGGAGCTATTAGTTCAACATTTTCACTAAAAACTTCTCAACACATGATAAGACCTTTCTTGGGATTTTGGATGGCTATTGCCTAATTCTTGTAAACGCTATTATTTCTTCCTCAGCTGTGAAGCCTGTGGTTACATATGCAAAATCACGACATTTTTTACGAGCCAAGATTGGACTCGGTACAATAATATTTCAATCCCATAAATCTTACAAATTCCACTCCAGAATTTTGATCCAGCGCTCAACTGTATCCTGAATGGTCTAACTAGAGAGGATGTGGTGCATTAAGAAAAGGAAACAAAGTGACATTTCTACACTCCGAAGAAATATGAAATAGCTATAATTACAATACAACGGCCAACCTGATTCAGTAGTAAACAGGACCTTAGGGTTCGGTTTTCACCTTCACGTCTCCATTGGGCAAAGCACTCTGTGCTTGAGCAAGCCGTTTCAATTCCTACAAAGATAATAAAGAGCCTGAGCTATCTTAAAAGGCAAAAGGTAAAAGGCAAAAGAAATATGCCTACTATACCAAACAAGGGCAGCGTCAGATTTTTTTAATTGTAGTCTTTAATAACTTAAAATTCTGATTGGCAAAAAATAATATGAATACAAACTCCCATATAGGTGAACAAATAATGTTTCCCGTAATCAGGCACTCAAACTCACACCCGTCAATGCACAGTCAAGCTGGAGCACTCAAGACTAGAAAATTATACAGACATATACAGGAATTACATAAACTGAAAAATGGTTAAGAATCAATTAGATGAACCTAAACTAGTAGCTTATCTTTTCACACTAAAACTCCAAGGAATCAAGAAACCATAGGTTGGCTTGTACTATTATTAAGAATTTAAGGAAACCTAATCCAGAAACCCTAATCCATAGGAGTACAGCTAGTGTTAGTTTTTATTTTGTCTTTTATTTAACAGCCATGGAAAATGAACAAAGAAAAGGGTCCTCCCATGTTTAAAAGTAGGCCATAAACCACCAAAGACTGAATAACACTAAACAATAACCGCCAATGTACGGCAAAGTTGATTCAACAATCTTCATTAGAAAACCAAACTATGACAAGTTGATTTTAGCCATCAAATATAAGTCCATTCTAAGGACCATAATTTCTCTCAGGAACCTAACTTCTAGTTACGGGACTTGATGGAGACTGAATTAAAGATTGAAAGTTTACAGCAAAGACCAAATCCTATATCTCATTCTACTAGCTCATCCAGATCTAGTGCGATAAAAGGGTAGAAATATATGTTTATGCAGTTTAATCCCAAGAATAATGCAAATCACGCAGGGAGATCTGTTTGCAATTGGATGAAATAACTTACAGCAGCTGAAATAGCACGGCTCTCCCTATATGAGTCCACTTCATCTGGAAAAGCCTGCTCAAGTTCCTCCAGTAGATGCTTACGCAAACTCTACAAAACCCAATAAATTACATAGGCTCTCAAATGCTTCAAAATCACAAGCAAAATGTATTTATATTGTGTGATTTTACACCAAAACAAAGCTACCCAAAATGACAGATTATATAACATCAGTAGCTAAAAACTTACCTTGAAGGCATCAGTCTTTCCTTTTGTAACCTGATTCTTGGCAATACAACTATTTATAACGTCTCTAGAGAACTCATCTGGATTCTTGCCATCGTCAATTAAACTAAAAAGCAGCACCATAAATCAAATGCCACCAAAGCCAAGCTACAGTTAACTAGTGCTAAAGAACCATAATGGAAGTACTCACCTGATAACCTCCATTGGAACTTGAATATTACACTTTTCAGACAATGTAGTCATATTGTCCAGCTCCATTACAAGATTATTTCTGCAAAATGATACCTTGGTCTCAAAAAAACTCAAACCACACAAATCAATCAAAGACATGTCCAAAAAGGAAAGAAAAAACTAATATTGAGAGAATTGTACATGCGATGGAGAAGAGGAAGCTGGGATGCAGTGTTAAAGGAAGAGACTGTGAGGTAAAGCTGATGGAGGAGGCCGAGAGTCTTTTGGATGGAGTTAATGACTTGGTTGAGATTCTTCTTAGGGTCATCTGCTGTTTCTGCTGCTGCTGCAACTGTATCATTTGTTTGATTAGATAGTATGCCATTGCCGCCATTTCCTCCAGGACCCACAGTTGCACCCTGCAGTGTATCCATATTTGGCAACTTATCTGTCAAACACAACCAAACAACGTACCATTAGGTTGACTACATAAAGTAAAAATAACAAGAACAGAATTGAGCAAACTCCCAAAAGAGAATGACCATGAGATGACACCACATCATAAGGAAAGACAAACTAAGACTACATAATTAATTCGGAATAAAAAGACTACATGTAGAAAATAAGATAATAACTACATTCACATAATTTATCAAACATAAAAGGCATTAATTGCCTCCTAGTAACTCCTAAATCCCAAAACCATAATCTCAGAAATTGGAGACTGACGTATCAGAGAATAAACAAAAAAGGTTAAGAAATAAACCATAATTACAACATATCAATCATATTTGAACGTAAAATGCCCTAAAGAACAAATTAAAGCCGTTTTAAAGCTGAAGGAGGCTCGCCATTTACAAATGTGCTCTACTTTCTGAGAAGAATACCTCTAATGGGCAAGGAAACATAATGAAATCAACAAATGTTCTAATCACAGCATCAGACCAGTAAATGGTCAAGGGAATTAGGCATTGACATAGATAAGCAAATATCTAAAAGTCCAAATTCCTTTTAACATCTCCAGGAATTTGCAGAACAAAATGAGAGCTGATCAATGGTATAATCTAACAGGAGTCATAATACCATCTACATTACAGTGAACCATCAATGATTGTCATTTAAATTTGAGAATGAAATTGGAAAATCATCCACCACCTTAGTACGAAACTTGAGGTTTTTAGTGATAGAACACAACTAAAACCTGGAGATGTTAAAAGGAATTTGGACTTTTAGATATTTGCTTATCTATGTCAATGCCTAATTCCCTTGACCATTTACTGGTATGATGCTTGCTGTGATTAGAACATCAGAAAGTAGAGCACATTTGTAAATGGCGAGCTTCCTTCAGCTTTAAAACGGCTTTAATTTGTTCTTTAGGGCATTTGATGTTCAGATATGATTGATATGTTGTAATTATGGTTTATTTCTTAACATTATTGGTACAAATCTCTACATGCAGTCATATAATTACCAAATTCAAGCATCCAAAATATATGAAAATCATCAATCACAAGGACAAAGAGTCACAATTTGAAATGAAGCAATTCTAATAGCAATCCATACCTAAACAACGTAAAGAAGAAACACCTACGACGCTTCCACCCAAGGGAGTAACCGAATTTAATAGTCCAACCTCCTGCAATCACAATCCTAAAAATCAAAATACCATACACAGAAAACCTAGATAATTAATTCGTATTGTATTGAATGCAAGTTTTGAAGTTAGTCACATTAACATCACAAAACAACAAAACCAATCAGGATCCATATTTCAGTCACGAGAATAAGGATTTGTTAATCATTCTTCGTTTAAATAATAATCTCAGTTTGTCACTTACAGACCTCACTAAAATATTTTTTAAAAAAAAGATAGACACTGAAGTGAACATATAATAGAACATATAAATTGAAATGAAGCGTGAATGTTCAGCGCGAACAGTGACTGTTCAGCATGAATCACTGTTCACGCTGAACAGTTTATCGCTGAAGACGCTGAACTTCATATTCTCAGTTCAGCGTCCATATTCTCATACCAGATCTGAACTTTAATCGAAGAAATCTCAAGTTTTTAATAGAAGGAGGGACTTGAAATTGGTTATTAGTCAGATCGTGAGATGGACTTTTACGGTGATGAAATAGGTAGAGAGTGAATGTGAGTGGGACACAAAAATGGGTAAAGAGGGATTCCGAAGATGTATCAACTTCAAAGAACGAGAAGAACACACGATGTCATTCATCGAAACCCATTGAAAATATCCAGATGAAATACCCATACGAATAACAAAACCCAAACAAATTACCCAGATGCAATTCATCGAAAATACCCAGATAAATACCCACATGAACAACATATCCCTCACTCAATCGAAACCCATCACCCAATCAAAACAATCCAAATAACTTACCTACAATCTGGTGGTAGAATGCTGGAACGTCAAGAAGAGGAAGAACTTTTGTGGAGAAGAGGAAGAACTTTTGAAGAGAGACTCCAAAATATTTCAGATGTTGAAGAAGTCGGAAGGAGGCTTGTGTATAAGGATATGTTTGTAAAAAGGAACAAGGTTAGAGGGAGAAGAAGATTATGTATTCGACGATTAAGTAATAACAAGTTTCAGTTGGTTTTAGGTATTCTTTAAAATCGAAGAATATGTATTGACGAGGAATGACTATTATGTGTTTACTTTAAACCAAACAAGGGTTCTATAATTACCGTGGAATAGGCTAGGAATAGAAATCCTATTCCCTCGTACCAACCACGCCTTAGAGTCAAGTTTGTTAACTAAATTTTATTTTATAATTTATTTGACACAATCATTATTTATTGTATAATAAAATTGTAATATTTTAAATGCTTTATATTGTTATTAATTTTATATTTTATAATAATTAAATAATATTTTCATATTAAATATGATTATTATTTACCAATAATGTTAATAAAAATAAATTGTTATTATGTTAAATTTCTATTATTATAATTTTGGAGACAAAGTTGATGTAAAATTATAAATAATACAGATAAAATATATTAGAGAACTATTTCATAATTTTTAAAATTTAATGATTATTTTATAAATTTAAAAATTATTTAAAACAGCATCTAATATTGATCAATATCATATCATACTAAAACCAACTTTAGTACTAATACCCTTATGGTACTTATAACATTACGAGGCAGGTGAGGAGAAGAAAGAAGATGATTTTGCTTTTTTTACTTAATCTTTATTTTTTTCTTGATTTTAATCTTCAACCTCGATATTATCTTGCATGTACTGCATTGGCATGTATCAACAGATATGCTCTAAAAATGCTATTACAACCTGAAACTTACACAAATATAACTACGACAATTTAGTGAAATATGATTCTAGTGTTGTTTTTTTTTCTTAAAATTTAAGTCTAGTTGAAGCTCATCTCTAACTTTTCTAATTGCATCCAAATTTCTGACGTTGTATTCTCGAACTGCACCAAAAAATTGTGAAGAATTTTAAACGCGATAAATGCTTCCTTTTGCGTAACTGGTTCCAAAGTTACTGTATCATCTTCAACTTCATCATCAACATTATTTTCAAGGATAGTAACCACAATTTCTTCTAAGATCTAGACCTCTGAACATGTATCATTTTCACCCGAGTAATCCAATAGGCTATTGACATCCATTTTATTGCGATAGCTGAGATTATTAATCATGAACTCAAGTTCATGAATATCGTTTTCACAAGTAGGTTCATCTAAATTCCTTGAGACTTCATCCCCTGAACAAATTTTGCAGTGTCGAAAACAATTTATTATTGTCTCTTGTTGAACATTAACTGTCCAAGTCGAGATTGCAAGATTGATAACATCTAAAACATTAATCTTACTTGGATCAGATTGTCCCAACATATAGCCTTCTAAAATCTTACGGTAAAATCTCCTACTATAGTGCATCTTGAAAGCTCTTATTATTCCAGTATCACAAGGTTAAATTTTTAATGTCATGTTGGGTGGCAAGAAGAACTATTCAACATTATGTAACCCTTCAATGCATCTTAGACGTGTTGGACAATTATCTACCACAAACAAAATTCTTCTACCATGCATTTTTTTTATCAAACCAACAGATATATTCATCAAAGAGCACACTTGTCATCCAAGCTCTTTTGTTGACACGGTAGTGACAATTCAAGCTATTCATGTTGACATTCTTGAAGCAATGTGACTTTGCATATTTTCCAATAATCCATAAAGGGATTTTTTCAAAGCCATCCTCATTGCAACAAATAACAACTGTTAGCCTTTCTTTGTCTTGTTTTCTTCCTTCAAGTTGCTTCATAGCAAGAGAATGATCAACTTGTAACCTATAAAACAAATCAGTTTCATCCATATTAAAAACATCTTTCATAGGGAACTTACCAATTGCTTCTCCAAGTCTTATATATCAACTGAACCACTCTCTCCGAAACAACGAAATGATTTGATACTATGTCATAGTTTGAATTTCTCAAGCCAACCTTGAGAAAATTTGTGCTCAGAATCTTGTTGAGGGTATATAAGCTTCATTGTATCTCTTGCCTTCTCCAAAATTAGCTCTTCGGTCATATTCACACGATCTTGGTACTAGAGAAACCACTCATGTATGAAAATTTTGCTAGTTTGTGTCGTTTGATATCCCTTCCTTTTTCTAGGTTGATCAAAAGATACTCAACCAATTGTTTAAGTGTGTTTGAGATTGTACCTTGACTAACTTTCAAATAAAACTTTTCTTCAAGCCACAACTGCAAATCTTTTTAAGTGCATGCTGTTAATGGACATTTTTGTATTAATTTTTGATACATAATTCGCTAAATTATTGTCCATTTAATATTTAAATTGTTTTTAAATACCAAACACTCTCCATAAGCTCCTCCTTTTGAAATTATTTTCATATTCCAACACTAATTCTTTAATTGGGAACTCTCCACTCACGCATAGGGATATACACAAAACAGAGGGGGGCCACTAACATGGAGTGAATTTGGTGGTTTAAAGAGAAAACGTGAGCATTCTTTGAAGCTAGTGAAGGAGATACCAAACACGTTAGTGGCAAAAACCAATAAAGGAAGCTGCTTGTGAAGAAAACATTGAAGCATGGGCTGGAGAACAAAACAAAAGAGCATGGGGTGGAGAACAAAACAAGGGAGAAAAGCAAATCACGAAGAAGGCAGCTGGAAAAAGAAGAAGACAATTAGAAACGTAAAGGATTGGTTACAGACCATCCATACTTCAGCATGGAACAAGTAGCGTGGAGACATAAAACAGGCTGGAGATGGGAAAACGTTGAGCTATGTGGAACTCACTTACGTTGAAGACAAGAAGAAGAGAGGGACGTGAGCTGAAGAGGAAAGGGGAGGACCAGAAAAATAAAAGGGAGTGAACTGGTGTGTGCGTGAGAGAGGGAAGAAGTGAGTAACGTAAGTGTGTATACGTGAACTAAGTGAGTGTGTGTGAGTAAATTGAAGGTGGTGTAACGTGAGTGGAGAGTCTGAAAATAACACCATCACTCAAGTTATACACACGTTGAAGTTAGATGGGGGTAGAGAAAAAAAAACACAACAGCTGGAGGCAATCAAAGACACTCTCAGCTTACACACTTTAGCTAAATATACAGCTCTCAAGACTCTCCATCACTGACGACATTAGAGACGACAGCAGGTGACTTTAGCTAGCTAGAAACAACGTAGTTGTAGCTGGTGGTGATCAACATACCAAAACGTTGGCAGCTTGCTCACAACCGAGGACAACTGTGGCAACATGGAAGCATTATTTTCCTACATTAGAGCTGGTGGAAGTCTTCAGTGGCAGCAGCTACGTTAGGGGAGACCTGAGCTGTTGGAGAACCACTTACAAACACTCTCCTCTCACGACTCCATGGAACGTTAGAGGCTAGTTTGGAGAAGACACGAAGCAACACCTGGTGGAGAAAAGCAAAGTTGTGACGTGAAGACTTAAGCGGTGGAGCAAGGCATGACTTCGTGGCAAAGAATGGAAATCACGCAAGGCATTTGGTGGAGGAGAGGACGTGCATGAATTAAATGAGACACAAAACTTATTTGTCTTGTCGATGAACAAGTAACGAGGATGTGTATGCGTAAAAAATGAGAGAATATGTCTTTGGTGGATAAGGAAGCAACGAAGAAGTGGTAGTGGCTAGCGTTACATCACTTAGGAGGACGGTGTGGAGAAGAGAAGAGACTAACTGGTAGAGACACGTTAGAATATAGAAAAACAACGTGGGATTTGGAAAAGAAAAGGGGTGTTTTAATTTATTTTCTTAATTAGTATTTATTTTAATTGTGGATTTAATTAATGCAAACATATATTATGACCATGATTTATGTTTCATTGATAAATATGTGAGTAAGATTTTCTTTTGGTTAAGGTTAAGATTGATATTGGATTAGGATAATTTTGTGGTATTGATTTTTGCTTGATTAAATGCATATTTAGTCTTAATTTAGTTTGATCACCTAGATTAAGACCTTAGATGATTTAATGCCATAACCAATGGGATTTAATTTGTCAGAAAATTAATCAAGCGACATACTTGAGACTAAGTGTAGACCAACCTTAGGATCTTGTGTGAGGATACCTAGAATTAACGAACTTAATTTTAGGCTTCTTGTATTTAACGCCTTTTATTAGAATTATCTATGGACCAAGTAGTGACTTCGGATTTAAAGAGAAGGAACACCATGAACATTGGGTTTGACTTGCTTAAGTGAAGAATTTCCTAAATCAATCCACCGTTATAATTTTATTTTAAATGTCTAATCCAATTGAAATCTGATACCTTAACCGATTTTTGTTATTTGATTAAATCTAGTCGTTTTAAATTCATACCTTGCATTTTTCATATTTTCTTAATTTGCTTGCTTTATTTTATTTTTATTTTCAAATCAATCAATTTCAGATCGTCTGAGTAATTTTGAATCGTTTAATTTAATTATCTTACGTGTTGAAATTTTTTCCCTTGGGTACGATATCCGGTTCTTACCGATTTATATTACTTGTCGACGGGGTGCACTTGCCTCTAATTGGTCTAGATAGAATTCAATTTATATCGCTTTGTTTAGACCGCAACAAGTTTTTGGCGCCATTATCGGGGAGAAAATTTCTGATTTTGAGTCATTAAATTAGACGGTCTTAGATTTAATTTTGCTTTGTTGTTTATTTGCGTATTTTAGTTGTTTGTTTGATTGCTTTATTTCGGGTGTTTTATTTTTCATCCTTAGGTTTGTTATTATTTTTTTTATTATTTTGTTCCATTTTGTTTATGCTCACTCGTGGTCAAAAGGCTTGAGAATTTGCTATTAGATCTTGAAATTGAAAAAGCGCTCATGAGTTGCGTAAGGAAACCAGATTGGCTCGGAGTAGTACTTCAGCAGAAAGGACTAGAGAAGAGCAATTTTCAGAGATGGAACAGCACGGGGAGAGGTTGATGCCACATACTGAAGAGAGAAGGGAGTTGACTATGATGGATTTGACAATGGGGCACAACAATAGACCCATGCCTCCCATTATAAGGCCGACGATCACAGCTGCGAGTTTTGAGATTCCTCACAGCATTACATCCATAGTGAGGGCATCTCAATTTGGAGGATTGCCTTTGGAGGATCCGAACACCCATTTGGAGACATTTTTGGATATTGTGATTTATTCAAGCAAAATGGAGTATCGGAAGACGCAGTGAGATTAAGGTTATTTCCATTTTCTGTAAGGGATAAGGCGAGAGCATGGTTGGCTAGTTTGTAGTCGGGATCGATTACTACATGGGATGAGATGATGAGATTATTCTTGGCGAAATTTTTCCCTCCTGCCAAGGTTGCAAAGATGAAGAATGAGATCACTTCCTTCACTCAATATGAAAATGAAAGTTTATATGAAGCATGAAAGCGATTTCGGGATATGTTAACACAGTGTACTAGTCATGGGTTATCTACATGGCAGTAGGTCAATACTTTTTATACAGGAATGAACCCATCGACCAGGAGTACTATCGACGCTGCAGCAGGAGGTAGTTTAATGAGAAAAACGCCAGATCAGGCCTACAGGTTGATTGATGAGATGGCCACTAGCAGTTTTCAATATCATACAGAAAGGCATCCCAGACGACCTACAGGAGCTCGTGTAGTAGACAATACAGTGGCTTTATCTACTCAAATGGATGTTCTGATGAAGAAGTTGGATAATTTGATGCACAGCGTGAGAGGAGGAGCTAGTTCTTCATTAAGGAGTTTTGCTATTTGTGAGCATTGTGGAGGAGATTCCCATGCATCTTCTGCATGTCAAGTCGGGAATCCTTTTGCTCAAGAGACAGAAGAGGGCCATTATGTAGGCAATTATAATAGAAAGCGAGATGACCCATATTCTAATACCTACAACCCAGGGTGGAGGAATCATCCAAATTTCTCTTGACGGAACGATCAGGTGGCACAACCACAATCATCCAATGCTCAAAGACAACCACCTCCACCTCCAGGTTTCAAGGCTCCTAATCCTGCACCACCAGAGAAATCTAATCTCGAAGATTTACTCTCGAAGTACATTTCCACTACTGAGGTTAGGATGTAGAATCAAGAATCTTCTATCAGACATTTAGAGAATCAGATGAGCCAGATTGCAAGTTTGTTGAAGGAAAGACCTGCAGGTTCATTGCCTAGCACTACTGAGACCAACCCGAGAGAACATGCAAAGGCAATTGTATTGAGGAGTGGCAGACAGCTTGAAGAAGTTCAGGAGAAGCATAAGGATAAAGAAGTGGAAAAAAGCGAAGAAGAAGAGAGTCGGGAAAGTGGCAAAGAGATCAAGGAAGCACCAACTGAAAAGGAGGATCATCCAAAGCTATTTGCTAACCCGATCACAAATCCAGTAAAACCTCGGATTCCTTATCCTCAAAGGTTGAAAGGTACGCAATTAGATAAGCAATTTGGTCGTTTTCTTGATATATTTAAAAAGTTGCATATAAACATTCCTTTTGTTGAGGCCATAGCGTAGATGCCTTCCTATGCTAAGTTTTTGAAAGAAATTTTGTCTAATAAGAGGAGGCTTGAGGAGTATGCCACGGTGAAGCTGAATGAGGAGTGTTCAGCCATATTGTCAAGAAAGCTACCACCGAAGCTTAAGGATCCAGGGAGTTTTACTATTCCTTGTGTTATTGGTGATTTAAATGTAGATAAGGCTTTAATGGATTTGGGTGCAAGCATAAACTTAATGCCTCTTTATGTTTTTAGGAAGTTAGGATTGGCGGAGCCCAAACCCACAACTATTTCACTTCAACTGGCAGATAGGTCAATCACTTATCCAAGGGGAATCATTGAGGATGTATTAGTCAAGGTCGAGAAATTCATCTTCCAGGTGGATTTCTTAGTCCTTGATATGGAGGAAGATATAGACATCCCCATTATTCTTGGGAGACCTTTCATGGCCACTGCACGGACCATCATTGATGTGCAACGTGGAAAGCTTATCTTGAGACTTCAAGATGAAGAACTAGTGTTTGATGTGTTCAATGATATGAAGCATCCTTCTACTCTTGACTCTTGCCATTTTATTGATATTTATTCTTCTGATGCTAAAGATTCTTCTACTATTTGTGCAGATTTGTTGGAAGGGAAAGCACAAGGAATGATCAAAGAGTTAGGGAAAGAATTGCAAGACTAGTTGGAGGATATTGCAGTTGAGTTGGAGCAGGCATATTGGACACATTATAGAGCACACGAGCTTCTCCAACGTCTGGCCAAGCTAGTTCCGAAGCTTTCAATTGAAGATCCCCCTTATAAGGAGCGATTGTCTCTTCATGATACTTTGCCTCGTTGATCGTAGTGCATGCCTTTCAGTAGGACTGTAATTTTCTTTCTTTTATTTTCTCGTTGTTTCCTTTGCATTTCTTTTTAGTTTAATGCATTTCTTAGAGTTGTTTTGAGTTTTCTTCAGGTTTGCGTGGTTAGTGACAAAAATAATTCTTGGCTGATTTTTCTTCAGGGAAGTTTCTTCTTTCTCTTTCCCCTCTTTGTGTTTGATTGTTGACTACTTGAACATTAGGGACAATGTTCATTTTAAGTGTGGGGGGATTGAGCTTATGTGCTTACTGATGTTTATGATATTGATGTTGATGTTGAGAGATACACACTTGAATAGTTGCGACTCTTCTGGTAGCTAACTTGGGTCTTATTTGTGTTGAATTTGACTATATGATTCTGTCAAAGTAGTTGGATAGAAAATTGAGTTGTATGCATAAACTTGGAATAGACAGCTTGAGAGGATGGTGAACCATGTGGATTAATTAAAGTAGTCAATTGCATAAACTTAGTCAATAACTGATGCTGAGTGATGAGGCAATGTATAAAATTTTGATGGATTTTCATTTAAACATTTGTGAGGTTTTGAGCCATATGACTGCATTTCATAGTCATTTATTTTCTTTGTCATGTGTGATGCTTCCCTATGTGGATTACCTTCAGAACTTGCTCTGAATCTATTTAATACTGCTAGTTACATGCTTTATGGACATGATAAAGGCCTTCTTTGTTTTTACCCTTTAGCTTAAATGACCCACCAAATCAGTTTTCCTTTGTTACCCCTTTGAGCCTTTAACCTTGTTGTTTTCTTATTAATCGTATTACATTAAAACTTGAAAACTTTTAGCCTTACCCTTTCACAAGTTAAATGAAGTACTGAGCATTTGATTCCTTGATTTGGGGACATTTGTTTTACATATTATTTTGAGATGTTTTAGAGGCACATCTACTCAATTGTTGTTGATTTTTGTTATGCTATATTCTTTTATATTTATTGTTACAAAAAAAATAAAAAAAAAGAAAAAAAGAAGAGAAAAAGAGAAAAGAAAAAAATCAAAAAATCAAAAAATCATAACCGTAGCGTTTGATAGTGAAGAGTAGTTGTAGTCCCGTATTTCTGTATGTAAATTTCAACAGTTCTTTTTAATTGTCCCACGTCACTTAGTACTTTGTGAATGCTTGTGAGCAGCTTTTGTTCTTTTTACCTCACCTGAACCTAAATCCCATTACAACCCTTAATAAAAGCCCTTTTGATCCATGATGGCATGTATTCTATGTAGTGAAAAATAGGTGAATTTGCAAGTCTATGGTAGTGTAATCTCTTAGAGGAAGCTTTGAGCGAAACACAACCCTTATACACTTGAGCGACATGAGTGAATATCGTGAGGAAAGTTTATTTTAATTTTGTGCTTGCTTTTGATCGAAAATATCTACCTTTGATTGTGTTTATGTGCATTGATGAAAATATTATAATACGTGTTGTAGCTTGATACTCGAGCTTGTCGAATTTTTAAGGGATTGCAAACACTTGATTATTGTTGAAAATAAAATGACAGAATATTTTGGTTATGACTAAGTAAGTTGCTTGAGGACAAGCAACAATTCAAGTGTGGGGGTATTGTTAATGGACATTTTTGTATTAATTTTTGATACATAATTCGCTAAATTATTGTCCATTTAATATTTAAATTGTTTTTAAATACCAAGCACTCTCCATAAGCTCCTCCTTTTGACGCTATTTTCATATTCCAACACTAATTCTTTAATTGGGAACTCTCCACTCACGCATAGGGATATACACAAAATAGAGGGGGGCCACTAACATGGAGTGAATTTGGTGGTTTAAAGAGAAAACGTGAGCATTCTTTGAAGCTAGTGAAGGAGATACCAAACACGTTAGTGGCAAAAACCAATAAAGGAAGCTGCTTGTGAAGAAAACATTGAAGCATGGGCTGGAGAACAAAACAAGGGAGAAAAGCAAATCACGAAGAAATTTGGAAAAGAAGAAGACAATTAGAAGCGTAAAGTTGGTTCTGAGACCATCCATACTTCAGCATGGAACAAGTAGCGTGGAGACATAAAACAGGCTGGAGATGGGAAAACGTTGAGCTATGTGGAACTCACTTACGTTGAATACAAGCAGAAGAGAGGGACGTGAGCTGAAGAGGAAAGGGTTGGACCAGAAAAATAAAAGGGAGTGAACTGGTGTGTGCGTGAGAGAGGGAAGAAGTGAGTAGCGTAAGTGTGTGTGCATGAACTAAGTGAGTGTGTGTGAGTAAATTGAAGGCGGTGTAACGTGAGTGGAGAGTCTGAAAATAACACCATCAATCACGTTATACACACGTTGAAGTTAGCTGGGGGTAGAGAGAAAAAAAACACAGCAGTTGGAGGCAATCAAAGACACTCTCAGCTTACACACTTTAGCTAAATATACAGCTCTCAAGACTCTCCATCACTGACGACATTAGAGACGACAGCAGGTGACTTTAGCTAGCTAGAAACAACGTAGTTGTAGCTGGTGGTGATCAACATACCAAAACGTTGGCAGCTTGCTCACAACCGAGGGACAAGCTGTGGCAACATGGAAGCATTATTTTCCTACATTAGAGTGGTGGAAGTCTTGATGGCAGCGACTACGTTAGGGAGACTGGTGTTGGAGAACCACTTACAAACACTCTCCTCTCACGACTCCATGGAACGTTAGAGGCTAGTTTGGAGAAGACACGAAGCAACACCTGGTGGAGAAAAGCGGGTATGCGTGAAGACTTGAAGCGGTGGAGCAAGGCATGACTTCGTGGGCAAAGAATGGAAATCACGCAAGGCAGCTGGTGGAGGAGAGGACGTGCATGAATTAAATGAGACACAAAACTTATTTGTCTTGTCAATGAACAGTAACCAAGGATGTGTATGTGCGTAAAAAAATGAGAGAATATGTGCTGGTGGATAAGGAAGCAACGAAGAAGCTGGTGGTGGCTAGCGTTACATCACTTAGGAGGACAGCTGTGGAGAAGAGAAGAGACTAACCTGGTAGAGACACGTTAGAATATAGAAAAAGCAACGTGGGAGCTGGAAAAGAAAAGGGGGTGTTTTAATTTATTTTCTTAATTCCGTATTTATTTTAATTGTGTGGATTTAATTAATGCAAACATATATTATGACCATGATTTATGTTTCATTGATAAATATGTGTGAGTAAGATTTTCTTTTCGGTTAAGGTTAAGATTGATATTGGATTAGGATAATTTTGTGGTATTGATTTTTGCTTGATTAAATGCATATTTAGTCTTAATTTAGTTTGATCACCTAGATTAAGACCTTAGATGATTTAATGCCACAACCAATGGGATTTAATTTGTCAGAAAATTAATCAAGCGACATACTTGAGACTAAGTGTAGACCAACCTTAGGATCTTGTGTGAGGATACCTAGAATTAACGAACTTAATTTTAGGCTTCTTGTATTTAACGCCTTTTATTCCGAATTATCTATGGACCAAGTAGTGACTCGGATTTAAAAGAGAAGGGAACACCATGAACATTGGGTTTGACTTGCTTAAGTGAAGAATTTCCTAAATCAATCCACCGTTATAATTTTATTTTAAATGTCTAATCCAATTGAAATCTGATACCTTAACCGATTTTTGTATTTGATTAAATCTAGTTGTTTTAAATTCATACCTTGCAGTTTTCATATTTTCTTAATTTGCTTACTTTATTTTATTTTTATTTTCAAATCAATCAATTTCAGATCGTCTGAGTAATTTTGAATCGTTTAATTTAATTGTCTTATGTGTTGAAAATTTTTCCCTTGGGTACGATATCCGGTTCTTACCGATTTATATTACTTGCCGACGGGGTGCACTTGCCTCTAATTGGTCTAGATAGAATTCAATTTATATCGCTTTGTTTAGACCGCAACACATGTCGAATGATCTTTCTTGTACTTACATAATTCTTTGCGCATTTGATCTGTCATTGTTGATTTCGGAACACCTTTTAGATGAGGTGCCATTGTTAGGTATGGTTTCAAAAAAATTTCTATCTTGTTTACAAAATATTTTCTATATCCATCATACGTACATATGTACATTGAATGTTTTTAGTAAAAATACAATGAATAATACTTAATTATTAAGAAAGAATGAACATTATTTATTAGTTTTCATTAATATTATGTACAATGAATCTATGTTTTAGATTCATTAAATTAAAGTGAAACATGAATTTTCTAAGATACAATGCTTTTTGATATAATCAAAATTTAACTTCAATCAATTTAAAAATCTCTTTAAATTATAAATATTAATTTATTAGTTAATTAATATCTCTATAAAATAATAAATATCATGATCCCAACAATATTAATTTATAGAGGTTTTACTGTGTATATATATAACTCTAATCACTTATTATTAGAAAGCAATAAAGCCCTATAATGAATAATTTTCTATAATTGGAATTTACCTAGAACTAATTAGGGACCCCTTATATGAAAAATGGGTTCATGGAATCTACTTAAGAGTCTAGAGCATTTGATCTTTCAAAGCCAAATATGATTATTCCAAGTTCATGTTTAGATTTTACAGTTAAGGAACTCAACCCAATCTTATATACGAATTAAGACAAAAGATGTAGTTACCATTTCCCTTTAGAATGATCATTTGAGCACTCTTGGCCCTCTCTACCTACTTCTAAACTATAATTCCTTAAACTCTTATACTCTACTAATTTTACAGTAAGCATATTAATTGATAGGCGAGGATAGAACTACTGCAACAGATTCTCTAACATCTTAATGTTGGAATCCAACCATGATCGAATCACGGTCGCAGCAGAAAGAAAAATTTTACGGATTCCGAGCAGATCCCGATAATTGATTAAACTTGAATAAAATAATATTCGGATTAGAAATCCTACCTTGTTCGCTTTCCCGAGAAAAACTTAGAAACTTTTCTCTGAACGATCAATCACTAGTTGTTCACGTGTCCAGCCTCTAATGGTATCCATAGAGCAATTTCCAAATTGTTTTGGAGGAGGAAGACAGAAAGTGCTAGCTTTCATAAAGCTTTTCCCTTTAAATAGAAAAATCAAGATAGTCATTTATTAAAATTAAAACTCTTTAATTATAATTATAATCAAATTTTAATTCTAATTAATTTAATTTTAATAAAATCAAATATCCCTATATTTGATTCCCAAAGTTTCTCAAACTTTATAATTAAGTCCAACTTAATTAAATTGATTTTTCTTTCACAAATTGCTCTTTGATGTGTGACCCATTAGGTTCCTAATAATTTGGCAATGATTATAAATTATAATTATAATTCATAATTAGAATTAGATAAATTAAAACTCCTTTTAATTTATCTTTAATTCTCAATTAAATAATTCATAATCATAAATTATGATTGACGTCTAGCAACATATCATAATTACCCAAACATTAGGAATGTCAATGTGATTGACTTAACTTTGTCATGCATGGCTATAATGTATAATTTAATCCTTTCGTCATCTAATATTCTAATTGGACGAGTATGGATATAGTGTCTACTCTTTAGTATCCAATTATGTTTTATAATTGAAATTTGAAAACTCCTTTTCAAATATCAATTCACTCTAACCAGAGAGAATTCCATAAATCATTACTAATCGAAACGGTAGAATATTCTCTAATTACTTTAGAGTGAGCGAATCCTTTATCGACTTACTCAATTATCTACATATGGGTCATATTGTATCCAATTACTACAAGCGAATTATCCTAGGACAATTCATAAGTAGTATCAAAATACAATAATTCCTATACTAGATATATTAGTAATCTCAAGTCGAGGATTAATTATACAACCATCATTATGAGATAGTCCATAGACACATAAGTAATATTCCATTTGGAATTCTCATAATCGGGTCGATTCGGTGATTTATTCTCTAATAATCACCCACACATTAGTTTAAGTATCTCTATACTTTAATTAATGAGATCAATTACTTTCTTCATAAGAAAGAAATATAATTTGTGCTAATTTTACCGTTTCATCAATATCCAGTCTTGATGAAACTACAATTAGGAACATTTAGGAATAATACATAAGTGTAAATTGAATCTCAACATAATTTCAATTACACAATAATTATTCCAAGGATTTTATCTTCTGAATAATAATTAAATAATTAACTAATTCATAAAGATAAAGAATGCCTTTAATTAATGAATAATAATGTCATAAAATTATTTACAACCAAAATAAATTGGGCTGTGAGGGCATAAACTAACAATCTCCCACTTGCACTAAAGCCAATTGCTAATGTATCGAATACCATAGCCATCCATATGTCTATCATGTCTCTTTTGAGACGGTGGCTTAATAAGAGGATCTGCTAGATTTTCTTGATGGGAACTTCGCTCAATGATATGTCTTTTCGCTCCACTATCTCCCTGATCAAGTGAAACTTCCTGAGTACATGTTTGGACCGTTGATGAGACCTGGGTTCTTTTGCTTGCGCAACAGCACCGTTGTTGTCACAATACGATATTATGGGCTCAACAATGCTAGGAACCACTCCAAGTTCAGTGATGAACTTCTTGATCCAAACTGCTTCCTTCGTCGCCTCTGAAGCTGAAATGTACTCTGCTTCGGTTGTTGAATCTGCAATGGTTGGTTGTTTGGAACTCTTCCAACTAACTGCAACACCATAAAGCGTGAAAATATACCTGACTGCGATCTACTATCGTCTTGATCTGACTGAAAACTAGCATCTGAATAATCCTGAACTCTCAGTTCAGCTCCTCCATAGACCAGAAAAATATCTTTAGTCCTTCTCAAGTACTTCAAGATATTTTTCACAGTTGTCCAGTGACCTTCACCAGGATTAGCTTGATATCTACTTGTTATGCTCAAAGCATAAGCAACATCTGGTATAGTACATAGCATCGCATACATGATTGATCCAATTGTCGAAGCATATGGAATACAATCCATTTTATCTCTCTCCTTTTGTGTTTGTGGTCACATACTCTTTGAGAGAGAAATCCCATACGACATGGGTAAGAATCCCCTCTTGGAATTCTCCATGCTAAATCTCTTTAGCACTTTATCTATGACGTGGATTGAGATAATCCAAGCAACCTTTTTGATCTATCTCTATAGATCTTTATACCTAGTTTATAAGCTGCTTCTCCCATATCCTTCATGGAAAAATTCTTTGATAACCATATCTTAACAGACTGAAGCATTGAAATATCATTTCCTATGAGCAATATGTCATCCACATACAACACTAAGAAAACAACTGCACTCCCACTTACCTTCTTGTAAACACAAGGTTCATCCACATTTTTTATAAAATCAAACTCTTTGATTATCTCATCAAAACGGATGTTCCAACTCCGCGACGCTTGCTTAAGGCCATAAATAGACTTTTGCAACTTGCAAACCTGATTAGGAAATTCTTTGGATTCAAAACCCTCAGGTTGTGTCATATACACATCCTCTTGCAAATTCCCATTGAGAAATGTTGTTTTGACATCCATTTGTCAAATTTCATAATCATGGTATGCAACTATAGCGAGTAAAATCCTTATGGATTTAAGCATTGCCACTGGCGAAAAAGTTTCATCAAAATCAACTCCTTGTTTTTGTCTGTAACCTTTCGCCACCAACCTTGCTTTGTACGTATGTACATTTCCATCCATGTCAGTTTTTCTTTTAAAAACCCACTTGCACCCAATAGGTACTATACCTTCAAGTGCATTCACCAAAGTCCATACTTGGTTAGTGTACATGGATTCCATTTCGGATTTCATAGCTTCTTGCCATTTTAAAGAATCAAAGTCTGACATTGCTTCTTTAAAAGTAGTGGGCTCATCTTCTATGAGTGATACTTTATCCTCTCCATGCTCAACATGTAGATCTAATCTAACAGGAGGACGACGTATCCTACTAGTTCGTCGCGGACTATGTGTTTCTTGAACTCTCTGTTGTACATCATATGTATCAACTTAAGGTTCTTGTTCCATGTCGATGTGAATCTGTGGTTCTTGAACTTCTCTAAGTTCAACTTCACTCCCACTACTTTCTTTGAGAATAAACTCTTTCTCTAAGAATGTAGCATGTCTTGAGACAAATACCTTTTGCTCAATAGGATGATAGAATTGATAACCGAAAGTTTCTTTCGGATATCCCACAAATTTACATATATCTGATTTAGCTTGAAGCTTATCAGATATTGTACGCTTCACATAAGCGTCACATCCCCAAATCTTTAAATGTGATAATCCGGGTCTTCTACGGTCCATATCTCATATGGTGTCTTATCAATGATTTAGATGGAACTCTATTTAGAAGATATATTGCAGTTTCAATTGCGTATCCCCAAAAGGATATTGGAAGGCCTGCATGACTCATCATGGAACGTACCATATCTAATAGTGTACGATTTCTCATCTCAGAAACTCCGTTATGTTGTGGAGTTGCAGGAGGAGACCATTGTGAGAGAATCCCATTCTCTCTTAAGTAACCAAGAAACTCGTGATCTAAGTATTCACCACCTCGATCTGATCTAAGTGTCTTAATACTTTTACCAGTTTGTTTCTCTACCTCTAGTCTAAATTCTTTGAACTTTTCAAATGATTCAGACTTTTGTTTCATCGAGTACACATAACCATATCTAGAATGGTCATCTGTGAACGTAATGAAATATGTGTATCCACCTCTAGCATTTGTGGACATAGGTCCACATACATCTGAATGTACTAATTCTAGTAACTCACTAGAACGTTGTCCCTTTCCCTTAAAGGGCAATTTGGTCATCTTTCTCAATAAACAAGATTCACAAATTTCAAATGATTCATAATCAAAAGGATCCAAGTATCCTTCTTTATGTAATTTTGTGATTCTAGTTTCATTGATATGACCTAACCTACAATGCCATAAGTAAGATGGAGTTTGGTTACTTAATTTACTTTTCTTACTATTTATGTTGAGAATTGGCCTTTCTAGATCTAACTCATACAAACCATTTGTAAGCAATCCAGATCCATAATAAACATCATCTTTATAAAAAGAACAACTGTTATTCTTAATAATAAAGACAAATCCATTCAAATCCAAATGAGAAATAGAAATGATGTTTCTTGTAATAACAAGAACATAATAACAATTATCGAGTTCCAATATAAGGCCAGAAGGCAAAGCTAAACTACAAGTCCCTATAGCTAATGCAACAACTCTTGCTCTATTGCCAACTCGCAGGTCCACTTCGCCTTTCTTCAATGATCTACTCCTTGTTAACATCTACATGTTATTACACAAGTGAGAACCACAACCAGTATCTAATACCCAAGAATGTGGAACTGAATTAGAAAGATTGATCTCAATCATAAACATACCTGAAGATCCAGCTTCCTTAAGCCTTTTCTCTTTCAGGCTAGCAAGATAAGAGGGACAGTTCCTCTTCCAATGCCCGTCAATTCCGCAATTAAAACAAGTGCCCTTGTCATTGCTCTTCTTCTTGACACCTCCTTTGGCTTTTACTACATTAGTAGAAGCCTTCTGTTTCTTGTTCTTGTTCTTCTTAAAGCTCTTTTTCTTGCTTTTAGAAGAACTAACAACAAGCACAGAACTGGGTTCCTTCTTAAGGCACCCTTCTGCAGTCTTAAGCATGTTCAACAGTTTAGGAAGTGTCATGTCCTTCTGGTTCATGTTGAAGTTCATGACGAACTGTGAAAAGCTCGAACTCAGCGACTGTAGCACCAAATCAATGCTTAACTCATGGTCTATGACAAAACCTAATTCGGCCAATTTTTCAATATAGCAAATCATCTTCAGCACATGAGTGTTAACTGAAGATCCTTATGCCATCTTGCATTGAAACAGCGCTTTGGAGATTTGATATCTCTCCACCCTACTTTGTGCACCAAATAACTCCTTAAGATGCAATATCATAGTAGGAGCATCCATATTCTCATGCTGCCTCTGAAGTTCAGGAGACATACAAGCTAACATCACACATGTAGCTTGTTCATTGTCATCAATATAACGCTGATATTTCTCCCATTCTTCATCAGTAGCATCTGAACATGGCTCAGATGGAGCAGGAGTATCAACAACATACAACTTCTTTTCTTGCCTAAGAACTATTCTTAGATTTCGTAGCCAGTCTGAATTTTTGTGTCCAGTCAGCTTGTTAGCATCCAAAATGCTCCTCAAAGTCAGGTTCGTACTCATCTTCAAATTCAATAACCGGAAGAAACATAAAAGGAACGAAAATTAGTTTATATCCACAATCAAATAAAATAAGGATTTTAAATTTATTTGATTACTCCCACTATTTTGTACAAAATAATAGCCCTCACTATTATATCGAAAAATTATCAAATAATTTCTTAGTAGGCTAGGATCCTATTTAAAATTAATTGATCTTGAGTTTGCTCAACAAACCAATTAAAATAAATTAGGTAGAAAACAATTTTCAATCACATCTCATGTGACTCCTAGTACCGTTAGGTGATAACTTTTGCCAAAATATATCAAATATATTATTCATAACCTTGTCTCTAAAATTATATGATCATGAGTTTACTCATCCAAATCATACAATTTTAGTTAAGTAGAACCCATTAATTTGAGATTAAAACATATTCGGGTTAGAGAGACCTTGAGTTTACTCAACAAATCTTACTTTAAACAAAACTCTGGTTTTATTCTCAAGTAATGGAAGACAACAATCACGTTCATAACGTGTACTTAATATTTTATTGAAGGATTTAAAATTTTCAAAATTCTGGTCTCATCAAAATAATATAATCTCATTATATTTATAATTTCAAACATAATCCAATTACGAAAGAAATTATTTACTAACGTGGCTTGATTCTAATTGTTGATTTGAAAAATAAATTTAATTTAATAATTCAACTCTTGAAAAATTAAATTAAATTCCAAAACCCTTTCCTAATAAATAACAATTTTCAAATTTAATAAAAACAACTTTTATCTTATTAGGAGTATTTATTAATTTAATCTCTATTAAATTAATAAAGACAAATTGGGGTTTTAAAACAAATTTTAAAATATATTAAAAATAAATAAAAAAAATGGAAGAAGGGGGCGTATGGCGTGTGCACGCCTGGAGCATGCCCCACGCTCTTGGAAGGCGCGGGCACGTGTCCCACACGCGCCCGTCGTCTTCCCCAACCTTCCCTCTTCTCTCTCCTTTCTTCTGGATTTTTCTTCCACTTCCTCCCACGTTTTCATCTCCAATCCTTCTACGTTTCCACGACCCATCAACCGCAACCACGTTCCACGATCCTATGCATGTCGGGTCTCCAGGAAGAAAACGTGAAGCTTCATTCTTCAGCAGCCGGTGGCGTCACCGGAGACGCCATCGTCGGTGGTGTGCGATGCCCATCTATGGCGTCGCACACGGTGGGTCGTCACCGATGGGTGTTACTCTCCCATCGATTTTCCAGAAACGATGGAGAAAACGCAGATGATAAGAAATAACCCAAAAAATTGCAAAGGAGGGGAAAACGCAGATAGCACAAAAAGAACGTCTACAACAATCTGGAAACAATTTCCAGAAACACAAGTATGTGATTCATCCAAAACATAAGACATTACAGAAATCAAACGTCGCAAATTAGGGTTAGCAAATTAGGGATTTGAATAAATAAACCCTAAGTATTTGATTTCCAGATCTATACACGCAGAAGCATATGAAAAAATCAAATCAGATCGCATGCATAAACCTAAAACAGAGAATCCCCGAAAACATGTATAATCAGAAAACATGTATGCGGCAGTGGAGGAAACAATTTCCATAAGCGACACAAAACATTCATTGAATAACAAGGATTTCAGAAACCCATTAATCACCGTATATGCGTATAGAATGAAATTTCCAGATCAATCCATAATCGATTAAAACAAATCAGACAGAAACAATTTCAAGCCTTCGGGAAACAAATTCCAAAACAACATCGGGAAACAAGTTCCAAACTTTAACATAAACAGTCACCAATGTTATTTTTCCTTTCTCGAATCATTAAACACAAATCAACAACAATAATCAAGCCATTAATCCAAGATTAACAATTAAAGGAGGCTCTAATACCACTGTTGGAATCCAACCATTATCGAATCACATGCACAGCGGAAACAAAAATTTTACGAATTCCGAGCGGATCTTAATAATTGATTAAACTTGAATAAAATAATATTCTGATTAGAAATCCTACCTTGTTCGCTTTCCCGAGAAAAACTTAGAAACTTTTCTCTGAACGATCAATCACTAGCTGTTCACGTGTCCAGCCTCTAATGGTATCCACAGAGCAATTTCCAAACTGTTTTGGAGAAAGAAGACAGAAAGTGCTAGCTTTTATAAACCTTTTCCCTTTAAATAGAAAAATCAAGATAGTCATTTATTAAAATTAAAACTCTTTAATTATAATTAGAATGAAATTTTAATTCTAATTAATTTAATTTTAATAAAATCAAATATCCTATATTTGATTCCCAAAGTTTCTCAAACTTTATAATTAAGTCCAACTTAATTAAATTGATTTTCTTTCACAAATTGCTCTTTGATGTGTGACCCATTAGGTTCCTAATAATTTGGCAATGATTATAAATTATAATTATAATTCATAATTAGAATTAGATAAATTAAAACTCCTTTTAATTTATCTTTAATTCTCAATTAAATAATTCATAATCATAAATTATGATTGACGTCTAGCAACATATCATAATTACCCAAACATTAGGAATGTCAATGTGATTGACTTAACCTGTCTATGCATGGCTATAATGTATAATTTAATCCTTTCGTCATCTAATATTCTAATTGGACAGAGTATGGATATAATGTCTACTCTTTAGTATCCAATTATGTTCATCCTTGCTAATTAGTAATTGATTTATAATTGAAATTTGAAAACTCCTTTTCAAATATCAATTCACTCTAGCCAGAGAATTCCATAAATCATTACCAATCAAGAACAGTAGAATATTCTCTCTAATTACTTTAGAGTGACGAATCCTTTATCGACTTACTCAATTATCTACATATGGGTCATATTGTATCCAATTACTAAAGTAATTATCCTAGGACAATTCATAAGTAGTATCAAAATACAATAATTCCCATACTAGATATATTAGTAATCTCAAGTTTGAGGATTAATTATACAACCATCATTATGAGATAGTCCATAGACACATAAGTAATATTCCATTTAGAATTCTCATAATCGAATTCATTCGTTGATTTATTCTCTAATAATCACCTACACATTAGTTTAAGTATCTCTATACTTTAATTAATGAGATCAATTACTTTCTTCATAAGAAAGAAACATAATGTGTGCTAATTTTACCGTTTCATCAATATCCGGTCTTGATGAAACTACAATTAGAACATTTAGGAATAATACATAAGTGTAAATTGAATCTCATCATAATTTCAATTACACAATAATTATTCCAAGGATTTTATTTTTACGAATAATAATTAAATAATTAACGAATTCATAAAGATAAAAAATGCCTTTAATTAATGAATAATAATGTCATACAATTATTTACAACCAAAATAAATTGACTGCAAGGGCATAAACTAACACTTAAAAGGTTGCTTTCCTCGTTACTCTCCTAACCTTTCCAAAGAGAATAAGGATATTTCACTATACTTCGCTAGGACACTTCTTAAAGCATTTCACTGCTAAATCTTATAGGGAAATTCATAGGCATATTGATCCTAGAGTTTCTTGGCACAATTTGATCTAACAAACTAATGATTCCTAAAGTCTCCTTTCTTTTATTACTAGTAGTAAGGGAAAGGCTCTTTACTCTTAATAGATTCGGAGGAACTCTTATGGTTCATTCTAGTATAAACTATAGGTTATGTATAACTTATCTTTAGTCCATCAATGACTTATTCTTCAACTGGTCCTTCTACAAGACTTCGTAGTAAGATATTCTCGATAGCTATGGTACTACTTGCTCTAGTAATGAATGGAGAAATATCATCTTATGGTTTTTAAATAATCAAAACCTATGTAATATTAATTGATAGGCGAGGATAGAACTACTCCAATAGATTCTCTAATATCTTACAAGGTTGCTTTCCTCCTTACTGACAGACCCCTATCCTGAAATTACTAGATAGCCTACTCAACAACCTATAGTGACCTTCTGGTCGATATCTGTTGCAACTGAAAAGTTGCCATGGAGCTAAGCCAGTTTCCTTTTTAATCGAAAAGCTTTAACACATCATAAAAAGATATAAGTAGTAAAGTTTTTTTTTCATTTTGATTAAAAATTTCGACAACACAACGACTACATTTTGACATTCCCAAATTTTTCAAAAGTCCTGTAAAATTTCAAATCACTTTTATATTCACACTAATTTCTCAACTACAATTTTGGACTTCAAGTCCATTTACAAGCAACCCTAAATAAATAATTCTCAACAATCACTGCAATAAACTTTAAAAAGATCAAACATATTCATGCATTTCATTTAAAAGCCTTTATAAACATCCATTCTTTATACAAATGTACATATCAACATGACAAAAGCACATCAGCACCCAACGATACAACTAATCTTGTGTTAAGAGTCCCAATTATTGCAGCACCTATACATATACCTAGGGTGGTTGGTTTAATAAAATAAAAATAAGGGTGAGATAAATAAGATCAGTGACTGTAATCAATTTACTAAAAGTTATCTTTTATAACAATGTAACTGAAATATTCTCATACAATCATAAACCTTATGGTAAAACTTTTGCATAACAATTTATTCGCGCATCATCAAATTTGGTAATAACATAATATTTCGTAAAACACAATTTCAAATTTTCTAAAATATTTTTGTAAAATGCTTTTCGACATAAAACTTATAATATACATATTTTCATTTTCTATTTTCCTTTTTCTTGAAGACTTTTATTCTAAAAATAAACCAATTACTAGAATTGGTACCATATGATACCTCTTAAATCACTTTTATAAGTAAATAATGGTGGCATTATTATTACATGACTTTTCCTACCCAACATAGCCCACCACTAGTTCCTTTACCATATAGTACACTAGGCATAAAGTTACAGAGCTGATTCGACATCGCTTATCTGTGACTACTTAACCATTATTTATGGAACTAGTTCTGCATCGCTTATCTATAATAGGCTAACCGCTATAGATCGATAGTTACAAAGCTGGTTCTGTATCCCTTAACCGTAACATGTCATAGAGCTAGCTTTACATCGCTTTCTCGTTACTAGTTAACTACTATTTACGGAGCTAGTTCTACATCGCTTACTTGTAATAGGTTAATCACTTAGAGTCTTACGATATGATCTTAAATGTTTGATTTGTTTCCAAATAGTATGATGGGAAATGACAAAGGTACAATAAATAGTTCATTAGTGGTTATGGATCAGAAATTAGAAAGCTAGTCCATATGAGTGCATTTTAAATTGATTTTATGAAAATGGGTTCTATTTTTATAGACTAGCAAGTTGTGTGCGTATTTTAATTATTTTATATGAATAAATTCTTTGTAAAAGAATTGATGATATGTGAGTGTACTTTAAATTGATTTTACACAAATAGTTTTCATTTGATCATGAAATGAATATTCAGGTTGAGTTTTATGCGAATGATATTTCATAAGTGAATATTAATAGTATAAGTGTATGCTTTCGCAATATATGAGTTGGGAGTTACAATGAAATAATTCAATTATGAATCCTCCCATAGTTGATTTAGAAAATAAAATGAGTTGTAAATGTAAGAGTTGATTTTGCCTTTAGTACATCACTAGGCTTTATATATGTTGTTATACTGGTATATTTATGGCGGTTAATCTATTATGGGAGAGCGATGTAAAACTAGCTTCGTAAGTAATGGTTAACCAGTCACGGTAAGTGGTGTGGAACTAACTCCATGACTTATTAAGCAATGTAAAACCAGCTCTATAACTATCGACAAAACTAGCTTCGTAAATAATGGTTGACTAGCCGTGAGTAAGTGATGCAAAACTAGTTCCTTGACTTTATGCCTTGTGTATTGTATGGTAAAAGAACTAGTTATGGACTATGTTGAGTAAGAAAAGTCATGTAATAATAATGTCGCCACTATGTATTTGTAAAATTGATTTGAGAGGTATCATATAGTACCAATTCTAGTGGTTGACTTATTTTTCGTATAAAAGTTTTTAGAAAACTTATTGCCACCATTGTTTATTGTTTAAGAAAAAATAAAAATGGAAAATGGAAACTTGTATATTATGAGTTTAATGTCTAAAAGCATTTTGGAAAAGTATTCTAAAAAATTTAAAATTGTGTTTTACGAAATGTTATGTTATTACCAGATTTGATGACGCACGAATAAATTGTTATGCAAATGCTCAACCATGAGTTTTATGATTGTATGAGAATATTTTAGTTATATTGTTATAAAAAGTTAACTTTTAGTAAATTGATTACACTTACTGAGCTCATTTAGCTCACCCTTATTTTTATGTTTTTAAACAAACCACCTCAGGTATGCGTATAGGTGTTGTAGTAATTAGGACTTCACTGCAGGATTCGTTGTATCATCAGGTGTTGCTATGCTTGTTTCATGTTGATATGTACATTTGTGTGAAGAATGTATGTTTATAAAGGCTTTTAAATGAAATGCATGAATATGTTTTAGCTTTTAAAAGTTTATTGTAGTGATTGTTGACAATTATTTGTTTGGGGTTGCTTTTGAGTGGACTTGAAGTCCAAAATTGTAGTTAAGAAATTGATGTGAATATAGAAGTTTTTTGAAATTTTACAAGATTTTTTGAAATTTTGGGGAATGTCAAAATGCTTGTTTACTTTTTCCACAATTTTAACTTTTAAAATATAAAAGTTTTTAACAATTGAACAACTTGGCTTTATAAGAACCCTTCGGTTGAGTTAGATATTGATTGGAGGGCTACCATCGAACTGAGAGATCCATGAATTGGGATCCTAATGTATATAGATACAAATGGTCTAATGGGAGCAAGAATTTCCTAGAACATTTGGAACATTTCATTTCTGAATAGAAGAGTCGTTTTCTTTTTCAAGGGACTCTTCTTGTGTTCTAGAATAGGAACTCTAGGATGGGTCCTTTCAGGTGGTATCAAAGCCTGTTTTAAAATAGGGTTGTCTTTATGTGTGATTTGATTTAATAATGTGATTTTACATGATTTTTGTAAAGTAGGCAATCGAGAAAGTTTTGTTATTTTTCATGCATTTGATTTTAAAATAAAAATTTATAGTGTTATGTAGTTTACCTTTGAGTATGCAACATAATGCATCGACGAAACCTTAGGGGTCCCAAAGACACATTAGAGCCTCCAACACTTAAAGTACCTTCATCTAGGGAGGTTGAGCATAGGGATGATTTATTAGATGTTTTCTTCTTTTCCCATTCAAAATAGTTAAGATTGGTAAAATTGCAGGTGAAATTTTGTTTTTACCTTAAGTGAACAATATAGATATGGGCAGCGATGATGTGTTAGCCATGGGAGGCCCTAGTAGTATCAGGGAGTTTATAATGTTATATAGTTTACCTTTAAGTATGCAACATAATGCATCGACGAAACCTTTGGGGTCCTAAAGACACATTAGAGCCTCCAACACTTAAAGTACCTTCATCTCGGGAGGTCGAGCATAGGGATGATTTATTAGATGTTTTTTTCTTTTCCCATTCAAAATAGTTAATTGAAGTAACCCAATAGGATGCTAAGGATACATCTGGTGCAGTGATAGGTACCGATAGTGATGAATATATTGAGATCAATCCCAAAACTATGCACTCGTATGTGTTAAAAGATTTTGTTAGATATATTAGTGTGAAGTTGGAGATTTTAAAGTGTCATTTGATAATGACTACTTTCACTAAAACTACGTCAGTAGCGTAGAACGTTCATAAAGGTAGTTACATAGTCGTTAGACTTAGAAGCTCTCTAATGAGTTGATCTTATTAGATATCCATGACTATAAAGACATACTAGGAAGGAAATTGACTAATAATATGTTTTGTTGATGTGGATTACTTCTAAAGGAAGTTAGGATTGGTACATAAGGGAAGTTAGATACAATGTTCAGCAGGAAATGTAGAATGCTTCCATCTCTTAACATATCAGCCATGATGGCTAGAAAATTACAAAGAGATTACTATACAAGTTATTCAATTCTATGACTCAATAATTACAAAAGTTTATTAGGTTATTCAATAATTTAATGTTGGAAAAGTAATTTTAGTATATATCTAGAGGATAAAATTGCTTATAATGGTTGAATTAGGTGAGGGTTAATTATTGATCCGAGTAATTGATGACTGAATTTTGATATGTTTAAATGTTATGACCTTATAGAGTGATTAATAATCAATTTGAACTTATAATTTTGTTTTAAGGTCAAGTCTATATTTATTATACAATGAATTATGGATTCGTAAGTAATGTTTGGATGACATTGTGATGGAATCTTTAATCAAGATTGATGATTGAATATTATTTTGGGAGCAATAATCAGTTTAATGTAAGCTTCTAATTGTGCATATCTTGGTATATCGATTCTAAGTATTAAACATTTATTTTTAAATTTTCTTTTAATGTAAGTCAATTGTTATATTTCTTGAAAATTAGAATAGTGATAATAGTGGCAAAATTTTCAAAGAAATATGAGTGATAAGTTTTGACCCATAATGGAGAAATGTCTCATTATAATTTATAGCTATTATTTTACATATAATTAAAATTGATGATTGGGAGAATGATATGAATTATATGTGAGACCTTTGAACAAATATGACATAGAGATTTTAGATAGTTAATTTTTTTTAGCAACTAATAAAATCCCAAATTGAGTTTTAAGGTATCTGAAATCATATAAGTGTTTTGTAGTATTAAAAATGGACAAGTAAAGATATCATTATTAAACAATAGAGTAGTGTAGTGGAAGCGTGTGGTATACTCCAAGTTTGGAGAGATTGAGGTTTGATAAGCTCAAACTTGCATTATGAGACAGTAAAAAAATTTGAACTCTGAAGTAATTAAATAGTTTGTATGTGAATAGGATATTTTGTGCGAGTTTTACGATATGATCTTAAATGATTGATTTACTTCAAAGAGTATGATGGGAAATGACAAAGGTACAATAAATAGTTAATTAGTGGTCATGGATCTAAAATTCGAAACCTAAGGAGTCCACGTGAGTGCATTTTAAATTGATTTTATTAAAATGGTTCTTATTTATGAAAACAAGTAAGTTGTGAGTGTATTTTAATCATTTTTTATGACTAAATTCATTCTAAAGAATTGATGACATGTGAGTGTACTTTAAACTGATTTTATGTAAATAGCTTTCATTTGATCTGAAATGAATATTCAGGTTGAGTTTTTATGCAAATGATATTTCATAAAGGAATATTACTACAATAAGTGTATGCTTTGGGCAATATATGAGTTTTAAATTAAAAGATAAATTTTATATGATTGGAAGTTACATTGAAAAAATTCAATTATGAATCCTCCCATACATGATTTAGAAAATAAGATGAGTCATAAATGTAAAAGTTGATTTTGCCTATGGTATACTGCTAGGTTTTATATATGTTATTATACTAGTATATTTATGGTGATTAACCTATTACGAGTAAGTGATGTAGAATCAACTTCATAAATAGTGGTTAACTAGTCATGAGTAAGGGATGTAAAACCAACTTCGTGATTTATTATGGGTAAGGGATGCAAAACTAGCTCCGTAACTACCGATCTATAGTGGTTAACCAATTATAGGTAAGCAAGGCAGAATTAGCTCCATAAACAGTGGTTAACTAGTCGTAGGTAAGCAATGCAGTACCAACTCTGTGACTTTATGCCTAGTGTACTGTATGATAAAGGAACTAGTGTGGGATATGTTCAGTAAGAAAAGTCATGTAATAATAATGTGACCCTATTTATTTTTAAAAGTGATTTGAGAGGAACTATATGGTAACAATTATAGCGATTGGCTTATTTTCGGTACAAAGTTCTCAAAAAACTTATTGTTGCCACTATTTATTATTTAAGAAAAAAGGAAAAGGAAATTGGAAACTTTTATATTATTAGTTTAATGTCTAAAAGAATTTTGGAAAAGTATTTTAGAAAATTTGAAATTGTGTTTTACGAAATATTATGTTATTACCAGATCGACAATACACAAATAAATTGTTATGTAAATGCTTTACTATGAGTTTTATGATTGTATGAGAATATTTCAATTATATTGTTATAGAAAGTTATCATTTAGTAAACTAATTACACTCACTGAGCTCATTTAGCTCATCCTTATTTTTATGTTTTTAAATACAGTAAAACCTCGGTAAATGAATATTCAATAAATTAATAATCTCGATTAAATAATAATTTTCTCCGGTCCTACTTAGGCCAATGGGATAAAATAATAACCTCGTTAAATGCATAAGATAATAATTTTAAAAAAATTTCCTTGAAGTCCACTGAAAATATAAAATAATAATTCATTAAATAAGTATGAAAATTACATATATAATTCATAAAATAAAACACTTCCTAAACAATTTTTATTTCAAATTTTATGCTTTCCTAAAATATGTATGTATAGTCAATTGATTCTTCTTTTCATGTGAACTGAATTCAATTTCATCTTTAACTTTCTGGAGGGCATAAACTACATTCGACACATTCTTCACATTTTGAAGCAAGTAACTTTTCAAAGTCTCTACGGCAAGAAAAGTTTCTTTTGGAGAATCGTGTGGTATAGCGTTACTATCATCTGGATCTTGATTGTCATCATCTTCTATACCCATTACTCCTTGAATTATTTCTTCGTCCGTAGGTGATTCCATTAAAGCTTCATTTTCACTAGGATAATTCAAAATATGTACTACATTTTTGAGATTTCTATAATGTAAATTAGAAATAACCTCCTCTAATTTTTGAATGCCTTCAACATCACCAGTTTCTTCTTCTAGAAGCATACCTTCCTCGGATCGAATTTTGCAATGTTGAAAATAATTTGCAATAGTTGTGGCCTTCACATCAATATTCCAAGCATCATTAATAAATAGATAGCATCTAGGACCTTTTTTTTTCAGGATTTATTGCTCCCATATCATGGCCTTCCAAGATGCTAGAATAAAAATGACATCGATAATAAATCTTAAGTGATCGAATAATTCCAGCATCACATGGTTGAATTTTTGATGTTGTATTTGGAGGTAAAAAGAACAATTCAACATTTCTTAAGCCTTCAATAACCTTAGGATGACCTGGGCAATTGTCTACTATAAGCAACACTTTTCTACTTGTCATTTTATCATCAAACCAACGAACAAATTCTTGAAAGAGTAATCCAGTCATCCATGCTTTCTTGTTGGCTATATAATGATAATTAAGATTGTCAATATTCACATTTTTAAAGCATCTAGGATTAACATACTTATCAATAATCCAAAGAGGTACTTTATCTGAACCATCCCCATTGCAATAAACAACAACAGTAAGTCTTTCCTTGTCCTTTTTTTGTCCTTCTAATTGCTTTTTAGCTAGTGAATGATTTGCTTACAAATAATAAAATAAGCCTGTTTCATCCATATTATAGATATCCCTCCAATGAAATTTGTCCAATTTAGCTCGAATTTTAGATACATCTTCTTCAATATTCTCCATGACAATTGAACCACTTTCACCAAACCTTCTATAAGACTTAATCTCATGTCTCGTCTTGAACTGTTCTAACCAACCACTTGAGAAGTTAAATTCTGGATTTGCATCACCATACATCTTCTGTAGAAACTCTCTTGCTTAGTTTGAATCATTTCTCTAGTCATGTTCACTTTCTCTTGATATTAGAGAAACCACTCATACAACACCTTTTTTAATTCAAGATATTTTGTTGATTTGTGCCTTTTAACATTGCTATTTGTTATCTCTTTTGACAAATTCTCTGTTGACCTTTTAAGAGTATTTGATATTGTTGATTGACTAATAGAGAGATCAAACTTTTGTTGAAACTGCTGTTGCAAATCTTTTTGACTTGAAGAGGGATGCTGATTTTTGTACTCACATAATCCTTTTCTCATCTCATCAGTTAGCATAGACTTTTTTATATCTTTCAAATGAGTAGCCATGGAAGAGAAGATATAATATATGAATTTTTATATTTTGGTATATGAAATTAAAGTACATGTATCTATTTATAAACTCTATATAATAATGTGCACTTGAAACAATTCACAACACTTCATATTCTAATGTACCTATATGCACTCTATTTTGAATCACGCTAACCTAAGATTAATAAACTTATTTTTGACAAAATTAATAAACTTAGATACAATGCACCATCATTAATTAATTGTTCATTTATTTTCTTTTTAGTTCTGAAAAAATTAATTGTTTAATTTGACAAATATAATGTACAAAATAAAAATTATTCTATAAACTAATAAATATTAAATTATCGATAAATTAATAACTCCGTATAAGATAAAAATTTTTGAGGTCCCAAAAATATTCATTTATAGAGGTTTTACTGTAAACCACCTCAGGTATGTGTATAGGTGTTGCAGTAATTGGGACTCCGCCATAAGATTAGTTTTGTCGTCAGCTGCTATTGTGCTTATGTCATGTTGATATGTACATTTGAGTAAAAAATGAATGTTTATAAAGGCTTTTAAATGAAATTTTAATTTTTTAAAGGTTGTTATAGTGATTGTGTCTAGCACCGTTTCTGGAATCCAACTCTTGCTCTAATACCAAACAATGTTAGATCCCGATTTTTGAACCCAACATTCGAAAACCATTCATAAACATGAGCGTATTAATCTATAGGGTTATTTTCATGGAATCTCTTTAGCCATCATCGGTTCCCTCTCATTCTCATAACATCTCAAACTACAAGGGCGAGCCCACACAACGGAATTATGAAAATCAAACTCAGTTTTTTTCTATTTAAGAATAGATTTTGGGAAACTCCAAACCTGAATTACAATTTGAATTCTTTGGATAGTTGTAGCTCTATGGCTCTAGTTTATTTTGAAGCAAGAACCATCTTAATCGGAGCTCTATAGATCAAGATACGCTTAATAATCAAAGTGTGTTCACAGCCAAGTCTTGCCCTTCGAACCGATCCCTCATTTTCTTTCAAAAACTTTTTCTAGACTAAAAAAAGGGTATTAATCTCTATGTAAAGATAGCTAAACGTCTTAGAAATCTATCACTTCAAGAATCACTCCATTCGGAGGTCAGATGAAGGAGTTATGGCCAAAAGAATCAATCGTGCTCATGTCCTCAATCATATTGTACCTATCTTGGAACAATTGGCATAACTTTCTTTAGAAACCTCAGATTGAGTTTATTATTAGACGGTTTGAAAAAGGACTTCTAAATCTACAACTTTTGTAAAGAACTTGAAGTGAGATTTTGTCATTGGGAGGGTCAAAACACGGGCCGTGTGAACCTACACGGGCAAACCGTGTAACTTTCGGGTTTGGCAGTTTTTCATCATCAAGAATACACAACCACTGTGATTTTACATAGCCTGTAACCTTCGGGTTTAACAAAAATTTTTACTCTCCAAGACCCCTCCAATGGATCCTTAACCCATCCTAACATCCCTTTTAATCATAATCTTTCTAAATCGAACAACCCTAGTTTGATAGCACTCCATATACTCTAATTAATCGGGATACACGTCCTATGCAACATCACCTACTCAAACAATCATATCTCTCAACTTTGATATCCAAAAATTTCATACTTTATATCGTTCAAAAGCTAAGAGGATTAGCTACAACTTTCATAAAGACAAATTTGTCTAATTCATTATATATTAATACAAAATTTTCTCTTTAATTCAGAATACACATTTTACCCTCAAGAAAAACTTGAAAATTATCCCAAATTCACTTCCTATATTGCAATATCATTCATAACAATTTCCACTACCCGTTGGAAATTCATCAAACTCTTAACCTCAATTCATTTGACTCTTTATATTCAGCTATATCTCATCATTCATAATTCCTGTCTTTCTTTTCCATAACATCTCACTTATGTATATATATATATAACAACATTTCATGTTCAAAGTTCATAAACTCAAGTGGAAAACTTCTTCTATTTTATCAAACTCCAACTCAACTCATATCATCCATACATAATTCGTATTTCATTAACATCATAAGATAAGTGTTTACAAAGCTTTAGTGGCATCTCATGCCACAATAAATCATCAATATCAAAATCCAAAATACAAAAGATGCAAAACCCAATAATTGTCAAATTGTGTTTAAAGTCTTGCTTTTACAAAATCTAACTTCAAATACAAAATATGCAAAATCGAAATGATGCCTTGACTCTTGATTTCTCGACCTCATTCTTTTCACATGAAGATGGGATAGAAAGGGGGTGAGCTTGAAAGCTCGTGGGTAACAAGTTTATAACTAATAACAAGCAAAACCATTCAAAAAGTTCATTGTCATAGAAAATCCTTATTGAATCGTAAAACACATGTTTCTCAAAATTCTCGTCATGAAATCAAATTCACAAACAACCCAAATTATGCATCCTTCAACTTGGTCACAAATCATAAACACATAAGCACATCAAAATGGTTTGGGTAGATCCATAAACATGAAGAATTACATAATTCCACGTAATGGTCCAATGTAATCGTAAACTTGGCGTACTAACGCAATCCCACATAATGGTTTTGCGTAGACGTAAACTTGAGGGAATCCATAAAGGAGCTTCGTGCCACTAATGGGCAGACGGGAGAAGCCTTTAACTTAGTCAACATGCACGTGACATTCTTGAATGAACTACACCAAACTCACATATCATGTAATTCATGACTTGAAAACAAATTATCCAAAATGGTACATTTCGTAAACATGAATTTTCTTAAACATCTTGCCACAAAGGCACATTTCGAAAACACAACTTTTCATGAACATGAAATATTTCATATGCATTTCATCATCATTTCACAATTCATCAACCAAATTCATATAAATTTTTTTCAAATCATTCAAAAGCAATAAATGCAATAATTATGAAGCAATTTGAAATCATTTTATTCTATTGACTAAAAGGAAAACATAATGGCCCATTATTCAATTATAAACATTGAAACCCACCTTATTTCACTTGAGAATCCAAACTCAATTGTTCCTTTTCTCTTTCTTTTGGATAAGGTTTCTCTTGATTTCCTAAATCAAACCAATTTCTCATTCAATTCCAATTCAATAAAAATCCCTAAAACTTCAAAATCACAACAAATGAAATCAGCATAAATCAAACTCAAACCTAACCTACCCATAATCCATCTAGGCTAGAAAACCCAAAACCTAGCTTAGAAACCCTAAAATCAAATGGGTTATCCTTAAAACATCTTCTTTCTCCATTCATGTCTAACACAAAAACCTTTTCTTTGTTCTTTCTAACTCCTTCTCTAACAAAGGAAGAAGAAAACTAAAGCTTACCTTGAATAAATCTTCTTCCTTCTTCTTCTTCTTTCCTTCTTCTTTTCTTCTCTCCACGACTCTCTCTCCCTCTTCTCTCTTCTAATTTTCATTTTTTCCCTCTTCAAGGGCAAGTCAAGTCTTCTTTCTTTCTTTTATACCCTTAATGAATCTAAAATGTCTACTTTACCCTTCACTTAAGGCCTTATGTCTTTTAAACTTAAATGACTTGCCAACTTTGCCCTTGATATCATCATAGTACCTTAATTCAATTAACTTATGTCCTAAAGTCTTGCTCATATTAACATGCTAATTAACTTCACAAAATAACATAATTAATCTATCAATACCTCAAAATTATTTAAATCATGCCTAACTCCTTCCAAAAGTCCAGACATTTTCTAATCAAGTAATTGAAGGAATTTGATAACACTTCCTTCTAGAAAAATGTTCCCTATTGTCTTAATTTTCTAATGACACTAAAATCATTCAATTTGGTTCAAAAATCCAAAAGTTATATCCTAAATATTTCCGAACTATTCTTATACTGAAATAATATTCTGTGCTCAACTTCCATACACAAATTGAATTTTTTTGAGAGACCAAATTAAAACTCGATTTCATCAAATAAGTTGTATCTCTATTTCTCTAGTTTAATCCAAATTTATAATGATCTCATTTGGATAACTAGAGAAAAAGTTATGGCTAAAACACCGAAGAATACTCAATGAACATGTTTCAACTTATAACTTCCAATATTTCACAAATAACCCATCTTATCCTAACTATCTTTTCTACTTCATTTCAAATTCAAGAATTCTACTTTTCTTTACACATAAATAATCGTCAATAATTTCTCATTTAATAGTTCTAACTTCCAAGAAAAGTTCGGGGTCCAACAATTCTCCCCTTTAAAGAATTTCGTCCTCGAAATTCTTACCTGAATGATTAAACAAATAGAGGTAATGTTGTCTTATGTTTTCCTCAGTCTTCCAAGTAACTTCTTCACTTGAATAATTTCTTCCAGATGACCATAGTCAATAGAATCACTCAGTCTTTCAATCACTTATTTAATCATTCACTTTCTTAACTAATTCCTTAATATATATATGTCTTAGATTACTCACAATTTTTCACATTTCGCGTCGATAACACCAATATCAAATCATATTAATATTTCTTAGCGTATTCACATATAACACATTTTGAATCTGAGACATCCTTGAAAATAATACTAACTCATAAGTAAATGATCCAGTTCTTAATAATTTTATATGGACCAATACAATTCAAGCTTAGTTGTTTCTTTATCCTAACCTGAGCACATCTTCCATTCAATCTAAGTACACCTTAGGAATGTGATACTTTTAGAACCAATTCATCCTTCGCTTCATAATTCACATCTTTATAGTGTCGATTCACTTACCTCTTATGTCTATCTCACTGTATTCCATACCTTTGGTGTTGATCCACCAAATTCATTCATTTTTCTTGTGTCACGTAGTTCCTAATACAGATCAATTTCACTTATTAGTAACATCTCCAGTCAATTCTGGCCTTTGATCATCTTTGGCCCTATTCATCCAAATAAAGAGGCGAACAACTCTTTTCGTCATATAATGCCATGCGGTATTTTAATGTTATCACTTTGATAATGATTGTGATGTTTAAAGTCAAATAGGACTCTACATTGATCTCATGTTCCTATGAACTCCAAAAATATAAGTTTTAAGCATATCTATAACAATCAAGACTGTTGGTGACTCATAAATGTGGTCATTTGCTTCTACCTCCTTAGCCATTAAATGCTATCTCGACATATTCCTACTAGGATGTATATCTTAACTTATCATTGGTGCTTTCTCTAGAAATTTCTTTACTCAATCATCTTTATCGGTATACATACCTCTCATTTCGATCACAAAGCATCATTTTCCAATTCAAACTTGAAATTCATACTTGTTTTCAATTCCTCAATAAGATTCACAATTTCTGAATCCTCAATTTGGGTTTTGCTAATCCTTTCATGTGAAACTGATCTTCAGTTCCATAACAATTTTTATTTTGATTTTGCCCAAACTTCAACTTCACATTCTATGCTCCTTTTTACACTAGATCTGATAGCCTCAATATCTAAATTCATGCTTCCCTACTATTGGGATTTTAGTTTAATGTACTAGATACCACACTAACCTTACTGGGAAATACTCATTTGTACCATCATAATCTTTCAGTACTTCTATCCATTGTCTCAGTCTCGTATTTAATTCTCTCAACTCAACAATCACCTCAAACTTTAATGATCTGCATATATATATATATATATATATCCAAGATGTTTTTGTACATATAATGTCTCTAATTTTCAAGCAATCACTATTGCAGCGAGTTTCAATTCATGTATCAAATAGTGAATCCATGAGGTTTCAATTATCTCCATGCATATCAAATCACTTTATCATATTGCATTGGATTTTATCCCAATCTCTTATACAACATCATTGTATACTATAAAATCTCAACATCTAGACCATATAATTACTATCGGTATTATAATTCCTCGAAATTCTCTTTACTTTCATTATTCATACGATTTACACATTTTTCCTCAAGTATTCAAACTGTTCTTCTCAACTTTTCGAATACATTTTATATATCATCAAACTTTGCTTGGATCACTTTAATCTTCAGTAACATGGTACTGTCAGGGCATTTGTTAACTCAAACAAATATTTCCAAAGTTTCATATGCCCATGATTAGTTCTCGTAATTCCTTAAATAACTAATTCCTCGATGAGGTAACATTGTCTCACGTTATTTTCAATTTGTATGACACTTTGCATGATCAATATATCCCTTATAATAACACTTAATGAAATAGGAGGCGTAGTTGTTTACTCTTATATTTTAGTATGTACTGTCAAGATCACTACATCTTATGCATAAAAGTCATTTCAGCAGGTCACCAATTTATATCTCATGCTACTGATACATCCATCGCATTTATATATTCTACTACTATTCAGAATTACTCCTCCATAGTAGTTACCTTTTCAGCATAATCACCTACACCATACTTCCATTTCGTTACTTTGATTCATTTCATAGTTTTAACTATAGGGATCACAGATTATCTCTTATACCATATCCAAATATAAATCTCATATGTACTCAATCACATTGTTCACCAATGTAACCACATTATCAAATATGTACTCATAATAACTAGTCAACACAACCTCGAGAACTTCTACACATATCACTACCATTTGTTTCATTCTCCATACATATGTTCTTAATCAATTTAGAATTATAGGAGCATAGCCATCTTGAAATTTTGATTTCAAATTCACTAGCACAATCTTATACTTGATCATAAATTCCAAGTTCAACTTTTTAATTGCATTTTGTTTGTATACCATAAATCTTGTCATTTTCACCTCTGTCTCTATTTCTTTTTTAGTCAATTCATGAGCATATTTTCACATTCATATCAATTCAAGTACATATCCCCAGCAAAGTTTTCTTTATCAAATTCGTTGACATAACCACAAATACTAAATTTATGTTAAAAATATCGAACTACACCATATTTCTTATTTGTAAATATCCATAAGTTTCCTTTTCCTCCATTAATTCGAACCGCTCAAACCCTGAACAATTTCTCATGCGTGTGGCTTATACACGTGTGACTCAGACTAAGGATCAGTCTTTAATATCTGCTATGACATGTTCGAAATGCATGTACCTTGACACATAATTAAAAAATGCCCATGTAAGATCCTAAACCTAGGCGCTCTAATACTAAACAATGTTGGACATCGTTTCCGGAATCTACTGATATCAAACAATGTTGGATCCCAATTTCGGAACCCAACATCTGAAAACCATTCATAAACATGAGCATATTAATCTATAGGGTTATTTCCATGGAATCTCTTTAGCTATCATCAATTTCCTCTCATTCTCATAACATCTCAAACCACAAGGGCGGGCCCGTACAACTGGATTATGAAAATCAAACTTACTTTTTTGTATTTCAAAATGGATTTTGAGAAACTCCAAACCTAAATTTCAATTTGAATTCTTCAGAAAGTTGTAGCTCTATGAATCTAGTTTATTTTAAAGCAAGAACAATCTCAATCGGAGCTTTATAGATCAAGATACGCTTAATAGTCCAAAGTGTGTTCACAACCAAGTCTTGCCCTTCCAACCGATCATTCATTTTATTTCCATAAATCTTTATTAACTCAACACCAAACGCTAGTAATCTTTACAGAAAGATCTCTAAATGTCTTAGGAATCTATCACTTCAAGAATCACTTCATTTGGAGGTCGGATGATGGAGTTATGGCCAAAAGAATCAACCATGCTTATATCCTCAATCATATTGTACCTATCTTGGAACAATTGGCATAACTTTCTCTAGAAACCTCATATTGAGTTTATTCTTAGACAGTTTCAAAGAGGAATTCTATACATACAACTTTTATGAAGAACTCAAAGTGATATTTTGTCAATGGAAGGGTCAAAACATGGGTCGTGTGAACCCACACGGACAGATCGTGTAACTTTCGAGTCTGGCAGCTTTTAGCATCAGGAGTACATGGCTAGTGTGATTTTACACGACCTGATCGTGTAACCTTCAGGTTTAACAAAATGTTTCACTCTCCAAGACCCCTCCATTGGAACCTAAACCCATCCTAACATCCCTTTTACTCAAAATCTTTCCAAATCGAACAACCCTAGTGCAATAGCACTCCTTATACTCTAATTAATCGGGATACACGTCCTATGCAACATCACCTACTCAAACAATCATATCTCTAAACTTTGAAATCCAAAAATTTCATAATTTATATCGTTCAAAATCTAAGAGGATAAACTACAAATTTTATGAAGACAACTTTGTCTAATTCATCCTAGATTAATACATATTTTTCTCCTTAATTCAGAACACACATTTTACCCTCAAGAAAAACTTTAAAATTATCCCAACTTCACTTCCTCTATTGCAACATCATTCATAACAATTTCCACTACCCATTGGAAATTCATCAAACTCTCAACCTCAATTCATTCGACTCTTTATATTCAGCTACATCTCATCTCTCATAATTCCTACTTTCTTTTCCATAACATCTCACTTATTATATATATATATATATATAACAACATTTCATGTTCAAAGTTCATCAACTCAAGTAGAACACTTCTTCTATTTTATCTAACTCCAACTCAACTCATATCATCCATACACAATTCGTATTTCATTAACATCATAAGATAAGTGTTTAAAAAGCTTTAGTGGCATCTCATGCTATAATACATCATCAATATCAAAATCCAAAATACAAAAGATGCAAAACCCATTAATTCTCGAATTATGTCTAAAGTCTTTCTTTTACAAAATCTAACTTCAAATACAAAATATGCAAAATCGAAATGATGCCTTGACTCTTGATTTCTCAATCTGATTCTTTTCACATGAAGATGGGACGGAAAGGGGGTAAGCTTGAAAGCTCGTGAGTAACAAGTTTATAACTAATAAGAAACAAAACTATTCAAAAAGTTCATTGCCATAGAAAATCCTTATTGAATCGTAAAACACATGTTTCTCAAAATTCTCGTCATGAAATCAAATTCACAAACAACCAAAATTATGCATCCTTCAACTTGTTCACAAATCATAAACACATAAACACATCAAAATGGTTTGGGTAGATCCATAAACATGATGAACTACACAATTCCACGTAATGGTCCAGTGTAGTCATAAACTTGGCGTACTAAAGCAATCCCACATAGTAGTTTAGCGTAGACATAAACTTGAGGGAGTTTATGAAAGAGCTTCATGCCACTAGCAGGCAGGCAAGAGAAACCTTTAACTTAGTCAACGCGCACGTGATATTCTTGAATGGATTACACCAAACCCACATAGCATGTAATTCATGATCTGAAAATAAATTTCCCAAAATGACACATTTCGTAAACATGAATTTTTTTAAACATCTTGCCACAAAGGTGCATTTCGGAAATACAACTTTTCATGAACATGAAATATTTCATATGCATTTCATCATCATTTCACAATTCATCAACCAAATTCATATAAATTTTTTTCAAATCATTCAAAAGCAGTAAATGCAACAATTATGAAGCAATTTGAAATCATTTTATTTTCTTGACTTAAAGGAAAACATAATGGCCCATTATTCAATTATAAACATTGAAACCCACCTTATTTCGCTTGAGAATCCAAACTCAATTATTCCATTTCTCTTGCTATTGGATAAGGTTTCTCTTGATTTTCTAAATCAAACCAATTTTTCATTCAATTCCAATTAAATAAAAATCCCTAAAACTTCAAAATCACAACAAATGGAATCAACACAAATCAAACTCAAACCTAACCTACCCATAATCCATCTAGGCTAGAAAACCCAAAAAGTAGCTTAGAAACCCTAAAATCAAATGAGTTATCCTTAAACCATCTTCTTTCTCCATTCATTCCCAACATAAAAACCCTTTTTTTTTCTTTCTAACTCATTCTCTAACAAAGGAAGAAAAAAACTAAAGCTTACCTTGAATAAATCTTCTTCCTTCTTCTTTTCTTCTCTCCATGACTCTCTCTCCCTCTTCTCTCTTCTATTTTTCATTTTTTCCCTCTTCAAATGTAAGTCATGTCTTCTTTCTTTCTTTTATACCCTTAATGAATCTAAAATGTCTACTTTACCCTTCACTTAAAGCCTTATGTCTTTTAAGCTTAATTGGCTTTCCAACTTTACCCTTGATATCATCTTACTACCTTAATTCAATTAACCCATGTTCTAAAGTCTTGATCATATTAACATGCTAATTAACTTCACAAAATAAAATAATTAATCTATCAATACCTCAAAATTATTTAAATCATGCTTAACTCTTTCCAAAAATCTAGACGTTTTCTAATTAGGTAATTGAAGGAATTTGATAACACTTCCTTCTAGAAAATTGTTCCCCATTGCCTTAATTTTCTAATGACACCAAAATCATTCAATTTGAATCAAAAATTTGAAAGTTATATGCCAAACATTTTTGAACTATTCTTATACTGAAACAATATTCTGTGCTCAACTTCCATACACAAATTAAAATTCTTTGAAAGACCAAATTGGAACTTGATTTCATCAGATAAGTTGTATCCCTATTTCTCTAGTTTAATCCAAATTAAGAACCATCTCATTTGGATAACTAGAGAAAAAGTTATGGCTAAAACACCGAAGAATACTCAATGAACATGTTTCAACTTATAACTTCCAATATTTCACATATAACCCATCTTATCCTAACTATCTTTTCTACTTCATTTCAAATTCAAGAATTCTTCCTTTCTTACACATAAATAATCGCCAATAATTTCTCATTTAATAGTTCTAACTTCTAAAAAAAGTTAAGGATCTAACAGATTGTTGAGAATTATTTGTTTGAGTTTGTTCGTGAGTGGACTTGAAGTATAAAATTGTAGTTGAAAAATTGGTGTGAATATAGAAGTTTTTTGAAATTTTACAGGGCATTTGAAAATTTTGGGAATTTTAAAATAAAATCGTTGTGTTGCTGAAATTTTTAATAAAATGATTTAAAAAATTTTCCCATTATTTTCTTGGCTTTTAACTTTTAAAATATAAAAGGTTTTTAACAATTGAATGACTTGGCTTTACGAGAACCCTTTAGTTGAGTTAGATATTAATGGGAGGGCTATCGTGGGGTCACCGGGAGGGCTTTACTTGGGTTCTAAAAGGGGAACTCTGGGATGGAGTCTTTCATGAGGGCTACAGTGGGGTCACTAGGAGGACTCTACTTAGGTTCTGGAAGGGGAATTCCAAGATGGTTCTTTTCACTTACTCTATTGGCCTTTCCAAAGAAAGTAATGATATCTAGTTAGGACACTTATTAGTGCATTTCATGGCTAAATCTTGCAGGGAAATTCACAAGCATAGTGGTCTTAGAGGTTTTTGGTACAATTTGATCTAGAACAAACTAATGATTCCTAAAGTCTCCTTTCTTTTATTGCTAGTAGCAAGGGAAAGGCTCTTTATTCTTAACAAAGTCAGAAGGACTTGTATGTTTCATTCTATTCTAAACTATAGGTTATGTATAACTTGTCTTTAATTCGTTAATGACTTATTCTTCAACTAATCTTTCTATAAGATTTCGTGGTAAGATATTCTTGATAATTGTGGTACTACATACTCAAGTAATGAATGGAGAAATATCATCTTTGGTTTTTAAATCATCAAAACCTATGCAATGATGACACTAAGTTTCTCTAAATGGAAATAGGGTACACAATTTATAACATGTGGAGGGAAAGAAATCAAAGAGTTTTCAAGAATGAAAGTAGTGAACCTAAGGCTTTATAACTCTATAATCTTACTATGATTAGGGAAATGGGCTTAGTGAGAGGTACTTAACTTTCCCTATCCTCTAGCCTGACCTCCAATTGGTTCCTATAGGGACTTCACTCTTTTGGCATTATAATATTAGTTATTCTAGCATTTAAGGATTCCAAACTCACCTAGCCCTTCTATGCTCTAAAAGTTTTAAGGATAACAATAGTATATTACAAAATATAGGTGCTCTAAGGAAAATGTATTTCAACTTTATTTGTTATCACTTGACTTATTTTGCTCTTTTGGTCAACTAATTGCTTGTTTTATAAACTTTGTACCCTTTTAGGATTTTTCCTTTTCATTATACAATTCTTTAACTTCTAAAAAAAGAATCAATCTTATCGAGAATAATTTCAACATAAGCAATAACTAATCATGTATTAATAATTGAAAATCTAACATAAGATGTACTAGTAACCCTAAGTGGGGATTTATTTTCTAAATATAATGTAATTAAAACAAAAAAATAATCTTTTCATAAAATAATACAAAAATAAAATATTGAATAATTTTCCATAAATTGCTTCTAAGTTGTGATGAATCTTCCCCCAAATTTGCTTCTAATTTGTCCTTAATGCTAAGAAAGTCTACAAAAAGAACACAATCTAAAAGGACCCTAGAAAGGTCTATCCTAATTTAGTTCATACTAAAGTAAATAAATCTATCAATAATCAAGAAACATAACAATATAGAAGAAGTCATTCTCATAGATTCTTGAAATTTTGATGTTCTTTATTAAATCTTTATGGAATCACCTTTTTTGTCTCCAAGGTTGCTCCTGCTAATGTCAACACACTTTACTTTGTATCTTATTAATAACTCTTGTATCTTTTACCTATCTATCCTTTTTATAATCCAAAAAACCTTTAAAATTCCTAACTTTATAACCAAGACACGTCTAATTGGAAGCTAGGGTTCAATTCTTAAGACCCCCTTAGGGTTTAAAAAATTATCACATCAAACCCTCATTTTTTTTAAATTATCAAATACCACCTTTTTTTAGTTAATATCATTCGTCACGTTACCATTAAGTTACCATTAAAAACCTTATTTATATACTTAAAATAATGTCATTTAAAGTTTTTAGAAGTTTACATGGCACATTCTTACCATATAGAAATGATGTCATATTATTTATTCAACCTATATGATGTTTGGCTTCATGTGACATCATTTTTAACATTTCACATGATTTTGCATGAAGTAAAGTCTAATTCTATCATCTCACATATAGAACTAGACCTAGGTTAATAAGGGTTAGGAAATTTTTGTTAAATGGGAAGCAAAGGGAAGGAACTAGAGTGGGGAAGTAGTAGGGGTGACTAATTTCAGTAAGTTGATAGCTCTATTAGCAGGATCAGTACTCATTTCAGTAACTTCCATCTCTTTTATAACAATATTTTTTAAAAAAAATTTAACCAAATTTTTACTTATAATTGTTTCTGATTTCTTCTATTTCTTTTTTGATAGCTTTCATCTCTTTCTATTTTCTTTTGGTGAAATGACTCAAATACTTTATGAAAATGGTTAGTAATTATATGTAAGGAAAAATTATGAAAGAAATTTGTGGATTACTGATGGGTTAGTAGTAAGCCAATTGATGCTGAGATTAAGAAATGTTTCTTTCATTATGCTGTAATAATTTATACACTTACATATATGAACTAAGCATACCATTGTTGGTGTTATGTAAATATAGTGCCCTGGAAAGCAAGTGTATTTACATATAACTTAATCTTCTTCAGTTACAGTTTTGTAATGAAAATATTTATTATTAATAAAAAAAGAGTTTGGTTTTTATAAGCATTGTATATCTAGTCATAAGGTACCGAGATTGTTTTGTATAGGAAACATGTATATTATAAAAATCTAAAATAACAAATTCATAGTTGAATAATCAAGTTAGTCACTTGATTATGGTTTAGATGGTAGTGTTGCGATTTATCTGTATGTAAGTAAAGGAGTTTACTTCAAGGGAATGATGAGTTTCATATCATGATAGTAGTCGACTATTGATAATGGAACTATTAAATGAATTTGGAATCAAGTATGTTTTTAAGAATAAAGTAGGTCATTACTTTAGTCTAAAAATATACATTTTAGCATTCTCTTATTATGGACCACAATCTTGATGAGTGGTGCACTCATATGTGTTTTATTATAATTCTTGATATGATCGGAATGAATTTTTTTAAAGTATTAATCTAGTCTAATGTCTACATGTTGGAATTATTAATTGAAACATGTATCAGGAAACATTCACTCAAATAAAGAGTTTATAATGATATCATCACTTCTAGATGTTTTATGGAGATTGGAGATTAAACTGGTGCCAGTAGTTTGATGGATTAACTACCCATCAAGTCTTAACAACAAGATGAGATCTAACCACCATACAGAGTAAAACAGGAGATCTAGAAGGAAAAACTAGCATAAGGGCAAAACGGTAATTGTACCCTTTGTTGTGCAGATAGCTATAATAAATTTCCTAATAGGGTTTGCAATTGGACATATTATTTGAAATGTGTGTTCTCATAATATTTAGTAATTCAAGAGTTTAACCAATTGTCTTTAGTGGAATGACATTTTGTTAATAAGCTAGAATTTTAATTGTCTTTAGTGGCTGAATGTGCAGCTACACATTTATCATTGAATAGCTAAATAAAGATGATATTTATCATGCATTATCATCATTAAATGGAGTAATGATCTTACCATTAAATGATTTCATGGTTGTCTTTCAATGATGGCATGTAATGTAACCTTTTTAGCATCCATTTGATTAAAGATGAAAGAGATGTATTTGGTGAATGATCTTTCTTCTTTCATCACTAAAAATCAAAATTGACATGCCATTTTAGGTTATTGGTCCTTTCATATAGCCATCTTAATGAGAAGAGTCTCATTTAATAGCTTCTTTATGTTTGATTAAAGAAAGGTGTGATGCATTGGATGTTCTTCTTTTCTTTCTTTTCATGCATAACCGAAATTGACAAGGTGAAAGAGAGGTGTTCTTAACTTGTGAGATTAACTTGCAATATATGTTGTCCAATGGAGCTGTTGATTTAATTTGCTCCAACCGGTTCGACTCCACCCTTATAATGGCATATAAGGCCACAAATACCTCCTTTTGACTCAAGGCATCTTCTACGTTGTTGTTACTCCCCAACTTATACTCCCACATAAGGTCATATTCAACAAGGAACTCTGCCACCAGGCTTGCTTCATGAACAACTTCTTTTGGGTCCTAAAAATGTGTTAGCAATATTATCTGCATGAACAATGAACTTGGTTTCCAACAAATACACTCGCAATGTCTCAAGGCAATGCACCATCGCGAGCATCTCCTTCGAGGATCACTACTCTGCAACATTGGGCTTTCGACTCTCAAATGCTACGAGATGACCTTCTTATACTAAAACTCCACTAATAACTTTGTTCGATGTATCTGTGTGTACCTCAAATGGAAGATCAAACTCTATTAGCTTCAACACAAGTTCGATTGAAATAACAACTTTAAGTTTCTTGAATTCCTCTTGACATGCATCCGACCAAAAACACTCTTGATTTTTCTTTGGAAAATTCGTCAGTGGTGCTACTTTCTTTGAGTATCTCACTATGAATCACCTGTAGTAGTTTGCCAATCTAAAAAAACTCCATAGTTCTCGTACTATCATGGGAACCTACCACTCAACTATTGCCTTCACCTTCTTCATATCCATCCTAACCTGACCTTTTCTCACTAATTGAGTCAAAATTTTGATCTCTAGCTATGCAAACTCACACTCTCCATCTTCACATAGAGCTTGTATTGCTTCAGCCACTCAATGTTAGACCCCATACTTTTCTTGAAAGTTAGAACTATTAAATGAGAAATTTTTAGTGATTAGTCATGAGTATGTTGTCTTTTACCTATAACTTTCTCTCTAGTTATCATGATTTTTCATTTGGATGAAACTAGAGAGATATGGTTACATTTTTCATGAAGACATCAAATTCAAATTATGTGTTTAAGAGTCTCAAAATCTGACCTAAAATTGAAAAATTGGATTGCTCCTGTGAAAATTTGCCGCGACAAACTCCTTACTCTGCCGAGGCGAACTTGAAGGATTTGGCAAGGATTACTCTCGAGTAAAGTTCGTTGCAGCAAACTTGTGATTTTTTCACAAGAATTCCTCTCTAAAGGAGTTTGCCACATTTTTAACATAATTTTTTTGTAGTGATCTGAATGAGATGATTTTTTATTTGGAGTAAACTAAAGATATAGGGCTACAAAATGTATGAAAAAATCGAGTTTTAATTCAGTCTATAAAAGTTTCAATGTTTGGATGGAAGTTGAGCATAGAGAGTTGGTTCAGCATAAGAACAGTTCAAAAATTTTTATGATATAACTTTCATATTTCTAAACCAAATTGAATGATTTTGGTTTCATTAGGAACTTAAGAAAATGGGGAACATTTTTCTAGAAAGAAGTGTTATCAAATTTCTTCGTTTACTTGATCAGAATAAGGAGTTAAGATGTTAGTAGTTGATGGAAAAAAGGGGGAAAATAGGGAGAACCAATTAAATGAAGGGTAAAAAAGGAAGAGCAAGCGCAATGTGGTATTATTTAAAAGAAGAAGAGGAAAATCGTGGGAGTTAGAAAAGAGAAGAGAAAGTCATGAGAAGAGAGGATAAAAGAAAGAAGAGTGCACGGAAGCTAGGGTAAATAGAGAAAGAAGGAAAAAGAAGAAGATTTGGGCTAAACCTAAGGTAAGTATCATCTTTCTTATTGCTTAGTAAAAAAATAAAAAGGGATTGGAGAAGAGAGTGAGTTTATGTAGGAAGCAAGAGGAGAAACCCTATATGGATTTTTATGGATTTCTAAACTAGGTTTTGGTTTTTCCAACCTAGATAGACTATGGGTAGGTTAAGCCTGAGCCCAACTTAGCATTTATTTCATTTTTGTGATTTTTGAAGCTTTATGAATTTCTATGGGAATGTGGTATTGAATGAGAACTTGGTTATTTAAATGAGACTAAGGAATGACAATCCAAAAGCAAGAGAAAAGGCAATCTTGACTTTGATTTTTGCAAGTAAATAGGTAGGTAATATATTTATGGTTATTGCTTAATATGAGAAAGTGTGTCTTATGGGTGAATATATGCTAAATTGATTGAATTGAATGTATGTGTATTGTATGTTAACTTGTTTGATAATGAATTATTATGATTGTTGAAAATGCATTGTGATCTATGAATTATGATCAAGTTATGCCATTGAAAAATTTCATGGAATTTTGTACAAATGCAAAGATGAGAAAAAAGCATGAAAGTATGAGCATATGATAAAATGATTTGAACATGATTATATGCTTTTGTTTGGGCGAGAGTGGAACCATTTTGTTCGTTATGAGCACGTTGACAAGAGCCTTCTCTTGGCTGCCCGTTTGTGGCATATGAGATATGAAAAGTGGACTCATTTCATTCATGGTGTAAACTTTGTTTTCTCCATTTTGTTTCCATGGAACCCTCAAGCCAATTGTTTATGCATAGCTTATTCGATCTGTTATGTATGATGCATAATTGAGTGTTATGGTTTGAAGGATAACTCACCTAATGTATTATATGTGATGACTTTTGTTAATTATGAGTTATGAGTTGAATTGTGAATTATTGTCTTGCTAGCTAAAATGAGTTATAGATGTATATGAATGGATGTATATGTATATGCTTAAATTGTGTGGCTCATCACCAATAACTATAAATGTATAAGCCATTGAGCTTCACAGCTCACCACATTACCTTCCACTCCACAGGTGAAGAAAAACAGAATAGGAGAATTGTGAACCTTGCAAGGCATTTGGCCATTCCAAGATGACTATATTTAGTAATTAAGTTAGTTCAGAAAGTTTTGGTATTTAGAATCATATTAAGCATTAGCATTCAATTGTATCATGTGCATTTTGTATTCTACAATAAGCCAACGGTGTGGCTTTTGATATATAAATAAAGTTTTTAAAAACTCTTTTGTTTTAGTAATGAAATGATGAATTGAAGAAGTTTCGTTTGTTTATGTTCATAGTTAATTTCTTTGTTACAATGGTTATATTGAAAGAATTGTATGAATGTATATAGGTTTTGTGTTGAATGTTGGTGGTTTGGGTCTTGTTCGAGGTTTCGCCACAGTGAGGCCTAGATTACGTTGCGATGAACCTTTCCCGAATGGTATGGACACTGGAGCTTGACATTTCATCGTGGCGAAGTGTAAAAGTTCGCCACGACGAACTGTTAAAGAGGAGACTTCGCTGCAACGAAGTTAGACTTCTGCCACGACGAACCCACCAATGTTAATGCTAAAAAATGTCCGAAGTATGAAATTTTTTTGGGAAAATCAGAGCCTCGAAATAGGTAACAAGACTCCGACGCCAACATGTTTAGTATCAAAACTTAGGTTTTTCCTAGGCTTAGAGTGCATAGTAGTATGAATTGTTATGCTTTGTGATTACTTGTTGCATTGTGCATTGATTGATTGTATTAAGTGACATGCATATCATGCATACATATAGGAAATAAGATTAGAATGAAAGCAAGCCAAAAGATAATGTTTTATTGAAGGAGTAAAATGTCACCTCGTAAAGGAACACTAGGAGTTTTGCAAGCATCTGCTACACCTGATTTATCACCATTAGAGAAGGGTACTAATGAGTATAGAATCCTAGTAATTGCAACTGCATGAGTCACATGTATGACATTCGGTAAGAGTTTGGACTATTAAAAACAATGAGAAGAATGGTGTTTTTTTGGAGTGTAAGATAAGGAAGTCGTGGATATTTAAAAATAAGAATATTGTGTAGTCCGATAAGTTAGACATAGATTTAGTATTCGTGGTTATGTCAACGAATATGGTAACAAAATTTTGTTGGGGATATGTACTTGAGTTGATATGGATGTGAAAATATTTTCATGAATTGAATGAGGAGGAGACAAAAGTGAAAATGACAAGATTTAAGGTGTACAAGGAAAGTGGAATTGAAAGGTTGAACTTGGAATTTAAAAGGATTGTTCAGTTAGTATGATAAGAGTTATGATCTAGTATAAAATTGTGTTAGTGAATTTGATATCCGAATTTCAAGATGACTATGCAACTATGCTTCTAAATTGACTAAAAATGTATGTGTGGAAGATGAAACAAATGATGGAGATATAAGTAGAAGTTCTCAAGGTTAAGTTGACCAGTTATTATCAGAATATATTTGATCACGTGGTTATATTGGTGAATAATGTGATTGAGTACATATGAGATCCATATTTGGATATGGTATGGGAGGTAATCTATAATCCCTATAGTTAAAATTATGAGATGAATTAGAGTAACGTGATGGAATTATGGTATAGGTGATTATGTTGAAAAGGTAACTACGATGAAGGAGTATGTTTGAACAATCGTAGAATATTCATGAATTGTTCATAATCAATTGTGATTGATGTATCATTGGCATGAGTATAAACTGGTGACTCTCTAAAATTTCTTTTGTGTATAAGATGTAATGATCATGATGGTACATACCAAAAATATAAGAGTAAAGGAATATGTTTCTTATGTCATTGAGTTTTATTATAAAAAATATTTTGATCATGTATAATGTGACAAAAATTGAAATTATTGAAATATCATGAACAGGTAAAATTGATCTTATTGCGGTGTTAAGAATGGTTGAAACAACATCGATGAACATAGTTGATTGATAAAGATTATGGAAACAGTGTAGATGATTGAGGTAAGAAGTCTTTTTGAGATAGAGATGTTTAATCAAATCATATTGGATGAATTAAATGTTTCTTTTTGAGGAATGAATGGTTATTAATGAAACAAAAGTAAATATTGGAGTCTTATCCTTAATGGAGACTAAGGCATAAAAGGTAGAATATGCTACTGAGAATGTATGTATTTTGTTTGATGTAAAGTATCCAACTAAGTGGATGGATTCCTACATTTGAGGAGACATAAATTATTAATATGAGGAGTATATAGGTCTATGTTATATTTTGTGTAAATATTTTCGGGAGGTACAAATTTGACCTGATAAATGTGTTACAAACACAAGAAGTTCATATTGCAAATAAATTGAAATGTGTGGAGAAATTAGTATAAATGAGCAAACAGTAGAATAAGTCAATGTGAAATAAGAGGAAATTGAATGAATGGAGCAAATTATTTGAGAAAATAAGTCAATTGAAAAAATGAGAATAACATGAGATAATATTATCTCATTAAGGAATTAGTTACTTAAGGAATTGTGATAACTAATCATGGGCACATGGAGTTTTGGCAATATCTGTTGAGTTAACAAATGCCCCTGACAGTACTATGGTATTGAAGATTAAAGTGATCCAAGCAAAATTTGATGATGTATTAAATGTATTCGAAAAGTTGAGAAGAATAGTTTGAATACTTGAGGAAAAATGTGTAAATCGTATGAATGATGAAAGTAAAGAGAATTTTGAGGTAATAATTGAGTCAAAAAATTTGAATACGAGATTGAGAAAATGGATAGAGTTATTGGAAAATTCTAATGTATAGATGAGTATTTTCTAATAAGGTTAGCATTGTAATTTGATGCATTGAACTGAAAATACAATAGCAATGTATCACAAATTTGGATACTAAGGTTATCAAATCTAGTGCAATAAAGAGCATAGAATGTTGAATTGAATTTTGGGCAAAATGATTAGTCACTAAAAAGTTAAGATTAGTTTCACATGAACAAAGCCCAAATTGAGGATTCAAAAATTGTGAATCTTACTGAGAAATCGAAAATGAATACGAAGTTTTGAGTTTGAATGGGAAGAATGAAACTTTGTCATTAAAACAAGAAGTAAGTGTACCGATAAAGATGATTGAGTAAGGAGATGTTAGAGGCGCATGAACAATAACCCATGATGTACATCCTAGTAGGAATACGCTGAGATAATGTTTGATGGTTAAGGAGGTAGAGTAAATGACCACACTTGTGAGTTGCTAAGTCTTGGCTATTGGAGATATGCTTAAAGCTTATATTTTTAGGGTTCATAGGAATATAAGATTGATGTAAAACTTTGATTGACTTTAAGCATAACAATCATTATCATAGTGATTTCATTATAATACTGTATGAGGAGTTAGATGACAGAAAGAGTCGTTCATTTTTGTGTTGTGATGATTAAGGCCTAAAAAGGGTTGAAGGCCAGAATTGATTGGAGAGGTAGTTGATAAGTGAAATTGATCAGTATTAGAAAATAAGTTATTCCATAAAGATAAAGGGGTTTGGTGGATCAACACCAAAGATGTGGAATACAGTGAGATAGACATAAGGGTTAAGTGTACTGACACTATAGAAATGTGAATTATGAAGCAAAGGATGAAATATTTATGAGAATATCACTTTATCAAGATGTGTTTAGATTAAGTGCAAAATGTGCTCAGGTTAGGATAAAGAATCAACTAAGCTTGAATTGTATTGGTCTATATAAAGTTATTAAGAACCGAACCATTGATTTATGAGTTAGTATTACCAACAAAGATGTCTTAGATTTGTAATGTGATATATGTGAGTATGTTAAGAAATCTTGATATGATATGATATTGGTGTTATCGACACAAGAAGTGGAAAATTGTGAGTAATCTGAGATATATATATTGAGGAATTATTTAAGAAAGTGAATGATTAAATAAGTGATTGAAAGACCAAGTGAGTCTATTGACTATAACCGTTTGGAAGAAATTATTCGAGTGAAGTTACTTTGGGGACTGAGAAAAACATAACACAACATTACCTCTATTTGTTTGATCACTCAGGTAAGAATTTCGAGGATGAAATTCTTTTGGGGGGTGAGAGAATTGTTGGACCTCGTACTTTTTTTAAATTTAGAACTATTAAATGAAAAAAATTTAGTGATTAGTCACGAGTATGCTTCAGTCTTTTAGCTATAACTTTTTCTCTAGTTATCCAAACATGATAATTCTTAATTTGGATTAAAATAGAGAGGTATGGTTACATTTTTTATGAAGATGTCAAATTCAAATTATATCTGTAAGAGTCTCAACATATGACGTAAAGTTGAAAAATTGGGTTGACTTGAAGGATTTGGCTAGGATTCCTCTAGGGTAAAGTTCGCTGCGACCAACTTTAGGTCTCGCCGTGGTGAACTTGTGATTTTTTCGCAAGAATTTCTCTCTAGAAGAGTTCACCGCGGTGAACTTCTGACTTCACCGTGATGAACTTTTCTTTGCACTAAATATATTTCGATATTTTTAACATAACTTTTTTTTTGTAGTTATTCGAATGAGATAATTTTTGATTTAAAGTAAACTAGAGACATAGAGCTACAAAGTGTATGGAGAAATCGATTGTTAATTCATTCTATAAGATTTTCAATGTTTGGATGGAAATTGAACATAGAGTGTTGGTTCAGCATAAGAACAGTTCAAAAATATTTAGGGTATAACTTTCAGATTTCTGAACCAAATTGAATGATTTTGGTGTCATTAGAAACTTAAAAAATGGAGAATATTTTTCTAGAAATAAGTGCTATCAAATTTCTTCATTTATCTAATCAAAATAAGGAGTTAAGATGTTAGTAGTCGATGGACAAAAAGGGGCAAAGTTGGGGGAACCAATTAAATGAAGGGTAAAAAGGGAAGAGCAAGCATAATGTGTTATTATTTAAAAGAAGAAGAGGAAAATCGTGGGAGTTAGAAAAGAGAAGAGAAAGTCATGAGAAGATAGTATAAATGAAAGAAGAGTGCGTGGCATTTAGGGAAAAAGGAGAAAGAAGAAGATTTGGGCTAAACCTAAGGTAAGTATCATCTTTCTTCTTTCTTAGTAGAAAAAAAAGGGGATTAGAGAAGTTTGTGTAGGAAGAAAGAGGAGAAACCTTAGATGGATTTTTATGGATTTTTAAACTAGGTTTTGGTTTTTCCAACCTAGATAGACTATGGATAGGTTAAGCCTAAGCCTAACTTAGCATTTACTTCATTTTTATGATTTTTGAAGCTTTATGAATTTTTATGAGAATGTGGTGTTGAATGAGAACTTGGATGTTTAAAGGAGACCAAGGAATGACAATCCAAGAGCAAGAGGAAATGCAAGCTTAACTTGGATTTTTGTAAGTAAATAGGTGGGTATTATATTTATGGTTATTGTGTAATATGGGCAAGTGTGTCTTATGGGTGAATATATGCTAAATTGATTGAATTAAATGCATGTTTATTGTATGTTAACTTGTTTGATAATGAATTATTATGATTGTTGAAAATGCATTGTGATCTATGAATTATGATCAAGTTATGCCATTGAACCATGTCATGGCATTTTGTATGAATGAAAAGATAAGAAAACAAGCATGAAAGTATGAGCATATGATAAAATGATTTGAGCATGATTATATGCTTTTGTTTGGACAAGCGTGGAACCATTTCATTCGTCACGTGCATGTTGACAAGAGCCTTCTCCCGGCTGCCTGCTTGTGACATATGAAATCCAAAAAATGGACTCATTTTGTTCATGGTGTAAACTTCGGTTTCTCCATTTTATTTCCATGGAGTCAACTGTTTGTGCATAGCTTATTTGATCTGTTATGTATAATGCATAATTGAGTTTTATGTTTTGAAGGATAACTCACATAATGTGTTCTATATGATGACTTTTGTTAATTATGAGTCATAAGTTGAATTGTGAATGATTGTCTTGTTAACAAAAATGAGTTATAGATGTATATGAATGGATGTAAATGTATATGCTTAAATTGTGTGACTCATTGCCAATAACTATAAATGTATAAGCCACTGAGTTTCATAACTCACCCCATTACCTTCCACTTCACAGGTGAAGAAAAATAGAACAAGAGAATTGTGACTTGTAAGGCATTTGGCAACTCCAAGATGGCTATATTTAGTAATTAAGTTAGTTTAGAAACTTTTTGTATTTAGAATCATATTAAGCATCAGCATTCAATTGTATAATATGCATTTTGTATTCTGCAATAAGCCAACGGTGTGGCTTTTGATATATAAATAATTTTTTTTAACTCTTTTGTTTTAGTAATGAAATGATGAATTGAAGAAGTTTTGTTTATTTATGTTCATAGTTAATTTCTTTGTTACAATGGCTGTGTTGAAACAATTGTTTGAATGTATATAGGTTTTGTGTTGAATGTTAGGGGTTTGAGTCTTGGTATGAGCACTAGATCTTGACACTTCGCCGTGACAAAGCATTCCTGAATGGTATGAGCACTAGAGCTTGACACTTCACTGCGGCGAAGTGCAAAAGTTCACTGCGATGAAGTGTAAAAGTTCGTTGCGATGAACCTGCCAACGCTGATGCTGAAAAATGTCTGAAGTATGAAATTTTTAAGGGAAATTAGAGCCTCAAAATAGGTAATGAGACTCAGGTGTCAACACTCAAACACTTTCCTCAAGTACTCTACATGTTCTACCATGCCTGTACTGTATACCACGACGTCATCGAGCTACACCACCATATACTCATCAAGGAAATCGTTCAACACATCTTTCATCAAGTTGCAAAATGTCATAGGGGCATTAGTAAATCTGAATGACATGAATAAAAAGTGTACGATCTATACCGAGTCACACGTTGTCTTCTACTCATCTCCCTTGACTATCCACACTTGCCAATACATACTTTGAAGATCCAACTTTGTGAAAACCATAACCCTTGACTATCTATCCATCAAATCTTGAACTAAGGGAATAAGATATTTGTTTTTTATTGTTACATTATTCAAGGTTCAATAGTCCACACACATCTGAAGTGTTCCATCTTACTTCTTCTAAAATAGCACCAGTGTACCATACAAGGCTTTAGGCGGTAAAACAAACCCCACCTCTAACAGTTCAACAAGTTTTTTTTCAAAGCTCCCTTAACTCCAATAGGGATATCCTATATGGGGCACGTGCAGGTGGGATTGCTCCAAGTACCAACTCAATCCAATGTTCTATCTCTCAACAAGAGGGAAGAGTCTTAGACAACTCTTTTTTCATCACATCCTTGCAACTGCATCGAGACTTCCACCATGTGATCCTCATCAATCTCCCAAATAGTAGTGAGATAGGTTGTTGGACCCCGAACATTTCATAGAAGTTAGAATTGTTTGAAGGAGAAATTTTGGCAATTAGTTATGAGTAAAGAGCAAATGAATGAAAATTCTTGAACCAAGAAATGATAGGCAAGGGTGAAGTAGCGAATGAGAGATGTGGTTATGTCCAAGTTTTACTTTGATGTTTCATGTGGATAAAAGATTTTGAATTGAGAAGAATTAAGGTGAAGGTTAGTAATAAAATGAAAGCCAAAAATGAAGTTGCATTTGTGTAGTAAATTGATGAAAGAGATGTATTTATATTGTATGTTCTATTATTGGTATTCATGATTAATCATAGATTACAAATTTTGTTATAGATGATATTGATTTGAAATGGAGTTGAGAATGAGGAGTAAATGAAGTAGAAAATGTCATCTTAGTATGATTTGTGATAAGGAAAGATTGTGAAAAAAAGATAGTTAGATTTAGAAAACGTTTGTGGAGAATGTTTTAGTCTTTTAGCCACAACTTTTTCTCTAGTTATCCAAATGATATGATTCTTAATTTGGATTAAACTAGAAACATAGGGTTACATTTCTTAAGAAGACATAGAATTTAAATTCTATCTTTAAGAATCTTAAAATTTTTCATGAATTTGAGAATTGGGTGCAGTACATTGGAAGGGTGTAAATTCATGTTCTGAATTTGAGGGAAATTCTGGATCAATCTAGGCTAGATTAGAGTAAGTGTGTCTTCTAAAAAGTTGTATGCCTTTCTTTTAGCTTTCCAACGACATATAGATAGATTTTTTGGACATCTAGGCTGAAAGTTATGGTCCTTGTAAAGGAAGTAGTATCTTCTATCTTTTTAGCTTCTTTTGTGATGATGTCATCTTCTTCTTTGTTTCCTTTGTGATGACGTCATCTTCTTTTGTGTTTTGTATCGTTTGTGTTTTGCTATCTTCTACCTTTTTGCTTATTCTGTGATGACATCATCTCCTTTTTTGTTTCTTTTGTGATGACATCATCTTCTTTTGTGTTTTGTATCGTTTGTGTTTTGCTATCTTCTGCCTTTTTGTTTCTTCGGTGATGATGTCATCTCCTTCTGTGTTTCTTTTGTGTTGATGTCATCTTCTTCTGTATTTTGCATTGTCTGTGTTTTACTAACGTGTCTTCTTCTTCCTTTTTGTTTCTTCTTATTTTTGCTTCTTCTACCTTTTACTTCTTTTTAGTTTTGCTTCGTCTGCCTTTTGCTTCTTCTTAATTTTGTTTCTTCTAAATTTTTCTTATTCTTAATTTTTCTTCATTTGACTTTTTCTTTTTCTTAGTTTTGCTTCGTCTGTCTTTTTGCTTCTTCTTAGTTTCGCTTCTTTTGTCTTTTGTTTCTTCTATCTTTTGCTTCTTCTGTGTTTTGTATCTTCTGTCTTTTTCTTCTTCTGTCTTTCGTTTCTTTTGTGTTTTGCTGACGCGTCTTCTTTTGTGTTTTGCTAATGTGTCTTCTTCTGTGTTTTGCTCCTTCTGTTTTTCGTTTCTTTTGTGTTTTGCTATCTTCTGTCTTTTTGCTTCTTCTGTTTTTTTGCTTCTTTGTACCTATTTTCTGTTCTATTTTTAAATCTTCAACAGATAGAATATGTCTTTGAGGTCTTCATGAAAGTTGTAGCTCTTGAAGTCCTTTTTCAAACCATCTAAAGAATACCTAAATTCAATATCTGTAGAGAAAGTTATGACAATTGTAAAACATCTTCTGTGTTACTGTTCATAAACTTCTTCTTGGTTACTATTCATCTTATATCTCCTGTTCCATTTTTGATCCTATAGAAGATATATTTTGTCTTCGAGGTTTCATGAAAGTTGTAGCTGTTGAAATCCTCTTTCAAACCATTGAAAGAACACCTAAATCTTCTTCTGTGTTACTGTTCATAAACTTCTTCTGGGTTTCTGTTCATCTTATATCTTCTATTCCATTTTTGATCCCTCAGCAGAAGGAAATTTGTCTTTTAGGTCTTCATGAAAATTGCAACTCTTGAAGTCCTCTTTCGAACCATCTAAAGAACATCTTAATGCAATATCCTTAAGGAAAGTTATAGCAAATTTTCCACCTCTTCTGTCATTTTCCATTCATCTGCCTTTTTCTTTGGCTTCGTCTAATACTATCGTTTGATCCATTTTGACCCTTCAGACAATAAAAATCTGACCTCAAGGTCTTCTACAAAGTTTTATATTTCAAAGTTATCTTCGAAATCGTCATACGATGATCTTAATCCAACATCTCTAGCGAGAGTTATGTCATTTGTCCCAAGACAAGTTCAATATAAGTGAGGACCAAATCTTGTTTACTTCGTTCGGCCATAATTTTGCTATCCGACCTCCAAATGAAGTGATTCTTGAACCCTTAGATTTCTAACGCTTTTCTTTTTACATCTTCATGAAAGGTTATAGATTTTGGTATTATTGTAAAAAATATGTATTAAATCAAGTAAAGGGTATTGATTGGAAGAGTAGGAATTAGATATGTTACTGAACATGCTTCAGTGTTTTGATGATTTTTGGATTGATAGAGCTTCGAATGAGATGATTCTAGCTTCTAGATAAACTAGAGACATGGAGCTACAAATGGTATGAAGAATTTGAAATCTAATTCAATTTCTAAGATGTTTATGTTTCGAATAGAAATTGTGCATAAGTATATTGATTTAGACAAGAGCAGTCCAAAAATGTTGAAGTGTATCTTTCGAATCACTGAATGAGATGGATTGATTTTGGTTTCCTTGGGAAATTAAGACAAGGGAGAACACTTTTCTAGAAGAAAGAGTTATGTCAAAATATTCAAGGGTGTTTTTGGTAAGAAACTTAAGTATAAAAGACATAAGGCATAAATGGAAGGACAAATGGGATAATTCTCAATCATTAAGGGCATAATTGGAAAATGAAGTGTTGTCTTGCTTATAAATGAAGAAGAAAAACGTGTATAGGAAGGGAGAGAAAAGAATAACAAAATGAGAAAGAAAGAGAGAGAGAGAGTGTCATAAAAAAGAGAGAGAAATACAAAGAGAAGAAGAGAATGAGAGAAAGAAGAGAAAACAAGCTACGGTTTCAATTTCCTTAGCCTATAAGAGAGATTTTGAGGTTGTTCAAGAAGAGAAAAAGATAAAGGAAGAGAAGAGCTTCCATTTGAGGCAAGGATCTTTTTATTTGGTGAAGAACCAAAGGGATTGAAGCGATTTATTTTAGTTAGATCAGCTCATGGAGCACACATTAAAGATACAACAGGAAAGAGCCTTAGAGACCTCAGGTTGTTTGCAAGTCTGTAAGTAAGGAAATCAAGGTGGGTACATGTTTATAATAGAGTAAATAAGCCACTAATGTTTTCTTTAAATCAAAGAAGTTGAATGTTTCCAATTGCATCATAAGTGTTACATTTATTGCTATATGTTTGTTATATGAATTGTGTGATTATTTATGAAAAGTTGTTTTTTTTTAATGATTCTTTGAAATGATGCATCATTATGAAACCATGCTTTTGGAAATGGTTTTTAAGGTATAACAAGCATGTGAAAAGCAAGTTTTCAAGAGAATGTGCCATTTTGGACATCAAGCTTACAAAATTTTGAAATCTATGCATTATGTGAGTTTATGGTAGTCCCTCAAGAATAGTCACGTGCACGTTGACCCAAGTATAGACTTCTCCTGCCTACCCACTAGTGGCATGGAGCTCCCTCAAGAATTTATGACTACACAGGACCATTACATTGGAAATGTGTAGTTCGTCATATCTTGGACTTGCCCAAATCATTTGATATGCTTATGTGCTCATGTTATGTTAATAAGTTTGATGCATTCATGTTTTGCAACTTGTGAATTTTGGCTGAAAACCTAAGAAACATGTGTTTTAAGAACCATACGAAAATTTTTATGGCAAGTGAATGTTTTCAATAATTCAGTTATAAACTATTACCCACGAGTTTTCAAGCTCACCCCCTCTCTGTTCCCTCTTCAGGTGATAGTTAAGAAGTCAAGTGAGCAAGAGCCTAAGGGAACTTCCGCAATTTTGCTATTTTTGCATTTTTGTAATAAGTCAATGGTGTGGTTTTTTATATGTAAATAAAGTTTTTCAGACTCTATTGCTTTAGAAATGAAATGATAAATTAAAGTAGTTCGATTATGTATGTTCATATTGACTTCCTCGTTATACGGTTAAGTTGGAGTAATAAGTTAGTTTTGATGTTTGTTTGTCATGGCGCATACCACTTTTGTGGAATGATGCCTAATAAGGGTTCATGGGAATAACCCTATGGGTTTGCGCTCTTGTTTTGGGTTTTGAAAAATGGTGCCCAACATTTATGGTATCAGAGCCCAGTATTAAGATCTTACATTGACAACTTTCGAGATACGTGTAAATCGTAAGAGCAATTGCTAAGAGTTCGGGCCGTTAGAATTACTGAGAGAAATGTTGTCATAGTAGATTTTATGGTAAAGAAAGTTTGTGGATATTTTAACAATAAAAAATATGGCATAGTCCGATATGTCAGACATAGATTCAGTATTTGTGTTAAGTTAGTGAGTATAGTGACGGGATTTTGTTTTGGATACGCACTTGAATTGATACAGATGTGAAAATATCTTCATGACTTGATTGAAGAAGAGATAGAGGCAGGGTGAAAACGACAAGATTTAGGGTGTACAAGTAAAGTAGAATTGAGAGGTTGAACTCGAAAATTATGATCAAGTATAAGATTGTATTAGTAAATTTGGGATTGAATTTGAAGATGACTATATGTTTATTCTCCTAAATTGATTAAGAATGTAAGTATGGAAAGTGAAACCAAGGATAGTGATACATGTAGAGGTTCTAAAGGTTAAATCGACCAGTTATTATGAGTACATATTTGATAATATGTTTAGATTGGTGAATAATATGATTGAGTACATGTGAGACCTATATTTGGATATCGATAGGAGATAATCAATAATCCCTATGGTTAAAGATTATGAGATGAATCAGAGTAATGAGATAGAAGTATAGTATAGATGATTGTAGCAAGAAATCTTCTTTCGAAGAAGAATTGTTTTGAATTAGGTTAAGCAAACCAGGTAGTTTATATTAAAAATGATCAACAAAAGAACCAATTAGAGATGAATATGCAATGAATTAGAAGTGAATATTAGAGTCATATCCCTAGTGGAGACTCAAGCATAAGAGGTAGAGTATGCTACTGAGAATGTATGTATTTTTGTCTCGATGAAAAGTATCCAATTACGTGAGTGGATTTTAGGAAATTGAGAATATTATTAAGGAATTAAAAATGGATCTGAATTCCAAGTTTAAATTGGAAGATGAGGCTTTGTGATCAAAAAAGAGAAATACGTATACCTAATAAAGAGATAAAGGAGTTAGTGGATTAATATTGAAAGTATGAAGCAAAGTGAAATAATGTGCTTAGATTGAGTGCAAAATGTCAAGTATGTTAAGAGAAATCAATATGATCTAATATTGGTATTATCAACATCGGAAGTGGGGAAAGTGTGAGTAATCTGAAACCTAATGAGGAACTCGTTAAGAAAGTGAGTGATTAAATAGGTGATTGAAAGACTTGATGAGTCTTTTGAATGTGATCATTTGAAAGAAATTATTCAAGTGAAGAAGTTACTAGGGAGACTGAGGAAAACATAAGACAATGTTACCTCCATTTGGTGGAATATTTCGGTAAGAATTTCGAGGAAGAAATTTTTTAAAGGAGGGGAGAATTGTTGGACCCTTAATGTTTCATAGAAGTTAGAACTTTTTGAAGGAGAAATTTTGGCAAGTAGTCATAAGTAAAGAGCAAATGAATGAAAATTCTTGAACCAAGAAATGATAGGCAAGGGTGAAGTAGTGAATGATAGATGTGGATATGTCCAAGTTTTTCTTTGGTGTTTCAGGTGGATGAAAGATTTTGAAGTGTGAAGAATTAAGGTGAAAGTTGGAAGTAAAATGAAAGCCAAAAATGAAGTTGCATTTGTGTAGTAAGTTGATGAAAGAGATGTATTTATATGTGTATGACCTGTTATTGGTATTCATGATTAATCATGAATAATAAATTTCATTATAAATGATATTGATTTGAAATGGAGTTGAGAATGAGGAGTAAATGAAGTAAATAAGGTCATTATAGTATGATTTGTGTTAAGGAAAGATTGTGAAACAAAAAGGATAGTTGATTTGGAAAATGTTTATGGAGAATGTTTCAGTCTTTTAGCCACAACTTTTTCTCTAGTTATCCAAAGTAGATGATTCTTGATTTGGATTAAACTAGAAACATAGGGTTACATTTCTTATTAAGACATAGAATTTAAATTATGTTTTTAAGAATCTCAAAATTTGTCATGAATTTGAGAATTGGGTGTAGTACATTGAATGAGTGTAAATTTGTGTTCTGAATTCGAGGGAAATTTTGGATCAATCTAGGCTAGATTAGAGTAAGTGTGTCTTTTAGAAAGTTGCACGTCTTTCTTTTAGCTTTCCAACGACATATAGTATGGAATTTTTGGACATCTAGGCTGAAAGCTATAGTCCTTGTAAAAGAAGTAGTATCTTCTGCCTTTTTGGCTTCTTCTGTGATGATGTCATCTTCTTTTGTGTTTTCTTTGTGATGACATCATCTTCTTCTGTGTTTTGTATCGTCTGTGTTTTGCTATCTTCTGCCTTTTTGCTTCTTTTGTGATGACGTCATCTCCTTTTGTGTTTCATTTGTGATGACGTCATCTTCTTCTGTGTTTTATATCATTTGTGTTTTGCTATCTTCTACCTTTTTACTTCTTCTATAATGACGTCATCTCCTTTTGTATTTCTTTTGTGAAGACATCATCTTCTTCTGTGTTTTGTATCGTCTGTGTTTTACTAACGTGTCTTCTTCTTATTTTTGCTTCTTTTGCCTTTTGCTTCTTCTTAGTTTTGCTTCGTCTACCTTTTGCTTCTTCTTATTTTTGCTTCTTCTGACTTTTGTTTCTTTTTAGTTTTGCTTCATCTGCCTTTTTGCTTCTCCTTAGTTTTGCTTCTTCTGTCTTTTGCTTCTTCTATATTTTGTACCTTCTATCTTTTGCTTCTTTTGTCTTTCGTTTTTTTTTTGTGTTTTGTTGATGCGTCTTTTTTTTATGTTTTGCTGACGTGTCTTCTTCTGTGTTTTATTGATGTGTCTTCTTCTATGTTTTGTTCCTTTTGTTTTTCGTTTCTTCTGTGTTTTGTTATCTTCTATCTTTTTTCTTTTTCTGTCTTTTCGCTTTTTGTACCTATTTTCTGTTCCATTTTTAACCCTTCAATAGTAGAATATATTTTTGAGGTCTTCATGAAAGTTGTAGCTCTTGAAGTCCTCTTTCAAACCATCTAAAGAACACCTAAATTCGATATCTGCAGAGAAAGTTATGATAATTGTAAACTTCTTCTGTATTACTGTTAATAAACTTTTTCTTGGTTACTATTCATTATATATATTCTGTTCCATTTTTGATCCTTCATAAGATGGATTTTGTCTTCGATGTCTCATGAAAGTTGTAGCTTTTGAATTCCTCTTTCAAACCATTCAAAGAACACCTAAATCCGATATCTGTAGAGAAAGTTATGACAATTGTAAAATATCTTCTGTGTTACTATTCATATATTTTTCTTTTAGGTTACTGTTCATTTTATGTCTTCTATTCCATTTTTGATCTTTCAAAAGATGAAAATTTGTCTTCTAGGTCTTCATGAAAGTTGTAGCTCTTGAAGTCCTCTTACGAACCAGCTAAAGAACATCTTAAGGTGATATCCTTAGGGAAAGTTATAGCAATTTTCCACTGCTTCTATCTTTTTCTATTCGTCTGTTTTTTCTTTTGACTTCGTCTAATACTATCTTCTGATCCATTTCGACCCTTCAGATAATAAAAATCTGACCTCAAGGTCTTCTTCAAAGTTGTAGATTTCAAATTTACCTTTTAAATCATTCTTCGATGATCTTAATCCAACATCTCTAGCGAGAGTTATGCCATTTGTCCCGAGATAAGTTCAATATGAGTGAGGAACAAATCTTGTTTACTTCGTTCGGCCATAATTTTGCTATTCGACCTCCAAATGAAGTGATTCTTGAACCCTTAGATTCCTAAAAATTTTATTTTTACATCTTCATGAAAGGTTATAGATTTTGGTATTGATGTGAAAAAGATGTATTAAATCAAGTAAAGGGTATTGATTAGAAGAGTAGGAATTAGATATGTTACTGAACATGCTTCAATGTTTTGATGATTTTTGGACTGGTAGAGCTTCGAATGAGATGATTCTAGTTTATAGATAAACTAGAGACATGGAACTACAAATTGTATGAAGAAGTTGAAATCTAATTGAATTTTCAAGATGTTTAGGTTTCAGGTAGAAATTGCGCATAAATATAATGATTTGGACAAGAGTAGTCCAAAAATGTTGAAGTGTATCTTTCAAATCATTGAATCAGATGGATTGATTTTGGTTTCCTTGGGAATTTAAAACAAGGGAGAACACTTTTCTAGAAGAAAGAGTTATGTCAAAATATTCAAGGGTGCTTTTGGTATTCACTCTCGAAAACATAGGTTAGTTGTCTTTTTATTCTCTTCTTTCTTAAATATTATTTAATTAGACAATTTTATTTATCAATTTTCTTTCCTGTTACTAGCTATTCAAGAAGCACACTTTGAACATGGTCTAGTATCTGCCAGAGAGTATTATTGCTATCAACTTCAAATGAGAACTTATGACGAATCCATGCTTCTCCATAGCTTAAGACTACTTCAACAATTTATTGTTGGTACTTATATAAAGATTGAAACATCTCGACTCGATTTCCATAGGAGAAAACAAAATGAGATACGGATGGAAATTTTACAAGGTGTTTTAGATAGCGTTAACATTGGTCAAATTAAAGGTTCTATAATTGAACACCGAATTGTCCTCCCTACTTCGTTTATCAGCGGTCTAAGGGACATGAAACGACATTATCTCGATGTAATGGCTCTAGTGCAAAAATATGGTAAACCAAATATTTTCCTCACTATCACTTGCAACCCTATGTGAAAAGAAATACAAAAGAATCTTAAATTCCATGAAAAGGCACAAGATATACCAGATTTATTTGCCAGAGTGTTCAGAACTAAATTTGAAATCCTAAAAAATGAGTTAATCAAAAGACAAATCTTTGGACATGTCACCGTATTTGTTTATGTTATTGAATTCCAAAAGCATGGATTCCCTCATGCTCATTTATTGCTAATACTTAATCCACATTTTAAGTTGTTAAATCCAAATTCCTATGATCAAATCATGTCTGCTGAAATACCTAATCCTGATTAGAATTCCAGGTTATATTCTCTTGTCATTAAGCATATAATCCACGGTCCTTGTGGTTTTAGGAACAAAGATTGTCCTTGCATGAGAAATGATGTATGCAAAAGTCATTATCCAAGGAATTTTACTCCTTTCACTATTCATGGTAAAGACAGTTATCTATGCTATAAATGAAGAGATAATGGAAGAAAAGCTAAAATTTCCAGACACGAGGTTGATAATAGATGGGTGGTTCCTCTTAACCTATACCTTTTGATGTTACTTGATTGTCACATTAATGTTGAAATATGTTCAACTGTCAAGCCTGTTAAGTACTTATACAAATATGTATTTAAGGGCCATGATCTTGTGAACTTTAGCGTCACCTATCAAGAGAGCATAAATAATATTGATGAAATCAGTAATTTCCAACAAGGCCATTGGATTTCACCCCCCGAAGCTCTATAGCACATTTATGAATTCTGGCTAGCAGAGATTAATACATCAGTTTATATACTACAAGTTCACCTCCTAGATTAACAATTTGTTTCCTTTGGAAAAGATGCTAATCTTTCTTATTTATTAAGAAATATTGACTTCTCAAAAACAATGTTTATTGAAATTTTGAAGACTAATTCAACAAATCAAAAGACTGCAGAGATGAAATGTCTATATAAAGATTTCCCAGAGCATTTTGCTTGGAATCGAAAAACAAAAACATGGTCAGAAAGAAGCCAAAGAAAAGTCATAGGAAGATTAGTTATTGTTGACCCTCGAGAAGGGGAGAGGTATTACTTGAGATTGTTACCTACGCATATTAAAGGATCAACATCATTTGATCACTTGTTAACTGTTGACGGTCAAAAGATGAACTATTTCAGAGAAGTTGCACTGTAATTAGGATTGCTAGCATCTACATAAAACAAACACTTGAGGAAGCTGTGATCTTTCAAATGCCAACATCCCTCAAATTTTTATTTGTTACACTCTTGTTCTATTGTTCGCCAACAATTCCTAAAGACCTCTGGGAAACTTTCAAAGATGACCTTTCTCTTGACCACCTATATGCTTATTCTTCCTGTAATATATATACATCTGATGACGTTACAAAAATGGCCCTTCAAGATATTAATAAATCTCTATAACAAATGGGCAAGAGCTTGGCTGATTATCACTTTATTGACCATCAATTCCATGTTGATTATCAGCAACAACAAACTAAGGAAGTACAAAGTGAGATAAATATACAGATTGATGCAGAAGACCTATTATTACAATCAAAATTGAACAACGAGCAAAAGCACATATTTGATTTAATAATGAATTCAGTTTTTACTTTAACCAGTGGAAGTTATTTTTTTGATGGTCCAGGCGAAACAGGAAAAACTTTTTTATATTGAGCTTTTCTTGGAAATTTACGATCACAAGGACATATTACAATTGTTATCGCCACATCAGGCATTGCTACCTCAATTCTTCCAGGCGGTAGGAAAACTCACTCAAGATTTAAAATCCCGCTTGATTTTTCAAAGCACAAAGTTTGTCAATTAAGCAAACAAAGCAGTGTTGCAAAACTGATATTTTAATCTAGCCTTATTTTATGGGATGAGGTTTCCATGGCAAAACAAGAAGCCATCGAAGTATTTCACAATTTACTTCAAGATATAATGGACTCTAATAAACCTTTTGGAGGTAAAATTGTTGTATTTGGTGGTGACTTTCATCAAACATTGCTAGTTATTAACCAAGCAATAAAATAACAACTGATTGATTAGAGCCTTCTAAATTCACATCTTTGGCTGCACATCTCTAAATTGTCTTTAACAATAAATATGAGAGCTGTGTCAAATCTCATTTTTTGTGATTTCTTATTGCGGGTTAGAGAAGGCACTGAACCAATGGATGAAAAAGATCAAATTTGCTTACCGAACGAACTCATTATTCCTTATGATAACAAGGATGAATCTCTTAACAGGTTAGCAGTTCTTTTCATTAAATAATTTCCTATCCTTTTCTACAATTGCTACTAAACTTTTCTAATATACCGTTATCCTCACCAGGTTATTGGAAAACATCTTCCCTGACCTAAGCTTATATTCAACTGACCCCCTTATCAGATGATAAACAGATGCGTGCTATGTCCAACAAATAATTGCGTTGATGAAGTTAATGACATCATGATTCAAAAATTGGCAAGAAATATGCATTCATATATGAGTTTTGACAAGACGATTGACCAAAGGCATCAAACTAATTATGAAGATTTTCTCAATTCTTTATATCCTAAAGGCTTACCTCCACATAAGCTTTTGCTCAAAGAAGGCTCTCCAATTATGCTTCTTAGAAATTTAAATCCAACTGAGGGATTATGCAATGGAACAAGGTTGATATGCAGACAATTGAACGCTCATACAATTTCTACCGAAATTGTTTTTGAACCTCACAAAGGAAAATTCATTTTTATACCTAAAATTCCTTTACAATCTCTAGAGAACGAAAAAATGGAATTCCTTTCATCAAAACTCAATTTCCAATTCATCTGTGTTTTGCAATGACCATAAACAAATCTTAAGGTCAAACCCTTGATCATGTTGGAATTTATCTTCGTCAATCTGTATTCTCACATGGACAATTATATGTGGCTCTATCAAGAGCTTGAAACTCCTGAATCAATTAAAGTTCTTAAACTTACCTATTAATAATTTCCTTATTCCTAATAGGGAAAACAAGTTGAGGGTATCACATTCAACAATGATATCTAAAAAATTAGTAAGATCTTATAGCCATGTAAGAAATATATCATTTTTAATGCAATTGTCAAATCGATTCCACCTTAATACCAAACTGAAAATCTAAAGATACAGTGGATTATTACAAGACGCACTGTCATTGAGCCTATGACAGAAAACGAAACAATCATCCCTCTCAAGTTCAACTTTACACCTTTCAAGAATCTCATGGACTATGTTGATGACAAACGAAAATCAATTGGTTAGATGCTTAATATATTTCTTCATACAATGTTCACATAATTTTCTTAAAACTAATTATATTTATCTTTAACACATGATAGATATTTTAGTCGTCGTTATTGAAGTGTTAGATAAAAAAAATCGTCAAAGATGGAAGAGCTTCAATCGTACAAAAATTTGTTATCACCACCAAAGAGTAATTTTAATTATCTATCTTTCTTAATATTTTCCATGAAAGTAGGAAAAATTTTACATTTTTCTAACATCTCTTGTTTTCTATTAGGCACCAAAAAGTGATACTATCATTGTGGAATTATTTTGTTGACAATGAGGGCCAACGCATTACAAAATCCCTTCACTCTGATCCAATTCTTGTCTACAGAAGGCTCAAAATCAACTTCTATAATGGTATTTTTTTCCTTCCTCATAGTATTGCATATTATTATTTACCTTTTTATTTTACGTTAAACTTACAATTTGAAATGTTAGGTGTTATATTATCAACATGGTTAGATTCAGCAATGCTCTTTGACCCACCAATGCACGAAGTTACAAATCTGAAAAATTGGTATTCCATTATCTTACCTACAAGATTTTAAATATTACATTACAAATTATATAGAAAATTTTAAAATTTTTATTATTTTCATCTATATAATTATTATGTTACAGGGCACAAAAAAATAAGGAAATTAAAAAGCTCATCGGAAAATGATCTTACATCAAATATAATACTGATATATCTTAAAATCACCAAAATCATGTTTTTAAATTATACCCCCAAGGTAATCACATTCACATATTCTTGTTCAATATTTCATTTAAAACTTATTTCTCTAAAAAAAAATTCGGTTCTTCCCAGATATCATGGATTTGAGGTCATATTTCCTTTTAACACATTTTACAAAAATACTGGTATATAGCATGCAAGAAATGTTTTCGCTCTACGACTGCTGCATATGGAGTTCTTTTCACTTGTAATTCTTGCGGAGAAAAAGTTACAACTGAACCAAGGTTTGTCCGTTCTATTTTCAATCTTCAATTTGTTGTTTTTTCCTTCCATCTGTATTTTATAATTCTCACATTACTTTTTACTTACATGTAGCCTTTACAACTTTTTCACTCACAAGCATCACCTTTTCTCCTATATCTATCTTACTCTACATATAAAACCTTTTTCTTTTATGTTCTAAATTTTTTGTATAGGTGTCGATATGACATAAATTTAACCGATGAAATAGGGACTATCACGACTTCAATTTTCGACGACCTAGCTGAAAAACTTTTAAATTTCACCGCCCTTGAAGTTTTGCAATATTCCAATGGGGTTATATTTTTCCTTCTATCTTTCATCTACATTTCTAATTTAATACCCCCCCCTATTATCTTTATGTAGTTATTTCACTGACAATAAACATTTTTTCTTTTGCATTATAAGAACATCCATCTCCTGTTAGAGAACCTACACACAGAATTGAAGACCATTACATTTCTTCTGCATGTCAAACTAGCAAATATTCAATCATCAGATGTAGTACAACGATTTACTATTGTTTACTATAGGAAAATTGATCCTTATGAACTTCAAGAGCCTTCGCTTTCACCCACGAAAAATGACAAAACTTCAACTGATGATCAGTATAACAATCCTGATATTACACCTCTAACTATCTCAGGTATTTTTTATTCCTCCTTAATTTTTTATTTCATCTTTAACATGATTGTTTATTATTTTTCTATCAACCATTTTCTTTTTACAAATCTTGTCTTATATCACCAACCTAATATTCTTTGATCTATTATATTTTCAAAACATATTCCTGAATCTTCTTCATTAGTTAGACAACGCCTTGATAAAAGATTCAGCCATGCTGAAAAAAAATTCACCGTCACAAACAGATAACCCAATCAGCAATATTGAATGCACAATCCAATCAGATGCAGACACTCGTCGTAATACTAAGAAACCTAAATTCTGATAAACTTTTCATGTGAGATCAAGCAGCTACAATGACTATTTTACCTTTTGTCATTTTACTTCAGATCATCGTAAACTTGCATATTTTGGTGTGTTTTGAATCACTTCAGATGGTATAGAAGTTAATCTAACTTTTCAGATCTAGTTTCAAGTTTTAATTTGAATTGTTTTGTTTGAATTGTTTTTGGGTTACATAACCTATGATTTTCATATTATTAGATGAGATTGACTTGGAAAAGTACAAAGCTTTCCACGGTTAAAATTTACCATCAATGTTTCTAAAGTTATACTCTTTTGCAATCTTTGGGTGCAACTTCATTTTCATTTGAATCATAAATAGCCCATTCCTATCCATGTTGCTTTCTTTGTTCCAAATAACTTTTCAGATCTAGTTTCAAGTTTCAATTTGAATTGTTTTGTTTGAATTGTTTTTGTGTTACATAATCTATGATTGTCATATTATCAAATGAGATTGACTTGGAAAAGTACCGAGCTTTCCATGGTTAAAATTTACCATCAATGTTTCTAAAGTTATACTCTTTCGCAATCTTTGGGTGCAGCTTCATCTTCATTTGAATCACATCTTAAGTATGTAACATCAAAAAATTGAGGGATCATAAATGTTAGTTGGTTAAGATTAATCCGAAAATATTGACCCAAAAATAGTAACTAAATAGCCCATTCCTATCCATGTTGCTTTCTTTGTTGTAGATTTTATCAGAGATTCGGAAATATGAGTGAATATGTTGTTAAACCAATATGACTTCACGTTTAAATAATTTTGATGAAAATATAATAATAATAATAATAATAATAATAATAATAATAATAATAATAATAATAGAAAGTGACTAACTGTTTTAAGCAGATGAAAGCAGAAGCAATCTAAGAGGGAAGCAGAAACTAAGACGAATCAAAAGCAGTAATTTAAGACAGAAATAGAAAGTAAGACGAAGTTGAAGTCAACGTAAGATAAAGCTGAAGTCAAAGTGAGACGAAGCGGAAGAAACTAAGACGACAAAAAGTGAGACGAAGCGAAAGCGAAACTAAGACGAAGGAAACTAAGATGAAGAAAAGTAAGACGAAGCCTAAGTGAAACTAAGACAAAGCAAAAACTAAGACCAAGCGGAAAATAAGACGAAGATCCGATACTAATTGTTTCTTCAAAGATCAAGAAAGACAAAAAAAAGCAGTTATCAAGAAACACTTATCAAGAAGGAGTTCAAGACGAAGGCTAATTGGCTATTGTGATGTTGATTATGGAATCGGAAGCAGGACTCTAAGACGGAAACAGAAAGTAAGCCGAAGCTAAAGTCAAACTAAGACAAAGCTGAAGTCAAAGTGAGACGAAGCAGAAGAAACTAAGACGAAGCGGACGAAACTAAGACGAAGAACAACTTCATTATAATCAACATCTTAGTCACGATTACACTACTAATATAATTTCTTGCTTAAGTATACTGAATGCCAAAATTTTAAATTACATTAAGGTTGTAATATCCCATCTTCGATGGGAAGGGTATTTTAGTAAATTGGGACGGGTTAGGAGTATTAAATTATATTTCGGCATGAACATATGTCATGCAGCCTCTATAAATGGTGAGTTTTGCACAGGCACATAGTCATACATGCATTCATGACATTTCCCGGCATAAGAGTCTAATTGTGATCTTTTGTGAAATTGGTGTGATAATGGGATTTGAAAAATTATTTGGAGTGCGCCATAGAGTGTTTTACATTTTTAGGAATTTATGGAAATTTTTCTGGAATTATCCGGAGAAAATTCCCGGACCGGCAAAATCGCCGATAAATGGCCTAAATGTGTTTTTGTAGTGGAAAAGGTGGTTTTCGTGTTTCAAAAATTATTGGGAGTGGACTGTCATATGTTTTACAATTTTGGGCAATTTAGGTAATTTTCAAAAAAATGATTCGGGAAAATTCCCGGAAATTTGCGGACCGGATGAATCGCCAAGTGGCGAACCAGTTGATTTTCGGTATCAAAAATGTCTATCCAATGGCACTACAATATTGGGTACATTATATTGGTTTTGAAATTAGGGCCATTGGAATTGAATGGGTCAAATGTCATTAGGATTTCTTAATAAATCCTATTATATAGTTTTGTCTTTTATCTATTTTGTCTTATTCCTCAATTTGCCAAGTGTCTTTAATAGAGTTATGGCTTTTGTCTTATTATTAGCTATTGATTTCGGCAACTTCAAATGAAGACATGAAAAAGGAGATTTTTTCCTTGCTTTTCCCTCATCCATCCGAAACTCTCCCTCCATCTCCTTCTTTGGGTTTTCTTTGGCTTTGGTTCACTCTTTCTTCTCCTCCCTTAAGTGTTCTTCCTTCATCCTTGAAAGCTTAAGCCCTCTATCTTCTTTCCATGAGAACCATGCATGAGGATGAAATAGAGAAAGTTGAGGAGTTGGAGAATTGAAGGGGTTGGAAGCTTTGATTAGGTAAGTGTGTGGTTTAAGCTTTACTTATGTATTTCATGAATGAATTTATAGTGATTTGCATGGATTGGAAGTGATTGTTCATTAAAGATGATGTATGATGCATAATTATAGTTTGAATTGTTGGATAAAGTTATGCTTGTGTAAGACATGAATGAGGGTTAGTGAATGATCATGGTTTAGATTGTTTTGAGCTTGATTTTGGTGATTCTTGATGACTAATCTTGCATGGAATTTAAGAGGTAAGTGCTGCCCAATTGAGGTGGTTGTTCCTAGTGAATGTAGGAATGATGTAGGGACTGATTTTTGTGTCCAATTGAGATGCCTATAGTAGTAGGAATTGAATTGGAATGATAAGAAGTGAATTGTTGAAGTAAGGCTGAAAATTGAATTTTGACCTAGTATACTGATTTGATAATAACTCATTGTGTAGATAAGAAAATGAGGCAAGGTTTGTGCCCAATTAAACTTTGGGATGTTGGCTTCAATTTAGTGTGAAATAGGTGTTGTTAAATTGTAATGCTAGAAGGTCGAAATTTGGCATGGAAAGTTACTGTTTTATTACCTGTGAACAGTAACCGAAACCATAACCTTTGAGCTTTGCTGATTTTTCTAAATTAATTGAGATGGAATTAGGGAGAATGGTCTTCATGGAAGTTGTAGAATATTGAATTAGCTTTCCATTGCCACTGATCTTGCTATTTTTAGAGGTGTATATTGAGAGATATGAACTGTTTACTATGGACTGGTTTTGGGCATGTTGATGAAACCTAGCTTAAGTGTCTGACTTGTGAGTATTCTGCTTGGAAGCAATTTTAGTCATTTATGTGAACTGAATTGGTGTGAGTGATCTTCTGCAAAGTTGTAGAGGAAGGAATTATCTTGAGAGTGATATATTGCATGTAATTTTGAGAGGTCAGAGTTGGGAGTTATGATTTTGCAAAAACTGATCCTGCATTAGGTTAGGAATTGCTGATCATGGCAGTAACTTGCATGACAGTTTTGAAATTGTTAGAAATTAAAGTGGAAATTGAGTTCTTCATGAAAATTGAAGTTTGAGGATTTATCTTGTCAGGGATATAAAGTTCTGATTTTTCTGACTTGTGTACAGGGAGTTATGCTTGTTATAAGTTTACTGCTCAAATTGAATGATTTCAGGGACAGCAACATTGAGTGAATTAATCGACTTGTTTAGCAATGGAATTTGATTTTGGGTTGTTCATGAAAGTTGTAGATGACATTGTGAACTTATTGAGCATATTTATGTGGTAATGTTTGGCTGAAGAATCTGAGAGTTATGAAAATTTCAATATACTGTCTGTTTTAATGGGATTTGAGTAGGCAGTAGCTTTGAAGGGATTTTTGACACCCTTAGGGGTGAAATTGATTTTTATGATCTTCTTGAGAATTGTAGAGGGTTTCATGATCTTTCCAACGAGATATAGTGGGTAATTTTCTGAATTGTGTGCAATGAGTAATTGGTGTTGAAAATTGGATTGGAAATCAGGAAAAAAAAGAAATGGAAATGGAATCACTTGGGTCACTAGGCGGCGCCCGCCCCTAGTGACGAGGCGTAAAGGGGCCGCGTCGCTAGGGCGACGCCTCGCCCTAGTGACGAGGCCGAATAAGTCAGTCCCGCTGGGGCGAGACGTCGCCCCCAGCGAGGCTGGTCTTATTTTTTTATTATTGTATTATTTTTATTTGTTAATTGGTAATTTGTGATTTCATGCTTCTTTTGTCAATTTCTTTTCCGTCCGACGTCCGATTGACCTGATTCTTGAGGCATCGGATTAAGTAGAACATTTAATTTCATTTTGTGAGAAATTGGGAATTTTGGACGGAAATTGGCGTGGCCCCGGTAACGGAGCCTTTAATCCTTTATTTTGTTTAATTGGGGACCTATAGAGGTCCGAATTGCATACCGTTAAGCTAATAGGTTTCTAATTTTAGGCGGATTTTGTTATGGAGAAATTTGGATTTAGGGCCAGAAAATTCATGAACATGCATATTTCACCTACATGTGCACAAATTGCATCTGTAGTGACTCGTTCTTTCTCTGTTTCTTATAGAGGCCCAGTGGGCGTCGTCCAACAGACGGGCGGAAACTTCCGGCATTAGCTTCGGAGTAATATGTGAGTAACCTAGTTGGTTTCTCAACCTTATGTGTTTATTAATTATATGCATTGATTGCCATGAGGAAGCGAGGATGGATATATGTGATTGATTGATTTGATTGATTTGGATTATGGGTGTTCAAATATTGGATTATGATATTGAAGTGCAAATGAGAATAAGTGCGTGAGAATGCATTAGTAAATTGGATTGTAAATGCGGTAGTGAAACGAAAGGTAAATGCATGGGAATGAAATACCGGACTAAAAGTCCGAGGACATTGGAAAATGATCGGAAATAGTAATTAATTGGAATTGGAAATAGAAATGTGATAATTGGAAATTGGAAAATGACATGTGCATTCATGCATAGTAAATGATCAGATAATGGCAGTTGTGACCGGTGTAGCCACCGATTTCAGAGCTTTAAGCTCAACGCACAGGGCCTCGTGCCCAACGTATTCCGAGCCTCGGCTCGATGATCAGGGTTATGCCCAACGTTTTGGGGCTTTAAGTCTAATGTTTCAGAGCCAATGGCTCAACATATATGAGCTCAGGCGCACGGTCACAACAACGAAAGAAAATGGAAGAGTCACATGCACACTGCATAAATGAATGTTTAATGTGAATTGTGTGAAAGGTTTATTGCCTTATAAAATGTGAAATTGAATGCCTGTGATTTCTTGTTTATGATATATATACAATATTGTGTGATTGTGTGGATATGCATGAGTTGGGTGAACCATCGATGATGGTTTCTCTTGAGTTCGCAAACTCACCCAACATTGCATCTATTTTTCAGAAATGGAGAGTACCCGTTGGACACACGGAGTACGTCTCTCGCTAGCAAGAGCAGTATCGGGTCGGGATCAGTGTCGTCCGTATCTGCATTAGTGTATTAATTTGGTATTTAGTAGGCCCAATTGTATACATGTAATTGTATAGAGTGACTGAGCACTAATGAGTGCTAATAATGATTGAAATTGTTTTATCAGTGAAATGGTTTTATCTTTGAAAGTGTTTTGTTATAATTGGGCCAAGTCAATGATTGTTTTGCGCACTCTAATGCTTTTGAAAGAAAAAGATAATGTCATACGATTTTTGTTAATAAGGTAATGAATGTTCTAGTACGCCACCCTCGCGGGTCACGGGCTCGGATATCACCATGGATATCGGGTTCGGGTCTCGTCGGGAGTGGGGTGCTACATTTGTGGTATCAGAGCCCAGAAGTACAATCTTACATGGGCTTTCAAAAAAAAATGGGTGTGTCAAGTTATGTGCATTTAAGTTGTGTCACGGCAGACAGTGACAACTGATCCCCAGTGTAGTATATGAGTCGTATGCATAAATATGTCTTAGTCGTTTAAGCGGTTAAAAAAAGTGAGAAAAAGGATAATGTGTTAGAATGTGTGATAAAAGGAAGAAATGGATATCGCAAAATAGGAAAGAGTGTATGGTTTGATCAGACAGATGAATATTTAGTGTGCTGGTACTGACGGATATATTGTGAAATACAATATTGGAGTTATATTGGGTATATCCTTGAATATGAGTTAGAAATAAAGATTATAGATGGAAATTAATAGAGGAAAATAGAGATGTGATAATGATAAGATTTCCAGTGTATAAGGTGAATGAAAATAAAGTGTTCTATGATATAGCGAGGTCACGATTGGGATTGATTACCGTGATGAGAGTTATATATAAGGATTGGTGATTTGGCGTCATTTCACATCTGTGATCTTGATTTGAGTGTGGAAATATATGGATATAATGCCATAATGAAAAGATTGAAATGTAAGACAATGAAATGGATAGATGAAAAGTTGTTGGGTTTAATTGATGCGCTAAGTAAATGCACACCGCTTATGGGAGCCCTATGGTAAGTGAAAATGTTGTCAGAATTGATAAGTTAATGGATAATTGCTAGCCGAATTCTTGTCGGACAAAAAAAAAAAAATCGTTATGAGTTAGAATAAGAAAGCGAAAGTGCTTATCTTGATCGATTGTATAGGAATAGAGATTGTATATGATCCTCACGGCGAGGGACGGTGTAAGCAGGAAGGTTCTTTGAGTTCGAACATATATTGTCATTGTAAGTTCTGATAGTGGGATTACTATCACGGGTGAAATGATTAAGCATAAATGAATAATTTGCGTGAATATGATATAGGACGTAATCGGTGGTCTATTACGTAAGCTCCGATTATGATGCCGATAGCTCAAGTTCAAAATGAGTGAGAGTAAGGCATGAGAATGCTTGGAATGATCAATTGAGAAAGAAGTGATATAGTTAAAGATGTTAGCATCGGTAATGAACTTGAGAGAAGAAAATGAGGGACATGAATAGAGTAAGGTCCCCATGATCGAGAATTGGTACCAAAAAGAGAATGGTTATCGAGAATTAAATGCAATTAAGGTATTCTTAGCAGTATGAGCTATTAACGGGCAAATTGATGGGACTATAGAGATATATCTTGTCAGATAGGATGTGATGATTATGGTGATGTATGGAGAGATAGTAGAGGAAAAGAAATTGTTTAAGTGCTCTTCAGAGATTTATCTTCGTGATGTATCAAGAGTAACTGATTTGTATTACATCTGGCAGAGACTCTAGCGTAAGAGCTAAACTAAGTTCTTGAAAGAGTGTACATTATGTTAATGAGATGGTTCTGATTATGTAAGAGAAGTACTGCATATTAAGGAAATATTTATTTGTGAATTTGAGGGGATTAAAAAAAAAGGTTCGTGTATATTTTGTGTAATTATGTTTTGAAAGCACGAGATCGATATAACGGTTGTTTATTCAAGTCAGTGAGTGATCTATCGTGAATAAATTAAGTTATGTGTGGAGAAATGAAGGTAAGGAACATGTGCAGAATATGTTATGATGAGACAAATTATACGAAAATTGTTCCTCATTGGAGACGTTCGATAATTAAAAAGTTACATGAATCAACTATGGGTACGGAAAAAGAACATGTCTCAATTGTGTTGCAATGGATAATGGATATAAGCATAAGAAATAGATACATTGGTATAGGTGAGGAGATTGGTTATCATGCAAGTTTCATAAGAGTGAAATAAGGGATGAATTAGGATGCGAACATGGGATATTGGGAGAATAAATTAAGATATAGGTATTGATAAAATGCGAAAGTTCAAAGGATATGTGTAGGCGGAATTTGGAATTAATGAGAACTAATGGAATGCTGGATGCGTTCATAAATTGTCAAAGATTTTCTGGTTTTAGCAAATCGACAAGAATAATTGAGGAAAACATGTGAATGTTATGACTAATGATCATAAAGGAGACATTTGAAAAATTTACTATCTATATTGAAGTGTTCCAGTAAAGGTTCTGATGTGATCTATGGAACTTGGATAAAGTGATTTTATGCACCTTGGGGTAAATATAATTCCATGGGCGGTATTATGATTGATGATTTGCAATTTGTTATTTTGAGTGTGGCCTAAAAGCTTGGAGACATAAATCGTACAGAAATAGTTTGGAAATGTCTATGATTATGCAAATCGATAACGATTGAGTTATTTCATGCATCTGAATGATTTGAACAGGATTCAGTGGCTGATTACTCCAAACTAAGCTAATGGTGCAATTCAAGGAATTGAACAAAGAAATAAATAAATTCAATTGCAGAAGATCCAAATTTGGGTAATAAGGTTATCAAATCTAATGTATTATTGAGTATTAATAGTCGAACTGACAAAAAAAAAGGGGCAAAAGAAAGTATTATTAGCTATGGGAATTTCAAAGTTGGTGTGCATCAAAACGGATTGGCAAAACCAGAAGTGAGGATATAGAAATTGCAAACCGTATTGAGGAACGGGAATTAACTCCAATTGTTAAGGAAAGTGATAGGTATAGTTCAAATTAAGAAATATGGGTGATATTCATTACGGGAACTGTTAGTGAAAATATAATGAATGATCGAAGCTTTATGTGTTAGCAAGAGCGTATTGAAAGAGTAATTGAAAGGTTAGAATGGGAAATCAAATGATCATAAGTAAATGGTTCAAGAAAGCATAAGAAACAATCGAAGCGTTATGTTCGAGTAAAAGTATTGTGGAAAAGCAATTGATGGTAAAGTCTGTCAAAGTGAACGATGACATGTGTGATTAACCAACAGGTGTTTTTGGATTTCATTGGGATATGAGATTGATATATAGTGCAAAGTGATTGTGGTATGACAATCATTATATTGGTGTCACCATTCGAAAAGTGTATAAGGGGTCTTTATTATGTGATCGTATGCTAAGCAATTTAAGATGGTAACATTGAGTTGAATTGATTCACACCGAGGTTATAAATCTCATGAGATTTGTGTTTTGATAATAACGGAATCTGATAAGCGATAAACGAAATATTTTGAAAGGTATGGCCTCGGCTAAAATGTACTTAGATGGAAATAAAGGTGTAATTAAGGGAAATTGAATTCGTGAGGAGTGGCCTCCATGCGATTGTGGTGTGAATAGAATTATGGATTGGCAAGTTAGGCTAAAACTTAAAAGATGATTCGGATTCACAAAGTGTTTCATAGATAGAATTGGAAATATTGTTAGGATCATGAATTGTGCGTAATCATGGAAAGTTGAGAAAGGAAAAGAGTCATTGATTGTTTTGATTTCGCTCATGGATGTAATTTGGTCGTGTAGTGAAATCGATGGGAAGCAGAGGGTATTAATCAAAAGACTCCCCGCCTTCCTGATAAATCGTATATGAAATTTCGAGGACGAAATTTTTATTAGGAGGGGAGAATTGTAATATCCCATCTCCGATGGGAAGGGTATTTTAGTAAATTGGGACGGGTTAGAAGTATTAAATTATATCTCGGCATTTAGTAAATTGGGACGGGTTAGAAGTATTAAATTATATCTCGGCATGAACATATGTCATGCAGCCTCTATAAATGGTGAGTTTTGCACAGGCACATAGTCATACATGCATTCATGACATTTATCGGCATAAGTGTCTAATTGTGATCTTTTATGAAATTGGTGTGATAATGGGATTTGAAAAATTATTTGGAGTGCGCCATAGAGTGTTTTACATTTTTAGGGATTTATGGGAATTTTTTTGGAATTATCCGGAGAAAATTTCCGGACCGGCAAAATCGCCGGTAAATGGCCTAAATGTGTTTTTGTAGTGGAAAAAGTGGTTTTCGTGTTTGAAAAATTATTGGGAGTGGACTGTCATATGTTTTACAATTTTGGGCAATTTAGGTAATTTTCAAAAAAATGATTCGGGAAAATTCCCGGAAATTTCTGGACCGGATGAATCACCAAGTGGCGAACCAGTTGATTTTCGGTATCGAAAATGTCTATCCAATGGCACTACAATATTGGGTACATTATATTGGTTTTAAAATTAGGGCCATTGGAATTGAATGGGTCAAATGTCATTAGGATTTCTTAATAAATCCTATTATATAGTTTTGTCTTTTATCTATTTTGTCTTATTCCTCAATTTGCCAAGTGTCTTTAATGGAGTTATGGCTTTTGTCTTATTATTAGCTATTGATTTCGGCAACTTCAAATGAAGACATGAAAAAGGAGATTTTTTCCTTGCTTTTCCCTCATCCATCCGAAACTCTCCCTCCATCTCCTTCTTTGGGTTTTCTTTGGCTTTGGTTCACTCTTTCTTCTCCTCCCTTAAGTGTTCTTCCTTCATCCTTGAAAGCTTAAGCCCTCTATCTTCTTTCCATGAGAACCATGCATGAGGATGAAATAGAGAAAGTTGAGGAGTTGGAGAATTGAAGGGGTTGGAAGCTTTGATTAGGTAAGTGTGTGGTTTAAGCTTTACTTATGTATTTCATGAATGAATTTATAGTGATTTGCATGGATTGGAAGTGATTGTTCATTAAAGATGATGTATGATGCATAATTATAGTTTGAATTGTTGGATAAAGTTATGCTTGTGTAAGACATGAATGAGGGTTAGTGAATGATCATGGTTTAGATTGTTTTGAGCTTGATTTTGACTGATTCTTGATGACTAATCTTGCATGGAATTTAAGAGGTAAGTGCTGCCCAATTGAGGTGGTTGTTCCTAGTGAATGTAGGAATGATGTAGGGACTGATTTTTGTGTCCAATTGAGATGCCTATAGTAGTAGGAATTGAATTGGAATGATAAGAAGTGAATTGTTGAAGTAAGGCTGAAAATTGAATTTTGACCTAGTATACTGATTTGATAATAACTCATTGTGTAGATAAGCAAATGAGGCAAGGTTTGTGCCCAATTAAACTTTGGGATGTTGGCTTCAATTTAGTGTGAAATAGGTGTTGTTAAATTGTAATGCTAGAAGGTCGAAATTTGGCATGGAAAGTTACTGTTTTATTGCCTGTGAACAGTAACCGAAACCATAACCTTTGAGCTTTGCTGATTTTTCTAAATTAATTGAGATGGAATTAGGGAGAATGGTCTTCATGGAAGTTGTAGCATATTGAATTAGCTTTCCATTTCCACTGATCTTGCTATTTTTAGAGGTGTATATTGAGAGATATTAACTGTTTACTATGGACTGGTTTTGGGCATGTTGATGAAACCTAGCTTAAGTGTCTGACTTGTGAGTATTCTGCTTGGAAGCAATTTTAGCCATTTATGTAAACTGAATTGGTGTGAGTGATCTTCTGAAAAGTTGTAGAGGAAGGAATTATCTTGAGAGTGATATATTGCATGTAATTTTGAGAGGTCAGAGTTGGGAGTTATGATTTTACAAAAACTGATCCTGCATTAGGTTAGGAATTGCTGATCATGGCAGTAACTTGCATGACAGTTTTGAAATTGTTAGAAATTAAAGTGGAAATTGAGTTCTTCATGAAAATTGAAGTTTGAGGATTTATCTTGTCAGGGATATAAAGTTCTGATTTTTCTGACTTGTGTACAGGGAGTTATGCTTGTTATAAGTTTACTGCTCAAATTGAATGATTTCAGGGACAGCAACATTGAGTGAATTAATTGACTTGTTTAGCAATGGAATTTGATTTTGGGTTGTTCATGAAAGTTGTAGATGACATTGTGAACTTATTGAGCATATTTATGTGGTAATTTTTGGCTGAAGAATCTGAGAGTTATGGAAATTTCAATATACTGTCTGTTTTAATGGGATTTGAGTAGGCAGTAGCTTTGAAGGGATTTTTGACACCCTTAGGGGTGAAATTGATTTTTATGATCTTCTTGAGAATTGTAGAGGGTTTCATGATCTTTCCAACGAGATATAGTGGGTAATTTTCTGAATTGTGTGCAATGAGTAATTGGTGTTGAAAATTGGATTGAAAATCAGGAAAAAAAGAAATGGAAATGGAATCACGCCCGGTCACTAGGGCGACGCCTCGCCCTAGTGACGAGGCGTAAAGGGGCCGCGTCGCTAGGGAGACGCCTCGCCCTAGCGACGAGGCGAATAAGTCAGCCTGGCTGGGCGAGACGTCGCCCAATGAGGCTGGTCTTATTTTTTATTATTATTATTGTATTATTTTATTTGTTAATTGGTAATTTGTGATTTCATGCTTCTTTTGTCAATTTCTTTTCCGTCCGACGTCCGATTGACCTGATTCTTGAGGCATCGGATTAGTAGAACATTTAATTTCATTTTGTGAGAAATTGGGAATTTTGGACGGAATTGACGTGGCCCCGGTAACGGAGCCTTTAATCACTATTTTGTTTAATTGGGGACCTATAGAGGTCCGAATGCATGCCGTCCGCCAATAGGTTTCTAATTTTAGACGGATTTTGTTATGGGAAATTTGGATTTAGGGCGGAAAATTCATGAACATGCATATTTCACCTACATGTGCACAAATTGCATCTGTAGTGACTCGTTCTTTTCTATTTCTTATAGAGGCCCAGTGAGCGTCGTCCGACAGACGGCGGAAACTTCCAAGATTAGCTCGGAAGTAATATGTGAGTAACCTAGTTGGTTTCTTAACCTTATGTGTTTATTAATTATATGCGTTGATTGCCATGAGGAAGCAAGGATGGATATATGTGATTGATTGATTTGATTGATTTGGACCATGGGTGTTCAAATATTGGATTATGATATTGAAGTGCAAATGAGAATAAGTGCGTGAGAATGCATTAGTAAATTGGATTGTAAATGTGGTAGTGAAACGAAAGGTAAATGCATGGAATGAAATACCGGACTAAAAGTCCGAGGACATTGGAAAATGATCGGAAATAGTAATTAATTGGAATTGGAAATAGAAATGTGATAATTGGAAATTGGAAAATGACATGTGCATTCATGCATAGTAAATGATCAGATAATGGCAGTTGTGACCGGTGTAGCCACCGATTTCAGAGCTTTAAGCTCAACGCACAGGGCCTCGTGCCCAATGTATTCCGAGCCTCGGCTCGATGATCAGGGTTATGCCCAACGTTTTGGGGCTTTAAGCCCAATGTTTCGGAGCCAATGGCTCAACGTATATGAGCTCAGGCGCACGGTCACAACAACGAAAGAAAATGGAAGAGTCACATGCACACTGCATAAATGAATGTTTAATATGAATTGTGTGAAAGGTTTATTGCCTTATAAAATGTGAAATTGAATGCCTGTGATTTCTTGTTTATGATATATATACAATATTGTGTGATTGTGTGGATATGCATGAGTTGGGTGAACCATCGATGATAGTTTTTCACTGAGCTCGCAAACTCACCCAACATTGCATCTATTTTTCAGGAAATGGAGAGTACCCCGTTGGACACAGGGGAGTACGTCTACTGCTAGCAAGACAGAGTATCGGGTCGGGATCGATGTCGTCGTCAGATCTCGCATTAGTGTATTAATTTGGTATTTAGTAGGCCCAATTGTATACATGTAATTGTATAGAGTGACTGAGCACTAATGAGTGCTAATAATGATTGAAATTGTTTTATCAGTGAAATGATTTTATCTTTGAAAGTGTTTTGTTATAATTGGGCCAAGTCAATGATTGTTTTGCGCACTCTAATGCTTTTGAAAGAAAAAGATAATGTCATACGATTTTTGTTAATAAGGTAATGAATGTTCTAGTACGCCACCCTCGCGGGTCACGGGCTCGGATATCACCATGGATATCGGGTTCGGGTCTCGTCGGGAGTGGGGTGCTACAAAGGTGGTGACTTTTGTCCCTAACTGCCTTCTAAAATTATTGCTTCTAAACAATAACGTTATCATTTTTCAAATTATTTACTGTGCCTGCTTAACTGGCATGTAAAATATTGAGTGTATAATAACAACAACAACAACAACAATAACAATATTAATAATAATAATAATAACAATAATAATTATAATAATGATGATGATGATGATGATGATGATAATAATAATAATAATAATAATAATAATAATAATAACATTATCAAAAAGCAATTTAATAATAATAATAATGATAATGATAATAATAATATTAATAATAAGAACCAATTTTATATTATTAATAGAAATAAATTAAAGCAAACAAATTTATATAATGATAAAGAATATAATCATAATAATTTAAATAAATACATTAATATCACGAGATTATCCATCTTTGTAACAAATTTATTAATAATAATAATATTATTATTATTATTATTATTATGGAAAATAAATAATGACATAAATAAATACTGTTAATAATAATAACGATAACGAAAGCGGAAACAAAAGTAAGACGGAAGCAGAAGTAAACTAAGACGAAAGCTGAACAAAAAGTGAGACGAAACTGGAACTGAAGCAAAACTAAGACAAAAGGTTAAACAAAACAAAGACGAAAACAGAAGGGCAAAAGTAAGACAAAAGAGGAAGCAAACTAAGACAAAAAAATGAACCAAACAAAGCTATTTTTCATCTTAGTTTTGTCCGCTTAGTCTTAATTTTTTTCGCTTCGTCTCACTTTAACTTTAGCTTCGTCTTACTCTGACTTCAACATCGCCTAACTTTCTGCTTCCGTCTTAGAGTCCTGCTTTCGCCTTCTTCTTCAACTCCTTCTTGATAACTGCTTCTTTCTTCGTCTTTCTTGATCTTTGAACAAACTGTTAGTGTCGGGTCTTCGTCTTAGTTTCCGCTTCGTCTTAGTTTTTACTTTGTCTTGGTTTCACTTACGTTTCATCTTAGTTTTCTTCGTCTTAATTTCGCTTCCGCTTCGTCTCACTTTTTGTCGTCTTAGTTTCTTCCGATTCGTCTTACTTTCTTCCGCTTCGTCTCACTTTGACTCCAGCTTCGTGTTACGTTCATTTCAACTTCGTCTTACTTTCTACTTCCGTCTTAGATTACTGTTTCCGCTTTGTCTTAGTTTCTGCTTCCCTCTTAGATTACTTCTGTTTCCGTCTCCTCAAAAAGGTTCGTCACTTTCTATTATTATTATTATTTGATTTTCATCAAAATTATTTAGAGTTTATGTCATATTGACTTAACAGCATATTCACTCATATTGTCGAATCTCTGATAAAATCTACAACAAAGAAAACAACATGGATAAGAATGGGCTTTTTAGCTTAACCAACATACATTTATGATATCTCAATTTTTTTATATTACATATTTAAGACGTGATTCAAATGAAGATGAAGTTGCACCCAAAGATTGCGAAAGAGTATAACTTTACAAAATTCGCCTACTCTTTTCTTATATTATAACCCACTAAATTTAGTGGACATTATCACTGTGCATGGTGTAGTTTACCTCTGCTAGTTAAAACATATTGGTATGATAGTCCCGGCCTACCTAATTAGGTTCTTTTAGAAGTCACTGGATATTGCTATAATTAATGTGTTTAAGCCAATAAAGAAATAACGTTGGTTGAGACGTTATTTAAATATGGATGAAAAATGGTCTAGAGTATATATTTTAATTGACCCTTTAAACGGATGGGTCTGGGCCCTAGGGTCCATGTCATTAAAAAGACATTAATTGCTAAGACTTACCCAACATCCAAAAACATAAATTCAGTCCTTGATAAAAGCAAAAGCTTAATGGTTGCTCAGCTCGATGCCTGCGGTCTGCAGATAAGTCGGGCATGCAATTACACTGCCAGCTAATATCCACGCCACCATTTGAGTACCCCGTCCCTTTCCCGCCAGCACTCACAAAGGAACATAACTCCACTCAATGCTTTTACTGCATAAACTTACAACAGTGACCACATCTCAGAACACCGTAATTTCCCCAGAGTCAAGCCATTTCTTACGGCTTAGAGGTGGCGCATTCCGGTGGGAGTTTGTGACATCACTATAATTCAATCAAGTAGTAAGTTTGTGCTGACAAGTCAAACTTTTTAACACTTGGCATTTATAGTTACAAAAGATCTTCCAATTCCATTCTCTTTAATTAAATATTGAAAATGTATACTCGAATCACTTTCTAGCTCAGGGATGGTGTTACATTACATGCATTCTCCTCGAGTATATTCACATCCAAAAAACAAGCTTACTTCCCGTGTAGCCATGAATCTAGTAACATTTGTTTTTATGCTCCTACCAATTTGTTCACTTTTCACATCTGGACTATGCAGTCAAATATATCAAGGAAGATGGAAGTTACTCAAGAGAAGCATCGGAATTTCTGCAATGCACATGCAGCTGTTACCCAACGATAAACTGATTATTTTTGATAGGACAAATTTCGGCCCCTCCAACATTTCTCTTCCACAGGGAAAATGCACTAGCGATTCTCTGAACACGGATTGCTCAGCTCATTCCGTTGAGTTCGATCCCATCACCACAAGCATTCGACCGCTCACGATACTCACCGACACATGGTGCTCTTCAGGGGCGTTGCTACAGGAAGGTACTTTGGTGCAGACTGGTGGGTATGGGATTGGAGAGCGAGTTGTCAGGACTTTCAAGCCCTGTGCAGGTTGCGACTGGCTAGAGGATCAAAACGGTCTAATTACGCCGAGATGGTACGCCTCAAACCAGGTTCTACCAGACGGAAGAATCATTGTTGTTGGCGGGAGATATCAATTTAATTATGAATTCATTCCTAAGTTTTCTGCCTCCGATCTAACACTATACAAACTCCCTTTTCTCGAAGAAACAAGATACTCTCCACGGGTTCCAAACAATTTATATCCTTTCTTACACCTTTCTCCAGATGGGAATCTCTTCATTTTTGCCAATGATCGTGCAATTTTGTTCGACTATGTCAACAACAACGTCGTTAGAAGCTATCCTGTCATGCCCGGAGGTGTTTCTCGCAACTATCCTAGCACTGGTTCCTCAGTTCTTCTTCCTATAGTACTTAACAGTAACCTCAACATCAGCACAGATGCCGAAGTTCTGATCTGTGGTGGAGCATTACCAGATTCTAATGAACAGGCAGATGCAGGAATTTTCATTCCTGCATCAAAATCGTGTGGTCGTTTAGTAATTACGGCCACAAGTCCAAGCTGGGAAATGGAAGAAATGCCCATGAGTAGAGTTATGGGTGACATGATAATGCTTCCTACAGGTGATGTGCTCATCGTAAATGGTGCTGCAAGTGGAACTGCTGGTTGGAATGTAGCTAGAGAACCTGTACAAAACCCTGTTCTATACCGGCCTAATGCGCCAAGAAGTGAAGAAAAGAGCAGATTTGACGTAATGAGTCCATCACCAGTTCCACGTCTCTACCATTCCGCAGCACATTTGCTAACAGATGGTCGCGTTTTAGTCGGTGGCAGCAACCCCAATAGAAATTATAACTTCACTGCAATGTACCCCACCGATTTGAGTCTTGAAGCATTCTATCCCCCTTATTTGATCTCAGACATAACTCGGCCATCAATCAACTTGACAAAGATAGGAGTGAATATCAATTATAAGCAGAAATTTGCTGTGCAATTTGATTTGCCATCTGTTACGAGCATTGGGAAAATCTACGTGACAATGGTTGCACCATCTTTTACCACACATTCATTTTCAATGAACCAAAGGTTACTGGTTTTGGTTTTGGACAATGAGCTACAAAAGCTGACCGCTGACAAGTACCTTGCCATTGTTAATGCTCCGCCAACTGCTGCATTAGCTCCGCCTGGGTACTACCTGTTATTTGTTGTCCATGAAGGTATCCCTAGTAAAGGAGCATGGGTCCATGTCCGCTAGTTGTCTATTGGTTGTGTTCCTCCAATTAAGAATTTATAAGAATGACTCTCTTGTAAGATAAATTGGAATTTCTTTTTACTTTGCATCTTCTCTTCTGTTTTATTGTTAGAAATGGGATCTAACTTATCAGTTTCGTTGGCCTAAATTCTTAAAATATTATACATTAAGAATCAATCCAAAAGTCAAATTTGAGTCTAGTTATTAAGCTCGAAAATTTATACATCCGGTTAATTTAGATTGACCTAACATCAATTTGATTGTTAACATTTAACAAAGTACACATTTACTTGCACCTTTTTCTTGGGCTATCATTTTCTTTAAAGGTAAATAAATTTATAGACAAAAGGTTCAAATATACAAGAGCAAGCCTATGTTTAACAAGTCCAAACAAATTGGTGAAAAGCTACCAACTCTATGTTAACTAGATAAGTGAATTACAAGAATAATCTAGATCTCATTCCACTAAAAATTTCACAGATGATAGTACTATCTAGAACCGGTAGTCTCATCATTAGTAGTAGCTTGCTTTGACTTGATATAATTTATATCTCATTGTTTCCAAAAAGAGCTTTATTCTTGTCCTTCAAGATATGGTGTATAAGCATCCCATAAGCTATCTTACATACCTATCACCTTTGCTCTTAAATATGAGGTTCCCTACCCAAACTAGTATGCTCATCCAGCCTATAGTGGGGCATTCCAATGCTATTACAATTTGAAGATAATTTTATAGAGCACATGAAAATCTCCAGTTAAAAAACAAATGATTATGTTTTTCTAGTTCCAACTTGCAAAGGCCACAATTTTGGTCTTCAATATGGAACTAAATTATATCTCTAATGCTAAATCTCTTAAAGGTGGCAAGCCATAAAGTGAAGGAGTGTGATAGGGTAATGCAAGGGTGCTAAATCTCATAGAAGATGCACGCATGAAGTAGTGAAGCTTCCTATCTTTTTTTGTAACCACTAGTTACATTTTAGGGAAGCATAGTTGGTATTACAGTTTGGCTCAAGTGTTGGAGTTTATCATGAAATCCCCTGGAGGAATGGAATGACTAATGCCATCTACCATCTTTAATCCCTCACCTTACTTTAACATTTGCTAGCACTATCGCTCTTAGGTTAGTGAATTCCTTAAATTAGCATACGAGACTAAATATATGCAGTTGTGAAACTAGAAATATGTTGTTTCTCCATTCCCAATCTTATATTTCACGTGAGACTGCATAAAGGTCCTACCATTTAAAATTTGTTAGAAGGCATAAGAGAAAGTTTGCTTACTTTTCAAGGTCTAGATGCTATCATAGTTTAAGAGGTAAGTATGGATCCACCTTGCCTATAAACTTTCCTTTTCCTCATAAATTCTCCCTAGTTTGTTAGCCATTAAGACTTTAGACATTTTTTTAAATAAAAATCAATCAAATCCTCTACATTCCTTAGGGGTATAGAGCCTGCTCCATTTGACATTTGTGTCCTTTATATTGCCTCCAACTTTGCCTCAAATGAATTCCCTAAAAGCTTTGTCAACTCTTTTCATGATGCTCTTAGGTAGAGTAGGTGAACACCAGTATACATGAAGTTGCTTAGTATTGAAATGACTAATTGTAACTTGCCTTCATATTAGATGAATATGTTTTATCAAGAGTTTATTCTCCATTATACAGAGTTCACAAGCAAGACACATTCACCTATACTAATCCTTTTGAAGGATAGAGAAACCCTTAGGGATTTAAAAGGCAATTGCTTGATCTTCAATCCCTATGAGGAAGGAATTAACATCTTAATTAGAGCAAGATTGGCAGAAATATACATAGAGCTTTTCCTTAGATTGAACCTCAAATTTGAGATAGCTTTGAGTCCTGCAAAGAATGGAATAGGATGTTTATAGATCTTATATCTACTCCATAGAGCATTTGTAAGCATGAGCGCCTCCACCTGTTGTTTCTAGGCCTTTAGTGACTGGTAAGTTAAAATCAAGATGATTTAGTTATGAGTTGAAGAATCTAAATAGGGCTTTACTTTTTTTTGACAATACATTCAAGTCCAGAAGAATATGTGTACGGTTTGAGAATGAAGGATTATTAAAGTTAATAAAATTGTCTGAAAATTTAATAAGCTAGGAGTTGTTAACTAAAGATATATCAAGTTTTCTTTAAATAAGTCTTCCTCCACCTTACCTGTTGCTCCAGGTGAGGAAGTGGCCAACAAATTTCATATCTATCACCCTAAACTTAATTAGTGATAAGGTTGGAAAGTTTGTAAAACTTGGTGAATTTTTAGTAAGCACCGCCTTGGGATTCCTTAAGGGATAACGTACAATTGAAATCCCTAGCAAGTAAACAAGGTATATATATGTTACTTCCTAGTTGTTATAGTTTACTCCATAACTTGTTTCTCTAAAATTCCAACTTCCCTACATATATTAGTGATTTGGAGATCTAGGTTATAGTTTTCTATGAGTGATCTCCTTGCTTATGAAAAAACTTATTATGCTAGGAATTAATTCTCTTTTTATAACTTTTTATAAGAGGAAGACATTCTTGATGTCTTAGCTTCTTAGATGAGATAGGGACACTAAGATATTTAAAATGAAGGTAATAAACATTCAATCCAGTCATCATCTTTAGCATGGAAGTGTTCTTCACATCAGAGGAGAAATAGATCATGCTTATGTATTGATTGACATTCAATCTTAAAACTTTCAGTACTTCTCAAGAGAGTTACGCAATATTTCTATACAATTTAGATTAGCTGTACATAACATGATTAGATCATATGTAAAACTTAAATGAGTGAGCTTCAGCACCTTGCGTTTATGATGAAACTTAAACTTGAGGCTTATTTGAGTGTGTTTCATAATCAACCTAGTAAGAATTTCAATAGAAATAACAAAAAGGTGAGGGAAAGAGGATCCCCTTACCTTATCTTATTGGCTCCTTTAAATTGTTTTCTTTAGGATACAATTATAAGAATGCTAAATGGAGTGGTATAAATACAAGAATTAATCTAGGAGATAAATCTGCAAGGAAATCCAAATCATTCAAGGCATCATAGGATAAAATTCCAAATGATAATATTAAAGGAATTTGAAAGGTCCACTTTGATTATACAACTCTTGATGGATTTTCTAGTATCATAAATTCTCAATAGTTCCTAGATCAATAAGCTAGAGATGAGTCTACTTGGAGTGAAGGCACCCTGGGACTGGTGGATAAAATACTTCATGATACCCTTTAGTCTTTGGGCTAGGAGCTTAGATAGGAATTTGTAAACAGTATTAAAGCAAGAGATAGGGCAAAAATCCTTAAGATTATTAGCATTATGGAGCTTTGTTACTAAACATATGTGATTGGAATTGAGCTCCTTCAACATTTTACTAGTTGACATGAACTCCTAAATAACTTGCACGAAAAGATCCCTAGTGACGTACTAAGTGGATTAAAAGAATAAAGTACTGAAACCATCCAAACCTAGGGTTTTCTTTAGATTTAGTATAAACAAGGTATTCTTAATTTCTACGTAAGATGCAAATTCTAGTAATTCTTCCATTAGATCCTCATTAAGAGAGTTTGAAAGAAATATCAATCCACTAAATCTTTGAGATTAAACAAGCATGAAGCATTGGAACCAAGAATCTTCCTGTAGCAACCAATCACCTTCCTTTATATTGAATTCGTGCCTTTTACTAGCTGGTTAACTTCATTAAGCCAACAATGGATTTTATTAAGGTTTCTTCTATCAAGTATGGAATTGTGAAAGAACTTGGTGTTGGATCCTCCCTTTCAGCCATTTTAACCCTATTTTTTGTAACATAAGGGAATTATGATCTTAGAGAGCCCTATTGTGCACCTCTAGTGACTCGAGTTCCTTCTATTTTAGCTTAAGTTTGTTTGGATCTTAGTAATATTCCTCCTAAACTTTTTTATTTCCTCCTTAGAAATTTGTAAACTTTGAGTAAATGGGGAACCACCTACTTTAAGAAAAACCTTTAGCTTAACTTTCAAACATGTAAGCTTTTTCAATTACATCTAATAAACCAGACATCCCAAACTTCCTTTACTAAATCCATGAACTCCTTCTTGTGGATTAGAAAACTGAAGAACTTGAAAGGAGCATTGAAAGAGACTTGAGTTGTGAGAACATTAACTTCTATAGTGGAGTGATTAGTACACGATAGAGGGCTAAAGTGAGCAAATAAATTGGGAAATAAACCTATCCATGCCCGATTAACTAGAATTCTATCAAGCCTCCTCCTTGTGAAGCACCTGCCTTGTTGTTTATTACTCCAAATGATGTGATAACCTATATATTTTAAATCAAACACTTTGAACTTGCTTACAGTAACTTCAAGCTCCTTGCCCTATATCTCTGAAATTAACCTGGTCACCTTGAGCATTTGAGGAATGAAGTACATAATTAAAAATCATCAGTTATTATCCAAGGACTAGCCATTGAGGATTGAATGGTAGTGACATCCTCCTAAAGTTTGGCTCTTTGGAAGGCAAACTTTGAAGCATTGATGATGGATAATTAAAAGGAAACTAAGGACTCTACCTTTTTGCATACTAAATGAATAAATTAATCAAAGCTATTTCTTTCTATAACCTGAAATTTGTCCTTATTGAATGTTCTTAAATAGATATCAACCTAAAAAATGTAGTGTAAGGAGGTATTGAATTGAAAAAAGGTAAATAAGGTTTCCTGTTAGTGCAAGAAATTAACTAGAGTGAGTGACTGGCAAGGTGACCACCATAAATAATGAGCGATTAGTAAGGTGAGTGAAACACGAGCATTTGACAAGGTAAATAATAAGTGGGAGAGATGAGGGGGACTAGCAAGCCTGGTGAGAGTAAAGATGAGAGGAGCTACAAAAAACTGTGGAGATGGAGTGACATTGTAGATTAATTTTAATTAATTTACAATAACTCACCTTCCAAATGAAAATTTGGGGGGCTCCAAATAGTTTTTAGATAACTTTCTAACCATGGAAACACTCAAAGGGACTTCCTCTCCCTTAAGGATATTATAAAACTATTTTCCCACTTTTTAATAATCTTTAGATGTAAATAGTTTCGAAGAATATTGAAATTTTAAATGGCATTGGGAAATCTTTGACCAATGTTATCTCATCCAAAAAAGTCTTGGCAAAGTATGGAAACCAATAGGGAGATTTTTTATAAGAGAGGATCATAATAAGTTAATAAGATTAGATGATGATCTAGCTGATCCTATTCTAGAACCTAAACCCATTAACACTTATCCTATTATACAAAATTCTTCTTAGCTAAAAGGGGTCAGTATGATAATTTAAACACTGCTATAGATGGAGATCAAGGAAAAGCTAGTGCTCAACCTATAGAACAAGTGAAAGCAAATTCAGATCCTCCAAAGAGTGATAAGGAAGATAAGGCTTCTCATCAGGGGAATACTGATGAAATGCAAGCACTGAATGAAAATTTTACTCTCATTCTAATAAAATGTCAGGGAGGAAAAGGAGAAAATGTAAAGGGAGTTGGTAAAGTTACTCATAGATTTAGATGATTTTTTCAAATATTATGGGCACGAATGATCCCTGTAAAGGTAGCCTATTAAGGATATAATTTTGGAAAAACAACTCATCTTAATAAGAATGTTAGAAACTAGAAGGCATTCAAGCTCTAGATTTTAATGAGTTTTCTAGTCAAAGGCTTGTAAGATGGCTCTAACCACATTAAGCACTTTAATGGAAGGATAGTGTATGCTTTTAATAAGGAGAGAGTTAAGGTGTCTATGAAAAATTCTTTTGATCAATATGTTCATTTCCTATACAGGCTTGATGATTCTAATCTAGTATTTGAGGTGACCATCATCTATGCTTCTAACTTCAAGTTCCAAATGCCTAAGTTATGGAATGTTCTATATAGTATCAATAATATGATGGTGAATATATGGATTATTATTGGGGACTTCAATTGTGCTTTGTCTCCGTTTGAAGCTTAGAGTGTTGGACCCTATTTTCGGAGCCCAACATTTGGAGTCACAAAACGTGAGCAAACTCATTCTTTTATTTCAGAACAGATTTTGGGAAACTTCCAACTAGAATTTAAATTTGAATTATTTGGAACATTTATTTTGCATTGTATTAAGTTTCTAATGACACCAAAATCATTCAATTTGGTTTAGAAATCTGAAAGTTATGGCCCAAACAATTTCGAGCTATTATTAAACTGAAATAGTACATTATACCCAACTTCACTCCAGAAATTGAAAGTCTTAGGAACTGAATTACAATTTCTTTCCTTTAGATAATTTGTGGCTCTATATCTCTAGTTTATTTATAAATAAGAATCATCACATTTGGAGCTCTATATATCAAGATATCACCAAAATAATGAAGCATGTTTAGTAAAAATATCCAACTCATATTCTTCCAACCAATCCCCTCACTTTGATTCAACCAAAAAATTTCAAATCAATACTAAAAAATATAAATTTTTAGGTAGAGATAGAAAAATGTGTTATGAATCCAATGCTTCAAAAATCAAGTCATTTAGAGTTCGAACAACAAAGTTATGATCAAAAGAGCGAAACACGTTTAGGCTTGGTTGGGGGGAGAAACACGATCGCAATCTGTGCGAGCGGCTGTGAAGTCCGCAAAATCGCGATCGTGACTTTACACGATTGCGATTTTTCCCTTTATGCTTTTCTTCTTCCAGCTTGTATTGGTAAAATGGGCATAATTTTCACTATAAATATCAGATTAAGGTCATTCTTAGACCATTTAAAAGAAGACTTCTAGATCTACAACTTTTATAAAAATTTAAAAATAATTTCTACCTTTATAAGATTCAAAATTTCAAAACAATATAGCTGTCCTGAATATCCATCTTAAACAATATCACAAACTTCTAATGATCATATCTCCCAACTTCATTGTCCAAAAATTTCATACTTTATATCAATGGAAAGCTAGAAAAATAATCTACAACTTTTAAGAGACAACTTTAGCTAATTCAACCTAGATTAATACAAATTTTCCCTTGAAGTCCGAACACAAATTTTTCCCTTATGAAAACTTGAAACTTTCAATGTACAAACTTCGAATGTTATGAACATGACCATTCAACTACCAATATTATTTCATTAAACTCTTTAGTCTCTACTCATTGTACTCATCACATTCAACCACATCTCATCATTCATAATGTCTATTTTTCTTGTCCATAACATCTCACTTATAAGCCACAACAATTCATGTTCAAAAATCATCATCTCAAGTTGATAACTTCTTCAAATCTACCCAATTTCAATTCAACATCATCCATACACAATTCATATTTCATTAATAACAAAATAGGAGTTTATAAAGCTTTAATTGCATTCCAAGCCACATTACATCAATTTCTCAAAATCCCAAAATACAAAAGATACTTGAACAATTAATACTTGAAGTATGACTAAAGCCTCAAGTTTATAAAGTCTAACTTAAAATACAAAAGCATGCCTAATCGGAGCGATGCCTTGACTCTCTTTCACTCGATCTCTTACTCATCACCTGAATAGGGGAAGGAGAGTGAAGGTGAGCTTAAAAGCTCGTGGATAACAGTTTATAATCAATAGCAAGCAAAACTATTGAAATTATTCATTTGTCATAGAAAATTCTTATTGAATTCAAGAAAAGCATAGTTCTTAACCAATTCACAGTAATACAAATCATGTAAGCATCAACTTGACAATTCATAGATGCAATGCACAACAAATGGCTTGAGAGTTTCGTGAAACGAAACAAAGAAACTGAAGTTTACTTCTTGAACAAAACGAGTTTGAATTTTCAGGATCTCGTGGCCTTAAGCAGGCAGTCGCAAGAAGGCTATGGGTCAACGTGCACGTGACTAATGAAACGGGTTCCTCTCTTGCCCAATCACAAGCAAATTTATGCTCAATTCATTTCCATACATTTTCATTTTCTCATGATATTTCCTCTTTTTTTTTCTTTATACAAAATGTCATGACACGTTTCAATAACATAACATGATCATACATCACAATGCATTTTTTCACATTCATAACAATTCAAATCCAATCAATTAAACATATACACATATATAAACAAATTCTTTAAATCATTTAGAAGCAATATATGCACATTTATGAAGTACTTAAAATCATTTTATTATCTTGATTTGGAAAAACTTTAATGGCTCATTATTCAATTATAAACATGAAACCCACCTTGATTTCCTTGCTTATCGACTTGCTCAAAGATGTCTCTTCGCTTGCTCTTCTTGCCTCTCTTGATTTTCTTTATCAAATGCAAAATTCCCATTTAATAGGAATATTAATTGAGAGCCCAAAGGAACATATTCATAAAATTGATTTTAGAATCCTTAAACCCATACATTTTTTAAGCTATATGAACCAAAACCCTCTAAAAAATCTAAAATATTAAGATCAAACTTACTTTGAAAGCTTAACAGGTTTCTATCTAATTAAGTATGGTTAAGATCCTTTCCAAATTGTCATATGCTTGGAAGCTTGTCAATGATAGGGAGGCTTCATGAAGCAAATGGATAAATGCTTACTACTTAAGCAATTTCAATTTTTGGTAGTTAGAAGATACAATGGAGCATTCTTGGCCTTTCATCAACATTTTAAGGTATAGATATAATATTTACCCCTTTATTAAAATGCAGATTGGCAATGGTGAAGATTCTTGTATTTGGTTTGACAAATGGACACCTCATATTCCATTGATTAAGAGAGCTGAGATGCTCTATTTACTTTGTAAATAGACAATCAATAATAAGGTCTCAAATATTATTACTAACAATGAGTGGAGAACATAGGAAGAGGAGTTGGCAGATTTCAAGATTATCTTCCTAAATACATCCTTAATTCATCCATAAAGATTAAAATATTCTATTCTTTAAGTATTAATGGATAATTCCCCAACTCTTTTTTGTTTGAAATCTGTAAGACCTAATTATTTGAGTGTTCCTTGGTATAATATAGTTTGGAAAGGATCCTAGATGCCTAAAACTTCTTTCATAGCCTAGTTGGCAACTAAAGGTAGGTTAGAGATCAAAGATGGACTGAAGGGAAGCAATGATCAAATTGTGTCCTATGTAACACATTGGCTGAAATTACTAATCAACTATTCTTCAAATGCATGTTTTCTATTATAAGCAAGGATGCAACACAAAATGAATTTAGTCTTCACTAAAAATAACTGGGGAAATATTTTAATTTGGGCTGAAAATCTCTATAAAAGGATTGGAAATAATAAGAAATACCTGAGCCTAATGGTAAGTTCTTCTGGCTATTCAGATTGATTTGAAATAAACCAAAGAATCTTCAAATATGTTCACACAGATAAATAAGTTGCTACAAATAGGATTTCTGGTTAGATTTGAGAGAATCTAATAGACAACCAAGTTGTTGATAGCCTAAGCTCTTCCACAGAGCATAATTTATTATTTTTTCAATTAATTATACCTTTTCTACAAGGACTAGTGATGGAGGGCCATCAAAGCTTGCAATTGAAGACATGGGGCTTAGAGAAAAACCATCAGGTAGAGTTGAGGTCCAAAAGGAGTCGATTGAAGTCTTGGAAGAAGAAGAAGTTGGGCTGCACTTGTTCTTAAAATTCCAGGTGATGTTAAGCCCCTTTGGTGACTACAAAGCTTGTGTTTTTGCACCTGATCATACTAAGTTCGAAGCATAGGAGCAGCGGATTTTCTCACATTTAAATTGGGGTTATTTTGGTCTAATTTATATAGTACTTGGTTTGATTTAAAGACTTGTTTTATTTCTTGTTTTTTTCTTAGCTTGGATGTGTTATTTTAGCCTGATTTAATGACTTGTTTGGCTTGTTTTTATTTTAACTATTTTGTAAGACTTTTTACAAGTTTTATTTCTATTTTAATGAGCTAAAAAACTGCATAATAGGAAAGATGAGGAGCTGACTTTGTGGCTGCCCATTTGTTTCCTATATGGTATTATTTAGAAAAATATAAGAAAAAGCCGAGATTTTCTCTCAATATTTTGGAAAGGAATTTTCTGGGTTTTGATTGCTTTTCCAAAGAACAATTATTGGGTTTGATTATTTTCCGAAAATAATCACAATTGTCTCATTGTTATTGTTATCGCCAGAATTTTCAATCCGACCAGTCTGGCGAGAAAATTCATATCTCAGTGTGTGTTCTTTAGAATTCAGTGATTCCAAAATAGATAAAAGATCACTTCTTAAACTACAAATCTCCAGAAGTGGTCCCTATTTATTTCGAGCCATAACCTGGTCAAAAACTCTTATCTTTTCTGTCTGTCACCAAGGAAAACATGTCCACCTTCCAACCCTATAACTCAGTCATCCCTTTTCCAAATCATCCGTTTCTTGAGCCTAAATTATAGTTTATGATAATTTCTACAAATCTCCGTTAACTTACAGAAACCAACTCCCAACCAATTTACCCAAAATTGCCTTCAAACTCACCTGCTCAGTTTTACCTGATAAAACCAAAACTCATTCAAACACCTTCACATAGTTCCCAATCCATTCCAGATCATTTTTAAGCCTATCTTGCACCATTTTTGGTATCAGAGTCAGATATTTGAGTTGTGATTTGACTCTTCAACATGTCAGGTCCAACTCAAAACGATTTGGAGAAGTTATTTGTAAAAAATCGATGAGATGAGTCTTAAGATGGAGAAGTTTAACACTTTCGTTTGGAGAGTGAGGCTGCCAAGACAAAGGAGGCTACCTTGGGTATGTTTGAGGCACCAAGAGACACTTTCCATGATCATCAAGCCATACTCATCAAGCCATGGATGATGAATTTCATGATGAGGTAAATGAATCTATTTCTACTGGTCATGATGATGGCATTAGATTAGGAGGAAATGGTCTAAAAGGGAGAGGGAGAGGCCCTCATGGTGGTAGACGAATGGGACCAGTTAGGAATATTTATCAACCTAGAATTGATAGGCATGATGATTTTAAATTCAAGGTCGATGTCCCTGAATTTGTTGGCAAGCTTGATGTTGATGCATTTCATGAGTGGTTATATACTGTTGAAAAAAAATTTACGTTGAAGGATGTATTGGATGATAAAAAGGTTAAAATTGTTGCAATAAAGCTTAAAAGGTATGCTACCCTTTGGTGGGACAATTTGCAAAACAGGAAGCTTAGAAAAGAGAAGCTAAAAATTAGATAGGATAGGATGAGGATTGAAATGGAAGAAACATTTGTGGCTCCTCAACATAGGCAACAAATGCTAGAAAAAATGTTTGTTTTGACTTAAAACAAGAGGCCGGTTGAAGATTACATAATGTAGTTTGAGAAATTTTTATTGAAGAGTGGTTTAGAAGAAAGTGAAGAAGTGATTGTGACAAGGTTTGTTAAAGGCCTTGAGCAAGAGTTACAAGACTAGGTGAAGATGTATCCATTTGAAACTTTCAATGAAGTGAAGAGGCTTTCTTTTAGGGAGAGATCAATTTAAAACCCCAAAAAGCCATCAAATTCCCACCCAAACTGATCCATACATTTAACCAAATAACCAGCCCATTCCAACCATCCTATAAGCCAAAATTCATCCCACCTTAAAACTCACCACTAAAACTACTTATCCCTCAACCAAAGCCTAACCCCCCATCACCATACACTCCAAAAACTCCCTCCACACCAAACAGCTCCCAAAGCCCCAAATCCAAGCTTAGATGCTTTAAGTGTCAAGGATATGGCCGCTTCCAATCCGAGTACCCCAATAGAAAAGTGATAACAATTCAAGAAATGGAGGAAATTGACAATGCACTTGAGTGTGAAGAGGTTGCCCTTTTGGGAGAAGAAGAGAAAGAAGAGGAGAATGGTAGTGATGAAAACGTGGTAGCAAATGGAGAAGACATTGATGCTGAAACGTTAGTGCTACTTAGAATTCTTAACAGTGAGAATGGAGCTGAAGATTGGAAGAGAAAATCACTCTTTCATACCAAATGTGTAACCAGTGGTAAAAAGTGTAATGTGGTAATTGATGTGATAGTGGAGCTTGTGAGAATGTGGTTTCTAATGAAACGGTGTACAAGCTTAGCTTGAAAATCGAACCCATTCCATGTCCTTATAAGCTCACTTGGTTTGATAAGAAGCATGAAATCAAGGTTTCAAGAAGATGTTTGGTTCCTTTTGCTATTGGGAAGTATGAAGATGAACTATGGTGCCAAGTAATTCCCATGTCGGGTTGTCATTTGCTTTTGGGCAGGCCTTGGTTGTATAATAGAGATGTTGGCCATCAAGGAAGAGCAGACACTTATTCTTTGACGCATATGGGCAGAAAATTCCTATTAACTCCTATGAAGCCAGATGTGAAAAGGAAGGTAAAAAATGAACCTATTTTGTTGAGTATTGATGAGAGAAAGGCAATTGTTGATGATTTTCCTTCATTTTCACCCTTGGATGTTGAAGATGATGCTAGGCCGAGTTGTCCAATTCTTAGGATTGTTCAAGACTTAATTTATCAATTTCCTTGTGTGTTTCCTAGAGAACTTCCTAAGGGACTGCCACCATTGAGGACAATTCAACATGAGATTAACTTTGTACCCAGTGCTATAATTCCACACAAACAGTCTTACAGAATGAGTCCAAAGGAGAGGGAAGCTTTGCAAGCCATTGTTGATGATTTGTTAGAAAGAAAGTTCATTAGGCCTTTTACAAGTCCATGTGTAGTTCCAACTTTTGTTATGCCAAAGAAAAAAGGGAAATAGATAATGGTGATTGATTCAAGAGCAGTTAACAAAATCACAGTCAAGTATAGGTATCCAATTCCTAGAACTGATGACATGCTTGACTATCTTCATGGAGAAACAATCTTTTTTAGACTTGACCTTGCCAATGGATTTCATCAAACCCGTGTGAAAGGGGGAGATGAGTGAAAAACAGCTTTCAAAATAAAGGAGGGACTTTATGAGTAGCTTGTCATGCCAATAGGATTGTCAATTTCTCCATCCACTTTCATAAGGCTTATGAATGAGGTACTTAAACCTTTCCTTCACAAATTTGTTGAAGTGTACTTTGATGATATTCTAATCTTTTCCAAATCTCTAGATGAACATGTGCTGCATTTGAAATGTGTCTTTAATGTCTTAGCTAGAGAGTCCTTGTATGCCAATGTTGAAAAGTGCCATTTTTGTGATCATTTTTTGACTTTCCTAGGATTTTTCATTAGCCAAGATGGTATTAGAATGGATCCCTCAAAGGTCCAAACTATTCTAGATTGGTCGGTCCTAACTAACCTTTTCCAAGTTAGAAGCTTTCATAGTTTTTGTTCATTATATAGGAGATCCATTAGGAATTTTAGTACAATCACTACTCCTATAACTGAGTGCATGAAAAATTGTGATTTTAAGTGGAAAAATTAGGCCATAATTGTATCAAACACTTTGAAAATTTTGATCACAAGGGCACCTGTTTTAAAGCTATAAGACTTTAGTGAACCATTTGAACTTGAGTATGATGCAAGTGGGGTAGGAATAAGGCCTGTTTTAAGCCAAGAGCGTAGACCAATTGCATTCTTTAGTGAAAAACTCAATGAAGCAAGAAAAAGATACACAACTTATGATAAAGAGTTTTATACAATTGATAGGGCTGTTATACATGTCTGGCCTTATTTGTTGGCCAACCTTTTCATTCTTTTCACTGATCATGACTCGCTAAAATATGTCCAAAATCAAGCGAACCTAAGTCAAAAACATGCTACTTGGGTTGAATTCCTTTAATCTTTTGACTTTGCCATTAAGTATAGAAAAGGGACCATAAATATTGTTGTTGATTCTTTGTCAAGAAAATTCCTTTTATTGAGTTCAATGCATGCACATGTTGTAGGTTTTGATGATATTAGGGGGATGTATGAGAGTGATAAAGATTTTAATGAGAATTTTGCTAGGACAAACGAGATAATGGTGCATTTAGGGACTTTATTTTGCATAATGGTTACTTGTTCAAAAATAGTTCTTATTGTGTTCCAAATTGTTCTTTGAGGGAGGCAATTTTGAGAGAAGTCCATAGTGTTAAGTCAAAATGAATTTACGATTAATTTTGATAAAAACCAAATAATGATGAAGCTGAAGAAAAATGAGACGGAAGCGAAAATGAGATAAAAGAAAAATGAGACGGAAGAAAAATGAGACGGAAGCTGAAGCAAAATGAAACAAAAACAAAATGAGATGGAAGCAAAAATGAGACGGAAGCGGAAGCAAAAATGAGATGGAAGCAATATGAGATGAAGCGAAGCCGATAATGAGATGAAGGAATCGAAGACGAAGAATCAAATCAGTTTGAGTTAGTTACAGAACTCAACTGAATAACCGTTTCTTTAAAGATCAAAAATCAAGAAGAAAGAAGCAGTTATCAAGAAGCAATTGAAGACGAAGACTATAAATATGAGTCGAAGTCGAAGCCTGAAAGAGTTAGTGATTTTGTTAGTGATATTCAAAAGCTAAATACTGTATTTGTGCGAAAACACGAGAGCTATATTTTCTATAACAAAGCTTGCAATATCTTTCTGTAAGAAAGAAGAATAGCTGAGAGTCTGAAGAGGCTAAGTGAAAAAAAAGAATACTTGTTGTAAGAGACCTGAAGAGGCTCGGTGAAAAGAATACTTGTACTTTTGTGAAGTATAGTGAAATCTCATAAGGGATTCTGAGGATTAGACGTAGCCCACAATTTGGGGTGAGCCAGTATTAAATTGTTGTGTCGATTCTCACTCTCAACTGTCAACTCTTGTTTCTATTGTTGATATAAATACTTCATAATAGTGTTTGTCAATCGTTTTGAGAAAACAAATTTTTAAAAGGGGATTGTATTAAAATTTTGAATACACAATTCAACCCCCCTTTTTGTGCACTTTGTATATCGTATACTAACGTGTGATTCACTTCACATAGGGGTGGACTTGTTGGCCATCTTGGGAGAGAGAAAACTTACGAACTTGCCGATTCCAATTTTTAGTGGCTGGGGATGTTTAGAGAGGTAGCTAGGCATGTGAGTGGTTACAACACATATAGTAGATCAAAAATGACATCCCAAGCTCACAACCCATACACACCTTTGCCTACACCAATCAAACCTTGGGAGGATATGAGCATCGATTTTGTGTTAGGATTGCCTAGGACTAGAAGAGGGTTTGATAGCATCATGGTTGTTGATGACCGGTTCTTTAAAATGACACATTTCATTCCTTGTGCTAAATCTAATGATGCTCAACATATGATGGATTTGTATTTTCATAATGTTGTTAAATTGCATGGCATTCCAAGAAGTATTATGAATGATAAAGAAGTGAAGTTTGTGAGCCACTTTTGGAGAGTTTTATAGGCTAGATTAGGTACAAAACTTAAATTTAACACTGCTTTTTACCCACAAGTAGAATTTGCTTACAGTTGTTCCAAATCAAGGTCTACGGAATTCTCGCCATTTCAGATTGTTTATGGAGCTAATCCATTAACTCCTATTTCACTAACTCCTTTTGTGCAAGATAGACCTTTTCAAAGCATTATTGCAGAAAAAAGAGCCTAAAAAATTGTCATGTTACATGAGTAGGTCCAAGAGAACATAAGGAAGCATAATGAAGCTTACATGAGGCAAGCAAAGAAGAAGAAGCCGGTGGATTTCAAAGGAGGTGATCTAGTGTGGGTTTACTTGAGAAAAGAGAGGTTCGCAAAGTCAAAAAAGTCCAAGTTGAGTGAACAAACTGATGGTCCATTCAAAGTGTTCAAGAAGATCAACAATAATGCCTACAAGATTGAGTTGCCAGATCATTACCAAATGTCCAACAGTTTTAATGTAAGTGATCTATAACTTTAAATGGAGGACACTATGATTGACTCTAATTCAGGTAGTGAGGCCAGTTACTATGATTGACTCTAATTCAGGTAGTGAGGCCAATTCTCAAGAGAGAGAGGATGATGGAGGGCCATCCAAGCTTGCAATTGAAGATATGGAAGCCATGGGGCTTGGAGAAAAACCATAAGGTGGAGTTAAGGTCTAAAAGGAGTCGTTGAAGTCTTGGAGGAAAAAGAATATGGGTTGCACTTGTTCTTAAAGTTTCAGGTAATGTTGAGCCCATTTGATGACTATAATTGATCATACTAAGTTCGAAGCATAGGAGTAGCAAATTTTCTCACATTTAAATTGGGCTTATTTTGGTCTAATTTAAATAGTATTTAGTTTGATTTAAAGACTTGTTTTATTTCTTGTTTTATCTTAGCTTGGATTTGTTATTTTGGTCGATTAAATGACTTGTTTAGTTTGTTTTATTTTAGTTGTTTTGTAAGACTTATTACAAGTTTTATTTATATTTTATTGAGCTAAAAAACTACAAAATAGGAAAGCTGAGGAGTTGACTTTGTGGCTGCCCATTTGTTTCCTATTTCAGCTTATTTGTTTCCTATTTGGTATTATTTAGAAAAACATAAGAAAAAGTCAATATTTTTTCTCAATCTTTTGGCAAGGAATTGTTTGGGTTTTAACTGTTTTTTCAAAGAACAATCATTGGGTTTGGTTATTTTCTGAAAATAATCACAATTGTCTTATTGTTCTTGTTATCGCCATAATTTTTTATCTGTCCAATCTGACGAGAAAATTTGTATCTCAGTGTGTGTTCATTAGAATTGAGTGATTCTAAAACGAGATGAAAGATCACTTCTTGAACTACAAATCTCCAAAAGTGGTCCCTATTTAGTTCGAAACCTAGCCTGGTCAAAAACTCTCATCTTTGTTGTCTATCGCCTAACTGCCTAGTTTATCGCCAAGAAAACATGTCCACCTTCCAACCCTCATAACTCAATCATCCCTTATCCAAAATCACCTGTTTCTTGAGCCTAAATTGTAGTTCACGAAAAGTTCTACAAATCTCCTTTAACTTAACTTACAGAACCAACTCCCAACCAATTCACCCATAATCATCTTTAAACTCGCTTGCTCAGTTTTACCCGATAATGCCAAAACTCATCTAAACACCTTCAAATAATTCCCAATCCATTCTAGATCATTTTCAGGCCTGTCTTGCATCAACTGGTTTCCTAACCTCACAGTTTCATAACAATTTTTCCTATATTCTTTTAACTACCTTGATTTCCTTTTGGCATTTTCAATGATATTTATTTATTTATCTTCCAAAAAATCACTACTAAAATTTAGTCCACAAGTTAATGCAAATAAGAAAGAATTAGTTGGTTAATCGGTCAAATTCACTCAAAATAAGAAGTTAACAATCCAAATTAATTACAACTTCTTGATCACTTTAATTCAATAAATGGGTGAGGGGGTGTTAGCATGATTTAAAACCAATTTAAAAGAAATATTAAATAAATAGCTCCTAAATCTAATCTAATTTACCCAATTGAACAAACAATATTTTAATTTCATTTTAGTCGAGTTAATTAAAGGAGATAAAACATGTAACACTTTGTACTTATTAAAGGCCTCAATGATCTTGTGTACTTTTGTTTCCCTAATTTAGGGAATATTAATTCAATTATTTTTAAAAATAATTTAACGAAAGATTAAGGGTATGTTTGGTTTTTAGCTGACAAGCTAAAAAATAGCTGATTGACTTTATAAAAAAGTTTTTGAATTGTTTAGTTATCAGCTGCTTCGATTGGCTTATTTAAACCAATCAGCTGATATTGAATAAGCTCGATAGTGCAGCGTTTTGATGAATCAGCTAATATTTTTGTTTTCTTTGCCGCTTATGCCCTCATTTTTCCTGCTCTTTCCTTGCGTTCTCCCATTTCTTGTTTCTCACCGTAGATCAGGTAGCGCTAGAGTTCAAAATGTCACATCATTACACTTTATTGACCCACTATAGATGTACGTTTCTCATTGAGCTGAGAAACAATAAGTAAAAGCAACTTGTTAATTTTTTTGTGTAGGATGAATTACTGATTAAATTTTCTTGGAGAAACATTTACTTTCTCAGTGACGAAACAGACATAAGCATAAGTTTTATTAGAATAAGTTTTGGCATCTTGTGTAAGTTGACAGAATAAGAGCTAATTTTTTCATCAAACTTTTTCTTAGCCCAAATTTGGATAGATTATAATTAAAATAATGTCATTTTGATATTGTTATTGTAAATATATTAGAAGTATTAATCTAACTATTAAACCACTTATTTACTTTAAACTTCTTGTATGTTTTTAAAATATTGGTAAAAATATTTCTTATAAAATTACCAATATAATAAAACAAATTTTCTTAAAAGGAGTGGTTAATTTATAAACATCAAAAATTTCTTCATCATCATCACTATTATTATTATATGTTCTATATTTTTATTAAAGTTATAAACTTCATTTTGTAGAATTAAATATCTAAAATATAAATTCCTATAAAATATTTAACAAAATATCAAAATATATAATATTTATATTGTTATAATTTTTTAAGTCATGTCCTCATAAGTCATTTTACTCATAAACAGCTAATACTAAACAGATAATTTTACCAAACATCTCTAACAAACAGTTAATGCAATCTGCTGGTCAAAACAGCTGATAGAATCAACTATCAACTAACAGCTAATATAATCAGCTGATTGCTAAATAGGGCCTAAATCAAAAACTAAAGATGTGCTTTTACTATTATGCTAGCGATGTTAGTAATGCATTCAATATATTTTATTATAAAAGAAATAATTCATCATTAAACCTCCCATTTAAATATATTAAAATTTAACAAGCCCATTTAAATAAAATTTATGAATAATTGAATTTAATATTGTATATTTAGCTATTTAGAATTAAAAGTAATTTAATATAATTTGAAAATTAAATAGTTTTAATTTAATAAATATAAATAACAACCCTTAATAATTTTGGCATGAAACGACGGGCGACTATGGAGTTCATCAAACAGTGAGGGAAGTAAATTGAAATGGAATGATTAGAGTCAACCTAAAACAAGAATACCAGCATTTTTTTTTTTAAAATTAGAATGCGAACATTGCGGAAATAGGGCCTAACATGTGAAAAATGTTTGGATGCAAAACCACACCACAGTACCACATGATACAATGCGCTGACCAAAAGCCGCCCAGATGAATAACGTGTTACGATCATTGATGTAATTGCCAAGTATGACGTATCCGATTCATCTCCCCCTCTATACTTACTCGTAACAACTACACGTGATTATTTCACCAATTTGTCTCACGCGTCGTGAGAAACTACAGTAAATTATGCTATAGACCAATTCCATTTCTTTTAATACTTTGTATGAATTAAAGGAGGTATGGTCACTTTTTCACTAGGGCTTTTTCCCTTCCACCTATGTTGTTTTGCTCGATTGGTTTTCCTTTGTTGCACACCACTATACTGTTGAGAATCAATGTTTGGCTATATCTATTTGTTGGGCTTTATGGAAGAATAGAAATGATTGGGTTTGGTATGCAATACAATACTCAGCTCACGCTATACTTGTTCTAACCCGTTTGATGTTGCGGAATTGGAATAATGCCAGGCAATGTCATTCAGCAGCTTTACATCCCAATCTTGCTTTTTCTCTTGTGTGGCAGAAACCACCCGCTGGTTTCATAAAAATTAACACTGATGCATCTATTTTCAAGGAGTTATGAACGACTGGTACCGGTTTTGTGGTTCGGAATAGCAACGGTGATTGTATTGTAGCTGGTAGTAATATCTTTTCAGGAGTGTTGGATCCGTCAACAGCCGAGGCTATGAGTATTCTTGAAGCATTAAGTTGGGTTAAAACGAAAAATTTACAGTCAGTTATTATTGAATCGAATTCACAATTGGTTATTCAGAGTTTGCTTTCCAATAGGCGCAATCGATCGGACGTTGATTTCATTGTTACTGATTGCTTATTTCTTTGTAATTCCATAAATGATGTTCATTTTGGTTTTTGTAAAAGATCTGCAAACTGTGCAGCTCATACCCTTGCGAGAAATGCTAGTTCTATGTCAGGTCTTGTTTATTGGGATTTATCTTTCTCATCTTGTATTTCTTCAGCGTTAGCTGCAGACAAGGTTTATTAATGCAAATTCCTTTGTTTGATTTAAAAAAAAAAACAAGTTTTCTAAATTGAATTCATATTTATGTAAAATTATATTCTTTTAACCTAACAAACTATGATTCCGTGTAATTGGTTATTTTAACTTTAATTTTTGTTATACAATGTTACGTTTAAACAACTTTTTTTCTTCCGAAAATACAAATGCTCAAAACAAGAATATACATACATCGCTTATAGTATCAACAATCCATAATTTTATTAATTAGAAGAAATCAAAACTAAAAATAGAAACTAAAACTTAAACAAATGTATTTTTACTTGAATTTAAAAATAAAATAAAACTAAAAATAAAAATAAAAATAAAAACAAATATCGATAAACAAGTGTTGGGGAAAGGATAACTATACATTGTCAAACTCATAAGAAACAAGAAGGTAAATTATTTATGCCTTGACTACATGATTTCGTTAAAGTGCTCACGTAAGAGCATTTGTATCTTCAGTTTTTTTGGTAGAAACAAAGAGAAGACAGAAGAAGAGAGTTTTGGTTTTGAGAGGAAAGGAAAAAGAAAAAATAGGTTTTGATTTTTCTTAGTCTTAAAGAGTGATTTTGAAGTTGTTCAATAAGAAAAAAAAAAAAAAAGGAAGAGGAGGATTAGAGCTTCCATTAGAGCCAACAATCTCATTATTTGGTGAAGATTCAAGGTAAGTTTGATTTTAATCTTTTGAATTTTTGAAAGGGTTTTGATTCATAAAACTTAAAAAATGTATGAGTTTAAGAATTCTATGATCAATTTTAGTGAATATGTCTTATGGGTTCTCCAATTTGAATCCCTATTGAATGGAAATTTTGTCTTTGATAAAAGGGAATCAAAGGAGGTAAGAGGAGCAAGAGTAGATACATTTTTTAGCAAAGTTTTAAGCAAGAAAATTCAAGATGGGTTTCACGTTTATAATTAGATAATGAGCCATTATGTTTTCTTTTTAGTCAAGAAAATAAAATGATTTTTCATTGCTTTATAATTGTGGCATTTGCTGTTTTTGAATGATTTGAGAAATTGTAATATGCTTGATATTTGAATTTGGTTGATTAATTATGAAAAGATGATGGAAGTACATATGAAATATTTCATGATCATGAAAAACATGTTTTGAAAATGTGTCATTTGGGCAACATATTTACAAGTTATGAAGTGCGTGTTATGTAGGTTTAGTTTGGTCCCTTAAGTATGTCAAGTGCATTTTGACTAAAGGCTTCTTCCGCCTGCTCGCTAGTGACATGAAACTCCTTTATGGACTCCCATAAATTCACAACTACGCAAAACTATTTTGTGGGATTGCGATAGTCCGTTCTATTTATGGCTACACAGGACTCTTATGGGAAATATGTAATACGTTCTGTTTTTGGACCAACCCAAACCATTCTGATGTGTCTATAAGTTCATGTTATATTGACAAGGTTGATGCATACATGATTTGTTTTATTGTGAATTTGTTTGAAAATTTAAGAACCATGTATTTTATGATTCAATGAGAATTTTCTATGACAATGAACATTTTTTAAATGGTTTTGTTTGTTATTCGTTATAAACTTGTTACCCACGAGCTTTTAAGCTCACCCCTTTTTCGTCCCATCTTCAGGTGAAGAGAATGAGATTGAGTAACCCAAAGTCGAGGCATCATTCTACTTTTGAAATGTTTTTATAAATTAAATAATATTTTGTAAAAGTAAGACTTTAGATGCATTTTGAGAATTTTTAGGTTTGGTATCTTTTGTAATTGGGATTTTTGATGCCAATTATGTAATGTGACTTTTAATGCCATTAAAGCTCTGTAAACTCCTATTTTGTTGTTAATGAAATATGAATTATTTATGGATGATGTTGAGTTAGAATTGGGTAGATTTGAAGAAGTTATCAACTTGAGTTGATGATTTTTGGACATGAATTGTGGATATATATATATACACACAAGTGAGATATTATGGAGAAAGGAAAGATAGGATTTTTGTGAATGATGAGAATTAGTTGGAACGGATGAGTACAATGAGGAGAGATTAAAGAGTTTAATGAAATAATATTGGTAGTTGAATGGTCATGTTCATAACATTCCAAGTTTGTACATTGAAAGTTTCAAGTTTTCATAAGGGAAAAGTTTGTATTCGGACTTAAGGGAAAAATCTTTATTAATCTAGGTTGAATAAGACAAAGTTGTCTTCTTAAAAGTTGTAGCTTATCTTTCTAGCTTTTCATTGATATAAAGCAAGAAATTTTTGAACAATGGAGTTGAAAGACATGATCATTGGAAGTTTGTGATGCTGTTTAAGAGGGACATTCAAGATAGCTATATTGTTTGATATTTTGACCCTTATAAAAGCAAAAATTGTTTTCAAAGTCTTCATGGAAGTTGTAGGTCTAGAACTCCTCTTCGAAACAGTCTTTGAATGACCTTAATCTAATATTATTTAGTGAAAGTTATGCCCTTTTTGTTGGAGTTATGTAAATATAGTGCCCTGGAAAGCAAGTGTATTTACATGTAACTTTATCTTCTTGATTCTGCTTTGTAATGAAAATATTTATTATTAATAAAACAAAAGAGTTTGGTTTTATCTGTATGAGCATTATATATCTGGTCATAAGGTACCAAGATTCTTTTGTAAGTAATATACATATACATAGAGACGTATGAGAAACATGTATATTATTAGAATTTGAATTAATTGATTCACAGTTGAATAATCAAGTTGGTCGTTTGATTATGGTTTAGACTGTAGTGTTGCGATTTATCTCCATATAAGTAAAGGAGTTTACTTAAAGGGAATGATGAGTTTCATATCATGATAGTAGTTGACTATCGATAATGGCACTATTAAATGAATTGAATCAAGTATGTTTTCAAGAATAAAGTGAGTCGTTACTTTAATCTTAAAACATACAACTTAAGCATTCGCTATTATGAACCATAATCTTGATGAGTGGTGAACTCATATATGTTTCATTATAATTTTGATATGATCGGAATGGATTTTTACTGAGTATTAATCCAAAGGTTCGCATGTTGGAATCATTAATTGAAACATGTATCGTGGAACATTCACTCAAATAAAGAGTTTATAGTGTTATCATCTCTTCTAGATGTTTAAGGAGATTTGGTGATTAAACTGGCGCCAGTAGTTTGATGAACTAACTACCCATCAATTCTTAACACTGAGATGAGATCTTATGTGTTAATCACCATATAAAGTAAAATGAGAGATCTAGAAGAAAAAAACCAACATAAGGGCAAAATGGTAATTTTACCCTTTGTTGTGCGGATGGCTATAATAAGGTTCTAAATAGGGTTTGCAATTGGACATATTCTCATAATATTTAATAATTCAAGAGTTCAACTAATTGTCTTTAGTGGAATGAAATTTAGTTAATAAGCTAGAATTAATTCCAATGAGATTGAATTAATTCTGGGCTTATTGGAGCTTGAATTATCAAAGCCCAATAAGATTCTCCACTTGGATTTAAGGAAGGTTATCAAGCTAAGTAAGAAATATAAATGGAGGTTAATTAGAAGCCCATAATTGAATCTTGGGCTTGGTCTAATTAAAGAAGCCCAAATGTACATTTAGCAATGGGCTTGGTTTTTGGTTTAATGTAATTAAATAGATTAATTATATTAAAACAATTTTTTTAAGAAGAAGACAGCAATTTCGGTTATTCCTAGGTTAAATGTGTAACCACACATTTGACATTAAAAATGCTAAATAAAGATGGTCTTTATTATGGTTAATTATCATTAAATGGAGTTATGAACTTACCATTAAATGGTTTAATGGTTGTCTTTTAATGTTTGCTTGTAACCTATTTGCATTCATTAGATTAAAGATGAAAGATGTACATTAGATGGACCATCTTCCTTCTTTCTTCTTGGCAAAACCGAAATTGGGTATTGAATTTTAGGTTATGATCTTTTCAAATAGCCATCATAAAGATAAATGAAGATAATCTCAATTATTGGCTATTTTATGAGTGATTAATGGAAGAAGTGATGCAATTTTTGATGCCTCTCTCTCCTTCCATCCAAGCATATACGAAATTGGTAGGCAAGAAAGAGTTCTTGCATGTTCTTTACACCTTCTCTCTTTTCATGAAAGAGAGAATCGAAAATACCAATTGAAAGAGTTTCTTTTTTGCTTCTTCTTCTTCTAAGAAAATCTCCTCCAAAACATTTCTTCTCCTTTCCCACCAAAGGATTTTCTTAACCTAATTTTTCTTGAATAACAGGTGGTAAATCTAATTGGTTGAGGATACTACAACAAGGAGAAAGTAGATTGCTAAAGGAAAAGAGTCAAACGCAAGGGATTTGGATACACGAAGAAGGAGAGGATAACGCAGCGAGGATTTAAAGCTGTAGCGAAGGAGTCGGTAATACTCCTGATCTTGTTTATATTTTATTATCCTTATACCATATCATGTATGGATTGGCATGTTGATTTGGATTTGCTACTTCCGATGCAAATAATGATTTCTTAAAAGTTTTGAAATCTACTGTTTTTCTAAACAAAGCATGTTTTCTTTTTCCGATCCAACAATTGGTATCAGAGCCAGTTTCTAATGCATGATTTCGGTTCCTATATATTGGATGCATGGGTTGGCACTCTTTTTGTGTATGCTGCATATTTTTATATGATAGAAATATACATGGTGTATGTTTGCTCTTTTGGTTGTCCATAGAAGTTAAATTTACCTTGTAAGATTTCTTCATTGGTTGTAACAAGGAGGGTGGTCTATCATCACCATGTTTCCTCCTTGGTTTCTTTTTCTATTTTCTTTGATTTTGTAATGTACAAATTGGTGTAATGATGAAGATGGGGCAGCCATGGATTGAAGAAATGAAAAGGTAAAATTTTCGGTGTATCCTTTTGTGTATTGGCATAAGTTTTTTGAAAACATATTTTCAAAGTGACAAAATTCGATTTTCATATATGCCATTACATTTTGTTTACCGAATGGGCCGGATCATGTTTGTGAAGAGTTCGAAGCGGAAGATCCAAGCCTAAGAAGAATACTTTGGGCCTCAAAGGCTTGTAATTATTTAATTTTTCTAGGATGGACAATCAAAAGTGGCTTTATTAGTTCACGTGATGAATGGAGAAATGAATGCTTATAATATGTGATATTATGAGATTGCATGCCATTTAGAAAATTGCCAACCCTAGGCTTTGCCATGCATTCATTATGTATGAGATATATAATGAAACAATATAGGATGGATAATAAATTGCATCTAGACAAGATGGTATTTAAAACTTAAAGCCCAAAAAGATTGAGTGGGAGAGGATGCTCCTGTGAGAGTCCACGGTCTCCAAATGATGGCCCGTTTGCATGTGGTGAAGTGTTACTCCCCATCGGAGGGCATGGATCCTAGATCTTGCATGGTTTGGGTCTTCTTAAGGATAAGTCCACTTAATGATAGCAAATATGACCTCCCACCGAGGCATGGTTTGTAGGTATCTTTAGTGAATGAATCAAATGGTTAAACACTCAATATTTTTATCAATAAACTGCCCACCGTAGCTCTGTTGGTAAAAGTATGGACCAAATTAAGATGCTTCTTAAAAATTGGGCATGAGATGCTTGGTAGTTTTTGAGTGGGAGGGTCCCAGCTTTTCTTTTAATGGATAAGATGGCCCACCGTCACTTAGTCTCATTATAGATAAGAAAATAATCGTCAGATAATGTTTTAATTTTTAAGTTTTGTTAAATCCATCATCATGCATACATGCATCATGATTTTATACAAAGTTCCATAAATTGTTGACTAGTATGCTCATGTTTTAATAATTTATATTTTCAGACATAATCAACCACAAAATGAATCCACTCACCCTGCTCTTGACTAATAACAAATTAGAAAACGGAGGCAATTTTAATGAATGGAGATGTAACCTTGATATTGTTCTTCAATATGAACGTATTTCATGGGTGTTAACTGAAAATGAGCCTACACCTCCAAGTGGAGATTCAACTCCTGAGCAAGTCCAACAACATGAGCGTTGGCAGAATGTTGACAAGACTACTAAGTGTTATATTCGCTCGCTTCATCAATGCATGTTGCAAAAGCAAATTGCTTGTATGAAAACTGCTAGTGCAATGGTCCATCACCTGCATGAGATGTTTGGTGTGAGGACTAGGTCTGCAAGAGTGAAAGCTATCTAAACTTTTCATAATCTCAGACAGAAACCTGGTGAACCAGTGCGGGATTACATGATGAAGGTAATCTTTGCGGTCACTGAGGCTGAGATGCTTGGGGCGGATATGGATGCAGACACGCAGATGATTATGATCATCAATAGCTTAAACTCTTCTTTTCAGCAGTTTAAGTTGGACTATGAGCTAAACAGCAAGGATTACACCTTGAGTGAGTTGATGAATACCCTCCAGAGCAAGGAGGAGATATTGAATATTAAGGCTCAAGGGCCAGAAGCTAATGTAGCTTCTTCTTCTAAGCCCAAGGGTAAGGGAAAGGGAAAGAAGAAGGGTCAAATGAAAAAGAAGGCCCAAACAGGGGTCAAGGCCAAATCCATGAAAAAGAAGGTCAAAGAGAACATCAAAGGAAAGTGTTTCCACTGTGATGAGATGGGCCACTGGAAAAGAAACTGTCCAGTCTACCTAGAGTCTCTCAAAAGCAAACAAGGTATGGGCTTCCTAAGTTTGTTAGGAACTAGAAATGTGGCAGATTTATCTACTTCTTGGATATTAGATTCAGGAGCCACTAACCATGTTTGTAATTCTTTGCAGGGGTTCCAGCAAAGGAAAAGACTACCTAAAGGCCAGTTTCAAGTCAAGATAGCAGATGGTTCCTATGTTTCAGCAGAATCAGTAGGAGTAGTTATCTTGGACTTTCTTAGTGGTCATAGGTTATATTTGGAGGATGTTTATTACATGCCAATGATTGTAAGGAACATGATTTCTATTTTTTGTCTAATAAAATCTGGTTATTCCTTATATTTTGAAAAGGTTGTTTCAATATATGAGAATAAGGATTTTATTTGTGATGCGATAACTAAACAGGGATTGTTTTTTATAGAACCTATGAAAGGCTCACTAAACACTACAGAATTGATAAAACCAAGACAATCCAAAATCTCTAGCATTAATTCAAAGTATCTGTGGCACTTAAGAATGGGTCATATCAATCAGAAAAGACTTGACAGGCTAGTAAAGAATGAGATCCTTATGGGCTTGGATAGTGATCCATTACCCACCTGTAAATCTTGTATTGAAGGAAAAATGACCAAAGCCTCATTTCCTTCTAAAGGAAACAGATCTAAATCCACATGAGACCTGGTACATACTGATGTGTGTAGGCCCATGAATGTACAAGCTAGAGGAGGTTATGAATATTTCATAATTTTTATAGATGATTACTCAAGACATGACTATTTGTATTTGATGCATAAAAAGAATGAATCTTTTGAAAAGTTCAAAGAATTCAAAGTGAAGTCGAGAAGCAACTTGGCAAGCCATTAAAACGACTTGATCGGATCGAGGTGGTGAGTATTTATCTGGAGAGTTCCAGCAATATTTAATTGACAATGGAATTGTTTCCAATTTGTCAGCTCCTCGTACACCTCAACAGAATAGTGTAGTAGAGAGGATAAATAGAACTCTATTGGAAATAGTAAGATCAATGATGTCCTACGCTAGCCTTCTAGAATCGTTCTGGGGATATGCAATACAAACGGCAACATATCTTCTTAACTTTGCTCCGTCTAAATCGGTGCCTAAAACACCTAGGGAGTTGTGGACTGGCTGAGCGCCTTCATTGAGGCATTTGAGGACTTGGGGCTGCCCAACCCATGTTCTAAAGCCTAAATCCACAAAGATGAAACCAAGGTCAGAAGTATGTTTGTTTATAGGATATCCTACGAGAACTCGAGGGTACTATTTTTACAGCCCTCATGATAAGAAGGTATTTGTGTCGACAAATGCAACCTTCTTAGAGGAAGAGTTTGTGAAAAATCACAAAGGAAGAAGTGAAGTAGTACTAAAGGAGTTAGCTAGTTCATCCAAACCAAGAGTTGTTTTGGATATGACAGAACAAGATGTCGAAATGGATTCAAGAGTTGAATCAGAAGTGCAACCTAAACATCAAGGTGTGCCTAGACGTAGTGGGAGGGTTGTGAGACAGCCAGATGGGTATTTGAGTTTAGGAGAAGGCTTAATTGCCATCTCGGACCAAGAAGAAATAGATCCCATTACATATACATAAACTATTAATGATGTTGATGCAGGAAAATGGCTCAAGGCAATGGAATCAGAAATAGATTCTATGTATACTAATGAAGTCTGGGTCCTTGTAGATCTACCACCAGGTCTAAAAGCTATAGGGTGTACATAGATCTACAAAAGGAAAAAGGGGATCGGATGGAAAGGTAGAGAGCTTTAAAGCTAGATTGGTAGCTAAAGGCTATACCCAAAAGGAGGGTATAGACTATGAGGAGACTTTTTCTCCGATTGTCATGCTTAAGTCCATCAGGATTCTTTTGGCCATAGCAGCCTATTTTGATTATGAAATATGGCAAATGGATGTCAAGACCGCATTTCTTAATGGGGATCTTGAGGAGACCATTTATATGGCCCAACCAGAAGGATTCATTGAGCCAGGTAATGAGCATAAGGTTTGCAAGTTGCAAAAGTCCATTTATGGACTTAAGCAAGCATCTAGGTCTTGGAACATTAGGTTTGATAATGCTATCAAAACCTATGGGTTTATAAAAAACCTAGATGAGCCTTGTGTTTGTAAAATAATACAAGAAGGTAAGGTTATTTTCCTAATCCTGTATGTTAATGACATTCTGCTCATTGGGAATGATGTGGGAATGTTATCTGCGGTTAAGGGATGGCTGAATGAACAGTTTTCAATGAAGGATTTGGGAGAAGCTACCTATGTTCTAGGGATCAAACTTATAAGGGATCGAAAGAACAAGCAGATAGCTTTGTCTCAACTAACCTACATTGAGAATATGCTCGATAAGTTCGCCATGCAAGATTCCAAGAGGGGTTTTACTCCTACTAGACATGGAATCAAACTTTCAAAGGAACAAGCACCTAAAACCCAAGAGGAGGTTGAACGCATGCGTAACATTTCATATGCTTCGGCAGTTGGTAGTTTGATATATGTAATGCTGTGCACTAGACCGGATATCTGTTACGCAGTGGGACTGGTAAGCAGATTTCAGTCCAATCCAGGAATGGAACATTGGATTGCGGTTAAGTGTATACTTAAGTATCTTCGTAGGACGAAGAACTTAATGCTTGTTTACTCTGGAAGTAATCTTATTCCAAAAGGATATACGGATTCTGATTTCCAATCAGATGTTGATTCAAGGAAATCAACTTCTGGTTATATATTTACTTTAGGAGGTGGAGCCATAGTTTGGAGGAGTGTCAAGCAATCTTGTATTGCTGATTCGACTATGGAGGCTGAGTATGTTGCTGCTTGTGAAGCAGCAAAGGAAGCAATCTGGCTCCGGAAGTTCCTAAATGATTTGGAGGTAGTTCCAGAGGCGGAAAAGGTCATTACACTTTATTGTGATAATAGTGGGGCAGTGGCTAATTCTAAAGAACCTCGGAACCACAAAGCTGCCAAACACATTGAGCGAAAGTATCATCTTATAAGAGAGATAATACAACATGGAGAAGTGGATGTGGTAAAGATTCCCACCGAGCAAAACCTTGCTGATCCGTTCACAAAGACATTGACTCAAAAGAGCTTTGAGGGTCACCTAGAAGGGATGGGAATGAGGGATATGTCAAACTTGCTTTAGGGCAAGTGGGAGATTGTTGGAGTTATGTAAATATAGTGCCCTGGAAAGCAAGTGTATTTACATGTAACTTTATCTTCTTCGCCATGCTTTGTAATGAAAATATTTATTATTAATAAAACAAAAGAGTTTGGTTTTATCTGTATGAGCATTATATATCTGGTCATAAGGTAACAAGATTCATTTGTAAGTAATATACATATATATAGAGATGTATGGGAAACATGTATATTATTAGAATCTGAATTAATTGATTCACAGTTGAATAATCAAGTTGGTCGCTTGATGATGGTTTAGACTGTAGTGTTGCGATTTATCTCCATATAAGTAAAGGAGTTTACTTAAAGGCAATGGTGAGTTTCATATCATGATAATAGTTGACTATCGATAATGGCACTATTAAATGAATCTGGAATCAAGTATGTTTTCAAGAATAAAGTGGGCCGTTACTTTAATCTTAAAACATACAACTTAAGCATTCGCTTATTATGAACCATAATCTTGATGAGTGGTGAACTCATATATGTTTCATTATAATTTTAATATGATCGAAATGGATTTTACAGAGTATTAATCCAAAGGTCTGCATGTTGGAATTATTAATTGAAACATGTATCGAGAACATTCACTCAAATAAAGAGTTTATAGTGTTATCATCTCTTCTAGATGTTTTAAGGAGATTTGGTGATTAAACTGGGGCCAGTAGTTTGATAGACTAGCTACCCATCAAGTCTTAACACTGAGATGAGATCTTATGTGTTAATCACCATATAAAGTAAAATGAGAGATCTAGAAGAAAAAAACCAACATAAGGGCAAAATGGCAATTTTAACCTTTATTGTGCGGATGGCTATAATAAGGTTCTAAATAGGGTTTGCAATTGGATATATTCTCATAATATTTAATAATTCAAGAGTTCAACTAATTGTCTTTAGTGGAATGACATTTAGTTAATAAGCTAGAATTAATTCCAATGAGATTGAATTAATTCTGGGCTTATTGGAGCTTGAATTATCAAAGCCCAATAAGATTTTCCACTTGGCTTTAAGGAAGAATATAAATGAAGGTTAATTAGAAGCCCATAATTGAATCTTGGGCTTGGTCTAATTAAAGAAGCCCAAATGTACATTTAGTAATGAGCTTGGTTTTTGGTTTAATGTAATTAATTAGATTAATTATATTAAAACAATTTTTTTAAGAAGAAGATAGAAATTTCGGTTATTCCTAGGTTAAATGTGTAACTACACATTTGACATTAAAAATGCTAAATAAAGATGGTCTTTATTATGGTTAATCATCATTAAATGGAGTTATGAACTTACCATTAAATGGTTTAATGGTTGTCTTTTAATGTTGGCTTGTAACCTATTTGCATTCATTAGATTAAAGATGAAAGATGTACATTAGATGGACCATCTTCCTTCTTTCTTCTTGGCAAAAGCGAAATTTGGGTATTGAATTTTAGGTTATGGTCTTTTCAAATAGCCATCATAAAGACAAATGAAGATAATCTCAATTATTGGCTATTTTATGAGTAATTAATGGAAGAAGTGATGCATTTTTTTATACCTCTCTCTCCTTCCATCCATGCATATACGAAATTGGTAGGCAAGAAAGAGTTCTTGCATGTTCTTTATACCTTCTCTCTTTTCATGAAAGAGAGAATCGAAAATACCAATTGAAAGAGTTTCAATTTTGCTTCTTCTTCTTCTAAGAAAATCTCCTCCAAAACATTTCTTCTCCTTTCCCACCAAAGGATTTTATTAACCTATTTGTCCTTGAAGAACAGGTGGTAAATCTAATTGGTTGAGGATACTACAACAAGGAGAAAGTAGATTGCTAAAGGAAAAGAATCAAAGGCAAGGGATTTGGATACACGAAGAAGGAGAGGATAGCGCAGCTAGGATTTAAAGTTGTAGCGAAGGAGTCGGTAATACTCCTGATCTTGTTTATATTTTATTATCCTTATACCATATCATGTATGGATTGGCATGTTGATTTGGATTTGTTGCTTCCGCTGCAAGTAATGATTTCTTAAAAGTTTTGAAATCTACTGTTTTTCCAAACAAAGCATGTTTTCTTTTTCCGATCCAACACTTTTTACCAATATAGGTTGGAAGAAGAAAAGCAGAAAAGGAGAAGTCTCGATCGTGCAAAGTCGCGATAGCAACTTTGCGGATTAGTGCAAGATCGTGACTTTCGTGGCCACATGCGCAGGTCACGATCACGACCCACCGATTTTTCCCCCAAACCTAAACATATTCCACTCTTTTAGCCATAACTTTGTCGCCCGATCTCCAAATGACCTGATTTTTGAAGCATTGAATTTCTAACACATTCCTTTATGTCTTCACAAAATTTTATAGCTTTTTATAGTTATTAGAAAAAGATTAATGGAATCAAAGTGAGGGTATAAATTGAAAGAGCATGAACTGGACATTTTACTAAACATGCTTCAATATTTTGATGATATATTGATCTGTAGAGCTCCAAATGAGATAATTCTTATTTCTAAATAAACTAGAGACATAGAGCTGCAAATTCTCTGAAGAAATTGAATTTTAATTCAGTCTTTAAGACTTTCATTTTTGGTAGGGAATGTGAGTATAGTGTACTATTTCAGTATAATAATAACCCAAAAATGTTTGAGCTATAATTTTTAGATTTTTTAACCAAATTGAATTATTTTAGTGTCATTAGAAACTTAAGAAAATGGGGAACAAATGTTCTGAAGAAGATAAATTGAAATTTCAATTTGAAGTTTCCTAAAATATGTTTGGAAATAGGAGAAATGAGTTTATTTTTTATGAATGACTGGTGTGAGCACGCCACCCTTGTGAGATGCGCATCCGGATGTCACTTTGGATGTCGAGCATGTGACTCATGAGGGCAGAGTTCCAACACTTAATGAGCAGTAGAATATTACTACAGTATAAGAATAGTTCAGAATTGGGGCCCAACACTCATGGTATCAGAGGATGAAGATGAATCGATGTTGGCTAAGGAGGGTTCATTGAAACAACCCTACAAGGTAATACACACGCTCAAGCCTTATGATTTTTAGAGCAAGAATTGGACTCCGAAAATGGTGACCAACAGTTCATGTTAGTGGTCAAAAAAATTCTCAACCTGTTGTGGATAATAGCATTCTCAATTGTCCTGGTGAAAGTATAAAGCTCAAAGAAGCTTCAAGAGTACATGAGCAAAAGATAACTGAAATAGACACTTTAAGCAGAATCACTAAGCAAATTGATGAGTTTCAACTTGTAATCAAAAGAAGATCATGAAGGAAGAAAAAGGCCCTTGCTAGGTAAAATAAATCATGATTATTATTTCTTGGAACATCAGAGGCACTAATGCCACTTAAAAAATGGGTTTTGGTCAACATCTTGTTAGTTTAAAATGTTATAAAAAGAATCTTAGAGACTTGAACCAAGTAACATAATTGCAACTTTCTTCAGTTTTTTTCAAATTAGTGGAATTTAATTTCTAATCACTTGCATCATCCAAATGTTTATATCCCATCCCCATATTAAGAGTTAGAACCCAAAAGTAAGGTACACGTGAGATCAATGAGAGATTAAGAAAAATGCATTTTTCATACTCATGAATATTGTTAGCATACACGCACGTAAATTTGGATATTCTGCACACATTTAAAATGACTGTGCATGCATGCACTCATTGACATTCCAGGTATAATTGAATTGTAATATGATATTGTTGAGAATTGTGCATCTATTGTATTGGAAATTTAATTGGTAAGTGTAATTGTTAATTTTTGAATTTTAGTAAATTATTCAAATAATGTTCGAAAATTGTGGGATATTATGGCAATAGGAAAAATGCCAATTGGCAAGTAAATTGATGTATGGAAAATAGAAATGAGTGAAATGATATTGAAGAAAATTTAGAAGTCAATTTCAAAAAATTTTGAGAGAATGATTGTGAAATTTAGAGACAAATTAGAGCTGAATAAAAGAATGAATTTTAGTGTTAAGGGATAGGTGTATGATGATGTTAACAGATGAGAAGATTGTTTAAAGTGAATGTTAGGAAGAAAAATATAGAATGCATAAAAAGGTTGGAAAGCAGAGAATGTGAAATACAAAATATAAAGAGTTGCATAACTAATACTCCCTCCGATTCATAATAAGTGTCGTTTTAGATACATTTTAAATATTCAAAATAAGTGTCATTCTTGACTTTGTATGCATGTTTATAATTTTTTTTCTAAAATTAACCTTTCATTTATCTCTCATATTAATTATACAGATCACAATTTCAAGGCAATTTCTCTCACATGCTAATTATTGCAAATTACCTTTTCAATGCACTTCATCATGTTTCTTTTTTATTTGCTTCAAAACCTTTCAGTTCTCAACAACATTCATTTATTATTTAAATATAAAAGCTCTACACATAATCTACAAGCATAATCTACAAGCAAGAATAAAATATGGGTGAGAAAGAAGATTTTCCTTCCCACATACAAAAGTTGTCACAGATTGATGAAGTAGAAAAAAAGAAAGAAAATGAGGGAGACAATGGAGTTGAGATGAAGGTTTTAGATTTTGATCTTAATAAATTTTATTATGAGGAAGGAGAACTTCATCCGAATAAGGAGATTCAACAAACAATATTGAAGATGTTGAGACTCTAAAAGCATTAATTATTTCATTCTCTTATCAATCATTTAAGATGCTGATTACCGAAGTCACGAGGTAATTTTATGGGAGTATTAATAAGGGTATATCTATAATTTCATTAGTTTTCTTAATAAACGTGTATTTTTCTAAAATGACACTTAATATCAATCAGAGGGAGTATTTGTTTTTGAGATTTTTGAGTAAACTTGCATATTTAGGGGTATTATGAATTTGTGGTGAATGAGTTGAATGGAAAAATAGAGTAGAAAAAGTAAAAATGAAAAATGAGGTCAAGGATTTAGTGGAAGAAGAAACAACAATCAATGAAGAAGAGAAGTTAGAAAATTTAATATTGATCTGAAACTTCCTTAATTAAACTGTATTGATCTAGGAAGATTTTGACAAAATTGTCTTCATGAAAGTTGTTTATTAATATAAAGTTTGAAATTTTTTGAGTTCTGGATCAAAAGTTATGGAGGATTGAAGAAGGAATGAGCGACTAGGGGAAAGACAAGCACGATCGTGACTTTGCGATTTTTTTGGGAGAGTCCCGATCATGCATGTGTACGATCGTGACTTTGGTGGTTTAAAGGTGAAAATCGCAATCGTGCATGCTAAAAGGCTGATGAACATCCTTTGGTTTTTTGGTTATATCTTCTTCGTCTGACCTCTAAATGACATGAGACTTGAACCATTGAACTCATAAGACATTGGTATACCTCTCCACAAAAAAGTATAGCCATCTGAAATAAAATGAGAGAGATTGAATGTAAAAAGTGGGACCGGTGGAGTGAGTGTGGCTCTTAAATAATTCAACCCAATTTTTATCTGTATCTATCACACCAGTGAGCTCTCACAGTCACACCCATGAGTTACTCATGCCTGTGACCTCTCACTCTCATGCTCCTGAGTTTCAATTAATTGACACTCATAACTTTATTTGTCACTTTATGCTACAGTGCTACCTAATGGTTTTTGCATTCGAGAGAAGTTTCAAGCTGAGCAGTCTTGCTTCTTTCTACAATAACTCCTCTAGATCTTGAAATGACTTGATTCTTAAGGCAATAGATTTCTAACACATTATTCTGTCTCTCCATAAAAATTGGTAGCTTTCTGAATTAATTTGAAAAGGATTGATCGAATGAAAGTGAGGGAATTTGTTGGAATTGTATGAATTGGAATATTTTATTGAACATACTTCAGTATTTTGATTATATTTTGATATGTAGGGTTACAAATGAGATGATTTTTAATTTGGAGTAAACTAGATAAATAAGATATAAATTATATGAAGAAGTCAAATTTTGATTCATTCTTTAAGACTTTCAAATTTCGGATAGAAGTTGAATATAATGTATTGTTTCAGAATAGAATAAGAACAGTCGTAAAATATTTAGGGAACTTTTTTTCTAGAAGAAAATACTACCAAATTACTTAGTTAGCATTGTTGAATTGATTATGGAAAAATAGACCCAAAAGTCTGGAAAAAATCGAGGTAATTGAAATGAAAGATGGGAGTTAATAGAACTAGTTCAAATAGAACTAGTTAGTATAGGAAATTGGATAAAAGGCTAAGAAGTGGAAAAGTGTTCAAGTTTTAAAGTTAAGTTTTCTTAACCTTGAAAGACAAGTTACTGTCCTTGTTCTCGAAGCTTCTTTCTCCAGTTTTTGTTTAACACAGAGTTTCTCATCAAATCTCCACTAGAGTAAAATCTTATTTTCTTCTATCCACTACCACTAGCACTCCTACTTTGTTATTTCTTTCATTTGATCCAAATAAAACCAAAATCTACCAACATCTACAATGACCTACATGGTTGCATGAAGAATTGGGGTTCATGTGATTTTAAAGATGTTAGAGCTCTAAACAAGCAAGCTTTTTCTAGTTCTTTATTTCTATATTAGATGAAGCATGTCTCACATTAGCTCATTGTTAAATGGTTATGCAATAGTGATATACATGTTTGTTGAAAAGTGAGTGAGGAAATTGCGGGTATGCCGTATGTGTTGATTTTTTTTTCCAAATTTGATGATGAGTATGTTATACGATGGTGTTGAAATGATTTTTGGAGTTAGAAAAATCATTGATAATGTGTATAGGAAGAGTGCATAAAATCATGAAAAGTTGATATATATATATATATATAATATACATACGTGAATATTTTAGGAAATTTGGGGATGAACAAACATAGGTTGAAAGTTAAGGAATTCATATAGTGACATGATGTCGTGCTTTTAGTGGGATTAAAATGGAAAGTTGATAGTGATATATATATATATATATATATATATATATATATACACTCTGTTTCTCCTCTTCACTGTTCACATACGTGAATATTTTGGTAAATTAGTGAATGAATAATTGAGATCAAAGTACCAAAGGTATGAGTTTGTTTGGGAATAAAGATATTCACATGATTGAGGTAAGGTGTATCTGGTTTAAGTGAATGAGAATTTGATAATAAGAGCAAGTAATGCTAGAAAAAAATGATGAGTGATTGATTTATAAAATGAAAATGAGCATAAGATATGCAGTTGATAAAGTAACCGGGATTGTTATTGAACATGCATTTACATAGTCCATATACACACGTGTGCATAAATGAATACTTATAATTGTGTGGTTATTAATGTATGTGCAACGTGTGTATTGCATAAATTGGATGTACAAGATAGACGTCCACATTCAAACGTTTCAAGAATTTGGAAGCAAATGCTAATTTGGAGCATACTGTGAGTAGACCTAGATGATCTTATCTTAATGTTTGTTTCATTTATGTTATGACTTGAGTGATTATGAATAAGATGTGAATTGATTGTATGATTCCAAACAATGAAAGTCCGAGGTTTTTGATGCTTGAATGTAATATTGAAGTGCTAATTATATGTTAATCTGATGAACTAAATGCTTCATGGCATAAATGCCTGATCACAAAGTGTTTCTCAACATAAATGTTGAATAACGGACTATGATCTAATGATATGTGAAAGTGAACAAGTGATCATATGTGATTGATGCATTTCACTACATGAATGCATGAAAGATAAAGGCAGCTGTGATCGGAGGAGCCACCGAAAAGAGCTTAAAACTCATAATGTGAAAAAGAGCCTAGAGCTCATAAAGTGTATAAGAGCCAAAGGCTCACTATGTAAAATGAGCCCGGTATCCCCAACGGATATGGGACAATTGTCAATGAGCCCAGTATCCACAACGGATACGAGACAGTTTAGACACTCGGTCACAACAAAATAACAAATAGAAAGTGGGTCTCATATGCACTACATATGCATAATATGAATGATTATAATGTGTTGAATGTAAAATGTGAAATGATAGATTAAGTGTATATGATCCAATGTGATTATTAGATAAATGATGTGAATGTGGTATGTGATTGGATGAGCCATCGAGGATGGCCACTCACTAAGTTTGCAAAACTCACCGAAAATTTGCAAATATTTTCAGGCTCGAAAGGGTACCCCGTTAGACAAATGGGAGTATACCTACTGCATTCAAGTAAGAGTTAGAGGTTGGGATCAGTTCGCGTCTGCATTTATTTTTTCATTTTTTTGTATCCAATTGTATGTTCTGAAATTTATGCAAATTGTATATGTAAATATTTCTGTATTTAATAACTTTCCTAAATGTTGTAAACGAATTTGATTAATGAGTGTAGTAACACTCTTGAATGAAATGGTTTATGAAAAGAAAGGGCCCAATTGATTTTTGATTTCCGCATACGTGTATGTTAAATGTGAAAAAAATTTATACTGAGATTTTCGAGAGTCTGACTATTCTAGCATGTCACCCTTGCGGGATTTGCACTCGAACATCACTCAGGATGTCGGGTACGTGTCTCAAAAGGGTGGGGTGCTACAAAATGGCATGACTGTGGTTATGTATGATTCATCTATTTTTAGGGTTGCCACTAAACTCATATCAGACCTATTAATTCATTTGGAGGTTTACAATAAAAGCTCAGATAAGCTAATCCTTATAACTTTTGTCTATGCTTATAGCATAGTATACCAAAGATCCCTTTTATGGAATCAGATCAAGTCACTTACAGATACTATTCTCTTCCAAAGTTAATTATTGGTCACTTTAATGCCTTCATCAACTCAGAAGAGACACAAGGTGTTAGATCTTTATAAATTCCTTACACTTATATGAAACAATGCATATTTGATGCTTAGTTATCATGATTACCATATAAAGGAAACTTATTCACTTGATGTGACAAACAAATGAGAGACAACTTTATATATATAAAAAAAAAGGATAGAAGTTTAGCTAATTGGTTTTGGTTCTCCACCTTTCCTGGTAGTTTCTTTACCTTTACAAACCAAAATTTTTCAAATCATTATGATGTTATCACTCAACTTAACACTGTTAAGCCTTTGTTCCCTTTTAGATTCAATCATTTTCTTATTGATCTAGCTAAATTTGAGGAATGCATTATGAAGGCTCTAAATTTATTCATCTGAGGCTCCAAACAATTTGTCTATGCAATAAAGATCTCACTTATTAACCAATAAATAAAATTGTTGTTTAGTACAACATAGGTAACACTCATCATCTTCTCTAAACTGCCAGAGCTTCTCTTGACAGAATTCAATATGAGTTAAAAAATGATCCTACTTGGTTGTCCTCTAAAATCAAGAAAGAACTGCCATGCAACATCTTTATAGTGCATTGCTATATGATTATCCTTTGTTAAAGAAAAGATCTAGGATGCATTGGATGAAGAGTGGAGATAAAAACATAGCCTTAGTTCATAGAGCAGTCATCATAGGAGAAACACCAATAGGATCATTTCATTGTAGCTAAATAATTAGGTGCTTAGTTCCTAGGATTTGTTACTTTAAGGAGCTTTTGAATATTTTTCAGACATCTTGACAACAACTTCAGATGTTACCTCATCTAAACTATTTTTGAAAGAAATTTTGTAGGACAAGATTAGTCAACATAATGTTAAACTTAGTAAGCCTATCATAATTTAAGAGATTGAGAACTCTTTAAGATCTTTGAATCTGATAAAGAATGTTGTAACTGATGCCATACTTGAATTCTTCAATAAAGGTCCAACATTATCAAAAATTAATGGCACCTTTGTTACTAAATTCCTAAGAATAGAGAACCAAAAACATTTTTTGACTTTAGACCCATTTTTTCACACTGTTTATAAGATCATCTTTAAGATCTTAGCTCAAAAGGTGAAAGAAGATCTATACAAATACATTAATATTTCCAATAAGCCTACTTACCAGGTAGAATTGTGGAGGATAACATTCTGTTGATGCAAGCCTATACCAAGAAAAAAGGAAGTAAGAACTGTATCATTAAGATATATCTAAAGAAGGCCTATGGTGGTATAGATTGGGACTTTATTATAAACACTCTTCATGCTTTGTAATTTCCTGCTATCTTTTTTAATTAGATCACACAATGCATCACCTCTCCTTCCTTCAAAATATTGGTGAATGTTTAGCATGGTAAGCCCTTCAAAAGCACTTAAGGACTTAGACAAGGAGACCTTATATCTCCTTCTATTTTGTGCACTTATTATGGAATTATTTAATAGAACCTTAAAGAGAGTTGTGGAGAGAAAAAAAGGTTTGAAGTTTCATTCCAAGTGTAAACATCTACATATCACTAATCTATGTTTTGCATATGATCTCATTCTCCTCTCTAAGGCTAATTAGACTTTTGTGTCGACTCTTATGAAAGCCTTAAAAATCTTTAGCAAGATGTCTAGTTCAGAAACCAATTGCTCCAAGAGTTGCTTTTATTTATCAAAATCAGCTGCAGACAATGAATCTATCATTAATTCCATCACTGGCTTCAGGTCACATCTACTTCCTATGTTTTACTTTACTTAACCATTCCCATTCTAGCTACCAATCCTACAAAAGGTGATTTCAACAAACTAGTTAACAAAACCAACAATAGAATTTCTTTTTGGAGTTCGAAAACACTATCTATTGCTAATAGATCTATACTTATTTCATTTGTGTTGAACTTTGTCAATATATTTTGGGTTGTGTATATAACTATTCCTAAGAGAGTCATCAAATCCATAGAGACATTGTGCAACAGGTTTCTTTGGAATATGAATGAAGACACTATAAAAAAAAACTCCAATATAGTGGAAGTAAGAGTGCTTACCTAAGGAACAAGGTAGTATATGGATTATTTCTCTCAAGGTAATGAACAATGTTATGATGTATAAGAGGCTATGGAGGTTAATGACAGATAATCAATCCTTTTGGTGTAAATGGATCCATAATTTTGATATAAAAAGTATAATTTTATAGAGTATAAAGATTAAATCCTCCTATACTTCAACCTTGAAGGCTATTCTAAAAACTAGGTAGTTATTGGGGAATGAATTTATTTATCTTATTGAAGATGGAAAACAAACCAGCTTTTAGTTTGAGAATTAGACCTCTTATGATCCTCTTTATAACTTGCAAGAAATGGAAGATCTCAACTATGTCATTGGTAATAGAGTAATATTAGTTAATGTTAGAGTAGTGCCTTAAAGGCAATAGCCTTTAGCACGTTTTGTACATACTTTATTTTGCAATAATAAAGAAAGGCATATTTCATTAATTTGGTGTTAATTATTTATGAATTGATATTGATCTATAAAAAATTTAATGAAATCCATGATATATAACATAGCATGAAGGAAACCGTGATGTGATCATACTACTAAGATTCTTATCATGTGTAATTATGTCATTATTTAAATCATCCCTAGTCATAAGACTAATGAGACTAGAAATCGTTAATCCAGATAGACTAGCACATGTCAAATTTCTTAATTTCATCAAGCAGTGTATCTCAGAAACTATAAACATGAGATGTTTAGAGTTAAGATGTGGATGCTTACTAGAGTTAGTAAGTACATTGGACGACCTACTATGAGATCATCACATAGATGTCCTATTCTAATGTCAGTGATAATCTTATCATAGCAATGGTGTAAGTATCCTTAGACTTAAGGCACTCAAGGATATCTTGGATATTTATTATGTGCTTTGACTCTATTCCTTGTTGGCTTACAGAGGTCGCTCATAGGGTGGTGATTGGGTACAACTTAAGGTATTCGAAAGTAATTGAGTAATCAATAGAAGATTCACCACTTCTGTGATGGCAGAAGATGATACTCATGGCTTCTTATTGGGGTCATTACTTGAAAATCTTAGGCTAGAGCACATGTGTCATGAAGAATGTTTTCATTGACATATAGAGTAGTGAGTCCTAGGACAAGAACTAATATTACTTGGACTAGATTTAACGTAGTCACTCTAGTGAGAGTAGACACTTTGCCCATACTCATAACTAAGTGAGATATAACATGGTGAAAGGATAAATTGCACAGCAATTGTCTATGGGAGGGCTCGTGAGATAGTTCATGACGAGCACGGGTTCATTTATCAAACCATTTACTTTTCGGTTAATTAGGGGTCATGATGTGTTGCTAGAAGCCACTCATGACTTGCTTGGATTAAATGTTAATCTAAGTGGCCAACATAACTGGCAACCTAATGTGTCACACACATAAAAGTGACTCAGAGGATTTATAAAATAGTTTTGGATAGAGATCCATTATTTGAGAGCAATAGAACCAAATGGATTCTGATGAGAATGGGATATGTCTTGATGAGATCACGATATCAATATTGCTGAAATAAGTCTCTGGTGTTTTTCCACGTCTGGAACTCAATAGGACTGATCCTAGTGTAACTAGACCACCTCAACATATATATAACGTGGAAGATGAGAGTCTTCTTTAATAAATTAAGACAAAAAGAATAAAAGACAAAAAAACTAAAAAGGAAAGTTGATGTTCATAAGAAAAGTTTTTTAACAAGTATATAAAAACCATCTTTCAAGCTTCTCTTTTAAACTTTATCATCTTCTTCTCTCTTCTTTATATTTAACATTTTTTCTATCCATAGAACAAAAGAGATAGCTAGCACTCTTGTCTTTGTTCTGGCCATTTCTGGATCAAAGAGTTTGATTTGATTAGTTTCTTTGATCTTTGCGTAGATACCATTGGAGATGGTCTATTTTGGTAATTGTTATTTGTGACAGCTCGATAAGTAGAAGATCAAAGAATGAAGGAGACTACATACAAGGTACATGATTATTATATTAATGACTGATTTGTGTTAATGACATGAATTCCTATATATATATATATATATATATTATGTGAATTGGAAATTTTCAGCTAGGTTTAATGGCATTTTCTTATATAGGCACATAGATCCTGGATTTCAGAAAAGTCCTAGAACAATTTTTTTTGTTTTCTGCACCTCGTGTATATGATGCACACCGAGATTTTCCTACAGTTGATACATAACTCTATCCCTTGAGCAATTTGTGAAGAAATTGTTCAAACTAATTTGAGTGAAGGGGAAGATTACATTATTTGGAATAATTTAAAAAATGGCAAATTCATAAATCAATTCCACAGGAATTTTCTTCAGAAACATTATAATAGGATATGTTGGCACAAGGTTATATGGTACAAACATTTTCATCTAAGGGCCTCGATCACTTTATGGTTAGCTATGAAGGATAAGTTAAAGAAATTCCCCCAACATTCCTAATTGGTTCCTTCTTTGTCAAAGAACTAAAGAAGGTACTGAACACTTATTTTTTAATATGCATATTTTAATACTACTTGGAAGTATGTGCTATAAAAATGTTACATTCAAGATGCTCATGGAGCATGGGGTTCTATAAGGATATGGTGTGGGGTAAGCAAGTAACTTGAATCTATAGTTGAGTACTCATTCTATTTAGTTATCAACTTTCTTGTTAAAGCTGTTTGGGATGAAAGAAATGCTTAAATCTTCCAAGATAAAAGTCTAATAGAAGAACAATTTAGGATAAAACCATTATGAAAATTAAAAGCGATATGAGCTTAATCAAGTCTAGATTTCATAATGAAGAAAATTGTACTATAATGTAGAATGTGTAAGCTTATTAACATTTGAAGAAAGTTGTATCTAGGCTCATAAACTTCCATTTTCTTGGCTTTTTCATGTATAGCTCTTTGTAGCTACATTATAACTCATGTTTGCCATTTATAGCTTAATTCATTATTATTTTCTCAAAAAATATTTTATAATTATTTAAAATTTAATTCACTTATCACAATAAATTTATATGGGTAACAATCATGATAACTCTTTATAACTATGTATTTTGTTAATTACTAACATATTATTTTAATTATATTGATATTTGTAATGCTTATATTAAATCAATCTAAACATAGAGGATCTAATCAAATGGAAAAGGTAAAACAATTATATGTTCTCTAATAAATCTTAAGGGATGACGATAAAGGGACAAGTTGTAAGAATTCCTTAGCATTACTTAATATAGTTCTATCAAGCTTACCCAAAAGCCTCTTTCACTATATGGGCACTTAAAGTAAGATAAAATATATACGATAGGCCTAAAAGATATATAAGCCTATCTGACACTTGTGTTGTCTATAGCTCAACGATGACACACTTAAACACCTATTTTTTAAATGTGGATACTCCTCTTTAATATGGTGCATAATCAAAATAATGTGTTGTGCAAACATTCTTAACCTCAAGTGGAAGATCTAATTAAATGGTGTAGTAAAGTTCAGAGGAAAAAATGATGGGCATTGGATCACTTTCAAAATTGCATTCAATAACACAATAAATCATATTTGGCTTGAGAGGAATATGTGTATAATTATAGGAATTATGTAGATGCAAAAGCTCATCCACGTCATAATTCAGATCATAAAAGAGTAGTCGTTTGCATATAACTTGTACATCAAATATAGCCAAGCTATAGGAAGGAATTGGAGACTTACTTAAAAAACCATTATCATTTGCAATCTTTGCTGATGTAATAATGGTTTAATATTAATCCCTATAAGCTGCCCTATAAGTTATTTCCTTGTAAATGGTAAGTCACTTTATAGTAAGGTTTTCTTATACTAATTATATTGGTATTAGAACATGTAAGGAACATAAAATAGGCACATGTTACCTTGCTTGCTAAACTTTATGTTTCATCTTAATAATATAATTTTTTATTAATTTTCCAAAAATGCTTGTCGGTATTAATTTTCATGATAAATATTAAATATGTTTTATGAAATAAGATACTTTAGGATTTATCACGTGTCAAATCTAGGTTAGAACAACTTTAGATGTAGGATAAATCAAATTACAAGAATATTAAAAGATATTTATTTATTTATTTATTAGTATCTTAAAAGCAAGACTATTAATTACATAATTGATAGCAAAATGGTTAAATTTGTTCTTTCAATAACAAGATAAAAATATTTAATAATTTTTACAATCTTTATCTTTCTTTTAATCTTAACATATAAGAGGAACACGTGCTTTTCACAAAATTAGTCGAGTATATCTTCAATTGCTTTAACTTTCATTGTAAAAATCATGGCATGAGTGTTGAGTAACTCCATAAACTAAATTATGGCAAATGAGAAGCTTAAAGTGAAAGTGAGTACGTTCTTTCAAGTGGTTTTTAAGCAGTTAACTAAACATAAGCGAGTAAAAAGTACCATATTGAAAAGGAGAGAAGAGATTAAAGTGCTTATTTATACATAACTACTTATTAACTCCTAAATAATTTCTTTTTAGATAACTGACTTAAATAGTCCTAAAGTGAGGTTGTTACTTAGCCAATTTAGACTTGTTTTGTTATTGATAGTACATTATTGACCTTTACACTATAAGGTTAGACTAAGGATAAACTATATAGAAGTTAGTGGGTTTATAACATCCAATGATGAGAAAAGAGTACACCATAACAAACTTTCAGTTATAGATGTATAGGATTGAATTTTCATATATTTAAAAAAGAGAAGAATTTTATATGGATCTAGATATGAATTTTGACTAAAAATATAATAAGCCTTAAAATAGTACATCACAATTTCAATCTTAGCATTTAAATTAACTAATTTTTCATTATAAGTGTTCTATACATGAAAAATATGCTTATCAATGACAAATTATTTTAGAAGTCAAACACATAAAATTAGTAAATCCACATAATTATAGTAATGTTTAAAAAGATCAAACCTTAAGCTTATGACCATAACAACAAAAACAAAGCCACTAAAAAAGAAAATTTGAGAATGTCAAACTTCATAAGATGAACAACCTTAACAAAGTTTAGTAGTAATGGAGAAGGAACACAAATGATCAAACTGGGAGGGATTATTTGTAGGAACAAAAATATAAAAACTCTTGATGGAACTTGACATAGGTATATATATTATACACACATTCTTCAAAAGGAAAAATCAAAGGTAAAAAAAGAAAAAGTTATGAACACTATTATTCCTAAAATTCATTGTGAGCATGCTACAAATAAAATACTACGATGAACCATTTTTTAAATAAATAAAACAAAAGAAAACATTAGTGGAAAAACAAAAATGAAATAATAAAAACAAGAACTAGTGACAACATAAGACCGGAACATTAATCATGACAAAACAAGGTTATCAATCTTGATAAACCAATTTTGAAAACAAAACCTAGTAGAGCATAAGGAATAAAGTAAAAAAGTGAAAAATAGAGGAATTGTAAACTTATTTGAGAAACTAGGGTTATCCTAAGTTTGATATGTCAATAATCTTAGACTGTAAAGCCACTAAGTTTTCCTTTTGTTAATATTGTTGTTTAAAGTAACCACCCTTGAAAAGAAATAAAGACATATAAGAGTAAGTTTAGTAGAGTAGATTGGAAAGCTAAAATCATAACATGGTAAACAAAAAGTAAATCTAAGACCCCCTTTAGAAATTGGGAACTACACTTAATTCGTATTCAAAGAACTAAAAGAAAGTCAATAACAATGGAATGACGAGTGACAATTAGGTGACCATAGCAAAATAAACTCTCTTATTTCTCTTTAAAGAATCCGACAATAACAAGGGAGGGGAGGATATGGGCTCGAATGATGATGGGCAAGGATGAAGGAAATAACAAATACAGGCTAGAGATAAGAAGAAGAGTGACTCTCTTTCTTCTTCTTCTTGGTGGTTGTTAATTCTTTTCTTCTTTAGAGTTTAGCTTTGGAGACTCCTTTTCTTTTCCTCCCTTTAATAGTTGCTAATAGAAGATGATGGCTAAGGCATATTTTTAAGAAAGGAGAGAATAAAGAGATAACCATAGACATTAGCTCAAAAGTAAAAACCTCCTTCCCAACAAACCTTAAAAGTAATAAGGTTATAACTTTTAAGTGAAACATAAGTTAAATCATTTTGGAGCTGGTTATCAACTCCAAACCAATGCCATTTCACTCCTCCCCTTTTATCCAAAAAAATTCCAATTGTCATTTCTTCTTCTTTTAACTACTAGTCATTTTAAAGAAGTTTCCTTGTATATTTTGACAAGAAAACCCTAAAATTATTAAACATTTGAAGATATTGAAATGCCTTTACTAATTTCCTCTTTTTTTATTTTTACCATTTTTTCAAATTTAGAGAAAGAGTCCTTAATAAATTTAGTTGACCCAAAACTAAAAAAGATAAGTGAAAACTCCAATATAAAGAAATTAGTTATTAATTAAAACTCTATTATAGATAAATATTTAAAATTAAAATTTAATTAAGACTAAACAATCCTAAACATTTTTTTTAAAATAAATTTTATTAAAGGATCAAAACCACAAGGTATCCCATAATATTTCCTATGACGTACCATTGGATTTTATGTTGACTGTAAATGTGTTCCAATGTATATAATTTAGTCTTAGAACAATAGATGCTGCTTGTTGGAATATAAAAAAGAAGGAGAAAAACAATTCTTATCATCATATATTGACATATCAGTTGAGATTACTTAGATCATAGTGCCCAAATAATGTCAATGCTTAACGTAATTCCAGAGTTGTACTGTTGATGAATAATTTTAAGAAAAAAATAAAATGGAGATTCTAGGAAAATTTTAACGGTACAAATGTTTGAATCGCGCTGGTGGAAGAGGGTTCGAGCCTTTTTGTACTATTAAATCATTGGATTCGACTGAATAAAGCTTCTGTTGAGTATTTTCTCATCTATTGTTAAGACTTTCAATCATCATATTCTGCTAAAAATATAATTTTTTAGTTTTATCTTTGCGTTTCATCATTTCAACTTCGAACATAAACTTGGAATTAAGCCTTTCACACTTAGGCTAATCTCCTTATTTTAACTCGGTAGGTCTTTTACGGAAAGTAAACTTTGACCTCAAGTTTTAAGTGACTGCATATACGAGGGGTTCGAAATCACAACTTCACTTAAGTCAGGAGAGCTCCCTTATCAATTCACATGCGCCTTAAGGTTAGATTTACGATTCAAAAATACAAAAAAGGTAATATTTATCAAAACTTTTATACATACTATATGCATTATTATAGCATCATGGTCGTTTCCTATATTAATCTTTCCATAAAAATCCAGCACGTTTTACTCATTTAAACTATTTTTTACTGGTTGACTACTAATGTAAAACGGTGTTTTTCTAATATTCTGTGTATAATTAAATAATATTTATTAAATAAATAAATAGAGTATATTATATTGAATTACAGTACTATACTCATAACCCCTGCAAGAAGTCGTATTTTTTTTAGCGATTTCTAATTAAGAAACATACTTGCAAAATAAAGTACAAATAGTATAATAGCAAATGCTGTATTCATCATTCAATAGAGAAAATTTATGGTCATTTCAAGCATCCATTTTGTGACCTTATATTTTATTGTATGTACTAATCATCCAATAACACAAAATTGGTGAGTGAATTATGTTTTCTTAAAATTAACAAACATTTTTTAAATATGAATATATTATTAAAATATCCAAGTACAATATATATCAAAGAACATTCAATGTACACAATCTTAGTGACAAACACAATAAAATAAAGAGATTAAAGGAAGATATATAAATTTAATTTGTGCATGATTAAACCAAATTACCATTGACTTATGTTTTGTGACCAAGCTCTATTTTGATAATTTTACTAGCTCTCTTACATCAATAGTTAAGAGAAAATTCTCCGTCACATCTTATTTTCATTGAGGAGAGGGATTATTTACAACTCTTGTTCAAGTTTAAAAGGAATCTTCACAATATGCATCTCAAACAATTCTTCTTACTTGCTCATATCAATGAATTAGGGGTCAAATATGGTTTATGCAAAATTACATGTACTTTAATGAATTCTCTAGCCTCTTACTACTCTTTTAAGAGTTAAGTTCTTCTTTTAACGTAATTATAGTCTATTTATACTTAAAGTAATAAAATATGCTCATTAAAGAGACAAACCAATCTTTATAACGATAAGTAATAATGACACTAATCAACTAATGAAATGGAACTAGTCAACCAATAAATGACAATGACTGATAATGTATCAACCGGTATTCTTGCACGAGCTCATAATATACATAATATTTAAAATATACTACCTTGAAAAGACTTGATTCAAAAGTTTCTCAAAAGTATTTTGATATATCAAAAGATTTTTTTAAAAGATGAACAAAACTTTCTATTTGTTATGAAAATATTTTTATACATTTTGTACACAACAAAATATGTCCATGCAATATTGATCCCTTAAACTATTAATGTAACATCATATTGTGAGAAATGAGAACTACACTGCATAAGATGCCTTTGGTGAGATTCCTACATCATTTACCATTTCAATTTGTATTGCTGTAGATAAATTTATCTTTCGGTGAGATATGTGTAAGTGCGTCTTATTTGGACTGGAGAGGTAGTGATTATGCTCTTCAATAAACTGAACCACACAAAATTTCCCGCTTCTTCGACAATTGACTCTCATTTTAGCTTCACAACTAAACCTTGTTTCAGGTCGTTTTGCTCTCACATCAATATCTTGTTTGTCTTTTCCTCACTTCCCTTCAGCACTACAACAAAACATTCTGTCAATCAAGTTTTCGGATTTATCTTTGTGGTTTCTGCTTCTCCTTATCCCAAACCTAACTTTTTTAGCATATGCCAAATAGAATTGGTAAGCATCTTCTTCTGTCTCAAGCTTCATTCCAATTTTTGGTATTAATTCTGATACTTCAATTGAGCCAGTAGTTTGCAATTCCTGATTACTGTTTAAACTCATGACAGCTACAAGCTCATCTTTACCTTCACTCTTGTCAACTTCGTTACCGTCTTCAAAATTTAACTGACGATAAGATGAAGATATACCCGCCATTGAATTATTAGTTTTTATCTTGAAGTAAAAATCTAAAAAATAAATGAAAAAATTAAAATATACTTCACTTTCATGATATAGAGCAACAATAAGTGTCGAATTCATAACTTAATTAAGAAGCAGAAAATTAATCATTTTTAGTGTTCTTGCGTATTGGTAAACTAGAAACAAAAAGAAAGGAAAAGGCATTGACCTCACTAAAGCTAGAATAGCGCCAATTGATACACAACAAAATTGGATTTTATTAAAACATCATATTGTGGTTGAACAAGGTTGGAACAAGTTTATTGAAACGATCTATTTCTTTTAAAGAATTAAAATAAAAGTTACTTCCTTTTTTCATCACAATCAATTAAATGTTATTGTATAGAAATCAAGTTTGAATGTGATATAGAAGAGACATCACTTAACACATAAGAATTTACATGAAAAGCTTAACCCATCTCATTAAAGTATTAGACTATACAACATAAGGTCTATTTGTTACAAAAAAAATATGTACTTTGGTTTGGTAGTTGAATAAAAATTACATTAAAATATATGAAATATAACTATGCTCATGGGCAATGAACAATGGTAGCAGTGTAGGCTTGTCTTGTAGCATCAATGTCTGTACTTGTGAGATAACATCTTATTTCTACTAAGATCCACAGAGTTGGAACAGACTAATTGACATAAGATTTGAACCTGTCGCAAGAACCTCAAGCCTATTCATAAAAGAACACTTGTCCCACTCCTTGACGAAAATCCATTATGTACATATGAATCGTACCTTGAAGGTAATCTAATACTATCAATTGTCAAAGGTTTGATTCCTTTTGACAACTAAAACACACCAAAGATTGAACGAACAATCGAAGAAATGCCAACACACATGACAATTATGAGTTATCTTCACAGTTCTTTATCCTACAACATGGGGACTGAAAACCAAATTGGGTGCTTAAACCTGTTAGCCATTAAAAAACAAAACTAAATAGAATTAGAAGAAGCTCTCAAGTGACCTGATTAATGAAGTAGCTTATGTCATGAAAACGAAAAATGAATCATATTAGCATGAAAGTAATTGTCGATTGAGAAGCATTTAAATAATGCAATTGTAATGTCAAATTTATTTCCCCTTGGCGTGACAAATGTGCAAGAATTGATTTACTTCATACCGTAGATCTTCTTTTCGGCAATCAAGTAACCTAGCTAACTTTTTAGCCCCAAATGCAAATGCACTGCGTATCCTATAAAAGTTACCTGAAAAGAAGACGTAATGTTAATCAACTGCAAAGTAAAAAGAAACATAAAAGACAAGGCTACAAGTAAAAGTGTAGAGCATTTCAGAAACATCAACAAGAAATCACATACATTCACAATTGAATCAAGCCACTCTTGAAATTAGAGAGCTTTTCTTAAGTTTGATCCAGCTGACTTTTATTTAATATCAGCCAATTAAGTGAACGGAATGAATTGATGAAACATAGCAATCAAGAATGATTGTCATTCTCTCCTATCCCATACAGCCAGTCAAATTGAGATTTTACAGAATAGAATATCCCATAAATGATATGGTGAACCAAGTCAAACTGACTGAAAACACTAAAAGATCTTCAAACTCTAATAATCAAGGCCCTGCTCTAGAAATTAAGACCTTGAAAGCCAAATAATGAATCAGAAGTCGGACAGAGAAGTAATACACAATGAGAAGAAACCAGTGTAGATAATGCACATGCATTATTTAAGCAGACATTCTCACATCATTAATCATCTTGCCTCTCATATAATTTACTTTATAAAATTTAATATATCCTAAATTTACTTTACTATTACCATCAGATATTTAAAAACCCAACAACAGAAAATATACATAAGGCTAAATTCTGTCTATGAAATGCATAACACAAGTCCCTTCCAAATCTCAATTAAAATGTGATAGAAAATCAAGCAATCCTTTTAAAGTCAAATACCTAACAAAATGTGATGAGAAATACAGAGGAACTTCATGTGTGTGCGTGTGCACATAAATATGTCTAGATACTACTAGTTGAAACTTGGGCAGAGATAAGAGCAACTTTATTAAAGAGTGGGCACCGACAGCAATGTCCTTCAAGACATATTTTATTCACTAGTGCAATATAATAAGGATCCACGATAAAAATGGAAGTGAAAATAACAATGTTGACTGATGATTCTGCTGGAAAAGTAAAAGTCAAAGAACCATTTGTTCCACTATTTTTGCAGGAAACTTCCAGAACCAGAAGGCATAAAGATTAACTTGTCCTTTTACATTTTGATTATTCTTCGTGTTTTAAAGTAGGTAATTTTGTTTTATTCCAAACCTCTCCACAAAAGCTTTCAAAGAAGAGTATGACATCTGCTTGCGTAACCTGTATCAATTGAAAACAAAATTAGGATAATAAATATCACTGTTTTCACTCAAAATGTTCATCGTATTTTAGATTAATATTACCTTCTTGTCAATGACTTTAAAATTGAATCATCATTCATAGGTGTAAATAGGTTTCTTCACTTGTATTACAAATATATAGAAAGCATAAATCAACTTCATCTATTACTACACCTTTCAAGATCAATGGCCACTAACGAAAGGCTAGCGTTAAGACAATTATACGTCTAATGCTCCTAGGATTGGTATTAGCTTTGGCATTAACTTCCAATCATGCTCAACTTAATCCACCACGCTTGCCACTCTAAAGATAAAAAATGATAATTAATAACCACTGAAGCCAAGAAGATGAGTTTCACCACCAGTTGAAGCTTCCACTTTCCACAGATACTATCCATTAGAATAATAAACAAAATGACGCACTCCTCACGATTTCTCATTTCCATTTTCACTGTTTATTTACTTATCCAAATGTGCAATCCAGAAGAATACTACAAAAGGCAAGAACATCAAAACAATGCAAAGAATGCTATAAGAACCAACCTTGCACCAGTTAACACCCCATGCATATCCCAGACTTATTAAGCTTCTTGTAACTTATTCACCCAACTCCATGGACATAAGAACAGTTCTGTTTCATTTTTTAACATGTAACCTTATCTAAAAAGAGATGTTCTTTGTAATCAATTAAACAACTACCTGGTGTGCGCTTCCTTCATCACCAGTATTTATGCCGAAAGCTGTGCGCATCGCCCATTACGAACTCAATATTAGAAACCCATTCCTTTGAAGGTGTCATAAAGAAAATCAAGAAAAAAAAGGTAAAAGATGATTGGATACGACTCGCTCTCTTGTCCAAAGTTGCTTGATGAAAACTGAATGGGCAAACTTAAAAGGAGGAGCTTCAGACGTATCACAAAGACATCATGAACTCGCTCTTGTTGGCAAATTCTCACAAACCGTACGTGAGCAGTTGATGGAGAAGAAAATTAAAAGGAGGAGGGAACGTTGGCTTAGCTGAGGTGAATCTGAAGCCGAAACGAAACTTTTGTTTTAATAAAACATCGACGTTTTAAGTGTGGAACAAAGTAGGAACAGGGTTAGTGACACAGATGATCTGGTGTTGAACTAGAATGCCTTCCCAGCTGCTGGCATTTAAAAGAGTCTTATTGCACGCAGTTGAAATTTGAAAATGAATGAAGCTATGCTAGTTCTAAACGAATGGGCTTAATTGTAGTCAATGTAAGTGGACCAAAAGAGCACTTCAACGAGCATGTCGGGTAATTAGAGGGTGGGCTAATGCATAAATGGGCCCAAATAAATTTTAAAGTAAAAATATGGCCGAAATGTAATGTATTTTAAAGCATTCGATTAATTCTAAATAATGGGGGCATTTTTGTTAATCAAATCACGAAAACATGAACTAAGGTATATAAAAGTCATATGGAAATAGGAATAGAATAAGAACACCATTGATATTAATTTCTACAGTCTTTTCAAATAAACATTTTGAGTACATACAAATCCTACAACACATTGCTAATGCATTTCTTCCAATTAAAATTGCATATTATTCTTGACCTAATCAAATCCAAATTTGATTAAAATGTCCAAATGAACTTGAACGCATCTCGGTTCTGAGAAATCCACATTTCAAGATCAAGAGATAGACTTAAATAATCTTTTTGGTATTAAAATGAAACCTTTTATAAAAGTTAAAAGAGCATTATGACTTCTTTAGGTTATTAGCTTGGTAAGATACAGGTCAACTAACTTAAGCATAGATAGTTGTAGCTTGATATAGTACAATTTCATATTTTAGAAAGTTTTTTAGTCTAGATAATAAATACTATATAAGTTTGTTAAATCAGGATATCAAAATGATAGTAAGAGAAGTATTTATCTAATCATTGATTATCATTGATTTCTCTATTTAATTAATTGCTTTGTTTTGATTCTTTTGACTATTTCTTTGTTTAGGTTTATTTTATATTTTATACAATTCCATTAACAACATTCTTCATTAATTTTTAGACTACTTATAAGTAGGTGAATTTACTAGATCCATCTAACTTCCTTATGAGATTAACATTCTATTTACCATTATATCACTGACTCAATATACCCTTATATCACTCATCAATGATAGCTGCACTTGTGTTAGTAAGTAATGAATTTATAATGGAAAAAATTTAGTTGTATAAACAACATATACTAAGTTTCTGGCCTTGTTTGCAAGGAAGCAACTAATGCTAGGGAGACTTAGAAATAATTATCTTAGTCATTTCATTTCATTTCTTTCATTTTGTTAATTTTCTTTATCAAAATTTAATTTTGTTATTAATTTTGCTTGATTTACTATGATTTTAGGTGTGATCTTGTGTATAATAAGAACTAACACTTTTTTTTCATTAACGGAGACCAAAGGTTGAAAGAACGCTTCACTGGATGAGAAGAGAATGAGCTAAGTAAGAATCTTAACATATACAAGATATACAATATGACACTAAAAAAAGGACTCTATAACTATGATAGAATTTGCAAATCCATCTTTTGTAGGGACACAATCTGGTACTACACAATCAAAAGTCAATTCAAACTACTTTGAGATCAAGCTAATATGATCCAAATATTGTAGCAATACGTGTAGTTCGATCGATTATCAAATGAAGATTATAATGCACATATTGCTAACTTATTGGAGATTTGTATTACTTTTAATGAGGCCATTAAAGATGTAATAATGTTGATGTTGTTTCTATTTTATTAATGGATCAAGCTAACTAGTGATTGAAGCCATGATTTGAATTTTCAATCATAATATAGAAAAATCTTATGAAGAAATTTTTAGCCAACAACATGTTACTGACTATTCTATAACATGCCATATTATTTTTTTAAGGAGATTTCCACTTAGCGAACACCACACCATCACACCATTGTTTTCATTTTATGTTCAAGGTAGAAGCATTTTGTTTTTCGCTGTTATGTTGCTTTATCCTACATATTTCCTTTCTTATATTGACTATTTTTTATACTGAAAAATATTTTTCAAAAAATAACCTCTTCATCTAAATCCACGTGCTAATGCTCCCAAGGTATAGATAAAAAAGTTAGTCTTTTACCGCATCCTTTAATAAGAATGGGAAAACTCTCATTATAATTTACTTTTCTATCACCTCTGGAGGTTTCATACTATGACAGACCATTTCTAGTTCTTTAATATGTTTATGAGCATCCTCGCCTGCAAAATCGTGAAAATTGGGCAAAAGATGGATTCAACCAAATTTAAGCTCAAAAGCAACATTTTCTGCGAAATTTGAAAAAGTGAAGCATACAGGCCTTTGAGTTAATTTTGGAGCAGTAAACTCTTTTAAAGTTCTTAGATTGGCTATAGCCTCCTCAAGTTCAATTCCTTATTGTATCCTTTGAGTTGTTTTGGTTTCACTACATAATCTTCACAATGTCCTTTTGATCTCTGGATCAAATTATAGAGATTCTCTATGTGGAGAGCTTGTTACTACCATACTCCAAAACTAACAAACTTGTACAAATTAAGAAATAACTAAAAGAAACAATTATAAACAATTATATATACAAAATACCAATTGAAATTAAAAGAAAAAACTAAAGCACCAAACTTCTCGACAATGATGTCAAAATTGGTAGCGTGTCGCAACATTATATAAAATAACTAAACTTAAAACTATAGTTAGTGATAAGTCTATCTCGATCCCACAAAGAGTGTATGTAAAGCTTTTACAATGAAACAAATTAGTATTTAGAATATGGGGGTTTGGTTTGATTCAAATAATAAAATAAAATGAAATTAATCTAAAGAAAATAAATGAAAACAAAATATTAAAAATGATGATTACATTTAGGACTGGGTTCCTAGTTTAATCTCAACCTACACATAATTTTACATATGTCATTGTCATATTGTTTTCATACCTCTCTTAGAACTATTGATCATAAATTAACAACAAGCTCTGTTAACCTCAGTTTTTTCTTAGATTGCATTTAATCAAAACAAGCTATTTAATTAAACCTAACTATCGAACAACCTAAAATAAGCTCTTTAGATTTAGTTGAACAGTCATATTACGATTAGGAAAACATATCAATATATGCATTAACTACATAAGTTTGAGTTATTTAGCCTATGTTACATTATTCCTAATGATTTAACACTATTAATTGCCACAAATGCATCTAGCATAACTATTAAATATTATATTAAGATTCTAGCAACAATTTTTTATATTGATACAAGTACGAGAATAATGATTATCCATACACGAATATCCAAATCAATAGATATAGTATAATGTAAACAATTCTTAAAAGGGGAAAGAACAATGATACACAATGAGGATGTGCTTAAATGCGATCCTCAACGTCGATTTTACCTCCGAACTAAAATAGGAAAGCTTAGCCCTCCATGGGTCTCCAAAGAGTAAGTGATCTGCCACTTCACGAAATCCCAAAATGATTCTCTCTTCATTTGCCATCAAAATTTTCTATTTATATGAAAAGTTAGGTTTTTGGGCATACATTCGTGTACCGTATAAGTTAATTAAATGTAAAACTTGTAAAGATCCACGGTTAGATACATGGCCCAAAAATGTTCTTCCGAATGTATACACGGTCATGTAAGTACATACACGGTCGTGTATCTCCCAATTTTTGTTGAATTGTTATTCTTCTTGTAATTTCTTGTCCAATCCTCACTCTAATCTGTCTCTTTCTTGTTTCACAAGGATAATTGAGTTTGGACATCAAAATGTGGGCTTAATGAATCTGTTCTTAACTCATTTTAGCATTTGTACTTCCAAATTGTACTAAAATCAAATATGAACTAAAATAAATATCTTAAACATTTTATAACAATAATCACTACGACCTTGTTTGTTTGACATGGATTCTTATTTGGGAAAGTAATATTTTTTCTAAAATTTATATTATCACGTTTGGTTCATTTTTTGAGTAATTAGGAAAGTAAAAACTTTCCCAATCTAGGAAAAGTAATAGCACTTTACTTGGATTCTAAATCTTATCACCCCTTGGTATTTAGATTACTTTCCTCAGGAATTTAATCTAAAAAATACGCTAGCCAATTTAACCATTCATTCTCTCTCAACTCTACGATAACTCTTTTATAAAACCATACATCCTCTTCAACCAATGTTAGGAAAATCGTACCGAATTTGATATTGGATTGGATTCTGGTAGGATAATGTACCGATATTGGTTAATCTGAGTACTATTTTGAGTAATTTTTAAATTTATGAAATAGTCCTAAATATTTTTAAAATTATAAAATATTCCATTGTCATATTATACAATTGTCTTGTATGTTTTTGACCATGTCTCCAAAAATCATAATAATAAATAATAATCACAATTTTAATTTAATAATTATTAATAAATATAATTAAATTTAAAACATTTTTAAAATATATAAATTTAAAAAAAATTTATTTAATAATTAAATATATATATAATAAATATTAGTTTATAAATAATAATTTTAAATTATTTATTTTAAATAAAATATTTTATTAATGCTTTATTAATAAATATTATATAAAATATTAAAATAAATTTAAATAAAATAATTATTTTAAGTTTTATTTAATTTATAATTATTATTAGTATTAAAATATGTATTATTATTTTAAAACAAAATAAAAAATCACAATAATTATAAAAGTTGAAATAAATAAATAACTAATAAAAAAACTTTGAAAAAAAAGGAGGGAAGGAGAGATAAGAGATAGAGAGGGAAAATTTAAGTTTTTTTTGAAAATTTTGCAAAAAAATTCCTATATTTTTAAAATTTTTTGGTATAAGCGAGTATGTGACTGATAATATCCAAAACAGGCTGGTACTAACTGATATTTAAACCCGATACGAACCATCCTTTATTTGGTACCGATTTTAGTCCGGTATGATACATATCGATATTCATAATATTGTCTTCAACAATTCTTATTATTTTCTCGTTAGTAGGATTTTGAATAGTTTTGCTCATAAGTTTTAATCGACAATCTTCAAGTTCATATTTTTTCATATTTAATGATTTCAATTTTTTCGATTTGTAAGAATATAATTGGAAACACAAACAAAAATTAAATTAAAATTTATAAAATATTGTTGTATACCAAACACTATAATAAGAATCTACTCAACTTTCCTATTATAATTCTTATAAGTATCTAAACATATGAATATCTTTACTTTTTATAGATTTCTTTTCCAAAAAATCATATTCCAAACTGATTTTACTTTCCCGTCAACCAAACGGGACTTAAGTATTAAAAAGTGAATGTATAAATAATTAAGCACACATCATAATTGTTAAGGTTTTAAGAGGTTGGCTATTTAATTGAAAATTTTAAAAGTTTGAGCACTAAATTGAAATTTAAAAAAAAAGGTAAATACTTTTGGATATGCCATCCCTTCTACAAATTGATATTTTCATTTAATCATTTATTTCATGTTGCGAGCCAAGAAGGTAAGAGATCACGAGAATATGTTTAAACAGGCCCAACTTGCATCTTGGGTTGGGTCCACTTAATCTTCTTGATTTTTTTTCATAGCATATTCAAAATCTTTTAGTATAAAAGACTTGTTTTTCCGAGACATTTATGTAACAAATAAGCAATCTTGGGTTGGGTTGGAATAAAAATGTATTAAAAAAAGCTTATTGAATAGAAAATATACATTAATTTGAGAAAAAATAGTGCTACATATTATTGGCTTTGTCTTTTTTTTTTTCCTCCATATTTTGGTTTACATACTTTTGAAGTTCGCAAGTTCATGCAAGTCTATTAGTACTAACTAGTTAAACACCGACCAATCTAATTTCTCACAACAAGCATTATATTTTGTCCTACTTAAAAAAAGGGGGTGCGGCTAATCGCCAAGCCTGAAGTAGATATTTCAACAGGGGAGGTACTGGAGCCATCACCAAATGATAGCTTTTCTCGTCATAAAACACAGCTAGCCACTGTTAGGTCGTTTCTTTCACCAACTCAGAACACTAGACGTGCGGGACAAGAACTAGCTAACGTTATTTTTAGTAGGCTAGCCAACACCAACCAATTTAAATACCTCGTATCCACTTGATTCTGTATCTTCCTTCAATTTTATGTGTAATTAATTATATATTTGATATTACTATGCAAAATTGGGATTTTGGATACACTTCTTCCTTGCATGGACATAGAAGCATACAGTTTTCGTACTAAAAAAAATTCATCATTTTAGCATTATTCTTAGTTATTATCTCTCCAAGATTCTGAAAACTATCCTGTGATACTATAATTACGTAACCAATGTATGTGATCACGATTGCCAGTGTCAAAGGTTGCAAGCCTACAAAAGACCAAGACCTACAAGTCAGAATTAAAGAAACCATAACTAGTTTAACTGTAAATTCGGTGCACAAAGCAATTTAATTCTACGCCTTTGTTAAGCTGATAATGAACCAAGTCCATCTCGTTAATTTTTTTAAAATAATTTTTTAAATTAAAAATATAAAATAATATTTTTTAATTAAGTCCAGATTTAAATAAACTTAACTTTCCCTAAATTTAAGCCTATAAGTTAGCCGACTACCGTCCATGCCAGTGGATAACTCATTGGAATTGATTGAGGGAAAGTACCATTTTGACAAATTGGTTTAGTATTTGTCAGACAAGCGGGAAACGCTGTGACCGACTCCAGCTCCCATAAATAGGTGGATTCATGTCTTACTCAGTATTGAATGCAACTAAAATGTACGAGGCTTCACTTTCTTGGTGAAAATACTTACTAACAACACTAACAGACAACATTGGAATAGCTACAAGGGTGAATCCCTTGGGTCATTTTCACATTTAGACTCCAATCAAGCCTATGAAACGTTGTTAATTTGTAAACGTATGCCTGGCTATGGTAGATGAAAATGAACAATGTTAATGCATTAAAGTTTAAGCAAAAGGTACCTCTTGCTAGTCACAGACTTAACTGAGGCAATTATATTGTCACAGTTTTGTCAGAGCACATCCTGCTCCTAAATAATCTTAAAGCTCTTGTCCGTACTTGTTTTCTACCAGGGACCAATTATTCCATGAAATGTCTAGTGCCCAGCATCCATTTATTCAATCCAAACTGGGATGCCTGTGCGACTAGTGGAAAAAAACCGTGGATCACTGGTTTTCAGTGCAGTGCATTGAATGTATATGTACAAAAGTCCAACTAAATTTGTGTGTATATAGAATTAACTGCATGGATTGGTTATATGTATCATCTAAATCTCCCACTCAAGCTACAATGCATTCTTATTCTTGTCACGACTCCTCCTCCTCCTAATTTGTCACAGGGAATGCTTTACATACTGAATCATATGTATGCCTTGATCATTTTATTCGTAAGTTCAATATGCGCGGCCTATGTGATCTCAGGACACATCGATCGTTTCCGAAATATGAATTAATTAAGGCTGATGAAGCAACTTGATACACATAATAATTTGATATTTTCCTTTTGCTAACTCAGATTCACATGAATATAATCCCAATTTCAGAAAGTGACGAAAGTCTGAAAAAGAAAAAAAAGAAAAGAAAACCTTCTTGACAGGCTATAAGTATTTTATAAAGGGACTTTGTAAGATTCTGGAGATCCATTATCCACTTTAACGTCTCCAAATTTCCTCAAGTTCCCTGGAAAAAGCCTTTTGCCTACCAACAACAATTGTGATGTGATCTTTGTTCTGGATCACGTTGACACGAGCACGAGGAATTTTCCCCTTAATATTGAGGCTACATTCAACTGGGATAAGCTCATCATCTTTGCCATGGAAGATGTTGACTTCGCATTTCAAACGGTCACGGACTGCGTCTAAGTAGTCATCAAGCTTGCCTGCGGTGCCACAAATGATATTGTGAAGAGTGTGCCACGCAGCGTTATGTGTATGGCAAAAGAACCCTTCAAGCAAGAACGTCCTCATCCTGCATACAGTACATACACGTCTTTATCATAAAACATTTATGATATTGGTATAATTCAACGCTAAGCCTGGCCATGCAAAGCAATAAATGAGTTGTGTCATTGAACCTCCCAGTAAGTTACATTACTGACACCCCATATCTCTCCTTTGCTGCCACCTAAAATTTTGTGGGATACTGTAAAGTTTAATTTATTTATAATACTTATCAAATAATAATTCGCTTTGGACCTAACCAACAACCAATAAACAATTATTAAAAAGAAAACCGAACTTATGTTTTATTGTTTCATTGACGAGGTTGGTGTGGATCATTTTGTCTAGTAAATTGTTACACTTTGCTATATTCTATCATCCAGCAACAAAGGGTCATTTAAAGCCTCCAAAATTGTTATTGAAATCATCTACGTACGGGGAAACCTCTGAACTTAATTAGTTTCAAATGGAGATGCATAAAGTTGTTAAAATTAAGAAGGATCGGAGAAGCATTATGCATTTATTAGAAATTTCGTTGACGTGTGATCAGGGTGAAGTCCAAGCAAGCAGTAGTTGCACTGAAGATCACCTACTCAGTGTGCACCCATGTGTCAATTGTGTTCTGAAAATTTCAAACCGGCCTATTAATTAGCCTCAACAACTGGTGCTCAGACAAGAGTAAAGAAGCAAAAGCTTAGTCATATGGACAATTTATATCCTCTCAAATTCTTGTAATGTAGAAAATTAGTATTCCATGTCACCACAAATAAGCATCTGAGCTACCCCTACCCCTACCCCAGACAATTTCTATTCTCGATCTCAAATTCTTATAATGTAGAAAATTAGTATTCCTTGTGACCACAAATAAGCATCGAAGCTAAGCCAGACAATTTCTATCCTCTCATAATAGAATGTAGGAAATTAAGCACCACAAATAAATAAGTCATTTCAGGCTTGTTTCATACATTTGTTGAATCAAACGAGGTCGATATTTCTGCATGCATGGAAATTAGAAATTAAATAACCCTACTCCACAAAGGAGTTGAATCAGTCAGCCAAATGTTCTTGAAATTAAGAATTTATTTCCACAAGGTTGTTTGGTGGGTAGTTCAGAAATTAGACGACAAAGAACATAGGAAATGGTTTAATTATATATATATATATATAGAGACACGAATTAAATGAATAGGTAATTAAGGATAGTGAGAAGCTCACCTGTTTCTGGTGACAAGTTTGGCGAGAAATTCCCACAATCGGTGGTTCTTGCATATAAGCAAGCAAATGGTCCGAGAGATGTGCTCATACCAGCATGCGATGGACGCGCCGAACCCGATAAGTGGCCACACGCGCCTTGGAGCTACTTTTCTCATCACATATTGTGTTGCTTGGACGCCTCTGGGTACTGAGTAATATGGCTGCAAGATATACGTACAAATTAGGTTAGTTGCATTGTATTAATATAATCGTTGTCACAAGGTACAATTATCATCTGAAAAATTAAGATGAGAGATAAAAGGAAACATACCGGTGCCAGAAGGGTAAGCGACTTGACTGAACTAGGGTGCTTAACAGCAAGAGCCAAGGCCAAAATGCATCCTAAAGAATGAGCCACGATGTGGAAGGACTTAACTTCGTATGCTTCCAAAACAGACCCTTCAATCATGTCCAAATGTTCTTTAAGTGTATACAGTGAGTCCGCTGGCTTTGGACTCCTCCCAAACCCCAACAAATCTATAGCAAACAATCTGTAGGTGGATTTAGCGGCCTTTGAGAAGTTTGGAAACAAGGTTTCAGTCCAAAATGCTGAAGAGGAAATGAACCCATGAATGAAGAGAACGTCTTCTTTTGCCCCGTCTGTTCAATTACAAAATATCAGTAAAAGAGAAAGACAATAACAGTTATTCCCTGTCATTTCAGTTACCTTTCGGTCCTTCTGCTCTTACAAAGAGGTTTTCTTTGCTTGAGGTGGTCCAGGAATTGCAAAGCTTACAATCACAGTCAGACCATCTTGGTATGGGATGTGATTGTTGCCCTCCAATCTTCCCTTGGAGCATTTCAACAATGGTTGAATTAACGTTGAATGTTGATCTGCTTGCTTTCTTCATCTTCTCACAAGAATGCACCAAGGTCTTGTCCACCTTGATTCGCTTTAATTCATTGACAGTCATTTTGGAGACCTCAGAAGCCAACGAAGGACGATTGTAGAGAGTGTCTGAGATCTCCTCCCATTCCAACTTGCTAGAACTAAGACAAACGACCTTGGACTCACCTTGTTCAGATACCAAGATCTTGCCACTGCTTGTGATGGCCTCCTTGGCCGAGGCGCAGTAGCATGGCTTCCACTCTGCTTCGATCAAAAGATCAGCAAACTTGTAAAGAAAACATAGGACAATATCAAGAAGGTCGAGGAATGAGAAGACAATGAAGCTCACTGCTTCGTGTACAATCCTGGCTGTTATTGTTATAGCCATTTTGGCTTTACCCATTGTGTCACCCACCCAGAATATATAGAGGATTAGGCACTTGAAAAGGACGGAGAAGATGACAGGACGAGGATGAGAAAAAGCATAATTAACTATAGATGTTGTCTTAAAAATCGTCGTTACAGCATTGTAATGAGCTCCTCCTTTGTACAAAGAGACGCGCAATAATTGTTTAGTGAGAAAAACGCCAGAGCAAAGGACATCGATTCTTGAGTGAAAAAAGCTTTGATTTAGACTTGTGGGTAATGGTCGAAGGAAATTTGGTTTCGTCTATTCTTCCGGCCAAAACCTAAGTACCTGAATAGGTGAAAGCGTGTAGGTTTGGTTCCCTTAAAAACTTATTGAGAAGAGAGAGAGAGAGGGGGGGAGTAAATAACAGATAGCAGATAAATGAATTGATTGTTTCCTTGAACATCGTTCGTTGGCCAAGGAAATAAAAGTTAGGTGGTAGTTGAACCCCCCAGAGGAAGAAAGAAACAATTCTCCTTAGCAAATTAACTCATAATGTTTTTTGGTCTGCATTTAAATTTACTTTCCATATATGGTCTACGCAAGGCATACAAGTTTTCCAATAAAATTCTAAGATATCAGAAAGCAGGCAACACCGTTTCTTGCACTTAAGAAATTAGCTAGGCCACTATTTTTCATTTAAAAATAAACTCTCTTCTTTTGTTACTGAGAAGCAGCCTAACTAATAAATGAAGCAAGTGACCCTCGTTCTAATTATTGCATGCTGTGATGGCCACATGACCTCCTGTGTTACGTATTGTAAGTCTCTTTGGCCTCCTTCAGCCTCAGTTTCCAAAGCAATTGTTAGTCACCTATCCAAAGGTGTGATTCTCGTTCATATAGGTAATGCAACACAAGGACTAGAAAGTTGTTTCGTACACCAGAGTTTATGAAACACGCAGTGCCATTTTGAAATAGCAAAAACACGCAGTGCCATTTTTCACGCCTCAATTAATCTTTTTGACAAGATAAACAATTTTATTAATCCACCAAATAATTCAAAGGAGTCCAAAATACAAGATTTCGCAAGGTTCAACTAACTACAGCACATCAACCATTGCCGCTAAGTCACAAAAGATATTGCTGGCTCGTGCTCAGCTTCAGGTTTCTTAGTATTCAACTCCACTCAATCTCTTAGTAATAAGGCATGTGCTTCCTCTTTGTTGTTATCCTACAGGTGTTTGTTTGCAAATTCTTCAATTGGAAATCAGCCGTGAATGAATAACTTGAATAATAAAATACGAATTATAAAATAAGAAAATATACTTAGTTCTTTTTCCTGCTGAAATATTTTGTAAACTTTTTGATGTGTCAATCACAAGTTGTTTATGTCTTTAGTCTCTAGCAGTGTCCACAACTCTTGAAAGGAATTAAGCAAGAGTGGTAGCTTCCTTACTTAATTCCTACAAATAGAAAAGGCCGGCATTAAGGTTTTAATTTTTATTAAAATTAAATATTTCAATTATAATTAAAGTCAAATACTAGTTATAGTTAATTTAATTTTAATAAAATTAAATATCTCATATTTGATCCTAAAGTTTCTCAAGCTTTATAATTGCGTCAAACTTAATTAAAATTGACTTTTCTTCACAAACTGATTTTTAATGTGTGACCCATTAGGTTCCTAATATATTGACAATGATTATGAATTATAATTATAATTTATTATTAAAATTAGATAAATTAAAAATCTTTTAATTTATCTTTAATTCTTCAATTAAACAATTTATAATCATAGATCAAGTTTGACATCTAGCAACATGTCATGACCACCCAAATATCATGAATGCCAAAGTGGTTTGACTTAACTTGTACATGCATGATTCATCATCATTATTATCATCACACTCAGTCCGAAATCCTGCAATAAAGCGGAGTCTGGAGAGGTTTGATAGTACGCATCCTTATTCCTACATAGTAGCGAGGTTGTTTCCAGTAGACCCACATGCAGATATGACAGTAAAAGAGTAATGCAAGTTAAAGAGTAAATAAATAAAGTTGGCACGCTAAATAATTATGTAAATAAAATTACAATAAATACATTAATAAATAAAAATAAAATATAACCAAAGGATATATCTGATGGTGACCAGATCTGCTAGTACCCAGTAAGTTGCAAAATCTGGCTCTTTTTGTCGCTAGTTAAGCTAGGGGTCTTTGCTCAGAGACCTTGAGGGTATAACAATCTTACAGTTTTTGATGGCCTTGCGGGATCTTTCCCTATACACCTATCCTGAAAAGCTAAGCTGTAGGTCCGAAAGCCCTATCCAAGACTTACAACTAGCAAAGGCAGAAAGGACATTAGGTTGGATTTCCTACACAGTAACTACGTGGCGCGAGCATTAAAGTAAACATCTCCTAATAACTTCCTCAACTGTTTTGGTGAATTTTAAAGGGTATCCTTTACTCTTATCTGATCATGTTAGACTTTTCTATTTTTAGCAAACTCTGACATATCTTTCTTGATTACTTCCTTCTAATTCTTTTAAGGCCTCCCGTTTCTCCTCTTGTAGTCACTAAGGGTTATTTTCTCGCAGCGTCGTACTGCAGCATCAGAGGGCCTCCTATGCACATGCCCAACTTACCTAAGTCTGCTCTCTCTTAACTTGTCGATAATACTAGCCACTTGTAGTCGGTCTCTCACCACACGATTCCGGACCTTCACACATCCACTGAAGCATACGCATTTTGGCTACCAACAATCGTCTTGTATGTCTACATTTGGCAGGTCAATACTCTGCTCCATATAATATGGTTGGTCGAATTACCATTTTATAAAACTTCCCTTTAAGTTTTAAAGAAATCTTTTTATCACATAAAACACCTTATGCACTTTGCCATTTGACCCACCCATATAATACGATGTACTATATTGGCATCGATATTACCATCTCTTTGACTGATGGAACTAAGGCAATTAAAACTTAATTTCTGTGTTATGACGTCAGTACCAATTGCTACCATTACCTTATGTACCATCTGGCTTCCAGAAAAGTTGCAATCTAAATACTCCATCCTAGTCCTGCTCATTCTAAAACCTTTCGATTCTAACATTTCTCTCTAACATTCTAACATGAAATTGACCCCCTCCTTGGTCTCATCCATTAGGACAATATTATCAGGTACCTCTCCTTGAATATGTTTGGTAAGTTCATCTAACACTATTGTGAACAAAAAAGGGCTTAAGGCATAGCCTTAGTGCAGTCTAACACTAATAGAAAATGCTTCCTTGTCGTCTCCTATCGTCCTTACACTAGTCAATGCTCCTTCATACATATCTCTAATTACTCTGATATAAGTCATAGGAATGCCCTTTTCCTTCAAACACCTCGATAGGAGTTCTCTAAGAACCATATCATATGCCTTCTCCAAATTAATAAAAACTATATGCACATCCTGTTTTCGTTCCCTGTAGCATTCTATTAGTCTACGGAGTAGATGTATTGCTTCTATCGTGGACCTACCAGATATAAATCCAAATTGGTTAGCCAATATAGAAACAACTCTCCAGATTCTCTTTTCAATTACCTTCTCCGACAACTTCATGGTGTGACTTAGTAATTTGATGTCTCTATAGTTTTGTCATTGTTGGATGTCCCTTTTGGCCTTGTATAAGGGGATCAACCTACTCAATCTCCATTCATCCTGCATTTTGACTGACCCGAGGATCACATTAAAGAGCTGAACTAACCACTCAATACTGACAATTCCTATTCGCTTCCATACCTCTATAGGGATCTCATATGGCCCTCCGACCCTTCCACTCCCCATCCCCCTTAAAACCTTTGTAATTTCTCCCTTTGTGACCTTTCCCTACGAGTACCTGTTAATAAAATGCCCCGATACGGAAGATTCGCCTAACTCTATAATGACCAATATGTGTTGGACCCCACTTTCAGAGCCCAACATCGGAGTCGTGAGACGTGAGCCTAATACCCTGTAGCTTTCGGAGGTCAACAATCTGGAGTTATAAATCGTGAGCAAGCTTTTTTGTGGGGTCAATGACTCCTCATTAGTCATCATCCCATAAGGGTGATGTTCCCACACCAGTTAAACACTAAATCACAATTTGACTTCTTCAAAACAATTGTAGCTCTTTGCCTCTTGTTTATTTTGAAACAAGAACCACCCTATTCGGACCTCTATAGCTCAAGATATGCCTAAAAATCCAAGTACGTTCATAATCCGGTTATACTCTTCCAACCAATCCCTCATATTCTTTACATCAATATTTTTCAAATCTACATAAAAAGTTACCAACTTTTAAAGAGAGGTAGAAAAATGTATTAGGAATCTATTCCTTTAAGAATCACTTCATTTGGAGCTCAAGTGATGAAGTTATGGCCAAAAGAATCAAGTATGTTTATGTCCTCAATCATATTGTACCTCTCTTGGGATAATTCGTATAAATTTCTCTATAAACCTCATATTGGGGTCATTATTAGATGGTTTGAAAGAAAACTTCTAGATCTACAACTTCTGTGAAGACTCAGAAGTGAAATTCAATCATCTACAGGGTAAAAAATGTGACCAAATGATAGGATCAGATGAACAGTGCACCAGACAATATGACTTCATCACCAGATGAAGTGTTGGGCCCCAAATTATTTTATTTTATTTTATTAAACATGATTTGAATAAATTCTATGGTCTTGTTAGATAAATCATTTTATTTGGAGTTTAATTAACATGTCAATGTTAGGAGGATTTATTGCTTAGATTGATGAAATTAGAAGTATTAAATGGAGAAATTAAGATTAAGTTAGAGTATAGTATGGTGTAAGTTAAATTGAAGAAGTAAGAATGTATGAGGGCAAAATTGGAAGATCACTAAAGGTTAAAAGGCTAAGGCATTATATGGAAGGGCATAGCGGACTTTGCTCATACATTTAGGGTATAAGTGATAGAAATAATTGTAGTATTGTATTTTTTAGAAGCAAAATCATGAATGAAAGAGGAGAAAATGTGGAAGAGAGAAAGTAAGGGTTTTTGGGAGATCTTGAAGAGCTTGAAGACTTTGAGGCTAAAACAAGTAAGTATAAGCATTAACCCTTCTTGATTGTTGGCTGAACCATGTTTAATGATAGTTAGAAGTGAAAATGAAGTTGAATGTATGTAGGAAGTTGTTGATGAATGGTATATGAAAATGTTTTAATCTTTTAGGGTTAATGATCAAAGATAGATCATTATGTATTTGTGAATGATTTTGGGTTAAAATGAAGTTGAAAATAAAGTAGAAGAGATGGTTTAGGTTTAAGATGGATTATTTGTGAAAGGGGGGAAGTTAAAATCTAGAAAATGAAACATGTCCTGCATATTCTTCTGTCAAAGTTCACCGCAGTGAACTTTCCTAGATTCGCCACGGCTAACTTCAAGGATGAAGTTCACCACAGCCAACTCAAGGGTTCACTGCGGCGAACTTGTAAGTTTTCACATGATTTTTTCCTCTCTTGAAAAGTTTATCGCGGCTAACTTTCTAGCATAGAACATGCTTTGGTATTTTGAGTATAACTTTTCTTGTAGTGATCTTAATGGAGTGATTTTAATTTAAAGTAAACTAGAGACATAGTGCTACAAGTTTTTTGAAAAAATAAAGTTTTAATTCGGTCTCTAGGAACCTCAATTTTTGGATAGAAGTTGAGAATAGAATGTTGTTTTAGTATAAGAACAACCCGAAAATGATTGGGGCATAACTTTTAGAGTACTGAACCAAATTGAATGATTTTGGTGTCATTGGAAACTTAAGACAATGAGGATCATTTTTATAGAAGGAAGTGTTATCAAATTGCTTTATTTACCTGATTAGAATGATCACGGAAAAATTGACCCGAAGGTTGGGACTTTTGGAAGAGTTTGAGTATTTAGAATTTATCTTAGTAAAACATGCAATATAAGGTTCTCAAATTAGAATTCCTATTGAATTGGGATTTTGTTATTGTTAAAGGAAACCAAGAAGGGAATCAAGGAACACAATAGGATCAAGAGGAGAGGCATCTTTGAGCAAAGTTTAAGCAAGGATTTCAAGGTGAGTTACAATTTTATAATTAAATAATAAGCCATTAATGTTTTCTTTCAAATGATGGAAATAAATGATTTCAACTATTTTATGAATGTACATTATAACTCTTGAATGCTTTGAAAAAGTGTTATGTGTTTGGTATGAGTATATTTTATTGATGAGTTATGAAAGAATGTGAAACTAATTTTTTGAGGAGTTACTACGGTTGTAAAATCAAAATTTGAAAATGTGTCTTTTTGGGCAACAAGTTTATAAGATATGAAATACATGTTATGTGGGTTTGTGTTGATCTCCCAAGTTAAGTCAAGTGCAGTTTGACAAATAAAGGCTTCTCCCACTTGCCCGCTAGTGGCATGGAACTCCTTTACGGACTCCCATAAGTTCACGACTACGCAAGACCATTAAGTGGGATTACGATAGTACGTTCTGTTTACGGCTACACAAGACCATTGTGTGAAAATGTGTAGTGCGTTTTATTTTTGGATTCACCCAAACCATTTTGATGTACTCTGTGTTGACAAACTTGTTTAATGCATGAATTATATTGCTTACAAATTGTTTGATGAATGAGAATTTGAAAAATATGTGCTTTATGATTCCGTGTGAATTTTTACAATAATTTTGCTTGTTACTGGTTATAAAATTGTTACCTATGAGCTTTAAGCTCACCCTCTCCCATTCCGTCCCATCTTCAGGTGAGGAGCAAGAGATCGAGTAGTCAAGAGCCAAGGCATCACTCCAATTAGACTTATTTTTGCTTTTGAAGTTAGTTTTTGTAAAACAAAGCTTTAGTTGCATTTTGAGAAATTCTACTTTTTGCAAACTATCCATTTTTGGATTATGATGTAATGTAGCTTGAAATGCTCATTAAAGCTTTGTAAAACTCTCATTTTGATATTAATGAAATATTTGTTTGGATTTGTCTATGATTTGTCTTATTTTCGCAAAGTATCCGATTATGAAAATGAGATTAAGATTTTGAGAACTTGTTTGTGGTTAGGTTTTTATCCATTTTGTTTTCGGGTTGAATTGATGAAGGTGGATGAAGGTTTTTAAGTTGACATTTAGTAATATTGGAAATTTTGGGTTATGGATTCTACTAAAGGGGTTTTCGCTGCAGTGTAATTCTCCCAAAGGAAGTCCTACTTTTCTCATGGCGACTTCGCCGCTGCGAAGTTATACTGGTTACCACAGTGAAAGATTTTGCCCCCAAATTTTTTTCTTGATGAATAAGCATGAGTTAAATAATTTTGAGGTTTTGATGGATTTAATTTTTGAAGTTATTATTATATTAATGTTAGCAAGATTATATGACATAGGTTAATTGAATTAAAGTGTTAAGGTAGTAAGATTGCATGAAGGGCATTTTTGGAAGATCACGTAGGTTAAAAGAACCTAAACTTATAAGTAAGGGTAAAGTGGACTTTTTGGGCTTATTAAAGGTAAAAAGGAGAAGATGAAAGGTAGGCTAACATGTGAAGAAGCCAAAAAACGAAAATTAGAAAGGAAGAAGAGAAGTTTTGGTGAAATAGAGAAAAGAAAAGAAAATCAAGCTAGGTTTTGATTTTTCTTAGTCTTAAAAAGTGATTTTGAAGTTGTTCAAGAAGAGAAAAAGGAAGAGGAGGATTAGAGCTTCCATTAGAGTCAACAGTCTCTCTATTTGGTAAAGATTCAAGGCAAGTTTGATTTTAATCTTTTGGATTTTTGAAAAGGTTTTGGTTCATAAAGCTTAAGAAATGTATGTGTTTAAGAATTTTAGGATCAATTTTAGTGAATATGTCTTGTGGGTTCTCCAATTTGAATCCCTATTGAATGGGAATTTTGTCTTTGATAAAAGGAAATAAAAAGAGGCAAGAGGAGCAAGAGTAGAGGCATTTTTAAGCAAGTTCTTAAGCAAGGAATTCAAGGTGGATATATATTTATAATAGAATAAATAAGTCACCAATATTTTTTTTTAATCATGGAAGGTTAATGATTTCAATTGCATCGTAAATGTTGTATTTATTCGCTTCTTGAATGATTTGAGAATTTGCTATATGTTTGATATATGAATTGTGTTGATGAATTGTGAAAGACTTTGAAAATGAATTTTTGTGAAAAGATACATGTTTATGAAATCATGTTTTCGGAAATGGTTTTCGAAATATCTCATGTTCATGAAAAACAAGTTTCCAAGAATGTTCCATTTGGGAAAACAGTTTTCCATTCATGAATTACATTTTATGTGGGTTTGGTGTAATCCATTCAATAATGTCAAATGCACGTTGATCAAGTTAAAGACTTCTCCCACTTGCTCGCTAGTGGCACAAAGCTCCTTTATGGACTTCCTCAAGTTTACGTCCACGTAAAACTACTATGTGGGATTGCGTTAGTACGCTAAGTTTACGACTATACAAGACCATTATGTGGAAATGTGTAGTTTATCATGTTTATGGATTTACCTAACCATTTTGATGTGCGTATATGCTAATGAGATGTTGACAAGTTTCATGCATTCATGATTTGAAATTTATAAATTTCGGTTATGAATTTGAGAATGATACTTTGGTGAATTTAATTAGAACTTTGTATTGTCAAATGAACATTTCAAAGGTTTTGCTTATTTTTCCGTTATAAAATATTACCCACGAGCTTTCAAGCTCACCCCCTTTTTATCCCATCTTTAGGTGAAGAGACTGAGATCGAGTAACTATGATTCGAGGCATCATTATATTTTTGTAATGTTTTTTATGAATTAAGTAATATATTGTAAAAGAAAGACTTTAGATGTATTTTGAGAATTATTGGGTTTGATATCTTTTGTAATTGGGATTTTTGATACCAATTATGTAATGTGGCTTGGAACTCCATTAAAGCTTTGTAAACTCCTATTTTGTTGTTAATAAAATATGAATTGTTTATGGATGATGTTGAGTTGGAATTGGTTAGATTTGAAGAAGTTATCAAATTGAGTTGATGATTTTTGGACATGAATTGTGGATATATATATACACATAAGTGAGTTATTATAGAAAAAAGAAAGATAGGATTTTTATGAATGATGAGAATTAGTTGTAAGGGATGTGTACAATGAGGAGAGATTAAAGAGTTTAATGAAATAATATTGGTAGTTGAATGGTCATGTTCATAACATTCCAAGTTTGTACATTGAAAGTTTCAAGTCTTCATAAGGGAAAAATTTATGTTTGGACTTCAGGGGAAATCTGTATTAATATAAGTTTAATTAGACAAAGTTGTCTTCTTGAAAGTTGTATCTTATCTTTCTAGCTTTCCATTGATATAAAGTATGAAATTTTTTAACAAGGGAGTTGAAAGATATGATCATTGGAAGTTTGTGATGCTGTTTAAGAGGGACATTCGGGATAGCTATATTGTTTTGAAATTTTGATCCTTATAAAGGCAAAAAAAAATTTCAAAGTCTTCATAGAAGTTGTAGATCGAGAAGTCCTCTTCAAAATGGTATTTGAATGACCTTAATTTGATATATTTAGTGAAAGTTATGCCTTTTTTTTACCATTATAGGTCGGAAGAAGAAAAGCAGAAAGGGAGAAGTCGTGATCGCGATTCTGTGGACTTGCGCGAAAGTAGCAATCGCGCATCGTCGTGATCACAACTTCGCAGCCGGGCGCGCAGGTTGCTTTCATGCAAGATTTTTCCCCCAAACCTGAACATATTCCACTCTTTTGATTATAACTCTGTTGTCCGACCTCCAAATGACCTAATTTTTAAAGAATTGGATTTGTAACACATTTCTTGATCTCTCCATAAAAATTTATAGCTTTTTGCATTGATTCGCAAAAGATTAATCGAATCAAAGTAAGGGTATCTATTGGAAAAGTATGAATTGGATATTTTACTAAACATGCTTCATTATTTTGAGGATATCTTGATCTGTAGATCTCCAAATGAGATCATTCTTATTTCTAAATCAACTAGAGATAGAGAGCTATAAATTAGATAAAGGAATTGAATTTTAATTCAGTCTCTAAGACTTTCAATTTCTGGAGGGAAGTTGAGTATAGTGTACTGTTTCAGTTTAATAATAGTCTGAAAGTGTTTGGGCCATGACTTTCAGATTTCTAAACCAAATTGAATGATTTTGATGTCATTAGAAGCTTAAGACAATGGTGAAAAAATGTTATGAAGAAGTCAAACTAAAATTCTAGTTGGAAGTTTCCCAAAATCTGTTCTGAAATAAAAAATGAGTTTGCTCACGTTTTGTGACTCCGAATGTTGGTCTCCGGAAACGAGGTTCAACAGCAGCGTAATTCACCTGAAGGGAACATGTGGGATTTCTTCCATATGTTTGCTAGGGCGAAACAATAGTTCGCTGCGGCGAAGTTCACTTTTGCTTTCAAAAATATTTTCTTTTAAATTTCCAAATTCTAAGCCTTCCTCCACGCTCAAGCTTCATGATCCCATGTCCGCTGTTGGGCATCAGAAATGGGGTCCAACATAAAGCATCCTCACCAGACGATACATCCTCACTAGATGAAGCATCCTCACTAGAAGATACGTCCTCACCAAAAAAAGTGTCCCCACTAGACGGTACGTCATCACTAGACGACACGTCATCACCAGACGATACGTCTTCATCAGACGATACGTCCTCTACTCCTGAGCATCTCTACTTATAAGGACCATAACTTTTGACTCTGATATCCAAAATTTGTATAATTTATAACATTGGAAAGCTAGAAAGACAAGCTACAACTTTCATGAAGAAAACCTTGTCAAATCCAACCTAGATTGATCCAAAATTTTCCCTAAAGTCATAACACAATTTTTTCCCTTATGGAAGACTTGAAATTTTATACTGTGCAAACTTGGAATGTCCTGAGCATAACTATTCAGCTACCAAAATGATTTTGTTAAACTCTTAAATCTCAACTCATTTGTCTCATCATCTTCAACTACATCTGATTTGTTATAATTCCTATCTTCCTATCCATAGTATCTCGCTTATGTATACATACATACATACATACATACATATATATATCAATGATTTATCTTCCAAAATCATCAACTCAAGTTGATTGCTTCTTCACTTATATCTAATTTCAGCTCATTTCATCCATGCACCATTCACACTTCATTAACATCAAAAAAATAAAGTTTTACAATGCTTTAGTGGGCATTTCGAGCCACCTTACATCATAGTCCAAAAATACCAACTTTACAAGAACAATAATTTCCCAAAATGCGACTAAAACCTTTTTTTACATGATCTAACTTCAAAAGAACAAAATATGCAAATTGGAGTGATGCCTTGACTCTCGACTCGATCGCTCGATATCTTGCTCATCGCCTGTAGATGGGAAGGAATAAGGGTGAGCTTAAAGCTCGTGGGTAACAATTTTATAATCGGTAACAAGCAAAAACCCTTGAAAACCCTCATGATCATAACAAATTCTCATAAAAATTCATAAAAGATAAATTTCTCAATTTCTCAACTTATCAAACCAATTCACAACTCCCATAAGTTAAGCAATCATCAAACTTGTCAACACATGTAAACACATAAGCCCATCATAATGGTTTGGGCAAATTCATAAACATGATGAATTACACAATTCCACATAATGATCCTGTGTAGTTGTAAACTTGAGGGAGTCCATGAAGGAGCTCCGTGCCACTAGCGAGCAAGCGGGAGAAGTCTTCAACTTGGTCAACGTGCACGTGACATTCTTGAATGGACTTCACCAAACCCACATAACATGTAATTCATGAACGGAAAATAGTTTACCCAATTAGCACATTTTTGGAAACTTGATTTCATATACTTAGTATCCTTTCAAAATCATTTCCATTTTTGATTTATAGTTCATCCACAAAATTCATACACACAACATATAGCACTTTCTCAAAGCATTTAAAGAACAATAAATGCACATTTACAAGTAGTTGAAAACATTTATTTCCTTTTCTTGAAAGAAACATTGATGGTTTATTATTCAATTATAAAAATGTAACCCACCTTAGTCTTCTTGCTTGAAAACTTGCTCAAGGATGTCTCTCCTCTTGCTCCTCTTGCCTCTCTTGCCTCCCTTCAACATTAGCAAGAATCCCTATTCAAAAATGAACTCCAATTGGAAAACCCAAAGAAACCTATGCATGAAATTGATCCTAGAATACTTATACCCATGCATTTTCTAAGCTCTTTGAACTAAATCTCTTCCAAAAATCCAAATATTAAAACACCAACTTACCTTGAATCTTTAGCAAACAATGAGTTTCTTAGCCCTAATTGAAACTTTAACCTTCCTCTTCCTTTTGCCCTTCTTGCTCAACCCTAAAATCCCTCTTGAAGACTTAAAAAAATTGAAACCTAAATGACCTCCCTTCTTTTCTCTTCTTTCTCTCTTTTCTTGTGCTTCTCTCTCTCCTCTCTTTTCTCATTCACGTTTTTGGCTTCTTCCAAATGCAAGACAACAATTTTTTTCTCCCCTTTTATACCCTTCCTTCAATGCCTTAAGACTTTACAACTTAAGTGATGTTCCAACAATGCCCCTCATGCAATCTTACCACCCTAACACTTTAATTCAATTAACCTATATGATATAATCTCACTCACATTATCATGCTAATTAATTCCAACATAAATTAATATAGCAAGACCCCAAAATTAATCTAATCTTGCTTATTCATCAAGAAAAAAATTCAGGGGCCAACATTTCTCCCCTTCTTAAAAGAATTTCGTCCTTGAAATTCTTACCTCAATCATTAAAGAGGTGTGGGTACTTCCCCTTCATGGCTTCCAAAGGTTCACACATGGCCTCTTCCACATAATGGTTTCTCCATAAGACTTTGACTAGCTGAACTATCTTATTCCTGAGGACCTTCTCCTTAGTGTCCAAAATCTCCATTAGAGTTTTCTCATAGGTCAGATCATCTCTCAACTAAACCTTAGTGGTCTGAATAATATGGGAGGGATCCGATCTATCCCTCCTTAACATGGACACATTAAAGACGTCATGTATTTGTGATAATTTTGGTGGCAACGCCAACCTATAGGCTAGCGATCCGATCCTCTCTACAATCTCATAAGGACCTACATATCTCGCACTCAACTTGCCCTTCTTGCCAAACCTCATGACTCATTTCCAAAGAGACGTCTTAAGAAAGACTTTCTCATTGACTTCATACTCTATTTCCTTCCAGTATGCATCAATATAACTTTTCATTCTATCTTGTGTTGCCTTAAGCTGTTGCTTAACCAAATTAACCTTGTCAACTGTCATCTGAAGCAATTCAGGCCCTATCAGTTTCCTCTCTACTTCTTCATCCCAACATATCAGAGTTCTACATCTCCTCCCATATAGTGCTTCATAAGGAGCCATCTAAATACTCGAATGATACAAATTATTATAAGCAAATTCGATCAATGACAAGTGCTCATCCCAAACTCCTTGAAAATCCATTGCACATGCCCTGAGCATTCCCTTAAGGGTCCAAATGGTCCTCTCAGATTGACCATCTGTCTGGGGGTGAAAAGCAATGCTAAAACTCAACTTGGTTCCTAGAGCCTCTTGTAAACTTCCCCAAAATCTCAAAGTAAACTGAGGATCTCTATCAGAAACTATAGAGTTAGGAATTCCATGTAGTCTCACTATCTCATCAATATACTTCTTTGCTAGGACATGCAGAGAATCAGTCTGTTTGATTGCTAGAAAATGGGTTGACTTCATCAAACAATCAACAATAACCCATATGGCATCATTCTTCCTACTAGTATTAGGCAAACCCATCAGAAAATCCATGGTTACTCTTTGCCACTTCCATTCAGGAATGGACAATGGTCTTAACTTGCCTGAAGGTGTCTGGTGTTCAGCCTTGACTTGCTGACACACTAGACATTTGCTTGCATATTCTGCTATATCCCTTTTCATGCTTTTCCACCAAAAATGCTCTTTCAGATCTCTGTACATCCTGGTGCTACCTGGGTGCATAACATAAGGCACATTATATGCCTCATTAAGTATCTCATCCTTTACTTCCTTGACATTCAGGATATAAAGTCTGTTTTCGACAACCATAAGTCCATCATCCCTCACTACCACTTTATATTTCTTGCCATTTTGAATTTCTTCTTGGAGCTTACTCAATTCTGCATCCTGCTTTTGTAACTCTTTAACTTTTTCCTGAGTATCAGTCTCACTCTGAAATTAGAAAAAAATACAATTTGGTTCCTCCTATTTCAAACTTATTCTAAGCTTCACCATTTCTTCCAATAATGGTAGATAAACTGTTCGAACTTGAGCTATAGAGGATTTTTTTACCTAAAACATCCGCCACTACATTTGCCTTCCCTAGCTGATACTCAATCAGCAGGTCATAATCTTTGAGCAACTCTAACCACCTTCTCTATCTCAAATTCAACTCTTTCTAGCTCAGTAAGTACTTGAGGCTTTGATGATCAGTAAAAATCCTCTTTTGAGTTCGATACAGATAATGTCTCCAAATTTTCAAGGTAAAGATTACTGTTGCTAATTCTAGATCATGAGTCGGGTGATTCAACTCATAATGCTTTAGCTGTCGTGAAGCATAAGCTATCACCCTGTCTCCTTGAATCAATACACAACCCAAACCCTTTCTTGGAGCATCACTATACACTGTATAACCCTCATCTCCAGTAGGAAAAATCAAAATTGATGTACTTATTAATCTGCACTTGAGCTCCTCAAAGCTTTTCTGACATGCCTCACTCTAGACAAATTTATGATTCGTCCTCAATAATCTAGTTAGTGGAGCAGATATCATGGAGAATCATTCCCCAAAACTCCTATAATACCCTGCCAGACCCAGAAAACTTCTCACTTCTGCCACTGTTTTCGGTGCATGCTAATTCACCACTGCTTCAATTTTTTTGGATCAACATGCACCCCATCTTTCAATATCACATGTCCAAGGAAAATTACTTCGTGAAGCCAGAATTCACATTTGCTAAATTTGACATAAAGTTCCTTCTCCCTCAGTGTTTGCAATACTATCCTGAGGTACTCCTTATGTTCCTCTTCACTCTTGGAATAAACCAGAATGTCATCGATAAATACTATGACAAATTGATATAGCTACTCCTTGAAGACCCTATTCATAAGATCCATAAACGCAGCTGGAGCATTGGTCAATCCGAATGGCATGACTAGGAACTTGTAATGCCTAGGAGTTCGAAAAGTTGTCTTGCTTACATCAGACTCCTTGATTCTGAGTTGATGATAGCCTAACCTGAGATCAATCTTGGAAAAGACCCTTACTCCCTACAGTTGGTCAAATAGATCATCAATCTGGGGCAGAGGATACTTGTTCTTAATAGTCACCTTGTTGAGTCTCCGGTAGTCAATTCACATCTGCCACGTTGCATCCTTTTTAATAAATAGAACCGTGCTCCCCGTGGTGACGAACTCGGTCTTATGTACCCCTTCTCTAACAGTTATTCCAACTGTTCCTTAATCTCCTTCATCTTAGCTGGAGCCATTCTATAAAGTGGTATAGAGATGGGTGCGGTTTCGAGAATCAAGTCGATAGTAAACTCGATTTTCCTCACCGGTGGCAAATCAGGTAAGTCTTTACCTTGGATATACATCATATGTATCAACTTGAGGTTTTTGTTCCATCTTAATGTGCATTTGTGACTCTTGAACTTTTGTAAGTTCTACCTCATTCACACTACTTTCTTTGAGAATAAATTATCTTTCTAAGAATGTAGCATGTCTTAAGACAAACACCTTTTGCTTAAAAGGATGGTAAAATTGATATTTGATACTCTTTTTCAAAAACTCAACAAATTTGTATTTATTTGATTTAGCTTGAAGCTTATCAAATATATCATGCTTCACTTAAACATCACATCCCCAAATCTTTAATTGTGACAATCTTGGTCTTATACCATTACATATCTCATATGGTGTTTGTCAACCAATTTGGATGGAACTTTATTTAAAAGGTAAGTAGTGGTTTCAATGGTATATCACCTAATGGAGATAGGAAGGACTACTTAACTCATCATGGAACGCACCATATCTAATAGAGTACAATTTTCCCTCTCATATACTATATTATGTTATGGAGTTACAGGACGAGTATTGTGAGAGAATTTTGTTTTCTTTTAAGTAACAAAGAAACTTATGGTCCAAGTATTCACCACCTAGATCCGTTCTAGGTGTCTTAATATTTTTACCAATTTGTTTCTTAACCTCATGTCTAAATTTTTTAAAATTTTCAAATGATTTAGACTTTTGTTTTATCAAGTACATATAACTATATTTAGAATGATCATTTGTGAATATATTGAAATATAAGAATCCACCACGAGCATTAGTGGACATAGGCCCATATACATGTGAATGCATTACCTAGTAACTCACTGGCACATTCTCCCTTTCCACTAAAGGGTATTTTTGGTCATCTTTCCCAATAAATAAGATTCACAAATTTCATATGATTCATAATCAAAAGGATCCAAATATCTTTTTTTACGTAACTTTGTGATTCTAGTTTCATTGTTATGACCTAACCTATAATGCTATAAATAAGAGGGATTTTGGTAACTTCTTTTCTTGCTATTTATGTTGAGAACTAGCCTTTCAAGATCTAACTCATACAATCAATTTTTAAGTAATCCAAATCCATAATAAACATCATCTCTATAAAAAAGAACAACTCTTATTAATAATAATAAAGACAAATCCATTCAAATCTAAATAAGAAATAGAAATGATGTTTCTTATAATAACTGGAACATAAAAACAATTATTTAGTTCTAATATAAGGTAAGTAGCCCAAGCTATAATATAAGTTCCTGTAACTAATGCAGCAACTCTTACTCCATTGCCAACTCTAAGGTCCAGTTTGCCTTTCTTCAGTGATCTACTCCATGCTAACATCTGCATGTTATTACATATATGAGAACCATATCTAGTATCTAACACCCAAGTATATGGAACAAAAGTAGAAAGATTGATCTAGATCATAAACGTACCTGAAGAGACAACCACAAGTTCCTATAACTAATGCATCAACTTTTTCTCCATTGTCAACTCGAAGGTCTACCTTTCCTTAATGATCTACTCCATGCTAACATTTGCATGCTATTACATATATGAGAACCACATCCAGTATCTAATAACCAAGTATATGGAACAAAAGTAGAAAGACTGATCTAAATCATAAACATACCTGAAGACACAACTTCCATAAGCTTCTTATCTTTCAGGGTAGTAAAATAGGATGGGTAGTTCCTTTTCCAATATCTATTGACTCTGCAGTGAAAGCATGTTCCCTTGTAATTTCCCTTATTTTTGAAACCTCTTTTGACTTGACTACATTAAGAGAAGCCTTCTGTCTTATTCTTATTCTTTTTATAGAACTTTTTTTTTCTCTTAGAAGCATCCACAATAAATATAAAACTGGGTTCTTTCTTAAGGCACCCTACAACAATCTTGAGCATATTCAGCAGTTCAGGCAATGACATATCCTTCTAATTCATGTGGAAGTTCATAATGAATTTTAAAAAACTCAAACTAAATCATAGGCCCAACGGAAAAATAATTTTTTTTATAGATTTTGATTGGATTTCGACAATTGAATAATTTGAATAATAAAATAGAATCATAAAATAAGAAATTGTACCTAATTCTTTTTTTTGTTGAAATCTTTTGAAAACTTTTCTTGTGTCAATCGCGAGTTGTTCATGTGTCCAGCCTCTAACAATATCCACAAAGCAGCTTCTCAACTCTTCAAAGGAATTAAGTAGGAGTGCTAGCTCCCTTACATTTATTTCTACAAATAGAAAAGCATTAGGGTTTAATTTTTATTAAAATTAAATATTTCAATTATAATCAAAGTCAAACTCTAATTATAGTTAATTTACTTTTAATAAAATCAAATATCTCATATTTGATCCCTAAAGTTTCTTAAACTTTATAATTAAGTCTAACTTAATTAAAATTAATTTTTCCTTCACAAACTATTCTTTAATGTGTGACACATTAGGTTCCTAATATATTGACAATGATTATGAATTATAATTATAATTCATAATTAGAATCAAATAAATTAAAACTCCGTTTAATCTATCTTTAATTCTTCAATTAATACTTTTATAATCATAAATCAAGATTGACATCTAGCAATATTTCATGACTACCCAAATATCAAGAATGTCGAGTGGTTTTACTTAACTTGTACATGCATCATTATGATGTATAATTTAATTCTTTCGTCATCTAATGTTCCAATTGGACAGTGTATGGATATAATGTCTACTCTTTTGTATCTAATCATCTTCATTCTTACTAATTAATAATTGATTTATAATTGATATTTGAAAATGGTTTTTCAAATGTCAATTTAGTTTAACTAGAGAATTCCATAAATCATTCTAATTAAGAACAGTAGAACATTCTCTCTAATTACTTTAAAGTGACAAATCCTTTATCGACCTATTCAACTATCTCTACGTAGTTTATACTACATTGAAAAATTATAACATACCACTTCCATAGAACATATGCCTAAACATCCAAAGGATATTCGAGAACATAACTTATGAGAATGGCATGTTATAATAGTCACATTAACTTATTATGACATCACACTTAACATAAGTAATCAACATGGTCAAATCTCCTCATTTCATTCACAAAATTAACTTATTTACAATGTACCATTACTATTCATATCCTTGTATTTATGTTACATAACATTTGAGAGTTTATAACTCCATACAAAATGTTTAACATGAAATGAGAAGCTAAACAAACATATCCTCAGATATCAACTGACCAGACCTTTGAGCCATTCTTGTTCTTAAAATGATAGTAGTAGAATTTTACTTGGTTGCCTTAAAAGCTAGAACTCCATTATTCCTAAAAATCAATGTTGCAGTTTTGATGAGTTTGCAAACTCAGTGAGTGAACTGTCATCGATGTGCTCACTTCAATCAGAACACAAAGTCAAATATATAAACAATTTCAAGAAGTTTAACACATCATACAGTATCAAATCCCACATCACATTTTGTTATATTTCATCAAGTACTAGTACAACATGTATACAAACATTTCTTAATACTATTTTAGAAAATAATCCATTAATTCATCTCAATCATCCATATGATACATGTAAAGTTATATATATGAAAATGCATACGTGATTCCATTTTTATTTTATTTTGTTATGACCGAGTGTCTATTTACTGTCCCGTATTTGTTGTGGGTATTGGGCTCATTTCATTTATTGTCCCATATCTATTATGGATACTGGGCTCATTATTAACTTAGCTTGTGGCTCTTTGTGCACAATTCCTGAGCTTAAAGCTCTTTTTCACTTTGGTCACTCCAGCCATAACTCCTTTATCTAATCATTCATGTCAATGTAATGGAATGCATCAATTCACATAATATGCTATCAATACTTTTGATTCAATATGCTCATGTCATTTATCACATCCTTCAGACCTGAGTTTGGCATTCAACATTTAGTTAAGTACACATTCCATATTACATGTACAGTTTGAAAACACTTTCATATAGAGTCCTAAGTATCAAACTCCTCGGACCAATAATGTTCGGAATCATATCAATTATATAAGTAAAAGTTCAATAACTAAAAATCATAGTGAGAAACATCTAGATTAACTTATAGTACACTCCAAAAAAGCCATTGCCTTGATGATCTGGCAATGTTTGGATGTTGTCGATCGATTTGAGGGTCTAAAGTCATACAATACACACATAGTTCATATATTACTAAGTTGATCAATCATATGATTATTCACTCATACACATGTATACATGTCATAAATGTATGCTCAATTGACTTTCCAGGTATGTATCCTTATTCATAAATCTTGACCATTCAAACATCATAGCTTGTACACATCTAGTTTGTAATTAGGCTTATATCTTAAGTAAGTTTCATCAATCATACATTCACCATCCTTTTCTAGCAATATATATTCACACAATTTCTTATTTCTTATTCAATCATACCTAGTTCACATTACTCATAACCTTTAGATCAAATTTCCATTCATGAGAACACCTTCATTCCTTTAACACTCACAAATTCCAGATTTTAGATACATTGATATCAAAATAATTCATTCCTTAAGTTATAACATCAATTAACAACCTAAACTTATTAAACCCTTAACTAATTAATCAAACATCAATCTAGGTCCATTTCAGGCCTTAATCAAGTCCAAATACACCAAAGTAAAGTAACTTATCCTTATTTGATTCAATAATCACACAAAATTGAGAATTTTCATTTTAAAGCATTGCCCACGATTGTGGGATGAGTGAGCCGAATGCGAACTCTCCATTTTCCTTCAATTTCTCCAGATTCTAACACCTTCGTACCAAATTCAAAACATATTCATATTAGTCCATTAATTATACCTCAATTATACCTTAATTATACTTCAATTCCTCATCATTTTCATCTCCAATTCCAAATCAAAATCATTCAATTGGTAGCTCATAAACTATTTATGTTTTATGCAAACAAAAACAAAACATAAACTTTCATTCACTTAATCTCATCATATATATAGTCCTAGTTTTTTTTTTTCCAAATTCAAGAACACTTCTCTAGCAACTTTTTTTAGCATAAATTCACCATCATTTAAACTTCAAATTTCAATATAAATCATCCATATAGCAACCTATAACCTACGCATGCACAAAAAACAAAAAAGAAAAGTATCCAATGCATGTATCATTTTCCGGCACCCTTCATCATCAACATCACAAGCAATCCATCCCAATTCAATCATCATAAACTTTCTATTACAACATGCCACAAAGATTAGCACTTTACTTACTTTTTTAACTCAAGTTCTACCTTAAATCATCAAGTCTACTTTGCCTTATATGCATGTAAGATCATCTTAAATACAAGGAGGAAATTGGATGGTTTTCAACAACAAGAAAACAAGAAGCTAAAAGACAACAACATATAGCTTTCTTGATGCAGAATCTTATTAAGATTTTGGAGTAGCGATGGACAAAATAGAAGAAAAATTTTAGAGCTATGGGAGGGTGAATAATTCAATGGTGAAAAGCAAGAGAGGAGAAGAATGAATATAACAGAAAAACTTCTGCATTAGCTTAACTCATGAGGTGATAGGTGTCACCATTTCATAATGATATTTATCCCTATGCATGCATTCCATTTGTCCTCTCCATAAGCTGCCAAATTTCACAATTATGCTAGGCCATTTGTCACTGAGCCTCTAAGCCATTTGTCACTCAATTATTTATGCCAAATGTCACTCAATTCTACTTCCATATGTAACTTATTTCATAGACTTAGTCATCCTAAATTGCCATATGCCAATTTGACATTTTTCCTAGACTAAGCATACATTTTAATTCATGAAATTTTCAATTGTAACAATTAATTCCAAATTTACTAATTATACTTTACCAAACCAAAATTCAAGACATAAGCATTACATAATTCACATCATGATCATTTTAAACCTTTCATACCTTGGAATATGTCAATTGAGTGCATATACAATCTTAGTAATGTTTACTAAATCATGATTCATGTGTGTATGCGAATATTATGCATATCAATGAAATGCACTTAATAAATTCTCAAATGATATGACTCAATAGTCTAAGATTCTAACCCTCAGTAAGTTTGGAACTCGGGCCATTATAAATCTCCCCTTATGAAATTTCCTCATCGAAATTCTTACTTGATTTATCAAATGGATGAGGGTACTATTTCCTCATGTCTTCCTCAGTCTCCCATGTAGTTTCTTCTGTCAAATGATTCTTCAAAGGACTTTAACCAATGGGACAATTCGGTTTCTCAATTGCTTGGTCTAATAACCAACTATTTTGACAAGTTTCTCTACATAACTCAAATTAGTTGTAATTTCAACTTCCTATGCCGGTAATACATGTGTTGGATCTGGCCTATATCTCCTAAGCATACTAACATAGAACACATTGTGAATCTGAGCCATCTCTGGTGGTAATGCTAACTTGTAAGCGAACAGTCCTATTCTCTCAATAATCTCATAAGGACATGTGTTATGATTTAGAAGTTGAAATGATATTATTTTCAATTCTATAGAAACTAGAGACTGTTAAGTCAAAATGACTTTACGACTAGTTTTGATTAAGACCAAATAATAATACAGAAAGAAATGAGACGGAAGCAAAAAGCAAAATGAGACGATAGAAATAAGACGAAAGAAAATGAGACGAAAGCAGAAAACAAAATGAGACGATAGAAATGAGACGGAAGCAGAAAATAAAATGAGACGATAGAAATGAGACAGAAGCAGAAAGCAAAATGAGACGATAAAAATGAGACGAAAGCAGAAAGCAAAATGAGACGATAGAAATAAAACGAAGCGAAGCTGAAAATGAGATAGACAAAAATGAGACGAAAGAATCGAAGATGAAGACCCGATACTGTTGGACCCCACACCCCAACAAAACCTTGAGGGGTCGCGAGTTCGATTTCTAAAGAGGACAATACTGATTAATGGTTGGATGCCGCGATATAACCCACAAATACACGCCGGGGTATAACCCCCAAACACCTACGGGTGGAGTGTGGGGTCCAACATTAAAAGACGCCTTTTAATGTTGGACCTCACACCCCACCCGTAGGTATTTGGGGGTTATACCCCGGCGTGTGTTTGCGGATTATACTGCAGCATCCAACCTTAATCAGTATTGTCCTCTTTGAGAATTGAACTCGCGACCCCTCAAGGTTTTGTTGTTTCTAAGAACACGTCTCTTACCATTGAACCAATTTAAGGTGTTCAATTTCTAGAGTGAAGTTAGGCGTAAGGTTCAGTCGTGGTGAAGTTCAGATCTGAAAGTATTTTGCCCCTAACTCCTTCGTTTCTGAACCGATTTGAGCGTTCTTGGTGTCATTTTAAAGATGAGACATAGAGGAACATTTTTCTAGAAGGAAGTTTTGCCACATTATTTCATTTACCTGCTCAAAATCAGGAGGCAAGATGTCAATTTTTCAATAATATTTCAGGGACAATTTCGGAAGTTCACTTAACAACTTAAGTTAGAAGGCTATAAGAAAGGGGCATGATAGTCATTTTATAGTCATTAAAAGGATAAGAAGAGTGTCGTTTTAGGAGAGGAGAAAGTCACGACACTTAGCAGAAAAATGAAAGAAAAGAAACAAACATAGAAGAGAGAAGAAGAGGGAGAAGTCGACGGTGAGAGGAAGAAAGAAGAAGAAGAAAACGTCAACTAGAGGTTCGGTTTTTATGGGTTTTTTAGAGAGTTTTCGATGCTTTTCAAGAGGAAAGAGGAGGAAGAAGAGGAAAGCCTCCTTTGGATAATTGCTGAAATAGTTTCAGACAATTTAATATAATGATTCTATTGTTACATTAAATGGTTTTGAATGTTTTTGAGAAATTATTATAAGTTTTAAATGTTTTGATAAATTAAGAAAATTTCAGAAATTATGAAAATTGTTACTTTAATTGGTTTGGTAATGACTTGAAAAATAGTTACAAAAGTTTAATTCTTTATTTTAAATGATTTGCAAAATTGATCGAAAAATTTAGAAAGAAAGTTTGAAACATCGAGGAAGGAAAAATGGTTTTAAATTATTGTTTTCGATTGTTTTAAATTAATTGATTTTGAAGTGATTTAAGAATTGTTAAATTTATTGTGTTTGAGAAAATTATTACAAGTTTGAAAATGTTTAGATAAATTGAGATATTTACAGTAATTATGCAAGATTTATTGTTTCAAATGATTTTGAATAAATTGTTAAAATTTTGAAATTCTTATTGCTTGAAGGATTTTAATTAACTATGAAATTGATACATTTGTTACATCCTTTAATTATGAACGATTTGATGAATTATCAAAAATGTTGCATTCTTTATCTGTGAATAGTTATGAATTGAACATGATTTTGATTGCTATGGAATTGATTTATGACTTGTGATTGCATTTATGTGGAATTATGATATGTGTATGAAAGTTGAGATTTTTGATATGTGCCTTCGGGCAATCCTACTTTTTCAAGCATGATTATGTGTTATATGGGTTTGGTTAGGTCTCTTAAGTAGAGTCAGTGCACTGGTCTCATTTTTTTAAAGGCTTCACCCGCCTGCCCACTAGTGGCATTGGAGCTCCGATTTCAGACTCCCATAAGTTCACGACTACACTGAACCGCTTTGGGAGAAAGTGTAGTACGTTCTGTTCACGGTTGCACAGGACCGCATTGCGAGAATGTGCAGTACGTTCCGTTTTGAACCGACCCAAACTGTTTGATGTGTTATGTGATTTTGATTTTGTTTATAGTTGCGATACATTGGGAATGTGATGCATACATGGTTGTGACATTGTTTATGATTTGTGAAAACTTTTGAGAATTTTGAAAAATGAGAAAATGAGTTTTCAACTATGAAATTATAGAAATTTATTATGAAAAGTTTGAAAAATTGAAAGATTTGAGGAAAATGTTTGAAAAGTTGAAAAGTTGAAAATTTTGAAAAATTGAAAGATTTAAGGAAAATGTTTGAAAAGTTGAAAAGTTGAAAAGTTTGAAAAATTGAAAGGTTTGAGGATAATGTTTGAAAAGTTGCAAAGTTTGAAAATAAGCCTTTTGGAAAAATTTTGTGAAAAATGATTTTTGTTCATTTTTCAATTTATAAATGTGTTATCCACTGAGCCGTCAAGCTCACCCCCCTTTCATCCCCATCTTCAGGTAATGAGCAGGAGTTCGGATGAAAGGAAGGCAAGATTTTCGTCTGTTCGTACTTATGTTAAGCAAGATTGTAAAGCTTATGTTGCGTATTGTGGAGATTGTTGTATCTTTGTATTTTGAATTATGAAAATTGATGTGGTATTTGTGGCCGAAAAATGCCACTCTTTATTTAGGGATGCATTTAGTTTGGGATGAAGTAAATGATTTATGAATTTTTATAAGAACTCGAATTATGAATTTATGTATGGATTTTAAGTTATATATTTGTGTATGATTATGGGATATGAATATGCTTGATCTGGGTTTAGACTGATTTATGATTTTTGTATAGTGAAATTAAGATGAATGTGAATGGGATTTGGATATTGAATTGAGATATGAATGTGTATTTGATTTTTGGATACTGTGGTTGAATGTGTTCTGGTTTCCGGACGGGGTGTCCGATGATACTGATTATTGTTTGAGAAATATAGAAGTGCGTTTTAAGCCATTTGCAGGTTTGGGTTGTTGAAAATGCAGCTGTTAGGCTGCCCAATTTTTGATAAGAAAATTGGTTATATGGTAAAGATAAAATAAGAATATGTTTTTGGTTAAAAGTTGAATATTGAGATAGGATACTTGTTAAGAAGCTTTTTATAAGTCGAAATTTGTATAAGGATGAGTTTCCCAAAGGTGGGAATCATTTGCTTTGATTTGAATGAGATCGACTAAAAGTGAAAGAAATGAAAAAAAAATTATACCGGATTTTGGGTGAGTTTAAGGTTCCAACGCTATTTTGGTTTTCTCTCGGATGTCGGTATTCGTTTCAGTTAATCAATTCCTTTGATTCGATTCGAATTTGTGTTCGCTTTCCGATATGTATTCGCCATTTGATTTGTTTTCGATTGATTCATTTCCAGTTCCAATTGTCGATCGGAAATTCATATTCGATTCGCAATTCAATTCCGCTTCGATTCGTTTGTATTTTGTTTCCGCATTTTGTTATTCGTGTCGCCTTCGGATTCGAATTATCCGATGTGCATTCGCTTTGGTTTCGACCACTTTCATTCCGTTTTCCGGTTGGGGTCCGGTTCCAGATCGAATCCCAACATTTATGGTATCAAAGCCCAGTAGTAGGATCTTATCTGGGCGCTTTAGGATAAGTTATCTGGATAAGAAATTGTGAGAGTTAGAATTGATAAGATTGAATTTGTGATAATGTGATGAACATGCAGATGGATTTTTTTTCATAAATGATGTGAAGAACCTAATGGATTGTTTGATTAAGGTGATGAGTGATGATTGATTATAAGAAAGTGTTAATGGAAATTAAGAGTAGAAATTTATGATGACACTGGATGAATTGATTTTAGCTAGACATGTGTGAGATGAAATAAGAAATACTTGAAGGATAGGATTAAATGAGATGAAGGTATGTCATGAAATAATTGAAGAATTAAATTGATTGTTGATCAAAGTGACGAGAATTATGATTGATTTTAGGAATGTGTTAATGAAATTGAGATTAGAATTCTTAATGAATTTGGATGAATTAATTTCGAATATGCATATGTGAGATGCAATTAAAGGATACTTGAAAGATTGAATAAGTGATAGCGATGTATGTATAGAAGTCAAAGGGATTAAATTGAATGGTTTTGGTCCATGTTAAGGTTCATTTAGAATTGGACTATTGACTTGTAAGAAATAGTGTTTTGATTTGATATTGGTGATATAAGCACAAGAAGTGAAAATTTGTGAAGAAATTGAGAGATATGTATGGTGAGAAATTAGATAAGAAAGTGATTGACGAAAAAGATTATTTGAGAGAATGTGTTACTTGGTGTGTTGTTTTAAGTTAGAATTTCGAGGACGAAATTCTTTTAAGAGGGGGAAAATGTTGGACCCCGAACTTTCCTTGAAATTTTGAAGTGTCAAGTGACATGAAAATGAGGAAATTAGAATGAATAAATAAAAAGAAAATTTTGAATGTGAATAGTTAGATGAGATTAAGATAGGCGAACAATGCTTTTGTTATTGAGGTTTATGTTATGGTATGACCTAATATGGCGTTTGAAGTTTAAATAAAATTGTTAGTGAATAAATTGCTTTAATGGAGTTAAAAATTTAAGAAATAAAGAGAAAAGAGTGAGAATATGAAGAATTAAGAAAAGTTTGACTTTTTGGTCATAGAGAGTTGATTTTTTGATTTATGCCAAATTTGAGAAAATAATCTTCATAAAACATATAGCTTACGTTAAGAGCTTTCCGTCGTCATAAAGTTTGATATTTTTCGATATCGGGAGTAAAAGTTATGATCAGTCAAAGTTTGTTTTGTAAAAATATCTTTAAGTGTACATTTGCGTGTACTCGGCTTTGATGCTACTCGTCGTACGGATTTAGTTTAAATTGGAGTAAGTGGTCTTCATGAAAGTTGTAGCTTTTTTATCAATCTTTCTGACGCTATAAAGTATGCAATTTTTTGATGTGGGAATTGGAAGATATGAAATTTGAAAGTTTGGAGTTTGTTTAGGTAATGTTTAACAGGGCAGTAACTTTGACTAGGTTGTCGGATTGCCCGAAGGCACATATCAAAAATCTCAACTTTCATACACATATCATAATTCCACACAAATGCAATCACAAGTCATAAATCAATTCCATAGCAATCAAAATCATGTTCAATTCATAACTATTTACAGATAAAGAATGCAACATTTTTTATAATTCATCAAATCGTTCATAATTAAAGGATGTAACAAATGTATCAATTTCATAGTTAATTAAAATCCTTCAAGCAATAAGAATTTCAAAATTTTAACAATTTATTCAAAATCATTTGAAACAATAAATCTTTGCATAATTACTGTAAATATCTCAATTTATCTAAACATTTTCAAACTTGTAATAATTTTTCTCAAACACAATAAATTTAACAATTCTTAAATCACATCAAAATCAATTAATTTAAAACAATCGAAAACAATAATTTAAAACCAATTTTCCTTCCTTGATGTTTCAAACTTTCTTTCTAAATTTTTCGATCAATTTTACAAATCATTTAAAAATAAAGAATTAAACTTTTGTAACAATTTTTCAAGTCATTACCAAACCAATTAAAGTAACAATTTTCATAATTTCTGGAATTTTCTTAATTTATCAAAACATTTAAAACTTATAATAATTTCTCAAAACCATTTAATGTAACAATAGAATCATTATATTAAATTGTCCGAAACTATTTCAGCAATTATCCAAATCATTCGAAAACAAATATTTGAAACATTTTAATCTTTTTTTACTTTGCACAACTATAAATCATAAAATTTTCAAAGCAATTTTCTTCTTGAATACAACCCTTTTCCATAATTTGCAAAGTCATTGAAAACAAATGAATATAATAATTTTATTTATTTTTTATCAAAACATCCAAGGCAATTTTAACCATTTATTCAACCTTTTGTTTTTTTTCGAGAATACAAATTTAGCTTAGTAATAAAAAATATATAACAAAACAAACAAATTCTATTCAAATCCCATACTTTCAAATTTCACATATCACATTACAAATCACATTCACATAATTCGAAATTATAAATTTTCAAACATTTTCATAAACGATATTTTATAATCAATTCCAAAATATGCGAAAATCATAATTTTTCTTTGAAACATTTTCATAAACAAAGTTTTATAAACATTTTGCTTCTTGATTTTTGAAATCATTTAATTAGTTATATTTCAAAACATAAACATATTTAATCATTCGAAAATAATTTTTTAAAAATCATAGGCAGTAACATTAAATAAATCCTTTCTTTCTTGATTTTTTGAAATTATAAACAATAAATTTTCTAAACATTTCTCTTCTTGATTTTTTTGCAAAACATGAACAATAAAATTTTCAAAACTTTTCTCTTGATTTTTTTGAAAACACATAGTTAAATTCTCAATAAATCAAACACAATGAATTTAAACAATTTAAGCAATTTCTTAAATCATTCCAAAACAATAAATTTAGTCATTGAATTATCAAATTAAACAATATTTTGAAATTAATAAATTAAAATTATTTTTGATTTCTTTATTTTTCGAAACCACATGGATAACTCATAATTCAACTTATAAATATGGTACCCACCTCATATCTATGCCCGGAACTTGATTAAAGCCTCAATTCCTCTAATCTCGTTTAAATCGAAAATCCCTAATTTAAGACATAAAAATCCCTAATTTAGGAACATAAAAAATTGAACATCACCATAGCATAATCACTTCAATTAACCTTAGAAAATCCAAATCCATATCAATATCAAACTCTCTAAACCAAGACTTCATCAAAATATCAAAGATACAAATCCTCTCTTACCTTCTCTCTCTTCATTTTCGGCATTCATCAAGCTCCAAAGGAGGCTTTCCTCTTCTTCCTCCTCTTTCCTCTTGAAAAGCATCGAAAATCCTCTAAAAAATCCATAAAACCGAACCTCTAACTGACATTTTCTTCTTCTTCTTTCTTCCTCTCACCGTCGGCTTCTCCCACTTCTTCTCTCTTCTATGTTTATTTCTTTTCTTTCATTTTTCTGCTAAGTGTTGTGACTTTCTCCTCTCCTAAAACGACATCACTCTTCTTATCCTTTTAATGACTATAAAATGACTATCATGCCCCTTTCTTATAGCCTTCTAACTTAAGTTGTTAAGTGAACTTCCGAAATTGCCCCTGAAACATTATTGAAAAACTGACATCTTGCCTCCTGATTTTGAGCAGGTAAATGAAATAATTTAGCAAAACTTCCTTGTATAAAAATGTTCCTCTATGTCTCATCTTTAAAATGAAACCAAGAACGCTCAAATCGGTTTATAAACGAAGGAGTTAGGGCCAAAATACTTTCAGACCTGAACTTAGCCACGACTGAACCTTACGCCTAACTTCACTCTAGAAATTGAACACCATAGGTGTTAAATTGAACTTCGATCCCTTCACATGATTTGTAGCCCCATGTCTCTATTTTATTTTACCTTAAGATTTGATTCAATCGGATCTCCACAGGTCCCGAATTTCGCAAAATACTAAACTATGTTCAGAAAATTATCTAACTCATAATCTTTACCCACTCCTCTGACTTTGATTCACTCAATATCTTTCCATTTAATCTCCTAAAAATAAAAAATTCCCATGAAAATGTATCTAATTGTCTTAGGATTCTAACGCTTCAAAAACCAAGTCAATCGGATGTCGGACGGAGAATTTATAAACAATGGATTGCAAAAGGGTCGGATTAAAAACAAAAGAACTGAACTTCAATCTATTAATAAAACCGAATTTTTCTAAAATCATAACTCTTGATCCCGAACTCCAAATTTAACAAATTTGGTGTTGATAGAAAGCTAAAAGGAAACTCTACAAATTCCATTTAAACTCAAAAATCAATTCCATCTCTAAAGAGGTCAAACACCTAGTCAAAGTTACTGCCCTGTTAAACATCACCTAAACAAACTCCAAACTTTCAAATTTCATATCTTCCAATTCCCACATCCAAAAATTGCATACTTTATAGCGTCGGAAAGATTGACAGACAAGCTACAACTTTCATGAAGACCACTTACTTCAATTCTGTAGCATCCTACTCCCGCAAGACCCGAACCAGATATCGACGGTGATATCCGAGCCCGTGCCTCACGAGGGTAGTATGCTAGAACGGTCACATCAATTTAAAACTCGGGAAACCAATTAATTTCTTTTTGAAAACAATATAGTGCGCATATATCGGGAAACAATTTGGGCCACGATACAAAAACAATATTTATCTGCGAAAATACAATGTTTCGCATATAACCAAAATGACTCAAATGCAGACATAAGACTGATCCCGACGCCAAACTCTGCCTTGCTTGTGGTAATCATACTCCCGTTTGTCTAATGGAGTACTCGCCAATTTCTGAAAAATAATTGCAATGTTGGGTGAGTTTGCGAACTCAGTGAGAAACCATCATCGATGGTTCACTCAACTCATGCATATTCACACAATTCACAGTATCACATATATCACTTTCAAAAATATCACACTATCCACATTTAATCATTTATATATGAAATGCACATGTGACACTGTCCATTTTCATTACGGTGTTGTGACCGAGCGCCTATCAGTGATCAGTAATCAGATGCGTCTAGGGAGTAGGAGAGCCCTCAGGATATGCACTAACTCCCCTCGAGCTCGAGGCTCGGTTCAGTAACAATGTTTCGGTGGGCTTGAAGCCCTAATACAATGAGCCTTAATATGGTATCCGAGCTCTGCGTGGTTGAGCCCTCAGGGTATGCACCACCTCAGGGGGCAAGTGATACCAAGGCATTATTGGCTGCTCCGGTCACAACTTTCTTTATGTGATCATGCCTTTATGCATGAATGAACATGTCTCAATTCACATTCACAATCATTTTACATTTCAAAGACCAGTTCCCATTCCTTCGGACCTTCGGTCCGATAATTCAGTCATTAACAAATTTCATATTCACAATTCATTTCATAGCAACATTCACATACAATATACACAATTTGCACTTCAATATCACATTCAAATACTTCGGACACCCGTGGTCCGAAATCAATCAAGGCAAACACACATATCCCTCCATTATCTCCACATGGCATAATTGCAAAATATTAAACACATACAGGTTGAGAAACCAACTAGGTTACTCACCTGAACTTCCGAGCTACCTGCCTGGAAGTCTCAGCACGATCCGTGGATTATTGACCCATCGGCTCTATAACAATCAAATAATTCCATTCATTACAAAATGCACAGTCAAAATAATTAATGATGCACATGCCTTGAATAAAAGATGTACTATGCCTATTCATGATTTTTTCCGGTACCATTTCCCACTTTTTATTTTCTTTTACTCAGTATCTAACTTTCACTCAATTGATCAATATCGGCTCATTTCGATTCAATAACATATTACAGAACTTCCAATTTCAATTCGAATTTTCAGTCAATTTATCAAGTCATTTTTGCTATGGTAATACCTCAAAGTCAACATCACTATTTTCTAGATCGAATTCATTCTTTTATGATCAGTTTCTAAAGTTCCCAGTAGCATTGACTTCATTTTCAAAGTCTCACATTATACTCCAATTTTCAATAACAATCCTTAGGTAAAATACAATCACATTCTTACTTTCTTTCACTAATTTAGATCTTAAAAACCTGAATTCAAACTTTCTTTCTTTTCCTCAATTGTAGACCTCTTTCTGTAGGTCACAACGAATCAAACATCACCTCAATTGGAGGCCTACACCATTAGTTATGCCCCAAAAACCAAATTGAATCACTTCAGAAATTTTCCCCTCGTCGTGACTTCAAACCGCCGCCATGGGTGCTGAGGAGCCTTCGACGCGACGTGTGATGTCGCTTCATGATTTAACGTTTTTTCTTGGAGCTCGCCGTGACGCATGAAAGGAGACTCGTCGCGGCATGGAAGACTTGCGCTCGCCGCGACGTCGAGAGGAGCTCGCCGCGACGTCCAACCTTTTTGAGCTCGCTGCGACGTCATCCTTCCCGCTCACTGTGACGAATTACATATTAATTCGCCGCGGTGAGGCTTCACGAACGCCGCGACGTGCGAGTCGCAAATCATCTTCTCCGATCAGTTTTTCGCCCAATCTCTCTCTAAAACCAGTCCTAACTTAACTCAAACACTTTAATCTTTTAACAAGTAACCCCATGCATGCTTTAACCACAATAAATTAACAACATAAAATCAATTACTTACCAATTCAAGCTCAAATCCTCAAATCTCCGAAAATCCTCCAACTCTTTTTACTTCCTCCATCTTCCACGGTTAGCTCTTAAATCCCCACAAAATATCAGCTCCCTTAAGCATCAAGCAAAGCTTTACACAAGGAGGGAGGAACGAAGATCATTCGTTGGAGGAAGGAGGAAAAATCGAAAGTCTCCGAGGAAGAAGAATGATCGTTCCCTAGGGGAGAAAACAATTTTCTTTACCTTTCTTCAATTCTCAAAACGTAGAACATATATATACAGAACAAATAAGCCTCTTGTCATTTTCCTCCCAAAACATTTAAATCTCTTTCTAATCATTTTATTTCAGTCCAAGTCATCTCCAAATCTCAATGGCTCGTATTAATTTCTAAAATCATAATTCTAAATTTCCATTGCCAATGGACAATTATTTCGATTAAATTCATTCAATCCGTCATTACGGAAAATTTCCGGTCCGGACATTTTCTCCCAAATTTTCAGAAAAATTTCTAAGGTTCACAATCAATTAACAGTCACTCTAAAATATTCCCAAATCAACTATTCAGACCCAATTATTCCAAAATTTCCAATAAATCACAATCAAATCTAATTATCTCTCAAATCACAATTCATATCATATTCATAATCAAATGCCGAAAAAAGTCATGAATGCATGTACCTATATGTGCATGTGCAAAAGACTCATGGCCTCCAAAATTAGAGGTCAGCAGGATGTTCAGTCAATATTATGCGGTAATATCCTATCCCGCCTCAATTTACCAATATGACCTTCCCATCGGTGACGGGATGTTACAATTCTCCCCTGCTAATAAAAATTTCGTCCTCGAAATTTCATATACGATTAATCAAAAAGGCAGGGGAGTCTTTTCGATCATTGCCTCTCCGATTTTCACTTTCAATACACGAATAATTTCTGCCAATTAACTAAAATCAAAACAATCAATGAACCACTCGTTTTTTTTTGCCTTACCAATTTCTCATAATTATTCTCAATTCATCACTTTCAATATCAATAACACTTATATCGGATCCTAACAATATTTCCTAATCCTGTCTATGTAACATTTTGGATTCGAATCATCTTTTAGGTTTTAAACTGTCTTACCAATCTAATCACACCACAATCACATAGAGATCGTTTAATCACGAATTTAGTTTCCGCAATTACCTTTGTCTCCATTTATGCATTTTGGCCGAGGCGATACACTTCGAAACATTTCATTTATCGCTTATCAGATCACATCTCCTTAGAATTAAAACACTAATCTCATAAAATTCTAATAGCCTCGATCCACTCAAATCATTGCCCTTTTACTTGGATTTCTTAATCCCCATTACAAATTTATTTTACTCATCCTCAATATAATACATTGTTCAAATGGTATCACCCATACAACAATTGTTATGTCCTCAATCTGTCTAGACTATATGTCAATTTCATGTCCCTAAGAACCCTCACAATACCAGTTTGACTTCTGCTTCCAACAGTCAAGTCCGTTGGTTATTCACACATGTAATCATTTACACATACAATCTTTCGATTTTACTCTCCAAACTATCAATTCCTCTTTCGATGTACTCTTACTATAGCATAAAACTTTGATTGGTTCTCGAATTTTCTCGGCGACTTACAGTAGTGGATACCACACATATCTCTTAATCGAACTATACATATCACTTTCCTCAATAATGGAGTTATTTTCGATTCTTCGATAAGGTTCGTAAATTTCACACACCTGCATTTGGTCTTTGCCAATTCCTTATATGCACAACTGATTTGGAAACTCCGATAACCAATAATACATTCTTTTTGCCCCTTTTCTAGCTCGACTATTAACACTCAGTAATCATTCAAATTCGCGAAATATCTCAATCGTTATCGATTTGCATGTTTATGGACATCTTCAAAGTATTTCTGTACGATTAATGTCTCCAAGCTTTTAAAGCAACGCTCAGTGTAATAGATTTCACATCATCAATCATAACATTCACACGTTTTCCTCAAACATTCTTGTCAATTTGCCAAACCAGAAAAATCTTTGACAAATTTCAGAACGTATTCAGCATTCAGCTAGTTCTAATTAACTCCGAATTTCGCATACAAATATCCCTTGAACTTTCGCATTTTATCAATACCTATATCTTTATTAATTCTCCCAATATACCCTGTTCGTATACTAATTCATCCCTCATTCATTCAATCAGGTGAAGATTTCCTCTTATGAGACTTACATGATAACCAATTTCCTCAACTACACCAATTCATCTATTTCATTTTCCAAATGCGTTCAATTGATCATTTATGCTTATATCCATTATCCACTCAAAACACAATTGAGACACGTTACTTTTCAGTAATACAATAACTCGTTATACCCATAATTCATATAACTCTTTAAATGTCAAACGTCTCCAATGAGGAGCAATTTTCTTATAATTTTCTCAATTTCATCATATCATATTCTAACACATATTCCTTACTTTAATTTCTCCACATAACCCAATTTAGTTGCGATAGATCACTCCCTGGCTTGAATAAACAATCATCATATCAATCTCGTACTTTCAGAACATAATTACACAAAATATACACGAACCTTTATTCTCCTCATATCCGCAATTAATATTTCCTTGATGCTCAGTAATTCTCTTACATAATCGGAGTCATCTTATCAACGTAATACACACTTTTTTAGTAACATATTCTATCTCTTACGCTTGAGTCTCTGCTAGACTTCGGACTCGAAAATAAGAATAGTTCATGCCATGCCTTACAAGATCAGAACATCTTATAATGAGGCTCTGTAAGGTACTTGAACAATTTCATTTATTCTAATTTCTTGGTATACATCGCTATAATCATCACATCCTATCTGAAAATGTATTCACATCAATTTACCCATTAATAGCTTATACTACTAAGAACACTTTAATCCTATTTAATTCTAGATAATCTTTCTCTTTTTGGTACCAGTTCTCGATCATGGGGACTTTGCTATATTCAAGTCCCTCTTTTATTCCCTCAAACTCATTACCTGTGCTATCATCATTGATAATCTCACTTCTTTCTCAATTAATCATTACAAACATTCTCATGCCTTACTCTAACTCATCTTGAACTTGGGGCTACAGGAATTATGATCGGAACTTATTTAATAGGCCACTCAACAACTTTCCTTTTTGCACCCGTCCTCGCTAGTGAGGATTGTATACAATCTCTATTCATTCCCAATTGATCAGTATAAGCACTTTCATTTCTTATTCTAACTTAATAGGATTTTAAACTGCCAGAATTATGGCTAGCATTATTCATTAACTCATCAATTGTAGCTTAGTATTTTCACTTGCCATGGGGCTCTCATAATCAGGTGTGCATTCACATAGGCAAATCAACTGAACCTTGACAAATTTGTCATCTACCATTTTCATTGTCTTACATTTCAATCTTTTCATTATCCCATCATATCCATGTACATTCACACTCAAATCAATATCATAGATATGCAATCATTCTGGATTTTTTCCCCCACTAACATAATTTGACTCAAAGTCATACATCATTATTCATATCTCTCGTCACCGAAATCCAACCCAATTGTAACTTCTCAAGATCAAAGGACATTTTATTTACATCCACTTTATACACTTGAAATCTTGCCGTTATCATATCTCTATTTTCATTTTCCTCTATCAATCCACAACTATAACTTTATTTCTGTTGGGACCCGATCCTGGAACCGGATCCCAACTGAAAAACGGAAAGACGGAAACGAAAACGAAGTGGCAGATAGCTAAAACGAGACAAAAGTGAAAGCGAAAATAGCGAAACGAATTGAATAAGCGAATCGGATACGAATAACAAAGCGGATAGAACGAAATCGAATCATAAAGCAAAAACGGATCAAAAGCAAATCGGATATCAAAACGAATACACATCGGAATTGAATGCGAAAATGAATTGAATAAAATCTAAAGTTTAATCGAATCAATTAAATGCCGACATCCGTGGGAAACACAAAGTATGGACAACTTATCGCGTTGGATAACCTAGACTAACCATCCGAAACCAATATATATATATATATATATAATACATTTATGTTCTCTTTCTTTAAACTCATTCAAAACATAACCAATCCATACAATTTTCTTTTTGGAAACTCATCCGCGCACAAATTTCAATTCACTTAAATCTCAAACAACATTTCGATTCATATTTTTTTTAACCAATCACACAAATCCCAAAAATTTCATCTTCTTAACAAAACACTTATCTTTAACAAACTAATTTCTTATTCTTATTCTTATCTTAACCCGATTTTTATCAAAATCGGCAAAGATAACTATTTGTATTTTGATGATTTCAAAATAAATGCAGCCCAAAAATTTCTGCAAAGGCAAAAACACACTTCTATATCACAATCCAATAACACAAATCAACATCGGACCTCCCGTCCGGAATCCGAAACACCAGCAAACGCAAACCTATATCTAGAACACTTCATAATCTCATTCCCCAATACATATTTCAATCTTAAATCCATTTCCATAACACAATTTCTTATACAATTTCAATAATTTCATCAACATCATAATTTAATTTCTTACAAATCCTTAATGGATTTTCAAGCCATTACAAACTTATACAAAGATCCAAATTACTCAAAAACATACACAAATTGAATTAGTATCCTGACAGTCTTTCATCCGATCTCCTGCTCGAATACCTAGAGATGGGAATGAAAGGGGGGTGAGCTAAAATAGCTCGTGGATAATATGTTTATAAATTGAACAATAAGTGAAAACATATTTGCAAAAACCTTTGCCATTCTCTTTCTTTGTTTTTTTTAAAACACATTCCACAGTAGAAAATTCGACAATTTTCTTATTTCTCACACTTTTCAAAATATAATCAAAACCATTTCAATCACTTTTCAGTTGAAGAACTACGATAATTTCTTTCCCAAAAATTTTCACATTTCTTTTTCAAAAGATTCCATGCAACACACTTATAAACAGAAACAAAGCACACAAAACATATCAAATGGTTTGGTTCGGTCCAAAACAGAACGTACTGCACATTCCCGCATAACGGTCTGCGACTTTAACGAACGTATTACACTTTCCAGATAGCGGTCCAATTATAGCCGTGAAGGAGTCGAAATCGAGCTCCATGCCACTATGGCAAATGGGAGAAGGCTATATCGAATAGAGACAATGCACTGACTCACAAAAGGACCTGACCAAACCCACATAACACATATCGAAAACAAAAGTTCGGAATGCCCGAAGGCACTTTTCAAAATCTTGCTTTCCTTCAAATTTTTTTCAACCATTCACATATCCACATAGATTCATGTAACACATCTAATACAAATTACATCATCAATTTGATCACGAGCCAATCAAATTCACAACAATGTATGCACTAACTTCTTTCAATCATAAAATCAAATTTATTCAGATTCATATTTTCAAATATTCATGCTTAGCTTAAAATTCAATAAATAAACATACTACCCACCTCGAAATGATGCAAGGACCTCGTCCCGATCATCAATTTGACCAAAGCGTCCTTTGTTCTTCCAATTGAAAATTTAACCTAAACCATAATCATCCAAATTCAACGTCATAAATAACTAAACCCTCAAAATTTATTTCACAAATCACAAAGCCATACTAGCCTCAAGAGATCTAAATCAAAATTCTCCTATTTTTCCAATTTACAAAATCGGGCCTAAAACCCTACTTCACAATTTTCCAAAATTGAACATCACAAATCATATAATCTTTCAATTGACTTAGGAATTCTTCAATTCCCCACATATTCAAGCTATTGGAGAGAAAATCCCCAATTTTCACAATTGGCTTAAACCCCCAATTTATCATTTTTCAAATTAAACCTCACTTAAGGTATAAACATCAAAATTGACTTAAGAAATCTCAAATTCATCATTAATCCTAGCTATCTAAAGCATCAATTTATAAAAACCCCAATTCACAAATTTGGGCAAAACCCCTAATTCACAATTAATCCAAAATTAAACATAATCATAACCTATTCTCTTCAATTAACCTTAGGAAAACTCAATTCATAACCATCTTAAACTAAACCAACCAACAAACTCATCAAAAATTCAAAACTTGAACTTTCTATCACTTACCATTTTCTCCACCATTTTCGTTATTTTTGAGCTCCAAGACAAGCTTTCATCTTCTTCCCTCTATTTCCTCTTGGAAACAACGAAAATCTCTAAGAAAAACCCATAAAAACCAAACCTTGCTTCATCTTTCTTCTCCTTCCTTCCATAGTCGATTGCTTCATTCTCTTCTTCTTCTCCCTTCTTCTAATTTTCGTGACTTCTGCTGGTTTCTTGGAGTAAAAACGACAGCTATAGTTGAGTTTAAGGCCAGGTCATTAAATGGGAGTAAATGACCTAAATGCCCCTTCATTTAAGTGAAATCCCAAAATACCCCTGCACAGGATTTTCAAAATCTGATAGATTACATCCTGAATTTGAGCAGCTAAACGAAATAATTTGGACAAACTTTCTTCTTAAAAATTGTTAATCTCAATCATACGAATCCAACGCCACTGACCGCGCTCAATTCGGATCAGAAACGAAGAAGTTATAGCCAAAAAACTATCGGACTTGCGAAAAATCCGAGACTGAACATTACGCTAATTTAATTCCAGAAATTAACAATCTTAGGGATGAAATTAAATTTTGATCCCTTCACAAGAGTTGTAGCCCTATATCTTAAATTTTATTTGGCCTTAAGAATCAACTCAATCGGAGTTGTACAACTCCCTAATTTCGCAAAATACCGAACCATGTTCAGAAAATTATCCAACTTATAACCTATAACCAAATCTCCTACTTTGGTTCACTCAATCTCTTTCCATTTAATCTCATAAAAATCATAATTCTTCAATAAAATGAAATTAATTGTCTCAGGAATCCAACGCTTCGAGAATCAAATCAATCGGATATCGGACGAAGGAATTATAAGCAAAAGATTACAAAAGGGATCAGATTAAAAACAAAGTAACAGAACTTCAAAACCGAACTTTTCAAAAATCATATCTCTCGATCCCGAACTCAGAATTTGACAAATTTGATGTCAATAAAAAGATCAAAGGAAGCTCTATAACTTCCCTGAAGTACTCAAAATCAAATTAGGTCTCGAAAGAGATCAAAAACTCAATCAAATATTCCGTCCAAAACAGCTTTTCCTACACGACTTCCAATTTTTAATCGCTCATAACTCCTAGCCCCGACATCGAAAAATTGCAAACTTTATATCAATGGAAAGATAAAAATATCATCTAAAACTTTCATGAAGATCACTTACTCTAATTGAAACTAAATCCATACGACGAGTGGCCTCGAAGCATAGAACACACAAATCTATACTTAATAGCATTTTCAAAACAAAGCATATCTTCGGAAAATCATATCTCTCAATCCCGACATTGAAAAATAGCAAACTTTATGTCCACAAAAAGCTCTCGACAGAGGCTACAATTTTCATGTTGATCATTTTTTCGAATTTTGCCTAAATCAAAAAGTCAACTTTTTCTTCAAAAAGTCAAACTCCAAGCGAACTTTGACTGATCATAACTCTCACTTCCGATATCGAAAAATATCAAACTTTATGGCTACAGAAAACTCTTAACATAAATTACAAGTTTCCAGAAAACAATTTTCTCAAATTTTGCCTCAAACAAAAACTCAACTCTCTCAAGTCAAACTTTCTATCTCTAAAAGTCAATTTTCTTAATTTTTCAAATTCTCTCACTTTCTTTCTTTATTTCTTGATTTTCCACTCCCATTTCAATTAACTCATTCTCTTTCCTCTCATAATCCATATAAATTCATTCAAATATCAAAGTCCTCAAAACTAAACAATTCTTTTCTCATAAATTTTTCTTAATTTCAGCAAATTTTCTTAAATTCATAAATTGTCTCACCAATTTCTTTCTCATTAATATTCATTTTAATATTTCTAATTATCATAAAAAATTTGGGGTCCAACAATTTCTATGTCACATTCCAGGATATACCCCATATAATTCTAATATTGTATTTCATAATATACCCACCAATACCAGTACACTAAATCTTCATCTGTCAAATCGAATCATACGCTTTTTTATTTTTTTTTCGATTCCTCGATATCCACAGTTTTCCCTTTATCACATTCTAACACATTCTCATTTCCTTACTATTTCTAACCGCTTAAACGACTGAGACATACTCATGCATATGACTCGTATACTAGACTGGGGATCAGTTGTCACTGTCTGCCGTGACATGACTTAAATGCATGTAACTTGACACCTTTTTTACAAAGCCCATGTAAGATTGTACTTCTGGGCTCTGATACCACAAATGTAGCATCCCACTCCCGCAAGACCCGAACCTGATATCGATGGTGATATCCGAGCCCGTGCCACACGAGGATAGTATGCTAGAACGGTCACATCAATTTAAAACTCAAGAAACCAATTAATTTATTTTTGAAAACAATAGAGTGCGCAGATATCGGTAAACAATTTGGGCCACGATACAAAAACAATATTTATCTGCGAAAATACAATGTTTCACATATAACCAAAATGACTCAAATGCAGACATGAGACTGATCCCGACGCCAAACTCTGCCTTGCTTGTGGTAATCATACTCCCGTTTGTCTAACGGAGTACTCACCAATTTGTATTCACACAATTCACAGTATCACATATATCACTTTCAAAAATATCACATTATCCACATTTAATCATTTATATATGAAATGCACATGTGACACTGTCCATTTTCATTACGGTGTTGTGACCGAGCGCCTATCAGTGATCAGTAATCAGACGCGTCTAGGTAGTAGGAGAGCCCTCAGGGTATGCACTAACTCCCCTCGAGCTCGAGGCTCGGTTCAGTAACAATGTTTCGGTGGGCTTGAAGCCCTGATACAATTTGCCTTAATATGGTATCCGAGCACTGCGTGGGAGAGCCCTCAGGGTATGCACCACCTCAGGGGGCAAGCGATACCAAGGCATTATTGGCTGCTTCGACCACAACTGTCTTTATCTGATCATGCCTTTATGCATGAATGAACATGTCTCAATTCACATTCACAATCATTTTACATTTCAAAGACCAGTTCCCATTCCTTCGGACCTTCGGTTCGGTAATTCAGTCATTAACAAATTTCATATTCACAATTCATTTCATAGCAGCATTCACATACAGTATACACAATTTTCACTTCAATATCACATTCAAATACTTCGGACACCCGTGGTCCAAAATCAATCAAGGAAAACATATATATCCCTCCATTATCTCCACTTGGCATAATTGCAAAATATTAAACACATACAGGTTGAGAAACCAACTAGGTTACTCACCTAAACTTCCGAGCTACCTGCCTGGAAGTCTCAGCACGATCCGTGGATTATCGACCCATCGGCTCTATAACAATCAAATAATTCCATTCATTACAAAATTCACAGTCAAAATAATTAATGATGCACATGCCTTGAATAAAAGATGTACTATGCCTATTCATGATTTTTCCCGATACCATTTCCCACTTTCTATTTTCTTTTACTCAGTATCTAACTTTCACTCAATTGATCAATATCGGCTCATTTCGATTCAATAACATATTACAGAACTTCCAATTTCAATTCTAATTTTCAGTCAATTTATCAAGTCATTTTTGCTATGGTAATACCTCAAAGTCAACATCACTATTTTCTAGATCGAATTCATTCTTTTATGCTCGATTTTAAAGTTCCCAGAAGATTGACTTCATTTTCAAAGTCTCACATTATACTCCAATTTTCAATAACAATCCTTAGGTAAAATACAATCACATTCTTACTTTCTTTTACTAATTGAGATCTCAAAAACCTGAATTCAAACTTTCTTTCTTTTCCTCAATTGTAGACCTCTTTCTCTAGGTCACAACGAATCAAACATCACCTCAATTGGAGGCCTACACCATTAGTTATGCCCCACAAACCAAATTGAATCACTTCAGAAATTTTCCCCTCACCGCGACTTCAAACCGCTCTCTGCGGCGTCTGGAGCCGCTCGCCGCGACGTGTGATGTCGCTCTCCGCGATGAACGTTTCTTTTCTTGGAGCTCGTCGTGACGCATGAAAGGAGACTCGTCGTGGCGTGGAAGACTTGCGCTCGCCGCGACGTCAACAGGAGCTCGCCGCGACGTCCAACCTTTTTGAGCTTGCCGCGACGTCATCCTTCCCGCTCGCCGTGACGAATTACATATTAATTCGCCGCAGTGAGGCTTCACGCACGCCGCAACGTGCGAGTCGCAGGTCGTCTTCTCCGATCAGTTTTTCGCCCAATCTCTCTCTAAAACCAATCCAAACTTAACTCAAACACTTGAATCTTTAACAAGTAACCCCATGCATGTTTTGTAGCGCCCCCTTACCGTAGAGTATACACCGGGACGCCCGTAGGTCATACCGATACATATCCTACGATGAGGGTGCACTACCAAACAATCACTTCTAATAAACCTCATGGCATCAATAATTTAAGCAGTAATGATCACATTCACTAAAATTTTGAAACCGAAAGAGTACTTCTTATCTCATTTCTGAAAACCATACTTCTGTCATCATTACAAATATACAGAGCCAAAATGAACAATAATAGCTCCTATCTAGGTCATCCCAAAATATCCCAAAGGATCCCCAATGACCGACCTGGGCCATGCTCCTCACGCAGACACACAAAAAAGGAAAAGTCCCAAAATCTGGCGCTAGAAATCTCACTACCGCTATCCTGAAAAATAGTCACAATTTGGGTGAGTTTGCGAAACTCAATGAGTAACCATCATCGATGGTTTACCCAATTCATGCATTACGCAAAATCGCGTACAAAGCAACACATATCACATTTCGAATCATAAATCGGAATTTCATACAATCATAATCACACAGTTTCAATTAGTTCCATATCACATTCACAAAGATAATCACGACTAAATGCACAAATGATTTCAGTTCATTTTAATTGTTGGATCTGGCGCCGAATTATCCCATTTCTGGGCACATCACACAGAAATCGCGTTTTCGGGGGTAGGAGAGCCCTCTGGGTATGCACTACTGCCCACGCGCACTAGGGATAGGAGAGCCCTCTGGGTATGCACTAATCCCGTTTCACTTATCACAATTAGCGAGCTTATAGCTCCACTCAGATCAAAATATGCTCCAATACAACCGCTGCCATCGTTTTTATTCATGCCTATTCAGATGCTCACTAATTCACAAGAACATAACACATGCGATCACTTAATCGTAATCACAGATAGTCACACACTAAGCACATAAAGACATCGTGATCGAGAAACTAACTAGGTTACTCACCTCTAAACTTCCGCGCCATCGCGGAAGTCTCAACAAGGCTGCGTCAAAGGAACGATGCTCCACTAAAGCCTCTATAAGAATCAGAACGTTCAAATATTACTAAATATATCAATTTCAAAATCGAATGCTTATGTTTCAAATGAATATTGTATTATGCACATTATGACATTTCCGACCACAATTCCAAATTATCTCAATTCCGTTCTTCTACTTTAATTCATAGCAATTTCTAATACCATAATTCAATTGGCTAATTCTATATCCTCCAAAGTCAAAATCAAAGACATAGGACTCATCGATAAATCGAAATCAAATTCACTATTCCAATGCCATCGAATTTCAAGAATCATCGAACTAAATTTCCAAAGTCACATTCTTCTAAATTAACATTCGTAGCCCCTAAATCAAAATCAATTAATTACTCCCAAATCATAATTAAAATAACCTCAAAATCACAAATTCGGAAGGTTGCATCCCTCGCCGCGGTGAGCTTCTCTTCTCTCGCGCCCTCACGCATGAGCCAATTTCAAATCGCTTCATCAGCACGCCTCATTTGTCGCGGCCATGGCTGCCTCGTTCATCATGACGTGTTCGTCACACACAAGGCATGATCGAGATTCGCCAGAAAAACCTGAAATCTCCAGATTCTCGATGATAAAAACACCAAATCCAAGTTTTCTCCTTATAAATCACTCCTAAATAATTCCATACATAATATACAACTAATCTCTAACTTCTATTCCATCAAACAATCAATATCCCCAAATTTCAACCCTAAAACCCATATCGTCCAAACACTCTAATTTCAAACCATTAATCAAGAATTTCGCTAAATCAAGATTAAACACATAAATAAGCAATAACTTACTTGATTAAGCTTTAAACTCTTCCAAATCACCAAGAAATCCACAAGCGATCCAAGGGAAGAAAATCACGAAGAAGAAGAAGAAAGCTTCGTAGGAGAGGAATTTCAAAGGTAAGGCTATATATATATACAGAAACCTTAAGGCTTGTTTGGCAATTTCGATTGCCACAAGTCCAATCCGAACCACCTCAATTCAATTTCTAACTTTAATTTCTCCCGAATTTCAATAGTTAAACCTTAATTCCTCAATTCAAATTTCTAATCTACCCATACCATTGGATAATTAATTTTGGAACCGATTATTCAATTAATCAGTCATCTATCTCATTTTTCTAGTCCGGGCCTAATACTCCGAAAATTCCAGAAAAATTCCTATAATTCCACAAAATTAGAAAACTCATTATCATATACTCCAATTTTCAATTCTCAATTCCTAAATTCAATATAACTCTCCAATTTTATAAATCAAATATCAAATTCACTAATAACACAATTTACCTTAATTCACAATTCCTCCAATTTCACAAATCAAAGCACACTAAACCTTAATCACAAAGTCTCCAATTACACAAACAAGTCGGAATTCTGTCATACATGCATGTACATATAGATGCTAATGAAATGCTGAACGTTTATCAAATGTGCAGAGGCTATAAATACAGATGCAAAATACGTATACAAAATACGTATAAGAGGAACTGTACACATCCTATCGGTGACGGGATGTTACATGCTTTAACCACAATAAATTAACAACATAAAATCAATTACTTACCAATTCAAGCTCAAATCCTCAAATCTCCGAAAATCCTCCAACTCTTTTCACTTCCTTCATCTTCCACGGTTAACTCTTAAATCCCCACAAAATATCAGCTCCCTTAAGCATCAAGCAAAGCTTTACACAAGGAGGGAGGAACGAAGATCATTCGTTGGAGGAAGGAGGAAAAATCGAAAGTCTCCGAGGAAGAAGAACGATCGCGCCCTAGGGGAGAAAACAATTTTCTTTACCTTTCTTCAATTCTCAAAACGTAGAACATATATATAGAGAACAAATAAGCCTCTTGTCATTTTCTTCCCAAAACATTTAAATCTCTTTCTCTAAACAGTTTTATTTCCAATCCAAGTCATCTCCAAATCTCAATGGCTCGACGTATTAATTTCTAAAATCATAATTCTAAATTTCCATTGCCAATGAACAATTATTTCAGTCCAATTCATTCAATCAGTCCGCCACTCAGAAAATTTCCGGTCCGGACATTTTCTCCCAAATTTTCAGAAAAATTTCTAAGGTTCGCAATCAATTAACAGTCACTCTAAAATATTCCCAAATCAACTATTCAGACCCAATTATTCCAAAATTTCCAATAAATCACAATCAAATCTAATTATCTCTCAAATCACAATTCATATCATATTCATAATCAAATGCCGTAAAAAGTCATGAATGCATGTACCTATATGTGCATGTGCAAAAGACTCATGGCCTCCAAAATTAGAGGTCAACAGGATGCTCAGTCAATATTATGCGGTAATATCCTATCCCGCCTCAATTTACCAATATGACCTTCTCATCAGTGACGGGATGTTACAAATTCAAACTAAATCCGTACGACGAGTGGCATCAAATCCGAGTACACGCAAATGTACACTTAAAGATATTTTTACAAAACAAACTTTGACTGATCATAACTTTTACTCCCGATATGGAAAAATATCAAACTTTATGGTGACGGAAAGCTCTTAACGTAAGCTACAAGTTTCATGAAGATTATTTTCTCAAATTTGGCCTAAATCAAAAAGTCAACTCTCTATGACCAAAAAGTCAAACTTTTCTTAATTCTTCATATTCTCACTCTTTTCTCTTTATTTCTTAAATTTTTAACTCCATTAAAGCAATTTATTCACTAACAATTCTATTTAAACTTCAAACGCCATATTAGGTCATACCATAACATAAACCTCAATAACAAAAGCATTGTTCGCCTATCTTAATCTCATCTAACTATTCACATTCAAAATTTTCTTTTTATTTATTCATTCTAATTTCCACATTTTCATGTCACTTGACACTTCAAAATTTCAAGGAAAGTTCGGGGTCCAACAGATACCACGTCAGATGATCAATTAGTTTGAGTAAGTTACAGAACTCAACTGAATAACTGTTTCTTTAAAGATCAAGAAACAAAAAGAAAGAAGCAGTTGAAGATGAAGGCTATAAATACGAGTCGGAGTCGAAGACTGAAAAAGTTAGTGATTTTCAAGAAAGGCTAGAGATTCAAAAGCTAGAAATTTTATTCATTGTGCTAAACTTAGAGCTACTATTGTCTGTAACAAAGTTCGAAACATCTTTCAGTAGAAGGAAGAAAAGCTGATAACCTGAAGGGGGTAAGTCAGAAAAGAATGCTTTTTGTAAAAGACCTGAAGAGGCTCGGTGAAAATAATACTTGTATCTTTGAGAAGTATAGTGAAATCTCATAAAGAATTATGAGGACTAGTCGTAGCCCACAGTTTGGGGTGAACCAGTATAAAACTGTTGTGTCGATTCTTACTCGCAACTCTCAACTTTTAATTTCTATTGTTGATACAAATACTTCATAATATTGTTTTTCAATCGTTTGAGAAAGCAAGTTTTTTTTTATAAAAAAGGTTGTCTATAAGGGGATTGTATTAAAAAATAGATACACAATTCAACCCCCCTTCTTGTGCGTTTTGTATATCGAATATTAAGTCTATAATAACGTGTGATTCACTTCAATTGGTATCAGAGCTCGGTGTCCAAGAACCACTGCAACAAAGTGTGGATAAAGATCCATGGCAGAGTCACACATGCATATAGCTTAAGGTTCCTCTGTCACTAGACCTCCTGCGTTCAATGGAGAAGACTACCATTACTGTAAAGACAAGATATGGTTCTTCATTGAATCTACTTATATCGACCTTTGGGAGATAATAGAAAATGGATCGTATACACCGGTAGATAAAGAAGGAAAAGTTGTTCCACGAATCAGATGGTCTGTAGAATAAAAAGTGAGATTCCAGCTAAATTTGAAGGCCAAGTTTTTATAAGCTATGCCCTAAGCAGAAGTGAGTACGATAAAGTTCACGGATGTGACATTGCGAAGGAGATGTGTGATACATTATCCATCGCACACGAACGCACAAATCAAGTAAAGGAATCCAAGATAAGCATTCTTGTACACTAGTATAAGCTGTTCAAGATGAAAGACGAAGAGTCTATAGATAAGATATTTGGAAGATTTCAAACTATCATCAATGGACTTAAAGCTCTCGGTAGAACTTACAACAATCAAGATCACGTTAGAAAAATCCTTAAAAGTTTATCGAAGAGATGGAGACCAAAAGTCACAGCTGTACAAGAGCCAAGGATTTGAGTGTATTGAAGCTTGATGAATTGTTTGGATCTCTAAAGATACATGAAGTTGAACTTGATGTAGAAGATAAGCCCAAACGGGACAAATCCATAGCATTGAAGGCCGGACAGAAGAATCATAAGAATCAAAGAAAGAGGAGCTCATCGTTGAAAGTGCTGAAGATTGAGGAAGTCAAGGATGACGATTCCAGTGAATCAGATCATGTTTCAAACGAAGAAGATAATGAACTATCCTTTATCTCGAGTAAGATCAGACGCATGTGGAAGAAAAAGGCTAAAGGAAACAAAGAGTCCTACTTCAAGATATGAATGCAAACATCCATCATATGCTATGAATGCAATAAACCGGGACATTACAAGTCCGAATGTCCATTGTTAAAAAGAAAGCCAAAGAAGAGTAGAGAAGGCAAGAAAAACATAATGGCAAACTGGGAAGATCTAGATTCGTCTGAATCAGATACTGACTCAAAGGCATCGGTGCAAGCAAATATTTGTCTGGTAGCTGAAGGAGAAAGCGATGAGGAGGTAACCTCAAAACTCAATGAATTACAAGATACATACTCAGAATTATTAGAGATTCTCATGCAATTCTAAAGCAGTATAAATTGATTAAGAAAAAGTATGTAGAAAACTTGAAAAACACGTAAGTGTTAGAAAAGGAGAATGTTAGCTTAAAGAAACAAGTAGACGAGATGATGAAAAAGTTAGTTGTAGATAGATCTGAAGAGATCAATCAGATGAAACAAAGAATAAACAGTCTTTCAGCTGATCTGTCAACATTTACGGAGAGTACTAGAAAAATGAATGATATGCTAGGGAAATACAGACACCCTAATGAAAAAACTGGATTAGGATTTGCTAAAAACTATACTCAGTATAAAAAGAATTATGTTCCCTTTAGGAAGAAATTTCATCAGCCTCATCATCATCAGAAATGTCATCAGTTGCATCATCATCATACTATGAATTATGTTAGAACTAACCCTAAAGGACCCAAGAAAATCTAGGTACCTAAGAGACAAATAATATCACCTGCAGATATCCTTCCTTAGAAGAAGTAGTCAGCATCATTGGTACTTGGACAGTGGATGCTCTCGACACATAACGGGAAGAAGGTCTATGTTCCTAGACCTTCAGTATAAGAAGGGAGGATCGATAACTTTTAAAGACAACCAGCATGGCAAGATAATTGGAATCGGTAAAATCGGTAAAGATTCCTTTGTATGCATCGATAATATGTTGCTAGTTGATGGTTTAAAACACAATTTGATTAGTGTCAGTCAATTATGTGATTCTAGTTTTAAAGTGTCTTTCAATCAAAATTCTTGTGAAGTCAAAAACAAGGATGGGTCCATATTCTTTTCTGTCAAAAGACAAAACAATCTTGACAAAATCAGTTTAGAAGATTTTCAAAATCAAAATATTTCTTGTTTTATATCAACTGATCAAGAAAAACTGATTTGGCATAAAAAGTTAGATCATATTAGTTTTAAACATATTTCCAAGTAGATTAAACATGATTTGGTAAGAGGTTTACCAAAAATAAGCTTTAACAAGGATTTCTTTTGTGAAAGTTGTCAAAAAGAAAATTAGGTTAAAACAACGTTTTCTTCTGAAAATGTTGTAACTTCTTCTAGACCTCTAAAGTTGTTACATATGGATTTATTTGGTCCAACTAGGACATTGAGTCTTAGCAGAAAGAAGTATGGTCTTGTTATTGTTGATGATTTCACTAGATTTTGTTAGATATTGTTTTTATCACATAAAGATGAGTCTTTTAAATGTTTTAAAGTGCTGTCCAAAAAGTTACAGAATGAAAAAGGAATGTCTATAGTTAGTATTAGAAGTGATCATGGTGGTGAATTTGAAAATGAGAAGTTCAGAATATATTGTAAAGAGAATGAAATTTTTCATAATTTCTTTGCTCCTAAAACCCCACAACAAAATGGAGTTGTTGAAAGAAAGAACAGGACGATTCAGGAAATGGCAAGGACTATGCTATGTTAGATGGATAGTCCTAAGTACTTCTAGGCAGAAGCTGTGAATACAGCTTGTTATACTCAAAATAGAATACTTCTGCGACCTCTGTTGAAGAAAACTCCATATAAGTTATGGAATGGAAGGAAACCTAATATATCCTACTTCCATTCATTTGGTTGTAAGTGCTCTATATTAAATACGAAAGAAAGTCTAGATAAATTCGATTCAAAGATTTATTCTGGAATTTTTCTAGGATATTCTCTATCATCGAAAGCTTATAGGGTTTACAATATTACCTCTAAGACTGTTGAGGAAACTATTCATGTTAAGTTTGATGATAGTTCTCAACCAAGTAAGAGATATGATACTGATAATGAAACCTTATCAGTACCTTTGGTTGATAGTGAAGAAGTGTCACCATCAGATACTCCCTTAGACAAAGTTGAAGATATTCTTGAGAATCTTGATTTGAAAAGAGATTGGAAATATAAGAGTTCTCATCCAGAAGAGTTGATTATAGGTGTTGGACCCCGCTGACGGAGCCCAACGTCTGACATGAGAGCGTGGCGGGAAAACGTGAGATTCATACATTTAAAAGAAAAAGAAAAGCCCGAGGAAGGTTAATGGGCCTCATTGGAAAGTAAGCTTGAAACCCGCTTTCATGCATAATTTAAACAATCACATCCAAACATGCAATTTAACGATTAAGAAAAGGAGACCATCGGAAGTTCAATGGACCCATCGTGAAACTTTCATACTTTTAAACATATTCATAATTCATGCTCCAAAGAAGAGTTTCATAAAGATCTACGAATATCTCAATTCAAATTACAACTCTGATTTCAAGAGCCAAAAGTATAAAACACTCTTGAACTGGTGATACTTGAAATGAAACTAAAGTCTTGAAAATAAACATGACAAAATGAAACTGGAGTGCTGCCGTACTCGTGACTCACTCGATCTCTGGCTCGTCACCTGTATAGGGGAGATTGGAGGGGGTGAGCTATAAAGCTCGTGGGAACATATTTATAATATCGTAATAAGAAAAAATATTCAAAATATCTCATTGCCGTGATACTTGCTGAAATTATAGTCATTGATAATGTATATGTCTTTGTCTTGAAAAATGCTTGATTCTTGAACAAATCATGATGTATGGCACATAACAAATCATAACACATAACATGATGGTTTGGTGTCCCGGGTTCGTGACGTACTACACATGCCATCGAAATGTTGATGTGTAGACATAGTTCCATGAGGGAATCCTTGTGGGATAACCCTGTGCCACAGTCGGGCAGGCGGGAGAAGCCTTTTCGTGAGTCAATGTGCACTTGACTATCGTGAGGGACACCACAAACCCACATAAGTATGCATAATTCATATTCTTGTAAACTTGTTTGCAAAACTGGCACTTGCTTGTAATCTTGCTTGTAAACTTGCTGGTCATGTATTTCGTAATACTTGAATTCATGTACTTGTATTCGTAAAAAGGAGAACACTACTTTGTGAAAAATCTTGATAATAATCATGAATGCAAAACACATAGCAGAAAATAATCATTCATGGTAGTATGTAATGCGATCGTGAATGATGTAATATAAATGCATGAGATCTTGCTTGATTTGAACTAAACAATGAGTACTTAGTTACTTTATTATAAACATGAACCCACCTGAATTCCTTGCTTGTCTTGCCTAGGAATGAGTTTCCTCTTGAGCCTCTTGATCCTCTTGCCTCTCTTGATCTCCTAAAATAAGAACCAAAATCTTATTCAAAAACTCATGCTGAAACCATAATGTCATTCCTAACTTCCTTCTCAAATTTCATATTCTTAGGAATTGATTCATCAATTCATCTCTTCACAACACTTGTAGATCTATTTCTCTAGTTCACTACGCCTCTAAAATCACCCCAAAAGGACTTCTGTACCAAAAGATATGAGCAAAACACTAAAAATCAACTTGCTGGAAAAATTGGCCTCGCCGCAAGGCAGACAGACGACACGTCATGCACGCGCCCTTAAAACGCATGCACGTCGCGGCATGTTATTCTAAATTTGAACGCACATCGCGACGTGCAGCCTTCTGCACGTCACGGCGTGAGCCTTGAAGCTCGTCGCGACGTGCAGGCGGAGCTTCATCTCCAGAACCAGTTTTCGCCATTTTTCAAACCTTAAATCCTTCCATTTCTCAACTACAACACATCTAACTCATGAATCAAGTCATATTCTGTCATTCTAACCTCATCCTAACTCACAATCATCAACATAAACACAAAATCCAAGCAAATCTACCAAAGTTCACCCCAAACCCTAAACCATCGATTTCTACTCAAACCAAACAATACTAAGCTTAGATTCAACCTAAACAAGAGTAGAAGAGTATAACTTACCTTAAGGATGCTTCAAATCTGTCGGAAACGTCAAAACTTAGATTCCTCTTCTTCTCCCTCTTCTTTCTCCTCTCCCTACGACCTTCTCTTCTTCTTCTTTCTTCTTTCTATTTTCCTTTCTTTCTTCTTTTCTTTTCTATCTTTAACTCCTTTAACCTTCAAGAAAAGCAATGACTAAAATGCCCTTCAAGTTGCTTCTAAAACCTCTTACCCTTGGGTGGCTTGTCCATTTTGCCCTCAACCATTTCTACTCTTTCATAAACACTTATTCCACACTAAACTCAATTAAATCCAAATTTTCCATAAATATTCTCAATAAAATCAAACTATACCATAAATCATAAATCAAATTAATTCATACTTAATAACTTCAAGAAAACAAAATTTTGGGGGCCAACATTTCTCCCCCTCTTAAAAGAAATTTCTTCATCGAAATTTACCTGAGTCATGGAAAAGACTTGGATACTTCTCTTTCATGGCGTCTAAGGGCTCCCACGTGGCTTCTTCCAATCGAATGGTTCCTCCACAAAACCTTAACTAATTGAATCGTCTTATTCTCGAGGACCTTTTCCTTGGTGTCCAAGATCTCACTGGGACTTCCTCATAACTTAAGTCGCTCTCAACCGAATGTCCGAAACTCGAATGACATGAGAAGGATCTGATCTGCACCTCCTCAAAGATGGAAACATGAAAGACATCGTGGATCTCGAGACAACTCGCGATAACGCCAACTCAGAAGCTAGAGGTCCGATCCTCTCAAGAATCTCATATGGACCTACATATCTTGGACTCAACTTGCCTTTCTTACCAAACCTCATAACTCCCTTCCAAGGAGACGCCTTGAGAAACACTTTTCACCAACTTCATACTCCATCTCCTCCGACGAGCATCAAGTAACTCTTCATCCCGTCCCTGGCCGCTTTAAGTCACCGCTAACCAGATTGACCTTATCCATAATATCCGGATCAAGTCTGGTCCTACCAGCTTCCTTTCTCCTTCTTCATCCCAACATATAGGAGTTCTACACCTCCTTCCATATAAAGCCTCACATGGAGCCATCTGAATGCTCGAATGGTACGAGTTGTTATAAGCAAACTCGACCAATGGCAAAAGCTCATCCCAGGCTCCCTTGAAATCCATAACACATGCTCTGAGCATTCCCTCCAGAGTCCGAATGGTCCTCTCAGATTGACCATCCGTCTGAGGGTGAAACGCCGTACTAAAGTGCAGCTTAGTACCTAAGGCTTCTTGCAAACTTCCCCAGAATCTCGAAGTAAAACGAGGATCCCTGTCAGACACTATGGAATCTGGAATTCCATGCAATCTTACTACCTCATCAATGTACTTCTTGGCTAGCACATGCAACGAATCAGTCTGCTTGATTGCTAAAAAATGGGTTGACTTCGTCAACCGATCCACTATAACCTATATGGCATCATGCTTCCTACTAGTCTTAGGCAAACCCATCAGAAAATCCATGGTTACTCTTTGCCACTTCCACTCAGGAATAGACAATGGCCTTAACTTGCCTGATGGTGCTTGGTGTTTAGCCTTGACTTGCTGACACACAAGACACTTACTGACATACTCTGCTACATCCCTCTTCATGCCCTTCCACCAGAAATGCTCTCTCAAATCTCTGTACATCCTGGTGCTACCTGAGTGCATGGCATAAGGCGCATTATGTGCCTCATCTAAAATCTCATCCTTAACTTCCCTGCTGTCTGGAATACAAAGTCTGCCCCCCACTGTCATAAGTCCATCATCTCTCACTACTACCTCAGAAACCTTACCATTCAGAATTTCCTCCCTAAGCTTGCTCAAACCTGCATCTTAAGCCTGCAACTCCCTAACCTTCTCCCTGAGTATAGGCCTCACTCTGAAAGTAGCTAAGAGGCAATCTGGTTCCTCCTGCTTCAAGCTTATCTTAAGCTTGACCATCTCTTCCAATAAAGGAAGATACACTGTCTGAACATGGGCAAAAGAAGACTTTCTGCTCAAAGCATCCGCCACTACATTCGCTTTGCCTGGATGGTACTCAATCAACAAATCATAATCCTTGAGTAACTCAATCCATCTTCTCTGTCTCAAATTCAACTCCTTCTGGCTCAGTAAGTACTTGAGACTCTTGTGATCTGTAAAGATCCTTGTCTGAACCCCATAAAGATAATGCCTCCAAATCTTGAAGGCAAATATCATCACGCTAACTCCAAGTCATGAGTCGGGCATTAACTCATATCGCTTCAATTGCCTCAAGCATAAGCTATCACCTTATCTCCCCGCATCAACACACAACCTAAACCCTTCCTCGAGGCATCATCAGACATCAGATAACCCTCATCACCAAGGCAAAATCAGCACTGAGCACTTGTCAACTGAGCTTGAGCTCCTCAAAGCTCTTCCGCACTCATCACCCGTAAAACTTCGATTCTTCCTCAATAGCTTGGTCATCGGAGCAGCTATCATGGAAAATCCTTCTACAAACCTCCCAGAGTAACTCGCAAGGCCCGTAAAACTTCTTACCTCATCCATCGCCTTGGGTGCATGCCAACTTACTACCGCTTCAACTTTCCTCTGATCCACATGAACACCCTCCGCGAAATCACACGTCCCAGAATGTCACCTCACGGCCATAACTCACACTTCATTGAACTTGGCATAAAGCTCTCTCTCTAAGAGTTCGCAAAACAATCCTAAGATGCTCCTCATGATCTTCTTCACTCTTAGAATACACCAAAATGTCATCTATGAACACTATGACAAACTGATCCAAAAACTCCTTGAAAACCCTATTCATGAGATCCATGAAAGCAGCTGGAGCATTGGTCAAATCGAATGGCATGACCAAAACTCATAATTCCCATAACGGTCCCGAATGTCGTCTTGCTAACATCGCACTTTGATTCTCGAAATGATGATAGCCCGACTTGAGATCAATCTTGAGAAAACCCTAGCTCCTCGCGGAACTGGTCAAACAGATCATCTATCCGTGGCAACGGATACTTGTTCTTAACTGTTACCTTGTTGAGTCTCCGATAATCAATGCACATCCGCCATGATCCGTCCTTCTTCTTAACAAACAGAACCGGTGCTCCCCAAGGAGACGAACTCGGCTTGACATAACCCTTCTCTAACAGTTCCTCCAACTGTTCCTTAAGCTCCCTCAACTCAGCTGGAGCCATCTTATACGGCGGGATAGAAATAGGCACGGTTCCGGGAATCAAGTCAATGGAAAACTCGATTTCCCTCACCGGCGGCAATCCTGGCAACTCATCTGGGAACACGTCTGGGAATTCTCTTACAACCGGGAAATCCTCTAACTTCCCTTCCTGCACATCGGCATCTACAACTTGCGCCAAGAAAGCTTCACATCCCTGGCCCATCATCCTTTCAGCTAACATAGCTGAAATCAGTCTTGGCGATGGTGTCTTCCTATCCCCTCTGAAGATCACCTTCTCACCATTGCCCAGATCAAACTCTACCTCCCCGCTGCCGGAGCCCAACGTCTGACATGAGAGCGCGGCAGGAAAACGTGCTGATAATACATTTAAAGAAAAAGACCCGCGGAAGATTTATGGGCCTGCTGGAAAACATACTTGAAACTTGCTTCATGTTATTTGAATAAATGCGGCGAAACATGCAAATTTAACGGTTTAGAAAGGAACCCATTGGAAGTTCAATGGACCCATCGTGAAACTTTTATGCTTTTAAACATATTCATAATTCATGCTCCAAAGAAGAATTTCATAAAGATTTACGAATATCTCAAATCAGACCACAACTTTGAATTCAAGAGCCAAAAATCTAAAACACTCTTAAACCAATGATACTTGACATGTAACTAGGGTCTTGTCGTCCAAAACATAACATTGAAAATAAATAAACATAATGAAATGAAAACGGGAGTGCTGCCGAAACTCGTGACTCACTCGATCTCCGCTCACACCGTATGGGGAGATTAGAGGGTGAGCTATAAAGCTTGTGGGAACATATCTATAATATAGTAATAAGCAAAAGTATTCAAAATATCTCATTGCCGTGATACTTATTGAAATCATATCAATTGAACGTGCATGTATCGTTTCTTGAAAATGCTTGATTCTTGAATAAATCATGATGCATGTCACATAATAACACATAACACATAACATGATGGTTTAGGTGTCCGGGTTCGTGACGCATTACACATGCCATCGAAATGTTGATGTGTAGACGAGTTTCGTGAGGGGAATTCTTGTGGGAAACCCAAGGCCATATTCGGCAAAGGGAGAAGCCTTTTCATGAGTCAATGTGCACTTGACTATCGTGAGGGACACCACAAACCCACATAAGCATGTTCTTATAAACTTGTTGCCAAAATGGCACTTCGCTTGTAAACTTGCTTGTAATCTTGCTTGTCATGTATTTCAGAAACTTGATTTCATGCACTTGTATTCGTAAAAGGAGAACACTCCTTTGTGAAAATCTTGATAATAATCATGAATGCAAATCACAATGCAGAATATAATCATTCATGATAGTATGCAATGCGATCGTGGATGATGTAATGTATATGCATGAGATCTTGCTTGATTTGAACTAAACAATGAGTACTTAATTACTTTATTATAAACATGAACCCACCTGATTTCCTTGCTTGTTCTCATCTGAACATCTCATCTGAACTAGGACCCTCTCGGTCCTCTTCAACCAAGCTTCTGCTTCTTCCGATTCGTCTGCCCCATCGAAATCCACAGCCCCAAACTTCCGGAGCTTGTCATACGCCCACCTCGCTCATCGGAGCTTGCATCGGCATCTCGCGATCCTCGCCCCATGGCATACGTGAAAGCCTGAGCAAAGGCTTGAAAGAAACTCGGATCTATGGGAGTTCCCTGAGGCATAGGAGGAGGCGGAGGAGGTACTTCTTGTTGTAAGCTAGGTGCCTCTGAAATCGGAACAGAATGTGTCCCGGCATCCTGAGGAACATAGGATTCATCCGTACTCCCCTGACGAGAATGAGATAGAGTCATAGCTCCCCGAGTTCTCCTTCGAGGTGGCATGTTCTCCTTGAATAAGACCATTGAAAATTTTAGTTCAAGTACGACAATTTTCAAAATATGCGAAAACAGCCCAATCGTAAAACAATACAAGTTATTTCTTGAAAGCAATGTCATGCAGCCCTAGATCAAAACCTAGGCGCTCGATACTAAACATGTTGGACCTCACGCCGGAGCCCAACGTCGACATGAGAGCGCAAGGGAAAACGTGAGATTCATACATTTAAAAGAAAAGAAAAGCTCATGAAGGTTAATGGGCCTCTTTGGAAAGTAAGCTTGAAACCCGCTTTCATGCATAATTTAAACAATCACATCCAAACATGCAATTTAACGATTTAGAAAAGGAGACCATCGAAGTTCAATGGACCCATCGTGAAACTTTCATACTTTTAAACATATTCATAATTCATGCTCCAAAGAAGAGTTTCATAAAGATCTACTTAATATCTCAATTCAAATTACAACTCGAGTTCAAGAGCCAAAAGTATAAAACACTCTTGAACCGGTGATACTTGAAATGAAACTAAAGTCTTGAAAATAAACATGACGAAATGAAACCGAGTGTTGCTGCATCGTGACTCACTCGATCTCCGCTCACACCGTATGGGGAGATTGAGGTGAGCTATAAAGCTCGTGGGAACATATTTATAATATCGTAATAAGCAAAAATATTCAAAATATCTCATTGTCGTGATACTTGCTGAAATCATAGTCATTGATCATGTATATGTCTTTGTCTTGAAAAATGCTTGATTCTTGAACAAATCATGATGCATGGCACATAACAAATCATAACACATAACATGATGGTTTGGGTGTCTCGGGTTCGTGACGTACTACACATGCCATCGAAATGTTGATGTGTAGACGTAGTTTCATGAGGGAATCCTTGTGGGATAACCCCTGCTACAAATCGGGCAAAGTAGAGAAGCCTTTTCATGAGTCAATGTGCACTTGACTATCGTGAGGGACACCACAAACCCACATAAGTATGCATAATTCATATTCTTGTAAACTTGTTTGCCAAACCGCACTTGCTTGTAATCTTGCTTTCAGAACTTGCTAGTCATGTATTTCGTAATACTTGAATTCATGTACTTGTATTCGTAAAAAGGAGAACACTCCTTTGTGAAAAATCTTGATAATAATCATGAATGCAAAACACATAGTAGAAAATAATCATTCATGGTAGTATGCAATGCGATCGTGAATGATGTAATATAAATGCATGAGATCTTGCTTGATTTGAACTAAACAATGAGTACTTAGTTACTTTATTATAAACATGAACCCACCTGAATTCCTTTCTTGTCTTTCCTAGGAATGAGTTTCCTCTTGAGCCTCTTGATCCTCTTGCCTCTCTTGATCTCCTAAAATAAGAACCAAAATCTTATTCAAAAACTCATGCTGAAACCATAATGTCATTCCTAACTTCTGTCTCAAATTTCATATTCTTAGGAATTGATTCATCAATTCATCTCTTCACAACACTTGTAGATCTATTTCTCTAGTTCACTACGCCTCTAAAATCACCCCAAAAGGACTTCTGTACCAAAAGATATGAGCAAAACACTAAAAATCAACTTGCTGGAAAAATTGGCCCTCGCCGCGACGAGTGGCTGGCACGTCGCGGCGTGCGGCACGGCACGTCGCAGCGTGCGGCCCTTAAAACGCATGCACGTCGCGGCGTGTTATTCTAAATTCGAACGCACGTCGCGACCGCGGCCTTCGCAGACGTCAAGGCGGCGCTTTGAAGCTCGTCATGACGCGCGGTATGAGCTTCGCCTCGTAACCGCCGCCATTTTTAAACCTTAAATCCTTCCATTTCTCAACTACAACACATCTAACTCATGAATCAAGTCATATTCTGTCATTCTAACCTCATCCTAACTCACAATCATCAACATAAACACAAAATCCAAGCAAATCTACCAAAGTTCACCCCAAACCCTAAACCATCGATTTCTACTCAAACCAAACAATACTAAGCTTAGATTCAACCTAAACAAGAGTAGAAGAGTATAACTTACCTTAAGGATGCTTCGAATATGTCGGAAACGTCAAAACTTAGATTCCTCTTCTTCTCCCTCTTCTTTCTCCTCTCCCTACGACCTTCTCTTCTTCTTCTTTTCTCTTCTTTCTATTTTCCCTTTCTTTTCTTCTTTTCTTTTCTATCTTTTAACTCCTTTAACCTTCAAGAAAAAGCAATGACTAAAATGCCCTTCAAGTTAAGCCTAAAACCTCTTACCCTTGGGTGGCTTGTCCATTTTGCCCTCAACCATTTCTACTCTTTCATAAACACTTATTCCACACTAAACTCAATTAAATCCAAATTTTCCATGAATATTCTCAATAAAATCAAACTATACCATAAATCATAAATCAAATTAATTCATATTTAATAACTTCAAGAAAAAAAAATTTTGGGGCCCAACAATAGGAGAGACCTTAGAAGGTGTGCAAACTAGGTCCAAATTCAAAAGAGAAGCAAATATAGCGTTTATTTCTGAAATAAAGCCTAAAAAAATTGATGAAGCCCTTCAAGATGAAACTTAGATTTTAGCTATGCAAGAGGAGATGAACCAGTTTACTAGGAATAAAGTTTGGTCCTTAGTTCCCAAACCATCGAAAAAGTCCATCATAGGAACTAGATGAGTTTTTAAGAATAAGCTAGACGAATCAGGAAGAGTGAGTCGTAACAAAGCGAGATTAGGAGGAAGGAATAGACTATAATGAGACTTATGCTCCTGTAGCAAGATTAGAAGCTATTAGGATTTTGCTTGCATATGTTGTCTGTGACGACATAAAACTATTTCAAATGGATGTGAAGAGTGCCTTTTTAAATGGCTTTATAGATGAAGAATTTTATGTGAAGCAACCTCCAGGTTTTGAGGATGTCAAGAAATCGGATGATGTCTATAGACTTCATAAGGCTCTGTATGGCTTGAAACAAACTCCTCGAGCTTGGTATGATTGTTTGAGTTCTTTCCTTATTGAAAATAAGTTAAGTACAGGTCAAGTAGATAAGACTTTATTTAGAAAGTGCATAAAGAATGATTTTATCATAGTTCAAATTTATGTTGATGATATTATCTTTGGTGCAACCGCTAAAATTGTATATACTAGTTTTGAAATTTTGATGAAAAATGAGTTTGAGATGAGCATGATGGGTGAGTTAAATTTCTTTCTTGGGTTGCAAGTTAAGCAAACAAAAAAAAATATTTTTATTCATCAATGGAAGTATGTTAAGGAACTGTTGACTAAATATGATATGGAAAAAGTAAAACCAATGTCAACTCTGTTGCATCCTTCAAACCTTTTGTCCAAGGACGAAACTGGAAAGAAGGTTGATCAAACCCTATATATAGGGATTATTGGTTCTTTACTTTACCTTACAGCAAGCAGACCTGACATTCTGTTTAGTGTTTGCTTGTGTGCAAGATTTCAGGCAGATCCTAGAGAGTCTCATTACATTGCTGTTAAAAGAATTTTGAGATATCTATCAGGTACTACTGATCTTTGCTTAATGTATGACAAAGGTAAAGATTTCAGGTTAATTGGCTACTACGATGCGGATTATGCTGGAGATAGGATTGATACAAAAAGTACGAGTGGAGGATGTTACTTCCTTAGCCACAACCTAGTTTCATGGTCAAGTAAGAGGCAAAGCTCAATTGCTCTATCAACTGTAGAAGCTGAGTATATATCAGTCGCAAGTTGCTGTTCACAGATGTTGTGGATTAAGTACCAACTAGAGGACTACTCAGTACAAGAAGAAGAAATCCCAATCTACTTTGACAACATAAGTGCCATCAACCTATCAAAGAACCCTATACAACACTCGAGAGTTAAACATATCGAAGTAAGACGCTATTTCCTATGAGACTACGTTCAGAGCAAGATCATAATTCTTCAGTTTGTTGAGACGAACTATCAGTGGGCGGACATATTTACTAAGCCATTAAGTGAAGAAAGATTCAAAGAAATCAGAAGAAAACTTTACATGGTTATGTTAAGTGATCAACCGTCTGACACGTCATGACCCAAATAAAAAGATCGAAGGAGTTAACGATAACAGTAACAGTGAGTTACAGCTGGTAACGTCCGTTATAAGAAAGTTTTGGAGGGAAAGTTTCTCATAGCCTTGAGAACGTCACCTATTCTAGAACACTCTTAACATACCCTGACATCGACCTTTGAAGAACCCTCAACAAAAACTCTTCATTACTCTATATCAAACCTTCCTTGCTCACACTCTCAACCTCAAAAACCTACTTCACCTCTTTGAAAAATACTTTTGTGCATTCAGTTCTTTGTTAACTATATAAACAAATGCAGCCAGCTATGACAATTGGAAGACTTGTTGATTTTGAGTCCTTGAAGTAGGAAAAGATGGATATTAAATCGAAGATTGTGGCAGCTGGGTGGAGGAATTTCTCTCGAGTTCGAGAGACAGTCTACATGAATGAAGTGTATAACTTCTAGAAAAATATGGAAGTAGTAGACAATACTCTTGTATCTACAGTGGATAGATTGTCGATTATAATGACAATGAAGATAATCGAGAAGGTCACTGAGTGTCTATTTGATGGAGAAAAACTCACAAATAAAGCTAGATGGATGACGCAAGCTAGCGTGAAGGAGACTCAGATCAATCAACAATTATATGGAAGTAATGATCCAAAGGAGAAGAAGGCTTCAAGTCTTGTTCCAAAGGTTAGGGTTCTACACTCACTTCTTTTCCATTGTGTTCTACCAAGAACAGGATCAAGGCATTTGGTAACGACGCTAGATGAACAATGCTTATTTCATCTACCCAATTGCCAGCCTATAAATCTACCATTCCTTATTTTCCATTATATGGAAAAGACTAAGAAAGACTCAACCGCCCTACCATATAGAATGATGTTGACAAGAATATTCAGAGACTCTAGAGTCCTTCTGGATAGAGGAAACAGGATGAAGCTGAATATCAAAAGCGTCATCAATTCTGCAACAATTGGTAGAATGGGCTTGGAGAATCTGGAGAAAGAAGAAGTAGATTCTAAGATGAAATCAAGGATTGAGGGGGAGCGTGCTGTTAAAGTAAGTTTGAATGAAAAAGATTCTCCCTCAAGAAAATCAAAATCTCAATCCATTAAGAGAATGCCTACAGAAGGAGAAAAGAAATCGTCAGATAAATCAATAAAGGGAAAGGCGATTTCTGATAAAGAAGGAAGCCAAGTGCAATATGGTGAGAAAGTGACCCTAAAAAGAAAAGGGAAAACACTCCTTTTGGAGAGACCGAAGCAAGCAAAAAGGTCGCCTAGAGTTCGAACCTTACATCAACAAGAAGAAAAAAAAGGGAAAGAGTTGACCCATGGTGGAGACTCTGAGAAGAAAACACCTCAGGCAACAAGGTCTTTAGTTTCAATTTTGAAAGAAGATTAAGCAAAATTGGCTAAAGATACTGAGATTAAGAGAAAATTGGAGTTTGAGAAAGAGAAACCTCAATCTCAACAGACTTCTAGACTGATTAAAGAAAATAAAAAGCAGAAAATCAGTAAGAATAAGAGCACTCCTACTGCTGTTCAGAAGAAGAAGAAGTTAGTTGAACGCAGTCTAGCACAAGTCAATACCTCTCAACCGTTAAGAAAAGAGGACTTGAGAGTCAAGGTTATTGAAGAAAGCCAACCTGTCAGGAGTAGCAACTCTATAATCATCAGAGAAACCCCAAAAAGGTCAATCAAGGCACAATTACAACCAATCTTAGTAAATAGTAGTACAATGCATATGTTGAGTGATGACGAGAAAAGTATGTATGGTTTTCTGAGGGATGAAGGAACCAAACCATACCCCACACATATGACAAGGTAGAAGTACACTATTTTACCAATTACAAAGAGAATTGTGATCAAGGTTATGCCTGACATTCAACCCAGACCTTACATTGTTCGTAATGAGGAAAAAAGGGAAGAAGAATCTGTATCCTGAAGGGATAAAAAGTGATCTAACAGAAGAATAGATCGAAACAAAATTGAGAAACATTGATGAAGCATGCTATGCAATCTAGCAGAAAGGAACCTATGTTTCCCACTACATTTCGAAAGCATTAGGAAGCAATTATGGTCAGTGAACCATTGAAGACTCTTCTCAGGTGGTTGGAAGACTTACAAAAGGGCAGTACAGATCCATTAGGATTGGAGACCGCAGCTACTCAATAGTGTCACTTGTGCATCTCATTATGCACATTAGACCCTTGACAACTATGTCTTCAATTGGAGATGTTCTACACCTATTTGGAAGACAAGTTTCACAACTAACCAGTCCTGATGATCTTGATCTCCTGGAACTGAACTTATCTGTCAAACCTCCTATCCTTACAATAACTGAACCAAGTGTCATATCTTCAGATTCATATACTACGACCGTTGGTCTTGAAGTAGTACAAAAAAAGCATAATGAAGACATTGAAGATAAAGTTGATAATCTGTGTGCTTCTGTGGGTGACTTGCATAAAGGAATGGAGTATATTCGACAAGATCTCAAGTCACTCCGCATTGAAATGAGAGAAATGTTTTTTGAAGTTATGAAACATCTGTGGTCATGATCTTTTTGATCAATAACAGATAGGGGGAGAAAGGAGAAAAGGAGAAAGAAATGACAAAGATAGGGGGAGAACAAGAAGAGAAGAAAATAACATAAGAAGAAGATTTTGGCTACAATTTTTTATGATTATTTGTTATCATCAAAAAGGGGGAGATTGTTAAGTCAAAATGACTTTATGGTTAATTTTGATGAAGACGAAATAATAATGCAGATAGAAATGAGACAGAAGTAGAAAGCAAAATGAGACGATAGAAATAAGACGAAAGAAAATGAGACGGAAGCAGAAAGCAAAATGAGATGATAGAAATGAGACGAAAGCAGAAAGCAAAATGAGATGGAAGAAAATGAGACGATAAAAATGAACAGAAGCAGAAAGCAAAATGAGACCATAGAAATGAGACGAAGCGAAGCTGAAAATGAGACGGAAGAAAATGAGATGCAAGAATTGAAGACGAAGACCCGATACCACATCAGATGATCAATCAGTTTGAGTAAGTTACAAAACTTAACTGAATAACTATTTCTTTAAAGATCAAGAAACAAGAAAAAAGAAGCAGTTATCAAGAAGTGGTTGAAGACGAAGGCTATAAATACGAGTCAGAGTCGAAGACTGAAAAAATTAGTGATTTTTAAGAAAGGTTAGAGATTCAAAAGCTAGAAATTTTATTCATTGTGCTAAACTTAGAGCTACTATTGTCTGTAACAAAGCTCGAAATATCTTTCAGTAGAAGGAAGAAAAGTCGATGCTTTCAAGAGACTAAGTTTAAAAGAATACTTGTTGTAAGAGACCTGAAGAGGCTCGGTGAAAAGAATACTTGTATCTTTGAGAAGTATAGTGAAATCTCATAAAGGATTCTGGGACTGGACGTAACCCACGGTTTGGGGTGAACCAGTATAAAACTGCTGTGTTGATTCTTACTCTCAACTCTCAACTTTTAATTTCTATTGTTGATACAAATACTTCATAATACTGTTTTTCAATTGTTGGAGAAAGCAAGTTTTTTTTTAAAGTTTGTTTATAAGGGGATTGTATTAAAAAACGGATACACAATTCAACCCCCCCTTCTTGTACGTTTTGTATATCGAATATTAAGTCTATACTAACATGTGATTCACTTAAGAGACATAGGATAACAAATTTATAGAAGACTTCAAAACCTAATTTGAACTTTTGATATGTGAAAATTAAGAAATAACTGGAGGTATGGATTCTAGACATAGGTCATAACCGTGAGTTATCATGCATGATTGTGATATGGTGAATTAAATTGGGTGAGATTGTGTTTGAAGAAATTAGTAGGTTAGGATGGGTAAAATATGATATTTAAGTGACTTTTTAAGTTATATTTGGAAACGAAGACCAATAGGTTAACTTACAGAAGTAAACAAAAATACGATTAACATACGTATTATGCAATTAAATACTAATCTCAAAATTGGTTAAACTGAACTATAGTTTAATGCCTTATTTCCTAATTTGGAAATAAATACCTAAGCAAAATGCACTTTATCTAGTTAAAGAGGAGACACAGAATGCATTAGTACGCTTAACGATAAGTTTGCGAAATAGTAAGTGTATTTTAATTGTTTTATATGTCTAAACTCTTTGCAAAAGAATTGATGACATATGAGTGTACTTTAAATTGAGTTTATGAAAACGATTTTCATTTGATCATAAAATGAATATTTATGATGAGTTTTATTCAAATGACAATTTACAAGTCAATATTGCTAACATAAGTGTGTACTTTGGTAATGTACGAGTTTTAATTTGAAAGTTTAATTTTATACGATTAGGAGTTACATTGAAATAATTAAATTATGAATCCTCCCATGCTTGATTTAGAAAATAAGATGAGTCATAAATGTAAGAGTTTTTTTTACCTGTTGTACACCACTAGGCTTTATACATGTTATTATATCGGTACATTTATAATGGTTAACCTATTACGAGTAAGTGATGTATAACGAACTCCATAAATAGTGGTTAACCAGTTATGGGTAATCGATGTAGAACTAGCTCCATGACTTGTTACAAGTAAGCGATCTAGAATCAACTTCGTAATTACTGGTTTATAGCAATTAACCTATTACAGGTAAGTGATGTTGAACCGGCTTCATAAATAGTGGTTAACCAGTCGCAGGTAAGCAATGTAGAACTAGCTCTATGACTTTATACCTAGTGTACCATATGCTAAAGAAACTAGTGGTGTGCTATGTTGAGTAAGGAAAGTCGTGAAAATAGTAATGCTGTAACTATTTATGTTAAAAGTGATTTGAGAAGTACCGTATGGTACCAATAGTGGTTGGTTTATTTTTAGTATAAAAGTTTTCATAAAACTTATTTCCACCACTGTTTATTATTTAAGGAGAAAAAAGAAAATGGAAAATGGAAACTTACGTCTTATAAGTTTAATGTCGAAAAGCATTTTGGAATAGTGCTTTAGAAAATTTTAAATTGTGTTTTACGAAATGTTATTTTAGTACCAATTGTTATGATGCGCGAATGAATTATTATGACAAGTATTTTATCATGAGCTTTACTATAGTATAGGAATATTTCAGTTATGTTGTTATGAAAAGTTCAATTTTTTTGTAAACTAATTACTCACTGAGCTCGTTTAGCTCACCCTTATTTTTATGTTTTTAAACAAACTACCCCAAGTATGTGCATAGGTATTATAGTAATTATGTAACACCGAACTCTCTGAGCCATTTTGTATTGTACTATACTTAGAGATGCTATTTTGTGTTGATACATACATGGTTGTATATGAGTTCAAAGACATATTTAATTCCTTTGGGTATATATGTTAATGATTTATTGTAGCGCCCCCTCACCGTAGGGTACACATCGGGAAACCCGAAGGTCTCACCAAAAAATCTCCTATAAGCCACTATAAAATACCAGTTACACTTAAACTATTCTAAATCAGTCATTTGAACCCAATTACTTTTAATTCCTCATTTAAATCCCAATCCAAATTCCTCCGCTCCTTTGTCCAAATAATTGAATACCTCAATTTACAATTATATACCGGAAATCATGAATGCATGTACCAATAAATATATGCATATGCAGTAACATGTTCCTCTATGATCAGAGGCCAGTAGCATGCTCAGTCAGTGAATGCAGTGAAATCCTATCAGTCTGTCCCAAATTACCAGAATACCCTTGGTCACAGTAACGGGATGTTACAATTCACCCCTCCTAATTAAAATTTCATCCTCAAAATTTCATATACTATAGGTCTCAGATAAGGGAATTAGTCCGCTCCTTTCTATTCTGATTGTCACTTATTTCCTTATAATTATCAGCAATTCCTCACATTCGGTACCAGAAACACATTTATCAGATCTTAACACTGTTTATTAATCCAGTCCATATAACACTTTACCAATCTATTTATACAACGGTCACATAGAAACCATTTAATAACGAATTCAGTCTTCTTATTTACCTTTATCTTAATGGACTCTACGAATATCAGTCTCACTTTTGTTTTAACTGTCACGTCTGTCAGTTATCTCTACGAATAACTATTCAATTTCACCCTCCAAATCTCTTATTACTCTTCCTGCACTCTATTGTGAAACATGACACTTCGATGATTCCTATAGATTTCTAACAGATTTCTTTAGCAAAGAAACACATATTCAATCACAAAGATACCCACAACATTATACTTGTCCCTAGATACATCAATACGTATTGCACTATATCAACTAATTGCCTCAAAACCTTTATCGACATTTCATGAATATTGTCACATCTCTAATTTAAAACAATATGATTAATACTTCTACCATGTCTCATTTACCATCATCGGTCACACTATGTACACATTTTCCCTTCAGACTTTTTGTCTTTTAGGATAAATCCAAAGACTCAAGAATTTTCAATAACTCCAAATTACGAATACACATAATCTCATAATCAGATCGGGCCCATCACAACACATTCGACACATATTCCTTTACACTATTTTCCCTTTACGCTCAAGAAGCCTATTACACAGTCGGGTTCCTTACGTTGATGTATTGCATATTTCCTCAGTAACAGAATCTATCTCTCACACTTGAGTTTCCACTAGAATCAGGTCTCCCAATAACGACTTTTTATTCATTTCAATTTATTTCCAGTCTATCCTTTCGTTGCTACATTCTTCGGTTATCATTATCCGATCAAATCCAAGATCCACTACGACCTCGGGCAGGCAAGCAGCGCAATCAATCAGCCCATCCACAAAATCATATCTATCTGCTCATACAGTCGTACTACTTAGAGGAGTACTCACCTTCAATCCTAACTGTAACTTTTCACTATCCACATGCAGTTTATATACTAAAGGCGATGCAATGCAGTACAACGAAATGCATGTATTTCAAACCAAAATTAAAAGCATACCCGCGACAAAGATCCGGGAATCTGGGCCTCCGCCGAATCATGGCATAGACCCGGCCTCGAGATCGCTGTCACGCTTCAGTCCTCGACCTCAATGCCGATCCCTCGCTGACCTCGGCCTCGCCTCGGCCTCTCCATCCGGATCCACTTCCACGGCTCGATGCACCGGTATTGCTACCAGATCTTCCGGTCATGGCGATCGGGCTCCCATAGTCTCGGGCGGTTCCTCACTAGGTGGTCCATCGAACCACACCTCAAGCATGCTCCAGATAACCATCGGCACTTCCATCGTGCCTCTTGCCACAATGTTCACACAGAGGAATAAAGCGCCTCAACCCTCGACATCGCCTCTACTACCACCATCAAAAACTCTCTCTCGTCCATGACCTATCGGTTCAGCCCCTCCGCGGACTCAAGGGCCTACTCGCCGCTATCAGATTTCCGCCAAGATTACTCGCTATCACTGATCTCTTATGCCCGGTCCCCGACCGGCCTCATCATCTGTTGTCTCAAGAATGCTTTATCCTCATCCGCAGCCCTCGGCTCAATGAAATTTCCCATATCGACTCGCCAAGAGGGTACGGATCTCTAGATTGAGTCCGCCCTCAAACGCCGACACTTGTCGACCTCGAAGCCACCGGTGAAGAAGCATAAATCAACACTCGTTGAATCAAGACTCATAGTCGGCCACGGCCAATCGCCTCGCCTCAACTCTAGAATTCTCAGAACTTCATATCCAGATAGATCTTGGGCATGAAGTTATCTTTGAAAGCCCTCGAAGCTAGTCCATGTCGCAGTGCAGGCCTGGTGGTACGCCCGAACAGCCTTCCACCACCGATATGCGTAACCTCGTAATAGAAACCGCGTAGTCAAACGCTCATCCGGTCACAGCCCATCCGATCGAGGACTCTCGGTCCTCTCTCGCCATCCTCGGCCTCCGCAGGTCGGTGCTACCATAAAGTCAATCGCCCCGCTGCAGAAGAATCGTATCTTCGTTCCGCCTTGCAGAACTCGAGGAGGCAACCTTCGAACGAGGCGTAGGAGACTCCTACTAGCTCCTACCGATTCCAGTCGGTGGTGACTCAACTCGATCTCCCAGTACGAATGACCTAAAACAGACAAGAAATTCCGATCAGTTCCACTATCCCTTCAATAATTTCAGCTTAATTTCACTAATCCCCAAAAGATGCCAAACCATGCTCTGATACCACTAAATGTAGCGCCCCCTCACCGTAGGGTACACATCGGGAAACCCGAAGGTCTCACCAAAAAATCTCCTATAAGCCACTATAAAATACCAGTTACACTTAAAATATTCTAAATCAGTCATTTGAACCCAATTACTTTTAATTCCTCATTTAAATCCCAATCCAAATTCAGTCCTCCGCTCTTTGTCCAAATAATTCAATCGGTCTCAATTTACAATTATATACCGGAAATCATGAATGCATGTACCAATAAATATATGCATATGCAGTAACATGTTCCTCTATGATCAGAGGCCAGTAGCATGCTCAGTCAGTGAATGCAGTGAAATCCTATCAGTCTGTCCCAAATTACCATAATACCCTTGGTCACAGTAACGGGATGTTACATTTATAATGTTATATGCCCTTACATGAACATAAAGTTTATCGGTATGCGAAATCTTGGAGATTTTCGACATATAAGCTTTTAAGTGTTGTAAAATCGAGTCCATTAGATGGATATGAACATGATGGTTGAATTAAAAGTGTTCTAATGCCTTAGAGGTGATTAGACATGATTTATAGACTTATTGGACACGTAGAAAGTTTAATTGAAAAAGTTGATGTACATGAGGGCTTATTGTTGGATCGGAAAAAGAAAACATGCTTTGTTTGGAAAAACGGTATATTTCAAAACTTTTAAGAAATCATTACTTGCAGCAGAAGAAACAAATCCAAATCAACATGTCAATCCATACATGATATGGTATAAGGATAATAAAATATAAACAAGATCAGGAGTATTACCGACTCCTTTGCTACAGCTTTAAATCCTCGCTACGCTATCCTCTCCTTCTTCGTGTATCCAAATCCTTTACCTTTGACTCTTTTCCTTTAACAATCTACTTTCTCCTTGTTGTAGTATCCTCAACCAATTAGATTTACCACCTATTCTTCAAGGACAATTAGGTTAACAAAATCCTTTAGTGAGAAAGGAGAAGAAATGTTTGGACGAGATTTTCTTAGAAGAAGAAGAAGCAAAATTGAACTCTTTCAATTGGTATTTACGATTCTCTCTTTAATGAATGGAGAGAAGGTGTAAAGAACATGCAAGAAGTCTTTCTTGCCTACCAATTTCGTATATGCATGGATGGAAGGAGAGAGAGGCATCAAATGCATCACTTCTTTCATTAATCACTCATAAAATAGCCAATCAATGAGATTATCTTCATTTATCTTTATGATGGTTATTTGAAAAGACCATAACCTAAAATTCAATACCCAATTTCGGTTTTGCCAAGAAGAAAGAAGGAAGATGGTCCATCTAATGTACATCTTTCATCTTTAATCTAATGAATGCAAATAGTTTACAAGCCAACATTAAAAGACAGCCATTAAACCATTTAATGGTAAGTTCATAACTCCATTTAATGATGATTAACCATAATAAAGACCATATTTATTTAGCATTTTAATGTCAAATGTGTGGTTACACATTTAACCTAGGAATAACCGAAATTGCTATCTTCTTCTTAAAAAAATTGTTTTAATATAATTAATATAATTAATTACATTAAACCAAAAACCAAGCCCATTACTAAATGTACATTTGGGCTTCTTTAATTAAACCAAGCCCAAGATTCAGTTATGGGCTTCTAATTAACCTCCATTTATATTTCTTACTTAGCTTGATAACATTCCTTAAAGCCAAGTGAAAAATCTTATTGGACTTTGATAATTCAAGCTCCAATAAGCCCATAATTAATTCAATCTCATTGGAATTAGTTCTAGCTTATTAACTAAATGTCATTCCACTAAAGACAATTAGTTGAACTCTTGAATTATTAAATATTATGAGAATATGTCCAATTGCAAACCCTATTTAGAACCTTATTATAGTCATCTGCACAACAAAGGGTAAAATTACCGTTTTGCCCTTATGTTGGTTTTTCCTTCTAGATCTCTCATTTTACTTTATATGGTGATTAACATATAAGATCTCATCTCAGTGTTAAGACTTGATGGGTAGCTAGTCCATCAAACTACTGGCGCCAGTTTAATCACTAAATCTCCTTAAAACATCTAGAAGACACGATAACACTATAAACTCTTTATTTGAGTGAATGTTCCCTGATACATGTTTCAATTAATAATTCCAACATGCAGAAACTGGATTAATGTTCTATAAAAATCCATTCCGATCATATCAAGAATTATAATGAAACATATATGAGTTCACCACTCATCAAGATTATGGTTCATAATAAGCGAATACTTAAGTTGTATGTTTTAAGATTAAAGTAGCGGCCCACTTTATTCTTAAAAACATACTTGATTCCAGATTCATTTAATAGTGCCATTATCGATAGTCAACTACTATCATGATATGAAACTTATCATTCCCTTGAAGTAAACTTCTTTACTTATATGGAGATAAATCGCAACACTATAGTCTAAATCATAATATAGCGACCAACTTGATTATTCAACTGTGAATCAATTAATTGATTCTAATAATATACATGTTTCCCATACATCTCTATGTATATGTATATTACTTACAAAAAATATTGGTACCTTATGACCGGATATATAATGGTCATATGCATAAAACCAAACTATTTTGTTTTATTAATAATAAATATTTTCATTACAAAATCAGAATCAAGAAGATAAAGTTACATGTAAATACACTTGCTTTCTAAGGCACTATATTTACATAACTCCAACACTTATTTGCAAATTATTAAAAGTTAAAGGACTTAAATGTAATTTTTCAATTCTTGGAGGACCAATATGTAATTTTATAAAGTTAAGGGGCTTAATTATTATTCTCAAAAGTTTGAGGACCAAAATAAAAATAAAGGTTTTGGTGATTTCCAAATTTTGGGTTTAATTACAAATTTAGGAAAGTTTGGAGGGTATAATGATAATTTCACATAACCTAAGGACAAAAAGGCAATTTTTCCATATTTTGGTCGAAGAAGAGTCAAAATTCTAGACCCTTCTTATGTATGACCGTGCACTCCATTGCTAGAGACTTAAAACATCTTCTTTCAATGAAAAGAGAGGAGAAGATAGGAGAAGAAGAAGCGAATTTCATCCATCCCTAAAATTCCACCATCTTTTTGATTCTCTAACCCAAATCAAAGTATTCCAAGCTAATTTGGGGTAAAGGAACTCAAATTTATCATTAGATTTGAGAAATTCTCAAAGGATTTGAAGATATTACCAAAGGAAGGCTTTGGTAAATTTTGTCTCATCTCTCTCTACATTAGGATTTTGAGTTTGGTGTTAAGATGTGTTGTTCAACATGCTTGAATATGTATGAAACATATTTTAGATGAATGAAATGTTTCATGGAGAAGCCTTCTTAAGTCAAAATCGAAATGCCCTCTCTTTGGTGAAAGTTTGTGAATTTTTGAATAACTTTTGAAATTGATGATTTAAGTGAATTCTATTATGTTAATTGTACATGTATAATGTGAATTGATGATGAAAAATGAAGAAGTATATTGGGTAGGCTTGGTCAAAATGATGGAAGAAGGAATGGATTAATGTGATAAGTTGTATAATTACAATGAATATAGTTTAAATGAAGGGAATTGGATTGAATGGAGTGGCGAAATGTGTCATTGTTTGGAAGTGTTTACTATATAACAAGATAGGAGTATGAATTACTATAATAAAGTCTTCAAAATGTGATCTGAAAGTCATGCACATTAGGTGTTTGATAAAATGCCTAAGTGAACTTGGATTTGTAACGATATACATTGGAAAGCGGATTTTATGTTTACTTAGAGTAAACTTGAATTTTGCTCAAATTGATGAGTAATGGCCAAATTTTATAGCTTAAAGATAGTGATATTGTGTTTTATACACTTATGTGATGATGTATAAATATGAGATATATATTTGAGTAAATACATTGTATATTTTTATGTATAAAGACTCGAAAGTTGTGAATCAAGGAGCTCATACCGAGGATTATTGAAGTTAAGAGAGTGTACACCTTCTTTGAGATGAGTGGAGAAACCACATCTCTCAAATGGGATTAGAACATCTTAAGACATGCATAATGACTTGTATGTGAATTTTGAACCTAGGTAATGCATAGTAGAATTGAATCTCAAAAGGATATTAGCATAGTTGTGTATTTAACAAATGACATTATTTTGAATATCTCTTTGCATTTAGAGTGCAACTGATCTTTTTATTACGTATTTTGAGAAATGATATTGTTTTCAACAAACCTGCACTTGGAGTGCAAAGGACAATGTTTTATTTTCTGAAACTACATTTTTGAATAACTTTGCACTTGGAGTGTAAAAGATGACTTTATTGCATGAAATATTATTTTGGAATTTACATATACATAATCGAGTCATGTATGCTACATGTTTTTGTTCTCTTTTGGCTTAGAGCCATGGCACAGTTTCATTTTATTGATTGGACCGATAAATAAAGGCATGGTGCCTTATTTGATTTTTGTATATGATTTTTGTAATTGGTGAGGAAACAATTAGCCAATCGTATGCTAGACACATCAGATTAAGTGACCCCCGTATCCTTGACATTGGTACATAAAAGTCGAGTCTCTGTATTGACACCTTTCTGCGGGACTCAAGGGTGATTCTACACTTAGGGTCTGGACATCGATAAGGTCATCAGTTAGGGTCATGATGCTCTTTTCAACTATATTTCAGACTCACCACGGATGAAAGTTGAGTCAACGTTGAGGATCGGTGGGTGTGCACACTAGTTTGGCCGACTAATGGTGCCATACATTATTGTTTTGGCTTATTCTGGGATATTGTTTTCTGATGAGATTTGATTTATACATATGATATTTTTCTACTTTTGTGTACTGAAACTGGAACCTATATTCACTAGATGAGTGATTAATAGGCTAGGCCTATGTGGTTCCTAACCAGTATACATTGAGTCATAAGCTAGGCCTATGTGTTTCTATGTGATGTATGTTCACTTCATAGGTTATTTATACCATCTTGGTGTATATTGAGTTTTATTTGCGGTACATATATTTTTCCTACTCACTGAGTACATATTGAGTTTGTTCATTTAGTTCTTTGACATTTTCGCGGTAGTACCGCACATAGGTAGTTTCTGTTTTATACTTTAGTTGTATAGTGGCTCATGAACTATTTTACTATTTTTATTAGAATGGTTATGTGGATATGTTTTATGACTATATGAATTTGGCTCTTGACTATTTTGTTGTTGTAAAAGACCTTATGTATGTACTTTTGATACTGTTGTTGAGATTGCTTTGGGTGGATTTTAAAGTCCTGAAGTTGTGGAAAAAGTTTTGATGTGAATATAGAAGTGTGTTTAAATTTGTTTCTAGGTATTTGATTGAGTTTTGGGATTTTAAAGTATAGCTATTGTGTTGCTAAAATTTTTTTTAAAAAAGAGAGAGATATTTAGTTAGCCTTGCATAGTCGGATTAAGAAAACCGTGAGTGTCCTTAACCTAGGTATGCGGTGGTTGTCATGAGCTTAATGTGGTACCGAATCGTGACAAATTGGGACTTGATATATGTTTAATTGTTGATATTTTTAATTGTTTACACTTAGTGATTATTGACATAAAAATGCTTAAGATATTTTAATTCATATGTGATTTTTAAGTACAATTTAGAAGCAAAAAAATTAAAATGAGTTAGAAGCATTACAATTGGGTTTTTTTTTTAAAATTTATTTTTGCTTGTCTTTATGAAATAAGACAAAGAAAATTAAAAGACAAGAAAAAAATGAACACATGAAGAAAAGAACTAAATGTTGGGCAAGAGGTCCAAACGACAGTGCAGAAGTCATGCAGTGAAGACAAAACGACAGCAGATGACCAAATTAAACGCTAATGCGTTTAGCTTAAAACGCACGAAGAAGCAACCAACGCAGGCGTTGCGTTTAACGTTTTAAGAGGGCTGCGTTTTTGGAGAGGCGTCTGCGTTTTAAGAGGGCCGCATACAAATAAATGAGGACGCTACAGTGACACAAGCAAAAAAAAAATCAATACAAGGGGAAAACGACAACGCGCAAGGAGTAAGCAGATTGTTTTAAGGGTTTTAGGTGATTGTGACCTTTATTGGTCACATCACGCAATAGTGCAGGAAAACAACAAGCATAGTAGTGGTGTTGGAGGAACAAACGCAGTCGAGAGGGGATCTGTGCGTGAACAGTGGAGAATAATAAAGCCCCCTCCCATCTTATTCGTCCAATCATCAACAGTACACGCGTCAGTGCAAGGGGCGTGCGCGTGACCCAGCAACCAACGCACAGAATGAGCTAAAATTGAAAAATCAGGCAACAAGGCAGTGCGGCGTGAAGGCAGACGTTGCGCAGGCGTGGAGCTGGTGGCTGCGGCTTGTGGCTGGAGCACGCTACAAGGACGAGGAGAACGCAGATAGGAATCTAATGAACAGTAGATGGTCATTAAATCTTAATTGTCAAATCAAACAACAGTAAAAGTGCTACAGTATAGAAGAGAGCTGCAATAGTGAATAATAAATTAGGGGATATTTCGATTAGGGTTTAGAATGAGGATTGAAGCAATTTTTTAGAAAGACCTATGAAAGGTTAGATATCTTGACACCGGTTCAGAGGTGGCATCGATAACGACAACCCAGGTTAAGTATTTTTTTTAATTGTTTCTTTCTTTCATTAGGAATTGATCGTATTATCCGATGTTAACTAATTTGAATTTTGTGTATGGATAATCGGATTTTCGTTATTATTCAATTATTTATGTATGAACCATTTGGGTATTTTAAATTGATGATTTTAATGCGTTCGTTGAATCATTAATTTCAAACCCATTGCTAGAATTTTGATATAATTCGTAATTGTTATGTTGAAATTCATATATGACGACTAATGATTCGTAATCATTAGCGATAATATGACCTAGGTTAAATAACGCATCATATGTGGTTGTTGCCTTGATTAATCGGTTTTTCTAATTCGTAATGCTACTGTCTAATTAAATCTAGATATCGTATTCTAGGTTGTTCGATAGTTAGGTTTAATTAACGATCGTATCTTGATTAAACAAAACCTAAGGAAAAATTCGGGTTAATTATTAACCCACGATTAATAATTACTAGGAGAGGTTAAAGAACAACAAATTAATAAAATATGCTTAATTAGGGTATAGGCCGAGATTGAACCAAAGAATCGGATCCCTACCGAATCATTCACTTTTATCATTTTTGCATGTTTTCTTTAATTTATTTTTATTAGTTAGTTTTATTTTATTTTCTTCTTTAAAAATCCAAAACCCCATTTTTCCTAAACACTGATTAATTTCATTTCATAAACTTTACACACACTCTCTGTGGGATCAACCTAGACTCGTCACTCTACAGTAGTAGTTTAGTTATTTTATTTTGACTAGCGTAATGACGCGAGGTCAGGACTCTGCCTCAAGATTAGTTGTATTGTCGGGTGTTGCTATGCTTATGTTATATTAGCTATGCATGTGATATGTTTTAAATTATTTTGGAAAAGGTGGAAAGTGTGTTCTTGTAAATCTTGGTGGGATTGTAAATATCTTTTACTTAATGAATTACAAAAGCTTCAATCCTCAATAAAGTTTTTCAAATGTTGAGAATTATAGGTTTGTGATTGCTTGTGATATGGACCTGAGGTCCCATTTTAGAAATTAAAATGAATATGAAATATTAGAAGTGTTTTAAATTGTGTTATGCAGATTTTTTTAAAATTTTGGGAATGTTAAAATGCAGTCTTTATGTTGCTGAAATTTTAATAAAACAATGTTAAAATATTTTGCACTCTCTTTCGCGCTTTTAATTATTAAAGTATAAAAGGATTTAAATAGTTAAATGACTTGGCTTTGCATGAACCATTAGGTTGAGTCAAATATCAATTGGAGGGCTACTGTGGGTTTACCCGAAGGACTCCACTCAGGTTTTAGAAAGGGAACTCCGGGATGGGCCCTTTCATCCTTCTTTTATGTCTCCAATCTTTACATACCCTATTTAGCCTCTTAATTGCCCTTTTATAGTGCAAAATTAGGGTTATATGGTTATAAACGAATGTGTAAGTGACTATGTATGTTAATTTTACAGAAATCACAAAGTTAAAAGTTCACAGTTGGCGACACAACCTTATATCCCATTTACACTGTAGTAAGTCTTCACATAGACGTGTAGGCCATAGTGATGGTTGAAACAACGTCTTTAAGTTCATACACATTTTTATTGAGTTACACATTCCCATACATGGCCATATAAGTCACAGTGACTCCAATTCTTCCATGATTCCTGTCTTCACCCTAACTCGTCTTATTTTTACTCCATAAAGGACAATAAGATTGAAATCAATATAATGGCACTAAGGGTGTGAATTTAGCTCATTTTGTTTTTTTTTCACTATTTTGTACGTAAGCTAAACAAGAACCGAAATAAGTATCTTATGCATAATATAACATTAATCACTAAATGTCAGGGAACTAATATACAATCAAATTAAGAACTTATTACTTTTTCTTTTTATTTCTTGTTTTATTTTCATTGATTCTTTTATTTTATTTTTATGCTTTTCTTCATTAGTTCCTTTCTGCTCAATATCTTTTAGAGTTTATATTGCTTATTTTTGTCTTTACTAGTTTTTTTCCTATTTCATGTTTTTAAAAAGAATTAATCAAAATTTGATTAATCTTTGTTAGAAAAATATTTATACCTTTTATACTTCCTTAATCTATTTTGAGAGATTTAATCCATTCTTTGAATTCTTCATTCAATAATTGATCAATCTTTGTCGGAAAAAGTATTTATTCTTCTAATACTTTCCTATATTGTTTTGGAATGATTTGATTCCATTATTAACAAAAATAAAATTCTAACAAAATAGTCATAACTTCTTTGAAATTTAAGACTATTTTGGGGTACAAATGTAATTATACTTCATCCTCAATTCCAATTATTCATGTTTCAAGCCATACAAAATGTATGAATGCATAAATACTATGTTTGGAGAGATTAGAGATTGATTGGATATGTAAGATAATTGCTATAACTAATTTTCAAAAAGGATAATCACTATAAGTTTCTAATTCAGGTTTAATAACAAAAGTGAGTTATTTAAGATGATTTTAATGAAAATGAAGTGGAAGATGTCTTATTTGATGAATACCAACAAAGAAATAATATAGTTAGATTTACATATCCCGGTGATTAGAAAAGATAGACATAGAAAGGAGTCTAGCTAATATAGAAAATTTGGGAACATTAAAATGAAGATTCTTTGACTTGAAGGGAGAAATACCCTAAAGCCTACTTATAGTGGAAAAAGAAGATGGATTACTACTACCATTACATTAAACAATAAAGTTTAAACTCAATGTTTATTAACTGTACTATTATTTGGTGGGATTAACTAGTATTAAACAAGCAAAGGAACTATAAGAGGCCTATCTAAAATTGTGAGGATATAAAGGTATCATGAGTAGGTGAGCTATTTTATCCCTATTCGCTACAATAGGGATGTATTATACAAGACCTCGTTTAATAGTCAAATGGTGTTTAGAAATGCCACAAGGAGATAGAGATTGCTTTTATTTGAGCTAATGTAAAGGAACGTTAAGAAGTCAGATGACTATATGTTTTAATAATTGAAATCAAGAGATTGCTAATGTGACATAATTACAGCATTATGTGAAGCTAAAATATATGGTTCATAAGGTGGAAAGAAAACTAAAAAAGGGAAAACACTCACATCAAAATTTTAGTTCATCTTTATGGAATTTGATTGAGAAAAAAGATGATAATGCTACTCCTAAAGCCAAAGTCAAACTACCTAAAAAAGGACAAAAAATTCCCAATAAAGTAAAACATAAATCTAAGACCTAAATTTGTACTCGTGACATTAAATACTTTCATTTTTTGTAACATGGCACATAGTTTCACAATTTCATAATAAAAGGGTAGTAAACATTAAAGGTTATAGGAAGATTAAGATCAAAGATGAAGATGATGAGGATTCTATACTTTCATTAGAAGATTATGATGATGATGATGATGATGTTAAGTATATAATGGAAAGGGAAACGTGTGGTTATTTGTATTAAATAACCAAGTCAAAGAAGATAATGTTATTGAAAAATAAAAGAATATTCTTTATATGGGATTACATATCAATAATAAGGTTTGTAATATGATTATTGATGTGGTAGTTACATTGATATAACTAATACTACCTTGATTAAAAAGTTAAGGTTGCCTACTATGAAATATTCTATATAAGTTTCAATGGCTAAATAAATATGGTGAGGTGATATTCACTAAATAAGTGTTGGTTTTATTATTGATTAAATTGTAACAAGGTATTGTGTGATGTGGTGCCTATGCATAGTATCTGCACGATCCGGGGGAGACCTTAGGAATTTATAAAAGAGCCATAACAAATAATTTACAAATAGTTGTTGCTTTTTTATGAACAATAAATCCATTACTCTTATAACATTAATACTTAAACAAGTATATAAGGACCAATTCAAGTTAAAAAGAAAGATTGATAAAAAGGAGAGTAAGCTAAAAATGAGGATGAGTGATTAAAAAGAAAAGAAAAAAAGAAAATGGAAATAAAAATTTGATTTTAAAAAATGGAAAGAAGGGGAAAAGTTTAGGGAAAAGAAAAAAAAGAGTACTGAGAGAAAAGTAGAGAAAGTGAGATCAAAAGGCATTTTATGCTAACTAGCCTATGATTGTACTTTTATATAAAGAGGCTTGCTTAAATACTATCAATCTTGATGTTTCTTTGTATGGTCTTTCCATTTTGTTTTGGCAAGAATTTCAAGATATATTTCCTAATGATATTCAAAGAAATTTATCACTAATATAAATTAATTTCAAACTTATTGTTATTGTTACTAATTAACCAACCTAGAGAAGCAATTTGGATGAGAATAAGGAGCATCAAAGGAAAATTGAGGAGCTTTTATCAAAAAGGTATGTGATGTACTCAAATTTTCTTATCTTTTTATACTTTTACACTTAGTTTTTATTCTCATTTGATGTCTAAATCATGTGACTTACATTGATTTTATCATTTCAGGTGTTTTAGGTGTCAAGTGAAGAAAATCATGCTAAGGAGGTGTTAGATTGCCTTTATCGCATTTTGTACAAAGTTGTGTACAGTCTTTATGAATAAATAAAGAAAGGCATATTTCATTAATTTGATGTTCATTATTTATGAACTGATATTGATCAATAAGCAAATTAATGAAGTCCATGATATATGACATAGCATGAAGGAAATTGTGATGTGATCATACTACTGAGATTCCTATCATGTGCAATTATGTCAAGATTCAAATTATCCCTAGTCATAGGATTACCAAACTAGACATCGGTAATCCGGAGAGACTAGCACATCTCAAGCACCTTGATTTGATCAAGCAGTGGATCTCAGAAACTGTAAATATGAGATATTTAGGGTTGAGATGTGAATGCTTACTAGAGGTAGTAAGTACAATGGATGACCTGCTATGAGATCATCACATGGATGTCCTATTTTAATGTCAGTGATAATCTCATCATAGCAATGGTGCAAATATCCTTAGACTTGAGGTACTTAAGGATATCTTGGATACTGATTCTGTGCTTTGACTCCATTCCTTGTTGCCTTTCACAGGTCACTCATAGGGTGATGATTGGGTACAGCTTGAGGTATTCGAAGGTAACTGAGTAGCCAATAGAGGATTCACCACTTCTGTGATAGCAGAAGATGATACTCATGGCCTCTTGTCAGGGTCATTACTTGGAAATCTCTGGCCGGAGTTCATATGTCATGAAGAGTGTCTTCAGTGACATATAAAGTAATGAGTCCCAGGACAAGAACTGATATCACTTGGACTAGATTTGACGTAGTCATTCTAGTAAGAGTTGACACTTTGCCAATACTCATAACCAAGTGGGGTATAGCATGGTGAAAGGACGAATTCCACAATAATTGTCTATAAAAAGGTTCGTGATATGGTTCATGATGAATATATGTTCATTCGTCAAACCAATTACTTTCCGGTCAATTGGGGGTCATGATGTGTTGCTAGATACCGCTCATGAATTGCTCAGATTAAGTGTTAATCTAAGTGGCCAACATAACCGGGAACCTAATGGGTCACATGTGTAACATCCCGTCACTGATGGGATGGGTACAGTTCATTGCATACGTATTTTGGCCTGTGCATGCATTATAGAATTTTGTATAATTGGCAATTATTGTATTGACATTCGTACGTACATACATGTATGCCATATTTCTGGTTTGATTTGGATAACTTGGATTTGGAGATGATTAAGGCATGTGTGATAATTAGGTCATTATAGGCTCGAGAATTGAAATTGAGTTAGAAATGAAAGTTAGGAAATTGAATTGTGAAATTGGAGTATACGATTGTGAGTTTTCTAATTTTTTAGGATTTATAGAAAATTTTCTGAAATTTTCGGAGTATTAGGTCCGGACCGAAAAATTGACTAATGACTGATTAATTGAGTTCCAGTTCCGTGGTTGATAAAAAAATTTTGTATGAAATAATTGGAGTTATGATTTTAGGAATTATTATTCATAATTAATGGAATTCGGGAGAAATTAGAATTTAAAAGTGAATCGAGGTGGTTCAGATTTGGCCTTGTGGCATTTATTTGCCAAACATGTCTTAGTTTAAATCTTTTATATAAAAGCCTTAGCTTTTGAACCTTGCTCCACGATGCCCTCTTCTTTTGGAATGAAATTTGGTTCTTCTTCTTCCTTATTTCATCGTGGATCTTCCCTTGATTTCTCCTTATGATTTGCTTCTTCTTCCATCTTTGAATCTATCCTTGAGTTGGGTGCTGAAAAAGATGAAAATGGGTTTTGCTTGGGTGAATGCCGTGGGTGTGTGAGTTGGAGTTTGGTGTGATCCTTGAAGATTTGAAGTTTTAATCAAGTAAGTTACTTCTTTCTTGTTTTATATATAGTTTGATTGGTTGATTTATAGAGTTATTTGGATGATTTAACATAAAAATTTAAGGATTTGGCATTTAGGGTTTCCGATGGTTATTTTCGTTAGTTTTAGGGTTAAAATTTTGGGAAATAATGGTTGTTTGATGAAATAGAGCTAAGGATTTGTAGTATGATGAGTATGGAATTATTTGAGAGTGGTGTGAAAGGAGAAAATCTGGATTTGGAGTCGTTATCAGTCAAAAATCTGGGAATTTCTGGGTTTTCTAGGCGTGTCGCAATTGTACGTCAAGTACAAGACGAAGAACACGCCTTGGGCGAGAAAATTACTCACACGCCGCGATTGAAGCTGGAAGGCACGCCGCGACGAGCTGGAGAGGCGATATCGCAACGTCTGCGCAAATGCGACGCTTGTAATGGCGAAGAAAAGGAGCTCGTCCCATGAGGGGGAGCCATGCCATGGAGGAATGTCGTTTTTCTGAAAATATAAATTGGAGGTTTTAAAAATTTGGGATTTAGGAATTTGATGATTCAATTAGTTATGGATTAAATTCAATTTGGAGATTATGAATTCGGGAATCAGAAATTGAGATCGGGAAATTCGGATTTGTGTCGGAAATGTCATAACATGTATAGTACATACATTATTCGATTCATATGCATCATTGAACGTTGGAAATTGATACAATTAGTAATGTTATCTATGTTTTGATTATTACAGAGGTGCTAGTGGATCGTCGATTGTCTGACGTAGGCGAGACTTCCCGGCAGTAGCTCGGAAGTTTTGAGGTGAGTAACCTAGTTAGTTTCTCAACCTATATGTGTTTAATTTTATGCAATATGCCATGTGGAGTTAAGGATGAATTGTATGTGTTTGTTTTGATTGATTTCGGACCACAGGTGTTCGAAATATTTGGACTTTGCTATAGAAGTGTTATTTGTGAATAAATTGTTCATAATTGGTTTTAATGGTGAAATTTAGACATATGAAGTTCTATAGTGATGCCTGTAGTGTAAATTGGACATGTGCATACATGCATAAAAGTATGATCAGATAACGGCAGTTGTGACCGGTGCAGCTACCGTATTCAGAGCTTTAAGCTCAACGCACAGGGCTTCGTGCCCAACGATTTTCAGAGCTTTATGCTCAACGTATTAGGGCTTTTGAGCCCAATGTTTCAGAGCCAATGGCTCAACGCATAAGAGCTCAGGCGCACGGTCACAACAACGAAAGAAAATGAAAGAGTCACATGTACATTGCATATATGAATGTTTGATTGAGCCAAATTTATACTATAAATTGGCCCTGTTTTCTTAAGTAATTATGCACTTGTTGACTCCTAATTCATGATTTTTGTGCTTAATTTGGTTCCTCATATCGATCTTTTATAATTTGCACATTGTCAGTAGTTTGTTGTTATTTGATATTAATTTCTGCATAACTTTTATTGGGACAATTATACTGCAAATGTGTTGTATTTTTTTGTAGGAACAATTGGAGTCAACAAGAGAAAGTCAACACGTCGTGAGAAGCCATCCATTCGTCGGGACGAACCAACACTCCCATTCGTCGCGACAAATTAATTTGGTATAAATTGATTCGTCGCGATGAGTGACCATTTTTATTCGTCGCGACGAACTTTATTCATTAGTCGTGACGAATGTCGGATACCCGACCCTTAAATAGCAAAATTATCCACTGTTCTGACCCGGCCCGATTACAGCTCCTATAAAACCTTCCATTTTAGGTTAAAAGAGCACGGCCGCATTCCCGAGGTAGCTCTCCATCTTCTTCGTCTTCTCTGTTTTCTCTAATAGGTTTGGTTTTCTTATTTTGCAGGTGGCAGACCACCAACTACTTAACATCAAGAACGCAACCCTTTCATTCCTCATCCTCAACCATCATTTGTATTCATCTCTTCCGCCATCGTCGTTGGAGCCATGGGTAACTTTGGAGTTCCAGCGGTGATGGCTTCTTCCACTGATTATGCAAGGCTAAGGTTTCCGTCTCCGAAAATGTAGCGAAGGTCGGAGTTCCATGAGCTTCAAGGGTAATCAACCATTGTTTTAGATTTACATCATGTTTTGTAAAACCTCCGAGTTGGAGATTGTGAGATATGATGGATTGAATCCGGTTATAGTTTAATCGGATGTTAAACTTTGATTTATGGTGTGGATTAGTTTCTGTTGGAATGTTGTTCTGAAATACATGAAGTTTCGTGTATGTTAAACAGATTTGCATGAGTTAATTTAATCTACCTAGTTGTGTTTGATTGAATTGATTGTGTTTTATCTGGTTAACCTATTGCATAAACCATTTCATACCATACACTAAGGTTTTTAACAAGATTTAGTTAATCGAGTTGATTAATTAAATTTTTGGACTTAACGAGTTGTTAAGGTTGAGATTTCGAAACTTAGTGGATTTCAAACCCCAATATTTATTTTGAGTGATGATGACCCGAGCCACATTTTCAGGAGAATTCTAGTTAACTATTTTCAATCTTAATTACTTCAAATTGTATTGCCTTTCAAAAATCCCAAAAATATTTATTCCATGCCTTGCTTTCTTTAATTTTAAAGATCAAGCCAAAACCCCCGTTTTAACTGCTTTCTTGCATAATTCAAACATTAGGCTAGTCTTAGGATCAATTCTGCACTGGTTCCTTGAGAGTCAACCCGAGGTTGCACCCTGTGTTGCAATTCTTGGTATAAATTGATTTTGACCGGTTTCCAAGGATCAATCTTAGGATTGAACGATAAGCCGCGATCAAATTGGCGTCGTTGCCGGGGAACCAAAGTAATTGGTTTTCAAGGTTAGCCAAGTGTTTGTTTTACATTTTAGTTTAGTTATTTGCATTCTGTTTTGCATTTCATAATTTTGTTTTATTTTGTTTGCTTCAATCTTTTTAGTGTTAATTTGCTTTTGCTTTAAGTGTTTAGTGTGATTGTTCACGCTTATTGTGCCTAATTTCGAGTTATTGTGCTTTCTTTGTGATTCTTGGCTGCGACAAGTTCATCATTCGTCATAACGAAGTTCATCGCTCGTCATGATTTAATATTCGCAATTTGTCTGTTCGCCTCAAATGAGTTCCTACGAGTCGCGATTTAACAAGAGTGAATTAAACCCTTCATCCAATCGTCATTTTAGTGAGCTTATTTAGGAGAACTTCTTTTGTGCATGCCCCGTAGAATTAGGTTAGTTCATTTTCAACCTGAAATCGAGCGATACTTAAGGAAGCGTAGGAAAGACAAAAGAGAGCAAGCAACCCTTAGCACATTAGAACATCAAGTAGGAGAAATGGCTGAGCATCAAGAATTTCCCGGTCACCAACCTAGGAACGGAGATCATAGATTAAATGGTGATCAGGAAAGAGTCGATGAGAACATAGGGAACAACAGGCGTAGAACGATCAGAGAAGCTACGACCTCGGACGTCAATTATGACCCCTTCACCGCAGCCTGCCCGAACTTCAATGTGAATTTCGAAGTTAAGGGGCTATTGATCAATTCTCTCCCCAAATTTCACGGTTTGGCGGGAGAAGATCCCTACATGCATTTACAAGCGCCGGACAATGATTTGTCAAAGCATGAAACCCGTAGGAGCTCCCTAGATCATGTGCTGTGGAAGGTGTTTCACTTATCCCTAGAAGGAAAGGCCCGGGAGTGGTACATGAGCCTCCCAAGGCATGTCGCGAATGCCTACCATAGTTGGGCCAACTTGAAAAGCTTTCTGGAAAAGTATTTTCCAGCCTCGAGGACGCCATCAATGAGGAAAGAAATCTATTACGCCAAGCAAGACTATGACGAGTCCTCAGATGACTTTTGGAACAGATTTCAGGATCTGTTGTCTCGGTGCCCCCATCATCAAATTCCTGATGAACAGCTTGTTCAATATTTTTATGATGGGGTGAAGAATCAGGAAAAGGGAATGTTAGATGCTGCTTCGGGAGGATCGTTGATTGACCTCACCGCACCTGAAGCGTGGGCCTTGATTAAGAGGATGGCCCTAAATCATCGCAGGTATAGTGTCAGAGATTCCAGGAGTGTCCATGAAGTGGGAGCCATGTCGGCTCAAGACAAAAAGGATGGAAAGCCGGAATCAAAGGTGGATTCCCTGGAACATCGGATAACTTCACAGTTGTCCTCGACACGGCGGAGTTAAAGAATTTGAATGTACATCGCCATCGCCTTCCACCGAATGGCCGCACCTAGTTGCGAATCTTGCGGATCGGTGATGCACATAACCAGTGTCTGTCCCGGGAGGTATGAAGAAGTCTCTGCAGTATACCCGGGGAGACAAAATCCTAAGTGGGATCCGTACTCCAACACGTATAATGAAGGATGGCGATCTCATCCTAACTTTAGTTGAGGAGTAATGAGGAAGAGCACCCAACCGCTTCCAACAAGGGAGTGGAGTGGAACATCTACAAACCAGTTTCGATCAAGAAGCATTGACGGTGCAACCACAACCGCCAAAAGAAGACACCAACCAAGCTGCTGCACAAAGATGATGACTCTCATGAAGGAAGAGAGGAATTATTGCGAATCAATTCAATGCCATAGCTAATCGATTCAGCGGGACTCCTCGAAGAATCTTTGCCGCCGATGCTTTGGAAAACGGATGGAACAATGGGAGACCAAGGTGAGAACTTGAACTCATATGTCACTCAATTGTCTAACAATTTGAGTGAAAGCAAGCGAGGAATAGCGAATCAATTCCTTCCAACACGGTCATAAATCCAAAGAGTCGAATGCTATTGAGCTAAGGAGCGGAAGGAAAGTGCGATTCAACATTCACGATAAAGAAGAATGCAGAAGAAATCGAGGTTCAAGAGGAGCCTCAAATTAAGGAAAAGCGGATGTGAGATCCGAGAGTGAACAAGAAGAAGTTGAGAAAGAACAACAATCAAGCAATCTGAAAGTAAGAGCTAAAAGGAACAAAGAAACGGAAATTAAGCAACACAAAGGGAAGTCAATCTGAAGGACCTTCCCTTCCCAAATTCCTACTTGATGAGCAAGAAGGTCAACGAACTGAAACATGAAAAGGAAATTATTGACCTATTTGGGAAGGTAGAAGTAAATGTGCCCTTTTGGACTGGTTAAGAGAGTGCCGGCCTATGCCAAGTATCTGAAAGACTTGTGCACCAACAAGAAGAAATTTAGGCCGAACGAAAGAGTCCAGGTCAGCTCGAATGTTTCCGCATTATTCAAGCCCCAAATTCCGGCAAAGTGTTAAGACCCAGGATCGTTCACCATTCCTTGTTTCATAGGAAAGGTGACAATTGGAAGAGCACTGCTGGATTTGGGAGCGGCAATCAATGTGATGCCAAAATCTGTCTATGAAGCCCTAGGGGTTAAGAGCGTAAAACCTACTTCGGTAGTGTTACAGTTGGCTGACAGATCCTTTCGACACCCTGTGGGCATAATCGAGAACATTTTGGTCCAAGTAAAAGGATTAGTGTTCCCTGCCGATTTTTACGTGTTGGATATGTCTACTGAAGTGGTGCAGGACACTTCTCTAATCCTTGGATGACCCTTCCTTCGGACGGCAAGTACAATGATCAGTATGAAGGAAGGGAAGATCACCATGGAGGTTGGTAATCAACACGTTAGCTTCAACATGTATGAAGCTATGAAGCACCCTAACGAGGATTACTCCTTGTTTGGGGTGAACATGCTTAATGTTGTCCCTACAGTTTCAGACTCTGATGAGGATCCGCGAGACAAGTCCTTTAAGCTCACTTCATGTTCGCTCGGAAGTCAAAACCAGATTCCTACAACTTTCGTGCATCATTCTAGGACAGATGGGGACCTCTTCTCGCTTGAGCTTCCTAAGCTGATCCCCTCAATTTTACAACCTCCAGAGCTCGAATTGAAACCCTTACCTGCTTCATTGAAATACGCCTTCCTCGAGCCAAATAAGAAACTGCCCGTCATCATCGCAAACTCATTGTCAGAACCTGAAGAACGACAACTTCTAAAAGTGCTGACAGAGCATAAGCGAGCAATAGGATGGTCATTAGCAGACATACCCGGGATTAGCCCTGCTCTGTGCACTCATAGGATCTTGTTAAATGAGGGATCTAAGACAGTGAGGCAGCCCCAGCGAAGATTAAATCCACTTATTCTCGATGTGGTGAAAAAGGAAGTCACTAAGCTCCTGAGCGTGGGGATAATTTATCCCATTTCTGATAGTGAATGGGTCAGCCCAATTCATGTGGTACCCAAAAAGAGCGGGATTACTGTGGTGAGAAATGAGAGAGATGAGCTCATTCCCACAAGAGTGCAAAATTTGTGGCGAGTTTGTATTGACTACCGGAAATTGAATGGCGAACTCGAAGGACCATTTTCCTTTGCCATTTATCGACCGGATCTTTGGAAAGATTGGTGGAAATCACATTCTTATTTCTTAGATGGTTTCTCGGGGTATTTCCAAGTACCCATTGCACCGAGGACCAAGATAAGACCACGTTATATGTCCTTCGGTACCTTTGCTTATCGCAGGATGCCTTTTGGTTTGTGTAATGCCCCCGGTACCTTCCAGCGTTGTGTGATGGCTGTCTTCTGCGATTTTTTGGAAGAAAGTATGGAAGTCTTTATGGATGACTTCACAGTTCACGGCGATTCCTTCGATTCCTGCCTCTTCAATCTGACTAAAGTTCTTAAGAGGTGCATCGAAAAGAACTTGATCCTTAACTTCGAAAAATGCCATTTTATGGTAAATGAAGGTATTGTGCTTAGACATTTGATTTCGAAGAAAGGAATCGAAGTTGACAAAGCTAAAATCGAAGTCATATCTTCCCTGCCTTATCCTACCTGTGTCCGTGATATTAGGTCATTCTTAGGTCATGCAGGATTTTACAAGAGGTTTATTAAGGATTTTAGCAAAATCGCCCTTCCTCTTTCAAAACTCTTGCAAAAGGATGAGAAATTTGAGTTTGATGCTTCATGCCAAAAGGCTTTTGATACACTTAAAGCCAAACTCATTTCCCCTCCTATCCTGGTTGCCCCTGTTTGGCATTTGCCTTTTGAGCTTTCGTGTGATGCTTCCAATTATGCTGTGGGAGCCATGTTAGGACAACATGAGGAGAAGTTAGCTAGAGTTATTACATACGCGTCCAGAACCTTAGATCCAGCTCAAGCCAACTACACCACAACTGAGAAAGAACTCTTTGCAGTAATCTTTGCACTAGACAAATTCCGGCAGTATTTGCTTAATTCCCACGTCATCATTTTCACCGATCACGCAGCTGTTAAGTACCTCTTGACGAAGCCACAATCGAAACCTAGATTAATCCGTTGGACTTTGCTTCTTCAAGAGTTTGATATTGAGATTAAAGATCGGGCTGGTGTCGTAAACCAAGTAGCTGACCATCTGAGCAGACTGCCGCAAGATACTAAAGGAGTAGACTCTTCCGATCTGACCTGTGATTCTTTTTCGGATTACATCACCTGTGCCGCAGATTCTCGGAGCCTTGGTATGCACATATTGTCAATTACTTAATGACAAATTTGACCCCTATTTGTATGACGCGGGGGCAGGCTCAGAAATTGAAGAGCGAAGCTCGGCATTACATTTGGGACGAACCTCATCTGTGGAAGATATGCAGTGACCAAGTAATTCGACGATGTGTTCCAGATGAGGAATTTGATGATATACTCTCAGCTTGCCACTCTATGGTTTGTGGGGACATTTCGGTGCTAGAAGAGCAATGAGGAAAGTTTTGGATTGAGGATTCTATTGGCTACTCTCTTTGGGACTCCTTCCATTTTTGCCAAGCTTGTGACAAGTGTCAACGTTTCGGGGGATTAGGGAAACGTCATGAGATGCCGCAACAACCAGTTTTATTTTGCGAAATCTTTGATGTTTGGGGTATCGATTTCATGGGACCGTTTCCCCCATCGTTTGGGTTCGTGTACATTCTCCTAGGAGTTGATTATGTTTCGAAATGGATCGAAGCCGTGCCCACTAGACAAGATGACGCGCAGGCAGTCTCTAAATTCCTCAAATCTAATATCTTCTGTCGATTCGGAATCCCTAAGGCGATAGTGAGTGATCGCGACACTCATTTTTGTAATCGGGTTATTACTAACTTGCTTTCCAAATTTGGGGTTACACACAAAGTTTCTACTGCCTACCATTCGCAAACCAATGGTCAAGCAGAAGTTTCGAATAGAGAAGTCAAGCACATTTTGGAAAGGATAGTTAAGCCCTCCAAGAAGGATTGGAGTCTGCGTTTAGAGGAAGCTTGTGGGCATATCGCATCGCTTATAAGTCCCGATAGGAATGTCCCATACCGGTTGATTTATGGTAAGGCATGTCATTTACCTGTGGAGCTAGAACATAAGGCCTATTGGGCGGTTAAACAATGCAACCTAGACTTTAAGCTGTCGGGGATGGAAAGGAAACTCCAACTACAGGAGTTAGAGGAGCTGCGACTTGAAGCATATGAGCACTCTCGGCTCTACAAGGAAAAGGCCAAGCTGATACATGATAAGATCCTTCTCCGAAAGACTTTTAAGGAAGGTGACAAGGTCCTCTTGTATAAAGCCCATTTCACATTCAAGCCCGACAAATTCAATCATCGTTGGGAAGGACCTTATGTGGTGATTAAGGTACATAATTTTGGTATGGTAGAACTTTTGCAGGAACACACCGGCGCAAGATTTCAGGTCAATGGACATCTGCTCAAGCTCTATCATAGGACTCCCCAACCGCCGTGACTATCAGGTTTTCTCTTTCCTTCATTTACTATATAGTTGTGCTTATGTTTGATTCCTATGTGCACTTGTTGAGCATGATTATATTGTTTAAGTGTGGGGGAGAGACCCATCAAGTAGGTTTAGCTGTAGTTAAGTAGGATTTTTCTTTTCTGTTTCAATAAATTGATTCCCTCTTGTTAGCTCCGCATTTTTTCTTGATTGATGAAGCATGAGATAGATTAATGAGATTGAATGATACGTGGATTGATAAATTGAATGTTTGTGCAATTTGTGTAGGATCCTTAGAAATTTTGTTTTGTTTTGGGTGGTTCGCCGCAACTAACATCCCTGTTCGTCGCGACTTATCTAGGGTTTCTCTGTTTTGTTCGCCGCGGCTAACGATTGCCTCGTCGCAACGAATAAGCCCAGTTTTGCTCCTATGAACCGTTGGTTTTCCTCTTTGACCGAAGTCCTTTCGCGCCCTTTCGTTTGCCTTCCACCCTATTTCTTCTCCTTCTTCCTCCCTCTCTTTCTCCCTCACTCTCTCGTTTCTTCGCTGCCTCCGTCGACGTTGCCTCATTCCCTCCGTAGTCGTCTCCTTGAGTCTCCTTCACTATCGCCTCTAGTAAGCCTCTTTCCTTTTGTTTTCTCTTTGTTCGCTTTCATTTTCGTTGATTAGTGTTTAGTTAGGGTTGCGGGATGCATTGTTCGTCGCGTGTGTCTCGCAGAATCGCCCGTTAGTCGCGACTAGTTTCATATTAAATCGCGACGAGCGAAGAACCCCATTGCCGCAACGAACGTACCTATCCGTCATGACGAATGGTGGGGACCTCGACTCGTCGCGACTTAGAGCATTAGTCGCGACGAGGAGGCTGATTCGTATCATGTTCCTAGTTAAGTTTTGTTTCTATTACTTGTATGCGAGGACCATGCCTCAAACTCACAATACTGCAGCAGAGAAAACCCTCCTCTTCCTCTTGCTCCTCCGCGGTTCCGCCCGTGAGTCTCCTCCATCATCGTTGCTCCAGCCCCATGCTGCATATGATTGGACCTCGTCTTGTTGCCGTTCGCCTCCGGCCCATTTGCTCTGCTGCTCCTAACTCTTTCGTCATGAGCCCACGTCACCTTCTTTTTCCCTTTCATTCCAATCCCTCCTCTGCCACGCCCTCTGGATCCTTGGTGACGATCCTGACATAATTTAGGCTGTTTATTTTCCTTTCTTGTTGTTCTTCTTACATCTTTTCTTTTCTTTCTTTGTATTTTAGCTAGTACTTCGGATCCTCCTTTTTTTGTACATTTACTTTTTGAGCTTAACGATATATCCCCATTTCTCTTTTGTTTCATGCTTTTATGTGTGCCTTCCTACTTCTGCCATTGTGGACAATGCCCTGTTTAAGTGTGGGGGAGCTAGTTCCCTTCTTATATTTTGCATTGCATGTCAATTTGTGCATAATTTTGTGGGCCCTTTCAAATTTTCTTGATAAATTTGAAACTCAATCAAGCATTTTCTCACTGTTCTTTTGTGCCTTGCATGCAAATCATTTACAAGTTTCAAAAGCGATACTTGAGTTTTGAAAATACTCTCCATTCTTTGAGCGATAATTGGATTTGGCAAAATTTTAACTTTTGAAGTTTTCAAAACAAAGTGAATGGGAGCATGCTAACAAGATAGTATTGTCAGTTTTTAAGACTTGAGATTAATCATTGGGACAAAACCCTTGTTGGGAGGATATTCGAGCCAAAAATTTTTTTCTATATCTTTGTGTGTGCATCTGCTTAGTTCATACTTTCTAGAACTTGTGTCAATTTTACTCAAAGCTTGATGGACTAGAATTTTGTTTATATGATAGGCGTTCCTTCTTTCAACCCTTTCCCCAAACACCAACCTTTAAACACTTTTTCCTTTGCTAGCCCTTGAGCCTTTATTCTATGAGCATTTGCATGCATATTAAGATGATGTCGGTGATCGTGTTTTTGTTTGGTTAAAAAAGTGTTAGTCTTGTGTATCCCAAAAAGGGATAATAATGTGTTGTATCCCAAAAAGGGATTAGCATCTCAAAATGAGATAGCCAAAATGTAAAAAAAAAAGTGTATATTCAATTTATTTCAGTGTTTAGTTTTAGTTTGGCTGTTGACATCAATTCCTCATTTAGTGCGCATGCTCATATATTTTTTCTTTCACTTCATCCATTCATCTAGCCCTCCGCTCATTACAACCCTGAAAGACCTCTTGATCTTCAAAATGATAGTCCTTGTAGTGGAGAAATAAAATTGATACAAGCCTATGGTAGGAGATGCATTAAGTAGATGGAGAGAAAATATCCTTAAACACAAGTGAGTTGAGCGTAAACACCACATCCCGAGTGATCCTCTTTTGTTCAATCTCATGTGCTTAAACTCTTTCAAAGGTTCATGCTTTATTAGCACTCTTTCAATTTGCTGCGTGTGAATTCTGATGAAGTGGATTGCGTCATTTTCTGTTATTATTTGAGCATGGGCGGAATTTTCTTTCACTCTTGTACCTTTTTAACTCTTGTAAACTTTGTCCAGGAGTACAAAGGTCTAAGTGTGGGGGAATTTGATTGAGCCAAATTTATACTATAAATTGGCCCTGTTTTCTTAAGTAATTATGCACTTGTTGACTCCTAATTCATGATTTTTGTGCTTAATTTGGTTCCTCATATCGATCTTTTATAATTTGCACATTGTCAGTAGTTTGTTGTCATTTGATATTAATTTCTGCATAACTTTTATTGGACAATTATACTGCAAATGTGTTGTATTTTTTTGTAGGAACAATTGGAGTCAACAAGAGAAAGTCAACACGTCGTGAGAAGCCATCCATTCGTCGGGACAAACCAACACTCCCATTCGTCGCGACAAATTAATTTGGTATAAATTGATTAAATCATGACGAAAGTGATCATTTTTTAATCGTCATGACGAATGTCGGATACCCCACCTTAAATAGCAAAATTATCCTTCGTTCGAGGCCGACCGATTCTGACTCCTATAAAACCTTCCATTTTAGGTTAAAAGAGCACGGCCGCATTCCCGAGGTAGCTCTCCATCTTCTTCGTCTTCTCTGTTTTCTCTAATAGGTTTGGTTTTCTTATTTTGCAGGTGGGAGACCACCAACGACGAACATCAGCAACCGCAACCCTTTCATTCCTCATCCTCAACCATCATTTGTATTCTGTCTCTTCCGCCAGTCGTCGTTGGAGCCATGGGTAACTTTGGAGTTCCAGCAGTGATGGCTTCTTCCACGGTTATGCAAGGCTAAGGTTTCCATCTCCCGAAAATGTAGCGAAGGTCGGAGTTCCATGAGCTTCAAGGGGTAATCAACCATTGTTTTAGATTTCTGTCATGTTTTTGTAAAACCTCCGAGTTGGAGATTGCGAGATATGATGGATTGAATCCGGTTATAGTTTAATCGGATGTTAAACTTTGATTTATGGTGTGGATTAGTTTCTGTTGGAATGTTGTTCTGAAATACATGAAGTTTCGTGTATGTTAAACAGATTTGCATGAGTTAATTTAATCTACCTAGTTGTGTTTGATTGAATTGATTGTGTTTTATCTGGTTAACCTATTGCATAAACCATTTCATACCATACACTAAGGTTTTTAACAAGATTTAGTTAATCGAGTTGATTAATTAAATTTTTGGACTTAACGAGTTGTTAAGGTTGAGATTTCGAAACTTAGTGGATTTCAAACCCCAATATTTATTTTGAGTGATGATGACCCGAGCCACATTTTCAGGAGAATTCTAGTTAACTGTTTTCAATCTTAATTACTTCAAATTGTCTTGCCTTTCAAAAATCCCAAAAATATTTATTCCATGCCTTGCTTTCTTTAATTTTAAAGATCAAGCCAAAACCCCCGTTTTAACTGCTTTCTTGCATAATTCAAACATTAGGCTAGTCTTAGGATCAATTTCGCTTTGGTTCTTGAGAGTCAATTCGAGGTTGCACCCGTGTTGCAATTCTTGGTATAAATTGATTTTGACCGGTTTCCAAGGATCAATCTTAGGATTGAACGATAAGCCGCGATCAATGTTCAAAGGTGAAATTAAATGTATGTGATTTCTGTTTGTGCTATATGTACGATATGGTGTGATTATTTGGATATGCATGAGTTGGGTGAACCATTGATGATGGTTTCTCGCTGAGTTCGCAAACTCACCCAACATTGCATTTATTTTTCAGGACAGTGATAGTTTGACTCCTAGCTCCAGTCCGTGAGACTTTTCCTGCTGTGTGCGCCGGCGAGAGGAGCATGGCCCACAGATCGGTCAGCTGGGGATCTTTTGGGATACTTTAGGGATGTCATAGTTAGGAGTTATGTTAGTTCTTTTGGACTTGTATAGTTGTAAATACGACCGGATGGTGTGTTTAAGGTTTTATGAAATGAATGAAAAGGATCTGTTTGGTTTTAAAATTTAGTGAATTCGATATTACTGCTTATTTATATTGATGCCATGAGGTTATAGAAATGATCGGTTGGTAGTGCACCCTCATCGTATGTTATGCATCGGTACGACCTACGGGCGCCCCAGTATATACTCTACGGTGAGGGGGTGCTACAACACGCATAAGAGTGATTCGGAGAATTCGTAAAATAGTTTTAGATAGAGGTCCAATAAATGGAGAGCAATAGGATTAAATAGATCCCGATGAGATCGAGATATGTCCCGACGAGATCGCGATATCGATATTGCTGAAACAGGTCTTCGGTGTTTTTTTCCATACCCGGGACCGGTAGGACCGACCCCAGTGTGACTGGACCACTTCAGCATTTATATACATATATATATCTTATTAATTAATTAAAGAATTAACTAATATATATATATATATATATGTTATCACGTGGAAGAAGGAGAGGAGAACACCTTTTAACTTTATATATATATATATATATATATATATATATATATATATAAAAGGCTAACGTGGATGGCAAAAGAAGCTTCTTCTTTTGCCTTGTCATTTTACATTAAATGACAAAAAGACAAAAGAAGATGAAAGGGTCGTGGGTTTTGAGAGGAAGAAGGGGTTTTGTGAAAACCTAAGAGAAATTTGTTTCTCTCATCATCAATCATCTCTCAAGCTCATCCTCTCCAAGCTTCATTCTCCTTCTTCATTGTTTCTTCCAAGCTCTCCAAGAATAAAGGTAAGATCTAGCAGTCTTTAATTTGTTCTAGCTATTCCCGGGTCAAAGGGTTTGTCCCGATTAGGTTCTCCGATCTTTGTGTGGATACCGTTGGAGACGGTCTCCTTTGGCCGTTATGGTTTGATTTCGTTATATAGTCACATGGATCCTAGCTTTTGGGAAGGTCTCGGAACAAAAATTTTTGTTTTCCACACCGTGTGCATGTGATGTACACACCGGGATTTTCCTACAGGAGGGAGATTTAGGACTTTTGGATATCATTTTTAGAGTGAGGAGGTCGAGATATCCTAAGGTCGGATATCCTACAGTGGTATCAGAGCCACTTGTGTCGTATATAACGAAGAAATCATAACTAGGTCGGAGCTGCCTATTGCTTGTGACGATGATGCATGTTAACTGTGTTAATTTCGAATTCAATATAGAAATATAGTTTTCAAAATTTTCTTGCCCAGATGTGCTCATAAGATGTTTTTGAATGTGTCTGTGGAAGATCAGAATTTATCAATGTGATTTGATATGGTTTTGCTAATTTATTCCCTAATGTTCTTGTTGCTGTCTTTGTGCACAATCCTTGAACAGGCATGCTTATAAATTCGAGAATAAATTATAAATTTTTTTTTCAGATTTTCTTTCACCGACATGTCTCTAAGATGTTTATTAATTTCTATGATAATGGAAAAATGTTTTCAAGGTGATTTACTATTTATTTGAGAATTTATGTGTGTCTCTTTGGGAATAACTGTGTTGAGGAACACAGATTCTACATTGGATTTGTTGCTGAGGTTGGATGAGTTTTTGTTGGAAATAAATCCTGAAAAAATTCATGGAGCATTTTGTGAACATTTTGTAACCTCTGTAATTTTCTCAGAATTTATTGAAATTGTTTCAATGAGTTTTTCAAGCAAAAGACAGAGCTTGACAGTTTTGAGAAAGTTGCTGGAGCTATTTTGTTTGGAATGATTGGTTGTGTATTTCTCAATTCCAATGCCTTGAATCATTTTTAATGTGATTAAAAATGTTTTATCTTGATTTTGTATGCTTTCCAAATTGATTTTTTTGAAATTGGGTTTCCAAAAATTTTCGGATGTCAAATATGTCACATTAGCGTCTCGTTAGTGTATTTCGTTGTCCTGATTGTTTTGGCCGTCACAAATTTTTGTGACCAGTGCCGAAGTAGTCTTGATAAAGTGTAGACTACCTAGAGATACTTAGGGTGATATTTTGATATTCTCAAATTATTTGAAAATCTAAATGAATAAAGTGTATTCATTGATTTCAAGTTTCATGTATAGTATAACTATATATGGTAAGCATGATACAATGAAAGTGTTTCATTGGTACATCACGATAAAGGATATTACACTTGGTATTGTGAATTTGAACTACGGATTGAGAAATTAGCGATTAGAGAGCATGCCAAGATATGTACCAATCGACTAGCACATGCACCGGTCATGACCAGCACAAGCACCAAATGATTCTGACATGCAAAGGTGGGATGATGGATGATTTTAGGTATAGATTCAATGTGATTGATGAAATGCCCTAAATCATTCCATATAGTCATGGTGACTATAATCCTACAGGTTGGAGAAGAAGAAGATGAGACCAGAGTTTGAAAACCCTCACATATAATATGAAAACTAACGCCTTCCATTAATATGGGAAGAACCAGAGTTCTTATAGGGTTGGGTTGTTGGATAAACCCAAGCTCACTCTATACGAATATATTCGAACCATGGAAATAAGATTTTTGGATTAATGGGTTGGTTTTCACTAGAAGCGTTGATTTGTTGAGTAAACTCAAGGTCAACGTGGACAGAGGCGAAATTGGGTAGTGTACATCAGATGTACGCGCATCAAGTGTCGATAACCCAATGTGTGTGTATACATCACGAGTTGATAGCACTAGTCGATAGTTGCATTTAGATGCAATTGGTATGACCGATATCTGCCGATTGATCTAAGGTGGCTTGTTGGGTAAACCCAAGGTCATTTTAGTAATGTCGGATATCTATGATGCAATTGGTATGATCGATACCTATCGATTGACCTAAGGTGGCTTGTTGGGTAAACCCAAGGTCATTTTAGCAATGTCGGATATCGACCCACTAGGACTTTTTGTCATAATGTTTCTTGGATTCGTACTGAGGGTTATGGATTCTTTGAAACTAGTGGGAGCCATATGCATGTCATGCAAGTCCTTATGATCATGCATGTAATTCTATTCTAACATTCTTTCTCTCTTTCTTTTTAGGTTGATTGAAGATGACTTCCAGTGTGAATTTGCGCTCACTTATGGACACTAATAAATTAACTGGACCCAATGTTCTCGATTAGCTGAGAAATCTGAGAATTGTTCCCAGATTTGAGGAACTGGGCTATGTCCTAGATGTTCCACTTCCTGATCTACCTGCTGTAGATGCTTCTGATGAGGATCAGAAAGCATATCGTAAGCATCTCAATGATAGTGACATAGCTACCTACATTATGCTCATCAAATTGGATGAATGTTATTTTGTACCTGTATTAACAAAGAACATATTGTCTGTTTCTTGTTTAAATAGAGTTGGTTTCCATTTGACTTTTAGTAACAATGGTTGTTCTATTAGTTTGAATGGAATGCTTTATGGTACTGGTCCATTATGCAATGAAATTTACATATTAGATATGTCACATCCAATTATGAATGTCAATGACACGAAAAGACATAAACGAGATAATTTAAAATCAACTTACTTATGGCATTTTCGCCTTGGCCATATAAACGAGAGATGCATAGCTAAGCTCCATAATAATAGAAGTTTAGGGTCATTTGATTATGAATCATATGACACATGTGAATCTTGTTTATTAGGCAAGATGACTAAGTTACCCTTCAAGGAAAAGGGTGAACGAGCGACTGGAGTATTAGACCTAATACATTCAGATGTATGTGGTCCGATGTTCATCCATGCTAGAAGTGGTTGTCTTTACTTCATTACCTTTATCGATGATTATTCTTGATATAGGTACCTGTATCTGATGAGATACGAATCTGAAGCATTTGAAAAGTTCAAACAATTCAGAAATGAAGTAGAAAACCAACTTGGGAAAAGTATCAAGATATTATGATCCGATCGTGGTGGGGAATACTTAGACCAACAGTTTTTGGATTATCTCAGAGATAATGGGATTTTATCTCAATGGACTCCTCCTTACACACCACAGCATAATGGTGTAGCAGAAAGGAGAAATCGAACTTTGCTAGACATGGTACGATCGATGATGGGCTTTGCAAAGTTACCAAAATCCTTTTGGGGGTATACAATCGAGACAACTGTTTACTTGCTAAACAGAGTTCCATCAAAGACAGTTGATGTTACTCCATATGAGATGTGGACTAACAAAAGGCCCTATCTTACTCATTTGAAAGTTTGGGGTTATCCTGCTTATGTGAAGTGGACATAGTCAGATAAATTTGATGCAAAGTCTGACAAGTGTTTGTTCGTAGGATATCCTAAAGAAACAATGAGATATTAATTCTACCTTGCTGAGGAACAAAAGGTGTTTGTTTCAAAGCATGCTGTCTTTTTAGAGAAAGAGTTTCTTTTACAAGAAGGCGGTGGGAGCAAAATTGAACTGAAGAAGTTCAAGATGCTCGAACAAATCTGAATCAATTATGCGAACTCAGGCTGTGACTCATACGGATGAAGTAATGATTCAACCTTCTACAACACGAAGTTCAGAGGTCATGTAGGATACGCTACATTCACGAGAGATATGGATTTCGTGAATGAGCAGAATGACGTATTGCTCATAGAAGATGATGAGCCTACCACCTATGAAGAGGTTCTGAAGAGTTCAGAGTCTGAGAAATGGCTTCAAGCCATGAAGGCTGAAATGGATTCCATATATGAAAACCAAGTATGGACTTTGGTTGAGGCACCCGAAGGAATAAAACCCATAGGGTGTAAATGGGTTTTCAAAAAGAAAACCGACATGGATGGTAATGTAATTACCTATAAAGCAAGGCTTGTGGCTAAAGGTTTTCGTCAAAGACAAGGAGTTGACTACGATGAGACCTTCAGCCCAGTAGCAATGCTTAAATCCATTAGGATACTCCTAGCTATTGCCACTCATTATGATTATGAGATATGATAAATGGATGTGAAGACAGCTTTCCTAAATGAAAATCTGGCTGAGGATGTGTATATGAAACAACCTGAGGGCTTCACCTCCTATGATGGCGAAAAGGTATGCAAGCTTCAGAAATCCATCTATGGATTGAAACAAGCATCCAGGAGTTGGAATATCCGTTTTGATGAGGTAATCAAAGAGTTTGGTTTCTCACAAAATCCGGATGAACACTGTGTGTATAAGAAGGTTAGTGGGACAGCAATCGTATTCCTTGTGCTATATGTAGATGACATATTATTACTAGGAAACGATGTCTCTATGCTACAATTAGTGAAGATTTGGTTGTCCAAACAATTTTTCATGAAAGACCTTGGTGAAGTAACTTATATCCTTGGGATAAGGATCTATAGAGATAGATCAAAAAGGTTGCTTGGTCTTTCACAATCAACGTACATAGACAAGATGCTGAAGAGGTTTTGCATGGAACAATCTAAGAGAGGGTACCCTCCCATGACTCATGGGATAACACTCTCGAAATCTTTGTGTCCTAAGATAAAAGATGAGAGGATCCGCATGAATATGATCCCGTATGCATCTGCGGTAGGATCTATCATGTACGCTATGCTATGTACGAGACCCGATGTATCATATGCTCTAAGTGTTATGGCAGATACCAATCGGATCTGGTGAGGGTCTTTGGGTGGTATCGAGAATATCCTCAAGTACTTGCGAAGGACTAAGGATGTTTTCTTGATATATGGAGATGGAGATCTCAAAGTGGCGGGTATCTGATGCCAATTTTCAATCGATAAGGATGATTCCAAATCCCAATCAAAGTTACATATTCACACCTTGAGCAATAGGGGCGGTCGGTTGGAAGAGTTCCAAATAAGAGACATCGCCGATTCAATAGCCGAAGCGATACATTCTTTGCTCAGACGTAGCAAAGGAAGTAGTTTGGATCAGAAAGTTCATTACTGAACTTGGTGTGGTTCCTAGTTGTGATGGGCCCATACAGTTGTATTGTGACAACAATAGGGCTATTGTGCAGGCGAAGGAACTAAGGTCTCATCAACGATCCAAACACGTACTCCGCAGATATCATCTGATCAGGGAGATTATTGGACGAGGTGATGTCCAGATAGAGAGAATTTCCACTGAGCAGAATATTGCTGATCCGTTGACAAAGCCATTGTCACAGAAGAATTTTGATTCTCATGTACTCGCCTATGGTATTAGATATCAAGGCGATTGGCTTTAGGTCAAGTGGGAGATTGTTAGAGTAGTACCCTAAAGGCAATCGCCTTTAGCGCGTTTTGTACAAAGTTGTGTACAGTCTTTATGAATAAATAAATAAAGGCATATTTCATTAATTTGATGTTCATTATTTATGAACTGATATTGATCAATAAGCAAATTAATGAAGTCTATGATATATGACATAGCATGAAGGAAATTGTGATGTGATCATACTACTGAGATTCCTATCATGTGTAATTATGTCAGTATCTAAATTATCCCTAGTCATAGGATTCTTGGCTGGACATCGGTAATCAGGAGACTAACACATCTCAAGCACCTTGATTTGATCAAGCGGTGGATCTCGAAGCGTAAATATGAGATATTTAGGGTTGAGATGTGAATGCTTACTAGAGGTAGTAAGTACATTGGATGACCTATTATGAGATCATCACATGGATGTCCTATTTTAATGTCAGTGATAATCTCATCATAGCAATGGTGCAAATATCCTTAGACTTGAGGTACTCAAGGATATCTTGGATACTGATTATGTGCTTTGACTCCATTCCTTGTTGCCTTTCACAGGTCCTCATAGGGTGATGATTGGGTACAGCTTGAGGTATTCAAAGGTAATTGAGTAGCCAATAGAGGATTCACCACTTCTGTGATAGCAGAAGATGATACCCATGGCCTCTTGTCGGGTCATTACTTGAAATCTCGGCGGAGTTCATATGTCATGAAGAGTGTCTTGATGACATATAAAGTAATGAGTCCGGACAAGAAGCGATATCACTGGACTAGATTTGACATAGTCATTCTAGTAAGAGTTGACACTTTGCCCATACTCATAACCAAGTGGGGTATAGCATGGTGAAAGGACGAATTGCACAGTAATTATCTATGGAAAGGTTCGTGATATGGTTCATGATGAATATATGTTCATTCGTCAAACCAATTACTTTCCGGTCAATTGGGGGTCATGATGTGTTGCTAGATACCGCTCATGACTTGCTCAGATTAAGTGTTAATCTAAGTGGCCAACATAACTGGGAACCTAATTGGTCACACGTATAACAGTGATTCGGAGAATTCGTAAAATAGTTTTGGATAGAGGTCCAATAAATGGAGAGCAATAGGATTAAATGGATCCCGATGAGATCGAGATATTTTCCGATGAGATCGCGACATCGATATTGCTGAAACAGGTCTTCGGTGTTTTTTTCCATACCAGGGACCGGTAGGACCGACCCCAGTGTGACTGGACCACTTCAGCATTTATATACATATATATATTTTATTAATTAATTGAAGAATTAACTAATATATATATATGTTATCACGTGGAAGAAGGAGAGGAGAACACCTTTTAACTTTATATATATATATATATATATATATATATATATATATATAAGGCTAACGTGGATGGAAAAAAAAGCTTCTTCTTTTGCCTTGTCATTTTACATTAAATGACAAAATGACAAAAGAAGATGAAAGGGTCGTGGGTTTTGAGAGGAAGAAGGGGTTTTGTGAAAACCTAAGAGAAATTTGTTTCTCTCATCATCGATCATCTCTCAAGCTCATCCTCTCCAAGCTTCATTCTCCTTCTTCATTGTTTCTTCCAAGCTCTCCAAGAACAAAGGTAAGATCTAGCAGTCTTTAATTTGTTCTAGCTATTCCCGGGTCAAAGGGTTTGTCTCGGTTAGGTTCTCCGATCTCTGCGTAGATACCGTTGGAGACGGTCTCCTTTGGCCGTTATGGTTTGATTTCATTATATAGTCACATGGATCCTGACTTTTGGGAAGGTCCCGAAACAAAAAATTTTATTTTCCGCACCGTGTGCATGTGATGTACACACCGAGATTTTCCTACGGGAGGGAGATTTAGGACTTTTGGATATCATTTTTAGAGTGAGGAGGTCGAAATATCCTAAGGTGACCAAAGCTGCAGAAATCCTATTCCTATAAAGAATCCTACTTTAACTAGGATTTCTATATTTCGGAAGATTCTTGTTCTCCACTGCAAGAAATGGATCCAAGAACAATCCAGATGGTTAGGGGACATGTAGATTGGTAGAAATAAAGATTCCTAATTTCTAGGAAAAAATCCTACCCTTGTAAAGATCCTAATTTGACAAGGAAAGAAAAAAATCTACTTCTACTTGGAAAAGAAATCATCTCCTTGTAAAGATCCTAATTCTACAAGGAAGGAAAGACGTACTTCTACTTCGAAAAGAAATCCTCTCCTCCAAGACCTCCTCTAATATAAATAGGGTCCTTTAGCATTAGTTTTAGGGGATATATTCACGTTTTCTCTCTTCTTTGGACGTGAATGCCTCTTTTGCTCTTTCTCTCTCCTATGTTTTCTCTCTCTAGATAGAACCCTAGTTTTATTTTCTTCTCTAACCGTAGTTTTATTTTCTTCTCTACTTCTTCTTATACCTGAATTATGCACTGTGTTTTCAATGATGATTTTTAACTTTATTTTACTTAGAATTATGAACTAAATTCTATTTTCCAAATGTTGAGGCTATTAGCTAAATTCGTGGTTGTTTTTATGAGAAGCATGCGCATACAATTGATGAATCTATGATTGGAAAATTGTGCTCTTGATCTAGACATGATTGCTAAATTATGCATGTGAATTTGAAGTCATGAATTTGGATTTTACATGAATAATTTGTATGCTATCTAATTAATTTAATTACTGGCCCAAATTGATTAGGTTAAGTAGAACAACTAATTAAAATTGAAGCTTGTATGTAGGTTTTAATTAGTTGGATCAAGACAAGTTAATTTTATGCATGCTAGCTTTCTTGAAAATTGACTTAGGCTCAACATAATTGATTTTGATTTTAATGCTCTTTTTATTGTGTTGTTTATGCTAGTTTTCGATTAATGCATTAACAAGAAGTTGTTGCATGTCATGCTTGTTTTGAATGCATCTATCTTTGCTTGATGAACCCTAATTTTCTAGTCTAAGAAATAATTCGTTTTCAATTATTAAAAACAACCTAAGGATTTAGTGAAAACCTTTGCAATTGGTCTTTGATTAATCTAAAATTTTTACTAAAATTTTCATAGCAATTTCTCCCTTGAAAACTATCGCTTTATTTTAATTTTCTGAACTTAAATGACATCTTCTTTCTTTTCTTGTTTACTTTTAATGTAAGCAAACAAATCCCCCAATCTTGTCCTATTGTGTCATGTAATCTAGCATTAGTTCTTGCATAACATTCACGCATACTTTGCTTGAAAGTAAAAGAATCTTCCTTGTATTTTGATCTCTATAGGACGATACCCTTGCTTCACTATACTACAAATCAACTTAAGTAAGGGATTAAATTTGTAGGCTAACGACAACCTGTCAAATTTTTGGCGCTATTGTCGGGGATTGAAGTGTTGATTTTTATCTTTCTTTTATAGTTTGTGTGTTTTTTTCCTTTCTTTTTTTGATTTTGTGCATTTAGCCTTTTGTTTTGAAGATTGTATGTCCCAATCATCCAGAGAGCAACTCTCAGATCAAGAATAAGCTGAATTAAATCAATTCTACATAGATTTCTTGATCAACTCCACATGAGCACCAACCGATACATCATTGCACGATCCCATCATCCTTGAGCAACGTCATTCATTTAATCCACTCTTGCAACCAAACTTTGAGGAGTTATATTTCACATGTGCACAGCCCGTCGACTCATCACCATCCAACATCTACGTTGATCCTGTTCCCGACATCACTTAAACTTACCATTACCAAGAAGACATGGCAGTTGCACAACAAAGGACTTTGAAGGAGTTTGCTGCTCCTAACTTGGAGAACCATCCTCTCTGTATTAATGTTGAGAATGTTAACTTTGAGTTAAAACTTGGTTTTATCCATTTGCTCATCTTAAGAAGTTCCACACGATTTGCAGGTGAAGATCCACATGCTCATCTTAAGAAGTTCCATATGATTTGCAATTGAATTAAGTCGAATGATATGGAGGAGGAGCAAGTCAAGCTGAAAGCTTTTCCTTTCTCTTTGAAGGGGACGACTGAGAAGTGGCTGTTCTAAATTGCATCTGGTTCCATAAGGACGTGGAAACCTTAAGAGAATTTTCATGAAAAAGTACTTCCCAGCCTTAAGAGCCACTAACATTAGGAAGGAGATATGTGGGATAAGACAAGCTCATGATGAATCATTATCTGAGTATTGGGAGAGGTTCGAGAAGCTCTGCAATCAATGTCCCCACCACCAAATTTCTAGCCAACTCCTCGTTCAATATTTCTATGAGGGGTTAACTCCCCAAGATAGGAGTATTGTTGATGCAGCTAGTGGTGGAGCTTTGGTGGACAAAACACCCGAGGCGGAATAGCATTTAATCTCTGATATGGTTGTAAATTCCAAGTAATTTAACACCCGAGCTGATCATAGACGCATGAATGAGGTAAGTGTCTCTAACTTAGAGAACAAGGTTAATGAGTTTACTTCTATGATGCGATCCTTCATATGAGGTGATACGCAAGCTATTGTTTGTTCTATTTGTTCCATGTATGGTCATAATGTTAATACATGTCCTATTATGCAAGATGATTCTACTGACCATATGAATGCAGTTGGTGGTGTTTTTAATGCTAACCCACAGAGAAAGTATGGTCCCTACGCTCAGACCTACAATCCGGGATGGAGAGATCACCCTAACCTTTGCTATGGGAATCCTCAGCAACCACCTATGCCAAATGGAGTAAGAGAACCTAACCCCCCTGGATTTCAACCACAACCAAACATTTTTAGACCTATGCCACCACCTTCTAACCCTTCTTCTTCTTCTAATCCTTCTTTGAATGAGATTATGGATATGTTGAAAACTATGGCATCTAACACCTTGTCCATGCAACAAAATTTCATGTCTTTTCAACAGGACTAAAAATCTTTTCAGTAAGAGACAAGGTCGGGCATCCAAAACCTTGAGAGAAAAATGGGACAGTTGGCATCTAACCTTGGAAAAATGGAGGCCCAAAATTCTAGAAAATTGCCATCCTAAGGGTTGCAAGGTAAGGAAAGTGGTTTTGCACTTAAGCTAAGGAGTGGTAAGGAGATTGGAGACAAAGTGATTATTTTGGATGAGGAGGATGAGTTGGAACCCAAAACCAACAACACCACCCTCTGACCTGAAGTTTGCCGAACCTTCTTCTCAACCCAAGCAATCGTCTCATGTTTCTAAGGTATCTCCTAACCTTATGGATTCCACTTATAAGCTAACTCTACCTTTCCCTTTAAGTTCTAACAGGCAAAAGAAGGAAGATAAGGAGAAAAGAAATATTGGAGTTGTTTAAAAAGGTGGAAATCAGCATTCCTTTGTTGGAGGCAATAAGACATGTGCCTAAATATGCCAAATTTCTTAAGGAGATGTGTACCACTAAGAGAGCTAACAAGTTCAAAAATGGTGACATAGTTGGCTTAGGAGAGAATGTAAGTGCTATTCTCTAAAAGAAATTACCTATTAAGCAAGAAGACCCAGCTATACAGGAAGAAAGAATGTTGCGTGTCTTAAAGGACCATAAGACTGCCATTGGATGGACTTTAGCTGACGTCAAAGGGATTAGTCCTTCTATATGTATGCATCACATAATCTTAAAGGATAATTCTAGGCCTTTCAGGGAGATGTAGAGATGGCTCAATTTGCCCATGATGGAGCTAGTGAAGGCTGAAATTTTGAAGCTCTTGGATGTAGGTATCATATACCCTATCTTTGATAGCAAGTGGGTAAGTCCTATCCATGTGGTTCCTAAAAAGATAGGCACTACTGTGGTGAAGAATGCTAAGAATGAGTTAGTGGCCACACGTGTGCAAAGTGGCTGGCAAATGTGTATTGATTATAGGAAGTTGAACTTGGTGATGAAAAAGGACCATTATCCTTTGCCTTTCCTGGACCAAATGCTTAAGCACCTAGCTGGTAAGTCTTTCTATTGTTTCATTGAGGATTATAGTGGATATAATCAAATTGTTGTTGCCCTTGAGGATAAAGAAAAGACTACCTTTACCTGTCCATTTGGTACATATGCTTATAGGAGAATATCCTTTGGTTTATGCAATGCACTTGCTACTTTTCAAAGATGCATGATGAGCATATTTTCTGATTATGTTAAGAGGATCATAGAAGTTTTTATGGATGATTTTACTGTCTATGGTGATTCCTTTGATCATTATTTAGGAAACAAGTCTCTAATCTTGAAAAGATGCATAGATACTAACCTTGTTTTGAGCTATGAAAAATGTCATTTTATGGTAGAACAAGGGATAGTTTTAGCGCATGTGGTTTCTGAACACGGCTTAGAGGTTGATAAAGCTAAGATAGATATTATCTTATCCTTGCCTTATCCCTCCTTTGTGAGGGATGTTCGATCTTTTCTTGGACATACAAGTTTCCATCGCAGGTTTATCAAGGATTTTAGCAAGGTAGCTGTGCGTCTATACAAGTTGCTAGCCAAGGATGCTGAGTTCATCTTCTCCTAAGAGTGCAAGGATGCATTTGACTTGTTGAAAAATAAGTTGATAACATCACCCATCATCCAACCACCTAATTGGAAGCTTCCTTTTGAGATTATGCGTGATGCTAGTGACTATGCAATTGGTGCTATTCTTGGGCAGCGTATAGGGAAGTCTTTGCATGTGATTGCTTATGCTTCTAGGACATTGGATGAAGCTCAGTGCAATTACCATACAACTGAGAAGGAATTGTTTGTTATTGTGTTTGCTCTTGAAAAATTTCAGTCATACTTCGCACAAAAGTTGTTATTTTCACTGATCATGCAGCTCTTTGGTATCTCTTGAAGAAAAAAGGGGTCCAAGTTGTGCCTTATCAAAAGGGTTTTGCTCCTATAAGAGTTTGACCTTGAGATTAAAGACAAGAAGGGAGCTGAGAACCTTGTTGCTAATCACTTGAGCCGACTTAATGCTTAATCAATTGATGCCGTTCCTATCAAGGAGACCTTTCCTGATGAATAGTTGTATACCATCCACACTAGTCCTCGGCCATGGTATGCTGATTTAGTTAACTTTTTGGTTACTAATGAGCTACCCTCAGGTATGTTTAAATCCCAAAGAGATAAATTTTGTGCTGATGTTAAGTATTATTATTGGGACAATCCAAATTTATGGAAGTTCTGTGCTGATCAAGTTATTAGGAGATGTGTGTCACAAGATGAGTTTTAATTCCATACTTGCTTTTTGTCGTACTTATTCTTGTGGTGGTCATTTTGGTGCCAAGCGTACAGCTCTTAAGGTGCTTGAATGTGGTTTTTTTTTGCCTTGATTGTTTAAAGATGCATTCCACTTCTGTAAATCATGTAAAAGATGTCAAAGAACTGGCAGCATAACTCAGAGAGACCAAATGCCACAAACTACTTTGATTTTTAGTGAGATATTTGATATTTGGGATATTGATTTCATGGGTCCTTTTCCCTCTTCTAATGGCTATCTTTACATCTTGTTTGCTGTGGATTATGTATTTAAATGGATTGAGGCTATTCCTACTAGAATTGATGATGCTATGGTTGTTGTTGGATTTGTTAAGGCTAACATTTTTAATAGGTTTGGCATTCCCAAAGGAATAATCAGTGATAGGGGGACCTAATTTTGCAATCGATCCTTTGAGGCCATGTTGAAGAAGTATCACATTTTTCACAGAACTAGCACGACATGCCATCCTCAAACAAGTGGAAAAACTGAATTTTCTAACCATGAGATCAAGTCTATTTTAGAGAAGACAGTGCAACCCAATCGAAAGGATTGGAGTCTCAGATTGGGAGATGCATTGTGGGCTTATAGAACAACTTACAAGATTCCTTTCAAAATGTCACCCTTTAGGATGGTTTATAGGAAAGCTTGTCACCTTCTAGTAGAACTTGAGTACAAAGCTTTTTGGACCATTAACTTGAACTAGATGAGGCTGGAAATTTTAGGAAGTTACAATTACAAGAGTTGGAGGAGATAAAGAATGATGCCTACGAGAAGACGAGGGTTTATAAGGAGAAGTCAAAGGCATTCCATGGCAATATTATTAGTAGGAAGGAGTTTCATGTGGGTTAGAAAGTTCTTCTCTACCAATCCTGCCTTGGCCTCTTTCCCAGTTAACTTCGATCTCGTTGGATTGGACCTTTTATTATGTTGGACCCCGAACCTTGAGTGGAAATTAGAATGAGTGTTTTTGTATATGAATTGTGTTATAGATGATTTTGATATTAGAATGTGTTATTAATGGATGATGAGTTGAGAAACTTTAAGCGTGAACCATGATTAGATATGTAAGATATTATGAAAAAGTAAGAGATTATGAATGACAAGATGCTATAAATTGAGGTTGAGATTTGGATGAATTCCAAATGATAGTTGAATTGTTATAAATGATGTGAAATTAAGAAGAAGTGTAGTTAGAATAAATGTTAAGTTATGCATGAGAATGAAAAGGAGTATGCTGATGTAAGGGAAATTAGGAAATGATTGAAATAGAATTGGCCAAAGCTGCCTTCTTTGAAGTTGTAGCTTGTTCTTTTATCTTTCCAACGAGATCATATGTGCAAGTTTTCGAGATCGGAGTTAAGAGTTATAGTTGATACAAGTTATGATGTTATATAAAATTGATGTTAGTGACAGCTTTGATGAATGTTTGAAATTTGAGGTTTTGATGAGCCAATTTAGTTGAGTTTTGAGAAGTTCATGAATTGAATATGTTTTTTGAATTGTTATGAAGTGTTTAGGCCTTTGAATAAGTAAATATGTGAAGATTATAAGTGTATATGATGTTAGTTGGGATGTGAGAAACATTGGAGAAAGGTTTGAATGGGTTTGGAAAACCCATATCCGTTAAACAGACATGGGAGTCCGTTTAACAGACAGCTACGGGTCAAAAGGACCCCTTCCCTTGCTCATGTCCATTAGGCAGACATGGATGTCCGTTTAACGGACATTATCGGATGAATTGGTACAGTTTGGGCCGTATGTGTCCGTTAAACGGACATGCATGTCCGTTTAACAGACAGCTACGGGTTACCTTGGGAAAAATGCGATTTTGACCAGATTTGAGGCCGAAAATCATTTTGAGGCCTCTAATACAAGTTGTAGATCTCGATGTTATCCTTCCAATGGAACAAGAAAAAAGGCATTTGGATATTTATATAGAAAGTTATGGCGTTTACTCCAAAAGATGTTCAAATGGATTTAGAGTTTAAGCATGGGTTATTGTTTTGATCATAACTCACTCATCCGACCTCGGATTGAGGCGATTATTGAAGCATTGAATTCCTAACACATGTATCTCTCTCTCCATGAAAAGTTTTATCAATTGGAATTGAATTGAAAGAGTTTGATTGAATTATATGATAATTGGAATGATTTGTCTCATTCTGAGCTTGCTATTTTTCCTTCCTCATCCGACTTTGTCAAATCATTTGCTTATATCTTTTCCGTCCGACATCCGAATGACTTGGTTCTCAAAGGGTTGGATTCCTAAGACAATGAATTTCATGTCATGTGAAAAATTTTAAATTTTAGAGCTCTAATTGAGTAAGATTATTTGAATCAAAGTGAGACAGGAAAGTTTCTGAACATAGTTTAGTATTTTGTGAAATTAGGGATCTGTGGAGATCCGATTGAAGCGAGGTTCAAGGTGAAATAAAATTAAGACATGGGGCTACAATTGTTATGAAGAAATGAAATTTCAATTTAGCCTTTAAGAATGTCTATTTGTGGAAGGAAGTGAATTGCTAGAACATGTGTTAGTAGAATGATATGTCCGACATGTTTGGACTATAACTTTTGATATAGTGCTTCGAATTGGATGATTCTTATGTCATTATGAAATTAAGACATAGAGGAACATTTCTCTAGAAGGCAATTTTGACAAATTCCTTCAAATGGATAGTGTGAAACATGTCCGCAAGTGAGCACGACTTAAAGAAATATTCAGGGGCAGTTTTGGAAGTTAACTTAAAGATTAAAGTTATAGGCATTTGAGGAGGGGCAAATGGGTCTTTTCACCCCCATTTTAATGACATGGCTTATAAAAAAAGGGAAGATGGTCGTGGGTTCGAGAAGACTCACGAAAATGAAAGAAGAAAAAGATAGAAAATAAGAAGGGGAGAGGAGAAGCAAGTTCGTTGGAGAAGAAGAAGGGAGAAAAGAGAGATGTTGCTAGGGTTTTGTTTTCCATGGGCTATAAGCATGATTTTACATGGATTCAAGAAGAAAAACATGGAAGGAGGTGAAAGCTACAAGATGGGTCAAGCAAAAGTCGAAAATGGTAGAAGATAAAGGGAATTTTATTTTGGAAGAACCAAGGAAGCTTTGGACAATTGATGATTTGATCAAGCTTATGGCATGGATTTTAGAGGTGGGTAATATGTTTGTTTTACAAATTTTAAGCTATTTGTAAGTTATGGAAAAATCAAGAAAGTGATCATGTTTTATAAGTTAATGTTTTGGCAAAATGATTGAATTAAGTGAATTTGAAAAGAATATTAATGATTAAGTTCATTGTTTCAAATGGTTTAAGAAAATTCTACGATTATTTTGAATAAGTTTTCATGAACGATTTGAATTGTTTATCAATGGATTTTGAATGATTTTATAAAGTTGAAATACTTGTTTTAGTTCATTATGTTTAATTGATTGAAATTCAATATGTGAACTTGTGTGTTTAAGTGAATTATGGTTTGTGAATTATGTAAATTGTGAAGTGATGCTAGAAATGCATGTATATGTCATGTTCATGAAATCAAGTTTTCAAGAATGTGCCTTTTGGGCAATGTTTTCAAGTTCATAAATTATATGTTATGTGGGTGCGGCATAGTCCTTCAAGAAAATCACATGACGTTGACATCATGTGTATAGCCTTCTCCGGCTGCCATGAGTGGCACGAGTTAGTTTAGGACTCCTTATGTGTATACGACTACACAAGGCCATTTTATGAAATTGTGTAGTTCGTCATGAATTATGGACTTGCCAAACCATCATGATGTGTTATGTGAATTGTCCTTGTTTGAAGTGTGATGCATTCATATGTTGAAATTTGTTCATGGTTTGTGAAAAGAAGAATTTGAGTTTTATGAGAATAAGAAAGTGAAGTTTTAACTGTGACAGTTTTTGGCATTTTGGTATACAAGTTTTGAAAAGTTAAAGAGTTTGTGAAATAAAAACTTGATGAAATTTCTACTGTGAAATTCTTTATAAGATGGCAAAGTTTTGAGAAATGGCTTTTACTTATTTTTCAACTTACCAACATATTATCCACGAGCTCTCTACCTCACCCCCCTTTCATCCCCATCTCCAGGTATTCGAGCAGGAGATTAGATGAAAGATGTGAAGATATCAGAATTTGTACATGTTTTGTATTTTGTGTATTTGGTCTAAGATTATTGGAATTGGTCTATGGCTTGAAATGCCATTAGAGTATTGTAAGCAGTTAGTTCATGATGTAGTTTGGATTATGCAATTGTATAAGACTCTTGAATTATGGAATTGGAAATGTATTGGTTTTGGATTGTGCTAATATGTTTTGTATATAAAGTAAAGTGAGTTATGAATGAAATTGGGTTATATATATTTATATGGATATAGATGAATGTGTTGTTGATAAAATATGGATTGTGATGATTGATGAATGCATTTGAGTATGACAAATGACTGCAAAAAGGTTTAGGAATAAGTTTGCATTATGCTGAGATCTCGGACGGAGGGTCCGGTAGATTAAGACGTATGTGTATTTGTCTGAAATTTATAGAAGTGTATTCTAGTTATTTGCAGGTTTGGGTTATTGATAGTGCAGTCGTTATGCTGCTGGATTTTCTTTGTAGTAGTACATGGATAAGGACATTTGTGTATGAATTTAGGAATTTTATTTGACATGAGTATGAGATTTGTTATGGTTAAGAATAAGGAATGTGATGAATTAGAAGAATAAAGCAACTTGCTATTAGTATGAGTTTAAGTCTAAGTCCTTATATGATAGATGAAAGCATGCTTAAGAAAAAAAAATATACCGTTTCGGATAGGTCAAGTTTAAGGTATCCAACGCGACGTTTCTTTAAGATAATTGATCCCGGATGTCGAACACTTGTCATGCTATTCGATTTGACTTCATATGTATGTTTCGATTCCAAGTTTGAATCCGATCTGTTTCTTTTTCGCATGTTTGTCAAAAGTTGAATACGTTTCGTATTTCACTTCACTTTTGTTTCCGCATTTACGTTCGATTTGATATTCGTTTCACATTTGTATTCGACCCTATTCGCTTCGCATTTGTTTCATTTTCATTCGATTTGAATTCGATTCAAGAATGATCATGATCAGTTTAAGCAGTAATAGCGTATTAAGTGTTTAAGCAGTTGGGTCTCGGAAACGGGATCCAACATGTATGGTATCAGAGCCCAGTAATATGATCTCACTTGGGCGTATGTGTATGAGTGACTTACATGAGAAGTTGATAAGAGTTTGTAAGGATAAGTTTGATTTAGTGAGAATGTGATATTGATGTGAATAAATTTGCATGAATTATTTGAAGAACTTATGTGATTGTTTGATTAAGGTGAAGAATTATGATTGAGTTTAGGATTATGATACTGGAAATTAAGGTTTGAAATTCATGATAAAATTGGACGATGTGACTTCGAATATATGTGAGATGCAAATATGAATTTTTAAGGATGAGCTTGATGATATGAATGCATATATAAATTAGATCATTGGCATATGTGAAGAAATAGTTATTTGATATGATAGTGATGATTTCAATCTCATAAAGAAGTGAAAATTTGCGAGTAAGATAAGAATATGTGTGATAAGAATTTGAGTGATTTCAGGTTTGTGAACATGAAAATAAGATTAGCATTTGATGATGAATTGGGTTGTTTAATTTTGAATATGCATTTGTGAGAGAAATATATGCAATTGTGAGAGAACTAAGGAAGATTTGAAACATGAGTTAAATCTATGTACTTATGGAAATATGATAAGAACTATTGGAGTGTGAATAAGATATCATGGTATATGATATAAGAGGTGAAAAACATGATGAATATGTGTGGTGAGGATTTGAATATGTGAATGACTAGGATCATTTGGAAGACTTGAGTTAAGAGAATGTATTTACTTGGTGTTTTCTTAAGTATGAATTTCGAGGACGAAATTCTTTTAAGAGGGGGAGAAATGTTGGACCCCGAACCTTGAGTGGAAATTAGAATGAGTGTTTTTGTATATGAATTGTGTTATAGATGATTTTGATATTAGAATGTGTTATTAATGGATGATGAGTTGAGAAACTTTAAGCGTGAACCATGATTAGATATGTAAGATATTATGGAAAAGTAAGAGATTATGAATGACAAGATGCTATAAATTGAGGTTGAGATTTGGATGAATTCCAAATGATAGTTGAATTGTTATAAATGATGTGAAATTAAGAAGAAGTGTAGTTAGAATAAATGTTAAGTTATGCATGAGAATGAAAAGAAGTATGTTGATGTAAGGGAAATTAGGAAATGATTGAAATAGAATTGGCCAAAGTTGCCTTCTTTGAAGTTGTAGCTTGTTCTTTTATCTTTCCAACGAGACCATATATGCAAGTTTTCGAGATCGGAGTTAAGAGTTATAGTTGATACAAGTTATGATGTTATATAAAATTGATGTTAGTGACAGCTTTGATGAATGTTTGAAATTTGAGGTTTGATGAGCCAATTTAGTTGAGTTTTGAGAAGTTCATGAATTGAATATGTTTTTTGAATTGTTATGAAGTGTTTAGGCCTTTGAATAAGTAAATATGTGAAGATTATAAGTGTATATGATGTTAGTTGGGATGTGAGAAACATTGGAGAAAGGTTTGAATGGGTTTGGAAAACCCATGTCCGTTAAACGGACATGGGAGTCCGTTTAACGGACAACTACGGGTCAAAAGGACCCCTTCCCTTGCTCATGTCCATTAGGCAGACATGGATGTCCTTTTAACGGACATTATCGGATGAATTGGTACAGTTTGGGCCGTATGTGTCCGTTAAACGGACATGCATGTCCGTTTAACGGACAACTATGGGTCACCTTGGGAAAAATGCGATTTTAACCAGTTTGAGGTAGAATCTCATTTTGAGGCCTCTAATATAAGTTGTAGATCTTGATGTTATCTTTCCAATAGAACAATAAAGAAGGCATTTGGAGATTTGTAGAGAAAGTTATAGTGTTTGCGCCAAAAGATATTCAAATGGATTTAGAGTTTAAGCATGGGTTATTGTTTTGATCATAACTCACTCATCCGACCTCGGATTGAGGTGATTCTTGAAGCATTGAATTCCTAACACATGTATCTCTCTCATGAAAATTTGTATCAATTGGAATTGAATTGAAAGAGATTGATTGAATTATATGATAATCAGAATGATTTGTCTCATTCTAAGCTTGCTATTTTTCCTTCCTCATCCGACTTTGTCAAATCATTTGCTTATATCTTTTCCGTCCGACATCCGAATGACTTGGTTCTCGAAGAGTTGGATTCCTAAGACAATGAATCTCATGTTACGTGAAAATTTTTAAATTTTAGAGCTCTAATTGAGTAAGATTATTTGAATCAAAATGAGACAGGAAAGTTTCTGAACATAGTTTAGTATTTTGTGAAATTAGGGATCTATAGAGATCCGATTGAAGTGAGGTTCGAGGAGAAATAAAATTAAGACATGGCGCTACAATTGTTATGAAGAAATGAAATTTCAATTTAGCCTTTAAGAATGTCTATTTGTGGAAGGAAGTGAATTGCTAGAACATGTGTTAGTAGAATGATATGTCCGACATGTTTGGACTATAACTTTTGATATAGTGCTCCGAATTGGATGATTCTTATGTCATTATGAAATTAAGACATAGAGGAACATTTCTCTAGAAGGAAATTTTGACAAATTCCTTCAAATGGATAGTCTGAAACATGTCCATAAGTGGCGTGACTTAAAGAAATATTCAGAGGCAGTTTTGGAAGTTAACTTAAAGATTAAAGTTATAGGCATTTGAGGAGGGGCAAATGGGTCTTTTCACCCCCATTTAAATGACATGGCTTATAAAAGAAGGGAAGATGGTCGTGGGTTCGAGAAGACTCACGAAAATGAAAGAAGAAAAAGAAAGAAAATAAGAAGGGGAGAGGAGAAGCAAGTTCGTTGGAGAAGAAGAAGGGAGAAAAGAGAGATGCTGCTAGGGTTTTGTTTTCCATGGGCTATAAGCATGATTTTTACATGGATTCAAGAAGAAAAACATGGAAGGAGGTAAAAGCTACAAGATGGGTCAAGCAAAAGTCGAAAATGGTGGAAGATAAAGGGAATTTTATATTGGAAGAACCAAGGAAGCTTTGGACAATTGATGATTTGATCAAGCTTATGGCATGGATTTTAAAGGTGGGTAATATGTTTGTTTTACAAATTTTAAGCTATTTGTAAGTTATGGAAAAATCAAGAAAGTGATCATGTTTTATAAGTTAATGTTTTGGCAAAATGATTGAATCAAGTGAATTTGAAAAGATTATTAATGATTAAGTTCATTGTTTCAAATGGTTTAAGAAAATTCTACAATTATTTTGAATAAGTTTTCATGAACGATTTGAATTGTTTATCCAATGGATTTCGAATGATTTTTATAAAGTTGAAATACTTGTTTTAGTTCATTATGTTTAATTGATTGAAATTCAATATGTGAACTTGTGTGTTTAAGTGAATTATGGTTTGTGAATTATGTAAATTGTGAAGTGATGCTAGAAATGCATATATATATCATGTTCATGAAATCAAGTTTTCAAGAATGTGCCTTTTGGGAAATGTTTTCAAGTTTATGAATTATATGTTATGTGGGTGCGGCATAGTCCCTCAAGAACCGTCACGTGCACGTTGACATCATGTGTATAGCCTTCTCCAGGCTGCCCGCAAATGGCACGAAGTTCCTTTTAGGACTCCCTTATGTGTATACGACTACACAAGGCCATTTTATGGAATTGTGTAGTTCGTCATGAATTATGGACTTGCCAAACCATCATGATGTGTTATGTGAATTGTCCTTGTTTGAAGTGTGATGCATTCATATGTTGAAATTTGTTCATGGTTTGTGAAAAGAAGAATTTGAGTTTTATGAGAATAAGAAAGTGAAGTTTTAACTGTGACAGTTTTTGGCATTTTGGTATACAAGTTTTGAAAAGTTAAAGAGTTTGTGAAATAAACACTTGATGAAATTTCTACTGTGAAATTCTTTATAAGATGGAAAAGTTTTGAGAAATGGATTTTACTTATTTTTCAACTTACCAACATATTATCCACGAGCTCTCTATCTCACCCCCCTTTCATTCCCATCTCCAGGTATTCGAGCAGGAGATTGGATGAAAGATGTGAAGATATCAGAATTTGTACATGTTTTGTATTTTGTGTATTTGGTCTAAGATTATTGGAATTGGTCTATGACTTAAAATGCCATTAGAGTATTGTAAGCAGTTAGTTCATGATGTAGTTTGGATTATGCAATTGTATAAGACTCTTGAATTATGGAATTGGAAATGTATTGGTTTTGGATTGTGCTAATATGTTTTGTATATAAAGTAAAGTGAGTTATGAATGAAATTGGGTTATATATATTTATATGGATATAGATGAATGTGTTGTTGATGAAATATGGATTGTGATGATTGATGAATGCATTTGAGTATGACAAATGACTGCAAAAAGGTTTAGGAATAAGTTTGCATTATGCTGAGATCCCGGACGGAGGGTCCGGTAGAATAAGACGTATATGTATTTTTCTGGAATTTATAGAATTGTATTCTAGTTATTTGCAGGTTTGGGTTATTGATAGTGCAGTCGTTATGCTGCCGGATTTTCTTTATAGTAGTACATGGATAAGGAAATTTGTGTATGAATTTAGGAATTTTATTTGACATGAGTATGAGATTTGTTATGGTTAAGAATAAGGAATGTGATGAATTAGAAGAATAAAGCAACTTGCGATTAGTATGAGTTTAAGTCTAAGTCCTTATATGATAGATGAAAGCATGCTTAAGAAAAAAAATTATACCGTTTTGGATAGATCAAGTTTAAGGTATCCAACGCGACGTTTCTTTAAGATAATTGATCCCGGATGTCGAACACTTGTCATGCTATTCGATTTGACTTCATATGTATGTTTCGATTCCAAGTTTGAATCCGATCCGTTTCTTTTTCGCATGCTTGTCAAAAGTTGAATACGTTTCGTATTTCGCTTCACTTTTGTTTCCGCATTTACGTTCGATTTGATTTTCGTTTCACATTTGTATTCGACCTTATTCGCTTCGCATTTGTTTCATTTTCATTCGATTTGAATTCGATTCAAGAATGATCATGATCAGTTTAAGCAGTAATAGCGTATTAAGTGTTTAAGTTGTTGGGTCTCAGAAACGGGATCCAACATATTATTACCCGTGTTTTTTTTTATGGTGCAGTTAAGGTTAAGAGCATGGATACAAGTAAGAGGTTCATAGTCAATGGCCATAGGTTGAAGCCTTTCCTTGAAGGTTTTTTATCTAACTTGGAGGAGATGCACTTGGTCGAGCCTATCTATGGGGAGTGAGGAGCATTAACATGACATCGAGCCAACGATGTTAAATAAAAGCGTTGAATGGGAGGCAACCCATCATACAAAAACCATATTTGATTTCTCTTCCCTTTCTTTTTTCTCTTTACGTTTTTCATCATCATCATCTTCTTCTCGAAATTTCTTTGTTTTTGGTGTGTTTTTATCTTCTCTTCTTTCTTTGATTTCAACATTGAGTACAATGTTGTGTTTAAGTGTGGGGGGAGGATTTAGGTTAGTTTTTACTTTAAATTTTCAGGTTTTAGCTAGTTATTGGTTCAGATATTTTCTTAATTTTTGTGCTTTAATGTACTGCACCTTCGCTGTTGCTTGAACTTAAAGGTTTTCACTTGTACTTGCATGCTTTATTTAAAAAGACCCATAAACATTGAAAAAATAATTCAAAAATTCAAAAAGATTTTCTATTTGTGCAGGTTTTGCACCCGAAGTTTTTGGTTTTTTCTTTTTACCTCCCAATGATTGATAAGAATATGAATGTTATAGATGAGAATTAATATGTGATTTTCGAATCATAAATTTGATAAATGTGTTTCTATGTAAGTTTTGAGCATGATGGTATTTGGACTGACCTTGAAACTACACTTGTTGACTTAATAGATGATTTTCCCATGTGAGTTTGTTAGCATACTTGAGCTTATTATCTGTTCTTTACTTTACCCATGTTTAACTTAGCCTGTTCTTATTTAATTTACCTTTCTAACCCTTATCATGGTTAGGAGAGCATGTTTTTGTTGAGTCAAACTTGAGGAGGTTATGCATGTTTGGTTATATGTGGTATATGGTCTTCTTTTGTGCTTATTTATTAAAGGGGAGTATTCGGCCAAAAAAACCAAAAAAATGAAAACAAAAAACAAAAAAGATTGCGGCCGAGAGTAAAAATAAAAGAAATGAATTCCACAGTTGATTTTCTTGTTTAATATTATTGGAATTGAAAGTTCAAATGAAAAGTTGAGTTGTGCTTGATTGTTTGGTGATATGCATGGTGCGTGACATGTATGTCATTGGTTATTGTTATGCTCTGCTTTTTTTGATACTTAACCTTTTTCTTTACAAATCTTTTACCTCACCCCTAGCCTAGCCAAGTTACATCCCTATTAAGACCTTTTGATTTGTGTTGTGCAAGTATGTTTAGTAGTATATTCGAGATGGAAGAGCAAGCATATGGTAGAGCATTGCATTGTTTAAATTTATGAGAGTTAAACACATATGAGCCTTAATCACTTTGAATGTTGGAGAGTATAACAATGAGAAGACCTATTATTTTGACATGGAGTAGATTTCCTCTAAGTCTTATATGCTATCTTGCTTGGTCTTACATTTAGAGTAAGTTCATTAATTTTATGGATTGAATGTCACGGGTTTCTTTTTCTCTATGATGCTTGTGCTTCTTTGATGTTGTTAGGAGGTTCGGAGAAAAGCTATAACACTTAAAACAAAGTTTCCCTGCATTTACATACACATTTTCCTTTACTTTTACATCCACACTAGCTTTTGGCATGTCAGACTTTTCCTTATTATATTTCTTTTGTCTTTCTTTATTTTTCCTTACTCGAGGATGAGCAAGAGCTAAGTGTGGGGGAATTTGATGCACTCATATTTTCTTATCTTTTTATACTTTTACACTTAGTTTTTATTCTCATTTGATGTATAAATCACATGACTTACATTGACTTTATCATTTCAGGTGTTTTAGGTGTCAAGTGAAGAAAATCATGCTAAGGAGGGAGATTTAGGACTTTTGGATGTCATTTTCAAAGTGAGGAGGTCGAAATACCCTAAGGTGACCAAAGTTGCAGAAATCCTAATCCTATAAGGAATCCTACTTCAACTAGGATTTCTACATTTCAGAAGATTCTTGTTCGCCACTATAAGAAATGGAGCCAATAACAATCCAGATGGCCAGGGGACACGTAGATTAGAAGAAATAAAGATTCTTAATTTCACGAGGAAAGAAAAAATATACTTCTACTTGGAAAAGAAATAATCTCCTTGTAAAGATCCTAATCCTACAAGGAAAGAAAGACCTACTTCTACTTAGAAAAGAAATTATCTCCTTGTAAAGATCTTAGGAGACGTTTGGTTTGAGGGTTTGGGAATGAAAGAATGAAATAATTGTAAAAAGTAGTGTTTGTTTTGGGGTTTTCAATTCCAAGGGAATAGATTTATTCCATTAAGTTTGGGAATCTACTAAACCTTCCAAAATGGGTAAGTATCAAGTTTTCATTCCAACCTAGTAGTTACTATTTATACCCCTCCCCCACATAAGCAATTTTTATTCTTAATTATATTACTCATCACTTATCATCATCATCTTCATTATTATTATTATTATTATTATTATTATTATTATTATTATTATTATTATTATTATTATTATTATTATTATTATTATTATTATTATTATTATTATTAAGTTTTAAACTTATTATTATTATTAATTATTGTTGTTGTTATTGTTGTTATTATTATTATTATTATTATTATTATTATTATTATTATTATTATTATTATAAATTTTAAACTTCTTAATAATAATAATATTATTATTTATTAATTATTTTCTTATTATTATTATTCTTTATTATTATAAATTTTAAACTTATTATTATTATTATTATCCTTATTATTATTCTTATTATTCTTATTATTATTATTATTATACGAAATTAATTATCTTATTATTATTATTATTTATTTTTATTATTGTTATTATATGAAATTAATTATCTTATTATTATTATTATTATTAATTTTATTATCGAAATTAATTATATTATTATTATTATTAATTTTGTAATAATAATAATAAATATGATATGGAAATATGATATGAAAATGGTATTATATTATCTTTTATTCCCATTAATGCATCAAACCAAACAACATTATTGGTATTAATACAGAAACCCAAGTTACAAACCAAACATCATTTTTTATTTTTCATACTCATTCTCATTCCCTTCTACTATTATACCCATATCCATACCTAACTCCGTGCTTAAACCAAACGCCCCCTTAATTTTACAAGGAAAGAAAGACCTACTTCTACCTAGAAAAGAAATCCTCTTCTACAAGACCTCCTTCAATATAAATAGGGTCCTTCAGCATTAGTTTTAGGGGATATATTCATATTTTCTCTCTTCTTTGGACGTGAATCTCTCTTATGCTCTTTCTCTCTCCTACGTTTTCTCTTTCTCTCTAGGTAGAACCCTAGTTTTATTTCTTCTCTACTTCTTCTTCTTATACCTGAATTGTGCACTATGTTTTCAATGATGATTTTTAACTTTGTTTTACTTAGAATTATGAAAAAATTATCTTTTCCAATTGTTGAGGCTACTAGCTAAATTCATGGTTGTTTTTATGAGAAACATGTGAATACAATTGATGAACTGACGACCTGGGTTAAGTATTTTTTTTATTTTGTTGTTTCTTTCTCTCATTAGAAATTGGTTGTATTATCCTATATTAATTGATTTGGGTATTATTTATAGATAATCGGATTTTCATTATTATTCGGTTATTTGTGTATGAACCCATTGGGTATTGTGAGATGATGATTTTAATGTATTCATTGAATCGTTAATTGCAAAACCATTGCTAGAATTTCGATATAATCCATAATTGTTATGTTGAAATTCATATGTAGTGATTAATGATTCGTAATCATTAGGGATAACATGATCTAGGTTAAATGACACATCGTATGTGGTTGTTGCCTTGACTAATCGGTTTTCCTAATTCGTAATGCTACTGCCTAATTAAATCTAGAGAGTGTATCCTAGGTTGTTCGGTGGTTAGGCTTAATTAACGATCGTATCTTGATTAAACAAAACCTAAGGGAAAACTCGGGTTAATTATTAACCCACAATTAATAGTTGCTAGGAGAGTTTAAAGAATAACAAATTAATGAAATATACTTAATTAGGGTGTAGGCTGAGATTGAACCAAAGAACCAGGTCCCTACCGAATTTCCCACTTTTATCATTTTTTGCATGTTTTCTTTAATTTTTTATTAGTTAGTTTTATTTTATTTTATTTTTTCAAAATCCAAAACCCCCCTTTTTCCTAAACACCGGTTAATTTCATTTCATAAACTTTACACACACTCTCTGTGGGATCGACCTAGACTCATTACTACTATAGTAGTAGTCTAGTTATTTTATTTTGACTAGTGCATTGACGCGCGGTCAAATTTTGACGTCGTTGCCAGGGAGTGCGGTGTTTTAGTTTTTGTTTATGATTTAATTGGTGTTTTATACATATTTGTTCTTAATCAATTTCTTTTATGTTATTTTTTTTATCTTTTCACTTTTTATTTCGTGTTTGAAAAAAAAATCAATAAGGACGAAAGTAATTTCTTTTATAATTCATATTCTCAATCTTATAACAATGTTTGGACTGATCAACCTAACTTTTGTTATGGATGGGATAATCACCAGAATTACTTCCATGATAGTTTGCAGGATGCACAACAATTCTCGTACTGACCAGAAACATCCTATCATGACTCCAGTCCATTTTTGGAAGAGTTGATTTTGCAATTACAGGAGAATACTTTACAATTCCAAAAGGATGGAGGGAAATTTTCAAAAAACACATAGTCTAATGCCCAAGATTTGGAGAGCCAACACGATTCAGGTCCATCTTTAGAAGAATTTGTTAATAATCTAGTCGCTAACACTTTTCAATTTCAACAGGATATGCAGCAACAGTTGTAAGAATTCCAATAAGATAAAAAAAGCAAGGCAACAAATGATGGAACACCAAATGGGTCAGATGGCAATAAGGCTTAATTGCTTAAAATCACAAAGAAAAAAGGAGCATTCGTATCAACCCAAGGTGTATCCAATGATCGTCTGTGCGGAAAATTTGCAAAGTGATGAGGAGTTTGAGAATTTTGAGGTCAACCCTCAACGAATTGTTTGTGCCAAAGAAGTTGAGAACGAGCTCGAAGCTAAAAAGGACACATCTTTTAGCTCGAAGGTAAGTACTGAGTCTATGATTATTTTTGAAACTAACTCTTTATCTTTACATAACAGATTGGAGGAAGTAAATGATGAAGAAAAAGGTGAAGAGACGTTCGAAACATTTTCAAAATGTGTGCACTCAGTCGGAATTGAGAGTTTGAGGATAGGAAAGATGCTAAATGAGGATGATGATCAACTAAGGCTCTATCTGGAACTACCTCACATAGAGGAGTCGTATCTGATACCTGAAGATCATAATTTTTGTCACATGAGGAGGAAACAAGGAGTCGAGCCAGTGACCCTAAACAAAGGCACTTCTTAGGAGGCAACCCAAGGGAAGTAAATTTATTTTCCTTTACATTTCCGCATTACTTTTTATATGCATATCTATTTTTGAATTTGTTTGTTCTACTTGTTTTTAAGTTTTCAATCAAAATGAAAGAAAGAATAAAACAATTGAAACAAACATTTTCTCGTTTTCTATTATTTTTGGGATTACATAATCATGATTAGAGTGTGAATTAACCAGAAAATTTCATAGCAACTTTAACATGTACTTTTGCTCTTGTGATTGATCGATTTGCATTATCTTTAGAAGAGTAGTGACTAATGGTAGACAAAGCCGGTGAGATTTTGAGCCTTATTTGAGTGACACATTTATTTCAGTCTCAGTGCCTTTTGATAATGTGTGACCTTCATGACATGTAAATCCCAATTTTGCGTTGAATTTCTATTCGAGACCACATTTTTTATCACATGCATTAACATTGATATGATTAGACATTCTTTGTTTTTCATAAACTACATTATCTAAATAACCTATCTCCCTTGATAAACCCCTTTGAACTTTAACCTTTCTTTTTGAATAAACCACATTTTATGCTTTTAAACTTAACCAAATGTCCTACCTAAATCATAAGAATAGTGGAACATTTGTGACTGTTGAGTTTGTGGATGTACAAAATTCTAAGTGTGGGGGTGTACATATGTGATAGTTGGTTATCATATTGGGATGTTATTTTATGTCTTATCATTGAAATTCCCATGTTGATGTAGTTTATTTTATTTTTATAAGGAAAAGAAAGAAAGAAAAGAGAAAAGAAAAAAAAGAAAAAAAGGAAAAGGAAAAGAAAAAGAAAAAGAAAGGAATAAAGAATTGCATATGTGTTGAAAAGTTGTTCATGGTTTATGCATCTTCCTAGAATTGTAATAGATGTGTTATTTGAGTATGTTGAATATGAGGTAGAGGTTAGCTTGGAAGGTTCAATTTTGTGATTTCATTGGTATAAATTGTATGAGTGATTCCTTCGAATTGGTATATGCGTCATGTGGTTTGTGTGTGAGAGCTGAATGGGGTTGTGAAATATAAATGTTGCATTTGTCATAGCTGACGATACCCAGTTTTTGATGAGTGTTGCTTCGTTTCACTAGCTTTGATAACTTTCATGCTAATTAACGTAAATACATCTCACCTTACCTTTGCCCACATTACAACCTTGAAAAGTCCTTTAATTCATGATTTTTCATGTGAACATTAGTGGTGGAGAAATGAAATTATATGCAAAGTTGTGGATTGTCATGATCATGGCTGGTATTGAGTGTACCCATGGATATATTTTAATTAAACACATTTTTCGAGTCTACTATTAGATTGCTCAATTTTTGAAGATGATGAATGTTGATTAATCATGAGCAAGAGCTTGGAATGTTGATTTCTTGTTATGATTTTTGAAAGTCACTCATCTTTACTTGTGATTATACTATCTTGGAAAAATATAGAAATTGAGTCGATGTGTTGGGTCAATAAGCTTAATTTTGATGTTTTGCCCGAGGATGGTCAAAAGCTAAGTGTGGGAAAAATTGATATGTGTTTAATTGTTGATGCATTTAATTATTTACACTTAGTGATTAATGATATAAAAATACTTAAGATACTTACTTTAATTCATATATTATTTTAGGTACAATTTGGAAGCAAAGAAATTAAAGTGAGTCGAAAGTATTATATGGGTCATTTTTTGAATATTTTTTTTGTCTTTACGGAGGAAGAAGAAAAAAATAAAATAAATAAAAGATAAGAAAAATGGAACAAGCTTAGAAGTCAGCAGCCCAAGACCAAAACGTAGAAGACAGCAGCATTTAACGCATGCGTAGTGTCCCAACAGATAAGGCATAACCGCATAAGGATTAAAGAGTTGCAAATTTAATGGTCTAATCAATCAATAGTAGGATCAACAGAGGTGAGAACATGGGCCTGAAGCAACGAGGTGCTGTGGTTCGCGACTTGGAAAGCTAGTGCTGGACACAGGCGTGGAGGCTGGCGTTGGACGCAGCTGGAGTCGTGAACAGAACCAAAAACACTCCCATGCTTATTCGTCAAATCAATAAACAGTGAAAGAAATTGAGAGAAGCTTGCTGAACAAAAATTAAGGAATTTTTGGTTGGGGATTAAAAGGAGGCTGAAGCAATTTTTTAGGAAAAGATCTATGAAGAGCTAGATCTCTCGATGCAGGCTCAGAGGTGACATCCACACTGACGACCTGGGTTAAATATTTTTTTTATTATTTTGTTATTTCTTTCTCTCATTAGGAATTGATTGTGTTATCCTATATTAATTGATTTGGGTATTGTGTATGGATAATCAGATTTTCGTTATTATTCAGTTATTTGTTTATGAACCCATTGGGTATTATGAGTTGATGATTTTAATGCGTTCATTGAATCACTAATTGCAAAACCATTGCTAGAATTTCGATATAATCCATAATTGTTATGTTGAAATTTATGTGTAGCGACTAATGGTTCGTAATCATTAGGGATAATATGACCTAGGTTAAATGACGGATCATATGTGATTGTTGCCTTGATTAATTGGTTTTCCTAATTCGTAATGCTACTACCTAATTAAATCTAGAGATCGTATCCTAGATTGTTCGATGGTTAGGCTTAATTAACGATCATATCTTGATTAAACAAAACTTAAGGAAAAACTCGGGTTAATTATTAACCCAAGATTAATAGTTACTAGGAGAGGTTAAAGAACAACAAATTAATGAAATACGGTTAATTAGGGTGTAGGCTGAGATTAAATCAAAGAACCAGATCCCTATCGAATTCCCCACTTTTATCATTTTTTGCATGTTTTCTTTAATTTTTTTTATTAGTTAATTTTATTTTATTTTTTTCTTTCAAAATCCAAAACCCCCCTTTTTCCTAAACACCGGTTAATTTCATTCCATAAACTTTACACACACTCTTAGTGGAATCGACCTAGACTCGCCACTAATATAGTAGTAGTCTAGTTATTTTATTTTGACTAGTATAACGACACGTGATCATCTTGTCTCAGCTACACCACTCTATTGAGGTGTTCGAGGAGTTGACAAATTGGAAACAATTCTATTTTCAATTAAATATTGCTAGAACTCTCCAGATAAATACTCACCATCTCGATCCGATCGAAGTTGTTTTAATGGTTTGCCTAGCTGTGTTTCAGCTTCAGCTTTGAATTATGTGAACTTTTTAAAAGATTCACTCTTTTTATGCATCAAATACAAATAGCTATGTCTTGAGTAATCATCTATAAAGGTTATGAAATATTCATAACCTCCTCTAGCTTATACGTTCATAGGCCCACATACATCTATATGTACCAGGTCCAACGTAAATTCATATATGTTTCCTTTAGAAGGAAATAAGGCCTTGGTCATTTTTCCTTCAATACAAGATTCACATGTGGGTAACGGATCATTATCCAAGCCCATAAGGATCCTATTCTTCACTAACCTGTCAAGTCTTTTCTGATTGATATGACTCATTCTTAAGTGCCACAGATATTTAAAATTAATGCTAGAGTCTTTGAAATGTCTTGGTTTTATCAACTTTGTGATGTTTAGTGAGCCTGTCATAGGTTCTATAAAAAACAATCTCTTTTTAATTATTGCATCACAAATAAAATCCTAATTCTCATATAGTGAAACAACATTTTCAAAATATATGGAATAATCAAATTTTATTAGACAAAAAATATAAATCATATTCCTTACAATCATTGGCATGTAATAAACATCCTCCAAATGTAACTTATGACTACTAGGAAAGTCCAAGATAACTACTCCCACTAATTCTGCTAAAGCATAGGATCCATCTGCTATCTTGACTTGAAACTAGCCTTTAGGTAGTCTTTTCCTTTGTTGAAACCACAACAAAGAATTGCAAACATGGTTAGTGGCTCCTGAATCTCATATCCAAGAATTAAATAAATCTGCCACATTTCTAGTTCCTAACAAACTTAGGAAACCTATCCCTTGTTTACTTTTGAGGGACTCAAGGTAGACTGGACAGTTTCTTTTCCAGTGGCCCATCTCATCACAATGAAAATACTTTCCCTTGGTGTTCGCTTTGGCCTTTTGTTTCATAGGTTGGGCCTTAACCTCTGTTTGGGCCTTCTTTTTCATTGGACCCTTCTTCTTTTGCTTACCCTTACCCTTGGGCTTAAAAGAAGATGCTACATTAGCTTCTGGCCCATAAATCTTGATATTCAATATCTACTGCGTACTCTGGAGGGTATTAGTGACCACAGAAATTACCTTCAGCATATATTCCTGCACTGGTTCACCAAGTTTTTGTCTGAGATTATGAAAGGTTTGGACAACTTTCACTCTTGTAGACCTAGTCCTCACACCAAACATCTCATGTAGGTGATGGACACTATAGCACTAGCAGTTTTTATACAAGCAACTTGCTTTTGCAACATGCTACTAACAGAAGCTAGAATATAACATTTAGTAGTCTTGTCAACATTCTGCAAACGCTCATATTGTTGGACTATCTTAGGAGTTGAATCTCCGTTTTCCAATTTGTTATTTGTCAATAGCAAAGTGAGTGGATTCATTTTGTGGTTAATTATGTCTGAAAATATAAATTATTAAAACATGAGCATACTAGTTAATAAAATTGGAACTTAGTATAAAATCATGATGCATGTATGCATGATGATAAATTTAACAAAACTTAAAAACAATTAAATCTTTATATGACGGTTATTTTTCTTATCTATAACAGACTAAGTGACGATGAGTCATCTTATCCATTAAAAGAAGAACTAGGACCCCCCACTAAAAAAGCTACTAAGCATCTTCATGCTTAACTTTTAAAGAAGCATCTTAATTTGGGCCATACTTTTACCAACAGAGCTACGGTGGGCAGGTTATTGATAAAATATGTTGAGTGTTTAACCATTTGATTCATTCACTAATGGTACTTACAAATCATGCCTCGGTGGGATGTCACACTTGCTACCAATAGATGGACTTATCCTTAAGGAAACCCAAACCATGTAAGACCTGGGATTCGTGCCCTTTGGTGGGGAGTAACACTTCACCACATGCAATTGGGCCATTAATTGGAGACGGTGGACTCTTACATAAACATCTTCTCCCACTCAATCTTTTTTGGCTTTAAGTTTTAATTACCATCTTGTCTAGATGTAATTTATTATCCATCCTATATTGTTTCATTATATATCTCATACATAATGAATGCATGGCAAAACCTAGGGTTGTTAATTTTCTAAATGACTTGTAATCACATAATATCACATATTATTTTCATTCATTTATCCATTCATCACATGAATTAATACGCCATCCTAGAAACATAAAAATAATTACAAGCCTTTTAGGCCTAAAATATTCTTCTTGGACTTGGATCTTCTGTTTCAAACATTTCGCTCACATGACTCAGCCCAATCGGTAAAAAGTGTGTAATGGCTTTACTTTTCAACACAAAATTTGATTTTCATAAAACCAAAATTTTCCCTATAAGAAAACAAAATCTGCACTTATTTTTCACCAAAACCAAAACTTATGAATATTACATAAAAACTTCAATACTTGTAAAAAATGAAATTTTGTTACAAAAAAGTTCATACAACGAAAAGTTTGTTCAAACAAAATTCCAGCACATTTGTTTTCTAAAAACCTAAAAATAGCCAAGACACCATAAACATTACTGAAACTTTACCTCTTCCTTTCTTCAATCTATGGCTTCTTCATCTTCATCATTACATGATTTTGTACATTACATAATCAAAGTAAATATAAAAATGAAACCAAGGAGGAAACATGGTCTTGTTACAAACCAAATGAAGAAATCTTACAAGGTAAATTTAGAATCTATGGACAACCAAAAGAGCAAAACATACATCATATATATTTCTATCACATAAAAATATGTAGCATAAAAAAATGATTGCCAACCCCTGCATCACAGATATAGGAATGAAATCATGCATAAGAAAATTGGCTCTGATACCAATTGTTGGATCGAAAAAAGAAAGCATGCCATATTTGGAGAAACTGTAGATTTCAAATCTTTTTAGAAATCTAAATTGTAGCGGAAGCAATATATCTAAATCATCATGCCAATCTATACATGATATGGTATAAGGATAATAATAAACATAAATAAGATAGAGATTATATGACCGACTCCTTCGCTACAGCTTTAACTCATTGCTGCGCTATCCTATCCTTGGAAATATATCCTCTCCTAAGTGATGTATCCTCTTCTTCTTGATATTGTTTCCTCTTCTTGATATTGTATCCTCGACCAATCCAATCTACCACTTGTTCTTTTTAGACAACTTGGCTAACAAGATCCTTTGGTGGGAAAGGAGAAGAAAACTTTGGAGGTGAATTCTCTTAGAAGAAAGAAGACTAAGAATGAGACACTCTCATGCAATTTTCAATTTTTTCATGCAAGATAGGAGAGAGAGTGATAAAAATGTAATAACTCCTTCTTACTCCCTCACACTTTCAGTTAACAACAAAGGAAAGAAGAGTTTTCCAACCAATGCATCATTTCTTCATTTAATCAATCATAAAAAAGCCATTAAATGAGACTCTTCTCATTTGTCTTTAAGATGACTATATGAAAGTCTATTAACCTAAATGAGACATATCAATTTTGTTTTGATGATTAAAGAAGGAAGATGGTCCATCCAATGTACATCTTTCTTCTTTAATCCAATGAATGCTAATAGGTTACATCTTATCATTAAAAGATAATCATTAAACCATTTAATGGTAAGTTCATAACTCCATTTCACGATGATAAACCATAATAAAGACCATCTTTATTTAGCAGTTTAATGTTAAATGTGAAGCTGCACATTCAACCCTAATGAAAAATAAAATTACACTTTACTTTCTTAAAATTTATGTTTTAATTTAATTAATCCAATTAATCAAATTAAACCAAAGTCTAGCACATTTCTAAATGTACATTTGGGCTTCTAATTAACCATTAATCAGTGCAAGCCCAACATTCAATTATGGGCTTCTAAAACCTTCATTTATATTTCTTACTTTGCTTGAAAACCTTCCTTGCAACCAAGTTGGGAATCTTATTAGACTTAGATAATTCAAGCTCTAATAAGCCCATAATTAATTTAATCTTGTTAGAATAAATTCTAGCTTATTAACTAAATGTCATTCCATTAAAGACAATTAGTTGAACTCTTGAATTACTAAATATTATGGGAACACACATTTCAAATAATATGTCCAATTGCAAACCCTATCATGAACCTTATTATAACCATCCGCACAACAAAGGGTAAAATTACCATTTTGCCCTAATGTTAGTTTTTCCTTCTAGATCTCCCGTTTTACTTTATATGTTGATTAACATACAAGATCTCAACTTGGTGTTAAGACTTGATAGGTAGCTAGTCCATCAAACTATTGGCGCCAGTTTAACCAAATCTCCTTAAAACATCTAGAAGTGATGATATCACTATAAACTCTTTATTTGAGTGAATGTTCGCTGATACAAGTTTCAATTAATAATTTCAACATGCAAACACTGGATTAATACTCTATAAAAATCTATTCTGATCATATCAAGAATTATAATGAAATACATATGAGTTCACCACTCATCAAGATTGTGGTCCATAATAATCGAATGTTTAAGTTGTATGTTTTAAGATTAAAGTAACGACCCACTTTATTCTTTAAAACATACTTGATTCTAGATTCATTTAATAGTGCCATTATCGATAGTCAACTACTATCATGACATAACACTCATCATTCCCTTGAAGTAAACTCCTTTACTTATATGGAGATAAATCGCAACACTACAGTCTAAACCAGAATTAAGCGACCAGCTTGATTATTCAACTGTGAATCAATTAATTTAGATTCTAATAATATACATGTTTCCCATACATCTCTACGTATATGTCTATTACTTACCAAAGAATCTCGGTACCTTTTGACTAGATATATAATGCTCATACATATAAAACCAAACTCTTTTGTTTCATTAATAATAAATATTTTCATTACAAAACTATAAGCTGGAAGAAAATTAAGTTACATGTAAATACACTTGCTTTCCAAGACACTATATTTACATAACTCCAACAATAAAAGTATAAAACATCAAGCAAAATACATCAAATATGACGTATAAATATGGTCAATTATGCATCTGTCAAACATCCCCACACTTAATCTTTTACTTGTCCTCAAGTAAAACATAATCAAAATTATAAATTTTATACCATCTATCTATTATTAATCTTAACCTGTCCATTTACATTATAAATCATTATATCATATTGAATCAAATTAATAATTAGAATCAAATCATCTTAAAATTAACTTCCTAAGTCCATATTAATAGTTATTGCATCAATAATTGCATTGAAATCAAAAGCATAAACCTTTACACCCTCACCAAGAATACACTCAAGTGTTTAGGGTGAAAAGTATCAAACTCTCAATTAGTGCATAGTAGACCTCTTACTGTAACACCCCACTCTCGCATGACCCGAACCCGACATCGATGGTGATATCCGAGTCCATGCCCTATGAGGGTGGCGTGCTACATCACTCAGTCAAAACTCAGTATAAATTTTTTTTGAAACATACACATACTTTATATATTATGCGGAAAACAATTTACATTTATATTCATTGGTGAGTTCAATGACCACGGGGGTCCTTTTATAAATACAAAGTAATTCAGTCTGTTGACTTTACAACATGACCTAATCATTTGTACAAAAAAATTCAGAAAGTACAATTTTTCTTAGACCCTAATGCAGACGCAAACTGATCCCGACCTCTTTTCTCACTCGTATGCGGTTGCTATACGCCCGTTGCCTAACGGGGTATTCTTCTGGGTCCTGAAAAATAATTGCAAATTTTGGGTGAGTTTTGCAAACTCAGTGAGGAACCATCATCGATGGTTCACTCAATTCATGCAACACATCGTTTCACATAACATATATTCACATTATTTCATATTTAATCACATTGCACAATTTCACATGAACATAGACAATTTGATACATTTCACTCTATTTGCCATCCATAACCAATTGAATTCATAAAACACTTAAGCATAAGCTAATTGTTTCATAATTCACAGTCGGAACAATTGGTAACACAGAAACATAAGGCAGTTAGCCTTTCACTCAATCAAAGAGATAAAAAAATCATATGCATATGACATGCGCATGTGACACTTTTCTAATTTATTTCGGTGTTGTGACCGAGCGCCTGAACTGTCCCAATATAGGCGCATTAATCGTTGAGCCTGAGACTCTGAACGGTCCTATTATGGGCGCATTAATCGTTGACCCTGAGGCTCTGAATCACTGTGGGGCTCGAGGCCCAAATATAAACGTTGAGCTTGTAGCTCTCGGTGGTTACTCGATCCTGCAATGTCATTAATTGATCATGCATTCATGCATGAAATGCATATGTCGCAATTGAGTAATATCACATTACAATCAAACCCAAATTATCGTATTCAAACAATCGGTTCACAATTATTCACCTTAAAATCACAGTCATAATTTATCACATTGAAAACACAAAGATCTCACATTCTCAGATAAATAACACTTCTATGTCATAATATCCCAATACATCGGACACCTTCGGTCCGGAATCCAGGCATAAACAAACGCATAAGCCCACCATTATTCTCCACAGTTTTATAAGTGCAAAATCATAAACAATTTATAATTGAGAAACCATCTAGGTTACTTACCAATAGCTCCTGAAGCAAAAGCCTGGAAGTCTCGGTAACGTCTGTGGGGTGACGTTCCAAAAGCGCCTCTAAACAGTCCAAAATATTCACCATCACCAAAGGTACACTCAGAAATATTTAATAATGCACATGTAGCAATTAAAATGTGTACAATGCATGTTCGTGATGCACTATATCACAATTTCCCGTCACAAAGTGTTCTTCTAAAAATTAGAAATCCATAGATACTAAAAACGCTCAATTTGGACCTTTATAGGTCCAATAATAAATACAAGACGGATTGGAAAAATCATTACCCGATCCCCTCACTTCGACCTAACCAATTCCCATCACAAAAATTTCTCTAAAAATTTGAAAGCCATAGACACTAAAATCACTCAATTCGGACCTCTATAGGCCTAATTATTAATAAAAGACGGACCAGAAAAATAATTACCGGTCCTCTCACTTCGACCTAATTAATCCCCGTCAATTTCATCCCTAAAAATTTCCAATTTTACAAATAACTGAAATTAAATATTACACGAATCCGATGCCTCGAGAATCAGGTCAATCGAATGTCGGGTGAAAAAGTAATTGACAAAAGAATTAAATTAAGACAAAAATAGAAATAATAAATAATAAAAACAAATAAATAAATATTAATTAAGTTTTTTAAAAAAATCACTCTCGCGAGGGCGACGCGAGATGCGAGGATCTGAAATTTTTCGTTTTTTTTTTGGTCAAAATCAACTTTTTCCAATTTCTCTAATAACCTTTCTTTCTTCCCATTCATATACCATCTCTTCTTCCACATAACCTATCTTTTCACACAATTGTCCAAAAATCACAATTAAGGTCTCGTTGGAAAGATCTTGAAAAATCCTACAAGTTTCATTAATAGCTAAAAATCCAATTTCACCTCTAAGGGTGTCAAAAATGAACTCAAAGACACTTCCTCGTCATACATTTACCATAACAGTATAACACTTTTACAAAAATCATAACTTTTTATCCCCTTTGCCAAAAATTACAAATTTTATATCAATCAAAAGAGAAAAACAAATGCTACAACTTTCATGAAAAACATAGAAGCCAATTCAATCTCTAACCAAATTAAATTCTCAAGCAAAGCTTCTGCCTACCCAAATTATTCTCAACAATAACCCAATCTTTCAAAATTCATAACTCCACATCCCCTTGACGAAAAATTCCATACCATATAGCAATAAAAAGATCAGACAATATAACATAATTCTCAAGAAGGACTTAAAACCAAATTCCATCTCTAATTAGGTCAAATCCTCCCATTAATGTGGCTGTCCTGTTAAGGAGGGTTGAAACAACACATGACCTAACCATAGCCAAAACTTTACAAATTTTTATCTTACAATCCTTAGATCCAAAATTCGCATATAATACCTCATTAGAAAGCTACAACAATTCTCTACAACTTTCTAGAAGGTCATTTGAGCCAATTTCACCCTTAACAGTCCAAAATTAATATCAGAACACAAAAAACACAAAACCTATGCCACCTGAACTTTTATAGACAATAACTTTCAATCTACACATCAAAACAATTCATACTTAGTGGCCTTAGAAAGCTAACACAAAAATCTTCAACTTTCATGAAGACCAAATTAGCAAATTCAATCCAAATCAACCTAAAAACAATCATCAAAGTTTCAGGTCACAAGGTTCGGATTACTGTTCATACAGCACCTAACAACTCACTTTCCAAGCAAAATTTAAAACCCTTAAAGTCAGAATTGGACAAAACTTCCTTCATGTGAAATCTCGTCATACTTCTTAAGTTTAATTTAAGCCAAACATCAACTCAATAGCACAACCATAACAAAAGTTATGACTAAAAATCTGAAACCTACACAAAGTAAATTTTCCAGATTCTCATATCCAACTCAACTTATTTCATTCTAACACCAATCCTACATCAATAAGCATTCCATTTAGCCAAGAAATCACCCACAATTTAATCAAAACCTTCACTCAAACAATTAGCCATAAAATGGCAGCAATTCACCCTCCATCATCCATGCTTTTCCTACACTCTTCTAAACATATTTTCCCTTCCAAAACACTTCCAAATTACTTTAATCAAATTCTACATCATTCATCACTCAAAGCAAACACTTCACACACACACATACCTACATCTTCCAAATACAATTTCCATGCAAATGTAAATTTAACTAACATCACCAACAATTTATTTAACAACAAAACCATAAGAGAAATCATGTTTCTTACCTTTTTAAGCTTCCAATTTTTTCAACTCTTCACCTTTTCACTAAATCCCCTACCTTCCACTCAAAACTCATGACCATCATCATTTAATAAGGGGGTGAGGTTTGGATTTTTTTTATAGTGAACACATGAAGAGAAAAATATAAGAGCTTTTGTGTGGGTGGAGGTTAACAAGAAGAAGAAGAAGAAGAAGAAGAAGAAGAAACCATCAAAGAAGAAGGAGGAGAGGAGCTACCAAAATGAAGAAGAGAAGAGAATAACTTATCTTATAGGAAGCTTCGTGAATGACCAAACAAAAGGAAGAAAAAAGCTTTCAATTTATTAACTAAAACTGGCATGTTAGGCAAGTGACACATGTCACATGTCACTTGCCACATGTCACCCTCTCATTTGCTCACCTAATTTCTTCCAATTCACTTCCAATTTCTAGTCCAATTTCTTCCCAAAATTTCAATGGCTCAAAGTAATAAATTCTAAAATCATGTATCTAATTTTTTAGTGTCATTGGACAGTCATTTTCAGTATCGGAAAGCCAATCAGTCCGTCACTTGACAATTTTTTCGGTCCAGAAAAGTATCCCGAAAAATTTCCAGAAAAATTCCTAAATTTCTAAAAAATGTAAAACACAAAAAATCCACTCCAATTTGATTTTCAAACACAAATAACACATTTTTCACAATAATTACATATGCCGAGAAATGTCATGAATGCATGTACAAACATGTGCATATACAAAAATTACAATTTATGCATATATGGAGGCCATATTGGGCATGACCATGCCGAGACATGTTCACACACTCATATCCCATTCCAAATTACCATTTTACCCTTCCCATCGGGGATAGGATGTTACACTTACCATATGCTTGCATTATTATCATATATCCACCACTTATGTATAAACTAGAAACAAAAATCCAAAGGTCTTTATATAGGTTGTAATAAGGATTAGGTACGGTATGTTTGGGATAATAAAAAGAGTTAAACTGAAGGAAAATCAATAAAGAGAATATTGGATGAAACTTTCAACTCCATTAGTACCATATTCTTTTTTTTCTTTTCCCATGCTCATTTTCTTTTTCCACAATAATTATTTCTAGTATTTATATTGTACCAAAATTAAAGAAATATTGAACCTTTAAAGATTTTTAAGTCTCAAATAAGTACATAATGTAAATAACCTTCAAGGTTCAAAACAATAAGATGGCTTCAAGGAAAATAGGATAAACATTAATAATTTGGTATAATCAATGAAAAGGGATAAAATTATAGGTATGGTAGTTTTCAAAGTTGTTGAATTTAAGTGCTCTGCATCATTTCAATTCTTCTAATTTAACAAATATAGTCTCAATATGTATAATAAGCGTAAGTTATAAAATCATTCAACTATATATGATAACATACATGAAAGAAAAAAAGAGCTTAAATTTTTTTGAAATTCACCCTTAGATCCAAAAGCTCATAAAAATATAGGTATATATTTGTATAAATAGTATGCAATTTTCATTCAATTTGATTGTTTCAATGAATGCTAAAATTATGAATTATAAAAGAAATTTTGATTATCATCCTTTTGCATATTAATTAAAATTAATATTCACTAATGAAATACTGATATTGATGGATGATTTCAACAAATTCAAGATATCATTTTATAAAATTTAATAATCAAGATTATAATAAGCTTAAAGAAATAATTAAAATCATGAATCTCTCCCCTCACTTACAGTTTTACATTGTCCCTAATATATGTAATATAAGTATATAAAATAAAAGTGAGAAGCTTTTGATACTTTCATGAATATGAAGATTTTCTTATTTTGATCCATCCAATAGTAGACTACACCCTTGAAAATATGAGGAAAAGGGATAAAAGATAAAAGAAAATAAAAATAACAAAAACAACTAAGTAAATAGATGTGAAATATGAAAATAAAAATAACATAAAATCTAAAATAAAACTAATCCTAATTCATAGGTTACCTCCCATGCAGTGCTTCTTTAACATCTATAACTTGATGTAACCTACATGTTGACCCTCATCCTGGATCTATGATCAGTGGCTTGCTTCCACCCATTTCTTCGCATAAGGGTTTTATAGCTTATAAGTAAGCTACCTGTTGCAAGATAATAACAAGCACATAATTTATCAAATTAACAAATCTAATCGTATACTTTAACACCCTTTTTAATCATAAAGTAGGGAATAACAAAACTCTTTAAATTGATAGTTAACTCGAATAGTTTGTCTTCGAGGAAGTGGGAACCCTTTGTATTTAGGTTACTACCAACGCTTCATCAGTAGTGTCCTTATTTGGTTCCTTTTCCAGTTCTTCCTTAACTACCATTTTCTACTCTTCTTCTTCTTCTTCTTCCTAGATAAAGCTTTCAGGCTCATCTTCTTTGATTACGTCTTGTCACTTCTCTACTTCCTCTTCTTAGATAGAGGCTTCATTATCTTCATCATCTTCTTCTTCTAGAAGCTCATTTCCACTCCTTATGTTGATTGCCATTCCAAATTCTTTAGAATTTGTGTCAGTAGTATCGAGCAAACTCCCTTGTAGTTTGTTTAATAATATCTCTACCAATTGGTTGATCTGACTCACCATATCCTATATATGAGCATTTATTTCCTGATGCCTTATGTTTGATTCTTAAATAAACTAGGCCACATATCTTACAGAGCAACAGTTACCTTCTCACATTCTTAAAATGTATTGTCATTCATAAAATTGACTATTGTCTCTTTTTTACTCTAAAATGTTAAGGTGCTCAGATAATATGAAGTATTATGCTCATCATATGCAGGTAAAGAAAGTGTCTCATCATGTTGACCAACTACTCTCTTGATAAGGCATTCCATTAGTTTATCTGTAATAATTTCGTATCGTTGCTCCTGTTGAACATATTCAGTTGGAGTATAGTCATTCCATCCATATACGTAGGGTTTTCTCCACTCTGAATTATACATATTCTCGTATGATGGGCCTTGAGGTTAGCTGTACATGATTGGCTTCTTCCATATATACATCGATGCTTGACATTCATGATTGTAAGAATTACTCCCATAGATGTTGCATCATGGCATGGATATTGGTTGAGCTTACGGAAACATGTGAGAAAATGGCTCTTTCTAAAATAGTGATGTTCCATATTGTGAAGACATATTATGGCTCCCATAATAGTATTTTTTGTTCCATCCATCCTTTATAAGTTGTGGCTATGACATTAAATCTTAATTCCTAAAACAAATCACCAACACATTGTAATGTAGAAAAGTTCAAAAAAATAATTAAATGAAGAAGCTAGAAATACAATAAGATACAATAAAATAAAATATATACAAAAAATAATGACTAGAGTAATATCATCTAGGTGTCCCTAATATCACTATCCTTAACAAAAACGCCAAAAACTTGATTGTTTATTTCTACAACAATATAATTTTTCTACAAGTGCATAGCATAGCTATAGCTAGTACCGACAAGTATAGATTGATCTCATAAAGACAGTGATTACTAGTAATTACCTTTATCCTATTATCTAGCCTAAGAATTAATTTTGGTTTTAATAAAAATAAAACTTAAACAATTAAAATAAATTAGGTAGTTATATTAAACATAGAGACAAAAAAGTCACATAGAAAATAATCGATACCAAAAATTAGTGTCCATGTTATGAATCCCCCTAAATCCCTTAAATAATTGACCTTTTATTATGAAAATTTTTTAATTGACTGTTGAATTGTGGAAATTTCTATCATATACTAATAACGAACTTGTGACTACTAATAACTTATCTTACAATTATCAACTAATATTATATAGGCTAAAGGTAATAGGATTGTTTTACCAATTTGTGAATTCCGCTATTAGATTTGACCCTAATCTAGAATATTATGTCGACTTATCTCTAGGTTTGCAATCAACTCCTTTCACTTATGGTAGATCTATTCATTCATGCATAGGATTTCTCAATCTCTATACTATGAAATCAGATTATGACCTAATATTTCGAAAGTATTAGAACATATATTAAACACATAATTGAATCATAATAAATCAATCAAAACCAATTCATTAAATAAAAGAATAAAAATATATTGTTATCTCAAATAGGGTTTATCATACCTAGACATTAAAAAGCATTTAGCTACACATAATAAAAAATGAAATCAAACATAAACTGGAAGAACAGCAAATAGAAAACAAAGAGCTCATAATTCTAAATCTCAATTTCTCTTTTATCATGTGTTCTTGTAAGGTAGAGGTTTGATGTTGTATTCTATTAGATCTTTTGATGATTTCTTTGTGTTCTCCATATTCCTAGTTCATCATTGTGCCTTTTGGACGTTCTTCATGCCTGGAATCATCTCCAAAAGTATACTCTCCTCTTTTGCCTTTGATCACGTCCTTTTATAGTAATTTCTAAGATTTTGGGAGATACATGACTGCAAATTAAACCTTGTATAACCTAAAATCACCTAAATTTGTGACTCTACATAGCCTGAAGAACTTACACGACTGTGTATTAGGATCTTTGTTTCAAATCTTTGTTTTATGTCATGTTTTCAATTGAATGCTTCTCCATTTGGTCTATGAAATTATAACCAATTTATGCACTTAGAGTAAATTAAGAACCAATTATACAACAAAAGTGAAAAATATCAAGCAAAAATACATCAAATATGAAGTATAAATATGGTCAGTTATGTGTCTATCAGTTACGAGATATTGAAAGATTTACTTTCATGATGAATTCAAAGAGTTTGTTTTGGAGATGACTATGAATTTATCATGTCTACAAGAAGATTAGTAAGAGTATAGTTTTCCTCTTTAGTAGGACTATGTAAAGACATATTGCTCAAAGAGAATAACAATTCTTATTTTCAATTATTGAAAATATATTTTTCAAAAACAACTCTTGTTAGATATTAAAAGGTTATAGTTTAATTCAAGGAATTAGATCTATATAAATAGATTGGAAGTTGTTTACCTATTCTAAGTCTAAGTACATAAATAATGACCTAAAGATATTTAGTATATGAGATATCTAATCCTTGAGTATTAAAGATATCTATTATTCTATATATAAGTTGATATTTGAGTTCAAGTATTATGGATATTAACTTTAGAAGTTATTCCTAATTAAGGTCTTTTTACTTAGAATAATATCATTTTAAGATTGGAAATGTTTCAATGTAGCAATGGTTGCTAATTAATCCATAGTATAATTTTCATTTAGTAGAAATGATTGATTTGGATCAATAATTTCTTTAGTGAACTTGATATAGTTCCTTGCATTATTCAAGAAAATAATGTACTGTGGAACATTAGAGCCATTAGGTATAAAAAGAGAAAAGGTCTCATCAAAATCCAAAGATGTATTTAAGTACTTGTTTAATTAGGATAATAATTAAAAGTTATAAGATTTAAGAAAGTGTGACATGATCATCATATGATGATATGGTATAAGATACTTAAATGATTGACCTAGTGCAAGAAGGAGAATGTTGGTTTATGCCCTACAGCCAATCAATTGGATGTAGTTTAGTGACAAAATGATTTAAATACATTCTTTATCTTATACATATTTAGATGTATACGGTAAATTCTATGGGATTATTACATTACAAATGAAATTATAATAATATTATAATTATGAGATTTATATTGCATTTATATATTATCTCTAAATTATTCTTTATCATTGTTTTATTAAGACTAAATATTAATAAAGTGTAAAAAAACTAGAACAAATTTTGTTTTTCCTTATGAAGTAAGTAGTCGATCTCATAGAATAAAGTATGGAGATATTTAAACAAACGTGTACGTGCTTGTTAGAGAACAAGTCCACTAAACTAACCCCATATGAGAAATCTGTTTGGAACATTAGTTGCATATCTATCGAAACTCTCACTGTGATGATTGTATAAGTGATCTTTTGAATTGAGCTCTCCCAAGTTATCGTATACAGGGATTGCTATATTTTGATACTACTTATGACCTATCCTAATCATGGGTAGTTCAGTCGGTAGTCATTGGATGTAATATAAACTATGTGAAATGTAGTTGAGCGATCAAGATAGGATTTATTACCCTAAAATAACTAGGGAGAATGTTTCATTGTTCTTGATTAGTATTGATTCAAAAAGTCCATGTGCAAAGTGGAATGAAGTTGTGTAAATAGTTTACAAATGTCGTTAATTGAATCAATAGTAAATGATGGAGAATAATGTGATTGGACTCAAAATAGAGTACATATTAATTCCATATTTTGTGTCTAATCGGAACATTGTATAATGAAAGGATTGAATTATACGAGAAAATATTCAATGAAAGGTTAGTCAAAACTACTTTAACATTCTTAAAAATTTAGGCAGTCATGATATGTTGCTAGATGCCAATGTTGATCTATGGATATAAATTGTTGAATTAGAGAATTAAAGATAAATTAAAGGAGTTTAATTTATCTAACTCTAAATATAATTCAGGGTTATAATTTGTATCCATTGCCAACATATTTAAGAATCTAATGGGTCACACATAAAACCCTAGTTGAAGAGAGCAAATTTTTTTATAAATAAATAATAATATATCTTTAACAAAGCAATTACATGGGCTATAAAATAGTAAGAGAACTTGGCATTCAGTAACTTATGGACAAGATGACAGTTCAACAACAAAGATTAGAAGAAAAAAAACAACACAGTAATGGTAAATATAAAACTAGCTCTACCCCTCATATACACCATTGCATCTTCATATTAACAGTGAGAGCATGGCCAATGTTGTTAGCTAAGAATGCAGCTCTAATCCAGTTTACTGTTTTATCAGCGAGCTGATATTTTGTTACATCCATGTGCTTATAGATACAACTATTTCTCTCCTTCCATATCATGTAGCTGGTAATAATAAAAAACCACTTTATGTATCAAAACATAAATGGTACCTATAGAAGAGTAGGTAATGAACTGGTTCAAAGTAAGCTCCCATTTGTAAGTTGGGTTAGTTATTTCTAGCATATGTTGAAGTTTGCTGTAAATGGGTTTGGGAAAAACACAATCAAAGAACAAATTATTTTGATCCTCATTAGCATTATGACATCATACAAAGATTGTGTTAGTCAATTGAAACCACCGAAACTTATTCCTTAAATGGTTCTTGATAGCCAGCCAAGCAATAACTGTTGTTTTGGGATTTATAGATTTAGACTGTATGAGTTTATACTACGGTACCTCCATTCTAACATCTCTGAAAAGTCGATGACAAGTGTGATTCGTGTATATACCTTAGGAATTTAGGATTCAACAAATGTTATCTTCTAAATTTGTATCTCCCATTAGTGGAAGAGAATCACACAGCCTATCAAAACCTCTAAAGTTCCCATGCTATGCACCATCTTGAATAAGGAAAGACATTCTCGCCTCAATTTGTATATGGTTCCTCAACTATGCAAAAGCCGAATGACTTATTAGGGGACTAGCTTCAAACCAATTACTAAACCAAAAAAAGGTATCGCTTCCTCCATTAACTATGTGTTTAATATATGGGTAGAGTGTCTGTCTAAGCTTCAGCAGATGGTTGAATATCATAAGGAAATAAAAAGAATGTTCTAATTTCCAGAAGCTAATATCCTTAAGATTTCATAAATCCATTTAGATCACATCGTTTCTTTATCATAAAACAATCATCAAATATGCTTTCTCAAGAATTTCTGTATAGATGTCGTAGAAATTATGCTCAACCCCCTTTTTATTTTAGGACAGTGATGTCACTCTATTTAAATTTAGCAAACTTGTCAATTTTTGCTTTACTAGACCAAAGAAATGCCTTTAACAATCAATCCACTTCCTTCATAGGCTTCTAAGGTACAAGAAGATGTGCTATCCAGTGAAGGTGAAGACCACTCAAAGTAGAAATAATCAGAGTGATTCTGACAACATACTGTAAGTGGTAAGTCGACTTACACATGTTCAGTACCGATAAGTCGACTTGTTCATTGGATAAGTCGACTTGTTCAAAGTCGGTACTATTTATTTGTGCCCTAAAGGCAATCCCTTTTAGCGCGTTTTATTCAAAGTCGTGTGCAGACTTTATGAATAAATAAAGAAAAGGCATTATTCATTAATGTGATATTCATAAACATTGTTTATGAATTGATTTGATCTTTAATCAAATTAATGAAGTCCATGATATATGACATAGCATGAAGGAAATTATGATGTGATCATACTCTGAGATTCCTATCATGTGCAATTATGTCGATATCTAAATTCTCCTAGTCATAGGATTAATGAGATGGACATCATTAATCCGGATAGACTAGCACATGTCATATTCCTTGATTGGATCAGCGGTGGATCTCGAAGCTGTAAATATGAGATATTTAGAATTGACATGTGGATGCTTACTAGCGGTAGTAAGTTCATTGGATGACTGCCATGAGATCATCACATGGATATCTTATCTAAGTGTCGTTGATAATCTCATCATAGCAATGGTGCAAGTATCCTTAGACTTGAGGTATTCAAGGATATCTTGGATCTTGATCACTGCTTTGACTCCATTCCTTGTTGCCTTCGGAGGTAACTCATAGGGTGGTGCTTGGAGTGCGACTTGAGGTATTCGAAGATAATTGAGTAGTCAATAAAGGATTCACCACTTACGGATTAGCGAAGAGATACCCATGGCCTCTTGTCGGGATCATTACTAAGGTGGCCAGCATGTATGTCATGAAGAGTGTCTTCATTGACATATAAAGTAATGAGTCGGGGACGAGAACCGATATCACTGGGCTAGACTCGGTCTAGTGAGAGTTGACACTTTGACCATACTCATAACCAAGTGGGGTATAGGATGGTGAAAGGACGAATTGCACAGTAATTGTCATGGAAGGGTTCGTGATCGGTTCGTGATGAATACATCAAACCGATTACTTTCCGGTCAATTGGGGTCATGATGTGTTGCTAGATACCGCTCATGACTTGCTCAGATTAATTGTTAATCTAAGTGGCCAACATAACCGGAGCCTAAAGGGTCACACGATAAGAGTGTTTGGAGAATCGTAAAATAGTAATTGGACAGAGTTTCAATTATGGAGAGCATTAGGATTAAATGGATCCCAATGGGATTGGGATATGTCCCGATGAGATCGCGACATCAATATCGTTAAGAAAGGTTTAGGAGTTGTTTGATCGGAGCCGTGGCCGTAGTAGGACCGACCCCAGTTGGACTGGACCTTAGCAATTATTTATTAATTGATTAATTAAATAATTAATTAATTAATTAATTAATAAATTCATGACATGTGCTGCGTTGGATGGAGGAGAAGAGAGTAGAAAGTTTGAAAAGTCAAACTTTGCTTACTTTAATGCTTAATGATCTAATGGTCAATAATCCTCCACATGTCTTCATCTTAAGCTAAGTCTTTTAAGTGTTAAAAGATTTATATTAGATGACTTAGTAGAGAAGTATGCAGATGAACGTCGATGGCTGGAAAAGGAGAAGATAGAAGACTTAAAGGTTAGGTTTTCTAAAGGTTGAAAGGTTTCAACTCTTCTTCTCCATGGCCATCATCGTTATCTCTCTTCTCAAGCACAAGGCCAACGTTCTCCTTCAGCTCTCCAGGACAGAGGTAGGCTCTAGCAGGCTTTAATCTGTTCTAGCTATTCCCGGTCAAAGGGTTTGACTCGGTTAGGTTTTCGATCTGCGTGGATCACCTTTAGAGATAGTCTCTTTTGGCTATTTAGGTTGATGTCTTCATCGACACCTGGATCCTGGGTTTCGGAAAGTCCGGGAACAAAATTTTGTTTTCCGCTGCGGTACATGTGATGTACCTCCGGGATTTACCTACAGTGGTATCGAGCGTCTGGTGTCCCGTATGAAGCTAAAACCTAAGCGAGATCAGAAACCCTAATGGAATTTTCTGTTGATGCATGCTATCTGTTTAGATTTCGAATTTATATTGTGATATATTTTTCGAAATTTTTCTGCCCAGAATTGTTCATAACATGTTATAGAATATGTCTATGAATTTTCAGAATTTATTGATTTGATTTGATATAGTTTTGCTAATTAATTCCCTAAGGTTACAGATGCTGTTTTGTGAAACGATTCTGGAACAGGCATGAGTATAAAATCGAGAATAAATTCTAGAAAAATGGTTTTTTGGATTTTCCTTCACCTACATGTCTCTAAGATGTTGGTTAATGTCTGTGAGCATGGAAATTGGATTTCAAGGTGATTGGATATTTAGTCACGAATTTATTCTATGCTGTTGGGAATTGCTGTGCTGATGAACACAGATTTTGAATCGGTTTTGTTATTTAGGTTGACTGAGTTTTTGATGGCCTAAAATCCTGAAACAATTCATGTAGCATTTTCTGAACATTTAGTAACCTATATAATTTTCTCAGAATTTATTAAAATTGTTTCATTGATCATTTCGAGCAATGTACAGAACTGGACAGTTTTGTGAAAATTGTTGGCACTGTTTTGCTTGGCTTGATTGAGTGTGCTTTTTCAGTTCCAATGCCTTGCACCATTTTTAATGTGATTAAAAATGTGTTATCTTGATGTATTATGATTTCCAAATTGAATTGCTTGAAGTTGTTTATCCTAGAATTTTCGGATGCCTAATTGATCACATTAGCGTCTCGTTAGTATATTGCATTATCTTGTTTGTTTTGACCGTCATATTTTTATGGCATGTGCTGAAGTAAATTTGATAATGTATGTGCTAGCTAGAGATGCTTAGGATGATAATTTGGGTGTTCCTAAATTGTTTGGAAATTAATGAGTTTTGACTCATTTCAAGCTTTTCATATAGTTTGACTATTTAAGGCTTTCATGGTTCAATGAATTGTTCATTGATACATCAAATTTATCAGATATTACCTTAGGTATGTAGGTGTTGTGAATTGGAATTGCAAGGATTGAGGAATTAGCTGATTAGAGAATTATAGCAAATTCTGTTGGACAAGTCGACTTATTTGGAGTATAAGGCGACTTGTTCAGCGTCTGTACATAAGTCGACTTGCAGTGTACAAGGCGACTTGTGCATGGACGTAGGCATAAGGCGACTTGTACCAGGATACAAGGCGACTTGTGCGTAGGCAGGTACATAAGGCGACTTGCAGTGTACAAGTCGACTTGTGTGTGGGCAGCAGCATAAGGCGATTTGCATTCCAATGTAAGTCGACTTGTGGCATGCTCAGGTTGGATGATGGATGATTATAAGGATTGATTCAATGTGATTGATGAAACCTAAATCATTCCATATAGTCCTAAGCTTGGAGTCTGAAGTTTCGAAATCCCTCCTCGGTATATGAAAACTAACGCCTTTCATTAATATGGTAAGAACCAGAGTTCTTATAGGGCTGGGTTGTTGGGCAAACTCAAGCTCACTCTATACGGATATGTTCGAACCATGAAAATAAGATTTTCAGATTAATGGGTCGGTTTTCACTTTGAAGCGTTGGTTTGTTGAGCAAACTCAAGGTCAGCGTGGATGAGGCGAAATTGGGTAGCATACATTAGATGTATGCGCATCAAAAGTTGATACCCAATGTAAGTGCACACATCAACAAGTTGATAGCGATCGATAGTTGTGTCTAAGATGTAATTGGTATATCGATACCTCCGAGACATAAGGTGGTTTGTTGGGTAAACCCAAGGTCATTCTTAATATCGGTTATCGATGATACAATTGGTATGACCGATACCTACCGATTGACCTAAGTTGTGGCTTGTTGGGTAAACCCAAGGTCACTCTTAGCAATGTCGGATATCGACCCACTAGGACATTATGTCACTTTGTTTCTCTGGATTCAGTAAAGAGGGTTATGGATTCTAGGAAACTAGTGGGAGCCATATGCATGTCATGCAAGTCCTTATGATCATGCGAGCAATTCTATTCTATCATTCCTTCTCTCTATCGCGCTAGGGTGATTGAAGAAGTTTTCAGGTGTAATTTCGCTCTCTATTCGGACCGATTTTCTTGATTGGTGAGGAATCGAGAATTGTTCTTAGATCCGAGGGCGGGATCGCCCTAGATGTTCCACTTCCGATTGCACTCGCCTTGTCGATGCTTCTTGATGGGGATCGAAAGCATATTGTAAGCATCTAAAGGGCGATGATATGGATACTTGCTTTATGCTTGCCTCGATGTCACTAGAGTTGCAGGAGCAGCACGAGTCCATGGATGCTCACTCTATAGTATTTCATCTTAGGGAGCTGTTTGATGAGTAAGCTTCGATGCGAAAGGTTCGAGACCTCAAGGCTTCTCTTCACAACAAAGATGGCTCTAGGATATCTCTCGTGCAAGATGCGGGAAGATGAATGGCTATATCGAGAGATTGGATGCCTTAGTATTTGTAATGGATTATGAGTTAAGTAGAGACTTAATTCTGGTTGGATTGTCCAAGCGACGCATACGATTAAGTGTTAAACTATCGGATGAACCAAATATCCACTATAATACTGAGTGATCAATCCGCTCAAGACAATGAAGCGCACTATCAAGAGTGATAGTAAGCAAGTGCTGGTAGTAGCTTCTTCTTCTTCAGGTTTCAAGAAAAAAAAGGCCAAGAAACCAAATGGAAGTGCCATCAAGGAAAAACCAAAGATACTGCCCCAAAAGGATTTTGCTTTCATTGTGGCAAGACTGGCCACTAGAGGTGAAACTGTAAAGTCTATCTGGAGTTTCTGAAGCAGAAGAAGGCATCAGATGCCTCTACTTCTTCAAATATGTTTGTCATTGAGGTTAATACTATTCCTGATCCAAACATATCGGTATTTGATACCGGATGTGACTCATACATATAAAATGATATGTAGGGCCTCAGGGACAGTAGAAAGCTCATAAAAGGAGAACTAGACCTTTGTGTAGGTAATGGAGCAAGAGTTGCTACATTAGCCGTAGACACTTATGTCTTGTTACTCCCTAGTGGGCTTATATTCAAATTGGATGATTGTCATTTTGTACCCGTTTTAAACAAAGAACATATTGTATGTTTTATGTTTAATTAGAATTTGGTTTCCATTGGACTTTTAGTAACAATGGTTGTTATATTAGTTGCAATGGAATGCTCTATGGTACTCGTACATTATGCAATTGAATTGACATATGAGACATGTCATATCCAATTATGAATGTCAATGATGCGAAAAGACATAATCGAGATAATTTAAAATCAACTTACTTATGGCATTGTCGAACGGCCATATAAATGAGACACGCATCGCTAAGCTCCATAAGAGTGGATGTTTAGGGTCATTTGATTATGAATCATATGACACATGCGAATCTTGTTTATTAGGCAAGATGACTAAGTTATCCTTTAAAGGAAAGGGTGAGCAGTGAATGGAATATTAGACCTAATACATTTGGATGTATGTGGTCCGATGTCCATCCATGCCGAAGTGGTTGTTTTACTTCATTACCTTTATCGATGATTATTCTCGATATGGGTACTGTGATTCGATGAGATACAAATCGAAGCATTTGAATAGTTCAAATAATTGAAATGAAGTAGAAAACTAACTTGGTAAAAGTATGAATACATTACGATCGATCGTGGTGGAAAATGCTTAGACCAATAGTTTTGATTATCTCGAGATAATGGGATTTATCTCAAGTATACTCCACCTTACACGCTTGACAAAGACAATGGTGTGGTGAAAGGAGAAATCGAACCTTGTTAGACATGGTGCGATTGATGATAGGTTTTGCGATTTTTGGGGTATGCGCTCGAGACATTTGTTTACTTGTTAAACAGAGTTCCATTAAAGCGATTGATGTTACTCCATATGAGATGTGGATTAACTGAAAGCCTTATCTTTCTCAACTGAAAGTTTGGGGTTGTCTCGCTTATGTAAGCGGACACGGTCAGATTAACTTGATGCAAAATCGACAAGTGTTTGTTAAAGGATATCGTGGGATATCAATTCTACCTTCTTGAGGAAAAAAAGTTGTTTGTTTTAAAGCACGCTGTTTTCTTAGAGAAAGAGTTTCTTTTATAAGAGGACGATGGGAGCAAAGTTGAACTTGAGGAAGTTCAAGATGCTCGAACAAACGCAGATCAATCGCTGAACTCAGAATCGTAACTCATGTACATGAGGTAACAGTTCAACCTTCTATTACACAAGAATTTCGTAGGTCATATAGGATACGCTCTGTTCCTGAGAGATATGGATTTCTCGTGAGGAACAGAATGGCGTATTGCTCATACGAGATGACGAGCCTACTACCTATGAAGAGGTTCTGAAAAGTTCAGAGTCTGGAACATGGCTTTATGCCATGAAATCTGAAATGGATTCCATGTATGAAAACCAAGTATGGACTTTGGTTGTTACACCTGAAGGGATAAAACCCACAGGGTGCAAATGGGTTTTCAAGAAGAAAACCGACATGGATGGTAATGTAATTACCTACAAAGCAAGGCTTGTGGCCAAAGGATTTCGTCAAAGACAAGGAGTTGACTATGACAAAACCTTCAGCCCCGTAGCAATGCTTAAATCCATTCGGAAACTCCTAGCCATTGCCACTCATTATGATTATGAGATATGGCAAATGGATGTGAAGACAGCTTTCCTGAGAGGAAATCTACCCGAGGATGTGTATGACACAACCTGAGGGCTTCACTTCCATCGATGGCGGAAAGGTATGCAAGCTTCAGAAATCCATGTTTGGATTGAAGCAAGCATCCAGGAGTTGGATTATCCGTTTTGATGAGTCAATCAAAGAGTTTGATTTCTCACAAAATCCGGATGATCATTGTGTGTATAAGAAGGTTAATGGGACTGCAATCGTATTCCTTGTGTTGTATGTAGATGACATACTGTAACTAGGAAACGATGTCTCTATGCTGCAATCAGTTAAAATTTGGTTGTCCAATCAATTTGCGTTGAAAGACCTTGGTGAAGCAACTTATATCCTAGGGATATAGATTTATAGAGATAAATCAAAAGGTTGCTTGGTCTTTTACAATCATCGTACATAGATGAGATGCTAAAGAGGTTTAGCATGGAACAATGCTATGTACGAGGCCCGATGTATCGTATGCTCTAAGTGTTACGAGCAGATACCAATCGGATCCTGGTGAGGGTCACTGAGTGGCTGTCAAGAATATCCTCAAGTACTTGTGAAGCACTAAGGATGTTTTTTTAATCTATGGAGATGGAAATCTCCAAGTGAACGGGCATTTAGATGCAAGTATTTAATCTGATAAGGATAATTCTGAATCACAATCAGGTTATATACATTCACACTGAATAGCGTGGCGGTCAGTTGGAAAAGTTTCAAACAAGAGAGGACTGCTGATTCATCAACCGAGGCAGAGTACATTGCCGCATGAGATGCGCAAAGGAAGCGGTTTGGATCAAGAAGTTCATTACTGAACTTGATCTGGTCCCTAGCTGTGATGGGCCCATAGGATTGTATTGTGATACAATGGAGCTAGTCTGTGCAGCAAAGGAACCAAGGTCTTATCGACGATCCGAACTCGTGATTCACCGATTCGGAGATCATTAGTCGAGATGATATCCTGATAGAGAGAATTCCCACAGAGCAAAGTGTTGCTGTTCCATTGACAAAGCCATTGTCACAGGAGAATTGTGATTCTCATGGACTCGCTTATGGTATTAGATACTAAGGCGATTGGCTTTAGGTCAAGTGGGAGATTTGTAAGTGGTAAGTCGACTTACATGTTCAGATATCGATAAGTCGACTTGTTCATTGGATAAGTCGACTTGTTCAAGGTCGGATCGTTTATTTGTGCCCTAAAGGCAATCCCTTTAGCGTTTTATTCAAAGTCGTGCGGACTTTATGAATAAATAAAGAAAAGGCATTATTCATTAATGTGATATTCATAAACATTGTTTATGAATTGATTTGATCTTTAATCAAATTAATGAAGTCCATGATATATGACATAGCATGAAGGAAATTATGATGTGATCATACTACTGAGATTCCTATCATGTGCAATTATGTCAAGATATCAAATTCTCCTAGTCATAGGATTAATGAGATGGACATCATTAATCCGGATAGACTAGCACATGTCATATTCCTTGATTGGATCAAGCGGTGGATCTCGTAAACCGTAAATATGAGATATTTAGAATTGACATGTGGATGCTTACTAGCGGTAGTAAGTTCATTGGATGACCGCCATGAGATCATCACATGGATATCTTATCTAAGTGTCGTTGATAATCTCATCATAGCAATGGTGCAAGTATCCTTAGACTTGAGGTATTCAAGGATATCTTGGATCTTGATCTCGTGCTTTGACTCCATTCCTTGTTGCCTTCCGAGGTAACTCATAGGGTGGTGCTTGGGTGCAACTTGAGGTATTCAAGATAATTGAGTAGCCAATAAAGGATTCACCACTTACGGATTAGCGAAGAGATACCCACGGCCTCTTGTCGGGATCATTACTAAGGTGGCAAAGATGTATGTCATGAAGAGTGTCTTCATTGACATATAAAGTAATGAGTCCCGTGACGAACCGATATCACTGGGCTAGACTCGGTCTAGTGAGAGTTGACACTTTGACCATACTCATAACCAAGTGGGGTATAGGATGGTGAAAGGACAAATTGCACAGTAATTATTCATGGAAGGGTTCGTGATCCGGTTCGTGATGAATACATCAAACCGATTACTTTCGGTCAATTGGGGTCATGATGTGTTGCTAGATACCGCTCATGACTTGCTCAGATTAATTGTTAATCTAAGTGGCCAACATAACCGGAGCCTAAAGGGTCACACGATAAGAGTGTTTCAGAGAATCGTAAAATAGTAATTGGACGTAATTCCAATTATGGAGAGCATTAGATTAAATGGATCCCAATGGGATTGGGATATGTCCCGATGAGATCGCGACATCAATATTGCTAAGAAAGGTTTTCGGAGCTGTTTCAGTACCGGGGCCCGGTAGGCCGGTAGGACCGACCCCAGTTGGACTGGACCTTAGCAATTATTTATTAATTGATTAATTAAATAAATAAATAATTAATTAATTAATTCATGACATGTGCTGCGTTGGATGGAGGAGAAGAGAGTAGAAAGTTTGAAAAGTCAAACTTTGCTTACTTTAATGCTTAATGATCTAATGGTCAATAATCCTCCACATGTCTTCATCTTAAGCTAAGTCTTTTAAGTGTTAAAAGATTTATATTAGATGACTTAGTAGAGAAGTATGCAGATGAACGTCGATGGCTGGAAAAGGGAGAAGATAGAAGACTTAAAAGGTTAGGTTTTCTAAAGGTTGAAAAGGTTTCAACTCTTCTTCTCCATGGCCATCATCGTTATCTCTCTTCTCCAACACAAAAGGCCAACGTTCTCCTTCACTCTCCAGATGGAGGTAGGCTCTAGCAGGGCTTTAATCTGTTCTAGCTATTCCGGGTCAAAGGGTTTGACTCGGTTAGGTTTTCGATCTCTGCGTGGATCACCTTTAGAGATAGTCTCTTTTAGCTATTTAGGTTGATGTCTTCATATCGACACTGGATCACGGGTTTCGGAAAGTCCAGGAACAAAAATTTTTGTTTTCCGCTGCCGGTACATGTGATGTACCTCCCGGGATTTTCCTACACATACGATAGGTGCCTATTCTTCCATGAGTTCACTTTAGTTCTGATTTTCCAATTGAGGGATACAATCAGACATCTTCAGCCTTTGACTAGTAATAGGCACCACAAAGTACCTTTAAAAAGGAAGATGGAGGCTTAGTCTCGTAGCTCTACTGAACTCCATAGGATTGTTAACATCTACTGACATGTATATACTACTCTTCTCCAAATTGATATTTAGTCCTGATCATTTTGAGAACATTTGCAAGTAAATTCAAAGCTTCCAGATATGTACATAAGAATTCCCAATCTAAATGTATCGTAGGATTTACAAAAATCGACTTTCATTATACAACTCTTCATTCTCTTCCCTGAAGCATAGTCCTTCAATAATTCCTCAAGGAGTAAGATGTTATCTCCCATATTTCTTTCCAATAGAAGGCACATTGAGAAACACCTAACTTCCCTTTGGTCACCACCTTCAATCTATTAGCCACCAATTTAGCTGTCACTTTATTAAAGTTATTACAATAGGAGATGGGTCAAAAATTAGTCAACGTTTGAGGATGTTTCTTCATCAAGACTAGACAAATGGAGGTAAGGTTGACCTCTTGAAGCATTCTAGTAATTACAAAAAATTCTAGAGCTACCTCTATAAGTAACGGACTTATGACTTCCCACGTGGATTAGAAGAATCGTGCTGAGAAACCGTCTGGCCCAAATGTCATCCCGAACACAGCCTGCCTAACATTTTGTGCTGCAAAGGGAGAGATGAAGGTTTCACTAAGGTTTTGTTCCATCGTGCATGCTAGCACTCGTCTTATCTATCTGACTCATTCCCATTAGTTAGGAAAAGAAAAGTCGAGCCATGAGAAGTAACTAACCCTATTCAGTATGCACTACTCCACAATTGTCTTGCAAACACATTGTCCTATTGACATTTCTTTTAGTCATAAGCATGGAATAAAAGTATTTTGTGTTAGTCACTGTCCCTTAGCTAATTCAATCTGCTTTTTTTGTCAGAATATATTTGTGTAGCTGCAACGTCTTTTGAAATTCCTTTAGAGTGTTCACTTTAGTAACCTGTAGACTTGTGTCTTAGGGAAAGTTGTAGCAATTAGCCTGTGTTGTATGTAGTCTAGATCTAAGTAAACCCAAATCTTGGCCTTTTCTTCTTGTAAACATCTGAAGAGCAGCTTTGACATTTTAAAGCTTCTATAATATTTGGAAGGTTTTATATCTACAGACCTTAGGTAACCGATAGTTGTGGATCAGTTCCAAAAACTCATCCAGCTGGGTTGAGCCATTGAAGAAATGAAATGGTAATCCTACCCTGTTTTCCACCTCCAGACTATGTATATGTGTATAGGCATGGTCAAACATTAAATTTTTCCAAAATGAACAGCAACTTACAGGAATATCTGGATCCATACAAGATTTACAGGACATCTATCCAACTTCTTACAAGTAAACATACCACTTTGTTGGTTATTAAACCAACAATCTCCCTGTTGAATAATGATTAAACAAATCTACACCACTAAGGAAATTGTTGAGCTCCGTAATATGAGCCATGGTTAATTGCTTTCAGCCTTCCGCTTCCTTGGAACTTAATATGCAATTGAAGTCCCCACCTACCATCGACGGATCAGCTTTGACAGCATGTAATTAGTTCAACTAATGCCACAATTTACTCCTTTGGAAGACAAAGTTGGCAGCATAAACTAAAGTTAGAGCAAACCTTGAAGTAAGCCCACCATATTGGCATCACAAGTATAAATGTGTTCACTTTCTTTAACAAATTGAACTAAATCAAGTTAGACTCAATTGTAAAGTTTTAGAAACTTTATGATTAAATATGAGATATTTAATAAATAAGGATCGATATGAGATATTGGATCTTATTTGGGTAAAATTGGTATTTAATTAGAATTAGATTACTAAAGTGTCCAAGGATTAAGCTATATTAAAACTAGCACTCCTTAGCTAACTCTCTCTGCAACAATTGCAGAGTTTTCTCAACTCGTTATGTAGATACTGTTAGAGGCCAAACATGTGTATGCCCATGGTGTTTAAGATGATTCAATTTCATAAATGGTTGAGGTATACAACCAGAATATGATTAAGCTTCAAAATAAGGTACAAATTAAGATTTATATTTTATTATGATTTAATTGTCAATTATTTGTAATTATTCCCCTATGCTTAGGATCGAATCTCATACGATTTCCTAAAAATATTTTGTTAATGTTCAATTTAAACTCAAATATTATAAAATATTTAAATTAAACCTCAACATTTGTAAATCATTTAATTTAACTCTTATTTTAATAGAATACTAATAGTTTTGTCTATTTTTTTCAATCTATAACTTTTTACATATTTTCTTATGGTCCTACAAACTAGACATCCCAACTGGTTTATGATACCCAAAACAAACCATCTAAAACACTGTTTTATATAACTAGACCGTCCAAAACACTTTTGAGATTCTCACCATTTTGGCTTCTAAGTGAAGACTCACTATTATGGTGACTTTGTTTTTTATAGTGCCCAAATTATAGAGGGAAGTCATGAAAGAATAAGATAGATTCAAGTATGGTTCAACAATATTGAGGCATGGGACAAGGATGAGTTGGGAATAGATCTTGTTCTTCAACGACATAACTAATTTTAGATAATTTTGATTTAGGCACATAGTTTTGTTATAGTTGTTACTTATGTTGATATGATTTAATGTTTTATTGTGGCCTACCAAAAGGTGACAAGTGGCAAGTTGTCACAAAGAACAAAATTTTAAAAATAAAATTGCAAGAAAATCTAAAACAACACTTTACTATCCCTAGAAAGAGAGAAACTTCTCAAAGAGTTTCAAACATATAATTGGACAAGAGAGCAAAGGCTTTTTTAATATTAAAATTAGAGACTTAGATATGAGAAAAAGAAGATATGTGACATGTGATTTAGGTATAAGAAATTAGGGATTTAAATCTAATTTCTCTAATTTTGCAGCCACATGTACGCATGATGTTTTTTATTTTTTATTTTTTGGTCACATGAGCGAATTGAGATGTCCAAATGACAAAGAGACTTATAAAAAAATATTTTAAAAAGTTAAATTAGAAAACATAGACGGAATTGTTAGTATTCTATCAAGTTAAGGGTCAAATTAAACGATTTACAAATATTGAAGTTTGATTTAAATGTTGTAAAATGTTTGAATATAAATTAATGATTAACGAGAAATTTAAAATTCAATTTAACCTTTTTGTCTAAAAATGTTTGGATTTCACACTAGCTGTTAGAAATTCTATGAACATATCATAAATTATAGGATCATTGTATATGCGTGGAGGAACAAAACATACTTGACTTGATGATTTGTTAGTTTCCACCGATTAAAGAATGCAGAATTCTCCTTTCCAGAAGTTTTCCAAGCAGTAGTTTTGATCGGACCAAACACACACATTCACAGTCTTCAAACCGTTGTTTTTTACTATATATACTTCATCTATGAATAACTACCGATGGTAGTTATTCATGCCAAATGATGACCATTTGACCCATCATGGGTGCCAAACGGCATCATCTCCCACTCACACATGATGGGTTTAAAACAAAACTCTGCAGTACTCATACTCGTTCAATAACCAGTGTGACCAGCATACGACGAGAGTACATAATCATATATCTGTGAGGAGTATATGACATCTCGATTAACAAATTAATCGTAGGACTTATTTTTCCTTGAGTAGAAATTGTATGCTATACCCTAGGTCATATATCGCATTTGCATTTTCCTTTGATCTCATTTAGTTTCTTTAAGTCGTGACTGTATTCAAGTTCTCTCATAAAGAGACGATGGCCATCTATGAATACTTTTCATGCGATTCATTGATCTAAATTAAATGATCTTCCTCTGTCTTCAATTCTCTTTTGAATCAAATTTAATTTACTTTCCTAGAATTATTCCATAGGATCGTATCTTGCATGATCTTTTGGCAATAAACTAAAGTAGTAAACCTTAAATTCAATTCGCAAGAATGAAACAAAAGTCATAAGGGTATATGATGAGGTTCTTCTTAACCTCAAGGGTCTCACACAATGTAAGATGAGATCTTGTGACTTATAATAATTCCTTTTTGGGGTCAGTTGTACACACATGGTACGAGTCATGTGCTGCGGTATTTATCCACTTCGTTTGACTTCAACATCTTTTAATCAAGAAATACCATACAAATGATAGTTCAAACATACTCAATGTTTAACTTGAGTTCACTTATCTACTCACCAATTTATTCAAAACCCACATCTGGCAACGTAAGACAGATATAGTGATTAATAAATCACTTTGAACCAATTTTGTTGCGGCATCTATGGTTTAAGTTTCGCGCTCTCAATTATCACCTAGATAATAAACTTTAAACATGCCTCATCTCTAGCAACCATAAACACTAGAGGTGATTTCCCGTGTGAGAGGACCAATTTATAATCTTTCTCATATACTTATGATTCATCTCAAAATATATTTATACAAAACACATTCATTCATGAATCAATTGATATACAATGTATAATCTTCATCATACATTATATCTAAACAAGTGACATTAGACTGAGTGAATGTTAGACCCCAAATATTTTTCTTTTGATGATTAAGCATGCATTGTTGATGATTATGAGTTTATGGTTTAGTTTGATTTAATTGGGCTTGATATTGATTAATTGGAGTATAATCGAGGTTTAATTAATAAATTAGAGGATTAAATTGTGTAAGGGTATTTCGGGAAGTTCACTTAAGTTGAATTGGAGTTAGGCTTAAAAGGAGGGGTAGGTTGGTCTTTGACCATCCCTAGGTTTTAAAAGACCTAGATATAAAAAGGAAAAGAAAGGAAGAAAGAAAATAGAAATAGAAAGGAAAGAAGAAGAGAGGTTGCCGTCGGTGAGGAGAAGAGAGGAAGAGAAGGATTCGCGACTTCGGCCGATTTCGAAGGATTTAGTGCTTCAGTCGGTAAGTCTATGACCTTTCTATCTTATTTCTGAATGGATTAAGCATTGAGATTGTTGGGATTAAGAGAAAACGATGATTAGGGTTTTAGGATGAGAAATTGGGGAAAATCCTTAGATTGATGATTTTAGGACGAATTGGAAGTAGAGAATGGGTTAGAACTATGGTAGAAGGTTGGATCTATGGCTTTGGAGTATTACATCTGAGTTTGGAACGATTGGGAGTTGAAAATCTGGAGATTTTGTGGTTCGGGAACAAAATCCCGATCTGCACGTCGCGACGTGCTCAAAAGCACGCCGCGGCGTACGAATTTTGTGCACGCCGCGTGCTCGTCGCGGCGTGCCAAGGGACTTTCGTCGGCGCGCATGCATGCGTGTTGCGACGACGTCTTGGCACTTCGCCATGAAGGCTTGACCTTCGTCGGCGGCGACGCCACCACAGCGATGCCTTCGCCGCGACGAACTCCCCTTTTCCAGAAATTTGCTTATTTGATTTCTGAAGCTTTTTGATTAATTTTCTTTGATTATTATTTGATTTAAGACTTGGTTTAATATAGGCGACCAAGCAGATCAGTTTCCATCACAAGAGGACGGTCATCAGTAGTCGGATTCTCGTGCGATTCTAGGTGGGTGATATACTTATAGTTATTGCGTGATTAGGCAATTTCTTGACTATGCATGAGTATATGTTGTCTAATATGCATGTATAATGAATGATATGGATTTCTTATGCCATGAAATAAGCATGAATTATGATTCTGAGCATGTTATGTCGGGACCTCGGTCACGGCATTTTGATGAAATGATTATGAATATGAATATGTGCTTTGTTTGGGCGAGAGTGGAACCATTTCGTTAGTCACGTGCACGTCGACAAAAGCCTTCTCCCGGCTGCCCGCTTGTGGCCTATGAGCTCCGAATGGACTCATTTCGTTCAGGATGTAAACTTCGGTTTCTTCCTTTTATTTCAGGATGCAAACTTCAGTTTCTTCCTTTTGATTCCATGGACCCTCGAGCCATTGTTTTGTGCATTGCATATTAGAATTGCGCTTGATGAAGCATATATCGTGACATGTGGTGAATTTTCGTGTATTGCTTGATGTGCATGTGAACACTAGAACCGTTACAAGTATATTAGTATAATATATATTTATACATATGCTTGATTTTGTTCTAATTGCCGATGGCTATAATTATATTAGCCATCGAAATGTAGCTCAACCCATTATCTTTCCCTCCTCAGGTGCAACTCAAGACCTCGGGTGATCCTTGCCAGACTTCGAAGAACTCCATAGTAGTTAAAGACTATTTCATTAAGTTAGTATGTTAGTTGGCCCACTGAGCATGTTATCATGGAGCATATTTCTTGTATTTTGGATTTCCTTTAGATTTAGTATGGTGTTATGACAATAATTGTTGAATTTCATTTTTGGATTGATATGGCTTTTAGCCCCGGATTATGGGATGTTTATTTAAATGATTATGCGAATGATTTTGTTATAAATTGCATGTACGAATCGATTGTTGTGCAAATGTTGGGATCGGGTCCGACGGTTCGGGTCGCCCGTTGAGGAGCAGCTCGAGGGGTCGCCTCGGGATTCGGGTTACGGGGCTCTGGCCCAACAGTGAACATACATAGAAAAATGTTTTATCAGTACATTTCAACATCTACGCAGTCCTAGTGACTTTACATGCCCAATAAATACATCTCTAGAAATTGGCTTTGTCATTGGGTCTGCTATCATATCTTGCGTAGATATATATCTCATGTTCACTTCTTCTCGTGCAACTATATCTTTCACATAATTATATTTAGTATCTATGTGCTTAGTTTTACAATGAAATTTGGGATCTTTTGTATAAGCGATTGCAGCTTGACTGTCACAGTTGATAATCACTGGATTGATTACGCTTTTAATGACTCCCAAATGCACAAGGAATCGATGAAGCCACACAGCCTCTTGTATTGTAGTTGATAACGCTATAAATTCAGCTTCCATTGTGGATAATGCAACGCAGGATTGTTTCTTACTTTTCCATGATATTGCTCCATGGTTTAGTAAGAATACATATCCTAAGGTAGATTTTCTTTCATCTAAATCTCCTCCTCAATCTGCATCTGTATATCCTTGTATACATAGATCATTGCCTTGATAACATAATGCATAGTCCACGGTTCTCAGATACCTTAATATTCTCTTTACTGCTTTCCAATGTGCTTGGCCTAGATTTGACTGATATCTGCTTACCATCCCAACAGCATAACAAATATCTGGTCTTATACACATCATTGCGTACATAAGACTTCCAACTACACTAGTGTAGGGAACATTCTTCATTTGTTCCCTTTTTTGTGGCGTAGACAGACAATTCCTCTTACTAAGGCCTTCATTTTTAGCAATAGGATTATCAATTGGTTTGCAATCATGCATACGGAATCGTTCAAGAATTCTTTGAATGTAAATCGCTTGTGAAAGTGATAACAATCTCTTTGAACAATCTCTTAAAATCTTGACTCCAAGAATGTATGCCGCTTCACCCATGTCTTTCATTTCAAATTCTGATGATAACCAATCTTTGATTTGCTTAAGAAACACACAGTCATTACAAGCAATCAATATATCATCCACGTATAAAGATAAAATCGTGAATTTATCTTTGAATCTTTTAACATACACACAATGATCTTCATCGATCATTTGAAAATTATACGAAATGATTACGTTATGAAAACGAATATACCATTGTCTTGAAGACTGCTTCAGGCCATAAATTGATTTTAATAAACGACATACTTTATTTTCATGACCTGCCTTGATGAAACCTTCAGGTTGATCCATATAGATTTCTTCATCTAATTCTCCATTGAGAAAAGCAGTTTTTACATCCATTTGATGTAATTCAAGATCCATACTGGCTACTATAGCCAGAATAAGACAGATTGAAGCAAACTTCACAACAGGTGAAAAAATTTCCTCATAATCAATTCCCTCCTGTTGCGTATATCCTTTTGCTACAAGACGTGCCTTATATCTTTCGATATTGCCATTAGCTTTTCGCTTAATTTTGAGAACCCACTTGTTCCCAATTACTTTACGTCCTTTGGGGAGGTCAACCAAGTCCCATACTTGATTTGAGCTTAAAGAAGCCATTTCTTTTGTCATTTCTTTTATCCATTCTTCTTTAGCAGGGCCAGTAAGAGCCTCATTTACATTCCTTGGCTCTTCTTCCTCTTGCGGAACAATCATATTAATTTCTCCTTCAATCTCAAAACGACGTCGGGGAATTACTCCTTGATTACTTTGTCTTAACCGAGGTTCATCATAAACAAATTCATGATTGATATGATTGCTCCCACTCGGATCAATTATCATAGAGAACCTTTCTGTGGAATTGCTCCCACTTGGTTGAAATTCCTCATCTTGATTCTGCATAACAGAATCATTCTGATCAAGCGACTCATATAATAATAGGTCTTTACCTATTTCGCCTTGCTTAGGAAAATCATTCTCTAAGAATGTTATATCTCGTTATTCAAATTCAGTTACACCTCCACTACCTTGTTCACTTATGAACACGTATCCTTTTGAGTGTTCTGATTACCTAATAAGAATACTTTTTCTCCCTCTTGTTCCTAATTTCCTATGTTTGTAAAAGAGATCATGAACATAGGCTGCACACCCCCAAGGTCTAACACTTCACATATCAGGTCTCCTACTAGTCCATATCTCATATGGTGTGCTAGTAACTGATTTTATGGGCACATGATTAAGTACATAGGTGGTTGTTAGCAATACATCACCCCAAAAGGTGATCGGTAAATTTGCTTGGGCCATCATGGACCTAATCATTTCTAATAGTGTCCTATTTCGTCTTTCAGCGACACCATTTTGTTGTAGGGTCCTTGGAATTGTTAATTGTCTTTCTATTCCTTTCTCATCACATAAAGCTTTGAACTTGTCTGACAAGTATTCTTGTCCTCGATCAATTCGTAAAGCTTTTATTTTCTTATCTAATTGATTCTCAACTAAGTTCATATATTTTATGAAGCAATCGAATGCCTCCGATTTATGAGAAATCAAATAGACATAACCATACCGAGTATAGTCATCTATAAAAGTGATGAAATAAATTACCCCACGTCTAGCTCTTACATTCATTGGATCACAAATGTCAGAATGAATTAATTGCAATGGATATAATGCTCATGTTCCCTTTCCAAATGGCTTTCGTGTCATTTTACCAGCTAAACAATGCTCACATGTAGGTAGATCTACTTGACTTAGATTACCTAACAGCCCTTCTTTAGCCAATCGACTTATTCGATTTAGACCAATATGGCATAGTCTAGCGTGCCACAAAGTTGCATCATTGTTGGAATTAATAGATGTGAATAATGAATAACTAATATTATTATTTTCCTTTAACACATCCAGCACAATAAAACCATCCAATAAAAAACTATGACCATAATTAATAGATCCAAGATACAAATCCATTCCACCACTGTGGAAATTTACATTAAAACCAAGTTTAACTAACATCAACACAGATAAAAAATTCCTACGAATCTGTGGAGTAAATAATACTTCATGTAGGATGAGAGGTCGTCCTCCACGCATGTCCAATTTACATGTCTTAATTCCTTGTATAGCAACTTTGGAATTGTCACCTACATAAAGCCATCGACTACCATGTGGGAGTTTACGAAACTCAACGAAGGCATCACGATCCTTCGCTACATGGTTGGTTGCTCCTGAGTCTACAATCTATAAAGGATGTGATTCAGTTAGAAAAACGAAACAAGAAACATTCACATACCAAATGTTTGTATTATAAAGTTGTACCTTCTTGGGCTCGGTACAATCTCGAGCAAAGTGGCCCTTATTACCACAATTATAGTATTTCACATGTTTCATGTTCTTCTTCTTAAAGGGACGCTTTCCCTTTCCACGTTGGTTCCAATTTTTCTTCTTGGATTCCTGAGGGGAGTGGTTGAATTTCTTATTCCTTTTCCACTTATATCCACCATGATGGTTGCATTTCTTGTTTATAGCTCCATGTGAGCTAGAACTAACTGCATATGCCTCAGAAGACATCTTTGAGGCTTCAAGACGCTCTTCTTCCAAGATAAGATGCCTCGTAGCGTCTTCCATTGTCTTGATGTTTTCATTATGAGTTAGGTGTATCTTCATATGCTCCCAATTCTAAGGTAGTGAACGAATCACAGCTTGCACCTGTTGCTCATCAGACAGCTCATGACCAACATCACGTAACTCACTAACCATGTTGGACATTTTTCTCAAATGCTTCTGCATTGTATCATCTGGGCGCTTCTTATAAGTATCAAACTTAATTGTGAGTGACCTCACTTTGGTCACTGAAGCACCTCCAAAACGAGCAGCCAATGCGGACCATATGTCCTTTGCAGTTTCGAACTTACAGAAATCACGCATGATATCATTATCCATGCTACTCAGCAACGTGATGCGAGCTAAAGAGTTTTTCTCTTTCCATAAGTCATACGCATCACGGTCCCTTCTATGTTGGGCTGTTGTGCCCTCCTCAGGAACATTCATGGTTACGTTTAATGGTTCTAGAGCCTTTTACTCTTCTAGTACATATTGAATTTTCATACTCCAGATCTCGTAATTGTCACCATTGAGTTTCTCACTCCTATTGAGTTCAGCAACTATATTCTTCGAAGCAGTAGCCATTATCGAAACACTAAGTTTCTAAAATAAGAAAGAAATATATATACACGTTAATGTCACATTAATCGTTCATAGAGCAAATAATTTGATTACAATTGCTTATGAAATCAAAAGTCCACAAATGTGTTCAATCATCATTCATACAACAATCAAATCCTAATTACATTACTCTAGACAAATTCTTACATAAAATTCATGTAAACATATTACATAAATATTAAAACCTTGTTCTTATAAAAACAAACAACCTATTGTATACCTATGAACAATCTATAGGTAACGAACCCTACGTGGAAATGAGTTCACGAGTTCACGTGAAACATTTTTCGAAGCTCGATTTATAATAGATCTAACTATTTCCATTGGAAGACCTATAGGATATAAAGTCCTAATTAACTCTCTTCTACGCATCCTTTTCATAAACGTCATCACTACAAATTATAAGTCTTCTCAGACATATTATTCCAGAGCATTTGTAATAGTTTGCCTTGAGGTTGAGGCAATGTCGCAAGCAAAGTCATGTACTTTACTTCAACATCCGTGTAAGCTACACAACCTCCAAAATATAGCTTTTGCATCATGTTATTAACTGCAATAACATGTTGTGTTAGATCATCTCCAGGCATTAAGTGCATGTTGACTAACTGCACATACATGCTGCAAATTCGTCTCTTATGTGCCTCACATCGAATAAGCTTCTATGTTTGCTTAATAATAGGCATTTTCCTGAAAAACATATTTTCAGTAATCAGAAGAGTATACAAAAAAATAATAAATTATTTTTTTTCTAACGCTTAGCGAACTTATGCTCATATATTGAAATAATTTTAATTTATTATTTTGTATTTTATTGTTTATCAACAATTTATTGAACGAATAAAAAATTAATCTCTAAGTAATTAGACACTTATTTCTAATTTACCTTAGAATTGAACTAATCAATTATCTTGGTTTAATTAGAAACCAATTTCTAAATACATTAATTAAAAAAAATCATTTTAATGAAACAAAAATAGTATTTATCCAATTAGAAAATAAACCAACAAAATAGTTTATTTCTACTGGTAATCTCATTTTCACTAAACAAATTAGTGTTGAGTTTATTAGAAAATAAACCAACTAAATTAGTTTATTTCTAAGGTTATTTTAACTAAACAAATTAGTTATTTTATTTTCTCTTTTTAAAAAAATTGTCTAAGTAATTAGAAACTTATTTCTAATTTAAAGCATAATTGAACTTATCAATTTATTATGGTGTAATTATTTTAGAAACTAAATTTAATTAACTAAATTAGTTAGTGTAAATTAGAAAACTAATTTCTAATTCTTTACATTATATTATGTATAACTCAATTATGAATTAAAACAAAAACTTATTATAATTGGGCCATAAAGTTTGATTAAGTCCATAAGATCTTTTATAGCCCAAAAGAAGAAAAAACACAGCCCAGAAACCTCAAATGGGCTTTAAAGCCCGTCTAGCGCGTGCAGAGCACTCGCCAGGCCAATAGAGTGAAGGGCTGGGTCTGGCGTGTGCATTGCACGCGCCAGCCTTTGTCCTCACGGCGCAAAGACTGCATCGTCGTTTTGTAGACAACAAAAGGCGTCTTCTTCCTCGACGCGCACCTGCTTTCGTTCCTTTTTTTTTCTTGAGTTTTTTTCTTTTTTTTTAATTCAGAAATCAATCCAAGCAACAATTAATCAAGGGCATAAATCCAACACAACAAACACTATAACATCACAAACACCGCAAACCCATCAAGGTTTGTTTTTTTTTTATTAACACCGAAAAAAAACATGTATATATGTTGCTTTCAACCAAATACTATACAAACCTCAAAATAAACACGAGGAGAAAAAAACGAAGAGAGCAGTGAAACGAAGAGAGATTAAAACAAAAAAAACGCATGCCATTACTAAGAAGGAGACACTACTTATGTATTTGGTAAAACGTATAACAATTCATATAAAACCAGAATGCTCTTATACCAATGTTAGAAATTCTATGAACATATCATAAATTATAGGATCATTGTATATGCGTAGAGAAACAAAATATACTTGACTTGATGATTTGTTAGTTTCCACCCATTAAAGAACGTAGAATTTTCCTTTCCAGAAGTTTTCCAAGCAGCAATTTTGATCGGACCAAACACACACATTCACAATCTTCAAACCGATGTTTTTGACTATATATACTTCATCTATAAATAACTACCGTTATTCGTGCCAAATGATGACCATTTAACCCATCAATTACCGTGTCAATGTAGCAATTCCAAGGATAGGTGCTAGAAATTATTATAGCTTGAATCAAAAGATGGGACCTGAATCTATCTTGGTTCATGTAAATTCTTAGCGTTACTTTCGTGGGGATTTTCAAAAATTTCTACTAAACATACCCTCTTTCCTTCCTCAACTCATTTTCTCACATCAAGCTTTCTAGTTGTAATAATGGAACTTAATTTTTCGGGCAATTATGACATGATTTAAGAATGCCAGGACACTCTCCAATGTATGGCTTGTTTTATGTTAAGCTGGCCAATGTTCATTAAAGTTAAACCTTTCAGTTTTTGCCTCATCAAACCGTCCTCATATTTTATATAGCATTCTCATTGTATTTAGTAAAGATAGCGAATCCTGATTATTTAATTGGATTAGCATGATCTTGCTGCTCATAGCATTTATCAGCTCACCTATATCAACCCTGCAACATTTTCTGACAAAGTTATCAAAAATAAGTACTCCTTTCTGCTCTCCATCGGAAAAGTTTGAGTGGCCTTCTAGGTGGAAAACCCCATAGTCGATGAATACGATCTCCTGATCTAGCTATTTACCTATGAGACCTGGGGTTGACCTCTGATTCGAACTCGTTGTCTCTATCAACGACCACCAACTCACTTTAATTAGATACAACCGTGGAACTAGTGTCATATTGAATAACCTCGTTGACCTTCAGTGAAGTGAAAAAGAATAGCAGACTCGGTACAGCACTCTTTATAATAACTTGAAACCATCCCATATTAACAAAGTCTATTTTTAGTTCTTGACCCGTGACTTTCTATCCTGTCATGATTTCCAACTCCCAAAGCTTGGTATTAATGATCATAATTAATATATACTTGCATTTCATATATATATGTCTGTGTGCAAGTGTCTGTGCGGGCGCACGAGTGTGCATTAATTAAGAACTGAGGCAGAGGTTTTCTTTAGTTTGAAATTATAGGAGAAGAAGGAAATTTTTATATTAAGAGGAAGGTTTCATCCGGGTGTGCGCAATCTTCAAAATGTTGGGAAGCATGTGAGATGTTCTTGGTCTCCTTTGATATACCATTGCACCTCTGGCCTCTGCTTGTAATGATCACCGCGTGAACTTATAATGTGGTTGTTAGTAGTTGGCTACTTCGCCATCCATGAATTGGCATCTGCAGTTCGGAGCAAGGTCTAATTTAACTTCAATGCATAACAAAGTCAAATGTCCTTCATTGGCCAGCTGGTGATTCAAACCCTATCGTCAGCGAGTTCAGATCTCCTGTCCAATATTATGGTGTCCTATTCTGTCAAATAAATCTCAGTCATTTATTTATATGGGTCTCGCATAAATTACGCGTGGGTCTTACAAAATAAATGGTTAAGATTTTATTAGACGTAATAAATGTAGAATCTTGGATGTAAGATCTTAATCTCGTCGTCGTGACTACGGATGAGTCTCATAAAAATTGTGAAATGATACCGATCCATGTCGTCTGTGTGTAACCTCGTGGGCTTAGATGGTAAAATTGGCCATCTAAGGAAGCACAATAGCATTGAAAACTGCATGACAACATATAGACACTAAACTGAAAATTCATATACATATTTGTTGGTAGGTTTTTGTCCACAGGACATCTGAGCATTTTAACTAGCAACGAAGTGGACATAGATTTGATCATCATAAACAGGCGTCTCGTACCAATCTTGATCCTCCGCTTTACTGGTTTTCATAATTAGCTTCCTATTCCTTGTTCTCACTAAATAGTCTATTGTTTCTAGGTTGAGAAATTCATTTGGGTCTCGAGAGTCTTAGAATGCAGAGAAATGAAAACCAAAGGCTCGTGAGTTGGAGTTGGCAATAGAGATTTTACAATGATCCATCTACATGGTATAGTCCAAACCCAATCAAGTAGAAGCCTAATGGATGGAATAATTTTTCCAAGCATAAGGGAACATTATGATATTTTGGATGGAGTTATTTTTGGAAACTAACCGTAATCTAATTAAGCATAACAAAAATATAAAATAAAATTTTACAATTCTCTTATCAGATCACAATAATTAAATAACTTGAAAAATATGAATTATAAAAAGTATTTGAATAGTACCTAATTCAAATTCCTATAAAAGCATTTTTACAGGGTGTCAACCATAAGCTGTTCGTTTCAACCATAAGCTGTTCGTTTCTAACAGTATTCACAGAGTAGAGAAAAGGAACTCAACCCATGAGAAGAAAAAGGCAAGAGCGCTAACTCCTTATGCCTATTTCCTACTTATAGAAATAGACAATGGGTTTATTCCTTTTTAGAATTAAAATTTCTAATTATAATTCAAGTTGAACTCTAATTAAAATTATAATTATAGTTTTAGTAAAATCACTCACATTTGATCCCTGAAATTTCTCAAACATCATATTTAAGTCCAATTTGATTTAAATTGATTATTTAACTACTCTTTATGTATAACTGATTAGGTTCTTTATATATTAGCAATGATTATAAATTATAATCATAATTCATAATAATAATTAGACAAATTAAAAAATTTATTTATCTTTAATTCTTTAACTAAATAGTTTATAACCATATATCAAGATTAATGTCTAGAAATATGTTATGACCATCAAAATAGGAATTTTAAAGTGATTATGACATATAATTTAATTCTTTCATCATCCAATAGTCTAATTGGATATAAAATATGGATATAATATCTAAAATTCTAAATTCGATCATTTTCATTCATGTTAATTATCAATCGATTTAATGATTTCATCTTAATTTCAATTGCATTTTAATTATTCTAGGATTTTACCTTTATTATTAAACATCAAATATAATTAACAAACTTTATAAAGATAAATAATGCGTTTGTTAATTAAAATAATAATGTCATACATAAAATAACAATAATAATCTTTCTCCTGCACTAAAGTTAATCACCTATGTTTCTAATAACAAATCCATCCATATGTTAATCATTTCTCTTTTAAGATAATGACTTAGTGAGAAGATTTACAAGATTCTCTTCAATGAGAACTCACCCTAATGTTATATCTTTCCACTCCATTATTTTCCTAATCAAGTGAAACTTCCTAAGTACATGTTTGGATCATAGATAAGACCTTGATACCTTTGTTTGTGAAATAGTGCTATTGTTTTCATAATATAATACTAATAGCTCATGCTGGGAACCACTCCAATTTTGGTGAACTTCTTGATTTGAACTGCTTTCTTTACCTTCTTTAACATTAAACAATACTCTTCCTCAGTAATATACTTTCTAGTGGTTAGCTATTTGAAATTCTTCCTACTTATTGCACTACCATTTAAGGTGAAGATGTACCCTAACTATGACCTTTTATTTTTTGGATAAGACTGAAAACTAGTATTTGAATACCCCTAGACTCTTAACTCAGCTCCTCTATATAACAAGAAAACATCTTTAGTTCTTTTCAATTACTTTAGCATGTTTTTCATAGCTATATAGTGAACACCACTAGTTGTGCTCAAAGCATAAGAGACATCTGGTTTGTTATATAACATTACATATATGTTCGATCTAATCGTCAAAACATATTGAATAAAATTTATTTTATCTCTCTTCTTATATCTTAGGAGACATACACTATAAGAGACAAATCCTATGCGAGATGATTAGGAATCCCCTCTTAGAAGTCTCCGTGTTAAACCTCTTTAGCATTTTGTCTATATACATTGATTAGGATTAGCCTAGTAACCTCTTTGATATTTCTCTATAGATCTTTATTCCTATAATATAAGTTGCTTCTGTCGTACCCTTCATAGAGAAGTTCTTTGACAACAAAATCTTTACAGTTTGGAGCATTGGTATATTGTTTGCAATCAGTAACATGTCATTAATATATAACACTAGGAAAACAATTACACTCCCACCAACCTTCTTTTACACATATGGTTCATTTATATTTTTAATAAAATCAAACTCTTTTTATTATCTTATCAAAATAGATGTTCCATCTTTATGACGCTTTCTTCGGTCCATAAATAGACTTTTGTAACTTGCATACTTAATTAGGAAATCTCTTGTATTAAAAACCTTCAGGTTGTGCCATATGTATATATCCTCAAGTAAATTCCTATTGAGAAATGTTATTTTGATATCCATTTACTAGATTTCATAATTATGATATGCATCTATAACTAAAAAGATCCTAATCAACTTAAGCATAGCTACTAGCAAAAAGGTTTTAACGAAATCAACTCACTTTTATGTACCCTTTAGCCATTAGCTTTGCTACGTTAGGATCCATATTAGTTTTTCCCTTGAAAACTCACTTGCATGTAATAAATACAATATCATTAAAAGCATCCACCCAAGTTTATACTTTCACTACAAGAAAACAAGCATTTTGCGACGTTTTTAAAACGTCACAGAATGTCCAAAAAACGTCGCAGAATACATTCTGCGATGTTTTAAAAAACGTCACAAAAAACGTCACGAAATGTGTAGGAAAAAGCTTTTTGCGACATTTTATGTAAAACGTCACTAAAAGTTTGCACATTCCGTGACGTTTATAAAAACGTCACTAAAAGTTTGTATATTCCGCGATGTTTTTAAAAAACGTCGCAGATCGTCTAACATTCCGTGACGTTTTTAAAACGTCACAATATGTGAAAGAATCCGCGACGTTTTTTTGAAGACGTCATGGAATGTCTTCATGACGTTTTTAAAACGTCATAAATGTCTTCCATGACGTTTTAGAGTTATTTTCTTTTAATTATTAATTATTAATTTTTGAAAATAATTTAAATTTAATAATTTTCAATTTTAATAATTTTTAAAAATAACAAAATTTTTTAAAATATTATTTGTTTAATAACTATTCAATATTATTTATTAATTTTATTTAATAATTCTTCAATTTTTAATATAACATTAATTTTAAACTTATTTATGAACTTGGATCGAACTTAATCCGAGTTCGATCGAGTTCGAGTTAATCAAAATTTGATTTAGAATTGAGCTTCAAGGTCAAGCCATAACACTTTATATATCTTCATCGTCAGCAATAACACTTGTATATCCATACAAAGAAACATTTGCATTGTATGCCAATGGAAATTGTGCAAAACGAATACATAATGCCAATGGAACTACCTATCGTTTTTCTCTTATACAAAAAGAAATTCCATCTCCTAACTTAAAAATCTATTCATAATCACCTTCTTAATCTATGCACCATACACAACTGTTATCCATTCATCTTTGGTTATGCACTTCGGTTAAAATGGTTTGGTTCACCCCCATAAAAATGGACCAGCAACTCATTCCTTCGAAACAACTGGAATTTGCCGTGAAAACTCCACATAGTCCCACCAGACAAAAGAATGTTTCAGGCAACATGAAGGCACATACTTATACAATTGAATCTTATCAGGGAAATGAACCAAACATTAAAATTGCAGTGAAAACAATCAAGAAAAGTGAAGGGACTAAAACCAACTGATGGAAATTTTACCTGTCTCCGATCAAATAATGCCAACAAATTCAACCCCTGTGACTAGGTAATCATCTCGAATGCATTCATTATTAAAGGACCTTCATCACTAGCTTTTGAGTGCTCATCCTCATATTGGTCCTACAGTATGCAAACAATTACCAAGTGAGGGAGAACAGGATTAAGTACCGAAAGCTTGCAGAAGGAAAAGGTCTTTCCGTGTTCAGATCACATTTTAGGATTGGAATCAGGTATCTTATCTATCAATGCCTTTACCCCCAGGGGAAAACCAAAATGGACAAGTATACTCTGCACAGTTTATCTAGAATCCATGAAAGAGAAACATTAGCCAAAGTCCATTTGTCAGATAGGACAAGTTAGGCAAACACATTAACCAAAGTCCAAAACCTATGTACTTTTATAAATCTTGAAGACAGTGGCAAGTTATGATAAACTGATTATAAAGTTCCCATTCACTAATAGAGTGTACACCTCAGGCACGACATAATTGGGATTGCACAAGTGGTATGAAGAAGTTCAACCCCCTTCACACAAAATAGAAGCAAACACATTAGAGAAATCAAGAGACTACAAGAGATGGACAGATGAGAAGCCAAATATTCACCAATAATGGATGATATGGATCCACACATCATGAGCAAATACTATCATCAAGTTGGCAAGACTGATAAACTTGAAATAAACAAGATTTTGTCCTCCCATGAACTTCCAAAGATTAGGCAGGCATATCCACAAATACTATCAGTTCTTTGATGTTTGAAACTTGGGCTGCAATTTATTTGATTAGGTGAGAGGGTCAAAAACAAACTTTTATTTTTTGATTCAAAAACAAACTTTTATTTCTTGATTCGGAAAAAGAAAACTTAAAAGCTCATTACTCAAATTATCAACTGTACCCACTTGCACCCACGTAGGTTCCGATTTCATATTCTTAAGACCATAAGAATCTTTGTTTTCAATACATTCCACTTGTTCACTTTAAGCTCAATGTTTCCACTTGAAAAGCCATGTTCATACTTTTACATCCATATTGTTGAGACCCGATCCGAAAACCGGATCCCAACCAGAAAACGAAAACGGATACGAAACGGATCGAACCAAAGCAAACAAATCTGACATCCGGAAACAACGAACAGAGAAACATGATCGTGTTGGAAACTTAGACTATCTAAACCCGATATAAATTTTTTATTTTTTTATAACCATCATATTCAAGCTCATTTGAATCAAATACAAATAATTCCCACATTGGAAATTCATTCATATACAAATCTCAAATTTTTCCTACTCTTATATACACTCATACATATCCAAAACGAGAACTCAAATGCAAGAGTTATAAGAGGGAAATTGGAAATGACCATTTGAATAGTAAATAGCCAATTTCCGACCCACATAACTTTTTACTCCTAACTTCGAATAGGACATATCATACCTCGTTGGAAAGATTAAAAGACCCTCTACATCCTTCATGAAGGATGGAAAAATCGATTCCCGCTCTAAAGGTACGAAAAATCCTTTCGACGATTCAGCCTAAAATGGCCCGTGAATAGTAAGTCGAGAACCTAATATGCATAGTGGGCAGAAATTTTCAACTGTGCATAACTTTTTCATCCTAAGTCATCTAATGGCCCATTTTATACCATTTTAAAGATCTTACCACGTTCTACCAACTTCCAGAATACCTCCAAAGCTAATTCCCTCAATAAGAGGGTCTAAACCTAGCTTAAGCTGCCAAATTTATAAAAATTTAGACAGCACCTCCCCTAAAAATGCTCTAGCCAATCTTCAATTTTTTTTTCCAAACTACAAGACCAGCATAAAACCACTTCTATCTTCCTTATTCAATCATCCCAACTACCAAACAACTCAATTATCTCAAATAGGCAGCAACATCACAATCCTAAGATTTCTAAACATTTCTCAAAACAAATCATTAACTCACTTCCAAATCATAAAGGAGATACAAGTCCAAGCTCATTTCGAATCTTACAACCATACATGCCTAATACACTTTACATGGAAACATATACAAAATACATTTGAACTTCAATTCTTTTACAGTCTCACTGACATAAGTAATTACCAAACTTCAAAAGCATTCTAGCCCAAATAAGTCTCAAAGAACTAATACAAAGTACATAAAGCCTTGTTTTCTAACATATGATTTCAAACATAACACAATGCATCGGGGAGTTGCTCCAATCCCGATGCAGGACTCGATTTCTCGCTCAAAACATGTGGAGGGAAATGGGGGGTGAGCACGACGGTTCCGTGGATAACACATTTATAATGGAACATAAGCAAAACCTTTTTAAATCATATTACACAGTAGAAATCTTCTTCAAAACGTATTTCTCAAACCTTTCCATTTTTATTTTTTTTCTTTTCCAAAACAGTCATAATCGTTAAAAATCATCACTAATATATAAACCATGTAATTCAAGTATGCACCACATAACACTCAATCATGCACTATCCATAACTATACGAAAATACAATGCGCAATCAATTGGCTCGAGAGTCCCGTAGAACAGGACGGATAACCCAAAGGTTATATCAGAAGCAGACGGATAACCGAAGGTTATATCAGAATGAGACGGATCCGTTTCCGGATCTCGTAAGCCCAAAGCGGGCAGCCGGGAGAAGGCTATACGTCGACGTGCACGTGACTAACAGGACGTTACTCTCTTGCCCAAATAACACATATTCCGTATCAGATACAGGATGCCATGAATTTAAGGCATAACATAATCGAATTCATATGATCTTATGACAGTTATTCTCAGCATATTTCAATCAATGAAATCATATAAACTCATGGAATGAATAAATTAATGAAAATCATTTATCAAGAAGAACGGTGTAGCTATTTATCAAATCATTTGAAACAATAATTTGAAAACCCTTTTCACTTTCTTTATTTTTCAAAAAAAAAAGATAATTGGCCCATAATTCACGTTATAAATATATTACCCACCATGACCTCTTTGGTTCGGAACTTGGTTATCTCGACCCAATTGATTTCCTTGTCCCTCCTCAATCCAAACGCCTTAAATGACCTAAATCAAGCATAACAAGGCTAATTACTAAAAAGTACCTATGCTGAATTTTAAAAAATGGCAAAACTTGAATTGAAACTTTCCTAACTTTGCCTATATTATCTCTAACCTATAATCCATCAAAACCCTTCTCAAATGAATCAAAATTTCAAAATTCTCAGGCCTTAAAGAAACCCTCAAATTCTGGTTTTCTTATTCCTCTCAAAGAATTCTTCCACTTACCCTCATAAGCATTAAAATACAAAACCTTAACAATTAAGCCCTAATTAACAAAAGAAACAATGCTGGAAAATTCTAAGGCATGGAAAACTTGCATTTAAACTCACCTAATCATCCCAATACCTTTTCTAAACTATACTAATTAAAACTCATCTATAAACCAACTCATTTCAAAATTCTCATCTTAGAACCATTTCACTTAAAATCAGATTTTGATAAACCTCCATGAAAACTTAAACCATTTTCTATTCTTTTTTTTTCAATCATTCATTCAAACTACCATGCTTAAGTAAGAAAGGCAAAATTATAACAATATTACCAACAATTTTCGAAATTAGTCTCACCTTAGGTAGACCCACGAAATTCTGATTTTCTCCTTCAACTCTTTCTCTTCCTCTTTCTTCTTCAAGAAACCTTGGAAATCCACTTGAAAAACCCATGAAAGATCTCTAACTATTTTCTTCTTCTTCTCTTCTTCTCCCTCCTTCAACCGAAACTCTCTCCCTCTCTCTCTCTTCTTTGTATTTTCGTGAGCTTCTTCTCACCAATAAGACTTAAGGAAAAAAAACTTGGTTCTTCACTTACCTCTCACATGGTCGAAACCTTCTCTCCCTTTCTTTTTGAACAAAACCGTGAGCCTCTCTTGTCTAGAAGAAAACCATGAGCTTCTCTCTTCTCCATGGAGAGTTCGTGAGTCTTCTAGAAAAATCTCTTAAGTTTCTAACTTAAAACTAACCTAAAACGACAATGCTTCATCCCTCCCTTTATCCTCTTTTATTCCTTCTTCTTTAATTCTCTAGAATCATCGTGAATCTTCAGCCTTTATCAGGGACAGCCATGTGTGTTTCTGCCACCTCATTAAAAATGGTGCCAAAATGACCAAGTTATCCTCACTTATTTGCCTATTTCTAAAATTGCCCCTGCAGAAACTTAAAAAATTGACTAATTACGTCCTGTTTTCAAGTATCTAAACGAAATAATTTGGACAAACTTTCTTCTTAAAAATTGTTCCTCTCGATCTTACGAATCCAACACCACTGATGGCGCTCAATTCGGATCTAAAACGAAGAAGTTATGGCCGAATTACTAACTGACCTGCACAAAATCCGAAACTGAACATTAACATAACTTCAATCCAGAATTTGACAATCTTTGGGATGAAATTAAATTTCGATCCCTTCACAAGAGTTGTAGCCCTATATCTTAACTTTATTTGACCTCAAGAATCACCTCAATCGAAGTTGTATAACTCCCGAAAATCGCAAAATACTAAACATGTTCAGAAAATTATCCAACTTATAACCTATAACTCATTTCTTACTTTGGTTCAATCAATCTCTTTCCATTTAATCTCCTAAAAATCATAATTCTTCATTAAAAAATGAACGTAATTGTCTTAAGAATCCAACGCTTCGAGAATCGAGTCAATCGGATGTCGGCTGAAGGAATTATGCACAAAAGATTACAAAAGAGTCGGATTGAAAACCCAAGAACAACACGGGTTTTCCAAAAATCATAACTCCTAGCTCCGATATCGAAAATTACAAACTTATGGCGTCGGAAAGATCGACATACAAGCTACAACTTTCAGTAATACCACTTACTCCAATTCAGACTAAATCCATACGACGAGTAGCCTCGAAGCATAGAATACATAAATCTATTCTTAATAACATTTTCAAAACAAAGCATATCTTCTGAAAATCATATATCCCAATCCCGAAATCGAAAAATAGCAAACTTTATGTCCACGAAAAGCTCTCGACAGAGGCTACAAGTTTCATGTTCATCATTTTCTCAAATTTTGGCTAAACAAAAAAAATCAACTTTTTACCCTAAAGGTCAAACTTCCAAGCCAACTTTAACTGATCATAACTCTCACTCCCGATATCGAAAAATATCAAACTTTATGTCTACGAAAAGCTCTTGACATAAACTGCAAGTTTCCAGAAGACAATTTTCTCAAATTTTACCTCAAACAAAAGTCAACTCTCAAGTCAAATATTCTCTCTCCAAAAAGTCAAACTTTCTAAATTCTTCAAATTTTCACACTTTTTCTTTTTATTTCTTGCTATTTAACTTCATTTCAATCAACTCATCCACTTTTCTCTCATAATCCATATAAGTTCACTCAAATATCAAAGTCCTCAAAAATTAAACAATTCATTTCTCATAAATTTTTCTTAATTTCATCAAATTTCCTTAAATTCATTCTCTTTCTCACCAATTCTTTCTCACTTTAAATTCATTTTAATATTTCTAATTTTTATCAAAAGTTCGGGGTCCAACACTTCTCCCCCTCTTAAAAGAATTTCGTCCTCGAAATTCATACTTGATTAAACTTCAAGTAACTCAAGCACTTTCTTACTAATTCCTTTCCAGAAATCATATCAAATCACTTTTCTTATCTACGTTCCTCATCATATCTCTTCACAACATTTCACTTCTTGTATCTCATATCACCCATATCATCTCAAAGCACTATATCTATAACTCATTATTTCTTCATATATGGACACAAGTCAATGGTCCATTTCTTAAGGAACCCTAATATGGTTCACTTTATCATTTAATCTTTATCATCATGTCATCTTTCAAATAGTCATACTTTCATCTCACAGAAGTATAATCAAATCAATTTCATCCAAATGTTATCATTCAGTTCAAATCTCAATTTTCCATCATCACAAACCTAAAATTCATTAAAGTTCTTAATCCTCATCGAACACTCAATTAGGTCTTCACATAATTCATAAAAATCAATCTCCATGCTCATCTTTCACTCTCAAATGGATATACAAAATCAAATCATCCTAATTCCTCATGGACTTCAAATCTCATTTTTATGAACAATCTCCTAAAATTACTCAACATTCTTATCATCTTCATCTATCAATCACTTTGGTATGCACCTTATCTTTATCACAAACTCACAATTTCAATCTTATGCTTGAACACTCTTATACAAATCAGTTAGACACAAATGCCAAGTACGATCATAATACTGGGCTCTGATACCATAAATGTTGAGACCCGATCCGAAAATCAGATCCCAACCGGAAAACGAAAACGGATACGAAACGGATCGTACCAAAGCAAACAAATCTGACATCCAGAAACAACAAACAGAGAAACATGATCGCGTTGGAAACTTAGACTATCTAAACCCGATATTTTTTTTTTAATAACCATCATATTCAAGCTCATTTGAATCAAATACAAATAATTCCCACATTGGAAATTCATTCATATACAAATTTCAAATTTTTCCTACTCTTATATACACTCATACATATCCAAAACAAGAACTCAAATGCAAGAGTTATAAGAGGGAAATTGGAAATGACCATTTTAATAGTAAACTGCCAATTTCCGACCTACATAACTTTTTACTCCTAACTCCGAATAGGACATATCATACCTCGTTGGAAAGATTAAAAGACCCTCTACATCCTTCATGAAGGATGGAAAAATCGATTCCCGCTCTAAAGGTACGAAAAATCCTTTCGACGATTCAGCCTAAAATGGCCCGTGAATAGTAATTCGAGAACCTAATATGCATAGTGGGCAGAAATTTTCAACTGTGCATAACTTTTTCATCCTAAGTCATCTAATGGCCCATTTTATACCATTTTAAAGATCTTACCACGTTCTACCAACTTCCAGAATACCTCTAAAGCTAATTCCCTCAATAAGAGGGTCTAAACCCTAAGCGAAGCTGCCCAAATTTATAAAAATTTGGACAGCACCTCCCCTAAAAATGCTCTAGCCAATCTTCAATTTTTTTTCCAAACTACAAGACCTGCATAAAACCACTTCTATCTTCCTTATTCAATCATCCCAACTACCAAACAACTCAATTGTCTCAAATAGGCAGCAACATCACAATCCTAAGATTTCTAAACATTTCTCAAAACAAATCATTAACTCACTTCCAAATCATAAAGGAGATACAAGTCCAAGCTCATTTCCAATCTTAAAACCATACATGCCTAATACACTTTACATGGAAACATATAAAAATACATTTGAACTTCAATTCTTTTACAGCCTCAACGACATAAGTAATTACCAAACTTCAAAGGCATTCTAGCCCAAATAAGTCTCAAAGAACTAATACAAAGTACATAAAGCCTTGTTTTCTAACATATGATTTCAAACATAACACAATGCATCGGAGTTGTTCCAATCCGATCATGCAGACTCGCTCGCCAAAACCCGTGGAGGGAAATTGGGGTGAGCACAACGGCTCGTGGATAACACATTTATAATGGAACATAAGCAAAACCTTTAAATCATATTACACAAGAGAAATCTTCTTCAAAATGTATTTTCAAACCTTTCCATTTTTTTTCTTTTCCAAAACAAATATAATCGTTAAAAATCATCACTAATATATAAACCATGTAATTCGGTATGCACCACATAACACTCAATCATGCACTATCCATAACTATACGAAAATACAATGCACAATCAATTGGCTCGAGAGTCCCAGAGAAAGGTGACGGATAACCCAAGGTTATATCAGAAGCAGACGGATAACGTAAGGTTATATCAGAATGCAGACGGATCCGCTTCCGGATCTCGTAAGCCCAAAGCGGCAGCCGGAGAAGGTTATACGTCGACGTGCACGTGACTAACAGACGTTACTCTCTTGCCCAAATAACACATATTTCAGATCGGATATGAGGATGCCATGAATTTAAGGCATAACATAATCAATTCATATGATCTTATGATGCTTATTCTCAAGATATTTCAATCAATGAAATCATATAATCTCATGGAATGCGAAATTAATGAAAATCATTTATCAAGAAGAACGGTGTAGCTATTTATCAAATCATTTGAAACAATAATTTGAAAACCCTTTTCACTTTCTTTATTTTAAAAAAAGATAATTGGCCCATAATTCACGTTATAAATATATTACCCACCATGACCTCTTTGGTTCGGAACTTGGTTATCTCGACCCAATTGATTTCCTTGTCCCTCCTCAATCCAAACGCCTTAAATGACCTAAATCAAGCATAACAAGGCTAATTACTAAAAAGTACCTATGCTGGAATTTTAAAAAAATGGCAAAACTTGAATTGAAACTTTCCTAACTTTGCCTATATTATCTCTAACCTATAATCCATCAAAACCCTTCTCAAATGAATCAAAATTTCAAAATTCTCAGCCTTAAAGAAACCCTCAAATTCTGGTTTTCTTATTCCTCTCAAAGAATTCTTCCACTTACCCTCATAGCATTAAAATACAAAACCTTAACAATTAAGCCCTAATTAACAAAAGAAACAATGCTGGAAAATTCTAAGGCATGGAAAAACTTGCATTTAAACTCACCTAATCATCCCAATACCTTTTCTAAACTATACTAATTAAAACTCATCTATAAACCAACTCATTTCGAAAATTCTCATCTTAGAACCACCCCCACTTAAAATCGATTTTGATAAACCTCCATGAAAACTTAAACCATTTTCTATTCTTTTTTTTCAATCATTCATTCAAACTACCATGCTTAAGTAAGAAAGGCAAAATTATAACAATATTACCAACAATTTTCGAAATTAGTCTCACCTTAGGTAGACCCACGAAATTCTGATTTTCTCCTTCAACTCTTTCTCTTCCTCTTTCTTCTTCAAGAAACCTTGGAAATCCACTTGAAAACCCATGAAAGATCTCTAACTATTTTCTTCTTCTCTTCTTCTCCTCCTTCAACCGAAACTCTCTCCCTCTCTCTCTCTTCTTTGCATTTTCGTGAGCTTCTTCTCACCAATAAGACTTAAGGAAAAAAAAACTTGGTTCTTCACTTACCTCTCACATGGTCGAAACCTTCTCTCCCTTTCTTTTTGAACAAAACCGTGAGCCTCTCTTGTCTAGAAGAAAACCATGAGCTTCTCTCTTCTCCATGGAGAGTTCGTGAGTCTTCTAGAAAAATCTCTTAAGTTTCTAACTTAAAACTAACCTAAAACGACAATGCTTCATCCCTCCCTTTATCCTCTTTTATTCCTTCTTCTTTAATTCTCTAGAATCATCGTGAATCTTCAGCCTTTATCAGGGACAGCCATGTGTGTTTCTGCCACCTCATTAAAAATGGTGCCAAAATGACCAAGTTATCCTCATTTATTTGCCTATTTCCAAAATTGCCCCTGCAGGAACTTGAAAAACTGACTAATTGCGTCCTGTTTTCAAGTATCTAAACGAAATAATTTGGATAAACTTTCTTCTTGAAAATTGTTCCTCTCGATCTTACGAATCCAATGCCACTGACAACGCTCAATTCGGATCTAAAACGAAGAAGTTATGGCCGAATTACTAACTGACCTGCACAAAATCCGAAACTGAACATTAACATAACTTCAATCCAAAATTTGACAATCTTTGGGATGAAATTAAATTTCGATCCCTTCACAAGAGTTGTAGCCCTATATCTTAACTTTATTTGACCTCAAGAATCACCTCAATCGGAGTTGTATAACTCCCGAAAATCGCAAAATACTTAACCATGTTCAGAAAATTATCCAACTTATAACCTATAACACATTTCTTACTTTGGTTCAATCAATCTCTTTCCATTTAATCTCCTAAAAATCATAATTCTTCATAAAAAAATGAACGTAATTGTCTTAAGAATCCAACGCTTCGAGAATCGAGTCAATCGGATGTCGGCTGAAAGAATTATGCACAAAAGATTACAAAAGGGTCGGATTGAAAACCCAAGAACAACACGGGTTTTCCAAAAATCATAACTCCTAGCCCCGATATCTATAATTACAAACTTTATGGCGTCGGAAAGATCGACATACAAGCTACAACTTTCAGTAATACCACTTACTCCAATTCAGACTAAATCCATACGAGGAGTAGCCTCGAAGCATAGAATACACAAATCTATTCTTAATAACATTTTCAAAACAAAGCATATCTTCTGAAAATCATATATCCCAATCCCGACATCGAAAAATAGAAAAATTTATGTCCACGAAAAGCTCTCGACAGAGGCTACAAGTTTCATGTTCATCATTTTCTCGAATTTTGCCTAAATAAAAAAAATCAACTTTTTACCCTAAAGGTCAAACTTCCAAGCCAACTTTGACTGATCATAACTCTCACTCCCGATATCGAAAAATATCAAACTTTATGTCTACGAAAAGCTCTTGACTTAACTCCAAGTTTTCAGAAGACAATTTTCTCAAATTTTGCCTCAAACAAAAGTCAACTCTCAAGTCAAATATTCTCTCTCCAAAAAGTCAAACTTTCTAAATTTTTCAAATTTTCACACTTTTTCTTTTTATTTCTTTCTATTTAACTTCATTTCAATCAAATTATCCACTTTCCTCTCATAATCCATATAAGTTCACTCAAATATCAAAGTCCTCAAAAATTAAACAATTCATTTCTCATAAATTTTTCTTAATTTCATCAGATTTCCTTAAATTCATTCTCATTCTCACCAATTCTTTCTCACTTTAAATTTATTTTAATATTTCTAATTTTTATCAAAAGTTCGAGGTCCAACATTTCTCCCCCTTTTAAAAGAATTTCGTCCTCGAAATTCATACTTGATTAAACTTCAAGTAACTCAAGCACTTTCTTACTAATTCCTTTCCAGAAATCATATCAAATCACTTTTCTTATCTACGTTCCTCATCATATCTCTTCACAACATTTCACTTCAGATCTCATATCACCCATATCATCTCAAAGCACTATATCTATAACTCATTATTTCTTCATATATGGACACAAGTCAATGGTCTATTTCTTAAGGAACCCTAATATAGTTCACTTTATCATTTAATCTTTATCATCATGTCATCTTTCAAATAGTCATACTTTCATCTCACAGAAGTATAATCAAATCAATTTCATCCAAATGTTATCATTCAGTTCAAATCTCAATTTTCCATCATCACAAACCTAAAATTCATTAAAGTTCTTAATCCTCATCGAACACTCAATTAGGTCTTCACATAATTCATAAAAATCCATCTCCATGCTCATCTTTCACTCTCAAATGGATATACAAAATCAAATCATCCTAATTCCTCATGGACTTCAAATCTCAATTTTATGAACAATCTCCTAAAATCACTCAACATTCTTATAATCTTCATCTATCAATCACTTTGGTATGCACCTTATCTTTATCACAAACTCACAATTTCAATCTTATGCTTGAACACTCTTATACAAATCAGTTAGACACAAATGCCCAAGTACGATCATAATACTGGGCTCTGATACCATAAATGTTGAGACCCGATCTGGAAACCGGATCCCAACCGGAAAACGAAAACGGATACGAAACGGATCGAACCAAAGCAAACAAATCTGACATCCGGAAACAATGAACAGAGAAACATGATCGCTTTGGAAACTTAACTCCAAGTTTCCAGAAGACAATTTTCTCAAATTTTGCCTCAAATAAAAGTCAACTCTCAAGTCAAATATTCTCTCTCCAAAATGTCAAACTTTCTAAATTCTTCAAATTTTCACACTTTTTCTTTTTATTTCTTGCTATTTAACTTCATTTCAATCAACTCATCCACTTTCCTCTCATAATCCATATAAGTTCACTCAAATATCAAAGTCCTCAAAAATTAAACAATTCATTTCTCATAAATTTTTCTTAATTTCATCAAATTTCCTTAAATTCATTCTCATTCTCACCAATTCTTTCTCACTTTAAATTCATTTTAATATTTCTAATTTTCATCAAAAGTTCGGGGTCCAACACATATCACCTTCGGGGATATATCACCATAACGCCATACACGACATCCCCCCGCCCACTTCAATTTCATTGAATCATTTTCTGTCATATTACCCATATGCTGTTTCGCATTTCCATTTATCCAATGAAAGATTACTGTTTTTCTCACTAATTCGATCAGCCTAAACTCTTAACAATTGCTTATTTAAGTAACTTAAACACATGCGCCTATGTAAGATCTCAATTCCGGCGCTCTGATACCATAATTGTTGGAACCCCTCCCCGGTGAGTGGCGGGCCCGACGTCCTGCGTGATATCTGGACGCGCATCCCATGAGGGAGGGATTCCTCACCCAGAGGAACCTCAAACTGAACTTATTTTAATGTCATCCGAACCAATCTGGAGAAATTCATCCTAATTATCTTCCAATAGAAATTAATCTACTTAGGGCCCATAATTAATTCTGAATCCTTAGCTAAAATGAAATTCCATATCTCTAGGTCAATTAGAAACAGAAATCGCCTCAATCGGATCTCTATAGCTCACAAAAATGCCTAAAAATGGAATTTCATTCAAAACTATCACGTACTTAACTCTCTTTAATAATATCCGTAAAGTCCCACCAAAACTCGACACTCTCATTACCATAAGAAAAGGTATAAATTTTTTTTTAAGAAAACCAACGCTTCGTAAACCGAGTGAATCCAAGGCCAAACAAAAAAGTTACAAGCAAAAGAGTGAGAGGAGGGCATTCAGAAATTAGGCGAAGGCACGTCTAAGAGGTTTAGAAACTAGACGTGGCCACGTCTAAGGATGAAGTCTGGATTTGTAGGAAAATTTCAGAATTTACAAACATTATAACTTTTGCTCCCGAAGTCTAAAACTCGTGAATTTGGTATCAATAAAAAGGTAAAAGGGAGCTCTACAACTTCATAGAAGGATTTAAAAACTACTTTAGTCATTAAGAGGGTCAAAATTTGCTTTAAAGTTTCAGCCCAAACTCAAATCTTCCTACACCATGCCAAAAGTTTGAAAATTCATATCTTTTAGCTCACAAGTCGAAAAATGTCCCATTTTACATCATTGGAAAGATAAAGAAAGGATCTACAAACTTCATGAAGGGTGCAAAAATTAAATCGGTCATTAAGGGAGGTGAAAACACACTTAACGTTTCAGCCTAAATGAAAAACCAATAGAACAGTAATTTGACACAATGAATAGTAACTGTCAACATTCCAAACCTCATAACTTTTTATTCCTAACTCCAATAATTGCAAATCATACCTCATTTTAAATATAGAAGGATAATATACATTTTTCATGAAGAAAGCAATAACAAAATCAGTCTCTTAGAGGGTGAAAACCCCCTATAAACGTTCTACAAAATTTCATGACTAACAACAGTGGCTGAAACTTTTCAACTCTCATAACTTTTTAATCTTAAATCCAAATGTGACAAACTTTATGTCATTGGAAAGATCTAAACAAGTTCTACATTCTTCAAGAAGACCACACAAACTAATTCAAGCTCTAATGTGTTCTAAAACCTAAGTGAAGTTGCTGCCCAATTTTAGGAAAAATTGGACAGCACCTCCCCTATTATGCAACTAACCATAATCTTCAATTCTATTCATCCCGACTCAAGTACCTTCATAAAGACTCAATATCCAATGGCAGCAACACACTCCTAGGCTTCTAAACATTTCTCAAACCATAAGGCAATCTCACTCCTAAGCATGTACTCATTTCCAATCCATAAAGTCACATGATTTCATTCTTTCCTTTTTGTCATTCTCAACCATACAACAATACATTCTGAACAAAACATACATAAGATACATTTAAACTTCAAAACTCTTACATTTACATGGAATAAGTCAATACAAAGTCTCAAGGGCATTCTAGCCCGAATACATCGAAAGTAGCAAAATCCAAAATACAAAGAGAACCATTTCTCCACAATACAACCTAAAGCATTGTTTTCTCAATTATCACTTCAAAAGCAAAATGCATCGGAGTATTTCCTCAATCCCGATGCAATGACTCGGTTTCTCGCTCGATGTCTATGGAGGGAAAAATGGGGTGTGAGCACGACGGCTCAGTGGGTAAAAACTTAATAAACGAGAAATAAACAAAAATCATCATTTAATCATTCATTCATTTTCAAAACAATGTTACGTTAATCACTTTCACTTTTCAAATCATTTCAAAGAATTTATCACTTCAATGAATTTACACATTTAACGCATCACAAGACAACATAACATTTCACAAATTCACAAACAAAGTGGTTCGGGTGGATCCGAAACAGAACGTACTACACATTTCCGCGAAGAGGTCATGTGTAGTCGTGATGGATAGGAGTCCTTGAGAGGAACTCCACGACCACTAGCGGCAAAGTGGAGAAGTCTATGGGTGACAGTGCACCTGACTCAGATGGGACCACCACAAACCCAAAGAAAGTACATAATTCACAATTCAAATTATTAGCCAGAATCGCCTTTACCAATTTACTTTCAGATAATCGGGCCAAAATGGCAAAGCTTTTTCAAGTCACAATTTCGCCTTTTTCACATAACAACCAGTATTCACATCATTTTAACATGAATTCACAATCAGAGAATTTCACATACCAGTTAAACACATAACAAAGAGTAATTCATATTAACATTCTAAGTCATTTGAAAACATCAATTTGCCAAAATCACAAAATCCATCTTTTTCACTTATCAAATCATTTCGCCAACATTTCCAACATAAATTTACATTCAAGAAACATCACATACAAGTTTAAATCCTCACAAAGAATAATTAATACAAACTTCTTAAATCATTGGAAAGCATTAGTTTGCATTTATTATAAAAACGTTAAATTGCCTATTAACTCAATTATTAAGGAATCACCCACCTTAATTCCTTTAGCTCTAGGATTGATTAATTTGCCTCTCCTCAACTTCCAATGGCCTCTCTAAACCTTCATTAAGCATAATAATCCCATAAGCATAAGAGATAGCAAAATTCATAATCCTTAGGAAGAGAAAACATGAATTAACACCTATCTAACTTTTTCCATAACTTAACTAAGCTTTTAACATCAAAACCCATCCATAAAACCATAAATTTCAAAATTTTTCTTACCTTAGAGCGAGACCCACGAATTTTCTTCTTGCTTTTATTGAAAGCTTAAGCTCTTTCTCTTCCCTTCTTCTTAAAGAAACTCTTAAAATCTTCTTTCTAAAGCATAAAAACCTAAGCCTTTACCTCTCTTCTTCTTCTTCTTCTTCTTCTTCTTCTTCTCCCTCCCTTGGCCGAAAGTCACCTTCTTGCTTTCTCCTTGAAATTTCGTAGCCTTCTTTCTTAAAAGCCTTAAGGGACTTTGCTTTTAACTTAAACCTAAGCCCTAAAAAACGTTGTAGTTTCATCTTTCCCTTCCTTTCTCCTTAATCTTCGTAAGTCTATTAAAAGACTTAGGTAAGTTAAGTTGCTTCCTCTTCATTTACGGCAACCCCACAATTACTTCCTTTCTTCTTCATTTAAATAACCTTTAAAAGGGCTAAAAGCCCACTTTATTTACTTTAAGCCTTACAAACCTAAGCAAACTTCCTAATTTATCCTAACTCCATCTTAAGTCTTTAAATTCTAACAATTTATCAAATTTCAAATTTTAACTAAATCCCTCCAATCAATTTCTATTAACTCCCAAATTAATTAATCTAGCTAAAAGGAATTATCAATCTAAACCTCAAAATAAAATAAATCATGCTTAATGCGAATCGGGGCCCAACATTTCTCCCCCCCTTAAAAGAATTTCGTCCTCGAAATTCTTATCGGATTGGTTAGGAGTGCAGGATGCCCCTCCGTTTCTCATTTAACTTCATCACTAAAAAACTTTCTTTCAAAAGATAGTATTCAGTAAACTCAATCGATCATTCAATTCGGGGTTGGTCGTTCACTTTCTTAATTTGTTCCTCCTTATGCTTCAGATCACTCACAATTTCCACTTCTTGTGTCGATAACACCCTAATCTTATCACATCAATATTTCCTTAACATACTCACGTATATCACATTTTGAATCCAAGTCATCTTTTGTCAGTAGCACTAACTGAAAATAATTCCATACGACCCAATTCATAGCGGCTTAGCGATTTTTTTTTCCTAACTTGAGCACACCTTAGGAAGGTCATACCTTCCGAGACAATTCAGCTTTCACTTACTGATTCCCATCACTTTAGTCTCAGTTCATGTAAGTCTTATGTCAATCTCTCGTATTTCATATCTTATACTGATTGACTTCACTTACCTCTCCAATCGATCTGACTTTCAATCATTTATCATAATACAAAAGTGATGACTCTTTCTATCACCTAACTCCTCATACAGCATTCTATTGAAAACAATATGACAATGATTGAAATGCTTAAGATCAAATAGAACTGTACATTGATCTCTTGTTCCTACAAACTCTAAACTATAAACTTTAAGCATATCTCCGACAGTTAAAACCGTCGACAATACAAACTTTCAGTCACTTGACGTATTTCTTCTAGGCTGTATAGCTTAAATCACCATTTGCACTTTTCTCACAGTCTCTTTGCTTAATCATCTTTGCCAGGACGCATACTTCTTATCTCGATCACCTAGTATCATTTTTCTTACACGAACTTAAAATTCATACTCATTCCTAATTTCTTAGTAAGATTCACAAGTTCTGAATCTTCAATTTGGTCTTGGTTTATATGAACTGATCTAAACTTTCAGTAACTAATCATTTTGCCCAAAATTCAATTCCACATTCTACACTCTTTACTGCACTAAATTTGATAAACTTAATATCCAAATTTATGAGACACTGCTATTAAATTCTCTATTCCATGCATCCAATCATAACATTAGCTTTACCAGTATAGTACTTACTTATATAATCATAATCCTTCGAATAATTCTATCTATTACCTCAGTCTCATATTCAATTCTTTCAACTCAAGCATCGTTATTGATTTTTCATACTTCTTGTTTCACTCACCTTATACCCTTCTTCTCATTTAAACTTGACACTCAGATCTGTTTTCAATCTCTTAATCCTTAATTTGAGGTAAACCAAACCCTCTATTCTATGCTTTCTTTTGTATTAGTTTCTGATAACCTCAATATCGAATTTCTACTTAAGGTATCTGATATTCACTGGATCGTCATTAGAACAATCATAGCCTTTCGGTGTTTATATCAATCTCCTGCGTCTCATAATTAATTCTCCCAATTCATTGATTGTCTCAAACTTTTACGGTTTGCACTTGAATATGTATATTTAAGATATCCCTGTACATATACTGTCTTCAAACTTTCAAAATAATCATTAATGTAGCAGTTCTCAATCATGTCTCAAATAATCAACTCATAGGTCTTCAGTTGTCTTCATACATATAAAATCACGTTGTTACGCTACGTTGAATTTCAGCCAAATGTCTTATAAAACACCAGTACATACTATAAAATTTCCAAATCTATATGATATAACTTACCTCAGTATAGTTCCTTCAAAATTCTCTTTACTTACGTTACTCATACGCTTTACACATTTTCTCCATGTATTCAAACTATTTTTCTCAATTATTCGACTATCTTTAATACACCATCAAATCTTGAATCTTTTTAGTCTCCAATACCATAGTGCTATTGGGCATTTGTTAACTCAAGCATTTATTAACACATTTCATGTGCCTCCTGATTAGCTCTCGTGATTTCTCAAATAACTGATTCCTTAATGAGGTGCATTGTCTCAGTTTCTTTTCAATTTCCTATTTACTTCCTTCCTCGAATGCTTGAATTTCCTCATATCTCTCTTGGACTTATTCTCATGTTTGCTCATTCATACTAATTTCTTCATTCATTGTCATTTATTTGCAAACTTAAATTCTTAATTTGAATACCTTCATCAAGTCGGATTTACATCTCTCGAACATTCTTTCACATAATATAACTTGAACGTACATATTCCTCATACTAGCAAAGTCGTGTCTCCATAAAGTCAAAATCCACTCATACTACCCTTTACATCAAACAAAAGTACATACCTTTTTCGGTAACATATTTCACCTCCCTGCGTGATGCTCTGTTAGGGAGTGTCTTAACTTTCAAATCATTACATATTCCTTCATGATCAGTTCTTCCATTGATCATCTTTAATATAAACTATCTGATCTGCTTATTCTAACTTAACAAAATTTTCTTCAAAAGAGGGTTTCTTGCTACCATCATCTATACTCTTTATGCAATCTTGATCAATCACCTATTATTAACTATTCTTAATACCGCGGGAAGAACAATTCCTATCTTCCCCACTGTGTCATAATGTTCAAATTACCCAAACCCAAGTGGAGTAATGAACATACTTATTATCGATATGCTTGGGTGGCGCCATCAAATTCATCCGATTCTGTCCACTTACTAATTCATATTTTCATGCTTGAAACTTTGGTCTCCATTAATCCTGCATAATATTCTTCTCGATCAATTTATTTCTTATTGTGACAGCTTTTAATAAATCTCAATCTATTCTCACATGATCATTTCGAGCACCCTCATATGTTACTCTAGTTTCTCCTCAAACCGTAGACTATGGAAACCATGACTACAAAATCCAATAAGTCACAAGTTTCTTCCTCTATCATCTCCACATATATTTATAACCCACGTGTTTAATATTCTTACTTGTGTATGATGATGGGTCATCATATGATACTCACAATGATAACAATTTAACCTTTTGGACATGTACAAATATTACCATCATTCATATAATCTTCCCATTATCCTTCACATTACATCTACATATATATATACACCATTTATTCAAATTTATAGATGTAAAATCATCACATAATGTACATATCAAACATGTAGCAAATTTCTCAAATCAATCACAAGCAATCAAAGCAACATTTATGAAGTAAGTGAAAACATTTCATTCTCTTGATTCAAAAACAAACTTTTATTTCTTGATTCGGAAAAAGAAAACTTAAAAGCTCATTACTCAAATTATCAACTGCACTCCACTGCACCCACGAGGTTCCGATTTCATATTCTTAAGACCATAAGAATCTTTGTTTTCAATACATTCCACTTGTTCACTTTAAGCTCAATGTTTCCACTTGAAAAGCCATGTTCATACTTTTACATCCATATCACCTTCGGGGATATATCACCATAACGCCATACACGGCATCCCCCGCCCACTTCAATTTCATTGAATCATTTTCATCGTCATATTACCCATATGTCGCTTCGCATTTCCATTTATCCAACGAAGATTACTGTTTTCTCACTAATTCGATCAGCCTAAACTCTTAACAATTGCTTATTTGAGTAACTTAAACACACGCCCATGTAAGATCTCAATTCGGCTCGACACTATAATCGTTGAACCCTCCCGGTGAGTGGCGGGTCTGACGTCTCGTGACATCTGGACGACATCCCACGAGGGAGGGATTCTCACCCAGAGGAACCTCAAACTGAACTTATTTTAATGTCATCCAACCAATCTGAGAAATTCATCCTAATTATCTTACAATAGAAATTAATCTGCTTATGCCCATAATTAATTTCAATCCTAAGCTAAAATGAAATTTCATATCTCTAGGTCAATTAGAAATGTAAATCGCCTCAATCGGATCTCTATAGCTCACAAAACGCCTAAAAATGGAATTTCATTCAAAACTATCACGTACTTAACTCTCTTTAATAATATCCGTAAAGTCCCACCAAAACCCGACACTCTCATTACCATAAGAAAAGGTATAAATTTTTTTTAAAGAAAACAACGCTTCAAAAACCGAGAGAATCCGAGGCCAAAAAAAAAAGTTACAAGCAAAAGAGTGAGAGGAGGGCATTCAGAAATTAGGCGAGGGCACGTCTAAGAGGTTTAGAGACTAGACGTGGCTACGTCTAAGGATGAAGTCTGGATTTGTAGGAAAATTTCAAAATTTACAAACATTATAACTTTTGCTCCCGAAGTCTAAAATTCGTGAATTTGGTATCAATAAAAAGGTAAAACGGAGCTCTACAACTTCATAGAAGGATTTAAAAACTACTTTAGTCATTAAGAGGGTCAAAATTTGCTTTAAAGTTTCAGCCCAAACTCAAATCTTCCTACACCATGCCAAAAGTTTGAAAATTCATATCTTTTAGCTCACAAGTCGAAAAATGTCACATTTGACCTCATTGGAAAGATAAAGAAAGGATCTACAAACTTCATGAAGGGTGCAAAAATTAAATCGGTCATTAAGGGAGGTAAAAACACACTTAACGTTTCAGCCTAAATGAAAAACCAATGGAACAGTAATTTGACACAATGAACAGTAACTGTCAACATTCCAAACCTCATAACTTTTTATTCCTAACTCCAATAATTGTAAATCATACCTCATTTTAAATATATAAGGATAATCTACATTTTTCATGAAGAAAGCAAAAACCAAATCAGTCTCTAAGAGGGTGAAAAACCCCTCTAAACGTTCTGCAAAATTTCATGACTAACAACAGTGGCTGAAACCTTTCAACTCTCATAACTTTTTCATCTTAAATCCAAATGTGACAAACTTTATGTCATTGGAAAGATCTAAACAAGTTCTACATTCTTCAAGAACACTACAAAAACTAATTCAAGCTCTAAAGTATTCTAAAACCCAGGAATTTGCTGCCCAATTTTAGGAAAATTGACAGACCTCCCCTATTATGCAACTAACCATAATCTTCAATTCTATTCATCCCGACTCAAGTACCTGCATAAAAACTCAATATCCAATGGCAGCAACACACTCCTAGGCTTCTAAACATTTCTCAAACCATAAGTCAATCTCATTCCTAAGCATGTACTCATTTCCAATCCATAAAGTCACATGATTTCATTCTTTCCTTTTTGTCATTCTCAACCATACAACAATACATTCTGAACAAAACATACATAAGATACATTTAAACTTCAAAACTCTTACATTTACATGGAATAAGTCAATACAAAGTCTCAAGGGCATTCTAGCCCGAATACATCGAAAGTAGCAAAATCCAAAATACAAAGAGAACAATTTCTCCACAATACAACCTAAAGCATTGTTTTCTCAATTATCACTTCAAAAGCAAAATACATCAGAGTATTTCCTCAATCCCGATGCAATGACTCGGTTTCTCGTTCGATGTCTGTGGAGGGAAAAATGGGGTGTGAGCACGACGGCTCAGTGGGTAACAACTTAATAAACGAGAAATAAGCAAAATCATCATTTAATCATTCATTCATTTTCAAAACAATGTTACGTTAATCACTTTCACTTTTCAAATCCTTTCACGTAATTTATCACTTCAATGAATTTACACATTTAACACATCACAAGACAACATAACATTTCACAAATTCACAAACAAAGTGGTTCGGTGGATCCGAATAGAACGATTACACATTTCCGCTGAAGCGTCATGTAGCCGTGACGGATGATGAGTCCTCGAGAGGAACTCCACGGCCACTAGCAAGGCAAAGCGGGAGAAGCCTATGGGTGACAGTGCACTGACTCAGATGGGACCACCACAAACCCAAAGAAAGCACATAATTCACATAATTCAAATTATTAGTCAGAATCGCCTTTACCAATTTACTTTCGATAATCGGGCCAAATGGCAAAGCTTTTTCCAAGTCACAATTTTCATCTTTTTCACATAACAACCAAGATTCACATCATTTTAACATGAATTCACAATCGAGAATTTCACATACCAGTTAAACACATAACAAAGAGTAATTCATATTAACATTCTAAGTCATTTGAAAACATCAATTTGCCAAAATCACAAAATCCATCTTTTTCACTTATCAAATCATTTCGCCAACATTTCCAACAAAAATTTACATTCAAGAAACAGCACATACAAGTTTAAATCCTCACAAAGAATAATTAATACAAACTTCTTAAATCATTGGAAAGCATTAGTTTGCATTTATTATAAAAACGTTAAATTGCCTATTAACTCAATTATTAAGGAATCACCCACCTTAATTCCTTTAGCTCTAGGATTGATTAATTTGCCTCTCCTCAACTTCCAATGGCCTCTCTAAACCTTCATTAAGCATAATAATCCCATAAGCATAAGAGATAGTAAAATTCATAATCCTTAGGAAGAGAAAACATGAATTAACACCTATCTAACTTTACCCATAACTTAACTAAGCTTTTAGCATCAAAACCCATCCATAAAATCATAAATTTCAAAAATTTTCTTACCTTAGAGAGAGACCCACGAATTTTCTTCTTGCTTTTAATGAAAGCTTAAGCTCTTTCTCTTCCCTTCTTCTTAAAGAAACTCTTAAAATCTTCTTTCTAAAGCATAAAAACCTAAGCCTTTACCTCTCTTCTTCTTCTTCTTCTTCTTCTTCTCCCTCCCTTGGCCGAAAGTCACCTTCTTGCTTTCTCCTTGAAATTTCGTGGCCTTCTTTCTTAAAAGCCTTAAGGGACTTTGCTTTTAACTTAAACCTAAGCCCTAAAAAATGTTGTAGTTTCATCTTTCCCTTCCTTTCCCCTTAATCTTCGTAAGTCTATTGAAAGACTTAGGTAAGTTAAGTTGCTTCCTCTTCATTTACGGCAACCCCATAATTATTTCCTTTCTTCTTCATTTAAATAACCTTTAAAAGGGATAAAAGCCCACTTTATTTACCTTAAGCCTTACAAACCTAAGCAAACTTCCTGATTTATCCTAACTCCATCTTAAGTCTTTAAATTCTAACAATTTATCAAATTTCAAATTTTAACTAAATCCCTCCAATTAATTTCTATTAACTCCCAAATTAATTAATCTAGCTAAAAGAAATTATCAATCTAAACCTCAAAATAAAATACATCATGCTTAATGCGAATCGGGGCCCAACAAAATGATAGTGTGGACACTAAATGAGTAGGAGTATGAAGTGTTCCCGTGCCTCATGGAATGGCTCTCCATCCATCTAAGTGAAGATAGCTATCTTTGTCTGTAACTCTGAAGTCTTTTAGTAGGAATAAAACTTTCCTATGAACTTGTTGCACACCTCTTCCCATGTAATCAATAAACCAGGTGGAAGGGTCATCAACCATACCTTGGCCAAATCCTTCAATACGTATAGGAAGCACCTTATCCTGAGTTGATCTTCATTTAGGGCATCCAACAAGAGCGTCTGGAGAGTGGTATAGAATTCCCGAATGAAGTTTAAAGGGTTAGGAACCCCATAGAAAGATGGCAGCATGTTGTAATGGATACTCTTTAACTTATAGTTTCTAGCTGCCTCTCCTAGATGAATGCATGAAGTAACAATACCAATTACTGGTCTGGCATACTCTTTAATTACTATTTGCCTTTCACCCATCTCTTGATCTTCTAGTTTGAGTCCCTTGAGATTGTCTTCAAAGTCCTTTGGAAGTTCTCTTATCTGATGTACGTTGTCAATAAAGGGAGAAAGTTCACCTTTCTGAGACCTCCTTCCTCACATAAACCATATAAAAACAACAGTGAATTAATAAGAAAATTACTAAAACAACTTAATAAAATAACACGACAAAAATGTATGCATAAATAAACAAAACAATCGACAAAACAATAAAAATCACTTTAGTAAATAAAAATACTCAAAATTAATTCAAGTTCAAAATACTAAACACATCCCTGACAATGACGCCAAAAACTTGTCATGCCCAAAAAGTTCTAAAAAGACCTAGGCTATCTTACTCGCAAGTATACAAGATAATTGTAGTTGATAACTTAGGGTCGTCTCCCACGGAGGTAAAATTGGCCAACTTAAATCAAGTTTGAATTAAAAATAAAATAAATACAATGCATTCCTAAACTTTCTATCTCGATTTTTGAGTGAAAGCTTTTAAGAAAAATTACAAAATTTAAATTGAAATTAGACAGAATCAATTAAGTGCAAAGACAAATAGATTAACCAAAGTGGAAAAACTCTTAAGAATTAATTTCGCTAATTTATTCTCCTATGTATGATTAAGGGAAAATGATTTGATTGTTGCCTTACTAAAATTAATAGTTAGGTTCTAAATCGATTCGAATGTTCACTCAATTTGAATGGGATTTAGCTCCAGCTCTTGCTTTCGGCCTTTCCCAAGCTTCCACCTCTCTATTGTTTTGCTCTTCATCCCGACTCATTTTGTTTCTCTCTTCTATTTATCGTCTTTTTCTCCTCTCTATGCCTCCTATGTCTTTGTCTCTGTGTGAGTGAATCAATGAAACAGTGAATGAAAGATCACTTTCTCAACTGGCACCCTCTCTTCCTTTTATTAGACTCTTTTTTTAGGGTTGCGTGCCTTAACGTTGTGAGCTGCCACGTATTAAAGCCAGAATTAATGTTAAAACTTATCACGGGAATGCATAGGGAGTCACAAGTGTGACTTTTTTTGTCACACTCATGTATGGGGAGCCGTGAGTGTGACATCCCCATGCACTGGTATGACTCCCTCATCACCCCTGCGCATTAACCATGCACAGTGATGATACAATCACCACCATGCACGGTGGTGACTTACTAAGTCTCTACCATGCATAACATTTAATGCAAAAATCACATGACTTTAGTGTTTTAATGCAAAATTAAAAAGACAATTAACATTCATTCAATATTCACACCATTTTCACTTAATTAATCTCACATTTGGATCAAAACACACGGATTTATAATCAAAACAAGATATGAAGGCAATTAAAAGTAATAGAAATTAGACACAACACTCATCATCTATGAGGGATATATTATCTTTTACCTTTTTAATATATGGATTTAATCTACTTGAAAGATGATGTATCTTATGAGTGTGTCACAGATTGTGTTTCTCTTAAACCTTAATTGTTCATCATATGTATCAACTTTAGATTCTTGTTCCATTTGAATTTGAATTTATGGTTTTTGAACTTCTCTAATTTCTACCTCACTACCACTACTTTACTTGGTAATAAAGTCTCTTTTTAGGAATGTAGAATGTTTTGAGAAAAATGAATTTTGCTCAAATGGATGGTAAAATTGATAGCCAAAACTTTCTTTTGAACACCTAGCAAACTTGTATTTGTTTGACTTAGCTTGAAGCTTAACAGATGTTACATGCTTCACATATATATCATATCACCATATAGTATGACAAGTTTAGTGTAATACCATTTCATGTCTTATATGGAGTTTTATAAACTAACTTGATGGAACCCTATTCAAATGGTAAATACTAGTTTGAAGGGCATATTCATAAAAGGAGATAATAGGGAATGTATAACTCATCCTAAAACATACTATATTTGATAGATTATGTTTTCTCCTCTTAGACACTATATTATATAATGGATTTCTAGGAGTTTATTGTGAGATAATCCTATTCTATTTTAAGTAACCAAGAAATTGATGGTCTAAGTACTCACTGTTGGGCCCTGGCCCCGGATCCTCGATTCCCGAGGGCAGCCCCTCGGGTCGCGCCTGCGACGGCGTCCAAATACCGTCGGACCCGATCCCAACATCCACACAAATCCAAAAATACAATTCCATTTACACATACATATATATCAATACATATGCGCTTTGTACACATGCATTCTAAACATACATTCATCATTCCAATTGCATAAATCATCTGTCATTCTCATTCGAAGAAAGTCACCAAATATTCTCAAAATATATAGCACAATACAAAATGAAATTGAAGCCCAAAATACAAAAGTTTGCTCCATGATGAAATGCTGGTGGGCTAACCAAAGTACTAACTTATACAATGCTCCTAACTAGCTCGAAGTTTCCGATGCCCTGCGAGGTCGACAATCGCCTCGATCCGCACTGAGGAGGGAGAGTAATAGGGTGAGTCATAAGCTCAATGGCATATACGCTATAGCCATTGGCAACGAGCCACGCAATCAAGCAATATCATAATTCATCAATTTCTTCACATTCATATAGACATAGATCATGCACTTTCTATTTCTTAACATAACAATCATTATGCAACAAGTCTATCAAATCCATCATATATTATGCTCATCAAATCAATTGTGTATGCACAAATAATTGACTCGAGAGTTCCGTAAAAACGATCCGGATAAACCAAGTTTAATCCAGAACTATCCGAGTCCGATTTTCAAGGATCTCGTGGCCTCAAGCGGCAGCCGGAGAAGGCTTTAATGTCAACGTGCACGTGACTCCATCCGTAACTCTCTTACCCAAACAAATCACTTAGTCCATTCGATTCATGCTCAAAGCATTTTTCACATTTTTCTAAATTCTCATTCTTGTCCATTTCCATACGGCCTATCAAGCCATGCATAATCATAATCAAAGGCATATTCAATATTTCTCATGTAATTCAATACAAGTAATGTCATATAATGCAAGCAAGCATACATCGTGCAATTTGCCCATACACACAATAACCATAAACATATTACCCACCTAGTATCATTGAGTATCGACTCATCACTGTCCTTCCTCTCATGATTAGTCAAAACAATTTGTTCCTATAATAAACCAAGTTTTCGCTTAATTAATAAACCATAGAAAATATTCCAATAAGCTTGACAATCAAAATAAAGCATTAAAGGTCTCCATCCGACTTCCATCTAAATTCCCGAACCCTTCCAAACAAATTCCAAACTTCCCTTCTTCATACAACTCGCAGTCCTTTATTTCTAGATCACAAAGAATACAAAATCACCTCAATCGGACATCTACACCAAAAGATATGCTCAAAAATGTTTAAAAAAAATTTTCACTTTCAGAACAGGGGTCGCCATGGCGCAGCACCAAGTGTGCGCCTCGGCGTGTTTCATCACCAAGACGCCAAGGCGGCATACACTGCACCGACGCGCATCGCCTCTTCGCAGCACGCCACGACGTGCACATGGTGCACACGGCGTGTCACCCACTCTCCGATGTCACAAGGCGTTTCACAAGACGTCATGACGCGTATGGTCTGAGTGCGACTCCAAACCCCTATTTTCTGCATTTTCCGATCTTCAACCCTTTCCAAATCCAAATGCAACACAACCAAACTATCTCAAACTACATTTCTAACCCATTATCAACTTAAAATCAAACACAAATGCATCAACCCAAGAAATCTCATTGCCACCCTAAAACCCTAAAACCTTCGATCCTCACAGATTCAAGCCATCTTAGGGTTTAATCCAACTAAAACAAGTTTGAAGGAAGCTAAACTTACTGTAAATCGCTTCAATCACTTCTAAAACTCAAAATCGCAAAACCTCTCTTCTCTTCTCTTCTTCTCACCGACTCACGCACTCCTCCCTTCTTTTCTCTTCTATTTCCTTTCTTTCCTCTTTCTTTCCTCTTCTTCTTTCTTTTCTCTTAACCTAAGGCATGGGACAAAGACCAACTTACCCTCTTTACAAGCCTAAACCCATTCAAACCTAAGCAATCTTCCTAAAATGCCCTTACACACTTTTACCCTATAATCTCCATGTAAAACCACATCATAATCTAATTAGGCTCAAATAAACCGAATTTATGCACTAATACTCCCAATTTACTCAAACTAAGGCATAAAACCACAATTATCACAATTCATGCTTAATATCATCATTAAAAAAATTGGGGTCTAACATTTCTCCCTCTTAAAAGAAATTTCGCCCTCGAAATTTACGAATCATCAAGAGATGCGGATACTTCTCCAAGATGGCTTCCAAAGGCTCCCAAGTAGCCTCCTCATCAATGATTCCTCCACAAGACCTTGACTAGTGAACCGCCTTGTTCTCGAGGACCTTTCCTTGGTATCTAGAATTTCCACCGAAGCTCTTCATAACTCAGATCATCCTCACCTGAACCTCACTAGTCTGAATGATGTGAGAAGGATCCGATCTATACCTCCTCAACATAGACACATGGAAGACATCGTGGATCTGCAATAACTCCGGAGGTAACGCCAACTTGTAGGCGAGTGGGCCAATCCTCTCAAGGATCTCATAAGGACCCACATACCTCGGACTCAACTTACCCTTCTTGCCAAACCTCAATACTCCTTTCCAAGGAGACGTCTTAAGGAACACTTTCTCACCGACTTCATACTCCATCTCCTTTCGGTGAGCATCAACATAACTCTTCATCCTATCCTGTGCTGCCTTAAGCCGCTGCTTAACCAAATTGATTTTCTCAATGGTTGTCTGAATCAATTCTGGTCCTTCTAATTGCCTCTCTCCTTCTTCGTCCCAACAGATCGGAGTCCTACACCTCCTACCATACAAAGCCTCATATGGAGCCATCTGAATGCTCGAATGGTACGAATTATTATAAGCAAATTCGACCAACGACAAATGCTCATCCCAAGCCCTCCAAATCCATCACACAAGCCCAAGCATCCTTCAAGAGTCCGAATGGTCCTCTCAGATTGACCATCCGTCTCGAGGGTAAAAGTCGATTAAAATTCAGCTTTGTCCCCAAAGCTTCCTCGCAAACCGCCTTAAAACCTCAAGTAAACCGATGGTCCCTATCGAAACAATCAACTGGAATCCCATGCAACCTCACTATCTCATCAATATACTTCTTTGCCAACACATGCAAAGAATCACCGTCTAATCGCCAAAAGTAATGACTTGGTCAACCGATCAACAATCACCCAAATGGCATCATGCCTCCCGCCGTCCTAGGCAAACCCATCAAAGTCCATCGTCACTGCTGCCACTTTCACTCCGAATAGAAACGGCCTCAACTTGTCCGAAGGTGCTCGTGTTCACCTTGACTTGTCGACACACTAGACACTTCATCGATTTAACTCGCTATATCCCTCCTCATGCCTTTCCACCAAAACTGCTCTCTCAGATCTCGATACATCCTGGTGCTACCTGGATGCATGGCATAAGGCGCATTGTGTGCCTCATCCATAATCTCATCTTTAACTTCCTGCACATCAGGAAAACACAATCTGCTCCCTACTATCATAAGCCTATCATCCTGCACATCTATCTCAGAAACTCTGCCATTCCGAATCTCATCCCGAAGCTTGCTCAAATCTGCATCTTGAGCCTGCAATTCCCTAACCTTTTCCCTAAGAATCGGCCTCACTCGGAAATTAGCTAGGAGGCAATCTGGTTCCTCCTGCTTCAAGCTTATCTTAAGCTTGGCCATCTCTTCCAATAAAGGAAGATAAACTGATCGAACATGCGCAATCGAAGACTTCCTACTCAAGGCATCCGCCACTACATTGGCCTTGCCCGGATGATACTCAATCAGTAAATCATAGTCCTTGAGTAACTCGAGCCACCTTCTCTGCCTCAAATTCAATTCCTTCTAGCTCAGCAAATACTTGAGACTCTTATAATCAGTGAAGATCCGAGTCTGAACTCCATACAAATAATGCCTCCAAATCTTCAAGGCAAAGATCACCGCTAACTCTAAATCACGCGTCGGGTAATTCAGCTCATAAGGCTTCAATCGCCTCAAAGCATAAGCTATCACCCGATCTCCTCAAGATCAAACGCATCCAAGACCCTTCCTCAAAGCGCCATCAGATAATCGAATAACCTTCATCTCCCGAAGGCAAAATCATAATCGGGGCACTCGTCAATCTACGCTTGAGCTCCTCAAAGCTCTTCTGACACTCCTCACTCCTCACTCCTCACTCCAAACAAGCTTCTGGTTCTTCCTCAGTAACTTCGTCATCGGAGCGGCTATCATGGAGAATCCCTCCACGAATCTCCTGTAATAACCTGCTAAATCCAGAAAACTTCTCACTTCTGCCACATTCTTTGGTGCTTCCCAATTCACAACCGCTTCTATCTTCTTCGGATCCACATGAACTCCTTGCTCTGAGATCACGTGTCCAAGAAATGAAACTTCCCGCAGCCAAAACTCGCATTTATCGAATTTGGCATAAAGCTCATGCCTCCTCAAAGTCTCCAAAGCCATCCTCAAATGTTCCTCATGCTGCTCATCACTCTTGGAATACACCAAGATATCATCAATGAAGACAATGATAAATTGGTCCAAGAATGGCTTAAATACTCGATTCATCAAATCCATAAATGCTGCAGGAGCATTCGTCAATCCAAAAGGCATAACCAAGAACTCAAAATGCCCATACCGAGTCCTAAAAGCAGACTTCGGCACATCCGACTCCTTAATCCTCAACTGATGATAACCCGATCTCAAGTCTATCTTCGAGAAGACTCTCACCCCTTGCAATTGATCAAACAGATCATCAATGCGAGGAAGCGGATACTTGTTCTTCACAGTAACTTGATTCAGCTTCCGATAGTCTACACACATCCTCAACGATCCATCCTTCTTCTTCACAAATAGGACCGAAGCTCCCCAAGGCGCAGAACTCGGTCGAATATACCCCTTCTCCAACAACTCCTCCAATTGCTCCTTAAGCTCTTTCAATTCACGAGCCATCCGATAAGCGTAATTGAAATCGCCCTAGACCGATAAAAGCTCAATGGGAAACTCAATTTTCCTAGCTCGTGGTAGTTTTGACAATTCCTCGGGAAAGACGTCCGAGAATTCCCTGACTACTGGAATATCCTCCAACTTCCCTCTATCAGCTCTGGAGTCTATCACATAAACCAAAAATGCCTCACAACCTTTACTCATCATCCTCTCCACCGTCAATGTCAAACAATTTCGGGCGGACTCGCTTCCTATCCCCAAGAAACACCACTCTTTCCACTATCCAATTCAAACTCCACCGCCTTCTCGCTTATAATCCAAACGGCATTGTACTTTTCAATGTATCCATGCCTAAAATCACATCTAAACCGCCATCTTCAGTGGCATCAAATCGACCACTAGAAGTTCTCCACCAATGCGAATCTCACAACCTCTATATACTTGACTAATCACAATGTATCGACCGATTGAGTACTCACCATCACGAGTATCCAAAGGGCTCACAATCATATCACACACGGGTCTACTCGAGGAAACAAACGAATAAGTAGAACCCGGATCAATCAACACAATCACAAAGATCGTAAAATAACTGCACTGCATCTGCGGACAACATCCAGTGCGGTCTCAAGATCTCCCTAGTCATCGCGAACACCCTAGCGGCTCGCCTCTCGGTCTCCCCGAAGATTCACCCTCTAGTCAGATCCGAATCGCCCACTTCAGCAGTTCTTCATCCCATAGTCTCGTCCTCCTGAGCCAGATCCGCCTCTCTCTTGTCGTGGAGGTCAAGACACTCTCCGCAATGTGTCCCTTCTCCCACAGCTTGAAACAAGCTCCCGTCAATCAAGCACTCTCTCTATGAGCTCTCCCATGAAGGCTCACACTTCGGGACAAACGATCTATCCCCATCTCCCCTTCTACCGCCACCCACCGTTGAAGCTTGGTGAGAAATAGTAGAAGTCCTCATCGGCCTCGGTCGGCTCGCACCACTTCTCCTCTCCTCTGACTGGACTGGGAAGCTCCTAGCACTCCTGTCTAGCATAGGAGTACTAGTGCTACCTCCTCTCCTGGACTGCTCTTTGCCCTTTCTCTTCTTGTTCACAGCATTCTTGATATTTTCTATATTCTCAACCTCGAGTCATTTCAACCAATCTTGAAATCACAAAAATTCTGCACAATCACCTTCTCTCTGATGGCCAAGTGTAGGCCTGACTCAAACCGGCGACATCTGGCAGCTTCACTCAACATCAGATCGGAGGCATACCTCGCCAACTGCGTGAACTGACGCCATACTGCCATCGACATATCCTCTCGAGTTAAACCGAGGAACTCCTCGCGTCACTGAATATAAACCTCGCATGATACTTCTTCCTGAAAGCAACCACAAAATCCTACCACGCCAACCCTATTGGCCTCATCTGACTCCCTGGTACAGTCTCCCACCAGTGAAGTGCATCTCCCTGACGCAAACTCGCCGCATAGATGACCCTCTCGTCATCCTCACACTCCATCCGGTCGAGCACTCTCGCCTTCCTCAACCAAGTCTCGGCTTCCCTGGATCGGATGTCCCAAAGAAATCCATCGCCCATACTTCCTCAATCTATCAAATCGTCGCCCTTTTAAATCAATGACGCAGAAGCTGTGGCATCTGACCCATAGCTTGCACGAATGCCTGAGTAAAGGCCTGGAATAACCTCGGATCCAAAGGAGGCACTTGCTCCTGTGGAACTGGCGGCTCCTGAGTCGGCGACAAAACGGGCTCACTACCTAGCCCTATAGAAGTCTCAAGATTCCTCAGGGCTATCGACTATTAGTCCTCTCCTCCTAGTCGGAGAGTCAAAAAGCAGATCCTTGCATAATTCCTCGTGTCCTTCTACGAGGTGGCATCGATTCTTCAAAGGTAAACACTAAGGATTAACTATAGTCAATCTACATGTATGCATGATATGCATGTCACTTAATACGATCAATTAATGCAATAAATAATCATAGATCACACAATCCTATTATGCATTCTAAGTTCGAGGACACCTAAACCTAGCGCTCGATACCAAACATGTCAGTCGGCCCCGGATCCCGATCCCCGAGGCGTTTCTGGTCGCTACGCACATGACGCGCCTATATACCATCGGACCCGATCCCAACATCCACACAAATCCATAATACAATTCGACGACGATACATATATATCAATACATATGCGCTTTGTGTACATGCATGCTAAACATAAATTCATCATTCCAATGCAGATAAATCATCCGTCATTCTCATTCAAGAAAGTCACCAAATATTCTCAAAATATATAGCACAATACAAAATGAAATTGAAGCCCAAAATACAAAAGTATGCTCCATGATGAAATGGTGGGCTAACCAAAGTACTAACTTATACAAGGCTCCTAACTAGCTCGAAGTTTCGATGCCCGCAAGGTCGATAATCGCCTCGATCCGCACTCGAGGAGGGAGAGTAATGGGTGAGTGCTGCGGCTCAAGGATATATACGCTTATAGCCATTGGCAACGAGCCACGCTTATCAAGCAATATCATAATTCATCAATTTATTCACATTCATATAGATATAGATCATGCACTTTCTATTTCTCAACATAACAATCATTATGCAACAAGTCTATCAAATCCATCATATGTTATGCTCATCAAATCAATCGTATGCACAAACAATTGGCTCGAGAGTTCAGAAAACGATCCGAAAACCGAAGTTTAATCCAGAACTATCCGAGTCCGATTTCAAGGATCTCGTGGCCTCAACCGGCAGCCGGAGAAGGCTTTAATGTCAACGCACGTGACTCCATCCGTAACTCTCTTACCCAAACAAATCACTTAGTCCATTCGATTCATGCTCAAAGCATTTTTTACAGTTTTCTAAATTCTCATTCTTGTCCATTTCCATACGGCCTATCAAGCCATGCATGATCATAATCAAAGGCATATTCAATATTTCTCATGTAATTCAATACAAGTAATGTCATATAATGCAAGCAAGCATACATCAGGCAATTTGCCCATACACACAATAACCATAAACATATTACCCACCTAGTATCGCTTGAGTATCAGACTCACTGTTGTCCTTCCTCTTACGATTAGGTCAAAACAGCTTGGTTCTCTATAATAAACCAAGTTCTCGTTTAATTAATAAACCATAGAAAATATTCCAATAAGCTTGACAATCAAAATAAAGCATTAAAGGTCTCCATCCGACTTCCATCTAAATTCCCGAACCCTTCGAAACAAATTCCGAACTTCCCTTCTTCATACAACTCGCAGTCCTTTATTTCTAGATCACAACGAATCCAAAATCACCTCAATCGGACATCTACACCAAAAGATATGCTCAAAAATGTAAAAAAATTTCACTTCGGAACAGGGGGTCGCCATGCGGGGACGCCGTCACAAGTGCTCATCACTCACACACCTGGCGTGCACACACTCATACCATGCGCAGCCTGCATCTCTTCGTGCATGCCGCGACGTGCACATGGTGCACGCGGCGTGACACCCACTCTCCGCGTGCACGTCGCGACGTGCGGGTCGGAGCTGCGACTCCGAACCCCTATTTTCTGCATTTTCCGATCTTCAACCCTTTCCAAATCCAAATGCAACACAACCAAACTATCTCAAACTACATTTCTAACCCATTATCAACTTAAAATCAAACACAAATGCATCAACCCAAGAAATCTCACTGTTTTCACCCTAAAACCCTAAAACCTTCGATCCTCACATATTCAAGCCATCTTAGGGTTTAATCCAACTAAAACAAGTTTGAAGGAAGCTAAACTTACCAGAAATCGCTTCGAATCAGTCGGAAAACTCAAAAATCGCAAAACCTCTCTTCTCTTCTCTTCTTCTCACCGACGGCGCACTCCTCCCTTCTTTTCTCTTCTATTTCCTTTCTTTCCTCTTTCTTTTCCTCTTCTTCTTTTCTTTTCTCTTAACCTAAGGCATGGGACAAAGACCAACTTACCCCTCTTTACAAGCCTAAACCCATTCAAACCTAAGCAATCTTCCTAAAATGCCCTTACACACTTTTACCCTATAATCTCCATGAAACCACATCATAATCTAATTAGGCTCAAATAAACCGAATTTATGCACTAATACTCCCAATTTACTCAAACTAAGGCATAAAAGCACAATTATCACAATTCATGCTTAATATCATCATAAAAAAATTTGGGGTCTAACACTCACCGCCTCAGTTACATCTAAGTGTCGTAATACTTGTTGTGATAAAATAAGTTCTAAAAACCTAGGCTATCTCACTCGTACGAGGTAATTGTAGTTGAATACTCAGGGTTATCTCTCAAGGAGATTAAATTGGTCCACTCAAAATAACTTTGAATTAAAAAAATGCAATTCTAAAATCTCTAACCCAATTTGTTGAAAAAAGGATTTAAATAAAATAAAACAAAATAAACTAAAAAGTAAAGTAATTTAATTGGAAGCAAAGAACGGTTCGATTAATAAATGTAGTGAGCTCTTGAAAAATTAATTTCACTAATTTAATCTCTTATACATGACTAAGGCAATTGATTAAATAATTTTCTTGCAAAATTAACAATTAGCTTCTAAAATTAAATCAAATAATAAATTAGATCTAACTTTCATATTCGACAAGTTTATTATCCGTAACAATTATTTAAACCCAACTAATAATTAACCATTCAAGTTAATATTTCTAATTCATAACTCAAGAGTCTATAATTTCTTGATCTAACATTAAACTTCTTCATTTGATTCTTCATTTAATATCAAAATAATGCAAAAGTTGGCCAAACTATTACATCCAATAAGTTCAAAAATCATAGAAAATAACAAGACAATAAAACATTAATTTAATCATGCATAATAAATTAAATCAGATCCATTAATTCTCAACAATAAACAATCATTCCATATTGGAATAAAAATTGTTCATCATATTCATTAAATTCAATCCCATGTTTAAACAGTAAATAGAGAAATAAAAGCAATAAATAGAAGAAATAAATTCAACAAATAGAATGAAGAACACTTGAACGAGAAGAGTTGGCGGTGAATCTCCTGCCCAACATAATTGCCCTCTGTTTTCCCACTATTCTTGCTCATGCTCCCTAGCTTTAACTCATGCTTTCTACCTTTGCTATACTCTATCTACCTAGAAATTGTTGCTCACACTAATCAAGCTTTTACTCTCTCTTTTTGCCTTTTCTACCTTCTGTTCTTGCTCACATCAACTACTTTGCTATCCTCTTTTCTTCCTCATGCTATTGATTTCCTTTCTTTTTCTAAACTTCCTATTTATAAAGGTAGTTTAAGTTTCTTAGTCCACTGTAATCATACATGACTCGTGTGATATTTTCTTCAGTGCTCGAATTCTTTTGCTCGGTGGTGAAACCTTTATGCACTTGAGTAACTTCCTGTCATACACGTGACACTCCTTATCACATTCAGGACACTTCTGTCATGCAGGTGACAATGCCTGTCACCTGGGAGACTTTTACCTAATTTCTTTCTTTTTTTACAATATTAACAAACAATTCCACATAACTAATTTCATTCAAATTTGGAATAAATGGAAGAAATTTTTAACCAAAATGATTATAAAAACTAGAAAAATCTATAAAAGTTAGACATAATAATACTCTTACCAATTTGTTTTTCAACCTCAAGTCTAAATTATATAAACTTTTCAAAGGATTTGGAATTTTGCTTCATTAAGTAGACATAATCATATCTTGAATGTTCATATTTGTGAACATAAAATTTAAGCATCCGCCTCTAATGTGAATAAATATAGGGCCATATACATCTGGATGTATAAGCACTAGTGACTCACTAGTATACCATTCCTTTCTACTAAAGGGTAGTTTAGTTATCTTTCCTAACAAATAAATTTCAAAATTTTAATATAATTCATAATCAAAAGGATCCAAATATCTTTTTGTATTAAACTTGGTGATTCTATTTCATTGATAAGACCTAACCTTCAATGTCATAAATAAGATGAATTTCGTCACATAACTTTCTTTTCTTGATATTTATATTAAGGATTAGCCTTTCAAGATCTAATTCACACAAACCATTAGTAAGTAATCTAGATTTATAATAAACATCATCTTTATAAAAAGAATTAACTTTTATTCCTAACAAAAAGAAATCTAGTCAAATCTAAATAAGAAATGGAAATAATGTTTCTAGTATTAATTGGAATAGAATAATAATTATCTATATCTAGTTTACGGTGAAAAGGCAAAGCTAAACTATAATACATTAACTTTTTCTCTACTAATAACTAGTAGGTCTACTTCGTCTTTCCTGAATGATCTACTCCTTGTTAACATCTTTATGTTATTACAAATATGAGAACTACATATAGTACCTAAAACCTAAGAATGTGAAATAGAAAGATTGATCCCAATCATAAAAATACCTGAAGAAGTAGCTTCCTTAAGCGTCTTATCTTTTAGGGTACTAAGATAAACTTTATAGTTCCTCTTCTAGTGCCTATCGACTTTATAATGAAAACAAGTGCCCTTATTATTTTTCTTCTTCTTGACACCACCTTTTAGATTTACTACTTTAGCAAATGGCTTCTATTTCTTGTTATTATTCTTTTTTAGCCCTTTTTCTTACTCTTGGAAGTATTCAGAACAAAAACATAATTAGGTTCCTTATTAAGGTATACCTCTATAATATGTAGCATATTAATTAGTTTAGGCAATGACACATCCTTTTGTTTCATATAGAAGTTCATAATAAAATTTGAAAAGCTCAAACTATGAGACTATAGTACCCTATCAATGCTTAAGTCATGGTCTATGACAAAACTAATTAGCTTAAATTTTCAATATAGCCAATCATCTTAAGTACTTGTAGATCTAATGAAGATCCTTCTTCCATCTTGCATTGAAATAATGCTTTGGAGAGTTGATATATTTCCACTCGAATTTATGCACTAAACAATTCCTTAAGATGCAAAATTGTGACAGGAGCATCCATGTTCTCATTATGCCTCTGAAATCACACATGTAGATTGTTTAAAATCATTAATATAATGTTAATATCTCACCAAAACTTCATTAGTAGCATCTAAAGTAAGCTTTAGCGAAACAACAATGTCAAAAACATATGGTTTCCTTTCTTGCTTGAGAACAATTCTCAAGTTACGAAACTAGTTCGTGAAATTGGGTCTAGTAAGCTTAATAGCATATAAGATGCTTTTTAGGGACATATTGATACTCATTTTATCTAACAACCAAAAGACATAAAAGAGCAAGTATTAGTTTATGATATAAAATCGAATAAAATAGTGACTATAATAAATATTTTTATTACTCTCACTATTTTATTTAAAATAATAGTCCTCATTATTAAATCAGAAAATTATCAAATAATTTATTTTTGGGCTGGGATTCCATTCAAACCTAGTTGATGTTGAGTTTGCTTGATTATAATTATTGATTTGATAACTAATTTAATTTATTAAAACATTAAACTAAATTTCAAAATATTCCTAATAAAATTAGTCCTTTGAAACTAATTTTCAAACTAGAAAACTTGTTTCCAAATTTAAACCTATTTAATCCTAATTAAATCAATTTAATTAAAAATAAACCTTAAAACATATAAAATAAAAATGAAATTCCAATAGGAATTATTTGGTGCATGAATTGCATCGTCTACCATCAGACGTTGGTCGCTATACAGGGCACGTGCTCACATGCTCGATTGTTTTATAGCTAGGGTTTTGTTCTTTTCTCCACTATTATCTCCCTTTTATTTTATGCTGTTGTCTACTCCTTCGTCACTCCCATCCCTGCCTGCGTTGCTTCTATCTCTAAGACTCTTTTATACTTGGACATACATTTTTGGCCGATAATTGCCACTAGCTAGCACTTTCACCAGCGACCATGTTCGCCGTTAAGGAAGGCTCACTACAAGAGACCTACTAATTTCGACTAAGCAGAAAAGACAAATCTACACATGCAAAACACAGTCAAACATATCCTTATGCGATCGATTCTCTGACGTAGAAAAAAAAACAGTAGATTTATTGTAATTCAATTTTCTAAAAACAAAGTCAAGATTATGGTATCATGATTAAGAAGGTTTCAGAAACCACAAAGCAAAGAGTGAAATCTGTTTCTAGGGGTTGGGATCATGCAATTATGTGCTCTCCAGATCACTTAAAGCTAAGGGACATTGTGATTGAAATTACAAAAACAATTTTGAAGGGAGCAAAACATGTGTGAGGAGTGTTTATTTGGATTTCCAAAAAAGTGTAATAAAAGGGAGCTATATGAATAATTTTGTTTCAATCAAACAAAAAATAAACCTTAATTCATTAAAACAAATTTTAAGCCTTAATTTTAATAAATTAAAATTAACCAATAAATTTAATCAAGTTAAATTGTTGAAAGAGGCTCCAATATGACTATTTAGAAACTAATTGTGATCTAATTACAAGTGTAATGAAAAAATAAAATTTTATAATTTTAAGATCAAATCTTAATAATTAAATATCATAAAAGGTAATTGACTCATATTTGATTTAAATTCTTGTGAAAACCTTTTAACGAGGTGTCAACCACAAGCTATTCAAGTGTCCAATCTTTAATGGTATTCTTAGGATAAAAAGAACTCAACACTTAAGAAGAAATACGCTGAAGTGCTAGCTCCTTTATACGTATTTCCTATTTATAATCATAGACACTAATCACAACAACTAAATTAAGTAAGCGCAATTTAACTAGATTAACATTAAAAATAAACAAAATCTCAAAAGAAAAGTTAGAACATTATTAACAACTCAAAATCCATAACCATATAACCCATCTCAATCATACACATTAAATGAATAAAAAGGTAAATGGGGAGGAAATGAAACTTAGGTTGGGTGACTCAGGAGGGCAATCACGTCAGGATATCACCTATTCTAGGAAGCTTTGGCATCAGAACCCTCCTCTTCTTCCTCTTCTTCTACTCTCTCTCTCTCTCTCTCTCTCTCTCTCTTCTTTTTCTCTCTCTTTTGGGTTTCCAAATGTAGGTATAATGTAGACTCCTTTATAGGGTTTCATCATTATCCTTTTATAGTCTTTTCTAATTAAGGTAGCCTTAGTGCCTTTTCAGAGTCCGAAATGTCCCTTGAAAACTTGAATCTGCAAGTGACTCCGCATCTGTTTACGCGCATGCCACGATCAGTTTATCTACTCTCTGTTACGATTGTGGCATATTCCCCATGATCATGGCCTTATGTTGGTGCTTCTTTCACGCTTGTGCAATAGCCATGATCATGGGACTATGTTTTGGTTCTGTTCTCCTCTAAATATCCTGAAACACTAACAAGCCCATCACTAAAGCTTCAAAAACATGTTCTCACCTAAAGAACACTAAAACAAAAACTAACACAAATTTTAACCTAAAAACACACTAAACAATCAAATTAACCTCTAAACACATATCAAATTACCTATAAAAATACAATGCAATCAACACCTATTAACATCCTCACACTTAAAATTTTGCTTGTCCTCAAGCAAAGATCAAATACAACCAATAAAATTCTATCATTTCATTTTCGAAAAGATTAAAGTATGCAATCCCTCAAACTTTGGTCAACTCAAGTGTCAAGCTACTACACACATTATGACTAATTTTCATTAGTGCACATCAGCAAACTCAGCCCATGAAACCATCACTCAAAAATAAGTATAAATTCAAAATGAACCTTCCTTACAGATTTCACTCATTTCTCTCAAATGTTTGATGTTTAGTTTTTTTTTTTTTCAAGCTTCCTATAGGAAACCACACTATCATAGGCTTACTAATACACCAATTCTCCTCCACGATGATTATAAAAAGGTTTAGGGGTTTATCACAAGCATTTATAAACTACTAAGTGTACAAAGGGATAACAAAGATAAACTTCTAAGATATGTAATACTTATCCACACTTATTGAAGCTACTACATGTTATTCCTTTTTCTTTTCTTTTCTCTTTTTTCATTTGATTTTGTTCTTTACTCCTTTTTCTTCATTTTTTTAGGTGATAAAGAAATAATGAACAAAAAACAACAACTATATGCCATGTGCTCTTAACTTATGATTCCACAGTCAAGTATCACTTAGCACTCAATTAACTTGTGATTGGGTAAGCTAATGGGATTTGTGGGTTTTAAAATTGGGTTATCTCAAGAAGCAAAAGGTTAAAGGCTAAATGGATCTAACAAGGGATAATAAAGGGGTAGGTCATTTAAGCCAAAGGTTAAAGCAAGAAGGCCTTAATCATTTCCATCTATTATGCATCTAGTAGATTTAAACCGATTCAAAGCAAGTTCTTAAGGTAATTACGTAAGGAAGCATCACACAAATAAAGAAATGAAATGACTATAGAATGGAGTCATAAAGGCTCAATTCCTCACTTAGGCTCAAATGAAAATCCATTATGCTTCTATACATTACCTCACAGCTCAAACTTTGCCTCCATTCTTTTCTGACTCCTTTCTAGTCTTCTTTGACCTTCCTCTTGGCTTGAGAACTTTGAAGCCAATATGTCCATTAACTTGTCTATTTTGTACTCTAAAGACCTAAGATGGTCTTGCTAAAATCTGGGAGGTCCTTCTGTTCTCACTTGGCCATCTACATTATTAGTACTCTATGAAAAATGTGGGAGATTTTTCCATACGGGATTGTAAGTATTAGAGTATGGATTGTTACCTTGTTGCGGCTGAACCAAGTAATTTACTTGTTCTATACCACTCGTCCCTAGCAAAAAGCATTTAGCTGTGCCATAATTGCTCTACCCACATAATTTACATTGTAACTGCATAGTTTTGACTGTGGATGAAGAAGCTCCTTGCATGTTGCTCAACTGCTTGGTGAGGGCAACAATCTGTGCTTGTAAGGCTATCACCGAGTTAAGTGAAATTATTTATTTTTACTCATTGGACCCTTGTCTGCTCCTTTCATTTGACCACATACAGCTATTACTCACCAATTCTTTCAAAAGGTCATGAGTTGCATTAATAGTTTTCCTCATCAAAGACCTGCTACAACTGCATCTATTGATCCTTTTATGCTCTGAGTTACACCATTATAGAATGTTTACAAAAGAAATTCCTTTGAAAGGTTATGGTTGGGGTAGCTCCTTTGTAATTCCTTGAATCTCTCCAATCTTTACACAACGACTCCCTATCACTTTGTTGAAAGTTTATGATCTCTTTGATGATTCTTGTTGTCTTGGTCAAAGGGAAGTACTTAGCCAGCAAAGCTTGGGCTAGCTACTTCCAAGTAGTGATTTGGCTTGCACCGAGTGAATTATACCATGCCTTTGCTCGATCGCTCAGGTAAAAGAAAACAATCTCAACCTAACGACATCATCTGACATCCCATTAAACTTGAAGATATCACAAATCTCCAAAAATTTTGTAAGATGGGCATTGGGATCTTCGTTGGACAGCCTATAAAATTGCACACTACTCTGAATTATATTGAGGAATGTTGGCTTGATCTCAAAATTATTAGCCTGAATCATTGGCCTTACAAATCCTTGAGGATTGAAACTTGGCATCATAAAGTCCACCAATGTTCTCTTAGCTCCTTCTTGCTCTCCTTCTTTTGCCATATTTCTTTGTATTTGTTTTTAGCGTCTAGCTTTTCTTAGCTCTCTTTCGTGCCTTGTAATATCTAAAAGTTCTTTTTCACTAAGCTCATTAGATCTTCTTGTGCTCCTTATGTTCATACGCCTGCAAAAACATAAGGACAAGTATCAAACACTCTTAAATCAAAGTCACCTAAACTAAACAAGGTGCTAAAAAAAACAATCCTCGGTACGAGAGCAAAAACTTATTGATTGCAAAAACAAACTACTTATTTTATGCTAAAAATTGCAAGTATACGGGTTGTTACTTGTAGTAAAAAGCAGATAGCGTCCCATAAAGAATGTGTTTAGGCATCACTTAATTCAGGTTGTGCTTTGTTTAAGACTCAAATTCGGATGATAAACTGAAATGTAAACTAGATCAAACAAGCTAGTAATGAACAAAAAAGTAATAATGGAAATCTGTCAAGATAATTATATTGGAAAACTTAGTTGGGATCTGATCCGAACCACAACGGAATAATCACGAAACTTTTTCGTGACTTTTAATTTCCCGAAAACTAAGATTTATTTAATTCTATAAAATGATTAACAGGAATCATAATAAAGTAAAAATTTAATTCGTACCTTATTTCGAAGCTTGATCTTTATCTTGATATATCCCTCGAACCGTTTTTGAAACCAATCCGTCTCAACCAATATAGCTACACAAGTGTCTGGCCTCTAACGGTATCCACAGAACAGGTTAAGAGAATTCTGTAACTTTTACAGAGAGGGTTAAGCATGAAGTGCTAGCTCCATAGAGCTCAAGCCTATTTATAATAAGCTTTGGATGTTTTAGTAATTTAATTGAAATTAAATACTAATTTCAATTAAACTTTAATTAGAGTTACAAATAATTCTAATTAAATACTAATTATGGCTAAATAAGATTCAATATCTTATATTGATCCTTATTTATTAAATATCTCATATTTAATCATCAAGTTTCTCAAACTTTATAATCAAGTCCAACTTGATTAAATTAACTTTTCTCTCTTCAACCCATTATATATGTGAGACCCATTAGGTTCCCAAATATATTGGCAATGATTATAAATTCTAATTCTAATTCATAATTGGAATTAGATAAACTAAAACTCATTTTAATTTATCTTTAATTCTCCAATTAAACAATTTATAATCATATATCAAGATTGACGTCTAGCAATGCATCATGACCACCTAAATATTTAGAAATGTCAAAGTGGTTTTGATTAACCTTTCTGTGCATGATTTTTCTGTATAATTCAAGCCTTTCATCAACCAATGTTTCAATTAGACATAGAGCATAGAATTAATGTATACTCTATTTTAAGTCCAATTATATTAGTTCTCCGCCATTAACTATTGATTCAATTAATGATATTTGTAAACTGTTTACAAAATATCATTCCACCTTGGCCAAGGATTTCCCGCATCAATATTAATCGAGAACAACGGAACATACTCCCTAATTACTTTAGGGTGATAAATCTTATCTTGATCATTCAACTATCTCCATATAGTTCATGCTACATCCAATGACTACCGTTTAAACGACCTTTGATAAAATAGATCATGAGTAGTATCAAAACATAGCAATCCCCATACAAGATAACTTTGATGGTCTCAAGTCAAATGATCACTTATACAATCATCACAATAAGAATTCCATAGACATACAAGTAATGTTCCAAATGGATTTCTCATATCGGGTCTGCTCAGTGAACTTGTTCTCTAGCAAGTACCCACACGTTTGTTTAATTATCTCTATACTTTAGCCTATGAGATCGACTACTTCCTTCGTAAGGAAAAACAAAACATGTGCTAGTCTTTTTCCATTCTATTAATGTCCAATCTTAATAAAATAATGACTAGGAACATTTAGGAATAATACATAAATGTAATATGAATCTCATAATTATAATGTCATTATAATTTCACTTGCAATGTACAATTATCCTATGGACTTTATCATATATATCTAAACATGTACAAGATAAGCAATGCCTTTAAATAATTTGTCACTAAACTACAACTAAAGTGATTGGTTATGGGGCATAAACCAACAAATTAGTCAAGTGATGGGATAAAGGATTTTACCTATCATTAATGTTAATCTACCCTTTTATATGTTTATGGGGTATTGGTTCTAGACGATCATAGGGTTGATTACTCTCTCTCGAGTTATACTCATTCCCTAAATTGTAAACTCTAATCGAATTATAAACTTGCAATCTCTCAATTCATAAATTACCTATAATTCTAATTAATTCTAAAGCTTTCTAATAAACAATCGGATCTTGCACGGGATCTCTCTCGATGAAATTGCTAACTAGATTGATTAAGTAGTCAATTAGATCACCTAACTCTCGTTAATCCAATCTAATCATTTTTATCCAGTTCACCCTCTCAGTTTCTTACCGAAATATGCAATCACATTAATTAATCACAACACGCAAATTAAGTAAACACAATTAAACTAGATTAACATTGAAAAAAAAGCAAAATCCCAAAGGAAAATTTAAAACATCATTAACAACTTAAAATTCAAAACCGCACAACTCATCTCAATCTTACACATTAAATGAATAAAAAGATAAATGGGGAGGAAATAAAAGTTAGGTTGGGTGATTTAGGAGAGCAGCTGCTTCGAGAGATCACCTATTTTAGGAAGCTTCAGTGTTGGAACCCTCCTCTTCTTCCTCTTCTTTTACTCTCTCTTTCTTTTTTTCTCTCTCTCTTTTGGGTTTCCAAATGTAGGCAGAATATAGACTCCTTTCTAAGGTTCCATCATTATCCTTTTATAGTCTTTTCCAATTAAGGTAACCTTAGTGTCTTTCTAGGTTCTGAAATGTCCAAAATGTCCCTCGAAAACTCAAATTTGAAAGTGACTCTCTGTCTGTTTGCACACAAGCCACGATCATGCATCTGCTCTCTGTCACGATCGTGGAATATTTCCCACGATCGTGACCCTATGTTGGTACTTTTGTCACAATCGTGACATATTTTCTATGATTGTGGGATTGTGTTTTAGTTCGGTTCTCCTCCGAAAATCCTCCAAATGTCCTGAAACACTAACAAACTCATCACGACACCTCATATATATATAATTAAAGCTTTGAAAACATGTTCTCACCCAAAGAACACTTAAAACACAAATGTTTATAAACTAACACAATTCTTAACCTAAACACACACTAAACAATCAAATTAACCACTAAACACATATCAAATTACCTATAAAAATAAAATGCAATCTATACCTATCAAATAGATAACTACATATTAATTCTTCCTAATTTTATGTGATAAACTAAACTTAAATTTTAAAATTTGGATTGATAGTATAATGTTATCCAAAGGGTTTAATTTTAACAATAACAATTAAAAAACAATAACAACAACCTAGTTGAAATCCTACTAAGAAAGGGTTTAATTTTAATGATACCAAAAAACATAATTATTATAAAATGTACTGTTAATAATTTAGTTTTTAATGATTCTTTTGTAAATAATTCAAGAAAAATTAATATAAGATTTTGTAAACTCATAAACTAATCTTATCATATATACATTGAATAAAATTTTTCAGCTATGCTAAATAATTTAAATTATATATTTTTTGAATAATTACATAATAGATTAACAATTAAGATTTAAGTGATATACTTAATTCAAACAGTCATTTGAAACTCATACTTTTAAAATCTAACAAAATTTAACTCTTGAAAATCCAAAAAAAATTGTTATTCAATTCAAGATCTAAAGAGTTAATAAACTCAATTTTAAATCTAAAACCTCTAACTCCTAAAATCGTAAATTTATGCCATTAGAATCTAAGCGTTGGATTTAGATATGTTCAAAAATTATAAGACAATTTGATATAAAATTTCACAAAAAAAAAAGCTTAACAATGAGTAAAGGGAAGCTAGATATTTATTAAAATGTGAATAAAATAATCATTTATGTTGATGGGATATTCCTTCCAAATAGATTTAATCAAGCAACTTCAAAGACTTTAAGCCTATTTCCTACTATAATACCCTTTACAAAATCATAAATAAAACCCAGGGTGCTTACATTGAAGGAAATATAAGAGATAATGCACTCTTTGCTCTGGAGCTCTTTTAAGGATATCAAAGGAAAGGCTTAGGAAAGCTTTTTGCTTTGAAAATCAATTTCAGCTAGGTCCTTGCTTTGGTTAACTGAGACTTCCTACTTCACTGCCTCAATGCTTTTGGATTCCTAACCAAATATCTTAATTAAAGAAGGTAATGTGTGACCACTATCTCCTCCTGGTTAATGATGAACAACCAATGGTTTAAAGGGGAAAGAAAGGTAAGGCAAGGTGAATCCATATCCCCTTACTTGTTCTTAATTTGCATAGAGGTTTTACTAAGGCTCATAAATTTAAATATAGAGGAGAATCCTTCTTTTAAGTTCTATAAAAATGTGACATATTGAAGTTGTTTAATCTTACTTTTATAAATGATCTGTTGGTGTTCTACAAAGCAAATCCTGAATCAGTTCTTACCATCTTAACCATATCTATGTTGGTGTTCTACAAAGCAAATCTTGAATTAGTTCTTACCATTATTAACCATATCTATAGATTCAGCAAATTATTAGGCATTAAACTGAACATTAATAAAAATCTTCCTTATGCTTTCCAGGTCTGCTTTATACCTTAGTGACTAGCTTGCCTCCTTGATAGGTTTTAGAATTGTATAACCTCTTTTCATTTACTAAAGTGTTCATATAACCACTACTAGACCCTCTTCTAAAGAATGAAGGAATCTTTGAGAGGGAATCTATACTAAAATACTTTAGTTGATTAAATCGATATTGTGCAATTTATACTCTTATTGGTTACCCCTTCTAGTCTTGCGTAAGAAATTTTTCAAAGACATTGAGAGGATGCTAAAGAACATGTTGTGAAATGGTCACGACTATAAGAACTCTAAATCCAAAGTAGCTTGGAATGAGCTATGTTTATATTATATTATGTTTCTAGATGTTTACGTGTGTTTTAAAGTATTTTATTAGATGATAATCATGTGTTTAAGACATAGAATTGTGTTCTTGTTAATGTTTTTATGTTTTTTAATTTTTTTATTATTTTATAGCAAGGATTTGATCTTAATATTACCTTTCAAGTGTTGTTTGATGTGTTTGTTCGTGAGTGGAAATAGGAAAATTTGAAGAAACAATGGACTTAAAGAATAAGAGCATACCTGATCGTGCATGATTAGTTATATAGGGATAAGCTTATGGAACGATTATGGCAAGATGCATGATCGTGCATCCACGTTGCACAATTATGCACATGTTTTTTCAACTAAAAAAATTATATTCTTGACATTTTCAGACTACTTTTGAAGCCAAAACTAGTGAGAATACCCTAGAAAAAAGCCTGGAAAGATCAAGAAGTTTTTAAGTCAAAGTAAGACACCATAAACAAGGAGGTCAAAGTGGAAACGTCAACATCAACTCTAATTTTCCATAATTTCTAAATCAATACTTAAAGTTATTTTTTTTCTTTTCTCTTCATATATTTCATTTTCTTGGGTGTATGATTAGTGGTATGTTGAACTTGATGATGATTTCTAGATCCTTACTAGGGATTATTCTTAAATTGTTTTGTTTAACTTTTTTCTTGTTCAATTCAATATAGTATTGTTTTGTGATATTTGTTACATTTATATTTGATAAGAAATCGAGATACTAAATTAAGGTATTTGTGTTAAGTTGAGCAACGAGAGCTGGTACCTTAATAGACCTATAAATATCATATTAATAAACAATTAAATAGATATCTTAATTATGAGTTAATTATCTTTAGGGTTCCTTCAAATCTAATTGAATAGTTATGAGTTAATTATCTTTAGGATTCCTTCAAATCTAATTGAATAGTTAAGTAGTATTATAAATCGAGAGATTGCAATTTAACTTTTCTATTTTATTTGAGATTATTTGCTAAGATCTCGAGATAGAGTAATCAAAACCTTAGGATATCTAGGATCAAGAATAATTGAATTAACAAGATAACTGGAAGATAAAACAAGGATAAAATAACCCCTAAGTTTTAATTACTGATTAACTTCATTCTTATTGCTAACTTCACTTATTCAATTATTTAGCTTTATTAGTTTATTTTAATTCCAGTAACTTTATTTTAATTCAATTAATTCAATCTTTTATACCTTAGTAAAGTGTTAGGTGACTAATCAATCCTTGTGGGAACAATATCTTTTATATTACAAGTTGCGACCTGTATATTTACATAATGAAAAAATTTTTATATAAAACTACCAACAATATACAGCATAGTGACTTAAGGAGGACTTAGCCTTAAATCAATGCAAGGCACAAGAAAATTTTCCTAGCAAAAAAAATCCAAAAAATCCAATTGATAAGGAAAATATGTGGTCTCAATGAATGCACACTTTCCATTTAAGCGGAGCTAGTTTTTTGGGCTTTAAAAATTCTAAATAACTCATATACCTTTCATCATATTCTTAAGCTTAAAGGAATGCTTTATAGGGAGTTTAAATGCTTAATTGGCAATATCAAGTAAACATACTTATGGTTCCATAAATGAATTGATAAAAGCCTTTTACACTTGATCTTAATATCTTCCATCTTATATGTATATTGAATTCAGATGCTATAATGGAGGAGTTAGTCGATGAATATTCCTAGTTTATAAGATTCAGGGGATTCCAATGTTTAAAGGAGGCCATACCCAACTACAATCGAAGAAAGGATAAGGAGAATAGTATGATATGGTCTAGACTTATAAATAAGACTACTTATGAGTTGTTTAAGCAATATGTCCCAGAGGTTCTTTGCCACAATCTGATGTGATTTAATGGATACATCCCAAGAATTGTTTTTATAATGTGGTTTACAGTGCTTAACAGATTGATGACATTAGATAGGATAAAAACCAACTTGGCCATTACCCTGCATTGCAGTCTTTGCAATTTGAAGCTGGAAAAAAGAGATCATCTCTTTTTTTAGTGCGTTATATACTAAAGACATCTGGTTAAGAATTCAAATGGCCTGTAACTTCTCCTATAATGAATCAACCTGGGATAGGATAATATCCAAAGACTCCAATGCATCACTCCTTGAGGATGATCACTTACTTATAAAGCTTGCACTATGTATAATAATTTGTGAATTTTGAAAATAAAGGAATAAAAGAAGGTTCAAATCCAATCCAAGCAAACTGATATTCAAGCTTTCAAATCTATCACCTTGGCCTAGGATAAAGGAGCTTTTACTAACCAATTTTAGTGATGCAAAAATGTTCAGGGTTGTAACTACTAAATAGAGGTTTCTTTTTTTGCCCACGAGGTGTCCTAGAAGGATCCCAATTATGGAAAGGCACCTTTAAGCTATCCACTCTCAGATTAATCCCTGCTCGAGCCGGGTAGGTTCCTTGTGAGAGGCAAAGCTCTGGTCCTAAGTTTTAAACGACTATATATATAAGAGGGGTTCGAACCCGCTACCTCCATTAAGCCAGGAGAGCCTCAAGTTTGAACTAAGCAAATGTTAATATAACATGAAGAATACTTTTGAAACTATAATTTGTTAACTTAATTATTCTGAACATACTACGTTCCCATTGAGACCTCTGAGCTTAGTTGACCTTTTGGTTAAACTTAAGTAAGGCTTCGCCTCTATTCTTTTAGAATGTAGTTTATGTTATAAAACCGAAACTAAAATTTAAAAATATTTGGGAGAGGAAAATTCTTCTTATAAATTGGTGTCACTTACATCAAGTTAACCCTTCTATTTATAGTACACAATTTCTAATAAAATACTATCATGATAATAGAAGTGGTACACTAACTATTAAGTGGTGCATTTGGTGCACTAACAATTAAGTGTTACATTTGGTGCATTAACAATTAAGTGGTGTATTAACAATTAGTGGCACACCATATTATTTCTATCTTTTATAACACTCCCCCTTGGTGTGCCATATAATTATTTTTTATCTGGCCTTGATACGCATTTAGTGTTGCCTCGTTAAAAACTTTATCAGGAAAAACCTAGTAGGATAAAAAACCATGATAAGGAAAAAAGAGTGCAACTACGTAAGCTCCCCCTCATTTAACACAATGAGCTCTTCCTCATAAATTTCTTAGATGTCGCATTCCAATCTCGTGGACATGCTTCCTGAAAGGTGAAGTAGGAAGTGCCTTTGTGAAAAGATCCGCAGTATTTTCGCTTGATTGAATATACTGGATGTTAATTTATTTTCTCTTTTCGAGATCTTGGGTGAATTGAAAAAATTTCGGAGGGATATGTTTGGTTCTATCACTTTTGATATAACCCTCTTTTATTTGAGCGATACATGCTGCATTGTCTTCATATATGATTGTTGGTTCTTTGTTGGTCAATAAGCCACAAGCTGGTAAAACGTGGTGCGTTATTGACCTTAACCATACACATTCTCGGCTTGCTTCATGAAGTGCAATGATTTTAGCATGATTTGAAGAAGTAGCAAAAAGTGTTTGTTTCTGTGAACGCCAAGAAATTGCAGTGCCTCTATACGTAAATACATAACCAGTTTGGGATCTGGCTTTATGCGGATCTGATAAGTAACCTGCATCTGCATAACCATCCAAAGCTTGTTTTGCATTTTTAGCGTAAAATAATCCTAAATTAATTGTACCTCGAAGATAACGAAATAGATGTTTAATTCCATTCCAGTGCCTTTTCGTAGAAGATGAGTTAAATCTTGCTAGTAGATTAACAGCAAAAGCTATATCAGGTCTAGTACAATTAGCAAGATACATGAGAGCTCCTATCGCACTCAGATATGGCGTTTCAGAATCAAGAACTTCTTCGTTTTCTTCGCAAGGGCGAAATGGATCCTTCTCAACATTAAGCGATCTACCAACCATTGGTGTACTTAACGGAGTTGCTTTATCCATATTGAAACGCTTCAATACCTTTTCTGTATATGTCGATTGATGCACAAATATGCCGCTTGGTCTATGCTCAATTTGCATACCAAGACAATATGTAGTTTTTTCAAGATCTTTCATTTCAAATTCCTTCTTTAAGTATACCACTGTTTCTTGGATTTCTTTAGCAGTACCAATGATATTCAAATCGTCAACATAGACAGCGATAATCACATATCCAGATGTTGTTTTCTTTATAAAAACGCAAGGGCAAATAGGACTATTTACATATCCTTTCTTTGATAGATACTCGCTTAGACGATTGTACCACATGCGTCCAGATTGCTTTAGTCCATATAAGGATCTTTGCAATTTGATCAAATACTTTTATTTTGGTTGTGATTTTAATGCTTCAGGCATTTTGAATCCTTCAGGGATTTTCATGTAAATATCACTATCAAATGATCCGTCTGTAAGTGGTATAACAACATCCATAAGACGCATTTCAGTTTCAAGAACTGTTGGTCGATTAAATATCTAAACGTAATTGTATCCATAACAGAGAGTATGTTTGTTCATAGTCAATTAGGGTCTTTGAGAAAAACCTTGTGCAACAAGTCGAGCTTTGTATCTCACAATCTCATTTTTCTCATTTCGTTTTCGAACAAAACCCATTTGTAACCTATGGCTTTACACTTTGGGGTGTAAGGACAATAGGTCCAAACACATTACGCTTGTTAAGAGAAATTAATTCAGCTTCAATAGCATCTTTCCATTGAACCCAATCATGTCTATTTTGACATTCAATGATAGATCTTGGCTCGGGATCTTCATTTTCATTGATGATATCACATGCTATAGCATAAGAAAATATTTCATCAATCTCTTTCATATCATTTCGGTTACATAATTCTTTTGTGTGAATATAATTAATTTTGATTTCTTGATTAATGTCAGTTTGTGTCTCTTCTGGGACACTATCCTCATCTTGTGTTTCTAAAGGAACACTTTTATCTATCTTGGGGTTATTAATCACATTTGTTGCTTTTCTTTTTTGAGGATTTTTATCTTTGGAACCGATTGGTCTACCACGTTTCATGCGTGTCGTAGATTCATGAGTGACCATGTTCTCAGATTGTCCTTTTGGGATTTCAATCCGAGCAGGAGTATTTACAGCTGGTATAAATGATTTAGTCACTCTTTTGTATCTCGTAAAAGCATCGATAATTGATTTGCAATTCTTTGCAAATGCACAATTCTTGCACTTCATTTCGCATTGTTTTGCGTTGATCAAGATACAATAATGATGGTTCGCACTATGTAATTTCTTTCATCGTTGTTTATTATCTCCCCAATGTCGGAAAGTATTTTCATCAAAATGACAATCAATAAAACATCTTGTAAACACATCACTGTTTGAGGTTCAAGATATCTAATAATAGATGTACTTTCACAGCCGACATATATCCCCAATCTTCTTTGAGGTCCCATTTTACTACGTTGTGGTGGTGCAATAAGCACATATACTGCACAACCAAAAATTTTCAAATGGGAGATATTTGGTTCTTGACCAAATGCAAGTTGTAGTGGGGAGTAGTTATGATATGCACTTGGTCGGATGCAAATTAATGCCTCAGCATGTAAAATTGCATGAACCCATACGAAAATTGGAAGCTTTGTTCTCATCATCAATGGTCTAGCAATAAGTTGAAGGCGTTTAATTAAAGATTCAGCTAAACCATTTTGAGTATGCACATGAGCAACAGGATGCTCGACCATAATCCCAGTTGACATACAATAGTCATTGAAAGTTTGGGATGTGAATTCACCATCATTATCGAGTCTGACTTTCTTTATTGTATAATCAGGAAATTGTGCTCGTAATTTAATAATTTGTGCAAGAAATCTTGGAAATGCCATATTACGAGTTGATAGTAGACAAACGTGAGACCATCTGCTGGAGGCATCTATTAATACCATAAAATATCGAAATGGTCAACATGGTGGATGAATTGGTCCACATATATCACCTTGAATACGTTCAAGAAAAGCAGGTGATTCCAATTTTATTTTAGTGGTGATGGCCTTATGATCGCTTTTCAAGAGAACAAGATATCGAGGACTCTTAGTTATTTGAGTAATCATTTTGTTACTCAATGGATGTCCATGTGTATTCTCAATTATTTTTTGCATCATTGTTGATCCTGAATGACCCAGACGATCATGTCAAATAGATATCATTGAAGGATCAATGTGTTTTGCTTTCACTACCATATTAGATTCCATCACATTTATATATGTATAATGCAATCCAGTAAGGAGCATTGGTAGTTTTTCCAATATGTTTATCTTTCCTAATTTACAGGTTGTAAGATACATATATTTCATATTTCCCTCATTTGCAGACTGAGTATCATATTTATGAGAATATATATCATTAAAACTCAACAAATTTCTTTTAGACTTTGGCGCAAATAAGGCATCATGTATTGAGAACTTTGTGCCATTTGGTAATGTGAAATTTGCCTTGCTAATTTCTTCAATCAAGTCTGCAGGACTTGATATTGTGTTCACAATTGTTTTTGTTGGTTTTAATTCTGAAAAGAACATCTCATCTTTCAGGATAGTGTGCGTTGTGCCACTATCTGGTATGCATAAATTATCATTATTTTTTGCTCCTCTTTCCGAACGATCCATATCAAAACTTCACATAAAAATAAATAATCTAATGAGAAAATTGCGCAAGAACTTTAATAAAGAGAAAAAGATGTTATTTTAACTAAAAAAAATGTTACAATACTTTACTTGAAACTGAGTAACACAACAAGCATAAGAATACATAACACAAACATAAGTACATTATTTTAATTTCCATTGCTATTGCCACCAACAATGTCCTGATCCACAAAATCATCAGTAAAATCCGAAGCATTAAGATATGTAGAGTCATCTGAAGGATTATGATTCTCAATGAAATCAAAATCAAAAGCACCAAGGTCATTTGAATCACCTAAAAGGTGTTGTTCATTAAAATTCACTTCCTTTTCTTTCCTTTTTAAGGATGCTTTGTATAACTGACATAGATGTTCAGGAACTCGACAAACTTTAGCCCAATGTCCTTTTGTACCACATATAAGGCAAGAATCTCCTGAATTCCTATAAGAACTTCCATGAACATCATTAATATGGTGCTTGTTATTGTGGTGGCTCGTATTTCTCTGAAAGGAGTTATATGGATAACTTCCTCGCCACGCGTCTACGACCACGACCCACGAATGTAATTCTGACCGTGGCCACGACCATGACCGCGACCACGACTAGGCCGTGATGATGTTTTCTTTCATTGTCATTTCAATTGCAATATTCACTTACGGAAATGTTGCGCCGAAGAGGCGGGATTGATGATTTTCATCAAAGTTCATTATTCTTCTGCCACTGAGGCATGAAATCGGTCGAGTATTTTTAAATCCACACACTCGATATTGTTGTTACAATGTTACATTTGATGCGTGAAAGGTGGAGTATGTTTTTTCTAACATATCTTCCTCAGTGATTGTTTGCCCACAAAATTTTAGTTGTGAGACAATTCTAAACATAGCTGAGTTATACTCATTGACCTTTTTAAAATCTTGGAAGCGTAAAGCGCTCCATTCATCACGAGAAGCCGGAAGCAAAACTTCCTTTTGATGGTCATATCTTTCTTGTAAATTTTTCCACAAGTGACTTGGATTTTTAATTGTGAGGTATTCTATTTTTAATCCCTCATCAAGATGACGACAAATGAAGATCATCGCTTTGGCTTTATTTTGTTTTGATGTTGTATTATTTTCTTTAATGGTATCTAAAAGATCTATTGATACAAGATGCATTTCAACATCAATCATCCACGGCATATAATTATTGCCCGTAACATCAAGAGCAGCGAACTCAATTTTGGCAAGATTGGACATGTTGGAAACTATTATACAATAGAGAGAAATAATTAATACAGTTATTCAAATAGATATTACATTAAATAAATCACATGCCATGCTCAAATGCTATGCCAATAAGCAACAAATGGATCATACAAAATGCTATTATTAAGAGAAAAAAATTGTGATTTGAATCATTTAGCTCTACACTAAGAATGAAACAAAGATACATAATGACAATAATTATACAAAAATATAATGTAGCGGACAACATTTGAATTATATTTTGAGGTAAGAAATAATGTGTAGGGATGAAGTAAATTATGTAGAAGTGGTATCTATTTATAGAAAAATGAATCATTTTCATTATTATTATTATTATTATTATTTTACCGTTAACTAGTAGTTATATTTATAGTAGTTATAATATATATTATTTAATTATTTATTTAAAACACATAATTGATAATAATATATGTAGTAAAATTAATTAGAGTATAATAAATATAATAGTCTTGAATATATTTTATTTATTTATTTTCTAATTAGATGTATACTATACAATAAATTAAGTATTTAGAAGTGGTATTACCTTTTCATTATTTAAAGAGAAGGTAAACACTGTAGGGAAGGTATAGAGAGTCATCTATAATTTTTTAATAATATCATAAATAGAATTAATGTAGATAAATGAAAAAATAAATGGAAAAACTTACGTTTGTTTGATGTACGTAAACGGAAGAACTTTATGATTGCTTGAAGTTGATAAGCGAAATTTTAGACATTGAAACGTCTACGATAACGTGTTATAAAACCGAAACTAAAATTTAAGAATATTTGGGAGGAGAATTCTTCTTATAAATTGGTGTAAACTTACATGAGTTAATCCTTCTATTTATAAGACACAATTTCTAATAAAATACTATCGTGATAATAGAAGTAGACAACTAACTATTAAGTGGTGCATTTGGTGTCTTAACAATTAAGTGGTGCGTTTGGTGCATTAACAATTAAGTGGTGTATTAACAATTAGTGGCGCATCATATTATTTCTATCTTTTATAACAGTTTATATAATTTCTAAAAAATAGGTTTAAGAATATGCATTTTGGAAAGTGACATTTTGCTAGATTGAGTTTCTTAAACCATCGTTTTGTAATTGTTTATGAAATAATTTTAAGACTAGTTTTATTATCTTAGTTATTACAATAGTCGGAGTTTGAGCTCTAAAAATAATGAGTTTGGTCATCACTAGTCGGCGATGGTTAAGATTATCGTTGCGAACTACTTGTACCGAAAATATGAGTCAAAACGATTTTAGAAAGGCTGTTCAACTCCAAACAACAACCAGAATGCATGAAGGACGATTGACCTCTATAATTATTAGAAAACAATAATGGATTAATAGGTTGGGAAAATTCAGGTTATTTATTTTATTTTTCAAAATAAATTGAGTGTTGCAGAAACGCTAAAAATTGAAGAAACCCTAACATGGTAGGTAATACATAAAGGCCGAATTGAAACGTATCATCAGTCCAGTCCAATATCTCAATTCCAACCCAAATCTTTTGCTGGCTTCTAAATTCTTTCTGTAACCCTCATAGTCATCAAATGTTTTAACCTCTAATTCTAAACCTGACGATACATGGGTCAGTTTGGGGTTTTATGTCATCACAGAACTCAAATAAAAGGCCATCCTGGAACCTCGTGTATGGCCTCAAATTTTTCATGGAGTTTGGGGGTTTATGTCATTACAGAACTCAAATAAAAGGCCATCCAGAAACCTCGTGTATGGCCTCAAATTTCTCATGCAATTTTCCAGGTTTATACCAGGCGAAGAACAGCGACGACAAGTGGTTGTCATTGGGTCTAATACGAAGAAAGTACAATGGTGGCTCTCCAGTACTTGAGACCTCCACAAAATCTCCTTTCACACAGATGTAGTCAAAGACGTCTCATAAGGTGTGGAATCGCAGAGCCAAGTGGAGAACCAGCTCCTTTGGGAAAGAAAACGAAGTACAATGATGGCTTCTTTGAGAAGGCATTCATGACACTTTTTGCCCGTAAGATGGAGAAGTTTGCTGCCCCACTAAAAGCTGAACAAAAGGGGTGGTTTGATTATGATTACGAGAGTTTTGTAGATGTGTCAAGGAGAGTAATGCAGGGAAGGAACCGTATGCAACAGCAGGAAGTAGTTCGTGAGGTGCTATTGTCCATGCTCCCTCCAGGCGCACCTGAGCAGGTGGACGTTTGCAAAAAAATTTCTATCTTTTTCTTTTTGCAGCTTATAGGAGCTGATAGATTGAATTGCTACTGGACATGCCTTTCTAATATATGATTTGAAAAACAATTAAAGCTGAGTGGTTACTGATCTTGAGAAGAGGGAGTGGTTCCATCTATTATAAGTTACTTATGCTTGAAAGTTCCTGTTTGCTCATCTAAGATTCATAATAGAGCTACTGTGTCTGTCGAAGATTTTTTAAGTAAAAACAGAACGTTCACCTATTGTTGTTATGTCAGTTCAAGAAATTGTTTCCACCAACAAAATGGGCGGCAGAATTCAATGCTGCATTGACAGTGCCATTCTTTCAGTGGTTGGTTGGGCCTTCTGAGGTAAAACAGTAGTACCTATTAACTTGTATACCCAGTTTTTTGTGTCCGCAACTTACAAGAAAAGCTGCATTTTATGTGGTTAAATACTTAAATTGGGTTAGGTTGTGGAAGTGGAGGTGAACGGGGTGAAGCAAAAAAGTGGAGTTCATATAAAAAAGTGTAGGTAATAATCTTAATTAACCTCTTACCTGGGATCTAATTCTGCAATATATCTGAGTAATAGGAATCTCAGTACTAATTGCTATCCTCCATTCTTTTGTGATCAAGGTATCTTGAGAATAGCGGGTGTGTAGGAATGTGTGTGAATATGTGTAAAATTCCTACACAAGATTTCTTCACCAATGAATTTGGGCTTCCGTTGACAATGACTCCAAGTAAGTTCCAGCATTTTGTTACATCTCTGTTTTCGTTTGTTTGCATCTCCAAAACAGAAAGAAGAAGTCGGACTATTTATGCGAAATACACTCAATTTTGTTTCTGAGCTTGCCACTATTTGACAATCAGATTTTGAAGATATGAGCTGCGAAATGGTGTATGGCCAAGTTCCAACTTCATTCCAAGACGACCCAGTATCCAAGCAGCCTTGTCTGGCAGATATTTGTAAGTTTTCAGTTCTTCAACAGTGGATGCAGTCTATGAACAATTTCCTTCTTTATAACTGAAAAACATGATAATCTGCAGGCTCATTGGCAACTCCAAACTCCGGTAATTGTCCTAAGTGGCAAACTTGAGAAGAAGATCCTTGCTTCTCAGCCTACTTCATTGCCACAAAATCCGTAAACTCCACGATACTCCTGTTATTTCAGATGTAAAATATAGTCTGTCCATCCATTTTTCAGGGTTGTAAATCTCAAAAGAAATTGAAACATTTATGTCATCATCATATACCCTTGCAGTCGTTTCCCCGAGTAATAGTTAACAAATAAACGTGGGTATCATACGCCATTTTATATTAGTAACATGTACTACAAAGTTTCTTATATTTGCGTATCTCTTACCTCTGTGTCGAACTGTATTAAGATTGAGAAGATATGATGGGAGAAAACAAGCTGTCGTCTGTCGTCTGTCTGCATTAGTGTTGAGATGTTAGCGCCTAAAGGAAGGATGGAATTTGAGTTCCCTGTGCTATACTGAACACTACACTAGTATTGTTCATGGGCTGAAACGAAGGATTGGAGTCCTGCAAATAGTTTGTTCAGCGTTTCCAAAATTTCTTACAACTTTCGGCCATCGCAAACGAAAACAATGCCTATCAATTATCACAGACGAGGAGCTCACCTTTTGTATTAAGATTCAAAGTTATAACCAATGATTTTAAAGCCAAATAGGACCAATCACCTTGATTAAGTTAATGAGTCAGTTTGGCCATTCAAATGATCGGCATCAAGGTTTTTTAACCTTTAATTATCTTTTGAATTTTTATACCTAACAATTTAATATAGTTTATTTTTATTTTAAAATATGTGAAAAGTTATTTAGGGTAATTTTAGGTAATGCTCGCCTAGAATGAATTTAACAAGTAAGTTTTTAATTGAAAATCAATTTTTACTTATTTAACAGGCCAAAGGTCTAAATTGCAGTTTAACATTTTTCAAAGATCTAGATAAGTTTGTTATATTTATGATTATGCCTTAATGTTTTTAAAATAGTGCTGCTATCATCTTAAAATCTAATAGAGTTACGTTCTTATCAATTGCTCCTACCTTTGGTTTGGACTATGGAGTAACGCAACTAGAAAATTTGAACCAAAATGATTTATTTGAACATTAATTATTTAATGTTTCACAAAATTCTAAATAAATCCTATCATTATCTTTTGTATCACTTTTTACCCTATTTAGGATGCAATAAGTACAGTTTTAGGAATATTAGGATGTAAAGTGGTATCAAAGATATTTGATAGAAATTTACTTGGACCTTTTATAAAAAAATTAAGGCATAAATTAAACTTTTGACCTAGTTAATATGATACAATTATTATGAAGTTGTTGACAATGTGGTAATCAAAATCAAAATCAAAATTAAAACACTTCCTCTTTAATCATATTTCCTAAAATAAGCAGTCGAGAAGAGAATAGGAATAACTTTTAAAATCATAGTAAGAATTATACTTTCAAGTTGTTTACTCATGATTAATCAAAAATCATTCCCTTTAATTTGATATTGTGTCTAAAAATGTGATTAATCTATCAGTACACTCAAACACCATTCATGATCAAGACATAAATCCTCTACCTTTAAAGATTCACTTTCATAATATGAATCAAAAAAACTTTTAAAGATTTTAATGGGACTAAAGGTTAAGGTGAGAAATATTTGTTCGATTTATTTCAAAAATCATCAAAACTAATGAAGTAGAAAAGACACTTATTAGAGTATCGAGTGCAACTATTGCATCCACTCAAAACTGGATACTATCAGTTGTGATGAATGTGAAAACTATATTCCACAATTTAGATTCAAGCTTCACACCACAAAAGACACGAAATACAAGGAATTAGAAGAAAAAACCCTAAAGAATAATGATGAACAATCCAGTAACTATAAGGAGCAACCTTCACAACAATTCTTCTTTATTTACATCAAAATCAAGTCATCCCTTCTATACAACTTTAGGAGGAAGGATTAATTTGGATTACTTACAAAACAAATGATTTTCATTGATAACTTCTTTTCTTTTATTTTTTTATAAAAAATTGAAAGGAATTACACCAACAATGGAACTTGTCGATAGGAAATAAAAATTACCTTCCATCAATTATAACTAACTCGTATATATGAGCACCTCCAAATTTATTCTCTCATGCATCCAGAAACATCAACAATCGCAAATGCTTGAATTGCTTTTAGGCTTGGGTAAGACATTTTGTTAAGTTAAAGGCTTGTAATATGGTTAACATTAAAAAAAATGGCTAATAAAGCTAAAAGGGCTTAATAATAGGATAAATCATGTCAATAGGTAATCTATTTTGCTAATTTAACTTGTAAAACAAAAAATGCTTACATCATTTCTATGTTAATGCATGTGATAAAAATATAGTATTGAATAGAAAACTCAAAAAAGTCAGGATATACATGTCATGAAATTCACATATGAAGAAAGACAATGAGATTGATATAGATACATCAGTCCAAAAGGCTCAAAATCTCAATGGCTTATATCTATCCAATAGTCATTACTCTTCTAAAAGAAACGTACATTGACCAAACACAAAAGTAAATGTACATGAACAAGTTTCCATGAATGTTTCTAGTTAATTCTACTTTCTAATTATAACTATATAATCCTAGAAGCAATAGAAAAAGAGAGAATGTTTGACTTTTAAAAAACATATATAAAAACATGCCAAAGAACCTAAGTTCCTCACCCCCACACTCAAAACTTACAATATGTCCAATGTAATATTAAATGTAAAAGATGGAACATTCAACGCAACTAATAATTACAAAAATGTAAAGGAAAAGGAACAAACTCCTTTTAGACTACCTCCCAAAGAGTGCCTTCATTTACTATCGATGGCTCCATTTTATGTTTTCTTCATCACATGATAAAGGTTGATCTTTTTATGTCACCACTTTTACATTCTCAACTTAAAATTCTTCTTAATATGGCTTTAAGTGATGACCTTTTGCTTCAAATACCTTCCCTATTTTTAGTCTCCAAATCTTTAATGCATCATAGGTAGAAACATTAGAAACCATAAAATTATCAATCCAAAGAGAACTTAACTTTCCCATAAAAATATTAAAATGAGCCACTTCCCCATCAAACTCCATTATGAAGGTTCCCTCATAATCATCTATCTTAGTTTAAGCTATGTTAAGGAACAATCTCCCTAGTAAGATAGGCATAGAATTATAGGAAGTTTCATCATTCATATCTTCGACATAAAAATAGTAGGAAATAGTGGTCCATTGACCTACATAAGGACATCCTTAATCACTCCATCTGGATAAGCATTAGTGTGATCAACCAATTATATGATAACATTAATTTCTTTCAGTAGGCCTAAATTTTAAATATCATAAATGGAATGAGATATAACAAGAAATATTTTTAACTTGGCACTTGTTTGATTACATCCAGCAACGTATATTCACTTACACCCTTTGAAAAGTCTCACAGATCTCCTTATCCTTGTTTTCATAGTTTGACTTTGATGACTTGTTAGGCAATGAGGGGGTTGTTTCATAGCATAAAAATATTAAAATGAACCACTTTCCCATCAAACTCTATTATGAAGGTTCCCTCACAATCATCTATCTTAGTTTGGGCTATGTTAAGGAAAAATCTCTTTAGTAAGATAGGAATTGAATTATAAGAAGTTTCATCATTCATATCTTCGACATAAAAATTTGTAGGAAATATTAGTTCATTGACCTACATAAGCACATCCTTAATCACCCCATCTGGATAAGCATTAGTGTGATCAACCAATTATATGATAACATTAGTTTCTTTCAATAGGCCTAAATTTTAAAAAGCCTAAATGGAATGAGACATAACATTAATCGTTGCTTCTAAATCTAAAATGACCTTTTTATTTGTAGTGTTACCAGTTTTATAAGGAATGGTAAACTTACCTAGGTCCTTACACTTAGAAGTTAGTTTCTTTTTTAGAACCACAGAAATATTTTAACCCATCCTGATCATTTGATTACCTCTCAATTGCCACTTATTAGTACACAATTTTTTAAGGAATATTTTTAACTTGGCACTTATTTGATTGCATCCAGTAACGTGATATTCACTTTGACCTTCTGAAAGGCCTCATAGATCTCCTTATCCTTGTTTTCATTGTTTGACTTTGATGACCTATTAGGCAATGGTGGAGGGTTATTCTTAACCATACTTGGAGGGTTAAGATTTACCTTCACACTAGATACAGTAGCTCATTCTTCTTCTAGCTCCCTCTTAACGTCCTCTTCATTAGCCATCCTTTATGGGGTCCTCTTAGGATCCTTAAGATACCTATCACTCCTCAAGGTAATTACGCTAGCATTCTCCAAATTTTTCTGAAATTGTGATGACATTTTTCCTCTACTTTAAGCTTCTAAACTGTTGATAGCAGATGCCACTTGACTAACCTCATTCTCTAAATTCTAAATGTTAGACCTTATCTCCTAAAATTGAGGTCTGTATCTTGTTAAAATTGTTTTACATACTACTGCGAAGTAATTTTTTTACTTATTCCCTCCATAACTCAAGTTCAGGTGATCTCTACATGGGTTATAAGTTTAAGAATATGGATTGTATTGTTGGGAAACATTTTTTCATACAACATTATCATACTTCATGTTTCCCTCTTACAAAGTTGCACAACCATCTGTTGGATGGTTCATATTTGCATATATCATACAATCTTTCATCTATGCCTACCCTACAGCAATCTATCTAATAAAGGATATAAACTCATCTAAAAGATCCTCTATAGATTAATTGTTTACCTTATTTACCCTATGCACATCATTATGGATGCCAAATTGTTGAGAGTTTATTACCTACACTCAATTAAGGTCTTTGCCTCCTTGAGTGTCTTTTCACCCAATACTTCTTTAGTTACTGCATCTACACAAATTCTATCCACAGGTAACAATCGTTCATAGAAGTATTGGATAAAAAGTTTCCCTATAATATTATGAAAGGGGTAGCTCGCACAATACTTCTTGAAGGGCTCCAAATACTCTTAAAAGGATTCTCCATGATGTTACTTTATCCCACAAGTCTCTTTCCTTATGCTCATTGTCTTTAATGATGGAAAATTTTTCTTTAAAAATAGTCTTTTCATTTCAATACATATGTAAACACTCCCTACATGCATTTCAAAAAGTCAATATTTTGTCACATCTTTTAGTGAGGATGGAAAAGATCTTAAAATGATTTTCTCTTAGCAAAATATGTATCAAACCAGGCTTAATTTTAGAAGTAATATGCTCAGGAAAATTTGGAAAAGTAATGAACAGAGGTCTTTGAGTCAAGTTTGTGGTAGCCAACTCCTTTAGGCTTCTCATAATAGCTATAACTTCCTCCAAATCAATTCCTTGCTTTATTCCTAAGGTTTTTTTTTCCCTTATGCAATATTTATAGTATCCTTTCAATCTTTGGATAAAATTTAAAAGGGTCTTGATAATGAGATTTAGTCGTTGTCATACACAAACACCAACAAATATAAAAAGATTAATAAACAAATATAAAAACCAATTATAAAAAATATATGCACAAAACACCAATTAATATAAAAAAATTTATTTCACTCCCCAACAAGGCGTCAAAATTCTAGTTGACGATTATCGAACACTCTATAAAATAGTATCTAACTCAGTATAAACAAATTTGTAGAAGTGGTGAGAAAGGATTATATCCATAGAGCGTGTGTGATTAGTTTGTACAATAAATGAATCAATGTATAGGATTGGGGGTTTAGTTGAATTCAATTTAATAAAATAAAGTAAAGCTATGGAAGATAAATCAAATTAAGCAATACAGCAATACAAAGATTAATCAATAGTCTATAATCTAGTTCTCGATTCAATCTCAACCTTCATATGAATGTGCATAAGTAATTTTTATGTTGTTCTTATGCCTCCCTTTGAAACTATTAACCATAGATTAACAACAAACTCTTTTAATCCCATTTTTCCTTTAGTTATAACTAATTAAAATAGGCTCTTTAATTAGGTCTTACTATCAAACACCTATAATATGCTCTCTAGATTTAGTTTAGTAGTTGCATCATAAATTAGAGGGAAAAAGTTAACCTAAGCAACAACTACATAAGCTCAGATCATTTAACCTATGGTATGTTATCTCTAATGATGCATGATTATTATTTTACCACAATGAATCAGATTAACAACAATTATGAATCTTGATTCTGACAATGAATCCATATATAATTAATCTAGTAGGCCTATCCAAATCATTCATAGATAAATCCTAAACTTCAAACACAAATTAACATAGTCAATTCCAAAAGAGAATTAATAAAAACATCACTAAAATTGATCAATTCCCAAATATGTTCACTGACCATTGATATTCCTTTTAAACTAGAAAGAAGAAGATTAGTTGTTCATAGCTCTAAAAAAGGAAGGAAATCTACATCCTTTTATGTCTCCAATCTATACATACCTTATTTGGCCTCTTAAATTCCATTTTATAATACAAATTAAGGTTGGATGGTTACACACAGTCAGTTACATAGGTGTGTAATGATCATGTATGTTAATTTTATAGAAATCATGGAGTTATATGTTCACAGTTGGCAACATAATCAAGATACACAGTCGTGTATCCCAATTACATGGCCTTATAGGTCTCAACACGAGCATATAATTCACATGGATGGTTTAAACATCATCTTTGAGTTTGTACACATTTCTAGCGAGTTACATATTCCTATACACAGCTATGTAAGTCACAGTGACTCCAATTCTTCCATTCTTAGTCCCATGTTCACCCTAACTCATCTCTTTTTTAGTCTGGATCAAATAAGATTCAACGTCAATATAAAAACACCAAGGATGTGAATTTAACTCATTTTGGTTCTTGTTCCTCTAACTTATACCTAAACCAAAATATGAACCAAATTAAGTATCTTAGATGCAACATAACATTAATCACTAAATATTACGGAATAAATATATAATCAATCAAGCATTTATCATATTGCTATACTTTGATACTACGTATGGCCTATTCTAGTCAAGAGTAGCCCAGTAAGTAGTTATTGGATATAACATGAACTATATGTTTGTAGTTAGATCAATTAGGATTTATCACCCTAAAGTGATTCGGGAGAATATTTCTTTATTCTTGATTAGTATTAATTCTGAAAATCCTTGACCAAGGTAAAATAAAACATTTTAAAATAGTTTACAAATGTAATTAATTACTAACGATGAAGAAGTTTCACAATTGGATTTAAATATAATAGACATTGATTCTATGTTCTGCGACTAATTTTAACATTTTGTGATTAGACATAAAGCATAAAATTAATATGTACTCTATTAGAATCTAATCATATTAGTTATCTACCATTTGTAATTGATTCTATTAATGATATTTGTATAATATTTTATAAAGTTTTATATGGAAAATATGCATGAAAATATTAGTCAAAACTATTTTGATATTCCTAAATATTTTGGTTGTCATAATGCATTTTAGATACTAATCTTGATCTATAAATATGAATTATTTAATTATAGAATTAAAGATGAATTAAAGACTTTTAATTGTCTAATCCTATATATGGGTTAGGGATATAATTTATATCCATTACGAATATTGTTAGGAACCCAATGGGTTACACAAAGAATGTGTTTTAATTAAATTAGACTTAATTGTAATTTAAGAAACTTTATGATTAAATATGAGATATTTAATAAATAAAGATCAATATATTAGATCTTATTTGGGACCAATTGTATTTTAATTAAAATTAGAATTTTATTCATTTAAATTAATAAAATGTCTAAACCTATTATAAATATGCTTAGTTACTAAGGGTGATAACACTTCTTACATAACCCTCTCCATACCAGTGGTAAAGTTATCTCAATATGTTTTGTCGATACTATTAGAGACTGGACATGTGTATGGATATGGTGGTTCAGATGAGCATGTTTTATAAGCAAATTGAGGGAAGTGATAAGAAAAAGGATGAAGGTTTCATAATAAGGTATGGATAATGATTCTTGTTTTATTATTTTTGTTAAACATGTTCAAAAATTTAAGTGATCTTGGCCTTCAAAAAATCAAACAAAAAGATTTAACATTTATTTTATTGCACATGGGATTGGATCTCGCTCTGATTTTCTAATAATGATATTAGAGCCATATTTTAATCTTGTAACTTTATTATGTTTATTCTATTATTATTGATATTAAATTATGGAATTGAAATTGCAATATTGCAAACCCTAAATTTTCTAAAATTTGATATTCAAGTTATGAAAAGGATATCATAAAATCAAATTAGATTTGAATAATGATATGAGAGCCGTCATAAATACTAAATTAATGAATTTAAATGGTTTATATTAGAAATCCATAAGCCTTATATTGACTCCTCAGTCATGTGTTAAAAGTAGTGAACAAGCATAGATGTAGAGTTTAAATACTAACTTCCCTATAAATCAATAAAATTGTTTTAGCCTTATGTTTTCTTATGAAAAGAATTTTTCTTAAATATTAAAAGGGTTGCCCTAGTACACAAGACTTCCCACTTAGCAAGGGTTGAGAGAAGGTAATCAATTGTAGGTAGCCTTCCCGTTGTATTTTACAAAAGGCTATTTCTATAACTCAAATCCATGACATTTCAGTCACAAATAAGTAACCTTATTAGTTGTTCCAAGGCTTGCCATTAATTTATCTTATCTATTATGAAATAACGAAATGCTAGATATAGGTAATTTTGGATTACTTGTTTATGGTAATTTTGTGATTTTAGTATTGTTGTTGTCATGTTTATGATTCTATGGGCAATAATATGGAAGCTAGTGGCTAATATTCCTTGTGCACCTATAAAGTAACTATTATGGCATGAAGAGGATTGGTGGCAGTTGATTCCTATTATAGGTGGAGGCATGATCATTAACTACCAAAGAAGTTACTCCTTAATGGCATTGGTAGATAAAGGAGGTAGCTCATCTTATAAATTAAAATGATCGCTAGAGTTGGAGGTTTAAAGCGAGAAAGTGGAAGTATGTGATGCTATTAGGGAGGGAGGAGCTATTGGTTATAGGTGTTTTGAGAAGGAGATGTTGCTATGATGAGTAGGCAATGCAAAGCTTGGAGAAGACGATGTCATGCTTGAGTTTTGTGTTGTATCTTATATTGCTTCTTCATCATCACTAGGGATAACATATAAAGGTAGAGCAATGTAGGCAATTGCTGAATAGTGGAGATGGTCATGTAGGTGGCTTGGGCGATAGTGGCTTGATGGAGTCCAGATCTCCTGTCCAATATTATGGTGTCTTATTGTATCCAATGAATCTCAGTCGTTTATTTATATGAGTCTTATGTAGGTCCCGCGTAGATCCCGTGTGGGTCCCACAAAATAAATGGTTGAGATTTTATGAAACATAATAAGACAGGGTAATACTGGACAGAGGATCTTGGTTCGGCTTGATGATGGCAACGTCATTATTTGTAGCTAGGGTTTGTAGAGGCGAGGGTTTGTATTAAGGAGGATGTCGGCGTTTAGCTACTAGTTTAGGTTATTCTAAGTTAGGAATAAAGAATGTTTGGGAATAAGATTTCTACCTCCAAGACTAGAATAAGAGTAGTTTGTTTCACTTTGGGATTAATGCAATCCTAAAAATTTAATAAAGTTATTTCAAGTATGGAATAATGTATTCGGCACTGCTCTGATATCATGTAAAACGATAAGCAATAACTATGGTACTATTTTTCTCTCATATAGAGGCAATATATGTAGATACAATTACACTTTGGATAGAATTATATTCTATGAAAAACCTTCAATAATTACTCAATCAATCCCTAAAATATTTCTCCTTTGTTTATCCAATCTAACATGTCTCTACAATTACTCTTGTATATACGACAAATCACCTTCACACTTAAGATCACTTTTGAAGCTTACTTCTATGTCCAAATCACATGGTTTGAGTGATGACAATTAAGCTGTATAGAAGACTTGAACTAACAAACTGTTGCTGTAAATAGTTACTGAACATATTCTACTTGACAGAGAAAGAACAGTAAATAGAAAATCGTTATGAAACAGACATTCACAACTTAGCTATTATCTTCCATGTGACGTTTAGGTCACGTATCCGTGACTTCCTTGCTGAAGGAACGTATGCACAAAATTCAATACCAAAAATCTGCACCCCGCCGTTGATTTCGGTATCCAAAGTTGAATCATTCACGCCTTTGCCTTAGCTTAATTTCCATGCTTAATTCAAGCAGTTCAACAAGACTATGTTGTGATCAACAATGAAACCACTTGTTAATTCATTTATTCTAAATTTAATAGCTTTTTAATTGCACGAGGACTATGATTTATTCTGTGCTTGACAACGGCTTACAGGTTACCATATATTGCGCTTATGGATAAAGTTGTGATGATTGTCAACACAGGGCCACAGCAGACCTCCAAAATTTCGTGCAGCTGCTCCCGTGAGCAGCGTGAATATCCTTTTTCCAACTCTCCTCAACTACCAATGAAGTCCCACCGTATCTTTCTATCTTTATTAACTTGTAAACCCAGAGACAATCTTCGAGTACTTGTCTTTTGGTTATAATTTAATGATGTAGTTATTTAAAGGTTTTTATCTTATACATTTTAAATATTTATGATGAAATCTATAAAAGAAATATACATTATAAATAAAATTTGATAAGATCATAATTATGATATTCCTATTATATTTATATACTATTCATAAATTGCTCCTAGTTATTATTCTATTAAAATTATACATTGATGAAATATAAAAGATTACTTCATATTATGTTTATTCTTTATGGAGAAAATAATCGATCTCATAGATTAAAATATGAATATGCTTAATCAAAGCGTGTGAGTATTTGTTAGAGAATAAGTTTATTAAATTAACTTTGATATAAGGATTCCATTTAAAATATTACTTGTATATATATTAAAATTCTTACTGTAATAATTATATAAGTGATTATTTGATTTAGAATCTCTAAAGTATCTCATATAAGGGTTGTTATTTTCATACACTTATGGCATTTCTATTCAAAGGTAGCTTAGTTAGTGGTCAATAAATATAATATGAATCATATTAAGGTTGTTGAGTAATCAATATGAGAATCATTACTCTAAAGTAATTAGAAAAATGTCTCATGCTTCTCGAATGGTATTGATTCAAAGGATCCTTAATCAAAGAGGAATGAAACTTTGAAAAGAGTTTTCAAATGTGATTAATTGAATGAATTATTTATTATGAATAATGAACATGATTGGACTTAAATAGAGTAAACATTAGCTCTATACTCTATCTATCTAGGACATAATATGAAGAAATAATTGAGTTATATATAACAATTTTATACATAAAAGTTAGTCAAAACTACTTTGACATTTCTACTATTTGATTGGTCATGATTTATTGCTAAACACCAATTTGAATATATGGACATAAATTTAATTAAAGAATGAAATCTTAAAATATGATTTATAGTTTTAATTTATATCTATTGCCAATATATTTAGGAACCTAATAAGTCACACACATAAAATGATTAAAAATAGAAAAGGAATTTTAATCAAGTTGAACTTGATTATAAAGTTTGACAATCTATATAATTAAATATGAGATATTTAACAAATAAAGACTAATATGAGATATAGATCTTATTTGAGCTTAATCAGTATTTAATTTGATTTAATTATAGTTTGAATTAAATTTTAATTGAAATTAGAATTTTATTTGAATTAAATTACTAAAATGTCCAAGTCTTATTATATATGAACCTAGACTCTAAAGAAGCTAACACTTCTTTCCTAGCCTTCTCTATGCCACTTATAGAGTTCTTTTTATCTCATTCATGTAGTTAATGTTAGAGGCCTAACACATGTATGACTGCTGGTTATAATGAATTAATTTTAGGAACTGTCCAAAGGAAACTTTAAGAAAAGAATCATGCTACATAATATGATATGAAATTATGATTCATTTTTTTGTGTTAATGTATTAATCATCTTATTTGAGCTTAATCGGTATTCAATTTGATTTAATTATAGTTTGAATTAAATTTTAATTGAAATTAGAATTTTATTTGAATTAAATAACTAAAATGTCCAAGTCTTATTATATATGAACCTAGACTCTAAAGAAGCTAACACTTCTTTCCTAGCCTTCTCTATGCCACTTATAGAGTTCTTTTATCTCATTCATGTAGTTAATGTTAGAGGCCTAACACATGTATGATTCGCTTTGGTTATAATGAATTAAATTTAGGAAGCTGTCGAAGGAAACTTTAAGAAAAGAATCATGCTACATAATATGATATGAAATTATGATTCATTTTATTGTGTTAATGTATTAATCATGTTATAAAATTTAAGTGATTTTAGTTTTTAAAAGTCAAATGACAAAGTTTCATTGTTGTTCCACTATGTGGAGAATTAGATCCCACCCCAATTTTTTAATAGTTAAATGGCTTACTTAATACTGAATTGCATGATTTTCTAAGATAATGTAAACTCTATCATGAGAATTCATTAATCAGATTAATAAATTATGTAGCTATCTTGATTAGAATAATATTTCGATTAATTTGACAAGAATATAGATTTTGTTTAAGAAAGAATATAATTATAACTTAGTAATTCTTACCTAACCAAGGAACTATTGTTGTTCATTAAGTTAAAGTGAAGGTAAAACATAGAAAATTTCTTTGGGAATATCTTTCCTTGATCTAGTTTATTCATATATTGTTTTTACTTGATCACTTTTTGAAGTGGTTATTTAAAATTATTCATTTATTATCATCCATTCAATAGTATTTGATATTATAGAAAATTAAGTTTATAACAAATTAGTAGTTAATAACTAATCCTCCTAGGATGGACCTATACTCACTAGTGCCAGCTATAGTTACACCATATACTTACAATTAAAACATAACATATATTAAGTTTTTGAATGAACTCTACATATAAGAAGGAGCCTTTAAAGATAAATAGAGGTTGAATAAGCAAAAATGACTATATAAAACATGAGATCTTTAAAGGAATTTGCCACACTAAATGCTCAAGGGATTAGTTTGGGTATTATAAAGTATAATATTAAAGTCAACAACTTTGAACTAAAACTTTCATTTCTCTCCATAGTGTGATGGAATTAGTTTAGAGATATCCCCATTGAATATCTAAGTATACACCTCTCAATGTTCTTAAAGAATCGTCATACACGAAAGCTTAATGATGTCTCACCAGATGCCATCAAATTAAGACTATTCCCTTTTGCAATAAGGTACAAGACAAGAGCATGACTAAAAACTTTGCCAACAAGATCCATGACAATATGGAATCAAATATCCTAGAATTTTCTTGCTAAGTACTTTACTCTCTGAAAAATTGCTCAAATAAGAAATCAAATTACAACTTTTGTTTAAAATGAAGGTCAATAACATTTTATATTTATATTTATATATATATATCAAATGGGATGTGTGTGTGTGTGTGTTATGGATCAAATATCCTAGAATTTTCTTGCCAAGTACTTTACTCCAGGAAAAAATTGCTCAAATAAGAAATCAAAATACAACTTTTGCTTAAAGTGAAGGTGAATCACATTATGAAATGGTGTATATATATATAAGGAAATATTAAGGTTATTCCCCCCTCTAGGCTTAAGAAGTGGTTTATTAATCAAAAATTCTACATTGGAATGACCTATAACACTAAGATCTTAATGGATGCTGCTACTGATGGTGTTATTATGAACAAGATCATGGATGATGCATATAACAAGGATATGACTCAAAACCAATTACCAATAATCGATAATCAAGTGAAAGATTCATTCCAAAGATGGTCCTGTAAGTATGATATCAATGCCCTAAATCTTCTTGTTGCTAAGTTTGATTACTTTATCTTAGAAACTTGATCATATGATAATGAATTGTGTGCAAAAATCTAACATTTTTTATAACATATATGGATCTCTAGGAAATATAACTACTTATTGCCAATTAGGGGATTTATTTTTCCTAGATTCATCTATTATGTAGGTTAACTATGTCAATAACATAAATAAGAAGAACTCTTTCTTTAAGACATACAATCCTTGGTGGGGAAATCATCGTAACTTCTCCTATATGCACAAATTTAATTATATTACTCATAATGATGTTAACTAGCCACCAGCTTTTCAATCAAGGTCCTTTAATCCACCCCTCCCCCTCCCCCCTTAAAAGTGCAGTTTAGAGTCTCCACTTAAGAATATTCTATCAAACTAAGTAAAGAAAAATTAGGAATTCATTGAAGCAATTAGGTAGCTCACCTTTAAGTCTGGCATTTCAACAACCTATAACAAGATGTTTAAAGTCCAAATTGCTCAATAATTCAACTCTTCTATTAGACCACTTGGTCAACTTCTTAGCCACTGAGAACTTTAGAGAGTATTGTAAAGCTATGGTATTGAGGAGTAGTAAGTCATTAGAGGACCCTAAGTTGAGAGAGTTTGAGGAGAAGAAAACGATGAGGATGACTTACCCAATAAGAAAAGTAGTACCAAAGAGGAGACAATAAGGAACCCAAATAAGTTCTCCCTGCATCTTGACCAACACATTCCTTTTACCTAAAGATTGGTTAAGAAAAATTTGATAAATAGTTTGAAAATTTTTCAGAATGTACTTTAAAAGTTGTATAATAATATCCCCTTCATAGATAATAAGAAACAAATGCCTTTTATGTTAACTTTTAAAATGGATATTATCTAATAAAAGAAAGTTTGAAGATTTTTATGTTTATGTTATGTAAAGGCAAGTGTAAGTCTCGCACCTTTATCCATTTGTAAGAAGCTCAAGATGGGTGATCTAAAGCCTAACATTATTTCCTTATAATTGATGGATCATTATATCAAGTATTCATTAGGTATATTGGAGAATATACATATTAAGGTTGGTATGATTTTCAATTTTGTTGTTTTAAAGATAGAGGAGGATATTCAAATCTTCATCATCCTTGGAAGGTCTTCCCTCATTTGAAAAATGAAAGCTTTCCTTAGATATAAGTGATTAATTTACCTAATGTTATTAAGTATCCTTCTCTTAGATATTTTTGTTGCTAGATTGGCATGGTTAATCAGATCGTAAGGGAGGAGCTAGCCACATTATTCAAGCGATCAGTTTAAAGAACGTTTGGTGACTCTAAGTAATAAGAGTGAAGATAAAATCCCACAAAGAGAACTTAAGCTGTTGGATCCCGAATTTTTCTTTGAAGATTAGAAATAGTAAATGAGAAGTGTGGATAGATTCATGTTTTGTTTGGGTGTTTTTGGTAGATGAGAGACAATGAAATGGGAAGAATTAGGGTGAAAGTGAAGTTGAATTTGTGTAGTAAGTTGATGAAGAACATGTATATAAGTGTATGTTTTGTTATTAGTGTTCGTGATTAATCATGGACTATAATTTTTGTATGGAAGATATTGATTTAAAATGAAGTTGGGAAAGAGGAGTAAATGAAATAGAAAAGGTGATCTTAGTGTGAGTTGTGTTAAGGAAAGTTTTTGAAACAAAATTGGTAGTTGATCTGGGCTGAATTAGAAAAAGTTATCTTCTAGAAAGTTGTAGGTCCTCATTCTAGCTTTCCAACGATATATATAGTATAGAAATTTTGAATATCATAGTTGAAAGTATGGTCCTTAGAAGGAGAGATATTCAGGAGCATAGATGCTTCGTCTGCAAAGATGTATCATCTGTAAAAATGTATCGTTTATGATGACGTCACATCGTCTGTGATGACGTCATTTCATCTGTAAGGATGTATCGTCTGTAAAGATGTATCGTCTATAAAGACGTATCGTTTGAGATGACGTCATTTCATCTGTAAGGATGCATCGTCTGTAAAGATGTATCATCTATAAAGATGTATCGTCTGTGATGACGTCATATCGTCTGTGATGACGTCACATTGTCTTAAGAGTTGTAAAGTCTTAAGTTGACTTTGCTTCGTCTTAAGTTGATTTTTGTTTCGTTTGCTTTGTTTCGTCTACTTTGCTTCGTCTGCTTTTTGATTCGTCTACTTATTGTTTTGTCTTCTTTTCGATTCGTTTGCTTTGCTTCGTCTGCTTCGTTTCGTCTGCTTTGCTTCGTCTGCTTTGCTTTGTCTACTTTTCGATTTGTCTGCTTTGTTTTGTTTGTTTTTCGATTCATCTACTTATTGCTTCGTCTGCTTTTCGATTCGTCTACTTGGTTTTGTCTGCTTTGTTTCGTCTGCTTTTCGATTCGTTTGCTTTTCATTCGTCTACTTATTGTTTCGTCTACTTTTCGATTCGTCTGCTTTGCTTTGTCTACTTTGTATCGTCTGCTTTGCTTCGTTTGATTTGCTTCGTCTGCTTTTCAATTCATCTACTTTGTTTCGTTTGCTTTTCGATTTGTCTACTTTGCTTCATCTGCTTTTCAATTCGTTTGCTTGTGCTTCGTCTGTTTTTTTCAATTCGTCTCACCCTTCATCTTATGTTGATCAGAACATCTTTTGGTCCAAAATAGATACTTTAGACGGCAAAATTTGTCTTCAAGGTCCCTTGAAAGTTGTATATCTTAAAATCCTCTTTTGAACCATTTAAAAAACACCCTAATCAGATATCTGTAGGGAAAGTTATGATAATTTTCCCAATTCGTCTGCTTTTTCAATTCGTCTACTTTTTCATTTGGTTTGTCTGATCTTATCATCTGGTCCAATTTTGACCCTTCAGATGATAGAATTTGTTTTCAAGTCCATCACAAAAGTCGTAGATCTTAGAGTTCTCTTTGAAACCGTCTTAAGATGATCTTAATCCAACGTCTCCAGTGAAAGTTATGCAAATTGTCCCGAGATAGGTTCAATATGTTTGAGGACATAACTTTGTTTGATTCTTTCAGTTATAACTTTGTTATCCGACCTCTAAATGAATGATTCCTGAACCCATAGTTTCTTAACACATTTTTTGTCCCTTCATAAAATTTGATAGCGGTTGGTATTGATTCAAAAAAGATGGATTGAATCAAAGTAAGGGTATCGGTTGGAAGAGTATGAATGAGAAGAATTTAAGTATAATGTATTGTTTCAATATAAGAACAGTTCGAAAATGTTTGGGGCAATTCTTTTAGAGTTCTAAACCAAATGGATTGATTTTGGTGTCCTTAGAAACTTAAGACAATGGAGAACATTCTTCTATAAGAAAGAGTTATGTCAGAATATTCAAGGGTATTGCTGGCAAGACACTTAAACGTAAAAAAACATAAGGCATAAATGGAAGGGCAAATAGGACATTTCTCACTCATTAAGGGTATAATTGGAAGAAGAAGTGTTGTCTTACATTTTAAGAAAAGAGGAGAACAAAAATTGTAGAAAAAAAAGAGAGAGTGTCATGAAGAAGAGAGAGAAATATGAAGAGAAGAAGAGAAAGACGGAAAGAAGATAAACAAGCTAGGTTTTGATTTTTCTTAGTATTAAAGAGTGATTTTAAAGTGGTTCAAAAAGAGAAAAAGGTAGAGGAAGAGAAGAGCTTCCCTTTGAGCTAAAGATCCCTTTATTTGGTGAAGAATGAAGGTAAGATCATTTTTGGATCTTTCGGATTTTTGAAAGAATTTTAGTTCATAGAGTTTAGAAAATGCTTGGATTAAAGTATTCTAGAATAAATTTTAGTGATTTCACATTGTGAGGTATTCTATTGGATTTCTATTGAATAAGACTTGATTTGTTTTAGGGAACCAAGAGAATCTCACCCAAGAGCAAGGGAAAAGACAACCTTGACTTGAATTTTTGCAAGCAAATTAGGTGGGTAATGTATGTATAGTTATTGTGTATTTGGGCAAATTCTTGCCTATGTATGTGTATGTAAATTTGCTTGAAATTGTTTTGTGAGAAATTGAAATAATTATGAATGGTTTGGAAATGCATAATGCATTGTGATTATGTTATTCCTTGAAAAAGATTATAACATTTTGAGTTAAATAAAAAGAGGAAAAGGCATGATAGTATGATTGAATTGAGCATAAATTGGATGTGTTTGGGCCTGTTTCGTTAGTCACGTGCACGTTGATCCATAGCCTTCTCCCAGCTGCCTGCTTGAGGCCACGAGATCTTGAGAATTCGAACTCGTTTTATTCATGGAGTAAACCTCGGTTTCTCTATTTCGTTCCATGAAACTCTCAAGCCATTTGTTTGTGCATTGCATTTTAAATTTTCAAATATGATGCATAGTTGAGTATTATGTTTAATGGCTGAAGTTTATGTTGTGTGTTATAAGTTTGAGTAAATTGATCAAATGCATAAATTGCCAGATATACATGTACATATGCTTGAATATGTGGTCAATTGTTGATGGCTATAAATATATTAGTCACTAAGCTGTATAGCTCACCCTATTATTCCCTCCTCAAGTGCAGAAAGAGATGAATAACAATCCTTGCAAGACATCAGAACTCCAAGATAGTTAGAAACTTTTGTAATTAAGTTAGTTCAGAAATTTTTGGTATTAAGAATCATATCAAGCATAAACATTCAATTGTATTTTGTATTTTGTATTTAGTATTTAGTATTTTGAAATAAGCTTGTATAAAGTTTGTTTGGATTCATTAATGAAATATAATTGGGTTTTGCTTGTGATTATCAAAACTGTGATGTTTGATGTTAGACTGTTGTGGGCACGCCACCCTTATGGGATGATGGGTTTTGTTTTGGCTCCGGATTATTGGGCTCCGAAAACTGGGTCTAATATAAGCTATTCTTTCCATTTTTAGGTATGAATTTCTTAGACCCAATTCTACCTATTATGTAATTTAAAGCAAGTCTAGATGAAATTTAAACTAAAAAAAATTATTTAAAAATCCTTATATTGCATCAAGATATCATAGGATATACTATTGATGATATTAAAGGCATTAACCTATCTAATTGCATAAATTTAATATTTATGAAAGATGATTGCAAACCCTCTTTTAAGCACCAAAGAAGGTTAAATCCGAACATAAAAGAAGTTGTTACGAAAGAGGTACTTAAACTACTTGATGTTAGGATAATTTATCCTATCTCTAACAGTGAATGGGTCAGCCAAGTCCAAGTGAATTTTAAGAAAAGGGGGATTGACTTTAATAAAAAATTAGAACAAAAAATTAATCCACACTATAATAGTCTCATTAAATAGTCACTATTTGGAAAATGTGCATTGACTATAGAAAGTTAAATAAAGAAACTCAAAAGGATCATTTTCTCCATTCATTTATTTTTCATATATTTTAGAAGTTAGCAAATCACTCTTTTTTTCATGGATTATTATTTTGGTTTCTTATAAATTCTTATCTATCTTAGTGACTAAGAAAAGATTGATATCCCACTAACAACATGATTAGAAGAGTAAAACAAACAATTAGCCATGGCATGAATGTTCACGGGATTCTCTAAAATAAACTACCCCAGCCCCCACTATAACCTTGTTTGGTAAATGATTCATCTACTATTTTTTGGCGTATTAAGAAGTATTTGGCTGTTTGACTATGTCAAACCGCTCATAACCATGTTTAGTAATCAGTTGATTAAGTTAGTGGATTGAATCTAATTTGTTGTTTTTTAAAACACTTATATGAGGAGCATTTTACTCCAACGGTTGAGAAATTAATGGACCAAAAGATAATTGTAACCAAAACTTATTACAAATTAGGACAGAGAAAGAGAGATAGAGATAGATAAGCATAAATTGTGAATTCAATTTACTCAAGTAAAAAAATACTCTATTTTATTTAAAAATTAAACCAAGTTGGAATTTTTTAATAAAATTTTGTACTCCATATCATTATCATTATTTTTAAAAATTATTTCATTTTAATTAAACAAAATAAGTATCATTGAATTTGGTATTTTACAATACAAAAACCACTACCAAGTTATTTTATTCTAACCAAAATTGCCAAAATTTTCTATAATGTTAGATTTTAGGTTGAAAGGAAAGTTTTGAGTTACATTCATTGTACTTATTAATATTTGGATTAAATTTTATAATTAAAAGATTTAAATCATTAAATTAAAATATATTTTATATTTAAATATTTTAAACATAAAATGTTTCTACAAATAGTTATTATGTCTAAAAATTATTTTAAAGATAATTTTAATAGATGAAATTATTTTAAAAAATTAATTATAGTTATAAGGTAGAATAATTTTATTAAGGGATTCATATAATTAAAAATAAGTTTTATGCTCATTAACTACTACATTTTCAATTTAGTTTCTAATATTAATTTAAATAATTATTTTTAATTTTGAACGTAGAAAAATAGGTTTTAATTTATTTAATTTTGATTTATTGATTGAATTAAATTGAAATGTAAACATAAAATTGGAATTCAATAAGTATTCATTGATATATCAAAATAGAATAATTTGTAACCTCAAGGCGCAGGTAAGTTGGTAAGGAGCTCTCTTGGCTTAAGTGAAATCGCTGGTTCGAACCTCCCTCATATATGCAGCCATTTAAAACTTAAGGTCAGAGCTTTAACTCCCATAAGGAACCTACCCGACTCAAGCGGGGATTAGTCTGGATGTGGATGACTTAAAGATGTCTTCCTATAGTTGGGACCCGCTTAGGACTCCTCGTAGACAATAAAAAAAAAGAATAATTTGTGCAATTTTTTCGTTACATAACTATATTAGAAGAAACACAATTGGCAACCTGGCTTTTAACATCATCAATCAAAATCTTAAATTTATACCTCTAAATGTATTTAAAGATATTGAAGTTAACTCCACACAAGATGACATTGAAGAACTGAGAACTTGAGAGATGACAGTTATGCATGATAATATTCCTTCGAGTTTAATGACAAATAGACGTCATTCTTATATTATAATAAACCTTTATTTTAAATGATGGTGTTGACTTCTTTTGTTCTATCTAAATTCTTAGGAGAATATTTAGAAAATTCTAAGATACAATACTTATATTCTTATAAATCTTTTTAAGTCATGCTCGATAAGTCATTTTATACTTAAATAATTAATATTAAATAGTTAATTTTACCAAATATCTTTAAATAAACAATTCATGTTATCCGTTGGTCAAAAAAATTTTATTAATCTAATTTCAGCTAACAATTAATGCAATTCGTTAATTGTCAAACAGTGCCTATATGAACTAACACACTAGACAATAGGAACCAAAAAGAGCATGTCTATATTCTACTCAATCCTAACAGGATCAGCTTTGTCTGAAGCACTTGAAGATAATGTGATTCGATTTCGTCTTTCCCTTGTCCCATTATCCAGCCTAAGCATACGAAACCAAAAATAAATCAATAGTAAGGCAAGAAAATTGCTTATTGACCAGTCTTGTGACTTTCGAAGCTTACTTGTATGTCTAAATCACATGGCTTGAGGGATGAAAATTATGAAGACTTGAGCTAAAAAATTCTTGCTGTAAATAGTTACTGACCATGTTCTACTTGACAGCGAAAAAATAAATAGATAATCATTTTGAAACAGACAGCCACAACTTTGCCATCACTTCCCATGCGATGTTTAGCACATGTATCCAAGACTTCCTTGCTAAAAAACAAAACATATGTACAAAATTCAATATCAAAATCTGCACTTCGCCACTGATATCGGTATCCAAGTTTGAAGCATTGCTGCGTTAGCCCTAGCTTAATTTCCATGCTTAATTCAAGCAGTTCAACAAGACTATGTGGTGATCAACATTGAAACCACTTGCTAATTCATTTATTCTAAATTTAATAGCTTTTTAAATGCGCGAGGTCTATGATTTATTCTGTGCTTTTGCAAGTTCGACAATGGCTTACAGGTTACCATACCCTGCGCTTATGGATAAAGTTGTGATGATTGTCTACACAGGGCCACAACAAAACTCCAAAATTTCGGACACCGGCTCCCGTGAGCAGCATGAATATCCTTTTGCCAACTCTTCTCAACTAGAAACGAATGCCCACCATATCTTTCTATCTTTATCTGTTGGACCCCGTCGCCGAGGCCCAACATTAAGACCACACAAGCACACATAAGCATAGAAGACCCAAAACCGAACACAAACCGACCACAACTAGAGAAACTTTTAATAGAAAATTTGGGATTGGCTTTTTAATAAAATATGTTCCTTACGCTCTCACGGTTTCAACGTCACTGAAAACGCTCAATTTGGATTTGAAATGAAGAAGTTATGACAAAAAAATGCTATTTTAAAGAAAACAGCCAAAATTGAGCACTACCGACTTCAGGTTAGAATTTGAAAATCTTAAAGGCTTAATTGTCAGTCGGCTCCTTCATACAACTTCTAGTTTTATGTCTTTAGTTTAATTTAAAATGAGAATCGCCTCGATCCGAGCTTTCTAGCTCCAGATATTTTAAAATTCGTAAAGTATATTCAGACTTGATCAGTCGACCTCCACACTTGGTTTCAAACCACCTTTTTCAATTTAAAAGGGGAACTGATAAATAAAGTTTGGAAAGGTAGAAAAATCTCTTAGGAATCCATCGCTTCGAAAATGGGGTCAATCGGAGGTCTACACAACAAGTTATGGCCAAAAGAAGGAAGAGGGGTCGGTCGGCCAGAAACCGACCCCAAATGCTCGCAAGAGCCCGGCATGCTGGGCTCTTGGCGCTCGCCCGCGACCGCCTGGGCGACCTGCCCTACAGCCCGACCTATCTGACTTCTAACCCTCATAACTTTTAACTCCGAGCTCCAAATTAGACATGATCGGAAGCGTTGGAAAGATAAAAGAAAAACCTATATTTTTCAAGAAGGACTCACCAGCAAGCTCGGACTCTACGGGAATCAAAAGTTCCCACTAAGACAGATCGACTAGCTCTCCACAAACAGCACCAGAACTTACGACCTCCATAACTTTTGACCAAGAACTCCAAATTTAACAAACTTAGTGTCTATGGAAAGCTAAGAAAATTCCCTACAACTTTCATGAAGAACACCGACCTATATTCCAACTCCAAGAAGGTCAAAAGTAGACTCAAAGCTCTGTATAACAATCAGCCATTTAGACAGCACCTGCATTCAATTCTAACGACTCACACCTACCAATTCAACACATCATAAATAGCTCATAAAGCATTCTAGGAGAGTTCTACAGCTTGCCTACCACTCTCCATAAATCTAAAAGATCCCATATGACCTATATCAACCCAGAAATTTCAGAACTTCTACAGCTCACTTCAACAGCACATAACTCATAGCAAATTTTTCCAGCGAGCTCTCCCACAGTCAAAAACCCAGCAGCAACTCAAAAATGAAAATACTCATACACATACTATTTCAAGACCTTACACTGATCGGAAATCAAAAATTTCACAAGATGGAGAGTACTAGAGCTCTCATTCACATTCCAAATCATAACAAAGATTCATGCATAGTTTTAGTTACAAATCAGCATATCCATTAACAGTCAAGTAGAAAATACAAAATGTGTGGGATGCTCCATGTTTGATATGCTTATAAGCTAGTTACTAACTTAATACAAAAGTGACTAAATTTCTTGGAGTGATGCCCGATGCCTTGCAAGGTTCAGCTCTCAACTTGAATTTGCACCTGAGGAGGGAGAATGGGGTGAGCTAACACGGCTCAGTAGCTAACAAGTTTATAGCCATCGAATAATGAGCTACACAACACACAATAACGAATTCAAAGCATTAGCAAACATCAATATGCATAAATACCCAACTTTATCACATAGATCATAAGTAGCCAAAATCATCACATAAAGCATATTATGTAAACTTCTATCACTTAAATCACATATTATGCATCATAAACACCATTTAAGAATAGAATGCACACAATAGGCTTGAGAGTTCTATAAACATGACGGAAACCGAAGTTTACCGTAAACGCGACGAGTCCATTTTCGAATCTCGTGGGCCACAAGCGGGCTGCCGGGAGAAGGCAAAAGGGGTCAACGTGCACATGACTTATCGAAGTAGGTTCTCTCTCACCCAATTATCACATATTCAAGCGCAAGACAAGCATTTTATGCTTCTTTCATTCTTTTAAATCATCATAGTTTCACACTTTACTTTCAAATCACAGGAAATACATTTTCAATATGCACATAATTATCAAAGATAGCATACATAGGGCATTTGCCCATTACACAATAACTATAAAAATGTTACCCACCTATCGTAGAAATCCGAATTCAAGATTGCCCTCCCTCCTTGTCTTGAGTGGGGTTTTCTTGAGTTCCTTCAATTAAATCATACTTCATTCAATAAATACATTTTCAAAGAAGGCCATAATACTCATAAATCAAGCAAAGATGAAAATAAACTTTAAACCTAACCTACCCATAGGACATTTAAGCTAGACTAACCATAACCTTAGCTTAAAAGTCCCTAAAATCCACAGATCTCATCTTTCCCTCTATCTTTCTTCAATCTCTACACAAACCCCAACTTCCATCCTACACCATTCTTAAACCCAGCTCAAGCAAAGATGGAACTAACCTTTAATAAGTCGATTTCTCTTCTTTTTCCTCTTCTTTCTTCCTCCCTTCAAGCCTCCTACGGGTCTCCTCCCTCTCTTGGCCGAAACCCACCTTCTTTTCCTTACTCACAATTTTCTTCTCTTCTTTTCCTTTGGTTTTCACGACACTTGCTTCCTCTCTAACCACTTAACTCTTTTAATTCTCAACTTAAAGCCTACCTTCCAAAACTACATAGTTTTGGAGCTCTCCTAACTTATCATGCTTTTTGGGCTCTTCCTCTTATAACTCACAAGCCCACTACACATCACCCATTAATTTCTAATCCTCCTTCTTCTTCCACTTATTCCATAAAGCCCATTCTTCCCAACCTTAAATCCCAGCCTTCATTTAATTTCTAACTTCTAATTTCCAAGCCCAACATAAAAATATTTATATAAACACATAATTAAATCAATTAAGGAAAAATAAAAATAATTTAATGAATAAATCCATAAATCAATAAATAATTAATTCAAATAAAATAAAAAAATTTCCAGGGCCCAACATTATCAACTTATCAACCGATATCTAATCTTCGCGTAAATGTTTTTTTTGGTTATTATCTAAATTCATAATAAATTTTTTAATAGAAAAAAAATGAAGTTGAAATGAGTTTTAAAAAAAAGATTCGTATTTCTAGACATATCATATAGGATTTCATACTATTTCAATTGATAGTTATAATAAGTTGCTCGAGACTCAAACTCGAAACTAGTCGAATGGAGTAGAAAATGGATTAACTTTAATGTATCTCGTAACATGAAAAGATTTGGGGGAGAGGTCATTTTATTTTTCTCTATGGAACGAATAAGTTCAAGAGATGAGTGAATTAAGGATACCCACCAGAAAGACTAATCCAACTCATAATGATGTACCTAAAAAAACAACATTCAAATATATATGATAAATTTTATAAATGTAAATTATACATAAAATATTGATGAGATCATAATTATGATATTTAATGTTATTAGAGTAGAAATTTATTTTATAAAATTGGAGATGAGAAGTTATACGGAGGATGACTTTAAAATTTTATTGCAGCACTCTTTAAATAGAGCTAGAGTGTAATAAAAACTCAAATACATTCCTTATTATTCGATATGAATAACAACTTTCTAATCTAGAAAAAAAATCAACAACCTTTTAAAGACTAGGTCATAAAAACAAAAAATAATCTAAAAGATAAAATCATCTTAATTCAATCTACAGATAGTTAAGAACGTTTTCAACACCCCTCTTTGTTTGCTTTTTTATTCTTCAAATTTGGCTTTTCAAAGTGCCGCTCTTAGGATATCTGCACTTTGATCATTGGTCCTACAATAGTAGACATATTTCACCTTCTCTCTACACTTCCCTTAGAGAAAACAACTTAATCATAAAATGCTTAGTCCTACCATGAAAATAGAATTGTTTGAGATTGAAATGGTAGTTTGATTTTCAACAAAATTTTGATGTCGATTGATATGGAAATGTTAGAATGACTATGCTCTCTTCTAGCCTTTTTATTTATTTATCGAACCATCTGCATTAAGTTTGGTTCTATAGAGCCATTTAACTCTTAACTTTTTGTGTTGTGGTCTATCCACTAACTCCCATATGTTATTTTTTTTCAATTATCCTAAGCTCTTTGTTGGACACCTCGCTCTTATGAGTCACGAGCCCAACGTCCTAAGTGACTTCTGGACATGTGTCCAGTAAGGGTGGCGTGCCCCCACCAAAACAACCTATTTTTACTATTTTCGAACAGATGTTGATCTTAATCATTTTGCACTAGCCTTGGGACAAATAACATAACAGTCGTTAGGGTTATCGGGTTAAGATCCTCTAAGGACGATTTCAAATAAGGCTTTGAGACCTACAATTTTGAGGAAGACCTTGAGGTTGGATTCTATCTTCTGAAGGGGTCGGAAATGGAACAAAAGATAGGGAAAGGCGAAAAACAGAAGAAGCAAAATACAGAAGAAACGAAAAGACAGAAGAAGCAAAACACAGAAGCAGCAAAACACAGAAGAAGCAAAACACAGAAGAAGCAAAACACAGAAGAAGCGAAAAGATAGAAGAAGCAAAAGACAGAAGAAGCAAAAGACAGAAGAAGCAAAAGACAGAAGAAGCGAAGAGACAGAAGAAGCGAAAAGACAGAAGAAGCGAAAGACAATAGAAGCAAAAGACAAAAGAAGCGAAAAGACAAAAGAAACGAACACACAGAAGAAGCAAAACATAGAAGAAGAAAAAAATAGAAGAAGTGAAAAGACAGAAGAAGTAAAAGACAGAAGAAGCGAAAAGACAGAAGAAGCAAAACACAGCAGAAGCGAAAGACAGAAGAAGTAAAAAGACAGAAGAAGCAAAAGGCAGAAGAAGCAAAACACAGAAGAAGCAAAACATAGAAGAAGCAAAAGACAAAAGAAGCGAAAAGACAGAAGAAACAAAATACAGAAGAAGCAAAAGTCAAAAGAAGCAAAAGACAAAAGAAACGAAAAGACAGAAGAAGCGAAACACAAAAGAAATAAAACACAGAAGAAGCAAAAAGACAAAAGAAGCAAAAAGACATAAGAAATGAAAGAAAAAAGAAGCAAAACATAAAAGAAGCAAAACACAGAAGAAGCAAAAGACAAAAGAAGCAAAAAGACAGAAGAAGCAAAAGACAGAAGAAACAAAAAGGCAGAAAAAGCAAAACACAAATGAAGCAAAACACAGAAGAAAATGACGTCATCATAGAAGAAACACAAAAGGAGATGACGTTATCACAGAAGAAGCAAAAAGGCATAAGAAACAAAACACAGATGAAGCAAAACACAGAAGAAGATGGCGTCATCACAGAAAAAACACAGAAGGAGATAATGTCATCACAGAAGAAACAAAAAGACAGAAGAAACAAAACACAGAAGAAGATGACGTCATCACAGAAGAAACACATAAGGAGATGAAGTCATCACAAAGAAGCAAAAAAGTAGAAGAAGCAAAACACAAACGAAGCAAAACACAAAAAAAGATGACGTCATTACAAAAGAAACACAGAAGAAGATGATGTCATCATAGAAGAAGCAAAAGGCAGAAGATACAAATGGAGTTTTTTTAGACAAAAGTCTGGTTGGCAGCTTATTTAGTAAAAATATAACAGTGTTTGTATCCTTTGCTCATAGTTTCTTTAGTAGTTCCTTTTCATATAGCATACACCCTGTCATTCCCAAAACACTTCAAATTTTTCTCTCACTTACACTGTTCTGTTATGGGGTGTAAAGTGCAATAAGTTGGTGTGTAATACTAGCTTCTTCACAAAATTTGTCAAAGACTTCATTTGTGTATTCTTTTTTATTATTTGATCTTATTGTATGTAACCCTGTGACCACTTTGATTTTCCACAAAGGCTTTGTATTTCTATAATATATTAGCAACCTCAAATTTTTATTTGAAGAAATAAATCAAAAAATCTAGTGAAATAATCAATAAATGTAATTTATTATTTGTTACCACTTAATGATGATATTTTCTGATGTCCTCTATCATCTGAGTGCACCAGTTGTAACTTATGTTTTACTCTCTATGTTATTTGAGGGTTGCAATATTGACAAGCCACACAATCAACTAAATTGTCTTCAAGAAATGAATAACCTCTCACCAAGCATATTTCTGCATGTAAAGAAGTCCAACATGGTGAAAATGTCCAACCCTCTTTTTCTGTAATTCAGCATTGCTCACAGTGCTTGAAAATTTTATTTACTCATCCTCCATTAGAGCATAGCTTTTAGCTCTCATTTTCACCTTAAATGCATTTCTACCTTTCACATCTTTAATCAACCATCATATGTCTTCAAATATAACTTTGAAACTTTTTTCAACTAGTTATACTACATTAAGCAAATTTTGGTCAATGTTAGGCATATATAAAATATTTGTGATATGCTTAAAACCTATCAAACTCTCAATATCTACAGTTCCTTTTCCCTTGACTGAGATAAAATTATCATTACCAATTTTCAACTTGGAATAAGGGTTTAATCAAGCTCTTTAAACAAGTTCTAGTCATTGGTCGTATGTAGGGGTGTTCAAGAAAGCTCGTGAACCGGACCTAAACCGCATGAACCGAACCTGTAAATCAGGTTCATGGTTCAGGTTCAGGTTTCTAACTTGCGGTTCTAGGTTTAAACTTGAACCTGAAAGGCTGAAACACTCAAAAAACCTATCATATATTTGGATATAATTTATGAGGATATTAATAATAATAAATTCACTAGTATTTACTATATTTATTCTTGAGTAAAAAAAGAAGAAAAGGAAAAAACTATTTTAATTTTTGTTATTAAATGTTAATCTTGAACATTGTTATTATAAGTAACAACTAATGCATAACACTCAATACTTCTAATTCAAATATTAATTAATGTGTCAAAGTATTAAACTATTAATAGAAAAAATTCATTGACTAAAATAATATAATCATTTAGAGATTAATTAAAGAAATTAATAAGTGTAAAACACATTTATTAAGAAATCCTACAATTTTAGTTTTTAAGGTACATATATTAGCTTAGATATTTATGAGATATTATAAACATTAAACAATGTTTAATAGTTTATCTTTTTTTTCTAGTATGGATCTTTTATAAGACATTGTTTAGCTTATTTTTGCTTTGCTTGGGTTTAACATATTAGATTAATCTTTGATGAATTTTATATGCCTACTTTTGTGAATAATTTGTATTTATTTTCGTCAATTATTTTTATAATTTTTTGTCATATATATTGATATGAATAGGTTCTGATTACCCTGAGAACCGAACCTGAAAATAGGTTAACCGATCCTATAGGTTCTTTAGGTTCAGGTTCAGGTTCAGGTTCGTGAAATTGTCAAACCTGACATTCAGGTTCAGGTTCAGGTTATTTACGAATGGGTCAGGTTATCCTACCATGAACACCCCTAGTCGTATGATTTGTGCAGCCGCTATCTATCAACCTAGAATCACTATAATTGTTACTTGTAGCAAAGCATGTTATAACAAAGAGTTGCTCCTCTTGGTTTTACTCTATGGATACCTTTATTCATCAAGTTGAGACTTGTAGATCTGCTCCATATGCCCCATATTACCATACTTTTTGCATTTGACATCAGGCCTTTGCCAATATTTTCTTTAAGGGTGATTTATCTTTTTGCAATTTGGGCGAGATGGAAAAACCTCATCTTGCTACTTGTTGGAGTCTTCAAGTTTTTTGTTATTTTTCCTTTTATTATTCTTGTTATCTTTGCATCCTCCAAGGTTTTGTGCTTTTATATGAAAGCATCTTGTACTGCCTCCTCTTACCTCATCATTCTTCTATACTCTAATGCCTGCAAAGCATTTACTAATTCTCCCAAAGAGATGCTTGAAAAATCTTTAGATTCTTCTAATGAAGAAATTTTGGATTCATATTTTTTGGTACAGTGACAAGAATATTTTGTAAAATTCTTTCATCAAGAAAATCCTTGCCAAAAAGTTGTACCTTATAAATAATGCTTAGCAACCTATTAGCATAGCCTTTAATAGTTTATGTCTCCTTTATGGTCTACATCTCAAATTATCTGATTAAGTTGAGCACTTACATACCTTTGGTTCTTTCATTGCCTTAATATTTAGATTTGAGATAATCCCAAATATCTTTAACAGATAGTAGATTCATTCTTGTAAAATTCACACTCAACATAGCTGAAAAAAGACAAGCTTTTGCCTTGGACTTCTTTGTCTTTCTCTCTTTGTGATTCTTTAGTTGAGCCATTGTAAGATTTTTGGATAATTGAAACACTTTATAGTCTTCTTCTACAATCTCCCAAAGATCCAAAGCTTCAAGATGAACAGTCATCTTCATAGCCCATGCTTCAAAGTTGTCACCATCAAAAACTAGCGGTGCAACAGTTGTGGATATATTTTCAACCTCCATTATTGTTTCACTCAACTTATAAATCCCTCAAGATGAAAGCTTTGATACCAATTTGTTTTATTAGACAAAAAATTATTTTATGAAATTGGAGACAAGAAGTTATACGGAGGATGATTTCAAACTTCTATTACGAAGCTCTTTAAATAAAGCTAGAGTCTAACAAAACCTCAAATAAATTCCTTACTCTTAGGCATGAATAACAACTCCCTAATCTGAAAAAAAAAATGAACAACCTCTTAAAGACTAGGTCACCATAAAGAAAAAAATTATCCAAAAGATAAAGTCATCCTAATCCAATCTACAGATATTGAGGCATGTTTGCAACCATATTCATATAATATTTATATATTATTCATAAATTGTTCCTATTCATTATTATATTGAAATTGAACATTAGTAAAATGTAAAAGGATTAGTTCATGTTATGTTCATTCTTTATGGAGAAAATAGTTGATATCATATATTAAAATATGAAGATGCTTAATCAAACATGTAAGTACTCATTAGAGAATAAGTTTACTAAACTAACATAACATGAGAATTCCATTTAGAATAGTACTTGTATATCTATTAAAATTCTCATTGTGATGATTACTTAAGTGATCCTTTGATTTAAGATCTCTAAAGTCTCTCATATAAAGGTTGTTTTTTATACTACTTAGACATGTTCTATTCAAAGGTAGCTTAGCTAGTAGTCATTGAATATAATATGAACTATATTGACGTAATTGAATAATCAATATAGGAATCATTGCTCTAAAGTGATTATAAAAAATGTTTCATTGTTCTCGAATAGTTTTGATTCAAAAGGTCCTTGACGAGAAAGGAATATGACTTAAAAAGTGTTTTCAAATGTCATTAATTAAATTAATTATTAATTATGGATAATTAACATGATTGGACTTAAATAGACTAAAATTATATGCTCTATCTAACTAGGACATAATATGATGAAATAATTGATTTATATGTGTTAATCTTATATGAAAATGTAGTCAAAACTACTTTGACATTCCTACTATTTGAATGGTCATGATCTATTGCGAGACATCAATTTTAATCTATAGATATAAACTTAATTAAAGAATGAAAGATAAATTAAAGGTGTTTAATTTATTTAATCTTAAATATTATTTATAGTTATAATTTATATCCATTGCCAATATATTTAAAAACCTAATAAATCACACTCATAAAACGAATGAAAAAGAAAAAGATATTTTTATCAAGTTAGACATGATTATAAAATATGAGAAAATTTATAATTAAATATATGATATTTAATAAATAATGACTAATATGAGATATTAAATCTTATTTGGGATAAATTAGTATTTAATTTAAATTAGTTGTAGTTCAAATTGAAATTAGAAATTTATTTGAATTAAATTACTAAAAGATCTAAGCCCTATTATATATTTACTTAGACTCTATAGAGATAATGCTTCTTTCCTAACCTCTCTGTACCATTTATAAAGTTCTTTCAACACGTTCATATAGATCTGTTAGAAGCCTGACATATGTATGATTATAGTAGTTATAATGAATTAATTTCACAAACTGTCCAAAGTAAACTTTAAGAAATTGATCAGATTAGACTTTTTATTTTCTTTTATGTTATTAACAATAACTAATTTTTCTTTGTTATATCTCTTTTGCACTTGACTTCTTATTCATTACAAACAAACAAAAAACTTGTGAATCTTGTTGAACCAAACCTCATTATGGATTCAACACTACATATAAGGGAGACTTTAAAGATAAATAGAGATTGAATAACTTTATAAAACATGAGATCTTAAAGGATTTTGCCACACCAAGTGCTTAAGGGATTAGTTCGAGTATTACAAGGTCTATATTGAAGCCAAAAACTTTGAGCTAAACCTTCTTTTCTCTCCATAGTATAATAATAGAATTAGTTTGGAGTTCTCCCCGTTGAAGATCCAAGTATACATCTTTGAATTTTCTTAAAGTATTGTCACACACTAAAGCTTAATGATGTCTCACCAGATGCCATCAAATTAAAACAATTCCCTCTTTCAAAAAGGGACAAAATAAGAGCATAGCTATAAACCTTGCCAATAAGATCCATGAAAACATGGGTTCAACTATTTTAAAATTTTCCTGCCAAGTACTTTACTCTAGGAAAAACTGGTCAAATTAAAAATTAGATTAGAACTTTTTCTTAAAGGGATGGTGAATCACTTTACAAAATGGGAAAGGTATAAGGAAATGTTGATGTTATGCCCCTATCATAGGCTTAAAAAGTGTTTTTATTGATAAGAAATTCTATAATGAAATGACTTATAACACTAGGATCTCAGTGGATGCTATTATCAGAGTCGGCCCTGGGCAGGGGTAGGTAGGGCACCTGCCTAGGGCCTACCATACAAAGGGGCCCTTAAAAGAGTCTTAAGCATTTAATGGGCATTTAATGGAGAAAACGTTGGTGTCTTGGTGACTGGTGAGTAATAAAAGGTCTTAAACATGGAGAAAACATTGGTGTCATGGTGAGTAATAAAGGCTTACAACATTATTAGCATTGAAAAAGGAGATGGAAGTAGCAACTTCCATGTTGTTAACGTTAACTTGTTAATTATAAATAGTTTTGAAGTATCTAGGTTATATTCTTACCTTCTAATTTTTTTATTTTCATCAATATATGTATTTAAGGTACTCCAACTCAAAATTAGCGCAAAAAAAGTTAAGTTACATCTTCCGAGTTCGAGTATAATTTAAGGTAAAGTTTCTAATTTTAATGTATTTTAGCTTATTAAATATTTGAATATGTTATAATTAATTTGTAATTTGTCATTAACGTAGACATTATATTAGCATTTTAAATTATAACATTTATATTAAATGATATTGTATTTATTTTTGTATCTTCTTTTTATTTTAGATTACTTATTACTTATAATAATTTAATTTTTGTAATTGTAATTTTCATTATACTTTGCCACAAGTAATATAATAATTGTTGGATTTGTATTCTTGTAGAGTTCACTTAAGTTTAGTGATAATATGACTAAATCAAAAATTTAAGTTAGTCAATTCAAAAACTACATAAATGGTTTTCCTTTATTATATGATTCTATTAAACATGTCATAATAATAATATTATTATTATTAATATTAATAATAATAATCATCATCATCATCATCATCATCATCATCATCATCATCATCATCATCATCAATCATTTCCACGACTTATAGAATAGGATAATATTTGACTTGGGAAACTTAGAATATTTAATAACTTAGAATATTATTTACTATCTTTCTTCTAAGTATGTTAATTTCTTGTATTTTAGAAATTAATTTGTCTCTATCATTAAAATTTTCTCTTTGTTTTTATTTTAATATTAGATATTAAATTTTGTTATTTATTTTTTCCTCTATCACAAATATAATACCATTTATATATCTTTGTGATATATTGTGAAGCTATTAGAGTTTGATTGTGCCTGCATACTTCTTCCAGTTCCATACAGATGCTTTTTTTCTTTTTCTAGTCTAACTGTGTTATAATTGGTTTATATTATGTTGGCTAAAAAGCATTTATCTGGAAGTGAAAAAAGGAAAAAAAAAAAGAAAAAAGAAAAAAGAAAGCAAGTAGCACAGTTGATAGAATCCCAAAAAGGATCGATTAATAAATTTATTAAAAGAGTAGGCTCCTCTATTGAGAATCCCGAGGAATTAGGTGAAGGTAGTTTTGAATAACTTAAAGAAAACTTAAGTGATGAGATTCATATTCATGAGGATATTGAAAATCTGAGTGAGCATGATCATAAACCGAATGCATCCACTTTAGAAAATTTAAAGGCAGATGAGCAAGTAAGCCCTATATTGGACATTTATGATTCTAGAAATTTGGATAATCTTGATAATAATAAAGCAAGGGATATTTTAGTTTAAAAAAGGGGCCTATAAGAGAACTGAATCTTATGTTTCCTTTAGACAATATCTCTCGTCATTTTTCATATTCTTATTATTATAGAAATTTGAGTAATGGAGAGATTAGCGATAGGAAATGGTTGATTTATTCTAAACATGTAGATAAAGTATATTGTTTTTTTTTTGTAAGTTGTTCAAATCTACTAACAAACAAAGTGGATTAGCAAATGACGAATTTAGATATTGGAAGCATTTTAGCGAGAGACTCAAAGAACATGAGAATTGCATTAAGCATATGACTAATATGAGAACCTAGAATGAATTAAGAGTAAGATTGAGCAAAAATCAAACAGTTGATAAAGATTTGCAACAAAAAATTGCAAAGGAAAAAGAATATTGGAGACAAGTTTTGAAGAAAATAGTTTCTGTTGTGAAATATCTTGCTAAATATAATTTAGCTTTTTGAGGATCCAATGAGAAACTTTATCAAGATGGTAATGGTAATTTTTAAGGATTGATTGAGATGATTGCTGGATTTGATGTGATAATGCAAGATCATGTTAGAAGTATTCAAAATCATGAAATTCATCATCATTATCTTGGTCAAAAAATTCAAAATGAATTGATTTCTTTGTTGGCCTATAACGTTAGAAGTTCTATCATAGGGATCATTAAACAGGCAAAATACTTTTTCTATTATTCTTGATTATACCCCATATTTGAGTCATCAAGAACAAATGAGTTTGTTAGTACGATGTATGAATATGTCAAACAAAAAAATAAAAATAGAAGAGTACTTTTTAGAGTTCTTAAAGGTAGATGACACATCTGGATTGAGAATTTTCAATGAATTATTGAATGCATTTAATTCTCTTGATCTTAATGTTTATAATGTAAGGGGTCAAGGTTATAGCAATGGTTCTAATATGAAGGGAAAACACCAAGGGGTTCAAAAGCAACTACTTGAAATAAATCCAAGAGCATTTTATATGCCTTGTGCTTGTCATAATCTTAGTCTTACTTTTAGTGATATAACAAATTCTTGTGTTAAAGCTATTTCATTTTTTGGAGCTGTGCAACGTATATATGCATTATTTTCAAGTTCTCCTAAAATGTGAAAGGTTTTGTTTGATAATGTTTAAGGCTTAACTATGAAATCATTGTTCAACACTCGTTGGGAGAGTCGAATAAAAAGTGTTAAAGCTATTAGATTTCAAGCTCCTCAAATAAGATTGGCTTTGATGGAATTATCTAGATCTTGTGATGATGTCAAGTCAAAGAATGAAGCAGAAAGCTTGGTTAATGTACTTGAGAGTTTTGAGTTTTTACTTGATATGGTTATTTGATATGATATTTTATTCGCTATTAATATGGTGGGTAAAAAGTTGCAATCTAAATCTAAGTACATTAATGCTATCATAAAGCAATTAGAAGATGTGATGGTATTTTTTGAGAAATATAGAGATGAAAGGTTTAACTCTAGTATGAATATTACCAAAAGTCTTGCTTGAGATGAATATAAAGCCTACATTTTCAACTAGACGTTGTATTATTAAGAAAAGACAATTTGATGAAATTAACTATAATGGAGAAATACAATTAGCTGAAGATTCTTTCATAGTTAATTAATTTCTAATTGTTAGTTAATTAATTTCTAATTGTTGTGAATATAGCAATTGCTTCGCTAAAGAATATATTTGAACAACTAACGATATTTGGTAGTATTTTTGGATTCTTATTTGATTTAAGGAAGTTGAGGTTATTGGATGATAACAAATTAAGAGAATATTGCACTAATTTTACGACGACTTTTTCTCATGATAATGTGTCAGATGTGGATTTAGATTATCTTTTTTTTAATTAAAAGTATTGTAAATGACTTTGCCAAATGAGTTAATGTCATCAGTTAAAATTTTAGATTTTGTTAAAGCTGCAGATTATTATTCAAATGTTTCAATTGCTTATCGAATTCTATTGACTATACTTGTGACTGTAGTACCAGTTGAGAGAAGTTTTTCAAAGTTTAAATTATTGAAAACTTACTTGAAGTCATCAATGTTACAAGAAAGGTTGAATGGTTTAGCTATGTTATGTATTGAGAAAGATATGTTGGACAATATTGATATTGATAATATTATTAATGATTTTGCATCTAGAAATGCACGAAAAAATTATTTTTCATAAATCATGATCTTCTGTGGATTTGTTAGTGTAATTTTCTTAGTGTTTTGCAATCTAATATTATTGATATTTTGTTGTTATTGTTATTATTTTTAGTTATTTTATTGTTAATAATATTTGAAAGATATTATTAGTTGATGTTATGATCATTTAATATTTGATTGAATATGTAAACTTATAAATTGAGTCATTTATATTTCATACAAATTTATAAACTTAAGTATATTGTCGATTTATTAAAGTTTTTTTTGTTTCTCCTAGGACCTATAAAACGATAAGAACAGCCCTGGCTATTATTGATGGTTTTATTATGAGCAAGATCATGGATGATGCCCATAACTTGAATGAGAACATGATAGTGAATTTGATCATATGATAGTGAATTATATGCAAAGGTTGACTGTTTTATCTTTGAAATTTGACGTTTTCTATAGGCATGTTCACGTGATTCTTTGAAATAAACTACCCTGGCTCCCACTTTATGAACTAATACTGTAGACAATAGGAGCCGAAAAGAGCCCGACTACAAGTAATTCTACTCATTCCTAACAGTAGCAACTTTGTATTAAGCACTTGATAATGCGATTTGATTCCATCTTTCCCTTGCCACATTATCCAGCCCAAGCATACGAAACCAAAAACAAATCAACCATAAGGCAAGAAAAATGGTTATTGAACAGTCTTGTGACTTTCGAAGCTTACTTCTACGCCCAAATCACATGGTTTGAGGGATGACAATTATGCTGTACAGAAGACTTGAACTAACAAATTGTTGCGGTAAATAGTTACTGAACACATTCTACTTGACACAGAAAAAATAGAAAACCATTATGAAACAAGACAGCCACAACTTTGCTATTACTTCCCATGTGATGTTTAGCACACGTACCCGTGACTTGCTAGAAAACAATACGTATGTACAAAATTCAATGCCAAAAGTCTGCACTTCGCCATTGATTTCGGTATCCAAAGTTGCAGCAATCATGCGTTAGGCTTAGCTTAATTTCCGTGCTTAATTCAAGCAGTTCTACAAGACTATGTCGTGATCAACAGTGAAAAACCTCTTGCTAATTCTTTTGTTCTAAATTTAATAGCTTTCTAAAAGCACGAGAACTGTGATTTATCTGTGCTTTTGCATGTTTGATAGTGACTTTCAGGTTAGCATACATTGCGCTTATGGATAAAGTTGTGATGCTTGTCCCCACAGGCCCGCAGCAAAACTCCAAAATTTCGTGCAGCTGCTTCCGTGAGCAGCATGAATTTCCTTTTCCCAACTCTCCTTAACTACCAACGAACTCCCACCGTATCTTCCTGTCTATATATAGCAACTCCTCGACCCAACTCAGACCCAATCCCCGATTTCATTGAACTGTCAACTTGTCTTAGCTTTAGCGCAAGACAAAAATGGCTCAAGCTACTATGGTTACCACACTGTTGCGAAGCTTCTTAATAATTCTGTGCTCACTTTGCTTTCCATGCTCTGCCTTCACCTCTCAGGATTATGCTGATGCTCTTGAAAAATCGATCCTCTTTTTTGAGGGTCAGCGCTCAGGAAAGTTGCCTTCTAATCAGAGGCTTACATGGAGGGGAGACTCAGGGCTGTCTGATGGCTCCACTTATCATGTAATTTCAAATTCTCAGTTTGAATTGGAGATGGGACTATGTCAAGTACCACGAGAGGACTAACCATGTTTACTTGGTTGTTCTGTTTTTGTTGGTGGTTGTAGGTGAACCTCGTTGGTGGATACTATGATGCTGGAGACAATGTCAAATTTGGTCTGCCAATGGCCTTTACTACTACAATGTTGGCGTGGAGTGTGATTGAATTCGCGGGTTCAATGGAGAATCAGATAGAGAACGCGAAAGTTGCCATCCGTTGGAGCACTGATTATCTAATAAAAGCATCAACCGCTACTCCTGGCACTTTATATGTTCAAGTGAGCAGTCCAAACTAAATGACAATGCATTCTGCAAGAGCATAAAATGCAGAATCAAACAAGACTTGTAGTGATAATTCATGAAAGATTAAGCTAAATTCTGCAGGTTGGGGATCCAAATATAGATCACCGATGCTGGGAGAGGCCTGAAGACATGGACACGCCTCGAAATGTATACAAAGTAACTACCCAGAAACCGGGATCTGATGTTGCTGCGGAGACAGCTGCTGCACTAGCCGCAGCCTCAATTGTATTTAAAGATTCTGACCCTACTTATTCCACTACACTACTCCATACAGCAATGACGGTAAGGATTGTGAAGAAACAACTTTCCTGGCTCTCCCCTCCCAATAACAGAGTTGCTGGTTTTGTCTATGCAGGTGTTTGATTTTGCAGATAGGTATCGAGGTTCTTATAGTGACTCTCTTGGTTCTGTGGTCTGTCCATTCTATTGTTCATACTCAGGATACCAGGTAAGGTGATCATCTGCTTCTTCTAGGTGGTTCTTGAGGTCAGTCAAAAATGTTCAATCCATCCTTTGTTTGATTAGGATGAGCTTCTGTGGGGTGCATCGTGGATTCATAGGGCATCACAGAACAACTCCTACTTGGCTTACATAAACTCGAATGGTCAGACGTTGGGTGCAGAAGATGATGACTACTCCTTTAGCTGGGATGACAAGAGACCTGGGACCAAGATTCTTCTTTCCAAGGTCTTTTCTTTGACTAAGCTTCTTCTTCAACTTGATAACATTTTTATAGATTAAGGAAAGTCTCAACTTTGTAGTGCTACTCCACAGGGATTTTTAGAGAAAAATGCAGCAGAATTCGAGTTATATAAAACCCATTCCGACAACTATATATGCTCTCTAATTCCAGGAACTTCCAGTTTCCAGGCCCAGTATACACCTGGTGAGCAATTTTCATTGCCTCTCATTCATCTTTACAAATATCATTAATTTCTTCGTAATTCAGGGGGTCTTTTCTACAAAGCAAGTGAGAGCAATATGCAGTATGTAACTACCACAACTTTCCTTCTCGTGACGTATGCCAAATACCTCAAGTCCAATGGTGGAGTCACCAAATGCGGGGGTTCAACGGTAACAGCAGAGTCTCTGGTGGCACAGGCAAAGAAGCAGGTGGACTATATCTTAGGAGACAATCCAGCAAAAACGTCTTACATGGTGGGTTTTGGAAGCAGGTATCCACAACATGTGCACCACAGAGGATCTTCTTCACCATCTATTCACACTCACCAATCTCGCATTTCCTGCAATGATGGCTTTCATTACCTTTACTCTGCCTCACCCAATCCGAACGTCCTCGTTGGAGCCATAATCGGTGGTCCTGATAGAAGTGACCATTTCTCTGATGATCGAAATAATTACCAGCAATCGGAGCCCGCTACATACATCAATGCACCATTCGTTGGGGCTGTTGCTTTCTTCTCTGCCCAAAATTGAAATAGATCGGCACTGTAAATGAGATTAAGCATCATTATAGTTATGTTTCTCAGTGGTTGTAACTCAAACTGAAACTCAATCTCAAACCTATCAAATAATTCCAACTATAGTAACCAACTTTAGAGTTTCTTGCAATCATTGGCATGCACTATACGTCCAAACTCGGATTTGGAAATAAATCAATTAGTTAACTGATCAACAATAACGCACGGTCTCAATGATGTTAGAATCCTTTCTTTCCTCTATTTGTGTAATTATTTTTCATCCAACACGGTAAATATAACCATGTCCCGTGCCAAATCTAGACACGCATAAACCAAAGACCAATATTCACATAAAACAAATTGAAATATTAGTGATAAAACATGTCTGGAAACACATATCAGCGAAATCTGATTATGTGTCAAATAGAATAATTACAAAAAAAAATTGTAATTTATTGAAAGTCAAGAGACACATAAAACATAATAAAACATGAAACGTAATCCGTATCTTATTGTGAAATTTAATCTTTTCTAATACAAAAGAACTTAACGTTTATAAAAGAAATAAAAGAGAAAATATTAGCTAACTACAAGCATTAATTTGGAAGGACGAGGAATGAGAATTGAGTTGATATCAAAATAAGGTGAGAATTGAGTTGATATCAAAGATAAGGGTTGAAATTCATATTGTATTAGAATTTCTTATCATATAAGAAGTAGTAATAAGTTAAATATGTTATTATATTTTAGATATGTTATCTTAGTTGTTGAAGACTTATAAAATTTTTATTACAATATGATTTAAATATTTTAGGAACCCTTTCCTAACTAGACTAAGGGTTCTAAAAATTTCTCTATAAATATGTGGACCCTTAAATAACCGACAATCTGAAATTTTTTATAAACTTGAGTTTTCAATTAAAAGGTGTGATGTTTTCTTCTAAAAGTGATTCTTATATCCTAAGAGTGATTCCTAATTTACTACTATCCATTATTTGTGTTCCTCACTAAATTCCAACAAATCTAACCAAAATTCCAATCATCTCAAATCTAAATCCTAGCAATATTAAACCTTGAAATACTAAGCCTAAATATCCAACAATCGGTCCTTAAAATTCTAGCTATACAAATTTAACCCTGAAACTTGATATTCTAACAGCCTTATATCAACCATATTTTCTAATTTTGTGATTTTTAACTACTAGGAAATAATTCTTCTATTTGTCCTATATCATTTTATTTTCGTTTCCTTCAAACAATGACTGAAATTGACTTATTCTAACAAGCGCAGTCTCACAAATGTCCAATATCTAAAAGTATTCGCAGAATGTGTTGATAGAACTCTGCAATAGTCGATTAGGTAAGGAGTACTAGCTTCCTTGGAACCTAAGCATATTTATGACATGTTATAGATATTTTTAATTTAATTAAAATAAAATTTTAATTTTAATTAAACATTAATTAGAATTATAATTAATTGTAATTAAATATCAATTATGCCCAATAAGACTTAATATCTTATGTTGGTACTTATTTATTAAATATTTCATATTTAATAATAAAGTTTCTAAAATTTTACATTAAATTCCAACTTGATTAAGATACATTTTTTCTTCAACTTATTCTTTGTATGTAACCATTTAAGTTTTAAATATGTTGACAATGAACATAAATTATAATCATAAATTACATTTAAGATTAAATAAATTAAAATCTTTTAATTTATCTTTAATTCTCCAATTAAATAATTTATATCCATATATCAAGATTAGTGTTTGGAAATTTATCATGACCACCTAAATATCAATATTGGTTTCCTTAATGCAATTATAATTTAGAAAAACTTTCAAGATGCTTCCTAAAGAGTGTTTGACAAATTAAGAGGCTTTTCTTTAGAAAAAAAACAAAATCTTTAATACCTCTTAATATGAAAAGACTCTTGTAATATAGTAATATGAAATGTATCTGTATGGTGAGCCTCTAAGATTACAAAAGGAGCAAAATGAGATTACAATTGACATTACAAAATATAAAAGAATCTTGACGTGCCTTGATTTTCTTTTCTTCTTGACTTGATTTTCACTTTGAAGGATGTAAATTTCAACATTTCTTTATCATCTTCATGAATATCTTCTTTAAGTTATGGCTACATCTTCTTCTTATATTATTTCTCTTTAAACTAATAAACTCATTAGTAGTATTTATATTTTTCATCATCAAAACATAGATTGAGACCTCTTTTGGTTCAATAAGATCCCACAAGCATTTATTGAAGAAAGCTAAATGTAAGATTTAACTACCGATAAAATGAATTTTTTAAAATAAAATGAATCTAAAATAAGTAAAGAAACATTAAATAGAAATGGTTGAAAGAAATGAAGTTAACTAAATGGCCTTTTCCAAAAGAATTTAGACAAGATGGATTCAACTTAATTTAGGGTGAACATGATCACGTTATTTGAGTTAAACAACATGATATGATTTATTGAAATTGCCTTAAAATAATTGAATTCAAACATAATATAGATTATAAGATAATATGGGTTTGATGAAATTGAAGTAAATGCATTATGGATGATTTATGGAATGAGCTTAATAAAAGTGATTGAATAATCTATATGTGATATAATGAAATGGACTAAATGCAATTGATCTAGATTACTTAAATGTGATATGATGGGATGTCTTAATGAAATGGATCTAAATGATTTGAAATATGCTTAAAATAAAAGGGATCAATGATTTTGATTTAAATGACTAAGTATGTTAAAATAAAATGGGTTTAATAAACTAATTTAAATAACTAAATATGTTTAAATGAAATGTATTTTATGTTTTGGATTCTAATCACTAAGTATATTAAAATGAAATGGGTTAATAAAATTGAATTAAATTATTTGAGTTAATGAAGTTTGATGAATTTGATTTAAAATAATTAAACATAATATAATGAAATGGAGTTTATCTCATAAAATGAGCTTGAGTGAGGTACCTAAACTTTGACTTGAAATTGATCTTTATTTAAGCTAAACAAACTAATTGATTTGGACTTTCCTAAAGTTAGGTTCGACTTTTAACTAGTTGGGCTTTGATTGGACTAAGATTTGGATCATGTTATAGTAACACACTTAAACTAACAAAGGAAAGAAAAGAAGGGGAAAAAAATTTTCTATTTTAAAAGAATTTGATTTTATTTGTGGGGTTTTATATTAAGCACTAATTGTATTAAGTACAAAATACCATTTAAAGAAAAATCAAAATATGGAACTAGGCTTAACATAACTAAGACCCATCTGCATGAAGTTTTAGTTACTTTTTAAAATTATGATCCTAAATCATATGTCCAACAAAAAAATATAACAATTATTACAAATTTATTCACACAATAAAAAATGGCAATGAAGGTCGAAGTTAAATACTATGTTTTAAGTTTTAGCTGTTAAATTAGGCCTGTAAATTTTCTAACTTAGTTTACTATACTTCTAGTTGCTTACTAGGCTTCAATGCAAAAGAGACCCTTAGACCCACCCGAAAAGAAAAAACATGATCTTAAATCGTGTTGAACAAATAAAAATTGTATGAAATGCGTGGAACCGTAGAGGCATCTGAAGATATAGTGGAGCTTGAACAAGGTTTTAAAATATTGAAATTAGAAAAGTAAGATGTTTATAAGCAATTTAAGGATCGGATTGTTAACGCTCTAATAATAACGTTCCTAACATTTTATAGACTCTAGGTAAAATAAAAAGATATTGAGAAAAAACATGAGATATGTATTAGAGATAATCTCTCCTAACTGTTAGCATTGTCTATCGTTATCTCTTGTAATATCTTTTCCATATTTATCCTACAGCCTAGAATGATCTCTTGTATATTATTTAACCACATTGTGTTAATGAAATAATATACCTGATTGATCCTCAATATTGTATCACGAGCAAGGTTCCTCCGAAACCCTAAAATTTCCTAGTTTTTTTTTCTTTTTTGCGGTGTTGTTTCCTGCAGCAATAGCTATGGCATCCGAATTTTCAACGACGGCCACCTCCACTGATCCACCTCTCATCCAAAACACTGTCGAACCACACAAACCCCTCATTGTTCCAAATCTTGCACACCATACTACAATAAAACTCACACCCTCCCACTACTTATCATGGCAGAAACAATTCTCCACCATTCTCCGTGGTTATGGCCTTCATGGTTTTCTGGATGGCACCACTTCAAAACCACCACAATTCCTTACTGCAGCAGATGGCACCATCACTGCCAACCCTGTGTACGAGACATGGACTCGACAAGATAGTCTCATTCTTGGAGCACTTCTAGGCACAATCACTCCCACCGTCTCCTCCCTTCTTCATCGCGTTGATACTTCACGTGATGCTTGGATTTTGCTTCATGATATATATGCCAAACCCAGTAGGGGTCATATAAAGCAGATCAAAAATCAAATCAAGACTGTCGTTCAAGGAACCAAAAGTGTATCGAAATATTTGCAATTTATTCAATCTCGAGCGGATCACCTTGCCTTGCTTGAAAAACCCATGGACGATGTGTGGGGACCCGATCTGGAGACCGGACCCCAACCGGATAAGAACAGAAAACGGAAACAAAACAAAGTGTCAGAACGAATCAAACGGATTTAAAAACCAAACGAAAGCGACATACAAAGCGAAATTATCGAATCACAACTAATCGAATCGGAACGAAATCGAAAACCGAAACAAAGCGGACGAAAGTGAAAGAAGCGAAATCGAATCGAATACAAAGTCAAATCGAATTGGCTCGGAAACAAACCAAACATACGGTGCAATCGAACTGAAATACAAATTTCAACATCCGATAACATACATTTATAGAAAAACTATCGCGTTGGAAACCTATAAGACAAAAACTAAATCCGAAATCGGTATAAATTTTTTTCTTTCTTTCTTTTTTATTTCTTTCATTTAATTCATCTCTATTCAAAGCACAGACTTCTTCAATTTGGAATTTACAAATTCCATCACCTCAATTTTCTATCCGTCAATTACGAATCATAATCATCAATTTAAACAAAAAATCTTATTTCTTTCCTTTGCCATAAATACTCACACATGTCAACATAATCACAAATCATACACACATTCTTTATTTAACAAAATTTGGGCAGCATAACGACTGTAATTTAATAAACTCAAAAACCTGCAAATGGTTTTAAAACTCACTTCTATAATTTCCAATCAAAAACTCAGAATCATCGGACCTCCCGTCCGGAATCCAAACACATTTATATTCAATTCCCATTCATACTCATATACAATTTCATAATTCAATCCAAAACCCAAACCAATCATATTCATATACAATCACAATTTATCTTCCATAATCTCATAATCATATACAAATTTATAACTTAATTTCATAAACCATCAACATACTATATCCACACAAATCCATAATTCATTTTCAACACTAAATCGATGCTTACAAATTATTAATGGCATTTCAAGCCATATACAATCCAATACCAAAATCCAAATTACTCGAAATACAAAATATACAAAAGCAAACAAAATTCTTGACTCTCTTTCATCCGATCTCTTGCTCGATACCTGGAGATAGGGATGAAATGGGGGGTGAACTTGACAGCTCTTGGATAACATGTTTATAAATTGAGCAATAAGCAAAAGCATTTTCAAAGCTCATTTTCCATTTATAAACCTTTCGTAGCAGAAAATTTATCAAAAACTTATTTTTTAAATCAATCATAAACAATCTCCAAAATTTTCATGGTTGAAAACTAACTTTCTCATTTCTCAAAATTTTTCAAATTTTTCCATAATTCATAAACAAATTCAAAACATGAATGCATCACAAATATATACAAATTAAAACACATAACACATCAAAATGGTTTGGGTCGGTCCAAAATGAAACGTACTGCACATTCCTGTATAGCGGTCCTGTGCAGCCATAAACAGAACGTACTACACTTTTTCGCGGTCCAGTGTAGCCGTGAACTTATGGGAGTCCGAAATCAGAGCTCCAGTGCCACTAACGGGCAGGCGGGCGAAGTCTATAGAAAACGAGACAAGTGCATTTGACTCTATCTTATGGGACCTAACCAAACCCACATAACACATATCACACTTAAAAATCGGATTGCTCGAAGGCACATTTCGAAAACTTAATTTTTCATATTTTCATATCGTGTCGTACTAGACACATTGACATTCACAAATTCACATAAATTCATATAGCCATTCAAATACAATCTCAATTCATCAATAAATCTCATAACAATCAAATTCATATTCAATTTCTCAATCATGCACAAACAAGAAAATGCAAAAATCAAAGCAATGGCTTATATCATAATTTATCACTTCAATCATAAGTAATGAATTTCAGAACTTTTCTTAATTTCTCAAATCATTTAAAACTTGTAACATTTTTTTCAAAGCATTCGGAAACAATAAATTTTAATACTTTCTTTCTAAATTCTTCGATCAATTTCACAAATCATTTAAAAACAATGAATTAAACCTTTGTAACAATTTTTCAAAATCATTCGGAATCAATAAATTTCAGAAATATTTTCCTTTCTTGATTTTTCAAAATCACATAATTAACTTATAATTCAAAATATAAACATATCACCCACCTCAATTCCATGCCTGAAACTTATCCCAAGCATCAATTCTCCAAAGCCTTTTCTTAATTTTTCCTAATTCAATAACATAAACCCTAATTAATTAAACACCCAAAATTGAACCAATGAAACCATGCAATCTCCAAAATTGAGCTTAGAAATAACAAACCCATAACAATCTTAAGCTATCTAAACCAAAAACTCATTTAAAACTCAAAGATCAAAATCCTCTCTTACCTTAATCTTCTCTATTTTCTGAAGGAAGCTCTTGTCTTCTTCCATCTTGTTCCTTCATGAATAAGCATCAAAACCCCTTTGGAATTTCACCAAAGTCGAAACCCTAATCCATTGTTTTCTTTCTCCCTACACTCCATCGAAAGCACCTCTCCCTTCTTTCATTTTCTTCTTTCATTTTTTCAAATCGTGCTTCTACTTGGCATAAAAACGACAACCCCTTTTTACTTGTCTTTAATGATTGCTAAATGACTATATTACCCTTCCATATAAGCCTAAAACTTTAACTCTTTAAGCGATCTTCTAAAATTGCCCCTAAATTTTATTTCAATTCATGCTTACTTTAGGACATTTTTCTCACCATCAAATTGAAGGAATTTACCAAAACTTCCTTCTAGAGAAATGTTCCTCATTGTCTTAATTTCATAACGCCACCAAAATTATTTAATTTGGTGTACTACTCCAAAAGTTATAGTCCAAACATTTCGGACTATCATTATGCTAAAACATTTTCTAGCACTTTAATTCCATCTAAAAATTGGCATTCTTAGAGACTGAATTGAAATTCACTTCCTTCAAACAAATTGTAACCTTATCTTTCTAGTTTAATCCAAATTAAGAATCACTTCATTTAGATTACTAGAGCAAAAGTTATGACCAAAATACTTTCGGATTTTTCTAATACAATTGAGGATTGTGGAGATTGAGTTTTGTGCAGGTGCTTAAGTTTGGGTTGAAGATTGAAGATTGGCTAGTTGATTTTTAGGGGCGGTGCTGTCAAATTTTTGTGAAAATGCGCAGAAATTTTGTTAGTATTTTTGACCCTCTTATAGATTGAATTGAATTGGGGGGTCTTCTTAAAGATTGTAGTACATGTTTAGAGCTTTCCAATGGTATATAATATGTCACTTTTGGACTTAGGATGAAGAAGTTATAAAGTTTGAAAGATTGCAGTTACTGTTGATAAGGTTTTGTGTGGGCAGTATCTTTGGAAGGATTTTTTACCTCCTTAGAGCCTGCATTGATTTTTGCATTCTTCATAAAAGATGTAGATTGTATTTTACCCTTTCCATTGAGGTATGCTATGCAATTTTTGGAGTTAAGAATAAGAAGTTATAAGATTTGGAAGATTTCAGTTATTGTTTGAAGTGTCATCTTATAGGCAGTATCTTTGGAAGGATTTTTCACCTTTTTAGAGCCTTCATTGATTTTTGTATCCTTCATAAAAGATGTAGATTGTCTTTTACCCTTTCCATTGAGGTATGATATGCAATTTTTGGAGTTAAGAATAAGAAGTTATAAGGTTTGGAAGATTTCAGTTACTGTTTGAAGTGTCATCTTATAGGCAGTATCTTTGGAAGGGTTTTCACCTCTTTAAAACCTTAATTGATTTTTTCATCCTTCATAAAAGATGTAGACTGACTTTTACCCTTTCCATTGAGGTATGATATGCAATTTTTGGAGTTAGGAATAAGGAGTTATGGGGATTGGAAGAATTCAGTTACTGTTCATATGGTCATTTTACTGTTTGATTGGTCATTTTATAAGCAGTACCTTTGAGTGAGTTTTTACCCCTTTTAATGATTGAATTGATTTTTGCTTCCTTCATGAAATTTGTAAATCATCCTTTTATCTTTCCATTGAGGTAAAATTTGACATTTTTAGGCTATTGTGTTAATAGATATGATTTTTCAAACTTCTGGCATTGTGTAGGACATTTTCAATTTGGGCAGTAACTTTGAAGTAACTTTTGTCCCCCTTAATGGCCAAATTAGTTTTAAATCCTTCATGGAAGTTGTAGAGCTTCCTTTTACCTTTTTATTGATACCAAATTTGCGAACTTTGGATTTCGATGTGAAAAGCTATAAATTTCCAAAGTTTCAGATGTTTTAATTGATTGTATATAAAAAAATTAAATATATATATCCATAGTGCTTGTCTCGCGGCCTCCTTCCGAATGTTTTTGAAAAATTGTTTCTAGTTTTAAAATGTTTTGATAAATTAAGGAAATTTCTGATATTCTTTATTTATGATTGAATTGAGAAATTATGAAAATTGTGGCATTCATTGGTTGTAAATGATTGTGCATTTGATATATGAATTTGTGTGAATTATGATTGATAATTTGAGATATGAATTTTATTGTTATGTGAATTTTGAAATTTGGAGAAAATTATGAATGAAATTTGTTTGATATGACGTGATATGAAAAATAAGGTTTTGAAATGTGCCTCCGGGCAATTCGATTTCAAGTATGAATTATGTGGTATGTGAGTTTGGTTAGGTCCCATAAGTTTGAGTCAAGTGCACTTATCTCGTTTTCATAGACTTCGCCCGCCTACCCGCTAGTGGCACTGGAGCTCCGATTGCGGACTCCCATAAGCTCACGGCTACACTGGACCACTATGCGGGAAAGTGTAGTACGTTCTGTTTACGGCTGCACAGGACTGCTATGCGGGAATGTGCAGTACGTTCCATTTTGAGCTGACCCAAACCATTATGATGTGTTATATGTTTTTGATTTTGTTTATAATGTGATGCATTCATGTCTATGAAATTTTTCATAATTTGTGAAAAGAAAATTTGAGATTTTTGAGAAATGAGAAAGAGGTTTTCAACTATGAAAGTTTTGGGAATTGTTTATAAATGTTTGAAAAGTTGAAAAGTTTATGAAATAAGCATTCGATGAAATTTCTACTGTGAAATCCTTTATAAGATGGCAAAAGTTTTGAGAAATGACTTTTACTTATTGTTCAATTTATAAACATGTTATCCACGAGCTATAAGCTCACCCCCTTTCATCCTCATCTCTAGGTATCGAGCAGGAGATCGGATGAAAAAAGTCAAGACTTGGTTTGATTTTGTTCGTTTTGTGTTTTATGTATTTGGAATTATTGGTATTGTACATGGCGTAGAATGCCATTAAAGTTTGTAGTGTATTTATTTCGGAATGAAAATGAATTCCGAACTTGAATATGAAATTGTACATGGATATGGTATATGAGATTTGTATATTGAGTTGAGTTATGGAATTGTATATGGATGTGATTGGGTTATGTTGGATCGAATTATGAATTTGTATAAGGATTTGAATTATGAAATTGTGTATGATGATTTATGATTTTTATATTGAATTGAGAATTGAATGTGAATTAGATATGGATAATGTGATTTGGATTGAGCTCGGATTCCGAACGGGAGGTCCGAAGAATTGTGTGGTCTGATTGAGCTAGTTTATAGAAGTGAATTTAAATCTATTTGTAGGCTTTTGGGTTTGTTAAAATACAGTCGTTATGCTACCCGATTTTTTTATAGATAAGTGTTTATTGGCAAAAGAAAAAGAAAAATAAGAATAAGATAGATGTTTGTTTAATGATTGGGATATTGCATGATTAAGAAGAATCGAATAAATTGAGTATTTGGTTAAGGATGAATTTCCAAAAAGGAGAAATTAAATATGAAGTTATGATTTTTGCAAGTTTTTGTTACTATTTTAGCATGATTATTAGAGGACAGAACTTTTGATTGAAAATTTGACATCCTTATAGGCCAAATTGATTTTTCTGTCCTTCATGAAAGTTGTAGGTGGCTTTTTGATCTTTGCATTGATATAAAATATGACATGTTTGGACTTTGAAGTTGAAAGATAGAAATTTTCAAAGTTGAGTCTTTGTTCAAGGATTGCTTATTTGGACAGAATGTTTGATTGGATTTTTTACCCCTTTAGAGATGGAAATGATTTTCGAGTTCTGCATGGAAATTGTAGAGCTTCCTTGGAGCTTTCTATTGATACCAAATTATTATTATTCTATTTTTTTAATTATTTAATTATTATTTCTATCTTATAGGAAATATTACCTTTTCCTATTCTTTTGCTCTTATCTTTTCCGTCTGACATCCGATTGACTTAGTTTTTGAAGCGTTGGATTCCTAAGACAATTATCTACGTCCTCATGAGAAATTTGTGAATTTTTTAGATTAAATTGAGGAAGATAAATTTAATCAAAGTGAGTTAGATATTTTTCTGAACATGGTTCAGTATTTTGAGAAATTCTTGATCTGTGGAGAGCCGATTGAACTGATTCTTATGGCAAAATTCACAGTTGCACAGGACCGCTATGCGGGAATGTGCAGTACGTTCTATTTTGGACCGACCCAAACCATTTTGATGTGTTATGTATTTTAATTTGTGTATATTTGTGATGCATTCATGTTTTGAATTTGTTTATGAATTATGGAAAATTTTGAAAAATTTTGAGAAATGAGAAAGTGAGATTTCAACCGTGAAAATTTTGGAGAATTTTTATGATTGATTTGAAAAATAAGCTTTGTATAATTTTTTTGCTACGAAAAGTTTATAAATGGAAAATGAGTTTTGAAAATGCTTTTGCTTATTGTTCAATTTATAAACAAGTTATCCACGAGCTGTCAAGCTCACCCCCTCCCCCTTTCATCCCTATCTCCAGGTATCGAGCAGGAGATCAGATGAAAGAGAGTCAAGACTTTTGTTTGCTTTTGTATATTTTGTATTTCGAGTAATTTGGATTTTGGTATTGGATTGTATATGGCTTGAAATGCCATTAATAATTTGTAAGCATCTATTTAGTGTTGAAAATGAATTATGGATTTGTGTGGATATAGTATGTTGATGGTTTATGAAATTAAGTTATAAATTTGTGTATGATTATGGGATTATGGAAGATAAATTGTGATTGTATATAAATATGATTGGTTTGGGTTTTGGATTGAATTATGAAATTGTATATGCATATGAATGGGTGTTTGGATTCCGGACGGGAGGCCCGATTATTCTGAGTTTTTGATTGAGAAATATAGAAGTGAGTTTTAAAACTATTTGCAGGTTTTTGGGTTTCTTAAATTACAGTAGTTATGCTGCCCAAATTTTGTTAAATAAAGAATGTTTGTATGATTTGTGATTATGTTGACATGTGTGAGTATTTATGGCAAAGGAAAGAAATAAGATTTTTTGTTTAAATTGATGATTATGATTCGTAATTGACGGATAGAAAATTGAGGTTATAGAATTTGTAAATTCCAAATTGAAGAAGTCTGTGCTTTGAATATAGATGAATTAAATGAAAGAAATGAAAAAGAAAGAAAGAAAAAAAATTTATACCGATTTCAAATTTGGTTTTTGTCTTATAGGTTTCCAACGCGATAGTTTTTCTATAAGTGTATGTTATCGGATGTCAAAATTTTTATTTCAGTTAGATTGCACCGTATGTTTGGTTTGTTTCCGAGCCAATTCGATTTGACTTTGTATTCGATTCGATTTCGCTTCTTTCGCTTTCGTCCGCTTTGTTTCGGTTTCCGATTTCATTCTGATTCGATTAGTTGTGATTCGATACTTTCGCTTTGTATGTCGCTTTCGTTTGGTTTTGAAATTCGTTTGATTTGTTCCGACACTTTGTTTTGTTTCCGTTTTTCGTTCTTATCCGGTTGGGGTCCGGTCTCCAGATCGGGTCTCAACATTTATGGTATCAGAGCCTAGTATTAGGATCTTACTTGGGCAATATGTTTGTTAAGACTGAATTTGTGAGAATGTGATGAACATGGAAATGTATTTTTATGAATTATGTGAATAACCAAAGTGATTTTTTAATTAAGGTTAAGAATCACGATTGATTTTAGGCTTGTGATTATGAAATTAAGATTAGAATTTCTTGATAAATTTGGATGAATTGGTTTTGAATATACATTTGTGAGGTAAAATGCGAAATGCTTGAAAGATGAGATAAAGGATAGAAATAGATGTATGGAAGATCAATAGGTTGATGTTGAATGATGTTTGGTCCATATAAAGGTTCCTTAAGAAATGGGACCATTGATTTGTGAAAATGTATTAAGAAATATTGATTTGTGGATATAGTGTTTGGATATGATATAGATAGTATTTGATATAAGAAGTGAAAAATATTATGAATATGTGTGATGAGAAATTTGAAAAGAAAGTGAGTGACTAGGATCATTGGAAGAAATTAGTTACAAGAATGTGTTACTTGGTGATTTTCTTAAGTTAGAATTTCGAGGACGAAATTTTTTTAAGAGGGGGAGAAATGTTGAACCCCGAAATTTTCTTGAAAATTTTAAATTATAAAGTGGCATTAAATGAGGAAATTTATGGTGACTTATTTGTGTGCAAAGAAAAAGAAGAGTCAAGAATTTGAGTTGTTATATGAGATTAAGATAGGTTATTAATGTTTATGATTAATTATGGTCTAAAGGGATGTTTGGAGTTTAAATGAAATTGATAGTGAATACATTGTTTTAAATGGAAGTTTCAAATCATGAAATAAAGAGAAAAAGTGTGAAAATTTGGATAATGAAGAAAAGTTTGACTTTTTGGTCATAAAGAGTTGACTTTTTGATTTAGGCAGAATTTGAGAAATTGATCTTCATGAACCTTGTAGAATATGTTGAAAGCTTTCTGTCGTTATAAAGTTTGATATTTTTCGATATCAGGATTGAAAGTTATGATCATTCAAAGGTAAGTATTATTTTGCTTTGTTTTGTGAAAATGTCCATAAGTGTACATTTAGGTGTACTGTGCTTTGAGGCAAATTATGTACTAATATGCTCTAAATTGAGTTAAGTGATCTATATGAAAGTTATATAAGATTTTCCTAGCTTTTCAATGATGTATTATATGTTATTGGTGGATGTGAGAATTGGAAGATATGAACTTTTAAGATTTGGATGTGATGTAGGTTGACCAATATTCTGGCAAAATCTTTGACTGAAAAATTTACCTAGTTAGAAGTTGAAATTGCTTTTAAGTTCTTCATGAAAGTTTTATATTATATTTTGATCTTTCCATTTATGTAAAGTATGCAATTTTTGGACCAGGAAATATGAAGTTATGATTTTTGCAAGTTTCTGTTACTGTTTTAGCATGATTATTAGAGGACAGAACCTTTGAATGGAAATTTGACTTCCTTATAAGCCAAATTGATTTTTTTGTCCTTCATGAAAGTTGTAGGTGGCTTTTGATCTTTGCATTAATATAAAATATGACATGTTTGGACTTTGGAGTTGAAAGATAGAAATTTTCAAAGTTGAGTCTTTGTTTAGGGATTGATTATTTGGACAGAATGTTTGATTGGATTTTTGACCCCTTTAGAGACGGAAATGATTTTCGAGTTCTTCATAGAAGTTGTAGAACTTCCTTGAAGCTTTCTATTAATACCAAATTTGTCAAATTTAGATTTCGGAATCAAAATATATGATTTTTGGAAAATTGAAATATATATATATATATATATATATATATTTGAAAAAAAAGAAAAAAGGAAATTTTCGGAAGCTCTCTCGCGAGCGCAATGTATCACCCTCCCGAGAAGGGTCTTTTTTATTTAATTATTATTCTATTTTTTAATTATTTAATTATTATTTCTATCTTATAGGAAATATGACCTTTTCCTATTCTTTTGCTCTTATCTTTTCCGTCCGACATCCGATTGACTTGATTTTTGAAGCGTTGGATTCCTAAGACAATTATCTACATCCTCATGAGAAATCTGTGAATTTTTTAGATTAAATTGAAGAAGATTAATTTAATCAAAGTGAGTTAGATATTTTTCTGAACATGGTTCAGTATTTTGAGAAAGTCTTGATCTGTGGAGAGCCGATTGAACTGATTCTTATGGAACCAAAAAGTCAACTCTCTATGACCAAAAAGTCAAACTTTTCTTCATTATCCAAATTCTCACACTTTTTCTCTTTATTTCTTGATTTCAACTTCTATTTAAAACAATGTATTCACTATCAATTTCATTTAAACTCCAAACATCCCTTTAGACCATAATTAATCATAAACATTAATAACCTATCTTAATATCATATAACAACTCAAATTCTTGACTCTTCTTTTTCTTTGCACACAAATAAGTCACCATAAATTTCCTCATTTAATGCCACTTTATAATTCAAAAATTTCAAGGAAATTTCGGGGTCCAACATGATGAAGATTTGATCGATAAAATTCTCGAAGGGTTGGATCCCTCCTATAAAACCATCATTGAGGCAGTTAATGCACATGACAGCCCCATCACGTTTGACGAATTGCATGAGAAGCTTATCAATCGGGAACTTCTTGTTCGTCCTACTCTAACTTCACCTCTGCCCAACACTCCGGTGACTGCCCATGCCACGGCATCTCAGTCTTGTCCTCGTAGTCCTCGACATCCTTCCCTGCAGTCGTCTTCTTTACAGTGGCATACCCTGCCCCAATTAGTGCAGCCGCGTTCTCCTTTTGCTCGCCTCAGCCGCGCTCCTCGTCCGTTTTTAGGCACTTGTCAGGGCTGTGGTGTGCATGGCCACCGCATAGCCCAGTGTCCGCACTATGGCTGGATTGTCCAGCAGGCTATTTTCGGTACTCCGTCCACTGCCTCGCATAGACTTGGCGACCTTCTCCTGTGCCCTTGTCCCAGCCTTGGCAGTCAGTCCCTACATCACTGTGGCAGCCACGACCTGCTTCTACTCGGCAAGAATCGTGACGCAAGATGCTACATGATCTCCTCTTCCCCTGCAGACTCATGGCTACTTGATTTTGGGGCCTCACATCATATTACTTCAGACTTAGCCAATCTCTCTCTTCGCTCGCCGTATAAAGCCCATGATGAGGTGGTTCTTGGTGATGACACCTCACTACCGATAAGCCACACAGGTTCCACTTCTCTCTCCTGTTCTTCTACTCCTTTAAATTTATATCCTATTTTTTGTGTTCCAAATATGCAAAAAAAATTAATTTCTGTCTCCAAATTATGCTCCACTAATAATGTGTCTGTTGAATTTTTCTCTTCTAGCTTTGTTGTAAAGGATCGGAGCACGGAAGCTATCCTTCTCTCGGGGCCAACGAACCAGGGACTCTATGAGCTACCTGCATCTGTTCCCTCTCGGCAACCACTCATTTTTTCTCCAGCATTAAAACAAGTCTCAATGACTGGCATCATCGTTTATGTCATCCAGCATTTCCACTCTCTAAGCATATTATTTTACATTTTCAATTACCTGTTTCTAGTTTATCTTCCAATAATACCTGTGCTGCATGCAGTTGAACTAAAAGCCATAAGCTACCCTTCTCTGAGTCAACGATTGTGTCGTCCAGACCACTTGAATACATTTACTATGATGTTTGGACTTCTCCTGTGTTATCTAATGAAAACTTTAAGTATTATGTTCTTTTCATTGATCATTTCACTAAGTACATTTGGCTATTCCCTCTTGATGTATTTCCTCACTTTAAAACACTTGTAGAAAATTTTTTCAGACATTCCATCAAATGTCTGTATTATGATAATGGTGGCGAATACATCGCTTTAGCCTCTTTTTTCGCCACTCACGGCATCACACATCTTACCACTCCACCCCACACTCCTGAACACAATGGTTACTCCGAACGTTGTCATCGTCATATTGTTGAAACCAGTCTTGCCTTACTCACTCATGTCTCTATTCCACGTAGTTACTGGCCCTATGCCTTTGCCACTATCGTGTATTTGATCAATCGCTTGCCTACTCCTACCCTGCAAGTGCATTCTCCCTTTCAGTGTCTTTTTCACACCTCTCCTAATTACACAAAACTTCGCGTGTTTGGTTGTCTCTGTTATCCTTGGCTTCGGCCCTATACCTCACATAAGTTTGATCCTCGGTCTGTTCCCTGTGTCTTCCTTGGTTACTCTCTCACTCAGAGTGGTTACCTATGTCTTGATCGCACTACCTCTCGCATCTATGTCTCCCGTCATGTCCAATTTGTAGAGGACGTTTTCCCCTTTCGTACACCTCCTCCTCCTTCTCCGCCTTCTGACTTAAATAATCCTCCCAGCTCCTCTTCTCCATTTTTTGTTGTTCCGCAGCTTGCAGATGTGTCTTCCTCCTCATCCCTGGCGTCCACTGGCCCTGCTCCTGCTCCTTCTCTTGAGTCATCCTCATCCTCAGCCGAGATGGATCCTACCTTTACTTTCGGACTCACTACTGAGCATCCTCCTTAAAACACTCATCCTATGGTCACTCGTGCTAAAAATAACATTCAGAAGCCCAATGCAAAACTTTCTCTTCACACTCAGACTCAACTATCTCCGTTGCTTGAACCTACCACTGTGAATCAGGCCCTCAAAGTGTTGGGCCCGGGTCCCGAGTCCCCAATTCCCGAGGTAGCCCCTCAGGTCGAGCCTGCGACGGGCGCTCCATATACCTTCGGACCCGATCCCAACATCCATACACAGAACCAATCGATTCGTATAACAATATATATACTCATACATATACATCTTCCACACATGCATTCTAAACATGCATTACTCATCTCAAATTCATAAAACATATGCCATTGTCATTCAAAGGAATTCAACCAGATTTTCGAAGATAATATAATACAAAATGAAATTTAATCACAAAATACAAAGGTATGCTCCATGATGAAATGTTGGTGGGCTAACCAAAGTACTAACTTAAGACAAGCTCCTAACTAGCTCAAGTTTCGATGCCCGCAAGGTCGATAATCGTCTCGATCTGCACCTGAGGAGGGGAGAGTAATGGGGTGAGCTGCAAAGCTCAGTGGCATATACGTTTATAGCCATTGGCAACGAGCCACACAATCAAGCATATATTCATATATCACTAGCAATCACAATTCATCAATTTTATTCACATTCATATAACCATAGTCATAAAATTTCTATTTCCCAACATAACAATCATTATGCAACAAGTCTATCAAATCCATCATATGTTATGCTCATCAAATCAATCGTGTATGCACAAACAATTGGCTCGAGAGTTTCAGAACGATCCGGATAAACCAAAGGTAAACCAGAACTATCCGAGTCCGATTTTCAAGGATCTCGTTACACAATGGGGTTGGGAGAAGGCTTTATCACAACGCACGTGACTCCATCCGTAACTCTCTTACCCAAACAATTCACATAGTCCATTCGATTCATGCTTAAAGCATTTCTCACATTTTCTCAATTCTCATTCTTGTCCATTGCCATAAGGCCTATCAAGCCATGCATATTTTTAATCATAATGCAAGTTCACATTTAGTTCAATATTCTCATAGAATTCAACACAAGTAATGTCACATCATGCAAGCAAGCATACATCAGGCAATTTGCCCATACACACAATAACCATAAACATATTACCCACCTAGTATCGCTTGAGTATCAGACTCACTGCCGTCCTTCCTCTTGCGATTGGTCAAATCAACTTGGTTCCTATAATAAACCAAGTTTCCATACAATTAATATCCATAGCAAATATTCCAATAAGCTTGACAATCAAAATAAGCAAGTAAAGGTCTATCTGCGACTTTCCTCTCAAATCCCGAACCCTTCAAACAAATTACAAACTTCCTTCTTCATACAACTCGTAGTCCTTAATTTCTAGATCACAAATAATCCAAAATCACCTCAATCGACATCCACATCAAAAGATATCCCTAAAAAAATGAAAATCTCACTTTCGGATATCAGGGTTCGCCACATGCATAACACAGTTTGCACGTCATGACGAACCGTCCCTCACACGTCATGGCGAATTTAATTTTCACTGTCATGGCGTGTTCATACGCGACGTCATGACGACGGGCCTGGAGGACGACTCCGAACCTGACTTTTCTGCATTTTCACAATTCAATCCTTCTCCAAACACAAATGCAACACAACCAAAGTGTAGATCAAGTCTCAAACTACATTTCTAGTCCATTAACAACTCAAAATCAGTCACAAATGCATCAACCCAAGAAATCTCACCATTTTTGCCTTAAAACCCTAAAACCTTCGATTCTCTCACAATCACTTCATCTCAAGGTTCAATCCAACTAAACAAGGTTAAACGAAGAGGAACTTACCTGGAAAGCACTTCAAATCGATCGAAAACTGCAAAGATCGAAACTCTCTTCTCTTCCTTCCTCCTCCACCGTCAGCGTTCTTCTCTTCTTTTCTTCTCTTCCTCTTTCTCTTCTCTTCTATTTTCCTTTCTTTCTTTCTCTTCTTCTTTTCTTTCCTATTAACCTAAGGCATGGAACAAAGACCAACTTACCCCTCGTTACAAGCCTAAACCCATTCAAACTTAAGAGAATTTCCCAAAATGCCCTCACATAATTTAATCCTCTAATGCCTTATTTAAACCATATTAAACGCAATTATACCTCAATTATCCACTATTATTCCAAAATAAATCAAACTAAGTCTAAATCACATAATCATCACAATTCATGCTTAATGTCATCATTAAAAAAAAAATTCGGGGCCTAACATTTCTCCCCCTCTTAAAAGAAATTTCGTCCTCAAAATTTACTCGAATCATCGAAGAGATGCGATACTTCTCCCGATGGCTTCCAATGGCTCCCAAGTAGCCTCCTCATCGAATGGTTCCTCCAAAGAACTTTGACTAATCGAACTGCCTTGTTTCGAGGACTTTGTCCTTGTATCCAAAATCTCCACGGTTGCTCCTCATAACTCGGATCATCCTCACCTGAATTTCACTAGTCTGAATGATGTGAGAAGGATCGATCTATACCTCCTCAACATAGACACATGGAAAACATCGTGAATCTGCGATAACTCGAGGTAACGCCAACTCAGAGGCGAGTGGTCCAATCCTCTCAAGGATTTCATAAGGACCCACATACCCTGACTCAACTTACCCTTCTGCCAACCTCAATACTCCTTTCCAAGGAGACGTCTTAAGGAACACTTTCTCACCGACTTCATACTCCATCTCCTTTCGGTGAGCATCAACATAACTCTTCATCCTATCCTGTGCTGCCTTAAGTCGCTGCTTAACCAAATAAACTTTATCGACCGTCGTCTGAATCAATTCTGGTCCTACTAATTGCCTCTCTCCTTCTTCATCCCAACAGATCGGAGTTCTACACCTCCTACCATACAAAGCCTCATATGGAGCCATCTGAATGCTCGAATGGTACGAATTATTATAAGCAAATTCGACCAACAGCAAATGCTCATCCCAAGCTCCTCTGAAATCCATCACACAAGTTCAAGCATCCTCAAGAGTCCGTATGGTCCTCTCAGATTGACCATCCGTCTGAGGGTGAAAAGTCGTACTAAAATTCAGCTTCGTCCCCAAAGCTTCCTGCAAACTGCTCCAAAACCTCGAAGTAAACCGAGGATCCCTATCCGACACCATGGAATCCGGAATCCCATGCAATCTTACTATCTCATCGATATACTTCTTTGCTAACACATGCAAAGAATCAGTCTGCTTGATCGCCAAAAAGTGGGCTGACTTGGTCAACCAATCCACTATCACCCAAATGGTATTATGTTTCCTACTAGTCCTGGGCAAACCCATCAAAAAGTCCATTGTTACCCTTTGCCACTTCCACTCCGGAATAGGCAACGGCCTCAACTTGCCCGAAGGTGTCTGGTGTTCAGCTTTGACTTGCTGGCACACTAGACACTTACTGACAAATTCTGCTATATCCCTCTTCATGCCTTTCCACCAAAACTGCTCTCTCAGATCTCGATACATCCTGGTGCTACCGGATGCATGGCATAAAGCGCGTGTGTGCCTCATCCATAATCTCAAATTTTAACTTCCTGCACATCAGGAATACGCAACCTGTTTCCTACTATCATAAGCCCATCATCCTGCACCTCTATCTCAGAAACCTTGCCATTCCGAATCTCATCTCTGAGTCTACTCAACTCTGCATCTTGAACCTGCAACTCTCTAACTTTCTCTCTGAGAATCGGTCTAACTCGGAAGTTAGCTAGAAGACACTCCGACTCCTCCTGCTTCAAGCTTATCTTTAGCTTGGCCATCTCTTCCAATAAAGGAAAATAAACCGATCGAACATGAGCAATCGACGACTTCCTGCTCAAGGCATCCGCCACAACATTGGCTTTGCCCGGATGATACTCAATTAACAAGTCATAATCCTTTAGTAGCTCGATCCACCTTCTCTGCCTCAAATTCAACTCCTTCTGGCTCAACAAATACTTCAGACTCTTATGATCGGTAAAGATCCGCGTCTGAACTCCATACAAATAATGCCGCCAAATCTTCAAAGCAAAGATCACAGCTGCTAACTCCAAATCATGCGTCGGATAGTTCAACTCATAAGGCTTCAACTGCCTCGAAGCATAAGCAATCACTCTATCATCCTGCATCAAAATACAACCAAGACCCTTCCTTGAAGCATCACTATACACCGAATAACCTTCATCTCCCGAAGGCAAAACCAAAATCGGGGCACTCGTCAATCTGCACTTGAGCTCCTCGAAGCTCCTCTGACACTCCTCACTCCAAACAAACTTCTAGTTCTTCCTCAGTAACTTCGTCATCGGAGCGGCTATCATGGAGAATCCCTCCACAAATCTCCGGTAATAGCCTGCCAAACCCAGAAAACTCCTTACCTCTGCTACATTCTTCGGTGCTTCCCAACACACCACAGCTTCTATCTTCTTTGGATCCACATGAACTCCTTGCTCTGAGATCACGTGTCCAAGAAATGAAACTTCTCTCAGCCAAAATTCGCATTTATTGAATTTGGCATACAACTCATTGCTCCTCAAAGTCTCCAAAGCCATCCTCAAATGTTCCTCATGCTGCTCATCACTCTTGGAATACACCAAGATATCATCAATGAAGACAATGATAAATTGGTCCAAGAATGGCTTAAATATCCGATTCATCAAATCCATAAATGCTCCAGGCGCATTCGTTAATCCGAAAGGCATCACCAAAAACTCAAAGTGCCCATACCGAGTCCTGAAAGCAGACTTCGGCACATCCGATTCCTTAATCCTCAACTGGTGATAACCCGATCTCAAGTCTATCTTAAAGAAGACTCTCGCTCCTTGCAATTGATCAAACAGATCATCAATGCGAGGAAGCGGATACTTGTTGTTCACAAGAACTCGATTCAACTTCCCGTAGTCTACACATCCTTAACGATCCATCTTTCTTCTTCACAATAGACCGAGCTCCCCAGGCGAAGAGCTCGATCGAATATACCCTTTCTCCAACAATTCCTCCAATTGCTCCTTAAGCTCTTTCAATTTCGCTGGAGCCATCCAAGAGGGTGCAATCGAAATCGGCCTTCAGACCGACAAAAGCTCAATGGAAACTCAATTTCCTAGTCTGGCAGTAGTCCCGCAATTCTTGGGAAAGACATTCGAGTATTCCCGACTCACGGAATATCCTCCAACTTTCTCTATCACCTGAGTCTATCACATAAGTCAAAATGCCTCACAACCCTTACTCATCATCTTCTCTCTTTGTCAAAGTCGAGACAATCTGGCGGACTCGCTTCCGTCCCCAAGAACACTACTCTTCTACCGTCATCCAATTCAAACTCCACTTTTTTCGCTTATAATCCAAACGGCATTGAACCTTTCTAATGTATCTATGCCCAAAATCACATCTAAACCATTCATCTTGGTGGCATCAAATCGACCACCAGAAGTTCTCCACCAATGCGAATCTCACAACCTCTAAATACTTGACTAATCACAATATATCGACCGATTGGAGTACTCACCATCGCAGAGTATCCAAAGGGCTCACAATCATATCACACACGGGTCTACTCGACGAAACAAACGAGTGAGTAGAACCGGATCAATCAACACAATCACAAAGATCGTAAAATAATCAGACTGCACTGTGATAACATTTGGAGCAGCCTCAAGATCCTCCCTAGTCATCGTGAACACCCTAGCCGGTGCCCGCCTCTCGGTCTCCCAAGATTCACCTCTACTGCATCGAGGCGCCCACTTGCCATCAGCCCCTCATCCCATAGTCTCTGCCCTCCCTGAGCTTGATCTGCCTCTCTCTTGTCGTGGAGGCCGAGGACACTCTCCGCAATGTGTCCCTTCTCCCACAGCTTGAAACAAGCTCTGCCATTCTAAAGCACTCTCTCTATGAGCTCTCCAGAAGTGCTCACACTTCGGACGAATGACCCATCTCCATCTCCCTTCTATCGCCACCCACCGCTGAAGCTTGGTGAGAAATAGTAGAAGTCCTCATCGCCTAGGTCGGCTCGCACCAACGCTCCTCTCTCTCGAATGAACTGGAAGCTCCTAGCACTCCTCTGCGCATAGGAGTACTAGTGCCACCTCCTCTCCCGGATCGCTCTCTGCCCTTTCTTCTTGTTCAATGCACTCTTGATATTCTCTATATTTTCAACTCTCGAGTCGCCTCAACCAATGCTGGAAATCATGTAAATTCGCACAATCACCTTCTCTCGATGGCGGTGCAGACTGACTAAACCGGCGACATCCGCGGCCTCGCCAAGATCAAACCAAGCATACCAGATAGTTGTGTAAACCGCGCCATACTCGCCACCGACATATCCTCTCGAGTCAAACCGAAACTCCTCTCGCTTCACTGAATATAAACCTCAGACAGATACTTCTTCCTGAAAGCAATCACGAAATCTTGCCACGCCAACCCCATCGGCCTCATCTCGACTCCTCGCATAGCCTCCCACCATGAAGTGCATCTCCTCAAGCAAACTCGCCACATAGATGACCTCTCGTCATCCTCACACTCCATCTGGTCGAGCACTCTCTCAGTCTTCCTCAACCAAGTCTCAGCTTCTTCAGGATTTGACGTCCCAAAGAAATCAACTGCCCCATACTTCCTTAATCTATCAAATCGTCTGCCCTTCTGAACTGGGGATGACGCAGAAGGTCAGGCATCTCACCCATAGCTCGCATTTAATGCTCGAGTAAAGGCTCGAACAATCTCGGATCCAATAGAGGCACTGCCTCAGAATCGGGCGACTCGAAGTCGGCGACAAAACGGGCTCACTACTCTAGCCCTACGAAGCCTCAAGATTCCACAGCTATCGACTCATCGATCCTCTCTCTCTCGTCGGAGAGTCGTGCAGCAGATCCTCAGATAACTCCTCGTGTTCTTCTACGAGGTGGCATCGCATTCTTCAAATGGAAACACTAAGGATTAGCTATATGGAAATCTACATGTATGCATGATATGCATGTCACTTAATCAATGCAATACATAACCATAGATCACACAATCCTATTATGCATTCTAAGCCGAGGACACCTAAGCCTAGGCGCTCTGATACCAAACATGTTGGGCCCGGGTCCCGAGTCCCCAATTCTGAGGTAGCCCCGTCGGCGCTGCGACGGGCGCCCATATACCTTCGGACCGATCCCAACATCCATACGTAAACAATCGATTCAGATAACAATATATATACTCATACATATACATCTTCCACACATGCATTCTAAACATGCATTACTCATCTCAAATTCATAAAACATATGCCATTGTCATTCAAAGGAATTCAACCAGTATTTTCGAAAGATAACATAATACAAAATGAAATTTAATCACAAAATACAAAGGTATGCTCCATGATGAAATGCTGGTGGGCTAACCAAAGTACTAAATTAAGACAAGCTCCTAACTAGCTCGAAGTTTCTGATGCCCTGCAAGGTCTACAATCGTCTCGATCTGCACCTGAGGAGGGGAGAGTAATGGGGTGAGCTGCAAAGCTCGAAGCATATACGTTTATAGCCATTGGCAACGAGCCACACAATCAAGCATATATTCATATATCACTAGCAATCACAATTCATCAATTTTATTCACATTCATATAACCATAGTCATAAAATTTCTATTTCCCAACATAACAATCATTATGTAACAAGTCTATCAAATCCATCATATGTTATGCTCATCAAATCAATCGTATGCACAAACAATTGGCTCGAGAGTTTCAGAACGATCCGGATAAACCAAAGGTAAACCAGAACTATCCGAGTCCGATTTCAAGGATCTCGTTGCCACAAGCGGGCAGCCGGGAGAAGGCTTTACTGTCAATGTGCACGTGACTCCATCCGTAACTCTCTTACCCAAACAATTCACATAGTCCATTCGATTCATGCTTAAAGCATTCCTCACATTTTCTCAATTCTCATTCTTGTCCATTGCCATAAGGCCTATCAAGCCATGCATATTTTTAATCATAATGCAAGTTCACATTTAGTTCAATATTCTCATAGAATTCAACACAAGTAATGTCACATCATGCAAGCAAGCATACATCAGGCAATTTGCCCATACACACAATAACCATAAACATATTACCCACCTAGTATCGCTGAGTATCGACTCACTCATCGTCCTTCCTCTTGCGATTGGTCAAATCAAATTTGGTTCCTTATAATAAACCAAGTTTCCATACAATTAATATCCATAGCAAATATTCCAATAAGCTTGACAATCAAAATAAGCAAGAAAGGTCTATCTGCGACTTTCCTCTCAAATCCCGAACTCTTCAAACAAATTCCAAACTTCCTTCTTCATACAACTCGTAGTCCTTAATTTCTAGATCACAAATAATCCAAAATCACCTCAATCGACATCCACATCAAAAGATATCCTAAAAAATATAAAATCTCACTTTCAGATAACGGGGGCTCGCCGCATGAACGGCCTGCTCGTCATGGCGACCACAAGTGATATGCCAAGGCACCCTATCAAGACGTCATGGCGAACACACAGTTCGCAGACGTCACATTTAACCGTCCCTCACATGTCGCGGTGAATTTAATTTTCACTCGTCGCGGCGTGTTCATACGCACGTCGCGACGTACGGGCCTGGAGGACGACTCCGAACCTGACTTTTCTGCATTTTCACAATTCAATCCTTCTCCAAACACAAATGCAACACAGCCAAAGTGTAGATCAAGTCTCAAACTACATTTCTAGTCCATTAACAACTCAAAATTAGTCACAAATGCATCAACCCAAGAAATCTCACCATTTTTGCCTTAAAACCCTAAAACCTTCGATTCTCTCACAATCACTTCATCTCAAGGTTCAATCCAACTAAACAAGGTTAAACGAAGAGGAACTTACCTAGAAAGCACTTCAAATCGATCGAAAACTGCAAAGATCGAAAGTCTCTTCTCTTCTCTTCCTCCTCCACCGTCAGCGTTCTTCTCTTCTTTTTCTTCTCTTCCTCTTTCTCTTCTCTTCTATTTTCCTTTCTTTTCTTTTTCTTCTTCTTTCTTTCCTCTTAACCTAAGGCATGGAACAAAGACCAACTTACCCCTCGTTACAAGCTTAAACCCATTCAAACTTAAGTGAATTTCCCAAAATGCCCTCACATAATTTAATCCTCTAATGCCTTATTTAAACCATATTAAACGCAATTATACCTCAATTATCCACTATTATTCCAAAATAAATCAAACTAAGTCTAAATCACATAATCATCACAATTCATGCTTAATGTTTTCATTAAAAAAAAATTCGGGGCCTAACACAAAGACCCTAACTGGAGGCTGGCTATGTCCGAAGAATTTGATGCTTTGGTCCGTAATGGGACTTGGGAGTTAGTTCCCCCCTCTTCTACTCCGAATCTTATTGGCTACAAATGGGTTTTCCGTATCAAACATAATTCTGATGGGTCTATTGACAGATACAAGGTTCGTCTTGTCGGTAAGGGTTTCCATCAACGTCCTGGTGTTGATTATCATGAGACCTTCATTCCAGTAGTCAAGCCCACCACAATCCACCTTGTTCTCACTCTGGCTGTAAGCCGAGGGTGGACTTTGCGTCAGCTTGATGTCAATAATTCTTTCTTGCAGGGACATTTGTCAGAGGATGTTTACATGGTCCAGTCCCTAGGCTTCACTGATCGGGATCATCCGGATTATGTCTGCAGACTTCGCAAGGCCATTTATGGGCTCAAGCAGGCCCCTAGTGTAGCACCCCCATATCATAGGATATGTATCGGGACGCCCGTAGGTCATTCCGACACATACCCTACGATAAGGGTGCGCTACGAACAATCACTAACACTCCACATGGCATCAAAATCATAAAGCATTTATATGAAATCCACTAATTTTTAAAACCATAAATTCTCATTTCATAACCTCAAAGCGAGAATTTACACAACCTGATGTGTTACATACAATACTCCAAAGAAAATCAAACAAAAAGGCTAACTAGGTCATCCCTCAAAAAGTGCCAGCTGACCGACCTGTGTGCCATGACTTCTCTTGCCAACTCAATCTACACGGCAGGAAAAGTCCCTCTGGAGCTATAAGTCTACTCTCTCGGTCCTGAAAAATAATTTGCAATTTTGGGTGAGTTTGCGAACTCAGTGAGGAACCATCATCGATGGTTCACCCAATTCATGCATATACACATACATAACACAGCTACGCACAATTATCTCACCAAATCACATTTAGTAGTACCACATAATTTTCATACCAATAACCAAAGAATCAATTCAAATGCATATGGAATGTGTATGAGACACTTTTCCAATTTATTACGTTGTTGTGTTCGCGCTGGCTTGTCCCATTAAGGGATGATAAACGGTGAGCCATAGGCTCGAATCACTATGGGCTCAAGGCCCAATCACGTTGAGCTTTAAGCTCGTTGGTCGCCCGTCACAATCGCCAATTATCGATCATGCAATTATGCATGAAGTGCATATGTCCAAATAAAACAACACCAACATCATATCGATCTCAATTCAATAGGTACACATAAATCTTGTACAGTAATCACAAGAAAATCACATGTGACACTTCTATGTCAAATTTTCAATCCATCGGACCTTGGTCCAATCCGTGCACAAACAAACACAATTTTCCCACCATTATTCTCCACGGGGTTCTAAGTGCGTAATTATAAACACTTACTAACCAAGGAACCATCTAGGTTACTCACCTAATAACTTCCGAAGCTAATGCTGGAAGTCTCGCAACGTCTGTGGGATGACGCTCCAACCGAGCCTCTATAACAATTAAAATAAGTAAACATTACCAACTGAATAGATAAAAATACTAAACAATGCACATGGAATAAGTAAACGTGTATAATGCATGCTCATGGCATTCCTGCCCTAATCCAAAATTTTCCCATTAAAAAATCCGCCTAAAATTAGAAACCTATTGGCGCCGACGGCAGCAATTCGGACCTCTATAGTCCCCAATTAAACAAAATAATGATTAAAGGCTGCGTTACCGGGGCCACGCCAATTTCCGTCCAAAATTCCCAATTTCTCACAAAATGAAATTAAATATTCTCTAATCCGATGCCTCAAGAATCAGGTCAATCGGATGTCTGACGGAAAAGAAATTGACAAAATGAAATCCCAAATTACCAATTAAATAATAATCATAATAATAAAATAAAATAAAAACAAAAATAAAAAAATCGCTCAGCCTCGCTAAGGGCGACGCTGACGCGTCGCCCCTAGCGACGCTGACCTTATACCCAAGATCACTAGGGCGACGCTGTCATTCTAGTGACCGGCCTTACCTCTCTCTTCTTTTTTATTTTCCTATTTCTCATCCAATTTCCAACAACAATAATTTTAGTACACAAATCAGAAAATACAAACCATAGCTTGTTGGAAATATAATGAAAAGCTCTACCATTCTCATGAAGACCATAAAATCAATTTCACCCTTAAGGGTGTCAAAATCCTTCAAAGCTACTGCCTACTCAAATCCCATTAAAACAGAACAGTACATTTCAAATTCCTTAACTCTCTGATTCTTCAGCCAAAATTACTACATAAATATGCTCAATAAGTTCACAATGTCATCTACAACTTTCATGAACAACCCAAAATCAAATTCCATTGCTAAACAAGTCAATTAATTCACTCAATGTTGCTGTCCCTAAAATCATTCAATTTGAGCAGTAAACTTATAACAAGCATAACTCCCTGTACACAAGTCATAAAAATCTGAACTTTATACCCCTGAAAAGATAAATCCTCAAACTTCAATGTTCATGAAGAACTCAATTTCCAATTTAATTTCTAACCATTTCAAAACTGTCATGCAAGTTACTGCCATGATCAGCAAGTCCTAACCTAATGCAGGATCATTTTTTACAAAATCATAACTCCCAACTCTGACCCCTAAAAATTATATGCCATATCTCATTTTCAAGATAATTTCTTCCTCTTAAACTTTGCAGAATATCACTCACACCAATTCAGTTCACAAAAATTGGTAAAATTGCTCCCAAGCAGAAAGCTCACAAATCAGACACTTAAGCTAGGTTTCATCAACATGCCCAAAACCAGTCCATAGGAATCAGTTCATATCACCCAATATACAACTCGAAAATTAGCAAGATCAGTGGAAATGGAAAGCTAACTCAATATGCCTCAACTTTCATAAAGACCATTTTTTCTAGTTCCATACCAATTAATTTAGAAAAATCAACAAAACACATTAGTCATACTTGCGGTTACTGTTCACAGGCAATAAAACAGTAACTTTCCATGCAACATTTCACCCTTCTAGCATTACAATTTAACAACACCTATTTCACACAAAATTGAAACCAACATCCCAAAGTTTCATTGGGCATAAACTTCACCTCATTTGCACACCTACACAATTAGTTATGATCAAAACATTCCAACTGGTCAAAGATTCATTTTCCAGCTTTCAACATTAACCTAACTCTTATCACTTCTAACATCAATAACACATCACTAAGCATCCATTCCTACCTCTAATTCAACCACAAATTCATCACAACATACACTTCTATAATGACACAAAATTTGGCAGCACCTACACAAATGATCTTCCTAAATTTTCCATTCATCTATCCTTACAAACTCAATCCAAAACCAAGCTAAAATCAATAAAAAGTATAGTCATTCATTCATCCATAACTAAGTATACATTTAAACCCATTCAAACCAATCATAAAATAAATGCATAAGTGCTTCCCTTAAATGCTTCAAACTACTAATTCATGCATTAAATGAATGGTCAAAGCTTAAAACATAATCTTACCTAGTCAAGCTTTCAATCTTTCCCTTAATCTTCCAACTTATTACAACTTCCTAATTCCTCTTCTACTTTCTCCAACACCTACGGCTATCACCCATCACCCTCATCACAAGGCTTAAGCTAGCTTTATATGAGAAGGAAGAAGGAGCAAGCCAAAAGAACAAGAAGCTATCTTGTAAGAAGAAGCCACCAACGAAGAAAGAAGAGAAATTCACCAAGGAAGGGAAAAATAAGGTTTCGGATGAGAGGAGATCAAGTCTTCCAAAAATGCATGTGTTTTTAACTTTAACAAGAAGAAAAATCGGGGATGAGGGATAAAGAAGAAGACAAAATGCATTAAGAAAAAGGGGACACTTGGCTTTTGAAATGGAGAAAAGACAAAAATGAGTTAATCCCAATTAATTAAGCACTAATTCTACTTAAGCTCTAAACATGGCACTAACATAAGTCCCACAATTATTTATTCACTAATCTCATACCATTAGGCAATTCTTTTCAGTACAAAAAGGCTCACTCAGCCAGTCAGTTGGAATTTTCCGGTCCGGGCAAGAACCCCGAAAAATTCCAGAAAAATTTTCATAAATCCCTAAAAATATAAAACAATTTATGGCGCACTCCAAATAATTTTTCAAATACAACTTTCATATAAATTTCACAAAAGATCCCAATTCGACACTTATGCCGGAAATGTCATGAATGCATGTATACCATGTGCATGTGCAAAATAATCATCAGTTATAGAGGCTATATACTGTATGTGCATGCCGAGATATATTGTCACACGCCTAACCCGTCCCAAATGACCAAATTACCCTTCCCATCAGTGACGGGATGTTACAATTCTCCCCTCCTAATAAAAATTTCGTCCCCGAAATTCTTACCTGGTTGATCGAAAAGATGAGGATACTGTCTCCTCATATGCTCCTCGGTCTCCCAGGTAGCCTCCTCAGTCGAGTGGTTCCTCCAGAGAACCTTCACCAGTGGAATACTCTTATTCCTCAACTGTTTCACCTGTGTCCCGACAATCTGTATCGGCTCCTCTACATAACTCAAATTACTCGATACCTCAATCTCCTGAGCCGGTATCACATGTGTCGGATCTGACCGATATCTACGGAGCATACTCACATGGAAGACGTCATGCAACCGAGACATCTCACTCTAGTAAAGCTAGCTCAGAGGCCAAAGGTCCCATCCTCTCGGTGATCTCATATGGACCAATGTACCTAGGGCTTAACTTACCCTTTTCCCAAATCTCAAGACACCACGCCACGGTGACACCGAAGAACACTCTATCGCCTACATTGTACTCAATGTCCCTCCTATGCTGATCCACATAGCTCTTCTGTCTATCCTGAGCCGCTTTGATGCGACTCCGTATCAGTTTCACCTTATCTACAGTATCCTGAATCAGCTCAGGACCCTCAATCATCCTCACACCCTCTTCATCCCAATACAAAGGCGATCTACACGGTCGCCCATACAGTGCCTCATATGGTGCCATCCCGATGCTACTATGATAATGATTGTTGTATGCAAACTCAATCGAGCTAACATCGATCCCATGCTCCTCTCAACTCCAAACACAAGTTCAAGCATATCCTCATCAGTCTTAATCGTCCTCTCACTCGCCCATCTGTTCGAGGATGAAGCAGATCAAGTTCAGCCTAGTACCCATAGCAGACTGCAAACTCTGCCAGAACCTCGAAGTAAATCTGGGATCCCTGTCAGACACTATCGACACTGGGACCCCATGCAGTCTCACTATCTCCGCCACATACTTCTGGGCCAACTGATCCATGGTATTGTTCTCCCTTACTGGCAAGAAATGGGCCGATTTAGTCAATCGATCCACTATGACCCAGATAGCATCATCGCCTCAAGGCCCCAGGCAAACCCATAATGAAATCCATGGTAATTCATTCCCATTTCCACTCCGGAATGGGCAACGAATGAAGCTTCCCTACTGGAGCCTGGTGCTCAGCCTTAACCTGCTGGCATGTCAAACATCTAGATACAAACTCCGCTACTTGCTTTTTTCATGCCAGCCACCGAAATGTTGCTTAAGAGTGTTATACATCTTGGTAGTACCGGGATGCATAGCATATGTGGCCATATGAGCCTCCTCCAATATCTCTCTCCTCAAGTCATCCACATCAGCACACAAAGCCTCCGTCTCAACCACAAAGTCTCATCTCTCACATCAAACTCGTAACTCGAATCACTTTTACCTTCTCAATCAGCCTCACCATAACAGATCCTTTTCCGAACTCTCCCGATCTGCCCAAGAGCATCGGTCTCAATGTCAAAGTAGCCAATAAGACTCCATCCCGCCCAGAGTCATCCGAACATTCAAAGCCCTCAATCAATCAAATTAGGCAACCTCATTGCTCAATCTGAAGTCAGACTAATATGTGACTTTCTACTCGGAGCATCCGCCACCACATTAGCTTTCCTGTGGTGATACTCGATGAAGACAGTCATAGTCTTTCAACAACTTAAGTCATCTCATACATCTCAAATTCAACTCTCTCGGCTCAAGAATATTTCAAACTCTTATGGTCGTGAAGATCCGGAAAGTCTCACCATATGTAATGCCTCCAAATCTTCAAAGAAAACACTCTGCAGCCTAACTCCAAATCATGAGCAGGATAATTTACCTCGTGAGACCTCAACTGCCTCGAGGCATAGGCAATGACTCTACCGTGCTGCATCGTAACACACCCAATCCTCGATGCGATGCATCATCAGATACCTCAAATCCTCCAATCCCAGATGGAATAGTCAACACCGGTGCAAGAGTCAACCGATGTTTCACTCCTCAAAGCTCTTCCGACACTCCTCACCCATCTAAATGGCACATTCTTCCTCGAAGTTTTGTCGAGGGCCGAGATCAATGAAAACCCTCGACAAACCTCCGTAATAACCGCCAATCCGAGGAAACTCAATCTCAAACATTCCTAGAGCTTCCCACTTCAAAGATCGCCTCCACCTTACTCGGATCCACCAATACCCTCTCCGGTACTATATGGCCCAAAATATCACTAATCCAGCCAAAATTCACATTTACTGAATTTGGCATACAACTGTCTCTCCCTCATGGTCTGCAACACAATCCTCAAATGCTCACTATGCTCCTGTCTGTTCCTCGAATACACTAAAATGTCATCAATAAACACAATAACAAATTGATCCGGTGAGGCTGAAATACCTTATTCATCAAGGCCATGAAGGTTGCCGGCATTAGTCAACCCAAACGGCATCAAAAAACTCAAAATGCCCGCATCGCCTCCTCAAGGCACTCTTAGGCACATCGGCCTCTGCAATCTTCAACTGATAGTACCCTGACCTCAGATCCAACTTAGTGAACACCTGAGCTCCCTGCAACTGATCAAATAAGTCATCGATCCTAGGCAGTGGATACTTATTCTTCACTGTCACTCGATTCAACTGCCTGTAATCGATGCACAGCCTCAAAGTCCCATCCTTTTTCTTCATAAACAAAACTGGAGCTCCCCATGGTGAAACACTAGGTCTGATAAAGCCCTTCTCCAACAACTCTCGTGAATCGGCCTTAAGCTCCCTCGGCCCACAGTGCCATCCTATATGGAGGTATAGATATAGAGCGAGCACTGAACGAGGTCAATAGTGAACTCGTCTCCCGATCCAAGGCAAACCCAGAACTCATCAGAAACACATCTGAAAATTTCCTAACCACGGGAATATCTTGAAGCCTCTGCTCAACTCTGGTGTCAACCACATGAGCCAGATATGCTTCACAGCCTCCCTGCATCAATCTCAGGGCACTAAGGAAAGAGATCATCCGGGCTGGTACTGCCTGACTAACTCCTCTAAACACTGCTCTAGGCTGACCAGGAGACTCTAAAACAACCTCCTTAGTATAGCAGTCCATAATAGCCCTATGGGCCGTCAGCCAGTCCATCCCCAGAATCACATCGATCTCTCTCAGAGGCAACACTATAAGGTCTGCCCTCAACACTGCTTGATCAATCTGGATCAAGCATCCCCTGCAGACCTCTCCCAATGCAGTAGTAGTACCTAACGGTGTACTCACCTCTAGCCCATACAGTAACATCTCCCGATCCCCATGCAATCTACATGCCATATGAGGTGCAATAAAAGAATGTGTGGATCCAGGATCCAACAATGCAAACGCCTCAAAATCAGAAATAAGGAGCATACCAGCTACTACATCAGGGGAATCCTGGGCCTCCTGCCTCGTCATGGCATATACTCTGGCCTGGGACTGTGGTCGACTGCCCCGACCCTCAGTCCGCCCAAAGGATCCCTCAGCTCTACCTCGGCCTCTACCTCGCCCTCTCAGATCGATCCACGCCCGGATCCACCCACTCTACTCTGCTGTACTGTAGTACTACTCCCGGCTCGGCCACTACCAGCAGACTGAGCTCCCAATGTAGCTGGGCAATCCCGAATCTGATGATCCATGGAGCCGCATTTAAGGCAAGCTCCAATAATCGCCAACACTCTCAAAGTGCCTCTTCTCACAAAGGTGCTCACAGAATGGAGGAATCGCCCAAAACCTCTCGCCATCGCCATCGCCATCGCCGCCGCCAACAAGACAAATCTCCTCTCGTCTAAAACCCGACCGTCTCGATCCTCCAAGATCTGAAGGCCTCGCTCTGGCGCTGCTAAAACTCTTACCAGAATGCTCGATCGTCACTAACTCTCTTCCTCTAGACCTTGACCCATCTCTCTGTCTACGCCTCACAATTTGCTCCACTCACAAAGAAGCAGCTCTCAACTCTATAAAGGAGCCCATATCGATCGGGCCAATCTGCACGGATCTCCAAATTCAGCCCCATCTCAAACCTCCAAGCACTATCTGTCTCAAGAGAAACCACGATGAGAAAGATACCCCATCAACTCATTAAATCTCACCTCGTACTGCCATCGTCATCCCACCATCTCGCCTCCAAAACTCCTGCATCTTCATTTCCAGATACACCTTGGGCATATAATTGTCTCTAAAAGCCCTCGAAAATCGCCCATGTCAATAAGCAAGGTCCGTGGTACCGCCTTAACAGCCTTCCACCATGTATAAGCGGGCCCAGAAGAGATATCTGCAGAATCGAACCTCTCATCGTTCGCAATCCATCCGATCAAGGACTCTCTCCCCTCTCCAACCATCCTCACCTCGGTGAGTCATGCGCCATGAAGTTCATGTTACTCGCCACGCAAACAAATCGTATCTCCTCTCCCGTCTCACGGGGACTCTAGGAGGTACCTCGATCGAGGCACCGAGGACTCTCTACTAGCTCCAACAGATCCTCGGTCATTGGTTGATCAATCGATCACCAAATACGGATGACCTAAAACAAAACAAGAACTCGATCGGTTTACGCATTTCTCACAATAATTCAAGCCTAATTTCATATTAGTCCCAACAGATGCCAAACCATGCTCGATATTTAATGTAGCACTTATACCATAGATATGTATCGACGCCTGTAGGTCATTCCGACACATACCCTATGATAAGGGTGCTTCTTAACAATCACTAACACTCCACATGGCATCAAAATCATAAAGCATTTATATGAAATCCACTAATTTTAAAACCATAAATTCTCATTTCATAACCTCAAAGCAAAATTTACACAACCGATGTGTTCTATACAATACTCCAAAAGAAAATCAAACAAAAGGCTAACTAGGTCATCCTCAAAAGTGCCGGTGACCGACACATGTGCCATGACTTCTCTTGCCAACTCAATCTACACGGCAGAAAAGTCCCTCTCGAGCTATAAGTCTACTCTCTCGGTCTGAAAAATAATTTGCAATTTTGGGTGAGTTTGCGAACTCAATGAGGAACCATCATCGATGGTTCACCCAATTCATGCATATACACATACATAACATGTACTACGCACAATTATCTCACCAAATCACATTTAGTAGTACCACATAATTTTCATACCAATCCAAAGAATCAATTCAAATGCATATGGAATGTGTATGAGACACTTTTCCAATTTATTACGTTGTTGTGATGGCGCTCAAACTGTCCCATTAAGGGCGATTAAACGGTGAGCCATAGGCTCAATCACTATAGGCTCAAGGCCCAATCACGTTGAGCTTTAAGCTCGCTATCGCTCCGTCACAATCGCCAATTATCGATCATGCAATTATGCATGAAGTGCATATGTCCAAATAAAACAACACCAACATCATATCGATCCCAATTCAATAGGTACACATAAATCTTGTACAGGTAATCACAAGAAAATCACATGTGACACTTCTATGTCAAATTTTCAATCCATCGGACCTTCTATCCGCAATCCAGCACAAACAAACACAATTTTCCCACCATTATTCTCCACAGGTTCTAAGTGCGTAATTATAAACACTTACTAACCAAGGAACCATCTAGGTTACTCACCTAATAACTTCCGAAGCTAATCGGAAGTCTCGCAACGTCCGTGGGATGACGCTCCAACCGAGCCTCTATAACAATTAAAATAAGTAAACATTACCAATCAATAGATAAAATACTAAACAATGCACATGGAATAAGTAAACGTGTATAATGCATGCTCATGGCATTCCTGCCCTAATCCAAAATTTTCCCATTAAAAATCCGCCTAAAATTAGAAACCTATTGGCGCCGACGGCGCAATTCGGACCTCTATAGGTCCCCAATTAAACAAAACAGTTGATTAAAGGCTCATATTCGGGCCACGCCAATTTCCGTCCAAAATTCCCAATTTCTCACAAAATGAAATTAATATTCTACTTAATCCGATGCCTCAAGAATCAGGTCAATCGGATGTCGGACGGAAAAGAAATTGACAAATGAAATCCCAAATTACCAATTAAATAATAATCATAATAATAAAATAAAATAAAAAATAAAATAAAAACTGCTCAGCCTCGCTAAGGACGGCGACGCTGTCGCCCTAGCTACGCTGCCTTATACCTCAAGATCACTAGGGCGACGCGTCGCCCTAGTGACCGGCCTTACCTCTCTCTTCTTTTTATTTTCCTATTTCTCATCCAATTTCTAACAACAATAATTTTAGTACACAAATCAGAAAATACAAACCATAGCTTGTTGGAAAGATAATGAAAAGCTCTACCATTCTCATGAAGACCATAAAATCAATTTCACCCTTAAGGTGTCAAAATCCTTCAAAGCTACCGCCCACTCAAATCCCATTAAAACAGAACAGTACATTTCAAATTCCTTAACTCTCTGATTCTTCAGCCAAAATTACCACATAAATATGCTCAATAAGTTCACAATGTCATCTACAACTTTCATGAACAACCCAAAATCAAATTCCATTGCTAAACAAGTCAATTAATTCACTCAATGTTGCTGTCCCTAAAATCATTCAATTTGAGCAGTAAACTTATAACAAGCATAACTCCCTGTACACAAGTCAGAAAAATCTGAACTTTATACCCCTGAAAAGATAAATCCTCAAACTTCAATGTTCATGAAGAACTCAATTTCCAATTTAATTTCTAAACATTTCAAAACTGTCATGCAAGTTACTGCCATGATCAGCAATTTCTAACCTAATGCAGGATCATTTTTTACAAAATCATAACTCCCAACTCTGACCCCTAAAAATTATATGCCATATCTCATTTTCAAGATAATTTCTTCCTCTTCAACTTTGCAGAAGATCACTCACACAATTCAGTCCAAATAAATTGGTAAAATTGCTCCCAAGCAGAAAGCTCACAAATCAGACACTTAAGCTAGGTTTCATCAACATGCCCAAAACCAGTCCATAGGAATCAGTTCATATCTCCCAATATACAACTCGAAAATTAGCAAGATCAGTGGCAATGGAAAGCTAACTCAATATGCCTCAACTTTCATAAAGACCATTTTTTCTAGTTCCATACCAATTAATTTAGAAAAATCAACAAAACACATTAGTCATACTTGCGGTTACTGTTCACAGGCAATAAAACAGTAACTTTCCATGCAACATTTCACCCTTCTAGCATTACAATTTAACAACACCTATTTCACACAAAATTGAAACCAACATCCCAAAGTTTCATTGGGAATAAACTTCACCTCATTTGCACACCTACACAATTAGTTATGATCAAAACATTCCAACTGGTCAAAGATTCATTTTCCAGCTTTCAACATTAACCTAACTCTTATCACTTCTAACATCAATAACACATCACTAAGCATCCATTCCTACCTCTAATTCAACCACAAATTCATCACAACATACACTTCTATAATGACACAAAATTTGGCAGCACCTACACAAATGATCTTCCTAAATTTTCCATTCATCTATCCTTACAAACTCAATCCAAAACCAAGCTAAAATCAATAAAAAGTATAGTCATTCATTCATCCATAACTAAGTATACATTTAAACCCATTCAAACCAATCATAAAATAAATGCATAAGTGCTTCCCTTAAATGCTTCAAACTACTAATTCATGCATTAAATGAATGGTCAAAGCTTAAAACATAATCTTACCTAGTCAAGCTTTCAATCTTTCCTTAATCTTCCAACTTATTACAACTTCCTAATTCCTCTTCTACTTTCTCCAACACCTACGGCTATCACCCATCACCCTCATCACAAGGCTTAAGCTAGCTTTATATGAGAAGGAAGAAGGAGCAAGCCAAAAGAACAAGAAGCTATCTTGTAAGAAGAAGCCACCAACGAAGAAAGAAGAGAAATTCACCAAGGAAGGGAAAATAAGGTTTCAGATGAGAGGAAATCAAGTCTTCCAAAATGCATGTGTTTTAACTTTAACAAGAAGAAAAATCGGGATGAGGGATAAAGAAGAAGACAAAATGCATTAAGAAAAAGGGACACTTGGCTTTTGAAATGGAGAAAAGACAAAATGAGTTAATCCCAATTAATTAAGCACTAATTCTACTTAAGCTCTAAACATGGCACTAACATAAGTCCCACAATTATTTATTCACTAATCTCATACCATTAGGCAATTCTTTTCAAGACAAAAGGCTCACTCGGCCGGTCATTGAATTTTCCGATCCGGCAAGAACCCGAAAAATTCCGTAAAATTTTCATAAATCCCTAAAAATATAAAACAATTTATGGCGACTCAAATAATTTTTCAAATACAACTTTCATATAAATTTCACAAAGATCCCAATTCGACACTTATCTGGGAAATGTCATGAATGCATGTATACCATGTGCATGTGCAAAATAATCATCAGTTATAGAGGCTATATACTGTATGTGCATGCCGAGATATATTGTCACACGCCTAACCCGTCCCAAATGACCAAATTACCCTTCCCATCAGTGACGGGATGTTACACCTAGAGCTTGGTACTCTGAGCTCCGCCATTTTCTCCTATCACTGGGGTTTTACAACTCCCGATCTGATACTTCTCTTTTCATTTACAGTAGCTCTGGTGTTGTTCTTTACCTTCTTTTCTATGTCGATGATATTATTGTCACAGGAAGTAACTCCTTGGTAGTTCAGCGGTTTCTTGATGTTCTTGCTGGTCGCTTCTCCCTAAAAGATCTTGGTCCTCTCTCTTACTTCTTGGGTGTTGAAGTTGTCCCACACTCTCATGGCCTTCTATTGTCCCAGTGCAAGTACACTTTGGATCTTCTATCACGGTTACACATGGTTGATGCCAAACCGGCATCTGATCAGCCTCTTACTCTTACCTCTGGTCCTGCTTTTGATGATGTTACTCAATATCGGGTTGTTCTTAGGAGTTTACAGTATCTGACCTTGACACGTCCTGACATTGCCTTTGTGGTCAATCGACTTTCTCAATTCATGCATCAACCAACCAACACTCATTGGGTTGCGGTCAAACGTCTACTTTGCTACCTGTGTGGAACGTTAGACCATGACATTCTACTGCGCAGACATTCTCCTTTATCACTTTATGCCTTCTCCGATGCTGATTGGGTTGGTGACAAGGATGTCTGGATCTCAACTGGTGCCTTCATTGTTTATCTGGGTGGTAGTCCGGTATCTTGGAGCTCTCGGAAGCAGACATCTGTTGCCTGATCCTCCACTGAGGCAGAGTATCACTCTGTTGCTTCCACTGCAGCAGAGATTCATTGGATTTGTTCTCTTCTCACTGAGCTCGGTGTTTCTCTTCCTACAGCTCCGGTCATCTACTGTGACAACATTGGTGCCACCTACTTGTGTTCTAACCCTGTGTTTCACTCTCGCATGAAGCACATTGCTATTGACTTTCACTACATTCGAGAACAGATTCAGGCTGGCTGCTTTCGTGTTACTCATGTTGCCTCCACATATCAACTTGCAGATGCCCTCACCAAGCCTCTTCCACAGCCTCAGTTCCTTACTCTTTGGGACAAGATCAGACTCTCTACTAGGTCGTCCGACTTGAGGGGGCGTATTGGAGATATTCTCTCCTAATTGTTAGCATTGTCTATCATTATCTCTTGTAATATCTTTTCTATATTTATCATACGGCCTATAATGATCTTTTGTATATTATTTAACCACATTGTGTTCATGAAATAATATACCTGATTGATCCTCAATAATATGTTTCTTACCTGGATGGAAATGATGCTGATGAAAGTAAGGTTAATGCGAAATTCTTGAATTGAAGACATTCTTTTATTAAATTTTAGTTTGAAAAATGTGAATGTTAATATTTAGCAAGAGCTATTTCATTCCAAAATGGCCCGCTTCATGAAATATGGCCCGCTTCCATTATTATTTTATCTTTCGAAAAGAAGTTCACGTATATACAGTGACAGATCAAGCTATCCTTTTTACTAAATTGGGATTGATGTTCGCTGTTTAAATAAATTCAAAAATGGTAACTCTTTTCATACCTACTTTTGTAATAAAATAACTTATAATTAATTGGTTATTCATAAGCATGAGCCGTCAGCGAGGGCCCTTGCTTAGGACTCTAGTCCAGCAGAAGGAGGTAATGTCATCTGTCAATCGAGAAACTGGAAAGCGGGAAGGCAAGCTCACGTGTTGCTGTTTCCAACAGTATATGCTTGAATGATATACTCAAATGTTGCCAATTGTTAAATAAGTGTAAAAGTGCCTGTGGAAGATCAATTTTTAAGGCTTTAGATGCCTTGATTCGACAATAACCTTACTTGCATGTGGTTTCAAATAAAAGTGTAAAATAGTGCCAGACCCATTAAATTTGAAGAGCTTATTATCGATTTCTTTCCACACATTTTTTTAATCTATTCGATCAACAAATAAAGGAAATTAATTTAAGAATAATTGTTTGCGGTATAAATCAATGATCGGAACCACATTATATTGCTTCGCTTGTCATAATCTTTCCTCTTTTTTTTTTTTATAAAAAGAAAAGAAATATACTGTTACAAAACAAATATGAAGAAACAAATCCTCGACAGATCCTCTGAGAAGATTCTAAGACACCTGATAGTTAGAGAAACTAAATAGGTGACACAAATATTAAAGTACCTAACCTGAGTGACGAGTCAATCTATACTTCTGTTGCTCTCTCGTAACGATTATTTTGCCCTCTTTGTTACATCTCGGATATAAAGAAGTACAAATTTTTCTTTTTCCTGCTACAGGTATTAAAAAAAAACAATCCTGTTGCAATACATTACGAGAATGAAAACTATAATTGAAGGCCCCATATAGAAATGAATAGATGATTATTTTAAGACCATCATGTTCTGCCTCTGCTAAAGTTAAAAGAAGAAGAGAGATTTGATTTGATTTGAAGTAGGATGGTAAAAAGTTCATTAAGACCAGTTCTGATATGATTGTTCACTAAAGCTTTTGGGTTTCATCATTGGATAATAGAGATCCCGCAATTTTGTCCACTTCTCCCTACAACAATCGTTTAGGCCTTGACATTAGAAGCTTCACCAATTTTTACAGGTCCTGAGTCTAAATGTTGGCATTCCAAGTGAACATCTTGGAACCCAATTCAAGATTATAATTTGTACGCCTGAAAACTCTACCACGCAATGGGTTATGCGATTGACTAACTTCATATCTGCTCTGACATTGCACGGTCCTCGAGTAATTGATGAGTGGGGCTTGCTTCAGGAACTTGAATAGTATAAAGACCGATAGATCGGTGGAAAAAGCATGGCAGATATTATGAGCCTCTACTAGCACGTATACAAGGGAGACTTTAGTTGGGGATGTAGCAGCGGTAAGTAGTAATTAATGAATAGGAGGTGCATGTGATCCATCTTTGCCTTTTTCACGATGCCACTCAACTTCAGACCAATGTTAATTGAAAGATCAACGGGTTACGGGCCTACCACGATTGATGGATGGAAAATCCCCACTAGGAGAGATCAAGAAAGGCTAGAAAAAGCTACCAAGAAAAGAAAGCAACGGAAGAAAAAAGCATGGGGGAAGTGACAGTGATGATGATCAGTAGCCCAGATAATCCCATGAATGAATCTATCCCCTCAGAGCTCTCCACCACTCTCCCTAGCTGGAAATTGTACGAGAACCCATTTTATAATTTTCAGCGACAGCTCCATCAACATTACCAAAGTAACAAGCTTAATCTTCATAATCAGCACCTTCCTATCTCAACTCGAAAGCTTGCAGCTTCCTACCGGGATCTGACTTTCTGTGGGCCTGAAATGGAGAATGAGCTAGACATTGCAAGAACCCAGATCAAGGATTTGAAAGCTGAGCTTGAATATGAGCGCAAGGCACGAAGGAAAGCGGATATTATAAACAAGAGATTGGCCAAAGAACTTGCAGAAGAGAGGAGAGGGCGACGAGCACTGGAGAAAGTTTGCGAACAGCTTGCTAGAGAAATTTCATCTGATAAAATGGAAATCGAGAACATTAAGAAAGAAATGGATGAGGAGAGAAAGATGTTAAGGATGGCAGAAGTTTTCAGAGAAGAAAGAGTGCAAATAAAGTTGGCAGAGGCAAAGATTCTTTTCGAAGAGAAGTTGTTAGAGTTAGAACTGGAAGGAAATAAACAGAGAGCTTTCGGGAAGTCAAAAACATGGAAGATGGAACAGATAAGTCAAGAAGACGAAGATCATAAAATGCTCGAACTTGGAACTAACGCTTCTAGTAATCTTCCTGGAAAGTTGACCAAGTTTTGTTTCACCGACGATAATAGTGGCATTGATCTAAGAGAATCAGCAAAGGCGGCGCTAAGAGAAAAATATCCATCCCTAGGCGATAATTTTAGCGGTGCTTCGTCGATAGCAGCCCATCGAAGAGCGTCGCCAGAGCCCGAGAATCCTCACATAAGGCGAGGGATCAAAGGGTTCGTTGAATTCCCAAGAGTGATTCGAGCAGTAGGATCCAGAAACAGGCCTTGGGGTGCAAAACTGGAGTGCCAAAAGGCTCAGCTAAGAATTCTGCTGAAACACAAACACCCCATTGGATCAAATAATCTTGTTATGAGTTGAAGGATCAAACATTATTCTGTGTTCTTTTATTAATTCTGGTATTTGTTAAGCATGTAATTATTTCTACTTGATTTGGTTGGTTCGTTTGTTTGTTTGTTTGTTCCCTTGATTGGCCGGTAACAGTGCATGAAGGCTGTGCCTCATAAAATTCCTTATGCGTATAGAGAGAGAAAAGAGTCATTTTGGGGTTATCTGAGGTGTTTAAGAGGGTTTTCTAGTAGCATGAAAGCCGTCATTTCAGTTTGTTGGATATTTTTAATTTACTAAAGCTGTAAACTCAGAAAGCGTTGGATCCGGATCCGGATCCGGCTCCGAGGCAAACTATCAACCCTTCATTTCATAATCTGTTGAACGCTAATCTTCATTCGCACATGCCCGAGATTGCCGAAAGAGATTAGACGGTGAGGCCAAGTGTTAAGTAGCAATTGGGCAACTGGAGCTATTTGATTTCATCAACAAAAACTTGACATCACGATATATTGAATTATCATCTTAACTAATGGAAGATAGTCCCTTGATAATTGCTGATAATGTTTTCATAACAGCGTTAAAATTTAAATCGATAAGATAAAGATATTTAAAGTTTGAAAGGTTTAATTTAAACTGTTTGAATAAAATTGATTAAAAATATTTTCTTTATTTATCGAAAATTTCAAAGTTTATTGAAAAATTGTTAAATAAATATTAATTAGTTTATTTTATTTATAAAATTAATTACTTTACAATATTGGTCAATTAATTAATAAACTTATCGATTTTTAACAACAAAATTATTAAACTAAATCAAATCTTAAAATTGAAAAATGAATTGAAAAGCTAGCTAATTCAAGGTTTTCACTACTAAATTGTTGAAATCGGTTCTGATTTTAAAACATTAGTTGTTGAACATGCATGATAGTCTTATTCCAAATTCAGTGATTAGAGAACCTTAACCGATATCTAATTACATCTAGCCCTACTCACATATGCTTCCTGACTAGCTCTTAGCAGCTCGCGACATCATTGGATCAGTAGGCTTCGCTTGCACTCAATTGTAACTAGTTAACTCCCAGGAGATAGCTCCAGACTATGCAATCTCTAAGAGGTTTACTTAGCTGAATTTTTATAGAACAAGTAACTTGATTCAATCTTAACTTTCGTTATCACCTCATGCATGATTGATTTCATAGTATCAGCCATTGAAGCAAATGTGAATATTGAAGAATTTGTAAGAACTATTTCCTAACCAGATTATTTTGTTTGCTCTCTGTTGATTGGGATTCTATTGAGGTATTTTGTTGAGAAAGGTAGAAGCTCTCAGAAGATACCAGTCCATCTGTTGTTTTGGATGATGGATTCTAACGTAGCCTTTTTGAAGACTTTGGTTATAAGATGGTAAAGGTCTTGTCTTACATAAAGAGGGCTATAGTTGGTTCAATTGTCATACTAAAACCAAATTCTCTTACCATCTCCACTTTGGCTTGAAAGTGAGGATAGATTTGGTCCCAAAATATTGGAGTTTGGATTATACTCTAAGATTGTTCCCTGCTTGTTTTTACTTTCCAAAAGTTAGCATCTTTAAGGTAATATTCATTTATCCTTTTTAACTAGAGGGATTTTCTATCAATTAGTACCTTCTAGATTCTTTTAGTGAGAAGAACCTCCTGCACAACTTAGACAAGAATAATTCCAACACCACCTTCCTGTTTAGTTAAGCATAAGCCATTCCATCTAACTTTTGCACTTTTCAGCCTTACTAGACCATAGGAAGTTCTTAATGCATTTCTTAATTTCTTTAGTCAACTTCTTAGGCATAAAAAGATGATTACACTAATAGATACTCAGGTTCCTTAACACTGAAGAGATAAGTTAAAGTCTCCTAGTAGTAGATAAGAACCTATTTTACCTATTGTTGATCTTGTCTTTAAACTTCTTTAGAAGAGGGATACACTCCACAAAATTTGGTTTTTCGGTGGTTATAGGTATTCAAAGGTATTTGAAAGTGGCAAAATGATTTTCCATCCCTATTATATTGCTTAGAAGTTCCATATTTTGCATGTTAGAAGAGATACAAGCAACTTTTACTCATGTTCACCTTCAATCCTAATACCTTAGAAAATTTATTAAGAACTCTCATTACTAGCTTGATTGAGTTAGGCTCAGCTCCCCAAAATGCTATCACATCATTTATAAATATGAGGTTATTGATCTTCAAAATATCACATTTGTGGTGATAAAGAAACTTGTAGTCCTTCGATGTGTAATGGATAAACATTCTAGTCAAAACTTCCACAACTAAGGTAACTAGATAAGGGAAGAAGGATCCCCTTGTCTAATACCTTTGGTTCCTTTAAAGACTTTGGTTGGTGCTCCATTCAATAAAATGATGTAAGAGGTGGGTGTTATGCAAGCTTTAATCCATTCTACGAAAATGGCAGGGAAATAAAAGGCTTTCAAACAATCCAAAATGAAGCTCCAATTGATAGTGTCAAACTAAATCACAACTGCTTATAGGCTTCTTATTGTTATAGTCTTTTATAAGTTCCCGCATAAGCAAAATATTATCACTGATTGATCTTTCTTATATAAAAAATTCTTGATTAGTGTAACTTTCCATCATCGATGGGAAGGATAAAATGGTAAATTTGGATCGAGTTGTGAGTGTGTACACGTATTTTGACATACATGCGTAAAATGGCCTCTATATTGATATGAATGGAAAATTTTCCAAATGCACATGATTGTACATGCATTCATGACAATTTTCGGTATATGTGTCTATAAGTGTAAATTTTGTGAAAAATGTGAGATTTGGTGTTTGAAACAAAACTGAATTGGAATGATTGATGTGCATTCTGCATAAAATTGCTAAGCGGGTACCGATGAGATTTTCAGTACTAGAAATGACTGTCAAATTGACACTACAAATTAATGACTTGAGTCCGAAGATTTGTATCATGAGCCATTGAAATGTGGAGAGGATTATAAAAGTCAAATTAAATGAATTGATTGAAATGGAAATTGATAGGCAAGAAAGAAATAATGAAAGTGTGTGAATTTGAAGAATTTAGAAAAGTTGACTTTTTGGGGGTATAGTGTTGACTTTGTGATTTAGACAAAATTTGAGACATTGATCTACATGAAACTTGTAGAAATGTTGAAGGCTTTCTGTCGCTATAGAGTTTGATATTTTTCGATACCATGATTGAAAGAAAAGAGTTTTCTGAAGTTATGACTATATCGCTTTAAATTAAAAATGTATGAATGGGATATTTTTCGAACATGGTTCAACCTGATAAGAAATTCGTGATCGGTAGTGATCCAATTAAGTTACTGTTTGTTTCTAAATAAACTAGAAACATGGATATGCTCATTATCTGAAGAAATTGAACCTTAATTCAGTCCCTAAGAGTTTCAATTTCTGAATTGAAGTAGTAAACTTATAAGAATTTGTATAATGATAGATTGGGCATGACACTTAAGATTGTAAGACTTAAGGTTTAAAGGAAGGGGTAAAATGGACTTTTCACCCTTCTTAAGTGTATAAAAAGAGGAAGTTAGGGTTTTTGTGAAATAAAAAGAGGAAGATGCCGTGGGAGAGAAGAAGAGAAGAGAAAGGCTTGGGTTTTTGAGGAAAGCATGAAGAGTTTGAAGATTTTAAAGCCAAATCAAGTAGGTATAAGTATCATTCCTCTTGATTCGATGAATGATTCATGTTTTGAGTGTTAATAGTTAAAGGATGGGTTACCTATATGTTGGATTTTTAGGGTTTGCGATCCTAGTTAATTTTTGATGTTTTGTGAATGAGATTGGCTTGGAAATAAGTTAGAACATGATGTGTGAGTGATGTTTTAGTGTTAAGATGATTTATGATGTGAAAGATGGGAAGAATTGGATTGAAATTGTTAAAAAAATTAGGTTTCGGGAGGAAATTGGGCTCGCACGTCGCAACGTGCTCATGCGCACGTCGCGACGCGTGAAATTGTGCACGCCGCAGCGCGCAAGCGTGCACGTCGTGGCGCACGCAGGCCCACACGTCGCGGTGCACGCAAGTGCACACGTCGCGGCGCAAGCGAGTGCGCACACCGCGGTGCACACTTATGGCCTCGCCGCGGCGAGGACCCATTTTTCCTGAATGGACATGCTTTGGTTTTTAGTCCATAACTTTTAGCTCCGTTATTCAAATGAGATAATTTTTGATTTGTTGAACTAGAGACAAAGGTCTCCACGTTTTATGAAGAAGGGAAGTGTTGAATCAGTCTTTAAAAGTTTTAAATTTTGAATGAAAGTTAAGTGTAAAATAAGGTTTCGACAAAAGGATAGTCCATATATGTTGGAGAATAACTTTCAGATTTCTGAAACAAATTGAACGATTTTAGTGTCTATTGAGTTCTGATATTGAGGGAAGGTAGTGTCGGGAATGTCACGAAAGTGCATTATACATATTTTAAATTGCTACATGTGCATTATTTCTGATTGGACAATGTGTAAAATTGAGTATTTGACTTGCGCTAGAGGCGTATTTGGAATGTCAGCCCATCGACGTAGTCGAGACTTCCAGGCTTTAGCATGGGAGTTACTTGTGAGTGACCTAGATGGTTTCTTACTTATCATTGGTTTATGATTATTTGATTTTGACTCTATGGAGAATAATGGTGGGATTGTGTTTGATTGTGAATTCCGGACACAAGGTCCGGAGTATTTGGAAAGATATGATATAGAAGTGTTAGTACGTGAATCTGTGATCTAGTTCCCTATGATATGACTGATTTGGATTCATGTGATTGATTGTTATACATAAATGTATATTGTGGCATTCATAGGCTAATTGAGTGTGAAATATGAATACGTGCAAAATAAAGTGATGAATTGTAACATATGCAGTTCTTACATGAATGCTTGAACAGAAAATGACAGTTGTGACCGGAGTAGCTACCGATCAGAGCTTTTTGCTCAACGTTTATATTTGGGCCTTAAGCCTATAGTAATTCAGAGCCTCGAGCTCAACGATTAATGTGCCCTTATTGGGACAGTTTCAGAGCCTCTGGCTCAACGATTAAGATGCTCTTATTGGGACAGTTTCAGAGCCTCTGGCTCAACAATTAATGTGCTCTTATAGGGACAGTACAGGCGCTCGGTCACAACACCGAAATAAATTGAAAAAGTGTTATATGCTGCATTTGATTTGATCTATTCGGTTGAATAAAAGGAAAAATGCCATCTACTAATGTGATAATAGTCATGGGTACTTCTAACTGTGAAATTATGATAATCTGTGATATGCTTGAGTGTTGCATGAAATGTAATGGTTGTTGACCAGAGTTGCCACTGATTTGAGTTTTTAGCTCAATGAGTGAAAATGAGCTTCGAGCTCATAAGTGATTCAGAGCCTCAGGCTCAACGTTCAATGAGCCCTATATCTATCAATTGATAAGGGACAATTATTAATGAGCCCTACAAGAGACAGTTATCAACGAGCTCTATAAGGGACAGTTATTAATGAGCCCTACAAGGGACAGTTTAGGCACTCGGTCACAACAAAGTGATAAATAGAAAGTGAATCTCATATGCATGTATCAAATAGGAAATTATGAATGTGTGGACTTCTGTAAATGTGTGAATGTGTTTTATGACTTATTGTGAGATGTATATGAAATATGTTATGTGACTGAATGAACCATCGATGATGGTTATGAAATAATGTTATGTGACTGAATGGACCGTCAATGATGGTTATGAGATAATGTTAGATATAAATTGTGTTCTGTGACTGAGTGGACCATCGATGATGGTCACTCATTGAGTTCGCAAAAACTCACTCAAAATTTGCAATTATTTTTCAGGACTCAGAAGAATACCCCGTTAGGTAACGGGCGTATAGCATCTGTTAGCGAGTGAAAGATGAAGTCGGGATCAGTTAGCGTCTGCATTAGTGTCTGAGAAAAATAGTGTTTTTTTTAATCTTTGTATCAATGATTAGGACAGTTTGTATAGTTAATAGACTGAAATAAAGCAAATGTACGTATTCGTGATTTATGTTCAGTGATTTCCGCTTCATGTATGTTTGTATTTTTTTTAAAAAAAAAGTTTATACTGAGTTTAGACTGAGATATGTAGCACGCCACCCTCACAGGGCACGGATTCGGATATCATCATCGATATCGGGTTTAGGCCATGCGGGAGTGGAGTGTTACATTTAGGACGTATAAAAATTTTCAGGGAAATTTTAAGCTTGCTAATAATAATCTTGGAGATGATTTTATAACTTGTGTTATAGCATGAAATTGGCTTGAGTAATCTAACTTTTGTAAACATATAATTGTAAAATTACAATGTCTGCTTCTTCTTCTTCTTCTTCTTCTTCTTCTTCTTCTTCTTATCGTATTTTATATTTTCTTAAAAATTTTTAGGTACTAAATAAAATTGATGAAGTGTTTATTTCTCTTCTTTTTCTTGGTCAAAGTATGTTACTTTGATTTTGATAAAGAAACATAATTTTAAAAGATAATTATACTAATGTCGTTATTATTTTACCATCAATTTAAAAACATACGAACTTAGGCTTCTTTGCACATAAGATGACAACATTCTAAAATAATAACATCTTTTATTTGACTAAATCTAATATGTTTGCAATTCCATTTATACTGAACTTAAACAATACCGTCATTATTTCTATTGAATGGTAAATGCTTGTGCTGACAATCATAAATGACAAAGATGAAGCACTAACTCGCGTTTTGTTTAATTTTATGATTGGGTTTAAGAAATTGGTCTTTGATAAATGAGTTTAGATAAATCTTAAAAACCTTTACGGGCAAGTCATAAAGTATATGAGAATACCGTCAACAAGTATGAAGAAAACCATGCCCTAATAAACATTATACCAAAACTCTCGACATACAATAAGTTGTTTATGTATAAAAATATCATAATACATAATAAAAAAATGAGTGACATGTTCATCTTAAAATGATAATACCACCACCAAGTATGAAGAATATCATAACTCAGTTAAAACTATACCAGAATATCGTACATCCAATAAAATATTTATGAGAATACTATCATCTAAATATCCAAAGAAAAGTGGAATATTGTGTGTCTTCTCTATCTTCTCTTATTTCTCTTTCTTTTTGGAACATTTTTTTGCAAACTAATGTATCATGTGTAAATACAAATTATACTAGAAATTAATACATAAAATAATATTCTTACTTGTAAACAATAACTACACCGACCTTCCATCACCTATAGCATATAAGTGATACATTCAAATTGAATTGGTAATACCATCACCAAGTACCAAAAAAATAATGTGGCTTATTAATAATGTACCAAACTTCCTTAGATCCAATACTATGCTTATGTACAATAATACTACCTCTTATAATAGATAAATCACATATTCACCTCAAAATAAGAATAAAATTACATAAATATTAAGATACCATGCATCAATATAAACTATGCTACACATTAATACACAAAATACCATGTTCATATGTGGTCGGGTCGATCGTGCTGGGCCCGAACCCAGTCATAACGACCCATTGACCGATCGGTCCATCTTTCAATGATCAGTCTCATACCTATCAGCTATGCCAGGCTCAGCCCAATCCACGCATCCGTGGCTCATTCGCAGGTGGAAGTCTCCCATGCATACATAAAGACTTAAACCTAGCATCTGCTCCATATATATGAGGTATAACTCTACCATAACAGGGGTACGTGATCATAACTCTAGTTTTCTCTACTCACAGCGATCCTACCCTCACCAAAAGACTAACTTGAGCGTCGGAGGGGCTTATTAGAAACAACCTCGACGTGCTTTCATTGTTTTGTAGGAACCTTCAAGTAGGAGCTCTCGTAAGAAGCAGCCAACTCTATGGATCCAAACGGCAACGTGCAACCTCTTCAGAACCAGGCTGAACCAATTGGCGCCCACCGTGGGGCCCGACATCAGGGCACCACGTCTAGAAACACGCAGATCAGTCAGGCGACGGCAGCTAACCCTGATATAGCCGCTGTTGCAGCGCTGGCATTACAACGAATGGGTTTGTAGTTACCTGCCACCCTGCCGTCGACGCACCATGCTTCCCGCACGCAGTCTTCGGACCCGAATGATCAACCACAACCTCAAAACCTAGAACAAGAAGAACATAGCGTAGCTGTGGAAGATAACGCTGGAACCAACATGCCCCCCAATCTCCAGCACCTCTCAGATGCAGATCCTCCTGCGCCCGTGCATAGCTCCTTCACCTGAAAACAGATTGAGGAAGCGGCTGATCTGTTGATTCGCTAGATTTTCTGGCCTCACCAAAGATAACAAAGAAATTGTCCGTCGACGGTAGACTAGTATGACAACCGATCGCCACCCTGCTGAAGCCCTAGAAAAAATTGTGGACGATCGGATCAATGCAGCCATGAACTTCCGCCCGGATCGTCCAACAGCTCAATATAGCTCTCCCTTTACTCCGGCGATCTTGGATAGCCTCCCGGCGGCTGGCACTAAAATATCGATGCCTGAAAAGTACACCAGGAAGACCGACCTCCTAGACTATTTGCAGCACTTCCAGTCGATGATGAACTTACACTGCATCCCCGACGTCATTTAGTGTAAGGCTTTTTGCACTGCCTTTCAAGAAGGAACCCGACGATGGTTCAATAGTTTACCCCCGTGTTGCATTACTTGCTTTGAGGATTTTAGGCTGCTTTTTCTCAATCAATTCTCCACAAGTAAGCGACCACAGAAGACCGCACTAGAAGTGATGCAATTGACCTAAGGAAGGAACGAAAGTTTGCGAGAGTTCATCACTCGGTTCAATAATGAAGTGGTCGAGGTCCCCGACCTCACTTGCTCGTCCATGTTGGCAGCACTTATGAGCAACACGAGGGATGAGGAGTTCAAAAAGTCATTGGCCCTCGATCAGCCCCGATCTATCCAGGAAATAAGAAACAGGGCAGATAAGTACATTCAGCTCGAAGAAGTGCTAAAAAATACGAAGCGTAGGACGGATGATCGTTCGCCAAATGACAGGGCGGATGGTTCACACAAGCGGCAGAAGGGCCAGTCGAGCTGGAGAAAACCAACTGATCGACAGGAACACAGACGGGAGTTCACTCCGCTCAATAGACGGTATGCAGAAGTACTGGCAACCATGAGAGCAGATGAGGAACCTCTCCGAGAACCCAATAAGATGAAGACTCCCTCCAAGGATAGGGACCCAGATTTATATTGTCGTTTCCACAAAGACATCGGTCATGATACGGAAGATTGCTGGCAATTGAAAAGAGAAATCGAATTCCTTATCCGAAGGGGAAGTCTGGATCGATTTCTGAAGCACGAACAAAATGCCGATTGGGATAACGAGCATAAGACCGGTCGGCCCGATGACTGGCGACAGCCTTGGAGGCGAAACGATAGGAATGGAGGGAGGCAGAATGTGAACACTAACGATTGACGCGATGCAAGAGGACAGTTCAGGGCAAGAGGCAACAGAAATGTCGGACAACAAGATGACCTACCGGTTAGGGTCATCAACATGATTTTTGGTGGAAATGCAGCGGGATGATCCATTGCTAAAGGAAGAAAGAGGTATGCCAGGCAGGTCGGCGAAGACTTGTCAACCAAAAGAAAGAGGCAGAACGATGGGAAGATATCATTCGACGACTCTGACCTTGACGGTGTTAGCTGTCCCCATGATGACGCGCTCGTAGTAAATCTGAACATGGATAGCAACAAGGTGAAGCGGGTAATGATTGATACGGGTAGCTCGGTCGACCTATTGTATTATGATGCTTTCAAGCAGATGGAGGTACTAGAGGATCGACTAATGCCCATAGAAGGACCTATCAAAGGGGTAACTGAAGCATCCGCCTACCCGTTTGCCCGGGTCTATTTGAAAGTGAAGTTCAGACAAAAGTTGTGTCAAATAGAGAAGGACATTGAGTTCTTAGTTGTGAAGTTTCAAGGGGCGTACAATGCGATAATTGGACGAGCCACTCAAAACGCTCTTAGAGCGGTTGTCTCCACCTACTATCAAGCAATAAAATTCCCAATGCCTCATGGAATTGGTATGGTCAGGGGTCAGCAGAGAATCGCTAGGGAATGTTACTTAATGGAAACAAAAACACTAGATGGGCGGTAATCCTGACGAGCTCTCTTGACGTGAGAGCCAATAAGGAGATGGAGAGAATGAACCCAGTGGAAGAAACGCAACGGGTCATACTGGATGAAGCAGACAGCTTCAAGTTCACAAATCTAGGTTCCGAGCTTCAGAAGGACCTAGTCAAAGAAATCACGGACTGCTTGGTAGAAAACAGGTCAATTTTCGCCTGGGTATCGAGTGATATGCCTGGAATTTCTCGATCGGTCGCATCGCATTCTCTCGGTATTCGGCAAGATTACAAGCCAGTTAGACAGAAGAAGCGGTGGTAAAACAAAGAGCACCAGGAGGTGATCGAGAAGGAAATAGAAAAGCTACTCAGCGCTGGGTTCATTCAGGAAGTCAAATACCCGGAATGGTTGGCCAAAGTCGTACTCGTAAAGAAGAAAAACGGAAAGTGGAGAATGTGTATTGACTTCACTGATTTAAACAAAGCGTGCCCAAAAGACAGTTTTCCTCTGCCCAAAATCGATCAGCTGGTAGACTCCACGTTGGGGCATGAATTTCTCAGCTTCTTGGATGCGTTCTCAGGCTACCATCAGATTCAAATGAGTCTCGAAGACGAAGAGAAAACCGCCTTTATAACTGACCAGGGCACATATTGTTACCAAGTAATGTCTTTTGGCTTGAAGAATGCGGGGGCCACCTACCAGCGGCTCGTCATGGAAGTTTTTAAGAAACAGATTAGTCGATCAGTCGAGGCTTATGTGGATGATATGGTGGTCAAAAGTAAGACGGTCGCGGAGTATGTGGAAGATCTCAAAGAAGTCTTCCAGACCCTTAACAAATTTCAGATGACGCTGAACCCGAAAAAATGCATCTTTGGTGTGGCATCCGAAAAATTCCTGGGGTTTATGATTACTCAGCGGGGGATTGAAGCTAATCCAGAGAAAATCGAAGCCATCGTCCAAATGCCTTCGCCGCGATGCTTGAAAGATGTGCATATATTGACTGGTTGGATAGTCTCTCTGAGCATATTCGTTTCCAGGATGGGGGACAAGTGCCTCCCGTTTTTCAAAATTTTAAGGAAAGCGGATGTGACCCAGTTCCAGTGGCCAGATGAATGCGAAAGAGCATTTCAACACTTAAAGCAATATCTGTCTAGCCCACCCATCCTACAAAGCCCGGTTGAGGGGGAGAATCTGATTCTATACTTGGCAGTCACGGAGGGGTCGATCAGCGCAGTCCTTGTTCGATCGGAGGGAAATGAGCAACGCCCGATCTACTACGTCAGCAAGGTGTTGACCGGACCAGAAACACGGTATGCACCCATAGAAAAGCTGGCCCTCTCCTTGATAACGGCAGCACGGAAGCTAAGGCCTTACTTCCAAAGTCATACCATAGAGGTATGGACCGACCAACCCCTCAGGCAGTGCCTTCAAAAGCCCGAAACCTCGGGTCGACTAATAAAATGGGCGGTAGAGTTGAGAGAGTTCGATATACAATATAAGCCTCGAACGACGATCAAGGCACAGGTGTTGGCAGACTTCATTGCAGAAATGAGTCAACCTGACTCGCAGGGTGAGCAATCTCCTGCCTGGAGCTTATTTGTTGACGGGTCGACCAATGCCGAGGGATGCGGAGCGGGAGTGGTATTGATCAGCCCGCATAAAAAAGAAAAGGTAGAATATGCTCTTCGGTTAGAATTCAAGGCCTCCAATAACGAAGCAGAATATGAGGCTCTGATAGCCGGCCTCCAATTGGCCAAGGAAATGGAAGTAAAGCATCTAAAGGTATACAGCGATAGCCAAGTAGTGGTCGGTCAGGTCACTGGGCAGTATGAAGCCAAGGGGAGCAGCATGATCAAGTACCTAGAGCTGGTAAAGCAGGAGTTAAGTAATTTCAAGCAATACTCGATCAGTAGGATAGAATGAGCTCAAAATGCTAAGACAGATGCACTTTCCAAAATGGCTTCCGATCGAGACGTCAAAAATAACGTTTTGGTCGAGCGACTAGACCGACCTAGCATACAGAAAGCCAAGGAAGTTCTTGACGTAAATACCGGTCGATCGAGTTGGATGGAACCGATCAGACGGTACCTCCTAGAGGGAACACAACCGGAAGAAACGTTGGAGGCCAAGAAATTGAGAATAAAGGCGACCAAATATGCGGTCATTAATGGAACCTTATACAAACGATCTTATGACTGGCCACTGCTACGATGCTTGAGCGAAGAAGAGGCAGAGCAAGCAATGGCCGAAGTCCACGAAGGAATGTGTGGAAACCACGTAGGAGGTAAAATTTTGGCTCATAGACTGATCAGACAAGGGTATTACTGGCTGACAATGAGAAAAGACTGCCAGGAAAAAGTCGACCGGTGTGAGGCTTGCCAGAAAAACGATAGCCTATCTCATTAACCGACCGAGAGGATGAAAATCGTGAGCCACCCTATCCCTTTTGCTCAATGGGGAATGGATATACTGGGGCCTTTCCCTCTCGGTCCTGGACAGAAGAAGTTCTTGGTAGTGGCAGTGGAATACTTCACCAAATGAGTAGAAGCGGAAGCAGTCGCTACAATTACCGAGCAGAAGGTGGAGAATTTCATAAGGAAAAATATACTAAGCCGCTTCGGGATGCCTATGGTGTTGGTTACAGACAATGGTCGGCAGTTCGATAATGATAAGTTTAGAGATTTCTGCGATCGACTAAAGATAAGGCTACAGTTAACTTCAGTAGCTCACCCCCAAAGCAACGGTCTCGCGGAGAACACTAACAAAAAGATAATGAGTGCTCTCAAGAAGTGCCTAGACGGACGAAAGACTTGGGTAGAAGAACTAGACGAAGTGTTATGGGCGTACAGAACCACACCAAATGGAGCAACAGGGGAAACACCGTTCAAGATGACCTTTGGGGCAGAAGCCTTAGTTCCGATAGAAGTGGTGTTGCATAATCAAAGAGTGTCGAGCTATGAAGAAGAGCGGAATAATGAAGCCCGCTGAGCAGAACTCGTGCTTCTCAGTGAAGATAGGGATTGGGTAGCCGCTCGTTCGGAAACCGTCAAGCAAAAAGTAGCAAAGTTCTACAACAGAAGGGTAAAGCCGAGCGACGTAAAGGTCGGTGGATACGTCCTGCGAAAGACCGAGGCAGCTGGGAAACATCCTGGAAAGCTCGGACAGTCGTGGGAAGGACCCTATCAAGTGATCAAGTAAGTCGGGCATGGCTCTTACATCCTACGCGATGCGAACGGGAAGATTCTATCGAGGCCCTGGAACTCTCGAAACCTGAAGGCGTTCTACCAGTAGATAAGTTTTATTTTAGTTAATCTTTTTTTATTATTGTCTTTTGTACACAACCTGTGGGTACCTTTTTTCTGGCCCTGCCAGTCAGGTTTTTAACTGCCCACGCCCTCATTATCATCAATAAAGGGGTTTTCAGATTTCTCGGCACGAAGGAATTTCATTAAATTTGGAAGAGTAGAAAATCCCATCGACATCGCTCGACCGGGTCGCCAAGACAAGATCCTTAGGACCATAGCTCGGCTTCGACCATAGATCGGACGGGTTGCCAAGAAAAGATCCTTGGAACCCTCGATCGACATCGATATCGCTGGGTCAGGTTGCCAAGACAAGATCCTTAGGACTATAGCTCGGCCTCGACCATAGATCGGACGGGTTGCCAAGACAAGATCCTTAGGACTATAGCTCGGCCTCGACCATAGATTGGACGGGTTGCCAAGACAAGATCCTTGGAGCCCTCGATCGACATCGACATCGCTCGACCGGGTCGCTAAGACAAGATCCTTGGGACCATAGCTCAGCCTCGACCATAGATCAGACGGGTTGCCAAGACAAGATCCTTGGAACCCTCGATCGACATCGACATCGCTCAATCGGATCGCCAAGACAAGATCCTTGGGACCATAGCTCGGCCTTGACCATAGATCGGACGGGTTGCCAAGACAAAATCCTTGGAACCCTCGATCGACATCGACATCGCTCGGCCAGGTCGCCAAGACAAGATCCTTGGGACCATAGCTCGGCCTCGACCATAGATCGGACGGGTTGCCAAGACAAGATCCTTGGAACCCTCGATCGACATCGACATCGACATCGCTCGGCCGGGTCGCCAAGACAAGATTCTTAGGACCATAGCTCGGCCTCAACTATAAGATCGACCAGGTTGTCAAGACAAGATCCTTGGAACCACCGATCGACCTTGACTAACGCTCAGCGAAGATCCTAAGACAAAATCTCGGATCGTTCGGCCTCATTATCACTCGACCTAATTCACCCGATTGGCGCACATCGAGTGCGCTCATTCGCGACCTGCTATTCGAAGAGAGTAATATTTAACAAAAAAGGTAATGAAAAACGAGCTTCTATTTCTCAGAATTAAAAGCTCTGGTCACAAGCCCGATCAGATGAGCCTTAAAAAAAACAACAAAACAATCACTCTGATCCTTCCGGAGGAGAGGAAGGGTCAGCAGCGAGAGTAGTCGGGTCGACATAGGCAGCAGCAGGAGCAGCCGGGTCTGCAGAGGAAAGGCCAGCAGCTGGATAGGGAGGAGAAGGCAGCGAAGAGATTTCCTCTTCCTCTTCTGAGCTAAGATCTAGCTCCGCATCCGAAACAAAGGTCCGCTCTCCCTCGACCCTCTCCCTCATTCCCTCCAAAGAAAGACCGAGAGCAGCGGGAAGCAGCGGCTCGGCATAATCCTCGAATGAAGGACACTCCGACCCGTCAGGAACGTGAACCTCATGGCACCTCTTCAGGACCGAGAGGGTCAAGTCGCAGGCGAACTCCAAGCACTCCACATGTAGGAATTGCTTTTTTCACCGCTTATCGCTCGACCTCTCCGCGCTTGATGGAGCATCGCAACTCCCTCAACATATCTTCGGTCCTGAGTTTACCCTCCACCGCTGCATGACAATCATGGAGGAACTTCTTACTATGCTCCTGCACCGTCATCATCTCCTTCCTCAAACCTTCGCCCTCCGCAACCAACTGGCTCCTCTCCTCCTCCCCCGTGGCAAGTTGAGCGCTCAGAACGCCCCTCACCTCCTCCCAAGACTTTTTCTCCTCCTCCAAGGAAGAGAGTTGAGCTTGGAAGACATCTCTCTCTTCCTTAATCTCCGACAGCTCGCCCCTCAAAGCTTTCACCTGCTCAAGGAGATCATGGACTTCCCGGTCCAGCAATCGATTAATCCCGTTGAGATTCTGCATACGCTGATACATTGCGGTGGACATCACCACACCTCTTAGGCAGCTACGGATGAGACGGGGCCCTAGCTCCTGATTGTTCAGCGAGTCCATGAGCTCCTCATCCACGAGGGGAGCGATCCTCTCAGCAATGTGAAGGGATACCTCGAGGTCCCCAATCGATGCAGTTTTAGCCAAACTGATCGAAGGCTCCCACTGTTCGGCGTTATTCGCTCGCCCTTTCCCCTTGCTTTCTTTCTCCTTCTCTTTTCTGCCTTGACTCGACAGGCCGGATGGTAGGTCAGCAAGCCGAACAAGCCTCTTCCTCTTAAGAGGTGGCTCCACCTCCTCTTCCCCTCCCGCTCAGCCCGCACTCGCTGGCACGATCGCCAATGACGCGGACACGACAGAACGGTCTTCAGCGGGCGGAGGGACCAGCAACGTTGTAGAACAGCTTGGCTCCACTGGAGGAGCAGCGCCTTCACCGGTCTCTGCCTCCTTCCTCTTTTTATTCCCCTTGGCCTGCTTTTCAAATTTAGGGGGAGGGGACGACCCGGCAAAATCTTCTACCCTCGCCATGGCTGCACAACAATAAAACAGGTCAGAAAGCAAAACCAATACTTAAAAATACAGCAAGTAATTCAACCACGAGGGGTCAACCAGATGGGGCGATTTCCTCTCCTAGCCCGCTAATTTGTGGCGGGGGGTCGAGTAGAAAGGAATCGGCCGAGGCCCCCCCGCGATACCCCAGAATGAGCCGAGTGAAGTCGTATCGGCCGAGCTCCTTTATGCGACCGACCACCTCCCATTCCTCTCTACTAAGAGATATGCCCGACGTGTCGTTCCACCGCTCGACTAAAGGATACCTCTACGGCTGGGACTCCAAGGAGGATCCTAGGGGCTTCACAAAGAAGTACTTCGTCCGCCAAGCGGAGATTTTTGAAGCTGTTCTGGCCGGGGGATATCGAGCATCCCTATATTGCAGAGAAGGGATCCTGGCCCCAAAGCTCGGACTCTGGTTCATTCTCAAAAAGTGACGCAGGATGCCAACCGAGGGCAAATGGCCGAATTGATGGCACAACAATGCCAGGCCATTAATGAACCTCCAGCCATTCGAAGGAATTTGACTCGGCATCAACTGGAAATCGACGCACACCTCGTGAATAATAGGGGCATACGGGAGCCTCGCGCCACCGATCGAGAAGAAACTATCAGAAACATCAATATACCCACTCAAGTTGCTATGGATTCGCTCGTTCCCTAAGGCCAGCCTAGGCCCCCAGGACATAGGGATATTATTCCTAATGATCGACCGTTTTAGGTCCGCCGCGGTCATCGTCGATTTATCCCTCGGTGGCTCCTCCACCACCAACCCATCCTTCCGTTCTCTCGTAGAGATTTCTTCAGTACCTCTTACCACACTTCTAGAACTAGCTGATGACATGCTTACTAAGAGGAAACTTTTGAGAAACTTTAGAGGAGGAGACGAGGGAAAATGATGTACCTATTCGGTGATTTGAGGTTGGAAAATTGGACGGCGGTCGAAAGAAAACTCCGGAGACTGTGGGCAAGAAAATACAAATGAAAGTAAGATGAAAGCTGGAGAACGAAAGCAAACGTAAAGAAAATCTGCAATTCATCGACCCTGAGTACTTATAGAAGACCGGTCGAAGGGATGCCCCAACCAAAGCTCGACACATGGAGAAAATCCGAGCCAAGCTCAAACACGTGGCAGAATCTGAGCTGAGGTGAATTAGGGTTGTTTGAAATCCAGAGCGGCGCGGCAATTGAAAGGACATACATGACAGCTACACAACGATTACAAGGACGATTTGTTTCATATTCTGAAGATCTGTCAGAGGGCACGCGCCGTCAGTAATGTTTAAATAAAGTACCCTCACGCGCTCAGCACAGGTGTTCACCTGAACTCTCTTGATACGAGCTGTCATGCAATAGGTGCCGATGCCGATCGATCGGGACACTCAACCGCTCGATCCAAACCCGAGCAATCATGTGCTATCAGTTATTGCCCGATCGATCGAGCCTATTACGAGCTATCTTACGGACGAGCTACAAGACCCTTACATACTCCTTTGACCCTTCTCTTTGCTCAGACTCGAGGAGTAGGGGTTTATGGTCAGGTCGATCATGCTGGGCCCGAACCCAGTCATAACGACCCATGGACCGATCGGTCCATCTTTCAAGGATCAGTCTCATACCTATCGGCTATGCCAGGCCCAACCCAATCCACGCATCCGTGGCCCATTCGCAGGTGGAAGTCTCTCATGCATACGTAAAGACTTAAACCTAGCATCTGCTCCATATATATAAGGTATAACTCTACCATAACAAGGGTACGTGATCATAACCTTAGTTTTCTTTGCTCACAGCGATCCTACCCTCACCAAAAGACTGACTTGAGCGTCGGAGGGGCTTATCGGGAAACAACCCCCGACGTGCCTTCTTTGTTTTGCAGGAACATTCAAGCAGAAGCTCTCGTGAGAAGCAGCCAACTCCATAGATCCAAACAGCAACGTGCAACCTCGTCAGAACCAGGCTGAACCAATATGTTAAAATTATCACCACCTACCACCTATAACAGATAAGTGATAGGTTCATGTTAAAAAGATAAAACCATCATCGAGTACGAAAAACATTATGACTGAGTTAAAACTGTTATCAGACTTTTACACATTTAATTCAATGCTTATATATGAAAGAAATACCACCACCTATAAAACACAATTCACACCTACACCTCAAAATGAGAATACCGACTCTTAAGTAATAAGCTATCATGCTTTAATAAAAAAGCTAAGCTAGATTTTTATATATAAAATACCACACTTACATGTAAAAAGTACCATCAGCCACCACCTATAATAGATAAATGACATGTTCATATATACCCTTTAGTAAATAGGTAGCTGGAACTATAACAATAATTCCGGATATTACATATAAATACCTTTTAGTAAATAGATAACTAGAACTATAACAATAATTCTAGATATTGCATATAAAAGACTTTATTGCAACCTTTTTAAAAATTTTGTTGTCTTTTCTTATATGTAGTAACAAAATATTATTATTGTTGCTTTTAATATCATTAAAGGCAATACTTTAGAATATGGTATGTTATATTAATTTTAACAACACGTTTTAAACTATTACAAACATGTTGTTACCTAAATCTCTTTTTCCATAATATACTTTTCCTTAATTAGAAAAGCATTTTTAATATTAAGAAGAAATTGCTTTTGAAATTAAATAAAATACTTTTAAATTTAATTAATAAATTTATTTATATTATTTATTTGGAGATCGATTTCTTAATTAAATATAAAATCTTTCTTTAATAAGTTACAAAACTATTCTTTTAAAATATTAAAGAAAGCTCCTTTTCTTAGTTAATAAATGAAGACTTTTATCAAAATTTAATCAAGAAAATAATCTTTCTAATAAATCAAATAGTATATTATTTATAAATAAAGAAACAATTTCTAAATAAATTGAATAATAATTTTTAAAGAATAAATTCATAAATTTAATTTATCTCAATCAAATTGAAATAAATAAATTTAATAAAGAAACATCTTTTAATTATTTAAGAAAACAATTTTCTTAATTTTAAAGAGTCTAATTAATTAATTTCAATCTAATTGATAATTAATACTAATCTTAGAAACTCTTTTCTAAAATTAATTAGGAATCAATCTAATTATTAATCTTAATCATACTAAGAAAAATAATTAATATAATTTATAATTGAATGTTAATTTAAAATATTAAAATTATGCTTGGAACTTGCTTAAATTAGGAATCTAATATTCCAAATTTTAAAATAACTTAATTTAATCTTAGAATTACTTTAATCCAAAATTAAATAAGTTACAATTTTCTAGTTTACGTCACATGTCTAAACAACCTTTATTCTAAACTTAGAATAACTTATTCTTAGATTAAATCAAACTTAAATCAATTACCAACACCCCTTATTTCAGTCCTAGAATAAGCCTCTTTTAGACTTTGAATAAAATTTCCATGTCGCAAAACACACTCCTTCCTAACCCAATTTCTAAACACCCCTCTTTCATCTACAATCACAGACATGACAAAACTCTAGCTACCAATGAGACTATACTACGACTACCGCCACAAGCTATTTGTAGCGCCCCCTTTACCTTAGAATACATACCGAGACATTCGCAGGCTATTCCAGTATATAACCTAAGACAATGGAGCGCTACATTCAATCACTACATTCACTTAATATGGCATCATATCATTATTCACTTATAAAACATCATAAGAAAATCACAATATTTTAAAAAGTCAACTTTTTTCTTATTTCATTTTTGTAATATCGAAGGTCTACAATATGTATTTAAACATTTCCTACATGTATATCATCGTAGCCTACTACAAAAGTACTATATGAAAGAGGAAATATACAAAAATCTGTCTACTCTATCCAAAACCCAACTGACCGACCTTTGAGCCATGTCTTCTCTTCCTAAATCACCAGTCTATACCGCTTGTAGCACCTCTCAATAAGTAGAGTCGTCTCTCGGTTCTGAAAAGTCAATGTTGAAATTTTGGTAAGTTTTGCGAACTCAATGAGGTAACCATCATCGATGGTTCACTCAATTCATGCATCACGTCATCACATATAACATATATTTCACATCTTTGCATAATTGAACACATATCAAATTTACATTTAAGAGAAAATCAATTTGGCATTTCAAACAATCCACATAGTTGTTAAAAATGCATATGAAATGCTCATGAGACTCTTTTCCAATTGTTACGTTGTTATGACCGAGTACCTAAATTCTCCCATATATATTGTGGACATTGAGCTCATTTCAGTACTATACCATATATGTTGTAGATACTGGGCTCATTACATTGAGCCTGAGGCTCTGATGTGCATAATTGAGCTTAAGCTCTTTTCACGTTGGCTACTCAGGTCACAACTCTCATTATCTAGTCATGCATTCATATATAGAAAGCACTTTTCGCAGTCAATCATATTATAAACATTTAGTCCATCGCATTCTCATTCAAGTAGCACTTCAATAACTCAATCAAATATCACAATCATCGGACCTTCATTGTCTGGAAACCAACAATTAAGACACATTCATTCAAAAATTCAAACATAGTTTAAAACAAACATTTAATTGAGTGAGATTGTCTAGGTTACTCACAAGTTATTTTCGAAGTTAATGCCTGAAAGTTTCGGTAACGTCTTGAGGTTGACGTTTCAGTTGCTCCTCTATATCAAATAATACATACACATATGTCACAATTTGCACAAGTATAAGTGTCTAACAATGCACATCATCATCATCATCATCACCCAGTCTGAAATCTCGCAATGAAGCAGGGTCTGGGGAGGTCCAATAGTACGCAGCCTTACCCCTACATAGTAGAGAGGCTGTTTCCGGTGAATCCGCATGCAAATGAGACAATATAGGAATGATGTGGAAAACAGAAACAATAAAGATAAAAAGAAAAAGAGAGGGAATAATAATTAAAAATTAAAAATTAAAAAAATTAAAACAAAAACAAAAACAAAATTTAAAATTTAAAATAAAAATAAAAATTAAAAGTAAAAATTAAAAAAATAAAAATTAATTAATTAATTAATTAATAATAATAATAATAATAATAATAATTAAAAAATTAAAAAGAATCAAGATAGTAATGAGACTCAATAAAGACCTAATAAAAAGTAGTAAGATACTCAATAAGGCCTAAGTATAGTGCAATAATACTAATAATAATAATAAGAAAATTAAGAAATAATTAAAGGGTAATAAAAGAATTAAAATAAAATTAAGATAATAATAATAATAATAATAATAATAATAATAATAATAATAATAATAATAATAATAATAATAATAAATAAATAAATAAATAAATAAATAAATAAATAAATAAATAATTAGAATAATACTAAATAGCCAACCAAAAGGCCTCACTAATGCAGACAGAAAACTCTCATTAAAAATACAAGCTGGTACAAAACTAAAATTAATACTGATTCTAAAACTAATACTAATACTAATATTAATATTAATAAATAATTAGAAAAAACACAATAAGGAGAGAAATAATAAAAACACTAAGGAACCGCAGTGGTAGTGGAAAAGGAAGGCAATACGAAATTGCAAGGGAACTTAAGAAACACCAATAAAAGACAGATGAATGGTCCAAAGGAGAGCAGAAAAGTAATCAAGCAACACCAGTCTTCGAAGCCTGCCAGAGAGGGAGCGATTGACTGCCCGAAGATTGCCTGGAGATTTTAATGGAAAGGCTTTAGCAAAATATTGAGGTATCAAGTTGGAAGTAAAACAGAAAGGAAATATCGTAAATCAGTAGAAGTGTTAGGTTCGCAAGTGAGCTGCCAACGGTATGCTTGTCAGGCGGCTCAAGTAAGCTGACAGTGGAGACGTGTGTCAGACACTCTACAGAAGGGACGAGGTTGCGCTGACAAGAGCTATAACTAGAGCCTGGAAGAAGTCCCCAAACTATCATTATAGAAGCAAGGTCGGACGCTATGTACTATCCCATGGATTAGAAGAGAACCAGCTCTTGACATCCAACATCACCCAGATGCATGACCACGAGCTTACACACAAAACTCTTGAATAAAAAGAGATCACCTTGGGAGGAAGGCAGAAACACACGCAACTACCAGTAACATAAGAAATGCCACTCAAGCATATGGCTACAATAACAGTAGACTACCGAGAATAATACCATGACAAACAAACAATAAGCGCGAATTTAAATTTAAAGAAGCAAAGGGTAAAAAAAAAAAAGTGCACCTAGATGGGCGTTGGGAGCTGCGGCAGTTTCCCCAGGTCATGAATATAGAACCAAGACAGAAAAGGAAAATAAATATACCTACGTATATCTCTTACCCAATGGACTGGTAAGACAAACTATGTTGCAACGTACACTGTCAGGCCGTTACTGCAGGAGGTATACCAGAGCTAGCGAACTCAGAAAAAGTTGGCAGACTCTGCTGTTGTCGCTGAAGACCCTACCCCACATGGTTGATCGGAGTGGCGTAGATGCCGCTGCTGGTTGGAGGTTCCACTCTTTCCTTAGTCTATGTTCCTGGTTGAGCGGAGTAGCAGATCGAACGCCATGTCCTACTATGACACCACATAACAAACATTAATAAGCAGAAAATAAAACGAGTTGGAAAGAAAAGCTCTATCGTCCATTATTAATTCGTAATCTCAATCTTATCCAATAAGAAAAAGAACTTTTCTGGAGCATCCTGTCCAACTTCAGCAGTTATTCCTATGGAGCCAACTGATTCTTCCCATAAATCTTCTTCGGGTCTTTTCTCCAGAAATCCAAGTGCGGAGGCTTCCCTGATCGGAAAATCTTAAACAACAAAGAAACCACCACCGTGCCGCCAATCTTACCAAAACAAGCAGTGAATATGACAAAGAACCACCCGATATTCATGATTGTAATAATTCTCACAAATAAGAGAAACAAATGGAAACGAAAAGCAAACCCAAATGCTCCATTTTTTGTGGATACTAACGAGAGAGAAAGAGAGTAACACGCCGTTACATGACAACTTGAAAAGTTAGCTTAATCCATGTCTTCAAGTCACCAAAAACACAGACGACAGGTTCCTCCAAGACATTGGGTTTCTCTTTCAAAGATCAAAAAAATCCAAAGGAGATAGAGAAAATGAGGTCACGCCAACACCAGAATCGTGGAATCTTTCACCATAGAAAGCCAAAAGGTGGAAGGGAGAGAAAGAAACGAGCAGAGCCCATGATTGTAATAAAATATGTACAATGCATATTCATGACAATTCTGGGTATTTATCCATTAGTGTCATCACAAAATCAGTCCTATATCAAGACTCCTCTAAGTATAATTTATATTTATGTTTATACCTCACTAAAACCATTAAAATCACAATTTATACTCTTCCATTCGATACCCTTAATTTGATTCAATCAATCTTCTTTGATCCAGTATCAAAGACCATAAAATTTTATGGAGAGGTAGAAAGAAATGTGCTAGGAATCTATTGGTCCAAGAATCACTTCTTTTGGAGTTCATATAACAAAGTTATGGCTGAAAGAATCAAACAAGGTTCTGTCCACAATCATATTGAACATATTTCAGGGAAAATAACATAATTTTCTCTATAGGTATCAGATCAAGGTGTTTTTTGGATGATTTGAAAGAAGAGTTTAAGATCTACAACTTTCATGAAGACTTGAAGAAACATTCCATCATTTACTAGGTCAAAATTGGACCAGATTATACAAGATAAACAGTACCCAGAAGAAGTTTATGAATAGTACACAGAAGATGTTTTACAATTACTATAACTTTCTCTATAGATATTGGATTGAGGTTTTCTTTAGATGGTTTGAAAGAAAATTCAATATCTACAACTTTTATGAAGACCTTGAAGAAAGATTTCGTCATATAATGGGTTAAAATTGGACCAGACGATACAAGATGAACAGTACCCAGAAGAAGTTTATGAACAGTACACATAAGATGTTTTACAATTAGCATAAATTTCTATAGAGATATCAAATTGAGATGTTTTTTAAATGGTTTGACAGAAAAATTCAAGATCTACAACTTTCATAAAGACCTTGATGAAAGATTTTGTCATTTACTAGGTCAAAATTGAACCAGACGATACAAGATGAACAATGACCAAAAGAAGTCTCAATCTAAGACCTATTTGGAATAATTGGCATAACTTGCTCTAGAGATATTGGATTGAGGTCTTCTTTAGACGGTTTGAAAGAGGACTTTAAGATCTATAACTTTTATGAAAAACTTTGAAGTTATCTAGAGGGTCAAATTTGGAGTAGACAATATGGTCAAATGAATAGTGCATCAGATGATATGACGTTATCACCAGACGATATGTCATTACAGACGATATGACGTTATTACCAAATGATATGACATCATCATCAGACGATATGACGTCATCACCAGACAATATGACATCATCAGACGATACAATTTATACTCCTGAGCATCTCTATTTATAAAGACCATAACTTTTGACTCTGATGTCCAAAAATTTTGTACTATATACCGTTGGAAAGCTAGAAAGATAAGCTACAACTTTTCAGAAGACAACTTTGTCTAATTTAGCCTAGATTAATCCAAATTTTGCCCTAAAATTAGAAACAAAATTTACCCTTAAGGAAGATTTAAAAATTTACACTGTGCAAACTTGGAAAGTCTTGAGTATAACCATTCAGCTACCAATTTGACTTCATTAAACTCTCAAATCTCAACCCAATAAGGTTTTCAAATTAAAAAATTCTATAACACACAATCACTAAAATTGGTTCTAGAATACTTAAACCCACGTATTTTCTAACTCTATGGCCTAAAACTCTTCTAAAAAATCCAAAAGATTCAAAATGATCTTACCTTGATTCTTTACCAAATGAAGAGATCTTTGACTCAATTAGAAGCTCTTCTCTTCCTCTTCTTTTTTCTCCTCTTGAACCACTTAAAAATCTCTCTCAAGACTAAGAAATGCTAAAACCCCGGCTCAACTCTTTTCTTTTCTCTCAACCACCGAAATTCTCTTATTTTTCTTTCTTAATTTCTCTTCTTCTCTCCCAATTCATGTCCCCCCTTCTTAAAAAGTAAGACTACATTTCTTTCTTCCATTTCTACCCTTAATGAACCCAAAAAGCCCCTTTTATCGTTCCTTATAGGCTTATGTTCTTTTAACCTTAATTGTCTTGCCAAAAACATCATTTGAACATTCTTATAACTTTTACACTTTATTTCAATAAACCTATATCATATAATCTTTCTAACATCAATATAATAATTAATTTTCACAAAATTTCATAAAGACCTCATAATCAATATAAATTATACTTATTCATCAAGAAAAAATTTTGAGGGCCAACATTTCTCAATATACTTACATTTATACACAATTATACCCGGAACGTCAATGAATGCATGTACAATCATTTTCATGAGCAACAATTCGATATTCATGTGTATGTGTATGACATATTATGGATGAGCAAGAAAAAATGCATTTATAATATCCCATTAATCACTCATATTTACTATTCTAGCCTCCTCGTATATTTAGTATTCTAATCTCTCATGGTCCAGCCCAGCCCAGCCTGACTCAATTCCTAGCCCGTGTGGCCCAAGACTAGGCTGATCAGTTCATGGCTTTACCCGACCATGGACTGATCTACTCATGACCTGACAAGCCATGGGCGGGCTGGGCTAAACCCGACCCGTCATATATATTTTTAAGAAAAAATAAAAAAATGACATCGTTTTGAAGAAATAGTTGGGCCAGGCCTACCCGTGATCTGAACAGGCACATCATAGGCAACCTGTGGTCCGCCCGTGACCCATTCAAATCAGCCCAAAATCTTGTCGGACCGAGCCAGTTTTGCCATCCCTACCAACCTTATGCCTTCTCCATTAGCTTGCATTGTGTCACAAGCTACTACTGCCAGCCTTACACCTTCTCCATCAATGTCCCGCCACTGGTTCTACCACCAACTTGCGTTGTGTGGCTAGCAACATCTTCTTCTCCAGCATGTCACCATCACTTTCCTAGCCATCGTAAGGAAGTTTTGATGTCTATTAGGAATTCCTTTACCGTAGTTGTCAGACTCCCAGCCATTGATTACTCCTCGCTGCACCTTCACACTACTGCTATCGCTCTCACACACGCAACTATCCAATGGAGCCACCCCGATCGGGAAGCTGCAATGAGACCCTTGCAGTAGCCTCTACACGACATAAACCATTCATCCGCCAACGGCACTACAAGCAAACAAAAACACAAAGCCTAGCTTTTTGAACCAATCCCAGGTTCCAACACCTCAAAGCTACCTTTGGATGGTTGCATCCACTTCTAATTCCCAAAGGGTTGCTTTGCTTGGTGGGCCTTCCTACGCTGATGAATGTTGAAATGTGCCCAGTACGAACAAAGATAACTTCCAAAAACTTCATGAAACTCAAATCATTAAAGGCCCTTTTGGAATGTTTGCATAGATAATGACCTTTCTCGCCATTGTGGACTAGTTGACCTTATATTAATGAGTTGATGAGCTTACTGGTAGGAAATGATCTAACAACAATCCACAAACAACAAAGTTTCTCGTTTCCATATTTTACATGCCACAAACATGGTCTTTTCAATAGAGACAATGTTCTAGGTTTCTAATCTTATTCTCAATTTCTGGGTTTCTTATACATGTATTGTGTAATATATTGTTTAACTCTTAAACAATTATTAATCATTTTGACTATTTAATTCTAAATTGAATTAGGTTTAAAGTTCTATGAAATTTTAATCTAACCTTTTAGGTTAAAATTAATCAAATCTAAATATGATTTTTGGGCTTTAATTTCAATTCCAAAAGTTAAGATCAATAACAATCAAACAATTTAATTAAATTCTAGAATTAAGGTATGCTATGATATCATTATTAGAAAATTGGGATGAGATCTAATCTCAACTACAAAAAATAATTACAAAAGTTTTTGTATCTTGATTTTCAAAATTAAGATCACTTTAACTCTATAAAATAATTAACACATAAATCATAATAAAACACGAATCTTAATTCGTACCTTATTACAATGCTTAATTATATTCTTGTTGTATTCCTCAAACTATTTATGATATCGATCTATCTTAACCACCATAGGGGCACAAGTATCTGACCTTTAATGGCATCCATAAAATAGGTTGAATGAATTCTATAACTCTTACTGAGAGAATTAAGCAAGAAATACTAGTTCCATAAGAACTTAAGCCTATTTATAATAAGTTTTGAACATTTTAGTAATTTAATTGAAATTAAATTCTAATTTTAATTGAAATTTAATTAGAAATACTTATAATTATAATTAAATACTAATTATGCCCAAATAAGATATAATATCTCATATTAATCTTTATTTATTGAATATCTCATATTCAACCATAAAGTTTCTTAAACTTTACAATCAAGTACAACTTGATTAAAATATCTTTGTTCTCTTGACATGTTTTTCATGTGAGGCCCATTAGGTTCCTAAATATTGAAAATAATTATAATTATAATTATAATTAAATAAATTAAAACTTCTTTAAATTTATCTTTAATTATCCAATTAAACAATTTATAATCGTAGATCAAGAATGACATCTAACAACATATTATGACCACCCAAATATTTAGAAATTTCAAAAGAGTTTTGACTAACTTTTACGTGTATGATTTTTTCGTATAATTCAATCTTTTCATCATATAATATTTCGATTAGACATAAAATGTGAAATTAATATATACTATATTTTAAGTTCAATCATATTAGTTATCCGTCGTTAGCTATTGACTCAATTAATGATATTTATAAATTATTTACAAAACGTCATTATAACTTGGCCAAAGATTTTTTTGAATGAATATTAATAAAAATAGAACATTCTCTCTAATTACTTTAGGATGATGAATTATATCTTGATCACTCAACCACCTCGATATAGGTTATGTTACATCTAATACCTACCGATTGAACAACCCATGATTAGAATATATCATAAGTAGTATCAAAATTTATAGCAATCTCTATATAAGATAAGTTTGAAGATCTCAAGTCAAAGGATCTTTTATATAATCACCACAATGAAAATTTTCATAGACATACAAGTAATATTCTAAATGAATTTCTTATATTGGGTTAGTTCAATAAACTTGTTCTTTGACAAGCACCGATAAATTTGTTTAAGTATTTGTATATTTTAATCTATGAAATCAACTATTTATTTTACAAGAAAAAGAAAATGTGTGCTAATCTTTTACATTCTATTAATGTTTAATCTTAATATAACAATGACTAGGAATAATTTAGATATAACACATAAATACAATATAAAATTCATATTATTATCTCATTATAAATTCATTTGCAATGTATAATTATCTCATAGACTTTATCACATATATCTAAACATGTACAAGATAAAGAATGTTTTTAAATAATTGTCGCTAAACTATAACCTAATATATTGACTATAGGACATAAACCAAAAATATTTTCAATTAAATATATCATAAATATATTATCGTATTAACAGATGAACAAACAATTTTTTGATAGATTGAGTGCATAACTGATTTGAAGATATGGTATGCGTGAAAAGTTGGATTAAAGAATTCAATTGAACGGAGTGAGAATTATACTGATAATTTATATGTCCATGGAGAACATGGTTTGCAACCTCCATGACTGGATGTGCAACATGAAATGTGACTTATTAGGATCTGGGGTTTAAGAACCGATGGACAAGAGCCCCAATATTCTTATAAAACATTTAAGAGGGAGCTTGTAGATGGATTCAAGTCCTGGTCCAGCATTTGGAGTTAAAGATATCAACTCAAACTGGTCCATTTTCATTCATAGAAAAGCCAGTAAGCAACTCAGTTATGTAACCCACTAGAAGTAAATTAAATGAGTGACTAACCCAAAGAAGGATAGGGCCATCAGGATTTGATTAGTTACTGCATCACCATCAACTTTACCATGCCTTTGGTCCCCTTGCCTTCATCAAATCCAATAGGAATCCCCACTCTTAATAGTTATCACTACTCGCCATGCCCACATTTAGATTAACGGCGTGTTTTGACGGAAAACACTCCACTTTCGACAGCGATCGTTAGTCAGTGGAGTCAAAAGTGGTCAAATAATTAATATAACAGCCAATGAATTTTAAGGATTAGTACTCGCACGTTAAAGTCAACCAAAGTTGGCCAATTACATGTAGCGGTGATGGAGCAAGTCGGAATACGAATTGTAGGCTATAAAAACCTGACGTGAAGGAAACGTTACAACAGAGTTATGTGTCAGTGTAAGAGCGAAAGAAGTGGGGTTTTGTCTGTATTCTAAAAGGAGTACGAATGTTGGAAGCTAAGGAAGCAAAGCAAAAACGCATGGCTAAAAATGGCGGCACCGCTACACCATTGCTTTATCTACAACAGTTGCATGTAGAGACAACTGTGTAAGTGTGAGAGAGAAGGGGATTTTAGTGTTGCAACAGATTTTGTTTGTAAGAGGAAAATGGAATGGCGTAAGTTCTAAGGTTATGTGTTGTATTTCACTTGCAAGAAAGAGTTAATGTTGTTTATGGCAAAATTAGCATTTTTGTTTTGGATAGTTGTTGTATGATGGGAACAAGAAGTGGGGTTTCTTTTGTGGTTTCAAAGGAAAGTGGTGGTGATGATAAGGGTAAAGAGTTTAAGGTTGGGTTTGGTTTAAGGATGCAACAATCTGATATGGAACCTTCTACTCACAAGAGATTGATGCTGATGTCTCATCACCATGATCCACCATCTCAGCTATCATCATCATCTTCTTCTTCTTCCTCCTCCTCTTCTTCTTCTCCTTCTTCTTGTGGTGGTCGTTTCAGTGGAAGATTGGGAGATGGAAGTGGTGGACTCATGTTCTGTAGCACAGGCAACGAAAGCAACTTCGTTGCTTGTTTGGATATGTTTGATGTTGTTGGCACTGCTTCTGCTTCCGGTGCTAATGAAGCACAAATAGCAGCAGGGTCACAGTCCCTTGGCCTCTTTGACTCCTACTCTTCTTCATTTTCCTTTAACCCTTCAGGTAAAAAGTTCTCAGCTTTAAGTACATGCATAGTTTTGGAACTATTTTTTTATATTCACTTGGTCTTGGTTTGGTATGGAAACAGTAGTTAAAACTCCTTAAAGTTATTATGCATTGTGTTTGACTGTAGGAGAAATGGTACCATCTGTGGGAATGATGAGAATGCCTTTTACAGCAGCTCAGTTGAGGGAGCTGGAGAGACAAACCATGATTCTTAAGTACTTGATGGCATCTGCTCCTGTCCCTCCTGAACTCCTTATAAACATCCAAACAAGTCAAACGGACACTCTTTCATCCCAATCCAACAGTAACGCTCTCTATTTTGCTTAAAACACGGATCTTTTGCCAATTTCATACCCTGTGTACATATAAGATAATCAGTTGCTTATTTCCTATTGTGAGTGTTCCTTCTTAACTATTGTTAATTATGTATTAGTGGTTAGAGGGTCGTTGGAATTGGGGGTTTCGTGTAACTCGGATCCTGAGCCATGGAGGTGCAAAAGAACAGATGGAAAGAAATGGAGGTGCTCAAGAGATGTGGCTCCAGACCAGAAGTACTGTGAGAGGCATTCCCATAAGAGCCGTCCCCGTTCAAGAAAGCCTGTGGAATCACACACTGACTATGTGCTGACAAATACCAACAAGTCTAGCTCTACCTCACCCTTGCTTAATCAAACACCTAACACTCTCTCTCAAACCAATTTAACCATGTTCCCTGGTGCAACGCCCTCTGCCACCAACTCATCATATGAATCCAGGTGAGATGGGATTCCAATGCCCGGTGTTCTCTGAATCGCAAGGTTTTGGTTGGTCCAAATTGTTACTATACTCTTATATGTTTGGTTCCTAACTAAACATTATGTATGTATCAGGTCTTAATTCGTTTTCATTTGATGTTTTGTACATAGTTTATCCTGTTTTGTCCATTTCCCTTGACCTACCTAATTTAATGAAAGATGATTTTGTTTTGTCCCCTGAAGGAGCTTGGATTGGTTTTCGAGAGGTGAGATCATGCCCGATGCTTGCAATTCCGACAAAGAGCGGCACTTGTTAAGGAAAGATAGGATCAAGTGTGATGGGGAAGTCTATAATTCACAGCATTGTAGAGAAGAGCAACTTGACAGCTTGAAGTCAGGCGTAAATCTAAGAGATGTATTCCAAGTTCAGCGGCCGAATGATAGTTATAGCTTGTCATCAAGACACTTCGTTGATGATTGGAGAACAAAATTGATGGAGGACAGTAGTGAAATGGGGAAGAAGATGTATGTTTCTTCAAATGAGAAGATACCATTATCATCTCTTACATTGTCAATACCTGGGATAAGCGAAGCTAATCAATGTAGTGAAAATGCTCAAATGGGGGGTTTTGGGTTCATGAGGTCCGACAGAGCGGATGTAGGTGTTATGAGAACCCAGTGGATGAACCATGGGTCGTGGATGAGTTCGCCGCCTGGTGGACCGTTAGCTGAAGCATTAGGCCATGGAATTTCTGGCAGTGAAAATGCTACTCCATATTCGTCACCTCCCGATGTCAACAAAAATTAAAGTGTGGCCTTTGCTGTACCTTGTCTGCAATTTACTCGCTCTGAGAAATCATGATAACGTTCTACTTCTCGATTGTGATGGTACATGAGCCGATCCAATAAAAGAACCGCAGTTGCAAAATGACCTAGTCTCATGTCACATTTTGTGTGCTCATTTTCTCCAAGGTGGTCGAGCCAGTACCTCGGCATAAGTGGTAATATATAATTTACCTTCGCTGTTCTGTGGGAGTCTTTGTTATTGGATTTAGCTTCAGATTTCCAAATCCTTGGTAATAATATTGCATAATGTAAGACAGAAGTTAATGCGAAGTTATCACTTTGAAGTTCTTGAATACTACGTCGTGGATATATGTATATTTTTTCAAAATCAAATGCTTTATGGTTAGTCATGCTACAGTGGAGTCTTTTTTTTTTTCTTTTTTGAGAATGAGAGATCTATTTTTCTTCCTGCAAAATTAATGTATTTTTATTCATCTGGTCAAGTTTCTCTATGGTAATTGAGACTTGATGCGAGGCTGATTTTATTTGCAGTATGCATGCATTTACCTCATCATGCTAGATCATCATTATTCTCATGGAATATAGATCTTAATCTGGATAGAAGAAAATGTCTCTTAATGGAAAAATGTGACATTGAATTGAAAGCCACTGATACGAATCCATTAATCAACTAAAATTCCAAACATTGAATATCCAAAGCGTAATCAACTAATAATCTAGCCATTTCAAATCAGTTCTTGAACTAGGAGATATTTCGCCACCAGTAGCAGGAAGGCTCAGGGTATGGCAGTTGGATAGGTGCTGAATTCCAACATGCCCACACGGCAAGCTCTTGAAGCTCGGGCTTCTCAAGCTGCAACCAAGTGGCTCAGGTGGTGGATAATATAGACGTTTCTTGGCCTTCTCGGGTGTTGATGGCCTGTGCTTTGGTGCACTCTGTGACCTAATCCGAGCCTTTGCAGACTCGGTAGATGCCATATAATTGGGCACTGCTATGTTGGCAGGATTATTGATACTATGCTGTCTATAGCCGAAGCTTGGAGAGTGTGAGTAGCAGTGCTTTTCCTCCTTCGTGAGTCTTGGGCTGGCAGAACGCACTTGAAGGGGTTTGATTCTGCTTCTGCATGGAGACGGGGTAAACATATGGAGAGGGGAAGCAACAGAATACGGGGTTGGGGTTGGGTGATTTTGATATCGGTATCTTCTTTCTATGGTCTTTATATCAGTTGAAGCTCTGTTACTGATCTCACATTGCTTTGCTGCCATCCGACGGTCCGGCCATCCTGTTTTTTCTTCTAATTCCTTTTCACTTCCTGCCGATGCCTTCCTTCCAGTTTCAGATCTCCATATCTTAGTTTTTACGATGATAACAAATTAGTCTTCACGCATGATTTATATGTACTGTACACTAACATAAGGATAGAGAGAATCAACCTGGCTTGAAAAAGCATACGCAAGCGCTCTTTCCCGTTTAAACGCAGCTTCCTTTCTATTCTCCACCATCGCTTCAATCTCCTCAATTTTGTGTGTTCCATCATTCCACTCATTTAGATCTCTAGACTATTTATTAAAAACCCAAAAGTTAAATGCAGAAATGGAATGATATTTGCTTACTATGGACTTCCTCTCGCGGATGTCTTGAAGGTACTTGGAGTCCCATAAGCCATTGATTTCGGTAAAGATGGACTTCCTGCTCCCTTCATGTGAAAGCCTAGCACGCTGATCACGAACTCGATCTTGCACTCGAACCAGCGTTTGCATGCATTTCAGTGTCAACTTAGCCTGATTTCTAACATTATGTCCCCTGACCAGTGCTTGAAGTTTCACTAATCCTTTTAGCGCTCCTAGTGCTCTCCTAGCCTTAATTTCACATAAATATAAACTCTTTCAGGATCAGTAATCATAAGAGAAAATAGTAGTCTTGAATATGGTTGCTTACTAGGTAGCCTCTAAACCCTGTTTGAATGACGACGGCAGCCCATTGTTCTCTAATGATTTGCACCTCCGCTTGGGATGTTACTGCAACAGCTTCAGAGGCCGCCACTGCAATTGCATGCCCTTGCTCCTCAACTAAGTTGGCATCTGTGGGACTAGTTGTGTTGGTTGTCGTAGTCTTTGCTGCACATCGTTGAACTTGATTGATTTTCCTGCTGAATAGCCATCTTCTTTTCTCCCTCATCTGCGTGGACTCAAAAAGCCATGAACCAAGACATCAAACACATGTCTAGATACGCATTTGTCACGTAATGTTCAAACATATGGACACCACGATTCCCGGTTTCTAACAGATCATTTACCTTCCCTTCCTCTTCCAGTTGATTATGATCATCTCTTCTTCTGCTACTTTTCTCCTTCTCCTTAGTTGGCGACTTGAGTGCTCGTTTAACTAGTGTAAGCCATGACGTATCAGTGTTCTTTTTCATATTGAGTCACAATATAAGTTCATCACATAACATCAAAACTTAAAAAGACCGTCTCCAGGACATAGAGACGAGGGCTGACATTAATGTGACGGGAGTCATGGGTTCTTTCACCATTATGACTGCAAAGTAATAGAATCAATAAAGAAGAGAGAGAGAGAGAGAGAAGGGGGGACTGTGACTGTGATGTTTTTGTGCGCAGAATCTAAAGTTGTACGAGCTCCAATATATCTCTTAAGGGCGTAGGTGCTATGGCATGAGATAAAAAATAATGGCGCGTCAGAAACTGTAATAGGAAAACTTAACAAGTTAATAATACGGGGAAGAGGACATGAGATTGAGAGATTGCTCTCGTTTTGGTAGGCAATGGAGTTTTAATATTGTACACAAGAATCCAAAGTCCACTGAAATTAGCTGCAGTTTTTGAGATGGAGCATTGCCTTCACGTGTTTTCCGCAGGTAGAGGACGAGTCCTTAGGCTTAGAGGGATGGATTTGATGGTTCAGTGTATATTTACTTTTTCAAGTAAATACTTTCTTTTTATTGGTAATTTACAACGATGACCATCCAAGATCCAGCCTTTTTTAACCAAACCAACGATGTGCGATGGTATATTAATAATGTATTGTATAATTGAAGGGCGGGCAACGGGGAATCCTGCACTGTAATTGGGTTTTGGCTTCACTTCCCGGTACGACTGGTCAAAACTGTCGCGGGGCTGTCGGCTTAACTTGCCAAAATATTTGTCCTCTGAATTCTAACATGAGGACAAACGATGCATACAAATGGTGCTGACCTTTGACCAGTAATAATCCAATTTTCATCTGATTGCCTTGGTTCATCTTCAAATAGTTAGTCAGTTACTGTTGCCTGATTTTCTTATGCGAGGGATAATATTGAATTTCTATTACATAAAGCTAAAATCATTTGAAAACTCTGTTATATTTCCACAAGTTTACTAATTTAAAGTCAAAATTACTAGTTCAACTTTATTTCAAAGTCCAATTAAATTCTACTATTTATTTAATTTGTTCAACTTTAATCAAAATTTTTCTTTTTGAAAATTAAAAGATGGTTTATCTATATATTTTCTAAATCAAAAAATAACAAGAGTTCTTGGTTTGCCGCCAACTCTCATAACTAATGTTTTAAAAATCAGACTGGAAATCAAACTGGTCAAAATAAAGGTTTTAGGTTTAGAGTTTCAATCGGTAGTGAACCGCTAAAAAACCGGTATATAATAAATAAGAAGTAAAACTTACAAGAATAAGTAAAAATAAACTATTTTATTGAAATAAAAATACACCAATGTCTATTATTATATAATGAATTAATAATAAATAACTATAAGTCTAATATAACTATTAAAATAACAATAAAAATCAAAATTGTATTTCTGAAGGAGGTTGTGTCTCATCATCATCAAAAATTTCAAATTCTCCAATGCTGTTTAAAGATTCGTAAACTACGCTTTCATCTAAAATATTTGCATCAACTTCTTTTACTGCATTAAAATAAATTACAAATTAGTAACGTATGAAATTATTCTCAATTGTAAACTTGTAATACAGTATAATTTTAACTTAAATATGATCAAAATAAGATATGAACTGACCATCAGTAGATGTTCTTAATTCATTCATTGTGACAAATACATTTTCTTCATAAATTGTCTTTTCAAGTTCATTATAATAAAGATCAGGCGATGGTTCTTCTTCTTCGATCCAAAAATCAATATGTTCAATACAATTAATATCAATTTGATCATATATTCTCTTCTTACTAAACGATCTGAATACCTAATAGAGAAAATATAAATTCAATAATAAAAACAAAATTATTGAAATAAAAACAAAATTATAAAATAGTAAAATACTTGTTCTTCAATCTCATATTATAAGTAACGTAAACAAGGTCATTAAGTCTTTGATGTTCCAAACGATTTTGTTTCTTTGTATGAATACATTAAAAAACACTCCAATAACTTTCACAACCTGATGCAGAAGCTGTTTGACTAAGTAACCTAATAGCGAGTTTTCTTAATGTTGGAGCACTGTCACTAAATAATCTCCACCACTCATCTGTATTTTAACTTAATAGTTATGATTAAAATATATATTATTAATAAGTAAATAATGAATTAAAAATATAAAACTTACCTGGCTACATTTTGTTCAACATAAGTTTTTCTTTTGCTGATGATCTAGCAAAACTCTCTAAACCTTCACGATACAATTTTATTTCATTTATTGCTGGTGATTGCTCTTCAATAAAGAAAATACTTTTACATTCAATCGCATCAAATAAACCGCTTATAATATTAATTGTATGTTCTTCTCTACTATATAAACAATAAGGATTGAGAAAAACAAGCTGTTAAGTGGATTCTTTGAGTAAAATGCTTATCCCATCGTCGATCAATAATATTTATATAAGGCTTACACAATTTCTCCTTCCCTTTAAAATATTTATAATTATTTTGTGATCTCTATACATACCATCATATATATATGTGTATATATATATATATATGTATGTATATATATATGTATGTATATATATATGTATGATACACATCATACATATATATATACATACATACATATATATATACATACATACATACATACATACATACATACATATATATATATATATATATATATATATATACATATATATATATGCTTGCACAATTTCTCCTTCCCTTTAAAAATATTTATAATTATTTTGTGATCTCTATACATACCATCACACATATATATATATATAATATGATAGATTTTTGATTTAATGATTTAATTATAGGTGTTTTAGAGTAATATAATGTAAATATTGACAAAAGGATTATATAACTTTAAAAATTATTACCTAAGATTAAAGGTAAACTGATTCTTTTGGTATATAGTAGGTATTGGAAATGTATATCCTTCTATTATGATATTGTTGTAATAGCTTACATACCATATGGAATTAAAACTTCCATCAGCAATTCGTATTTGTAATGGTTTAACTAATTTTTTCCAGTTAGCTAATAATTGCTTAGAAGCAATACATATTGTAGCTCCTATGTCTATATATGCATTTATTTTATTACTCTGAATTGTCACTTGAATAAATGTTGAGTTTGAATACACCCGATGATTATGAGCTTTCTGAACAAGATTCATAGTAATAGATTGAGGAGATTGTTGAATCTGTATTATATTCTGATTCTATAGGTTCTAAATCATTAGTAGTAGCGAGATTTAATATATGTAACTTGTCTTGTATTTTTGAATTTTTTTGTTTTGGACATTCATTTGCATAGTGTCCTTCTTCTTTGCATAACCAGCAACGACAATTTTTCTTCCGTTGAGGACAATCTTTTCTTTTTGGTTTAAATTGTCTATAATTTTTTTGTCTAAAATGTTTTTTATAAGGTTTATATGATCTTTTTTGTCTGTAATAATGTGTTGGATATTGTTTCCATCTATATTTTTTATATTTATGTCTTATGTTTATTATGTTTCTTCTTTATTTGATAGTTGTGACAACCATATTGTTGTGGAACGTCTGCATTTTTTGAGCAACATAATTGTAATGTTTTATGTTTTAAAGTTTTATGAAGTTGTGTATTCAGACATTATTCTGCTAAAAGTTCTTGTGTTGTATGTATGGCACCACCTAAATTATTTACGATGCTATTTTTACTAATTTTATCTTGGAATTTTTCTTCTACTTTTTGATTAAAAGGATATGGTAATTTCTGGATAAATATATGTGTATATATAGCTTGTTCTCCTCTGGTTAAATCATAATAATACCTTTTAAATTCGCATATATATTGTCCTAAATAACAAAGATCACAGATTTGTATATTGTTCAGATGCCAAAGGGCTTTCATTCATTCAACATTAGCAGTTGTTTCTCGATGATAAAGTAAATCTTTCCCAATAAATTCTTTAAAGATTTCAATTGCTACGCTATGAAATGCTACACTATTAATAATTGCATTTTTATAATGATCGGTATTCTTCAAATATTCTTCATTGTCTAATAAATTTTTTTGAACTATACCTGTGGTTTTATAAATGATAAAGTTCCATAAAGAATCTTTATTAAGGGTATCTCCCAAAGGTTTTTCAATTTGTAATAATAATTGTATTTTATTAGACCAATCAAGGATTGCTTCTTCGGGATTGGTTACACAATCAATATTAAGTATATTTTCTGATCCTATTGTTACATGTTTTGGTGTATATTCAGTAGCGTATTTTCGTATTTTAGTGCCCTTTTTATAATATCCTTGTCTATTGAGAAAATCATCAGATGTCCAATTCCAAGTATATGAATCTTGATCTTGATTTGTCTTTTTTCTTTTATCACCGCTTATATGTTCTCTTTTTATAGGTTGTTTACCTTCAGCTACATCTTTTGCTTTACTACTTTTAGGTTGATCTTCTTCTACAAAAACTTCATCGTCTGATTCATATGCGTGGATTATTTCATCAGTTTCAATTGGATTTAAATTTTCTTCAATGTGATTGAAATTTTCGTGAGAATGAAGAGTTAATTGTTGCACTAATTGGGTAATTTCTTCTAATTGATTTTTTATATTTCGCTCCACTATTTCTAGAGATTCGATTTTATCTAGAGGAAATTCATCTAAAGTCGAGTTTTCCATGGTCTAGAAATTATTGTAGATTGTTTTTGTCTAGGCTCTGATACCATTTTTAACGTTGTTTCTAATTGATTAATTTGGTGCTTTGTTCCATTTGTTTCATTTACTAAATCCGTAATTGCTTGGCTTTGTAATAATTCCATTAATTGATGACTAATGTAATTATAATTTTCTTTAATATTTTGTATTTCTTGACTAATACCTTGATTCATAAAGTTTGTTTTAAATATGTAGTTAATTCGGTGATCTGATTGTGTAATTTATATATTTGACGAGAAGTTTCGTTAGTGACTGAATTTGTAATTAAAGGATTTGTAATGGTATATTGGGTTGTTCTGGTTCAAACAATCGTAGAGGTCTTTCTATATGCATTGACTGAGCTCTAGATAAAAGATGTGGAACTGAAGATGAAATATCTGAAAAAAAATTTCTTTTGATAATAGGATGTTGTATTGTTGGTAAAGTCCTTAATTTTGTTCAAGGATTAGTTCCTACTTTAGCAACATCATTAAATAATTGATCAATATATATTTTATCAGTATTTTTAAAATCAACACTATGATGCGAATTTGTTAAAGCATAACTAATTTGATAAGTAATAGAAAATGGATATTGTCCTTGAGTCATTAAATTTTCATTATAAAATTTATATGCAATGGTTATAGCATCTTCTAAATTTTTAGATTTTAAGGGTAAACCGATTTTTAATCGTGCATTAAATTTGATTTTATTATATGCTAAATTTCCATTCATTATTCCAATAATTTGATTGTTTAAATTAGTCATTCTTTCATCTAAAATAGCTAGTCGTATAGGGGAGTCAATTCCTTCCTGAAAAGTAGATTTTAGTAGTATCTGAATAGTAGAAAGATGAATATATCCTATTTTAGTTCTTTTTTTTTTCTGTAGGTATTTTTTGTAATTAGTGTTAGATTTGTTCTTGGTCAATCAAATTAATACGAATATGTCCATTGCACTGATCTATCCTTATAGGAGTTTCATGAACAATTTTGCCAAAATACATGATATTTTGTCGATTGATAAATCTATTAAGGATTGAAGTTTTATGAATATCTTGGCCAGCTTTTAAGTCTAATTGTGTTTTCGCTATTTTTTGTATTTTTTCATTAGATATCAAAGTATTAATATGAAAAGTTCCAGACGATTCATATAATTCTAAATTGTCTACATCTAATATATTTGCATTTTGTTCAGTCAGATTTTGTTCAGCCATCTATGCCAAGAGTTATGTATTTCATGATCTAAAAGAAGATTTTCATAATGGGTACATTGTTGAGTATAAAATTGATAAAATTGTCTTTCGAGATTTAAAGTTTCTTATATGTCTACTTGATTTCTATGTAATGATTGTTCTAATATATATTGTATTTTATGAAAGATTGATATTGTAAATAAAAGTAAAAGTCTATTTGTTCTTCTAATTGTTGACAAACACAACAATTAGAGGAGTGATAAATAGAACAATTTAAATAATGATAATAATGTAAAGACATATTAACTTATTCTAAATTATGATAGTCTATATCGAGTTAAATAATTTATCTAAAAGATGTTGAAACATAAGTGAAGTAAATCCATTTTTATAACAAGAGTAAAAATAACCAGTTAATTGAAATGAAGGAAATACAATAGTACAAGCAGTTAAATAAAAGATAAGTAAATAAAGGAGAAATGCAAAGAGGTAAATAAAAGGAAGCATAACATAAATACAGAAATTAATGATTTGAAAATAGATAATTGAATCATCTTGATGAATCTCGAGAATAAATTCATTAAGTTTTTCGATTATGTGAATAATGAGTTCGATTTTACGATTACATTCCCTTATATTTTCTATATTATTTTGATCATATTCTATATCTTCGTGGATCATATCTATATAACCATCTAAGTGGGGTTTTAATTCTTTGATTTTATTCCGAGGTCCATCTAATTCAGTAATATAAATTCCTTCACCTATTTTTCTAATATATTGATCTTCCATGAGAGAAAGAGTTGATAGAAAGAAAATGTATTGATGTTGAAAAGAAGTACAGAAAAGATACAATATTTAATCGATGAGTTTAGTGAGTTCTTTCTTATAAAACTGTCTAGATTCCTTGATTACTTGCTTCAGAGTATTAGTCATTGAAATCAAAGTGGCAGTTTCATACATCTCTCTATATCGACGAACATCTCTACTATTATAAGCGCGTTTATTCTGTGCATGATAAAATTAGTAAAAATAGCATCGTAAATAATTTAGGTGGTGCCATACATACAACACAAGAACTTTTAGCAGAACAATGTCTGAATACACAACTTCATAAAACTTTAAAACATAAAACATTAAAATTATGTTGCTCAAAAAATGCAGACGTTCCACAACAATATGGTTGTCACAACTATCAAATAAAGAAGAAACATAATAAACATAAGACATATAAATATAAAAAATATAGATGGAAACGATATCCAACACATTATTACAGACAAAAAAGATCATATAAACCTTATAAAAAACATTTTAGACGAAAAAATTATAGACAATTTAAACCAAAAAGAAAAGATTGTCCTCAATGGAAGAAAAATTGTCGTTGTTGGTTATGCAAAGAAGAAGGACACTATGCAAATGAATGTCCAAAACAAAAAATTCAAAAATACAAGACAAGTTACATATATTAAATCTCGCTACTACTAATGATTTAGAACCTATAGAATCAGAATATAATACAGATTTAACAATCTCCTCAATCTATTACTATGAATCTTGTTCAGAAAGCTCAGAATCATCGGGTGTATTCAAACTCAACATTTATTCAAGTGACAATTCAGAGTAATAAAATAAATGCATATATAGACACAGGAGCTACAATATGTATTGCTTCTAATCAATTATTAGCTAACTGGACAAAATTAGTTAAACCATTACAAATACGAATTGCTGATGGAAGTTTTAATTCCATATGGTATGTAAGCTATTACAACAATATCATAATAAAAGGATTTACATTTCCAATACCTACTATATACCAAAAGAATCAGGTTTACCTTTAATCTTAGGTAATAATTTTTAAAGTTATATAATCCTTTTGTCAATATTTACATTATATTACTCTAAAACACCTATAATTAAATCATTAAATCAAAATCTATCATATTAAAAATACCAATTTATCATACCATTTATTTTCAACAATTACAAAAAAATAGCCCAACTAGACTCACTTCATTTTTATCTATTGAATAATATGACACTTCAATTAGAAATTGACACACTATTAGATTACATTTGTAGTGAAAATCCATTAGATCTATCAAAAATCAAAACAACCAATTAATCGAAATTAAACTTAAAGATCCTACCCAAGAAGTAAATATTAAAAATAATATACCTTATTCTCAAATTGATGTTCAAGACTTTATAAGTGAATGTGCCTATTTACTCAATAAAAAACTAATCACTCCAAGTACTAGCAAACATTCAGCACCTGCTTTTTATGTAAATAATTCTGCGGAACAAAAACGTGAAAAACGTAGAATGGTTATTAATTACAAAAAAATGAATGAAGCAACCATCGGTGATGCATATAAATTACCACGCAAAGATTATATAATCAATAAACTAAAAGGTCATACTTGGTTTACAACTTTAGATGCAAAATCAGGTTATTGGCAATTAAGATTACACGAAAACACAAAACCATTAACTGCTTTTACCTGTCCTCCTCAAAAGCATTATCAATGGAATGTTTTACCATTTTGATTAAAACAAGCACCCAGTATTTATCAACGATTTATGGATAATAATCTTGACGGCTTAGAAGAATTTACCTTTGTTTATATAGATGATATTATTATTTATTCAAACCAAGATAAACTAGATCATCTAAAAAAGGTTAAAATAGTGCTTCACAGATGTAAGGAACGAGGATTAATCCTAAGTAAGAAAAAAGCAAAAATTGCACATCAAAATATTGAATATCTAGGAATTGAATTTTATAATGGATATTTAAAATTGCAACCTAATATTTTAGCAAAAATACAACAATTCCCTGATCACTTAATTAGTAGAACTCAAGTACAACAATTTTTAGGCATTTTAAATTATATTTCAGATCAAGGATTCTTAAAGAATTTAGCTAAAGAAAGACGGATTCTACAAGTAAAATGTAGTACCAAAAAACAGTGGACTTGGGATGATATCGACACCAAAGCTGTGAGGAAACTCAAAGCTTTATGCACATAATTACCCTCTTTATATAATTATCTTCCTTCAGATGCACTTAAAGTTCAGATTGATGCAAGTATGGATACATGGGCAGGTTGCCTTTTGGCAAAACCCCCTAATGTAAAGCATTATCATTTATGCAAATATATAAATGGGACTTTTAATCCCACAGAATGCAAATATCCTATGCGAAAAAAGAAACACTCGTTTGTCTTAAAACATTAAGGAAATGGCGAATTGATTTATTACTGTATCATTTACTATTCAAACAGATTCAAAATATTTATGTGGTTTCTCGGATATAATATCAGAGCCAACTACAATCAAGGAAGACTAATTCGGTGGCAATTTGAATTCAATCAATATCACTTTGATATTCATTACATAAAATCATCGACAATTTTCTTGCGGATATATTAACGAGGAATGGGCGACTATAAAAGTCTAGAAGATGCACTTTCATTACAAGAAGCGATTTAATCAATCGCAACAACTAATTGGAACCATTACCAAAATATTAACTAGTTAAAACCACCATTCAAGTGTTAAAACAAAATGCCAAAACCGAATCCACCACTTCAAGCGCACCATGTACTTCTATAATTTATACCCATTACTCCTCGACAATTAACCCGACTTCCATTGATACATCTAAGTTGCGAAACAAGAAGATGCATCGAATTGAAAGCATATGTTATTTATAATGGACCCATGGCGAGAATTTATGATGCATGGCATAAAATTGCTACCCATATTATTGGACATGCATGCATCATACAAAGTTTTACCTCTGAAATTTGAAGCGGAAAAATCTTTATTGAATATAAGCGACAACATTGATTCTGACCACAATATAATCGGTATTGAAATCTCCACCCACTCTTTCAAAATGCAAGTATTGGGAAAAACGACCAATCTAGATAGAATTAATGCCATTCCATCCAAGACCATTGATTGAAGCTAAAGATTGACTTGAAATGTTAGTTGAATGTTTCCAAAATATTAATGCATGGATTTGAAGCACATAAAGTTTTCATTATTATCCACAAAATCGCGGAAGGTTTGGACAAAGGCAATAGTTCTACTGAAGGCGATCCTTTAACAACATATTTACTCTTTCAAAGTGGATTGATTGATACACTCTATGTAATCAACTTTCGATTCTTTTCGAGTTTCCCTCGGATTTAATAGCGGTCAAAATTATAAGGATAGATTTGCAAAAGATCGAGAAATTTATATCAAGATTTGGAGCAACTATCCCATTTTCAAAGCACAAGATACAATCAAAGATGCAGACATCATTCTTTCCAAGATAGCATTTATCATAATTGGAATCAGCAATGGAACATATCCCCTCATAGATACACCTCCTAATCATCCAGTTGATTGGGAATTGATCAATCAATTTAATCTCAATTGCTTGGAAGGAGTTTATTTACAAGCACTTCGGATTGAGCCAGATTCAATGATTCGGATCAATTATAAAGGCTTTAATATGCTCATGATCTCTCCATGTAAACAGAAGATTCAGCCCGATGGACTCCATTTCATTAAACAATTCATGAGCCCATTCAACAATCTTGAAGATATATTTGCAGCCCTTAATCTTACATGGAAGCAGGGTATTTGCAAACAAATGCAAGGATACAAGGAACACCGATGCACTACTCGTCCATCCACTTCCTGAGTCACAGATCCGAAACATACTCTGTTGATGCAATAATCGAGGAATAAAGCAAAGAATCTACTTTTACTAGATTTGATATAATGTAGACCTATACGGTCAAAAAAGCGAAGCATCGCTTTCGGTTTGTAAATCATATGTACATTATTGTTTCCTTTTCTTTGTTTACTTTTCTCTTCTTTTTAAGGTGTCGGTAAAGCGTCGGCCGGTTTGTTTGTCGTCTAGTTCCGTACATATATGACGACAGAAAGAAGAGATGCTTTTGCTTAAAAAGACATAGTACATAGGGACGGAACTAGGCAACAAACAAGCGGCGCCGGATTTGGTGACACCTTAAAAAGAAGAGAAAAGTAAGCAGAAAAGGAAACAATAATGTACATATGACGACAAACCGAATGCTTTTGCTTTCTTTTGACAGATAGGTCTACATTATATCAAATCTAGTAAAAGTAGATTCCTTGCTTTATTCTCGATTATTGCGCCAACAGAGTCTGCTTTTGATGATGTGACTTGTGAAGTGGATGGACAGAAGTGCATCGGTGTTCCTTGTATCCTTGCATTTGTTTGCAAATAAATTGCTTCCATGTAAGATTTGGGCTGCAAATATATCTTCAAGATTGTTGAATGGGCTCATGAATTGTTTAATGAAATGGAGTCCATCGGGTTGAATCTTTCGCTTATATGGAGAGATCATGAGCATATTAAAGCCTTTATAATTGATCCAATCATTGAATCTGCTCAATCCAAGTGCTTGTAAATAAACTCCTTCCAAGCAATTGAGATTAAATTGATTGATCAATTCCCAATCAACTGGATGATTAGGAGGTGTATCTATGAGGATATGTTCCATTGTTGATTCCAATTATGATAAATGCTATCTTGGAGAGAATGATGTCTCAGATCTTTGATTGTATCTTGTGTTTTGAAAATGGGATAGTTGCTCCAAATCTTGATATAAATTTCGATCTTTGCAAATCTATCCTTATAATTCTTGATCGTGGCTAAATCAGGGAAACTCGTAAAGAATCGAGTGTTGATTACATAGAGTGTATCAATCAATCCACTTTGAAAGAGTAAATATGTGGTTAAAGGATCAGCTTCAGGTAGAACTATTGCCTTTGGTCCAAACCTTCCGCGATTTTGTGGATAATAATGAAAAACTTTGTGTGCTTCAGTCCATGCATTAATATTTTGGAAACATTCAACGAACATTTCTGAAGTCAATCTTTTAGCTTCAATTTGAATGGTCTTGGATGGAATGGCATTGATTCTATCTAGATTGGCTGTTTTTCCCAATACTTGCATTTTTGAAAGAGTGGGTGGAGATTTCAATACCTGATTATATTATGGTCGTAAATCTGAATGTTGCTGCTTATATTCAGTCAAACATTTTTCTGCTTCAACTCTAGAGGTAAAACTTTTGTGTATGATGCCTGCATGTCTAATAATATGGGTAGCAGCTTTATGCCATGCATCATAAATTCCTGCCATGGGTCCATTATAAATAACATATGCTTTCAATTCTGATGCATCTTCTTGTTTCTGCGACTTAGATGCATTGGCTGGAAGTTGGGTTAATTGTTGAGGAGTAATGGGTATAGGTGTGGCTATAGAAGTACATGGTGCAGTTGAAGTGGTGGATTCGGTTTTGTCATTTTGTTTTAACACTTGAATGGTAGTTTTTAACTGGTTAATATTTTTGGTAATGGTTCCAATTAGTTATTGCTGATTGATTAAATCTGCTTCTTGTTGTACGAGTGCATCTTCTAGACTTTTTATAGCTGCTTCCATTCCCTGGTTAATATATCTGCAAGAAAATTGTCAGATGATTTTATGTGATGAATATCAAAGTGATATTGATTGAATTCAAGTTGCCACCGAATTAGTCTTCCTTGATTGTAGTTGGCTCGGACATTATATCTGAGAAAACCACAAAAATATTTTGAATCTGTTTGAATAGTAAATGATACAGGCAATAAATCAATTCACCATTTCCTTAATGTTTTAAGACAAGCGAGTGTTTCTTTTTCGTGCATAGGATATTTGCATTCTGTGGGATTAAAAGTCCCATTTATATATTTTCATAAATGATAATGCTTTACATTAGTGGGTTTTGCCAAAAGGAAACCTTCCCATGTATCCATACTTACATCAATCTGAACTTTAAGTGCATCTGAAGGAAGATAATTATATAAAGAGGGTAATTGTGTGCATAAAGCTTTGAGTTTCCTCACTGCTTTGGTGTCTATATCATCCCAAGTCCACTATTTTTTGGTACTACATTTTACTTGTAGAATCCGTCTTTCTTTAGCTAAATTCTTTAAGAATCCTTGAGCTGAAATATAATTTAAAATGCCTAAAAATTGTTGTACTTGAGTTCTACTAATTGATTAATTTGGTGCTTTGTTCCATTTGTTTCATTTACTAAATCCGTAACTTTTTGTACTAAAATTGCTTGGCTTTGTAATAATTCCATTAATTGATGACTAATGTAATTATAATTTTCTTTAATATTTTGTATTTCTTGACTAATACCTTGATTCATAAAGTTTGTTTTAAATATGTAGTTAATTCGGTGATCTGATTGTGTAATTTATCTATTTGACGAGAAGTTTCGTTAGTGACTGAATTTGTAATTAAAGGATTTGTAATTGGTATATTGGGTTGTTCTGGTTTAAACAATTGTAGAGGTCTTTCTATATGCATTGACTGAGCTCTAGATAAAAGATGTGGAACTGAAGATGAAATATCTGAAAAAAATTTCTTTTGATAATAGGATGTTGTATTGTTGGTAAAGTCCTTAATTTTGTTCGAGGATTGGTTCCTACTTTAGCAACATCATTAAATAATTGATCAATATATATTTTATCAGTATTTTTAAAATCAACACTATGATGCGAATTTGTTAAAGCATAACTAATTTGATAAGTAATAGAAAATGGATATTGTCCTTGAGTCATTAAATTTTCATTATAAAATTTATATGCAATGGTTATAGCATCTTCTAAATTTTTAGATTTTAAGGGTAAACTGATTTTTAATCGTGCATTAAATTTGATTTTATTATATTCTAAATTTCCATTCATTATTCCAATAATTTGATTATTTAAATTAGTCATTCTTTCATCTAAAATAGCTAGTCGTATAGGGGAGTCAATTCCTTCCTGAAAAGTAGATTTTAGTAGTATCAGAATAGTAGAAAGATGAATATATCCTATTTTAGTTCTTTTTTTTGTAGGTATTTTTTGTAATTGGTGTAAGATTTGTTCTTGGTCAATCAAATTAATACGAATATGTCCATTGCACTGATTTATCCTTATAGGAGTTTCATGAATAATTTTGCCAAAATACATGATATTTTGTCGATTGATAAATCTATTAAGGATTGAAGTTTTATGAATATCTTGGCCAGCTTTTAAGTCTAATTGTGTTTTCGCTATTTTCTGTATTTTTTCATTAGATATCAAAGTATTAATATGAAAAGTTCCAGACGATTCATATAATTCTAAATTGTCTACATCTAATATATTTGGATTTTGTTCAGTCATCTATGCCAAGAGTTATGTATTTCATGATCTAAAAGAAGATTTTCATAATGGGTACATTGTTGAGTATAAAATTGATAAAATTGTCTTTCAAGATTTAAAGTTTCTTGTATGTCTACTTGATTTCTATGTAATGATTGTTCTAATATATAGCTTGTTCTCCTCTAGTTAAATCATAATAATACCTTTTAAATTCGCATATATATTGTCCTAAATAACAAAGATCACAGATTTGTATATTGTTTAGATGCTAAAGGGCTTTCATTCGTTCAGCATTAGCAGTTGTTTCTCGATGATAAAGTAAATCTTTCCCAATAAATTCTTAAAAGATTTCAATTGTTATGCTATGAAATGCTACACTATCAATTATTGCATTTTTATAATGATCGGTATTCTTCAAATATTCTTCATTGTCTAATAAAATTTTTTGAACTATACGTGTGGTTTTATAAATGATAAAGTTCCATAAAGAATCTTTATTAAGGGTATCTTCGAAAGCAGCCTTATAAGCAGAGCCACAATCTTTACAATGATTAAGCAAGCATTCCAAAATTTATTATCTAGAATAATAGCATAAACTTCTTTTCCTTTTTCACTCTTTGATAATTTATAACTTGAAAAGTGTTTACTTGTCACTAAATTTTAAAGTAGTTGCTTATGTTTATAAACACTTTTCAAAGTATTAAATGTATTTGCAAACCTGGTAGCAGCAGGACAAACGATCTTAACCCAATCTTCTTGTTTTCTTAACCAAGACAAAAATGGGACATGATTATACACAAAAATTGTGGTCCTAGATGTGCATGAAGCAAGACTAGAAATATAGCCCATACCACCAACATCTTTTAAAATAAGATTTATACAATAAGCAGCGCATGGAGGCCAATAAATATGTCCATACTTTGATTGTAATAAGTACCCAGCTGGTACATAATTTGCTGCATTATCTGTAACAAAATGCCCAACATTCTTTGGTCCAACCCACTCGACAATTTCAGAGAATAATTCAAATAAAGCATTAGGACTTTTTACCATGTTAGAAGCATCAACAAACTTGATAAAAGTTGTTCAAATGTTACAATAAACCAAGAAGTTAATCAAGGTTCTTTGCCTTTGATCAGTCCACCCATCTGCCATTAATAGTGCATCTCTTTGATCCCCAAATTGATTTATATGTATCTACAATTAACTAACATTCCCTTTTTAAATCTTGAAACAAAGACACACATAACTCATAATAAGATGATACCTTAAATCCTGGACCTATTGTTATTGTAGCATCAATTCTTTCTTGAAAATATGGTGAATTTAAAGCATTTAAAGGAATACATGAATGATAGCATCATCTAGTCCATGCTCTTTTATATCGTACAACAACATCCTTATCAACCATAAATTTTTTTAGATTAGGTTGAGAATCAAGAGTAGTTCTTGGAGAAAAATAAGAATCTATATCAAAAGTAGCTTTTCTTTTTCTTTTATCTAATACTTGTGGTGTTTCATCATCTCCAAAAGATATATCACGAGTCTCTTTATTTTCCTTTTTCTTTTTTACTTGTTGCTGCAAATGTTTTTCAATTATATCATATACTTCAAGTGGTACTTTTCAGCAAGAAGCAATATTACCCTTAACACCAACAGGATGTTCTTTTATTCAAAAAATTTCTTCCCCTTTAAATATTCTATCGCAAAACATACAATTATATTGGATATTCTCATTAGATGCTTGAGAAGAAGAAAAATAATTCTATGCTGGATTGGACTTACCACGAGTAAAGGATGGTTCTATATTCTCCATTATGATTTAACCTAAAAAGTATTAAAAAATAATTGGGTATACTATTATTAGGGGAAAAGTTTACAATTTAAATAATTCTCATTATCAATTGTAATAAAGAAGACGAACATCAACAGGATGGATACACAAAAGACCAACAGATATTACTTACTTTTTAAACTTTGCTCCAGCAATTGCTCCACTTTAAATAGCCCAACTGAAATATTGTTAATTTTCAATTTTGGTGCTTTAGATCAACAAATTAAATAGTTGAAAAAATAAATATAACTCAACTATCAAAACCAGAAATTGATACTGAAACGAGTTCTAAATATTACGTAAATTGATATGAAAGAGAGTTCTAAATGTTACGAAATTGATATTAAATATAGTTCTAAATGTTACAAAACTTATCAATACTAGAAATTGGTAATATTACCTATCAATTACCAATCAAATTGCTTTAAATAAACTTTGTGATTAATAAATATTTTAAAATATAATTAATTTTTTCAAAAGTATTATTGAATATGGGTAGAATAAATATATAAACAAACCCTACAATGAAACTAAAATAAAATATGTTTCTTGAGTTATAAAATCACTTTTTGTATTGGGTACTAAATTTGGGAATAGATTAACTTATATTTCTATCTTATTCTATGATTATTCATTTATTTAATAAATGAGATCTAAAAATAAATGAATAAATATTTATAAAATATGATAAAAACAAAGTAACAAAAATAGGTGATTTGAACTCTCAAGTACGCCTCTCTCTTTCCCATATTTTCCCATGTCCTTTGGTTGATGGGAGCCTAAATGATTATCGGACCAGTTTGAAGATTGTGCATCGGTAATTGGAGAATCTGCTTTAGTCATCACTTGTTTGCTATTTTTATGAATTGATTCTATTTGAAAAAAAAGAGAGCCATTTTAGAGAGTCGAGGAGGAACAAAGAAGTATGATTTGCATATTAATTGGAAAGGTGTGCTATTTTTGGGACAGATGAGGTGTGTCAGACCCAATGTTCTAAAAACGAACCGAACCATTCGGTCCGACCAGAAAAGGTTTGAATCGACCAGTTTTTATACATAGAGGTTATTCGGTAAAATCGAACCGAACCACTGATTGGTTCAAACCTTTTCTGGTCTGACAAGACGGTCCGGTCCGATTTTTAAAACATTGCTCATAACTAATAATTTATAATGGTAGGGAATTATCTATTAGAATATGTGACATATATCTAATTGCATTAGCTGAGGTGAGACTATAAGCAGTAAGTTCACTGTATGTTCATAGAAAGTGAGTGTTGCACATTGTTTGCATAGAGATGAGCTCTGATGAGGTTGACAATTTGATTAACAAGCTTGTATTTCTCTTCATTCTTACTAGTAGCTCAACAATTATTGCTTGCTTTTTGAATGGTGTAAATTATGATTGTGAAAGTGACTTTTAAATAGGGGAGCATTAGTTTTCTCAATCTCCAAATAACAAACAATCCAATTTAGTGTGTGGTCCTAGTTGTAACTACAATTGCTGATGGGTAACAAGTGCAACATTTGACTCCATATAGCTTTGGAATGTAGCGCCCCCTTACCGTAGGGTACGCATCGGGACGCCCGTAGGTCATTCCGACGCATATCCGATGATAAGGGTGCACTACGTACGATCACTACTATACTTCACAAGGCATCAATAATAACAAGCATCAAAGAACAACTCTAAAATTTTAAAGCCATTAAAATACTTTCTCATTTCAATCATCAAACCAAAATATAGACAAGTCTATCAGTTTTCCACGGTCTAATTACATTACTCCAAAAAGGAAATCTAATACAAAAGTCTATACTAGGTCATCCCTAAAATCAATCCCAGCTGACCGACCTGTGTGCCATAACTTCTCTTGCCAACGCGCTCACACGGCAGGAAAAGTCAATCTCTGGAGCTAGGAGTCTAATATATCAATCTTGAAAAATAGATGCAATTTTGGGTGAGTTTGCGAACTCAATGAGAAACCATCATCGATGGTTCACTCAATTCATGCATTACGCAAATAGCGTACAACATAACACAATAACACATTCAGAATACCAGATAGCAATTTACAATCTCTCATACAATCATAAAACTCAAACATTTCACAAATCAGTTATCACAATTATAGCATGCACTCTTGCCTATTTTCCATTCACTGAATTCAATCCATCACAAGGTGTATGCAATGCATATGTGACCGAGCGCTTAAACAGTGTACAGTGTTCAGTAGACGTGTCTAGGGAGTAGGAGAGCCCTCTGGGTATGCACTAACTCCCTTCGAGCTCGAGGCTCGTATCAGTATCAGTGGCGACTCAGGTCACAACTATCATTATCTGTTCATGCATTTGTGTATGAAATGCAAAATGTCCAATAATTCACAGTCACATTGCCATTAAAACCTATTTATCACTATCCTTCAAAATCACGTAGCAGTCAAATCCGATTTATCAAAAGCAAACGTATCGATCCTAATCATTCACATGATCATACAATTCACATTCGCAGACAGTTTACAGAGCATTTAACAATTAAAAATTGAGGAACCAACTAGGTTACTCACCTGTAACTTCCGAACCACTTCTTGGAAGTCCCAGCAATATCTGTGGAATGACGATCCAACGATGCCTCTATAACAGTTAAATAATCACCCATTACTAAATGCATAATCAGAACAATTCAATGATGCACATGTCTTTATTAAACGATGTACGATGCATGTTCATGACTTTCCGGCGCTATATCCCAATTTCGCTATCTCTTGTCCCAATCTAACTTTTCACTCAATTGATCAATAATGACTCATTGCATTTCTAAAATTCAGTTCAATCCACCATATCATACACCCTAGAATAATTCCAAGAAACCTATTCATTTGGTCAAATTCACCCATTGAAGACCCCAAGTTATACTCCAATTATCATAATACAATCCTTAAGTTGCAATAAAAACCTATCCTTAACTTTCTTTCAATAATTGTGATCTTACTAATTTAAATTCAAACTTTCATTCTTCACCTCAATTTTAGACCTCTCTCTCTAGATAATAACGAATCCAAAATCACCTCAATTGGAGGTTTACACCATTAGTTTTGATCCAAGAACCAAACTACATCAAGTCAGAAAAATATCCCTCGCCGCGGCCAAGGAATGCTCGCCGCGGCGTCCCGTAGTCCCAGAGTTGCTCGCCGCGGCGTGGATCTTTTCACGCTCGCTGTGACGTCCAACTAAGCTCGTCGCGGCGAGTAATTGTTTGCTCGTCGCGACGAGACCCTCAACACACGTTGTAACGTGCGGGGCTCCCATCGTCTTCTCCGACGAATTTTTCGCCGCCTCTCTCTCTAAAACTGTTAATAACTCACTCTCAACTACCCAATCTTTCATATTAACCACCATAAATGCATCACACTCACTAATAAACAACATATAACAAATTTACTTACCAAATCAAACGTTAAATCTTCTCCAACCTCTTTCAACACCAACGGCCCTCTCTCAAACTCTCATCGATCAACATCTTCACCAATATTTATCATCTCAAACGATAAGCTTAGCTTAGTACAAGAAGAAGAAGCAAGCAAGCAAGGGCATGGGAGATCGAAAATCACAAAGGAAAGAGGAAGTGAGCATGCCCTAGGATGAAGGAACTGAGTTTTTTTTTATCAAATTCAAATTATAAGGCATTTAAAGAGGGTTGCTTACTTTTCCTCAAACACGCATCAAATTCCTTTTTATTTTCTTAATCATTTCCAGTCTAAGTTGTCTCTAAATTCCAATGGCTTGTCATTTTTATTCCTAAAATAAAAAATCTAAAGTTCCCATTGCCATTGGACATTTATTTCAGTATCATTTAGTCAACTAGTCTGTCACTCGAAAAATTCTGGTCCGAACATTTACTCCCAAATTTTCAGAAAAATTTCCTATGAGACGCTATCAACTGACAATCACTCTTAATACATTCTAATTCAATTATTCAAATCCAATTATTCCATAATTCCCAATAAATCATAATCAAACATAATTATCTCAAATTCACAATTCTTATCATGCTCACAATTAAATGACAGAAAATGCCATGAATGCATGTACCTATATGTGCATGAGCAAAAAGACTTATTCCTCTAAAATTAGAGGCCAAAAGAATGCTCAATCAATAATATGAAATGTGAAATCCTAACCCGTCCCAATTTACCAATATAACCCTCCCATCAGTGATGGGATGTTACATGGAATACTAACATTGAAAGAAAAGGTCGTCTCAATCCTTAACAACTATGTTACAAATGAAATATGTGGTATCTTCATGTTCATACATTGTCTCTTTGTTTCAATCCAATTTCTAATTGCTAGCCATGTTATAAAGGAAGCCTTGGGGCTGATAGAGTTTCTCCATAAAAGTTTAAACTAAGGAACCTCCAATGATTGAGCAGTGAACAACTGATGGCAAGAATGTGTCAATAACAACCCTGTTCGAAGTCAATTTTCAATAGATAACATCTTCATAGACAACAATGTTTATCTAAGGAAGATAGTTTAATAGAGTATAAATTCACCATGCCATTCTCCATCGATAATTAGGGACAAAATTTTAGAATTGAGGGGCAATCAATTTTTTAGTTGTTAGAGATCAGGAATTTTGGAAAGAGGACTTATGCCAAGCCACTTGTTGAACCATAACCAAGTCTTACCTCCATTTCCAATTTGATGCTGAATGCAGAGGTAGATAGTCTCCCTCTGTGCCATTATTTGTTTAAAAATGGAAGAACTGATCCTAAAATAGTCTAGTTGGTAGAAGTTGGTAGTCTTTAAGAATATTCATGGATCTATTGGATCCATAATGCATCAAGATTAGTATACAATCTCCACAACTACTTACAAATCAAGACTTTTTGCATTTATGTTATGGAAATGATCCCAAAGCCTCCCTTCTCTTTTGAGACCGTGATATTGCTCCCTTTGATTTTAACTCTCTTGGTGTTGACAGAAGTGTTAATCTATTGAAAGTTTTTTCATAATTTTGTCTAGATCCTTTGTATCTTTCTTGGGAAGAGCTCTGTGCTTAGTATAATGGAGATGAAGGCTATTGAGGACTGAAATAATAAGGGTTACCCTAGTAGCATAAGATAAGAACGTATTTTGCCAAGTTAGGACCCTAGTTTTTGCTCTTTCAATAATGGGAAGGTAGTCGTTATACTTAAGTTTATAAGTAGTAGTAGGAACTCCCAAATAGCATAAAGTACGTGAAACAACGTTACTAGTCATTCTTCTTAAACCATCCGGATTCCTTATATATTCAGAGAGGTATAGGCTGCTCTTATCCGATTGTACTTAAAACCACACCATTGAGCAAATAGTCAAAGAGCGTGCTTCATTATAGTAATGGAAAATGCATCAACTTCACATAACAATAACAACTTATCCACATATATAAGGTGAGTAAACTTAATCTCCTTAAAATTGTGGTGAAATTTAAATCCCCCACTGGATGTGATAAGTCGATTTAATAATCTAGAAACACCCTTCATAACTAAAGTAAACAGGTATGGTGATAAGGGATCGCCTTGTTGTACTCCTTTAGTTGGTTTCAAAGGTTTAGATGGAAAACTTTTAACAAGCATGCTCAATAAGGAAGTTTGTAAGCATATCATGATCCATTGCACAAATTTGGGAGGGATTTGAATAGCTTTTATGTATTGTTGAATAAATTTCCAATTATGGTGTCAAAAGCTTTAAAGAAGTTGACCTTTATAATGCAACTGTTGAGTTTTTTTGTTAGAGTTATAGTCCTTCATGAGTTCTTGCACCAACAAAATATGATCACCAATTTTACGACCTGGTAGGAAAGCTCCCTGGGTAGTAGTGACAATATAAGATAAAACTAGGTTAAGTCTCTTAGCTAGTACCTTCAAGATCACCTTATAAATGGTATTATAATGGGAGATCGACCTAAAATCACTCATAATGTTAATTAACATTTCCACGTAAAGATAACTTAAATATGATTCAATTTTAACAAGTTTTGACTAGTGAGAAAGGCCTTCTCTCTTCCTGCATGTTTTGTATATCCGATTTAAAGTTGTTTTCCCTTACCCTAAACTTTTATGTATTCTTTAACTTATCTTTTTCATCATTCTTCTTTCATTAGCTTTCTCTCTAGTGTTTTAGCCTTTTTTTTTTTCGTATGTGTCTCTTTCTTTTAGTTTTATTTCCTCTCATTTTCTATACCACTTTGACTTGGTCCATCATCTTAATTTATTTTCTTCAACTTTTCCTTGTTCTCCTTTCTTCTTTTCTTCCTCACTCTTCTCTTTCCTTTAGTGGAACAAAAATTTAAACTTTTTATTTTATTTTCTTTTTTCCTCTTTTAATTAAATGTTAAGTTCTGTGTCTCTAACCTTTGAAGCCTCCCTCCTCTTCCCTATAAGTCCTCCTTGTCTATTCCCTCTAACTCTACTCTATCCTCTTTGGTCTTAGTTCCTTCCTCATCTATAAATCCCTCAGTGGTTGCTCTCCTCCCCCAAGCTTATCAGTAGGTGTTTATTGTAGTATATTTTCCAGAGATTTAAATGTATTTTTAAGTATTTTTTTATATCATAATTATGTATTTAGGATATAGACTTTTGTTCTTGTTAATGTTTGTATGTGCTTTAATTTTTGATTATTTTGGAGCAAGGATTTGATCATAATTTTATGAAGAGTTATTGATGTGTTTGTTAGTAAGTGGAAATAGGAAAATTGAAGAAAAGATGAAGAACTTGAAGAATGAGAAGATGCAAGATTGTGCAAAATTGCACTATTATGTATGAGAAGTAGCTGCATGAGATGCACATTCTGGCACGATCATGTATCCCATGCACGATTGTGATAGAGAGCAAGGCAATAATGCACAATTGTGCCCAATATTTTCCAGCATATGAAAAATTTGTATTTATGACATTTCAGGGCTATTTTTGGAACCAATTTAAGTGGAAAAAATTAAAAAAAATTAAAGCCTCAAGAAGTACTTAAGACTAAGGAAACACCAAAAAGGAGAATGTATATTAAAATTAAATAGATAAAAGTGAAGGCATTAAGAGCAAATCCAGTTTTTCCAAAATTCCAGATGAAGACACAAAACTATATTTTTTTCTTTTCTCTTCTTATATTTCATTATCTTAGATGTTAATTTGGATTATTAGGATGTTGAACATGATTATGGGTTTTTAAATTCATATTAGGGATTGTTCTTAAACTGTTTTGTTTAACCTTATTTTGTTGAATTCAACAGATATGTCAGTACCTTATGATATTTGTTATGCTTACACTTGATAATAAATCAAGAAATTGAATCAAGTCATATGTGTTAAGGTGTGCAACAAGAGTTGGTAAATTAATTAACCAATAAATATCAGATTAATACACAAGTAAAGAGGGATATTAATTATGAGTTAATTATCCTTAGGATTGTTTCATATCTAATTGAATAGTTAGGAGTATTTTTGTAAATCGAGGGGTTATAATTATGTTATTATCAATTCCAATTGGGATTACTTGATTATATCTCGAGATAGGGTGAACAAAATCTTAGGATATCTACGATCAAGCATAATTGAATCCAACGTAACCAAACAATTAAATAGCATAAAAGCCACCTTTTCTTCCCTACTTAGCAATATGGATGCAAGCTATATGAACAAGATAACCATATCACTGCTAATTGCTTCTTATTAGACAACAACAATGTGGAGTAGCTCAAATTAATAGGAGTATAATATGGTCAAGGAGTTAATAATCCTTACTTGAACATTTATAATCTAAGTGGAAGAACCACCTAAATTTCTTTTGGTTTATCAATGTTGGAACTTAAAGGAGAGGTTTAAGCCCATCGACATTTTAGTAAAACAAGCTCAATTAAAGCTAATAGATCTGTAGAATTCTAAAGTTCACAAGCCAAGATAAGACCCAAAAGAGGATGGAAGCTAAATTCAACCAAATAACGAAAAATCGTGTATCTTCCATTCATAATCTAGAGGTTTAAATTGGTCGATCAATCAATGCATTATCTATATGAAGTATAGGGAATTTCCTAAGAATCACGGAAGTGTATTCAAGGGAGCAACTTAAGGCTATCACACTTTAGAGTAGGAAAGAGTTTAAGGGATCAATGAAAAATAAGTAAAACCCCACCGTGTAGAAGAGAATGAGAATAAGGAAAAGGATGAAGAGAAGAAAGAGGATCCTTCATATGGTCCTCCTTCCAAGTATGTAATGTCCCTCAAGGATATACTAACAAATACGCTGACTTGGAAAGACAATCAAATGATTTCTTTGATAGAAAGCTGCATTTCCATAATTACCAACCATATGCCTTCAAAATTTAAGGACTTAGGGAGCTTTACTATACCTTATGTTGTTGGTGATGTAGAGTTTTCTAAGTGCTTATCTGACTTAGCTGCAAGTATTAATCTTAAGCCTTTGTTAATTTTTAGGAAATTGGGGTTAGCCAATATGAAGCCAACTTCTATGCTTAATCAATTGGTGGATTAGTCGATAAAGAAACCATTTGGTGTGGTGGTGGAAATTATTTTTAAAGTGGACAAATTCATTATTCTAGTGGACTTCGAGGTTTTAGACTTTAAAGAGGATAAGAATTGCCCACTTATTCTCGTAAGGCCATTTATGAATATAAGGAGAACTTTGATAGATGTTCATGAAGGGATACTCATCCTTCGAATTAATGACAATCATTTAGAGTTTAATATGAACAAAGTATTGAAGAATCCAAAGGAAAACAGATCTTGTATAAAGATTTACATCATGGATGAATGCATCAAAGTGTAAAGAAGTGTTGCAACAATGAAGTGAGTTTTAAGGAAGTTGAAAGTAAGGGAGAATGAGAAAAGGAGGACTCAACTAATGATGGAAATATAGTGCAAAAATGATCAAATGAAGCAATGGTGACTCTAACTAATGATGGAAAGATGGTGCAAAAATTCATCAAGAGGTTATTTAATAGATTTAGAGTGCCATGATCCATAATTAGTGATGAAGGAGCACATTTTTATGATAAATATTTCAATGTTTGTTAAAGATATCTACCATTGTGTTACCACCCTTTACGATCCATAAACAAGTGGGCAAGTGGAGGTTGTTAATTGTGAGACTAAAAAATATTGGAGAAGACGGTTAACATTTTAAGGAAAGATTGGGCATTAAAGCTTGACGATGCTCTGTAGACTTATTGAACTGCATTCATGCTCCAATTGGTATTACCCCTTTTTGACTTCTTTATGGAAAGGCTTATCACTTGTTTGTGGAGTTAGAGTATAGGGCATATTAGGTGACAAAGGCCTTGAATTTTGATTGGAAGAAAACTGGTGAAAAGAGACTTCTACAGTTGAACTAGCTAGATGAAATTCAATTGAATTCTCATGAGAATGCCAAGTTATATAAGGAAAAAGTTAAGAATTAACATGATTCTCATATCAAGAAAAAGGAGTTTAACGTAGAAGATGCAGATTTACTATTTAAATCATAATTGAATTTGTTTCTAGGAAAGCTTAAGTCACAATGGAGTAGGCCTTTCAAAGTAACCCACATATTCAAACATAGAGCTTTAGAGTTGGAGAAAAATAAAAAGGAAACCTTCGAATTCAATGGATATAGATTTAAGCTTATCTCAGAGGAGTCTTTTCACAAGAAAGGGAAGCAATTTCTTTCCTTTCACTTCATTGAACAAATTTGAATGATGAATGGTCAAGTTAATTACCATAAATTAGCATGTTATGGTAGTTAGGGTTTTCACAAATTATTGCATGAAATTTTATTTTATTGTTTTATATAGTGATTTTGATTGATTAATCTCACATTTGGAAAGGTATTACAAGTTAGGGAGCAAATTCTAGAGGATGCACAAGGAAAACATCACAAAGCATGAAAAAATTAGAGTGTGTCAGGCCATGTGATCGCTCGTCGTAACGCTTGTGAAAATAAAATAACTAGACTACTACTGTAGAGTGGTGAGTCTAGGTCGATCCCACAGAGAGTGCGTGAAAAGTTTATGAAATGAAAATAATCGGTGTTTACACTAATGGGAGTTTTGGATTTTTGAAATAAGAAAAATAAAAATAAAACTAACTAATAAAAACAAAGTAAAGAAAACATGCAATAAAATAATAAATGTGGGGAATTTGGTAGGGACCCAGTTTTTCGGTTCAATCTCAGCCTACATCTTGACTAAGCATAATTTATTAATTTGTTATTCTTTAAACTCTCCTAAAAATTATTAATCGTGGATTAAAAATTAACCCGAGTTTTCTCTTAGGTTTTGTTTAATCAAGATACAATCATTGATTAAACCTAACCACCTAACAACCTAGTATACGATCTATAGATTTAATTAGGCAGTAGCATTACGAATTAGAAAAATCGATTAATCAAGGCAACAACAACATACGATGCGTCATTTAACTTAGATCATGTTATCCCTAATGATTACGAATCATTAGTCGCTACATATGAATTTCAACATAAAAATTACGGATTATATCGAAATTCTAGCAATGAGTTTGAAATTAATGATTCAATGAACGCATTAAAATCATAAATTCACAATACCCGACGGGTTCATACACAAATAACCTAATAATAACAAAAATCCGATTATCCATACATAAAAACCAAGTCAATTAAAATAGGATAACACAATCAATTCCTAATGAGAGAAAGAAACAACAAAATAATAATAAAAATACTTAACCCGGGTTGTCGGTGTCGATATTACCTCCGAACCGGTGTCGAGATTTTATCTTTCCATGAGTCTCTTCCGGAAAAATATTTCAGCCCTGATATTGCTCATCCCACCGAAGAACCCTCACTGGCAAGCTCTCCTCTACTGTTGATGATGTGACCTTTGGCAAGCTCTCCTCTACTATTGATGATGTGACCAATAAAGGTCACACATCAACTGAAACCTTCTGCTATCCTCTCTTGTGCCTGCTGTGTGATTTTCTCCTGTGCTGTTTCTTCTCTAATGCTCGCAGCCTAGCCAAGCAAGCAGCATCTCCAAGTCGCCTGCCTCCCTGCGCAGCTAGCAAGCTGCGCAATAGCTTCAAGCCGCAGCCGCTACTTTGTTTCCTCTCCTGTTTTCCTTCAGTGCCCTACTGTGCTGTCCTGTGACAAATAAAATGTCACAACCCTTTTAATTCCTCTCTGCTGCTTGTTCCTTTTGCCTGCGCTTTTCGTCCCCTGCGTTTGCGTTTTGAGCCAAAACGCAGCAGCAACATCTGGAGCTCCTTTACTCTTTTGTGTCTTCTACGTTTTTAGTTAAAACGCTGCGCTCCACTCTGCTGTGCCTCCCTCTAGTGCAGCGTCTTCTGATAATTTAATTTGCTCCTCCTCTTCATCTTGCTCCATTTTTTTTCTTTTAATTTTTTTCTTCTTCCACAAAGATAAGCAAAAATAAATATTCAGAAAATGACCAATATGTAGTACTTTTAACTCACTTTAATTTCTTTACTTTTAAATTGTACCTAACATCAAATATGAATTAAAGTGAGTATATTAAGCATTTTCATGTTAATAATTGCTAAGTGTGAATAATTAAAAATATCAACAATTAAGCACATATCAATTTTTCCCACACTTGGCTTTTGACCGTCCTCGGGCAAAACATCAAAATTAAGCTCAATGACCCAAAACATTTACTCAATTCCCATATTTTCCAAGTCAATATAATCATAAAAAAGATGAATAACTTTCAAATTTCATAGCAACAAATCAACATTCCAAGCTTTTACACATGGTCAATCAACATTCAATATCTTCAAAACTGAGCAATCTAATGGTAGACTCGAAAAATGTGTTTGATTAAAATATATCCAAGGGTACACTCAACACCATTCATGATCATGACAATCCATAATTTTGCAAACATTTCATTTCTCCACCACTAATGTTCACCTACAAAATCATGAATCAAAGGACTTTTCAAAGTTGTAATGTGGGTAAGGGTAAGGTGAGATATATTTAGGTCAAGTAGCATGAAAGTCATCAAAGCTAGTGAAACAAAGCAACACTCATAAAAAACTGGGTACTGCCAGTCATGACAAATGCAACATCTACATTTCACAACCCCATTCAACGCTCATACACAACCACATGAAACTCCTATTAATCCGAAAGGGATCACTCATACAATTTATCTCAATGAAATCACAAGAGTGAATCTTCCAAGCAATTCTCTACCTCATATTCAACATACTCAAATAACTCAACCATTAAAACTCTAGGAAGATGTATGAATTATAAACAACTTTTCAACATATATGCAATTCTTCCATGATAAAATTTTCAATAATTTTGTTTTCATTTTCATTTGTTTTTTTCTTTTCTTTTTCTTCTCTCTTTTTTTTTTCATTTTATTTTCTTTCTTTTCCTTGTAAAAATTAAAATAAACTACCCCAACATGGGAATTTCAATGAAAAGACATAAAATAATCTCCCAATATTATAACCAGCCCTCACATATGTACACCCCCACACTTAAAATTTTGTACATCCACAAACTCATCAATCACAAATGTTCCACTAGCTTTATGACTTGGGTAAGACATTTGATTAAGTTTGAAAGCATAAAAAGTGGTTCTTACAAAAAGAAATGTTAAAGCTCAAAGGGGTTTATCAAGGGATAAATCATGTCAATAGGGTAGGTCATTTGACTAATGTAGCTTAGGAAAAAGAAAGAATGCCTAATCATATCCATATTAATGCATGTGATAAAAATGTGGTCTCGAATAGAAATTCAATGCAAAATTGGGACGTACATGTCATGAAGGTTACACATTATCAAAAGACAATGAGACTAATATGAATGTGTCAGTCAAATATGGCTCAAAATCTCACCGACTTTGTCTACCATTAGTCACTACTCTTCCAAAGATAATGCATATCTACCAATCACAAGAGCAAATGTACATGCTAAAGTTGCTATGAAATTTTCTAGTCAATCCACACTCTAATCATGATTATATAATCCCAGAAGCAATAGAAAATGAGAAAATGTTTGTTTCATTTGTTTTATTCTTTCTCTCATTTTGATTGAAAACTTAAAAACAAGTAACACAAACAAATTCAAAAACACACATGCATATAAAAAGTAATGCGGAAATGTAAAGGAAAAGAAATTTACTTCCCTTCGGTTGCCTCCCAAGAAGCGTCTTTGTTTAGGATCGCTGGCTCGACTTCTTTTTCTCCTTACGTGAATAAATTGTGATCTTCGGGTGTCACATGCGGCTCCTCCATGTGAGGTAATTCCGAATAGGGCCTTAGTTGATCATCATCCTCCTTCAGCATCTTCCCTATCCTCACATTCTCAATTCCAACTGAGTCCATACATTCCGGAAATATTTCGAACGTCTCTTCACCTTTTTCTTCATCATTTAACTCCTCCAATCTGTAATGTAAAGGTAAAGAGTTAGTCTAAAAAATAATCATAGACGCAGTACTTATCTCTGAGCTAAAAGATGTGTCCTTTTTGGCTTCTGGCTCCTTCTCCACTTCTTCAACACAAACAATTCATTGAAGGTTGATCTTAAAATTCTCAAGCTCCTCATCACTTAGCAAATTTTCTCCACAGACTTCAATTGGATACACCTCGGGTTGATACGGCTGCGCCTCTTCTCGTTGCGATTCTAGGTGATCAAGGCTTATTGCCATCTGACCCATTAGGTTTTCCCTCCTCTGTTGGTGTTGTAGCACCCCACTCCCGCCAGACCCGAAACCGATATCGATGGTGATATCCGAGCCCGTGCCCCGCAAGGGTGGTGTACTAGAGCAATCACTACAATTTAAAACTTTGAAATCATTTGCCTTTTTACAAAATTACTCACACACTAAAACAATTAGGCCCACTGAACAAAATCACCAATCTGAATAACTTGTAGAAATTTAATACATATAAGACATCACTACACTAATGCAGACGTGAACCGATCCCGACATCGAACTCTGACTCGCTCGTGGTAATCATACTCCCGTTTGTCCAACGGGGTACTCTTCGATCCCTGAAAAATAATTGCAATGTTGGGTGAGTTTGCGAACTTAATGAGAAACCATCGTCGATGGTTCACTCAACTCATGCATATATATATATTCAATATATCACATACTCACAATTTACAATTTGAACACTATCAACAACTTCACATTTCACTATAATCACAAATTAAACACATCACTGAGAATTCATCACATTTCACTTCATCTCATGCATTGCCGCTCTTACACATATAAGGCGTATCGCCTTTCACACTAGTCACGATGTATCACTCCTACACATTCTCAATTTCACTACACAGTCAGATGCATATGTATGCAAATTCTCATTTTATGTCGCTGTTGTGACTGAGCATTATCACTGTCCCGATACGGGCACTTTTCACACTAATCACTTTTCTGGCAAGTAGGAGAGCCCTCTGGGTATGCACTACTGCCCACTCACATATGGGATAGGAGAGCCCTCTGGGTATGCACTATTCCCTTTCACAATAATCGCATTTTAGGCAAGTAGGAGAGCCCTCTGGGTATGCACTACTGCCATTTTGGCCTTAGGCCCATTCGCTGATATCGAGCTTAAAGCTCTGATCACTAAGCTCCAGTCACAACTGATTAATTACCACTTATGTTCATGCTTAGCATGCACTTACACAGTCACTATCGCATCTCTCTCTATATATATATATCACTTCTCTCGCTTATCACAGTCAAAACACTTACTCATAATTCTTTACACTAATTCACATTCAAAATGCTCACATTTCTAGTAGATATCACTTCATTCACTTATCTCAAGTATTCACATTCACAACACATTTCACATTTAATCACAACCTCGGCACATTTATCTCACAATCGTAACACTCACACTAGCAACTAAATGGCACATTCACAGCACTTTTATTAGCATTCTCAGCACATTCACTTCACATTTATAACACATTTCACATGTATCTCATTCCACTACACTTAGCATACTCAGAACACTTATTCACATTCTCAGAGTATTCACTTATAATCTCAGCACATTAGTCTCACGACTATAAACAATCACATTCACACAATCACTATCATCTATCGCATTTAGCTCAATCACTTTACATTTATATCACTCACTTTAACACTTATTTCATACACACTCACAGCACATTTAATCACATAAAAGCTGAGGAACCAACTAGGTTACTCACCTGTAACTTCCGAGCTACTGTCTGGAAGTCCCAGTAATGTCCGTGGTCTGACAATCCAACGGCGCCTCTATATCAATTCAAGTAAATTCTCATCACTAATTGCTCATTTAATCAAATTCACTAACGCACATGTCTCAATTCACAATGATATGATGCATGATCATGGTTTCCAGCTCTCTAATCCAATCCCGCTATCTCTTACTTCACAATCGCAATTCACTATTCACTAGGCCTATCTCAATCATGAAGTCCTCAATTCAAACTCTAATTGTCACATTATAACACTTAGGTCACAATTGATACTAGATTTGATACACTTTCGATAATTCACGATCTCTCAAGAATAATTCAACTCTCAATTAATACCAAACTTGTAGACCTCTTTCTCTAGGTCACAACGAATCAAAAATCATCTCAATTGGAGGTCTACACTAAAAGATATGTCATAAAACCCAAATCACTTTCATCTCAAATTCCTTTCTTCGCCGCAACCTCACACGTTCGTCGCGGCGCACAGAGGACGCTCGTCGCGGCGTGCAAACCATTCGCCACGGCGTGAAGTCCATTTCACGCCTTCGCCGCGACGTCACCTAGCCCTCGTCGCGGCGTGGACTTTCGCCAGCTCGCCGCGACGTCTATTAACCACACGTCGCGGCGTCTAGAGCCTTCCGCTCGTCGCGACGTCAATTAAAAATTTTAATCTAATTCGTCGCGACGTGCGACTGGTTCATCTCCCCCAAATCGCATTTCCGCCATTAATTTTGTCTCTCTCAACCCAATCACTCATTCAACTACTCTATCATGCCATAAATGCTAACAATAACCATAAATACAGCATTAAACACAGTAACACTTACCAAGTCAAATGATCGACGGAAACCCTAAAAATCACCGCAAATCTCTAGCTTCTTCTCCTTCCTTTCCCAAGCACAATGAACCTCAACGCTAGCCAACCTCAATATTTCCCCGATCTCTAACAACTCTTTCACTCACAAAGAAAGGAAACCAACGAAATCTCCAAGGGAGAAGCTCGCAATCGCCGACGGAGAAGGAGGAAGGTAAAGGGAAAATGTTAAAACCCTAACTCCCAAATCTCTTATATATATATATATATATTCGTAGTGATTTCAAGCGAGATTCAAAATCTATCGTCCTCAAATCTCTTAATTCAATCTCTAATTTCTTGGCTCATCACCAAAATTTCTTAAACTCATAACTTTAAATTTTCATGCTATATCTCACTCACTTTCGGAACCGAATTCACAATTATCAGTCTCTAGGTCAATTTTCCGGTCCGAACTCAAATCTCTAAAAATTCCAGAAAAATTCTCATAATTTCTCAAAAATATAAAACACTCGATTCTATACTCAATTTAACATTTCCACTTCTCTAAACTTCCAATCTCACTCAAATTCAACTATACAACTCAATACTCTTTAAATTCTCAATCACTTGTAATCTAACCAATTTGACTACTCAATTCCACTTATCACTTAGTTCTTAATAACTCATATCTCATACTGAGTTTCTCACAATTCACAATCACAATTAAATCTGGAATAATCATGAATGCATGTCACCATGTATGCATGTGCAATTAATCTCATTTATCATCGACGAGAGGTCACTATCGTGCAATTCAATTATGAATGCACTCATCGCTCAATCCACCCAAATACCGATATGTCCTTCACATCGGTAACGGATGTTACAATTCTCCCCTCTAAATAAAATTTCGTCCTCGAAATTTCATATCTGATGATCGAGGAAGGCGGGGAGTTACTCAGATTACTATATATGGTCTCTCACTTATTTCACTATATAATCAATTTCGATCGATATCTTGAGTCAATAAAATCGATCACTCTTTATCATCCTCCATCTTTACACTTATCCTAACCGATTCCTCATAATTACTCACAATGCTTCACTTTTGCTATGAATAATACGTATCACAAATTTCATATAACGCTTAATAAGCCCGAATCATCTTTTAGATTTTGAAACTCAATTTCTAATCCTTGGTTCTATTCATATCACGATCACATAGAGGCCACTTTATAACGAATCTAGTTTCCCCTCTTTCCTCTATCTTATCTAAGTGTATCAGGCCGATGTGATACACCTTGAAACATTTCATTTATTGATTAACAGATTATATCACTTTAGTGTTAAAACACTAATCTCATAAGATTCCAATGGCCTCAATTCACTCAAATCATTTCATTTTTTTCTAGGGTTTCTCAATTCTATTTCAATTCAATTACTCATTAACATAATACACTACACTCATAAAACATTCTTTGTACTACAATTCACTCTAGACTACACATCGATCCCATGACCTATAGATTCCAAACACATCGGTTTCACATTTATCTCCAACGAATGTATGTTGGTCACTCTCACATATAATCATCGACTTTTCATTCGGACCATCAATTTCTCTTCGATACACTCTACGACAATATTAGGCTCTGATCGCTCTTTGCAATTTCTCTAACAGTCCCTTTTGTCTGCTCTACACATATTTATTAATCATAGTATAGCTCACGAAGTTATACTTACCCCCAAATACATAGAATCACTTTGTACTATATCAACGATTTGCCTCATAACCCTATTCGGGGACATTTCATTAATTATTGCAAAATCTCCAATTTTTTCTTTTACCATTACCCGTTATACCATTCACGCATTTTTTTTTCAAACATATTGTCACAGCTAAAACTTGAAAATCTTTAACACTGTTTGGACGAATCCAGCATTCAGTTAATTCTCAATAACCCCAAATCTCGTATACATATTTTCCTGGAAAATTTCGCAATTTATCACTATCTCTATCACCATTGAATCTCCCAATGTCATACTCGAAAACTAAATCATTCACTATTCATTCGATCAGATTAAGATTCACTCTTATGAAACTTACATGGTTACCAATTTCCTCAACGATGCCAATTTATCATCTTCACTTTTCAAACACATTTAATCGATCATCGGTGCTCATAGTGGCTTTCCAATTTAAATACGATTGGGACACTTTACTCTTCAGTAGTACACCAATTTCCTGATACCCATAATTAATTCGTATAACTCTATAAAATCGATTATCTCCGATGAGGAGCAGTTTTCTCATTACTTTCTCGGTTTCATCGCAACATATTTTGACCTGACTTCCTATACCTTAGTTCTCCACATAACCCAATTTATTGCCATCTTTACACTTTGGTTGTTAACACATTCATCATATCTCTTTTGTACTTTCAAATCACACTTGCACAAAACATATACAAATTTATATTCTTCTCATATTCACAATTAACATTTCCTCAACATTCAACAATTCTCTTACACAATCGAGTCATCTCATCAACATAATGTACACTTTTTTTCAAGTAACATATTTTATCTCTTACACTTGAGTCTCCGCTAGGATTAGGACTCCTTTTCTTCATTTCAAAATTTATCTCATCAAAGATCACTCTTAAATCAGATTACTGGATTAACAAAACCTTATCAATCATTAACACATTACTTGCAAAACCTTATCAATCAACTATTTCTCATCACTATTTATCAGTCACTCTTAATCCCTCGAGAAGGTCAATTTTGATTACGCATAAATTTTTCCCAATAAAAGTAATTCATATCATGCATTACAAGATTAGAGCATTTCTTGAAATGAGGCTCTGTAAGGCATTTAAACAATTTCATTCACACTAATATCTTGTATGCACTGCTATAATCACCACATCATATCTGAATAGGCACTCACATCAATTGACTCATTAGTAGCCCATACTACTAAGAACACTGAAATCCCACTTAATTCTCGATAACTTTTCTCTTTTGGTACCAGTTCTCGATCATTAATAGTCTCACTTCTTTTTCAATTGATCGCTACTAACATTCTCATATCTTGCTCTAACTCATCTTGAACTTGGGGCCACAGGAATTATAATCGGAACTTATTTAATAGGCCATCTATTTTCCTCCTATATCATATTCACTTACGCTCAATCCTTTCACCCATAAGGGTGATTCCACTATCAAATGTACGCTTACAGTGACAATAAAATATGAGCTCAACAACTTTTCTTTTTGCACCAATCCTCGTGCAAGAAGATCGAATACAATCTCTATTCATTCCCAATTGATCAACATAAACACTTTCATTCTATAAGAATCGGACTGGCAATTTTCCACTAACTCATTAGTTGCTTCCCATGCCTTTTCCACAAATAAGACAATTACGTTTACTATTTTCGCTTACCACGGGGTTCCCATAATCAGGTATGTATTCACTTAGGCAAATCAGCTGAACCTTAATCACTTTTTCATCTACCATTATCAGTATTTTACAATTTAATCTTTTCATAATTGTCTCATACCCACGAACTTATCACACTCAATCATTTTCATAGCTATACACAATCATTCTTGATTTCTCACTAAGACAATTGATTCTTAGTCATAAATCATTATTCATAACTCTCGTCACGGTAATCAATCTCAATTGTAACTTTTCTATATCATAGAACACTTTATTTTCATCCACTTTATACGTTTGACCTCTTACCATGTCTATCATATCTCTATTAATCCATAACTATAACTTCATATCCTACATTTGAGGATATGCCCCGATATAACACGGGTGTCGCAGTCCTTAATATATCCATCAATATCGATACACTTAATCGTCTCTTATTGGATCAAACTATGCACGTTCTGTGATTTCGTAATGTACATAGCTTTCTCTTATCACATTCTCACACATTATCATTTTCCTCACTATTGCGAACTGCTCAAACGACTGATACATGCTAATGCATGTGACTCATATGCTAGACTGGGGATCAGTTGTCATTGTCTGCTGAGACATGACTTAGATGCATGCATTTGACACATTTTTCTCAGAACGCCCATGTAAGATTGTACTTCTGGGCTCTGATACCACAAATGTAGCACCCACTCCATGGACTGAACCCGATATCGATGGTGATATCCGAGCCCGTGCCCATGAGGGTGGTGTACTAGAGCAATCACTACAATTTAAAACTTTGAAATCATTTGCCTTTTTACAAAATTACTCACACACTAAAACAATTAGGCCCACTGAACAAAATCACCAATCTGAATAACTTGCAGAAATTCAATACATATAAGACATCACTACACTAATGCAGACGTGAACCGATCCCGACATCGAACTCTGACTCGCTCGTGGTAATCATACTCCCGTTTGTCCAACGGGGTACTCTTCGATCCCTGAAAAATAATTGCAATGTTAGGTGAGTTTGCGAACTCAATGAGAAACCATCGTCGATGGTTCACCCAACTCATGCATATATATATATTCAATATATCACATACTCACAATTTACAATTTGAACACTATCAACAACTTCACATTTCACTATAATCACAAATTAAACACATCACTGAGAAGTCATCACATTTCACTTCATCTCATGCATTGCCGCTCTTACACATATAAGGCGTATCGCCTTTCACACTAGTCACGATGTATCACTCCTACACATTCTCAATTTCACTACAGAGTCAGATGCATATGTATGCAAATTCTCATTTATGTCATTTGTTGTGGATTGAGCATTATCCTTGTCCGACACGGGCACTTTTCACACTAATCACTTTTACGGCAAGTAGGAGAGCCCTCGGGTATGCACTACTCGCCCACTCACATATGGGATAGGAGAGCCCTCGGGTATGCACTATTCCCTTTCATAATAATCGCATTTTAGGCAAGTAGGAGAGCCCTCTGGGTATGCACTACCGCCATTTTGGCCTTAGGCCCATTCGCTGATATCGAGCTTAAAGCTCTGATCACTAAGCTCGATACAACTGATTAATTACCACTTATGTTCATGCTTAGCATGCACTTACACAGTCACTATCGCATCTATATATATATATATATATCACTTCACTCGCTTATCACAGTCAAAACACTTACTCATAATTCTTTACACTAATTCACATTCAAAATGCTCACATTTCTAGTAGATATCACTTCATTCACTTATCTCAAGTATTCACATTCACAACACATTTCACATTTAATCACAACATCGGCACATTTATCTCGCAATCGTAACACTCACACTAGCAACTAAATGGCACATTCACAGCACTTTTATTAGCATTCTCAGCACATTCACTTCACATTTATAACACATTTCACATGTATCTCATTCCACTACACTTAGCATACTCAGAACACTTATTCACATTCTCAGAGTATTCACTTATAATCTCAGCACATTAGTCTCACGACTATAAACAATCACATTCACACAATCACTATCATCTATCGCATTTAGCTCAATCACTTTACATTTATATCACTCACTTTAACACTTATTTCATACACACTCACAGCACATTTAATCACATAAAAGCTGAGGAACCAACTAGGTTACTCACCTGTAACTTCCGAGCTACTGCCTGGAAGTCCCAGTAATATCCGTGGTCTGACGATCCAACGCGCCTCTATATCAATTCAAGTAAATTCTCATCACTAATTGCTCATTTAATCAAATTCACTAATGCACATGTCTCAATTCGCAATGATATGATGCATGATCATGATTTCCAGCTCTATAATCCAATCCCGCTATCTCTTACTTCACAACCGCAATTCACTATTCACTAGGCCTATCTCAATCATGAAGTCCTCAATTCAAACTCTAATTGTCACATTATAACACTTAGGTCACAATTGATACTAGATTTGATTCACTTTCGATAATTCACGATCCCTCTAGAATAATTCAACTCTCAATTAATACCACACTTGTAGACCTCTTTCTCTAGTTCACAACGAATCAAAAATCATCTCAATTGGAGGTCTACACTAAAAGATATGTCATAAAACCCAAATCACTTTCATCTCAAATTCCTTTCTTCGCCGCAACCTCACACGTTAAATCATGGCGACAGAGACGCTTCGCCGCGGCGTGCAAACCATTCGCCGCGGCGTGAAGTCCATTTCACGCCTTCGCCGCGACGTCACCTAGCCCTCGTCGCGGCGTGGACCTTCGCCAGCTCGCCGCGACGTCTATTAACCACACGTCGCGGCGTCTAGAGCCTTCCGCTCGTCGCGACGTCAATTAAACATTTTAATCTAATTCGTCGCGACGTGCGACTGGTTCGTCTCCCCCAAATCGCATTTCTGCCATTAATGCTGTCTCTCTTAACCCAATCACTCATTCAACTACTCTATCATGCCATAAATGCTAAAAATAACCATAAATACAGCATTAAACACATTAACACTTACCAAGTCAAATGATCGTGAAACCACAAAAATCACCGCAAATCTCTAGCTTTTCTCCTTCCTTTCCCATGCACGATGAACCTCAACGCTAGCCAACCTCAATATTTCACGATCTCTAACAACTCTTTCACTCACAAAGAAGGGAAACCAACGAAATCTCGAGGAGAAGCTCATAATCGCCGACGGAGAAGGAGGAAGGTAAAGGGAAAATGTTAAAACCCTAACTCCCAAATCTCTTATATATATATATATATATATATTCAGGGCTGATTTCAACTGAGATTCAAAATCTATCAGTCCTCAAATCTCTTAATTCCAAACCGAATTCACAATTATCAGTCTCTAGGTCAATTTTTCGGTCCGAACTCAAATCTCTAAAAATTCCAGAAAAATTCTCATAATTTCTCAAAAATATAAAACACTCGATTCTATACTCAATTTAACATTTCCACTTCTCTAAACTTCCAATCTCACTCAAATTCAACTATACAACTCAATACTCTTTAAATTCTCAATCACTTCGCAATCTAACCAATTTGACTACTCAATTCCATTTATCACTTAGTTCTTAATAACTCATATCTCACACAGTTTCTCACAATTCACAATCACAATTAAATGCTGGAATAATCATGAATGCATGTCACCATGTATGCATGTGCAATTAATCTCATTTATCACTGACGCGAGGTCACTATACGTGCAATTCAATTATGAATGCACTCACTGCTCAATCCACCCAAATACCGATATGCCCTTCACATCGGTAACAGGATGTTATAGGTGTGCTCTTGTCTCTTGTAGGAATTCTTGCATTTCCTGCTGCATATCCTATTGAAATTGCAAAGTTGCAACAAGTTTGTTAACAATTTCTTCTAAAGATGCACCTGAACTAAGTTGACTCTTCAGTTTTTGAGACCAAGTACTTTATGGAAATTGTCCTCCATCATTATGGAATTGTAAAGTATTCTCCTGCAATTGCAACATCAACTCTTCCAGAGATGGGCCAGAGTTGTGATAGGAAGCTTATGGTCTGTACAAGAATTGTTGTGTGTCCTGCAAACTATCATGAAGTAATTCTGCTGATTATCCCATCCATAAAAAAAGTTAGGTTGATCAGTCCAAACATTGTTATAGGATTGAGAATATGAATTATAAAAGAAATTACTTCCGTCCATAACAATTTTTTTTCGAAACAAAAAAATAAAAAGATAATAAAATAACAGAAAAGAAATCAATCACTAACAAATATATACAAAACACCAATTAAATCACAAACAAAAACTAAAACACCACACTCCCTGGCAACGGCGCCAATATTTGATCGTGTGTCGTAACGCTAGTTAAAATAAAATAACTAGACTACTACTGTAGAGTGGTGAGTCTAGGTCGATCCCACAGAGAGTACGTGAAAAGTTTATGAAATGAAAATAATCAGTGTTTACACTAATGGGGGTTTTGGATTTTTGAAATAAGAAAAATAAAAATAAAACTAACTAATAACAAAAAGTAAAGAAAACATGCAATAAAATAATAAATGTGGGGAATTTGGTAGGGACCCGGTTCTTCGGTTCAATCTTGGCCTACACCTTTACTAAGCATAATTTATTAATTTGTTGTTCTTGAACCTCTCCTAGAAGTTATTAATCGTGGATTAAAAATTAACCCGAGTTTTTCCTTAGGTTTTATTTAATCAAGATACGATCGTTTTTTAAACCTAACCACCTAACAACCTAGGATACGATCTCTAGATTTAATTAGGCAGTAGCATTACAAATTAGGAAAACTGATTAATCAAGGAAACAACAACATACGATGCGTCATTTAACCTAGGTCATGTTATCCCTAATGATTACGAATCATTAGTTGCTACACATGAATTTCAATATAACAATTACGGATTATATCAAAATTCTAGCAATGGGTTTGAAATTAACGATTTAATGAACGCATTAAAATCATCAATTCACAATACCCGATGGATTCATACATAAATAACCGAATAATAATGAAAATCCGATTATCCATACACAAAACCCAAATCAAATAAAATAGGATAACACAATCAATTCCTAATGAGAGAAAGAAACAACAAAATAATAATAAAAATACTTAACCCGGGTCGTTGATGTCGATATTACCTCCGAACCGGTGTCGAGATTTTATCTTTCCATGAGTCTCTTCCAGAAAAATATTTCAGCCTTGATTTTGCTCATCCCACCGAAGATCCCTCACTGGCAAGCTCTCCTCTACTATTGATGATGTGACCAATAAAGGTCACACATCAACTGAAACCTTCTGCTCTCCTCTCTTATGCCTGCTGTGTGATTTTCTCTGTATTTGTTTCTTCTCTAACGCTCATGACCCGACCAAGCAAGCAAGCAGCTCAAGCCTTTGCCTCCTGCTTGTGACCAATGGCCGTGCAGTAGCTTCAAGCTGCAGCCGTTACTTTGTTTCCTCTCCTGTTTTCCTTTAGCGCCCTACTGTGTTGTCCTGTGACAAATAAAACGACACAACCCTTTTAATTCCTCTCTGCTGCTTGTTCCTTTTGCCTACGCTTTTCGTCCCCTGCGTATGCCTTTTTGGGCCAAAACGCAGCAGCAACATCTGGAGCTCCTTTACTCTTTTGTGTCTTCTACGTTTTTAATTAAAACACTGCACTCCACTCTGTTGTGCCTCCCTCTAGTGCAGCGTCTTCTGATAATTTAATTTGCTCCTCCTCTTCGTCTTGCTTTTTTTTGTCTTTTAATTTTTTTCTTCTTCCATAAAGAGAAGCAAAAATAAATATTCAGAAAATGACCAATATGTAGTACTTTTAACTCACTTTAATTTTCTTACTTTTAAATTGTACCTAACATCAAATATGAATTAAAGTGAGTATATTAAACATTTTCATGTTAATAATTGCTAAGTGTAAATAATTAAAAATATCAACAATTAAGCACATATCATAATGCATGATAGTGAAAGACGTTAAATAATGCTTGCACTATTATGTAACAAATGCACGATAATGCAATCAATGTTGCCCCTTTTCCCAAACCCTAACCCTATAAACACTTTTTTCTCTTCTTCCATCTTTCATCTTCTCTCTCTAACAAGCAGCCTACCTTTATAACTCCTTATTTTCTCTCACGTCTCTCTTAACTTTCACTTAGATTTCACTCTTTTCTTTGATATTTCTTCTGGAATATAATTATTTATATAGAAATCTAGTAATTCATGTTAAAAATCACATATTTTTAGTGGATTTTGCATGATTTTCTCTCCATTTTCTCTCTCCTACATATTTGGGTTATCTTTTGTGCTTTTTTTTATGGGTTCTTAGTTTTGTTTGTAGGATAAACTTTCAATGATTTCTCCAAGAATCAAACAAATTACAAAATGCTCAAACCCCACTAGAAAGGCAAAGGTGTCGGGTAATAGTGCATGTCACTAAGCCAAAGATTTTACAGTTCCTTTACTATATTTACGCAAGAAAAGGTAAGACATTCCAAAACCTTCATTCTAAAATAATTATGGCATCTTGTTTTTTTATTTTTCAATTTTAGAAATCTAGATTTGAAAGAAAAAGTTGAGGCTTTGAGTATTAGAATTCAGTGAGACAAATTCATACGTTTTGGTTATATTGTGTATGAAGAATTGACTCTTGATTTTTACACCACTTTATACTATAAGTCGGGTAAGTTAGATAAATTTGGTTTCGATTGCATGGAAAACTTTATAGTTTGGATTACGATATCATGGAAGAAGTATTTGGTTTTCCAAAACAAAATATTTTGAAAGACATTAAAATTTCGATGTTAGAAAAATATTGGAAAAAATGAACAGGGTTGGATGTGTTTAATGCACATAATGCACTTAACAATGTTATTAAAAATCTTGAGGGCTTATTACTATATAAATTCATGCATCATGCTATTTTTTATGAAGACTAAGAGTAATAAATGCTCTAAAAAAGACTTATTTCTTCTTTGGTGTATGGATCATAAAATTCAATTTTGTACATCCACCCATATTTTTCAAATGATAGTTACTTTGTTTAATAAGAAACGTAGCTACTAGGCATGGTTTTTCTTATCACTGCTCTGGCTTAATTATATGCTGCTAATGTTCATTACCTAACCCTTATTTTTCTTAAATATTTAAATCACACACATTTGAGGTGAGTTGAGATCTTGGAGTATATGGAACTCTACTATATCGGTTCAAAATAAAAAGTTAAACATAAGACAATATAGGCAATTTCAAGTTCTAACCAACACACCAACAAGTCTCATCAAGTAAGGAATTTGAGGAGGAAGAAGAAGCTTATGAGATGGTGCTTGACACAATGGAAGAAAAGAACTAGTGCCTAGAGGGTCATTTGGACAATATAGAGGCCCGGCTAAAAGAGATTTCACATCAACAACGATATCAAACAAAGAAGTTGATTAAATTTTTCACTGTCCAAGGTGTCCATGTTCCATCTTCAACACCATCATCACCTGCATCTCCATAAGTATTCTTATCCTTACTTTTATTTATTTTTATTTAACTTTATTTGTATTATTGTAGTTTCCATATTGATGACAATGTGATATTCAAGTGTGAGAATGTATACGCGTGTGCATATCACTTGTGTGTGAATTTTGCATTTGCATTATATTGGTTTTTGATTAGGTTGGCATTATACGAACATTTTATTGCAAGATGTGTGCATTGTATGAATGTGCCAATGGAATGAATTGAATGGAACTGGCTTACCTTTGAACATGGTTGATTAAATTGTAAGGGCATATTTAACTTGTGAATTTTGTGTTTTAAGTGTCTTTATGATGAATATGCATATTAATTATGATATGACACCTATTCTTTCACATTGTGAAATTTATTTGGATACATTTATAATTACACTCATTTAAATTGGGAGGCATCATTAGTACCCTTTCATGAGAATGATTAATTAAGAAGAAATGAGGTAGGTTAAGAAATTGTGAAAAAAAGTGTTAAATAAAATTCTTGTTTCGCTGGCCTTTTTAAGAAAATTAGGTTAAGAATAAAGGTGTAGCCAGTTGAAAGTTGTGATATAGCTGAGTAACCATAGGCATTCACGATAAAATGTTTGTATTCACATCAAAAGGCTAGAATGACACTCCAATCAAGCTAAATAAAAATGTAACCTAGACGAGTAACTGAGGGAGATATATGACAACATGTTTGCCTTCACATCAAAAGACTAAGTGATCATTAAAGACAATATAAAAAGATGTTGCTTTCAATAAAATTAAACCTACTAATGTTTTAAAAATAGCAGGAATTTTCATAAAGGTTACTTAATGATAATTTACCTTTTTAATTGATCAATAATAATAAGTTCATGCTTACAAGTGCCATAGGTGTATAAATAGGGTGTCAATATTTTGATTTATATATGTATTCAAATTAAAACACTTAAACATGGATGGAATAAGTTAGTATGTTGACACTTTTTAAGTGAATGATGTCTAAGGTCAAGTTAATTCATGAGATTTCATGCCATTATACCATTATTGCATTGTTGCATGATTGTGCATTTATGTGTTTATGTGTTTTGATTGTTTTTGGTTTTAGTTTTGCTTGGGGACAAGTAAAAATTTAAGTTTAGGGATGTTGATAGGTGTATATTATAGTATGTTTTCTAAGGGTTTAAGCATGTTTTTAAGTGTTTTCTTGGATGATAATTATGTATTTAGTACTTAGAATTGTGCCCTTGTTAATGTTTGTATGTGTTTTGCTTGTTTGTGGTTTTAGTTTTACTTGGGGACAAACAAAGATTTAAGTGTGTGATGTTGATATGTGTATATTATAATATATTTTCTAAGAGTTTAAGTGTGTTTTTTAAGTGTTTTCTTAGATGATAATTATGTGTTTAGTACTTAGAATTGTTCTCTTGTCAATTTTTATATGTGTTTTAATTGTTGATTGTTTTAAAGCAAGGATTTGATTTTAATTTTATGTTTCAAAGGTAGTTTGATGTGTTTTTTAGTGAGTGGAAATAGCAAAATTAAAGAAAAGATGAAGAACTTGAAGAATGGGAAGATGCACGATCATACAAAATTGTTTTATCATGTATAAGAAGTATTTAAATGAGATACACATTCTGGCGTGATCATGCATCCCATATATGATTGTGACAGAGAGAAAGGCAATAATGCACAATCGTTCGTAGTGTTTTTAAGCATGTGAATTTTTTGTATTCTTGATGTTTCGGAACTATTTTTAGAATCCAACTAAGTGGGGGAAACCCTAGAAAAAATCCTATAAGCCTCAAGAAGTATTTAAGAAAAAGAAAAACATAAAAAAGGTGGCTACACAGTAGAATCAAAGAGATAAAAGTACCAAGATAATTTATGAGTGGCTTGCTTCCACCTATGTAGCCAAATTTTAGTTTTGTAGCTTGTAGATAAGCTAAAAATTGCAAGATAATCAAAAGGATAATATTGATAAAATTAAGAAAACCAATTAAGTTCAATAATGTCCTTTTTACTAACAAACTGTCAATAGAATAGGGAATAAAAAATCTCCTTGAATCTTCTATTGAATCTAGCAATTTGTCCTATAAGAGGGTGAGCTGTTCTTATTCTTCCTCAGTCACCCCCATCTTCTTTTTTTACTTCATGAACAAAAACTTTCATATCTTCTTCAACCTCTATATCCTGTATCCTCTATTCTTCGTTCTTTTCTTTGACAGCTTCTTGAATAAAAACTTCCTTGTATTATTCAATCTCAATCTCCGCTATCATCTTTTCTTCTTCCTCTCACTTTTTTAAAGATTCGACATCATCAATTCTCATGAATGATACAACTACACCTAAATCGCATAAACACTTTGAAATCTCTAAATTACTAAATATATAGGGTATTGTAAAACTGCCTAGATTTATCAATTGTGAGGGCATCTGGTTAGTAATTAAGGAGTTGAAGGTTTCTATTATTGTTACCGTTTGATTATTGTACTAAGTTTGCTTGGAAGATAATATGTCTTTAAGGAACTTCACTTCATGTATTTGGGCCTGAATTTCAACTTTTCCACAAAAGACAAGTTAATTTTTCATTTCTTTAGCTTTTCCATGAGCTTTGCGAATGGTGCATCCAAGTCATTCTTTTGAAGTCTTAGTGGGAATGGTTTTTTTGGTGGATAAGGCAGAGGAGGAATGTATGGTGGGTCTTCCTTCTTTTCTTCATCCTTTTTCTTCTTCTCTTGGTCTTCTACAAGGTAAGGTTCAACTTGTTTTTTTGCTGGTGGTTTTAACCCTTTTTCACTCAGCCTTAAATTGCTCTCTTAGATTTACTCCTATGTTGGTCAAAAAGCTTTCCACACTTCTCATAAAAAATTCATTCGTACGCTATCCCATTTTAACCTATAGGCTATGAATAGAAGAGGGATGATCTTCTATTACTTCTTCGAACTTCCATTCTAGCCTCTTTTGGGCCTTATCCATACTTATAATCTTGTCCAATTTTGAAACCTATGAACTAGATTCATCTTGCTAAAATCCTGGCAGTCCTTGAATTCTCATTTGAGTTCTTGCATTATTTGACTAAAAGAAATATGGGTGGTTCTGCCACCTCGAATTGTAAGTATTCAAATAAAGATGATTACTTCCCTGACCAAATTGTGCCTTCGCCATCCTTTTAAACAAATTGTGCATCACTTAATGGTGATCGTGAAATTCCTTGATAATAGACATTGAACCCTAGGTTCATAAATTCCATAAGGTTCCTTTGCTCTCCATAATGGATTTCCTCTATTATCTTATTTTCTATCTTTTATTGGTATTTAATTTTTTGGTTTCTTTATTGTTACCCTGTGATGTCCAAATTGATGTGTCTTCTACTTTATGCCTAAAATTCCTTCTTTTTTTAAATTTCTTTTGACTAAGTACCACAATAAGAAGAAAGGGTAATAATTCCTTAAAACAAAGGAATTCAAAAAGTCCTAAACTAGTTCCCCAACAATGGCGCCAATGTTGGACCCCGAACTTTGGAGTGAAAATTTAGAAATAATGAATGAAATTAAATGAGTGTTTTATATGAAATATATGTTATAGATGAATATGCTATTGGAGTATGAATCATGCATGGATGATGGGTGGAGAAGCCTTAAGCATGAATCATGATTAGATATGTAAGAGTATGAAAGAGCGAGAGTTTATGAATGACAAGATGCTATGGAATGTAAGAAAGCATATGGATTGAGGTTGAGTATTGGATTGATTTCCAATGTCAAATTTAATTGGTTGATAGAGCTTAAAATAGAAGAAGTGAAGTTGGCAAGAATGATAAGTTTTGCATGTGAATAGAGATGTGTATATGCTGATTTAAAGGAAATTAGAGAATGATCAATTTAGATTTGGCCAAAGTTGCCTTCTTTGAAGTTGTAGCTTGATCTTTTATCTTTCCAACGAGACTAAGAATGCAAGATTCCGAGATCGGAGTTAAGAGTTATAGTTGATACAAGTTATGATATTATATGAGATTTATGTTAGTGACAGCTATGATGAATGTTTGAGATTTGTGATTTTGATGAATCAATTTAGTTGGGAATTGAGGAGTTCATAAATTTAATTTGTTGCTTGAAGTGTTATGAAGTGATTTCGGCCTATGAATAAGTAAATAAGTGGAGATTATAAGTGTTTATGATGTTAGTTTGGATGTGAGAAACTTTGGAAGAAGGTTGAAGAAGTTTTGGAAAAGCGTGTGTCCGTTAAACGGACATGGGAGTCCGTTTAACGGACAGCCTCGGGTCAAAATGACCCCTCCCCTTGCTCATGTCTGTTAGGCGGACATGTATGTCCGTTTAACGGACTCTCTCGGATGTTTTGGTATCATTTTGGCCGTGCGTGTCCGTTAAACGGACATGCCTGTCCGTTTAACGGACAGCTACGGATCACCTTGGGCGATTTGCATGTTTCACCAGTTTTGAGGCCGAATATCGCTTCGAGGCCTCTACTAACAGTTGTAGATATTGATCTTATCTTTCAAATGGAGAAAGAACGAAGTCATTTGGATATTTTTATAGAAAGTTATGGCATTTGCGCCAAAAGAGTTTCAAATTGATTTCTGTTTTGAGCATGTTGAGTTTTTTTGATCATAACTCACTCACCCGACCTCGGATTGAGGCGATTCTTGAACCATTGAATTCCTAACACATGTATCTTCCTCTCCATGAAAATTTGCATCAATTGGAGTCAAATTGAAAAAGTTTGATTGAATCATATAATGATTAGAATGTTTTGCCTCATTCTGAGCTTGCTATTTTCCTCCCTCATCCGACCCTATCACATCATTTGCTTATATCTTTTCCGTCCGACATCTGAATGACTCGGTTCTTCAAGCGTTGGATTCCTAAGACAATGAAGTTCATGATTATGTGAAAATTATAAATTTTAGAGATTTAATTGAGCAAGATTAATTGAATCAAAGAGAGACAGGAAAGTTTATGAACATAGTTCAGTATTTTGCGAATTTAAAGATCTGTGGAGATCTGATTGAAGCAAAGTTTGAGGCAAAATAAAGTTAAGACATGGGGCTACATTTATTATGAAGAAATGAAAATTTAATTTAGCCTTTAAGAATGTGTATTTGTGGAAGGAAGTGAATTCTAGAAACTGTGTTAGCAAAATGATATGTCCGACAGGTTTGGACTATAACTTTTGATATAGTGCTCCGAATTGGACGATTCTTAAGGCTTTATGAAGTTAAGACATAGAGGAACAATTCTCTAGAAGGAAGTTTTAGCAAATTCCTTCATTTAGAAGTGAGAATAATTGTCCAAAAGTGAGCATAACATAAAGAGACATTTAGGGGCAAATTGGGAAGTTAACTTAGAGTTTTGAGTTTAAGGCTTATGAGACAAGGGCAAAAGGGTCTTTACCCTTAAATTTAATGACTTGGCTGATAATTAAAGGAGGATTGTCGTTTTTTCTAAGGAAGAAGCTCGAAAATTCCAGAAGAAAAGAAAGAGAAAGAAGAAAGAAGGAGAAAGAGAGAAGAGAAGAGGAAAGCTCGTGGGAGAGAAGAAGAAGGAGGAAGAAGAGGTAAGTTTTTGGCTCTCCAAGCTTCTTTTTCCATGGATTCATGAAGGAAAAGAGGGAAGGAGAAGAGATCTACCCTTCAAGCCAAAGAAATTTTCGAAAATGGGAAGATAAAGGTAAGAGTTAAATGTTGATCTTTGAGTTTTAAGTAAATTTCTGGTTTAGATTACTTGAAATGGGTGCGGGTTTGTTAGTTATAAGATCAATTTTGATGCTTAGGCCTTGAGAAATGGTTGATTGTGTATGAGAAGTATTAAGGGTTATACCTAATTGTATGAGCTGGAGAATTTTGAAGTTTTTGGTATAGCTATCATAATTTTAGTATGGGTTTGATGCTTATGTAAACAATTTTGAGAATTATGATGGTTGGGATTTTGGATTTGGGATTTGGGTTGATCATGGCTTAGGTGATTTTAAGTTGGAAGATTATGATGTAGAGAGTTTGGAAACCATATAGGTTTGTGAAAGATGATGATTATGATATGGGTTTTAGATGTTATGCTTAGGTAACCTTTTTTGGGAAGAAAGAGGGAAGGAAAGAGCAATGTGAGGATTGGAACAAGCTTATGGCATGGATATGAGGTGGGTAATATGTTTATTTTTCAAATTATAAGTAAATTATAAATGTTGATTTTTGTAAGCTATTGTTTTGGAAATGATTGAATAAATTACTTGTGGAATGATTATGATTTTGTAAATTCAAAGGATTTCAAAAGATTTGATAAAGTTGAAATACTTGCTTGAATTCTCTATGTTAAATTGGTTGAAAGTAGATGATTTGCAATTGTCTCAAGTTATGTATTCTTTGTGTGAAATGATTGAATATTGCTATATGAATGATGATTTGAAAATTGTGAAGAAATGCTAGAAATGTATACATGTGTCATGCTCATGAAATCAAGTTTTCAAAAAGTGCCGTTTGGGCAAAGAAATTTTTAATGCATGATTACGTGTTATGTGGGTTTCGGCATAGTCCCTCATGTGGAGTCAGTGCACTGGTCTCATCTTTAAAGCCTTCTCCCGGCTGCCCGCAAGTGGTATGGAGTTCCTTTTAGGACTCCCTCATGTGTACGACTACACAAGACCATTTTATGGAATTGTGTAGTCATTATGTGTTTTGGACATGCCAAACCATTTTGATGTGTTATAGCAATTGATATTATTTGAAATGTGGTGCATTTATATATGATGTGATTCATGTGTTGCCGTTATACTCATAAATCTGTAAAAAAAAAAAGATTTGGGATTTTCAAATGATGGTGGTTTGAAAGCAGTTGTAAATGTTTATGAAAGATTTTGGAAAGTAAAGAGTTTTTGGAAAGTACACCTTCGATGTTTTTGAGCAACAAAAAAGAAAGATTTGAAAATATTTACTTATCATTTGTTTAATAAACATGTTATCCACGAGCCTCCGAGCTCACCCCCCCTTCATCCCCATCTCCAGGTATTTGTGCAGGAGATCGGATGAAAGACATCAGGATATCAGCATTTGCACATGATTTGTAATTGTGTATTTGTTTTAAGATTATTAGAAATGGTCTGTGGCTTGGAATGCCATTAGAGTATTGTAAGCTTTTGGGTTTCGTATGTAAAATTGTATTGAGTTATGAATGTATTTGGGATATATATGTATAGACATAGATGAATGTATTTGATGTTGGGATGAGTTTGATGGATGTATTGAAATATATGTATATGGATAGGGATGATTGTACTGATTTTGAGATTTTAGTTTGAATGTGATCATTATGAATTATTATGGAAATGACTTGAAGTGGTTTAGAACCTAGGATTGCGTTACTGCTGAGATCCCGGACGGAGGGTCCGGTTGATCGTGATGTATGTGTGATGTTTTTAGAAGTGATTTTTGCTATTTGCAGATTTTTGGATAGGTTAAAGTGCAGTCGTTATGCTGCCGGATTTTATATGGTAGTATATGGATTGTATGAGATTGTGTAAGAATTTATGAATTGATTGACATGAGTACGAGTATGTTATGGTAAAGAATAAGTCTATGATGAATAAGAAGAATCAAATATTGAGATTAGTATGAGTTATAGATGAAAAGCATGATTAAGAAAGCAAGAAAGAAAATAAAACAAAATTTACACTGTTTTCAGATGGATTAGTCTTAAGGGTTTCTAACGCGACAAGTGTTTATGTTCACGCTTCGGATGTCGGGATTTTGAAATGTCAGTTTCAATTGACCGTTTTGTCTCACATTCGTATTTCAATCCTATGAGCTTCGCAATTGTTTCGTTTCACTTGTTTATTCCGATTAATGTGTTTGATTCCCATTTCATCACGTGATCCGATTTAACTTGTTTCCTTTCGTCTTGAATTCTATTGAAGAGTGCCCATGATCAAGTGTTCAAGCAGGGATAGCGTGTTAAGTGGTTAAGAAGTTGGGTCTTGGGAACGGGATCCAACAGCCAAAAACTTGTTGAGCAAGTTTTAATCTTATAAAACCCTTAATATTCCATAATCGCATGGATAGTAATCGCAGTATATGAGGCATTGATCCCATGAGGAATTAGAGAACTAATCGAATCCTAACTTGTCTAAGGCCTAAAAGTGTAATTAAAATGAAAACAAAAATGAGTAGAAAATTAAGTAATTGAATATGGATAAATTGAAAATCTAAATTAATGCAAGGAAATCAAATTTGAGCACAACCAATTGACAAATCAAAAATCACACAAGGAAGATTAACCAATTACAAAAAAGGGGGATTTATCTTATCATCTAATGCTAACTTGATTACTTTTGAGTTAATTTGGTATCAGTCTTAGAATTTCGAAAGATGGATTATTCTCTCTCTTGTTCTAACGTTTAACCCTAAATCATAAACCCTAACTAAATTGAATTAAGGAATTTACAATCTCTCAATTAGCAAACAACCCACATATCCAATTAGATCTTATGCACTCTAATAGACAATCAGGTCCTCACACAAGACCTCTCTTTATATAAATTATCGATTTGATTGTTTATGTGATCTATTTAATTGCTTAACTCTCATTATCCAAACTAATCATTTTGCTATCGATTCACTCTCCTTATTTATTACCGCAGCATGCAAATACAACAAACAATCATAATACCCAACATTTTGACATCAAAAGCAATCAAATTAACATTGATTCAAGAACAAATCCCTAAAAGCATTTAGAACATCCTTAAGGTTCAATGGTAAGAGAGGCGTGCACTAAGCATAACAAAACCTTTAGGTCTTGGGTTCGAGTCGTGGCTCACCCTTGACCAAAGAGGACAATACCAATTAATAGGGTGGTGGGGTACCTGGGTCTGGTGGTAGGTCCCCTTCGTGGGGTTAAAATTCACCCAGATCTATGGGTCCGGTGGTGGGTCCCCTTCGTGGGGTTAAAATCCACCCGGATCCAACACTTCACATTTGCAATAATGTCACCTCGAATTTATAATCCACTCATGTAGTTGATGCATATACTCTTAGTAGTATATTCCAGTCCCTATGCCTGAGAATTCACTTGGGATATGACTCCATTATTCACTTTTGACTTATTACATATTCATTTCTGATTTGTCTCTTCATTGATTACTCTTAAATCGAATCGTCAGATCAACTTCACTCAATTTAGGGAAATTCTTCTTTGAAAGAAGATTTCTTACCACAATCATCGATACTGTTTATAAAACCTTATCAATCAACTATTTTTTTTCATTACATATCAATCATTCTTAATACCTCGAGAAGATCAACAACTCTTTCTACCTCTCCTTTTCTCTCTCTACTTTGGTTCTTTCCAAATGTAGCCAATGTAGGCTCTCTAGATTAGGTCATTCTTTTGTCTTTTATAATCCTAGGGCTTTTTAAGGTAAAGACTAAGTTTTACCCAAACCCAAATGTCCAAAGTAACCCTAAAAAATGAGTTCGAAAGTAGTCCCTGCATATGTAATCTCGCCTGCCATGATCGTAACCCTTAAAATTGGACTGATGTCACAATTATGGCCAATGAGTCATGATCGTTTCTTGGTCCTATTTGACTTCTGTTATGATTGTGACAAAGGTGTCACAATCATGACCCTAGTTGGGTTGCCTCTGTTACGATTGTGACTTGAACTTCCCAGAAACAACTTCATTCATGAGTTAAATAATAAAACCACATCTCTTGTAGCACCCCACTCCTGCAAGACCCGAACTCGATATTGATGGTGATATCCGAGTCCGTGTCCCACGAGGGTAGAGTGCTAAAACACTCAATCATTCAGAAATTGATACATTTTTTCAAAACCACGAACATATAGGTGGAAATCGAAACTCACGTTGAACCCAAATTTATGCATAATCAATTTCAATGAACACTCTTTTCAATAGCCATTCGGTCCCTTTCACAAATACAAAATACCCGAGTCATTTTGAAATACAAATTTATACAAAATTTTGAGGAATATACAATGCAATACAAAAATAGAGAAATGCAATGCAGACGCAAACTGATCCTAACCTCTATCCTTCACTTAAATGTTATATGCATACTTTTGTTGGCCTGACGGGGTATTCTTCAGAGTCCCGAAAAATATTTGCAAATTTTGGGTGAGTTTTGCGAACTCAGTGAGTGACCATCATCGATGGCTTACCCAGTCACATAACACATAATTCGCATTTCACATATTTCACATTTCACATTTAATATATTTAATCATTTATTTTATGCATATGCAATGCATATGAGACTCACTTTCTACTTGTTACTTTGTTGTAATCGAGTTCCTGCACTGTCCCATATAGAGCTCAATGATAACTGTCCCTTATCCACTAGGGGAGATACAGGGCTCTTTAAACGTTGAGCCTGAGGCTCTGATTCACTTTTGAGCTCGAGGCTCATTTTCACTCGTTCAACTTTAAGCTCTAATCGTTGGCTACTCTGGTCACAACTGCCATTATATTTCATGCAATCGTGCAATGGAAAGCATCACTCACATTTGTAAGTTCCCATTCACTCACTTTCACATGTCATCGGACCTTAGTCCGGCATTCCACATTGAAGTGGAGAATTCACAATTTCAGTCATGTACAAATACAATTAGACATTCATAACATATTTTACAATCACATTCACATTCATAATCACTCAATTCATAACATAAAAAAATAAACAATAAAGTAAGACCATCTAGGTCTACTCACAGTACACTCTAGATTAGCCTTTGCTTTCAAATTCTGGGAACGCCTGAATGCGGACACTTAACCTGCACAACCCATTTATGCAAGACATACATTGCACACTCATCAATAATTGCACACGTAAAAACATTCATTTATGCACAATTGTAATAATGGACCATGTATAATGCATACTCATTGACAATCCTGGGTATATGTTCTAGAACACATAGTGTGCTCATTCCCATTTCATAATTCATATATGTCTAGCTTATTCATAAGCTTACACCTCAAGAACACTTGGTTACTTTATATCATAACTTAATTTCTCATCATCTCTTTCCTAACCTCATATGATCTCAAAATATCCAGATTATCATCCAATAAGAATCCAATTGAAAGTCCCATAATGCAAAATCACTAAAATTGATTCTAGAGTACTTAAACCCAACATTTTCTAAACTCATTGAACTAGAATCCTCCCAAAAATCCAAAAGATTCAAAATTATCTTACCTTCATTCTTCACCAAATGAAGGAATATTTGGCTCAAAGGGAAGCTCTTCTTTTCCTCTACTTGTTTCCCTTCTTGATCTACTCCAAAATCTCTCTTGTAGGCTAGGAAAATTGGAACCCTAACTTGTTGTCTCTTCTTTCTCTCTTTCTCTTCTTCTCTTTATACTTATCTCTTTTTCATGACAATCTCTCTCTTTTCTCTATAATTTTCATTCTTCTCTTATACTTCCTTCCATTCACATATTTCTACTCCATTTATAGGCAAGATAACACTTCTTTTTCTAATTGTGCCCTTAATGATTGAGAATTGTCTCATTTGCCCTTCTAATTATGCCTTATGTCTTTCACACTTAAGTGTCTTGCCAAAAGCACCCTTGCACATTCTAAAATAACACTTTCATTGTTGGGCCCGGGTCCCGGATCCCCAATTCCCGAGGCGGCCCCTCGGGCTGCGCCGGCGACGATGCCCAAACAAATCGGACCCGATCCCAACATCCATACATATACATAGATCGATTCATACGCATACATTCTCATACAATCGATCACCTACGCATGCATTTAAAACATGAATTAAACACCCCATAAACTAAGGGGCTTCATGCCATTACAATCTAAAGAAATTCAACAAGTATTTTCAGATAGCATAATACAAAATAAAGTGTCAATCCAAAATACATGAAAAATGCTCCATGATGAAATGCTCGGAGGGCCAACCAAAGTACTAACTTAATACAAGGCTCCTAACTAGCTTGAAGTTTCCGATGCCTTGCAAGATCAACGATCGGCCTGTTCTGCACCTGAGGAGGGAAAGTAATGGGTTGAGCTACACATCTCAGTGGCTAATATAATCATAGCCATCGGCAACTAGCACAAATCTCAGCATATGAATGTATATATATTATATATATACAGGCATCAATTCAAGCCTTCATATGCTAATTAAACAAGTTATGCATTCAACATGAATAATTCGCTTAACAAAACATGTCACAATTCTGCTTCATAACAAACAGTTCAAATGCAATGCACATCACATGGCACGAGGGTTCTATGGAAACAAAAGGGAGAAACCGAGATTTACACCCTGAACGAAATGAGTCCATTCGGATCTCATAGGCCACAAGCGGGCAGCCGGGAGAAGGCTCTTGTCTACGTGCACGTGACGAACGAAATGGTTCCACTCTCGCCCAAACAAAAGCACATAATCATTTTATTATATGGTATGCTTTCATACTTTGCATTTAGTCAAAATGTCAGGACCGAAGTCGAGGCATAACATGCTCAGAATCAAAAGTTAATGCTATTCATTTTCATGATTCTTTCAAAGTATAAGAAATCAAAATCATTCAAATCATCATTTGTAAACATACATAACATATAACATATATTCATACATAGGCATGAAATTGCCTAGTCACACAATAACTATAAGTACATTACCCACCTAAGATCGATCGAGTCTCCGATTCACTGATGTCCTTCCTCTTGCGATGGAATCGGGTCAGCTTGGTTTCCTAAAACAAACCAAGTTTCCATTCAATCAATATCCATAACAAATATTCAAAGCTTGACGAAAAAAGGAAAGCACTAAAAGTCTCCATCCGACTTCCATCTAAATTTCCGAACCCTTAAAGGCCGATTCTGAACTTCCCTTCTTCATACAACTTGTAGCCCTCGATCTCTAGTTCATAACGAATCAAAAATCACCTCAATTGGACATCTACATCAAAAGATATGCTCAAAATAATATCAAAAATCATCTTTCGGAAGAACTGGGGGGCTCGCCGCGACGAAGGCTCGCCGCGGCGTGCACCATAGTGTGCATCGCGATGTGCTCATCTCTAGCACGTCGTGACGTGCACACCTGTGCGCCGTGGCGTGCACGCCATCTCGTGCACGCCGCAACGTGCACCTGGTGCACGCGGCGTGTCTTCAATACTCCGCACGCCGCAGCGTGCTGATGAGCACGTCGCGACGTGCGGGTCGGAGAGGCGACTCCGAACCCCATTTTCCTACATTTTCCGACTTCAATCCTTCCCTCAACTAAATGCAACACATCTAAACCTTAGATCATGACTTATGCTACATTTCTAACCCATTAACAACTTGAAAAATTGCCCAGAATCATCAACCCAAGAAATCTAACCATTTTTCCCCTAAAAACCCTAATCCTTCGATTCTCACACATTCAACATTCTCTAGGTTTAAATCTAACCATAACAAGTTTGAAGGAAGCTAAACTTACCAGAAATTGCTTCAAATCGGTCAGAAAACTCAAAGATCGAAAAACCTATTCTCTTCTTCCTCTTCCTCTATCGACGGCAACTCTCCTCTTTCTCTTCTCTTCTTTCTTTTTCTTCTCTTTTCTTTAACTCTTTTCTAATACTTAAGTCTATGGGTAGGAAAAAGACCCATGTACCCCTCTTAGCAAAGTTTAAACCATCCCAACCTAAGTAAACTTCCCACAATGCCCTCGTATCTTTTTACCCTTTTTAATCCTCACTTAACCACAATTAAACCTTAATTATCCATGAATACCCCCAAATAAATCAACTAAGGAATAAACACATAATTAACACAATTCATGCTTAATAACATCATAAAAAAATTTCGGGGTCTAACATTTCTCCCCCTCTTAAAAGAAATTTCGTCCTCGAAATTATTACCTAAATCATCGAAGAGATACGGATACTTCTCCTTCATAGCTTCTAAGGGCTCCCATGTAGCCTCCTCTACCGAATGATTCCTCCACAGAACTCTGACTAGCTGAACTGTCTTATTCCTGAGGACTTTTTCCTTGGTATCCAGAATTTCCACTGGAAGCTCTTCATAACTCAGATCATCCCGCAACTGAACCTCACTAGTCTGAATGATATGAGAAGGATCCGATCTATACCTTCTCAACATAGACACATGGAAGACATCGTGGATCTGTGACAATTATGAAGGTAATGTCAATCTGTAGGCAAGTGGTCCAATCCTCTCAAGGATCTCATAAGGACCCACATACCTCGGACTCAACTTACCCTTCTTGCCGAACATCAACACTCCTTTCCAAGGAGATGTCTTAAGGAACACTTTCTTACCGACTTCATACTCCATCTCCTTTCGGTGAGCATCAACATAACTCTTCATCCTATCCTGTGCTGCCTTAAGTCGCTGCTTAACCAGATTGACTTTCTCAACTGTCGTCTGAATCAATTCTGGTCCTTCCAATTGCCTCTCTCCTTCTTCATCCCAACAGATCGGAGTCTTACACCTCCGCCCATACAATGCCTCATATGGAGCCATCTGAATGCTCGAATGGTACGAATTGTTATAAGCAAATTCGACCAATGGCAAATGCTCATCCCAAGCTCCTCTGATATCCATCACACAAGCCCTGAGCATCCCCTCAAGAGTCCGAATGGTCCTCTCAGATTGACCATCCGTCTGAGGGTGAAACGCCGTACTAAAATTCAACTTAGTCCCCAAAACTTCCTGCAAACTACCCCAAAACCTCGAAGTAAATCGAGGATCCCTATCAGACACGATCGAATCCAGAATCCCATGCAATCTCACTATCTCATCGATATACGTCTTTGCTAGCACATGCAAAGAATCAGTCTGCTTAATCGTCAGAAAATGAGCTGACTTCGTCAATCGATCCACAATAACCCATATGGCATCATGCCTCCTACTGGTCTTAGGCAAACCCATCAGAAAATCCATGGTCACCCTTTGCCACTTCCATTCCGGGATGGACAATGGCCTCAACTTGCCTGAAGGTGTCTGGTGTTCAGCCTTGACTTGTTGACACACTAGACACTTACTCACAAACTCTGCTACATCTCTCTTCATGCCTTTCCACCAAAAATGCTCTCTCAATCTCGATACATCCTGGTGCTGCCGTGATGCAAGGCATAAGGCGCATTGTGTGCCTCATCCATAATCTCATCCTTAACCTCCTGCACATCTGGGATACACAGCCTGTTCCCCACTGTCATAAGCCCATCATCCCTCACTATCACTTCAGAAATCTTACCATTCTGAATTTCCCCTCTGAGCTTACTCAAATCTGCATCTTGAGCCTGCAATTCCCTAACTTTCTCCCTGAGTATCAGTCTTACTCGGAAGTTAGCTAGAAGACAATTCGACTCCTCCTGCTTCAAGCTTATCTTAAGCTTGGCCATCTCTTCCAATAAAGGAAGATAAACCGATCGAACATGAGCAATCGAAGACTTCCTATTCAAGGCATTCGCCACTACATTGGCCTTACCCGGATGATACTCAATCAGCAAATCATAATCCTTGAGCAACTCGATCCACCGTCGTTGCCTCAAATTCAGTTCCTTCTGACTCAGCAAATACTTAAGGCTCTTGTGATCAGTAAAAATTCTCGTCTGAACTCTATACAGATAATGTCGCCAAATCTTCAAAGCAAAGATCACAGCTGCCAACTCCAAATCATGCGTCAGATAATTCAACTCATAAGGCTTCAACTGTCTCGAAGCATAAGCAATCACTCGATCTCCCTGCATCAAAACACAGCCAAGACCCTTCCTCGATGCATCACTATACACAGTATAGCCCTCATCTCCAGAAGGCAAAACCAGAATTGGAACACTCGTCAATCTGTGCTTAAACTCCTCAAAGCTCTTCTGGCATTCCTCACTCCAAACAAAATTATGATTTTTCCTCAACAACTTCGTCATCGGAGCGGCTATCATAGAGAATCCCTCCACAAACCTCCTATAATAACCTGCCAAACCCAGAAAGCTCCTCACTTCTGCTACATTCTTCGGTGCTTCCCAATTCACCACAACATCTATTTTCTTTGGATCCACATGCACTCCCTGTTCTGAAATCACATGTCCAAGAAATGCAACTTCCCTCAGCCAAAACTCGCATTTATCGAATTTTGCATACAGCTCATTCCTCCTCAAAATCTCCAAAGAAATCCTCAAATGCTCTTCATGCTCCCGATCACTCTTGGAATAAACCAATATATCGTCAATGAAGACAATGATAAATTGGTCCAAGAATGGTTTAAAGACCCGATTCATCAAATCCATAAAAGCTGCAGGAGCATTCGTCAATCTAAAAGGCATCACCATAAACTCAAAATGCCCATACCGCGTCCTAAAAGCAGTCTTTGGCACATCCGACTCCTTAATCCTCAACTGATGGTAACCCGACCTCAAATTTATCTTCGAGAAGACTTTTTCCCCTTGCAATTGATCAAACAGATCATCAATGCGAGGAAGCAGATACTTGTTCTTCACAGTAACTTGATTTAACTTCCGGTAATCTACACACATCCTCAACGATCCATCTTTCTTCTTCACAAAAAAGACCGGAGCTCCCCAAGGCCAAGAACTCGGTCGAATATATCCCTTCTCCTACAACTCCTTCAACTGCTCCTTCAGTTCTTTCAATTCCGTCGGAGCCATCCGGTAAGGCGGAATTGAAATCGACGCCGTACCTGACAGAAGCTCAATGGGAAACTCAATTTTCCTAGCTGGCGGTAGTCCTGGAAATTCCTCGGGAAAGACGTCCGAGTATTCCCTGACTACTGGAATATCCTCAAGCTTCCCTCTATCTGCCCTAGCATCTAATACATAGGCCAAAAACGTCTCACAACCCTTCCTCATCATCTTTTGGTGTCGGCGCTAAAACAATTCAGGCGAAACTTTTCATCCCCGATAAACACCACTCTTCTGCCATCACCCAAACAAATTCTACTGTCTTCTGCTTACAATCCAAACGGGCATTGTACTTCTCCAACGTATCCATACCCAAAATGATATCTAATCCTCCCATCTTCAATGGCATCAAATCCACCACTAGAAGTTCTCCACCGATACATAGCTCACAGCCTCTATACACTTGACTAATCACAATGTATTGGCCGATTGGAGTACTCACCATCAGCGGAGTATCCAACGGGCTCACAATCCTATCACACACAGGTCTACTCGACGAAACAAATGAGTAAGTAGAACCTGGATCAATCAAAACAAGCACATCATCAGCAAATAATCTAGCTATACCAGTGACAACATCTGGAGTGGCCTCTGTATCCTCCCGAGTCATTGCAAACACTCTAGCCGGTGCCTGCCCCTCGGTCCACCTGGAAGATTCACTCTCTTGGCTGCATCAGAACTACCCACTTCTGTTGCATTCCTTTGACCTACAGTCTCTGGCCTCCTGGAAGCTTGCATCTGAGATCCCTCTCTCCTGGACGGCTGAGGACACTCTCTGGCCCTATGTCCCTTCTGTCCGCAATTGAAACACGCTCCCGTCAATCGGTAACACTCTCCACCATGGAAATTGCCACAGTGCTCACGCTTAGGGACGGATGACCTATCCCCATCTCCCCTTCTGCTGCTGCCCACCGTGGAAGCTTGGTGAGAAACAGTACAAGTCCTTATCGGCCTAGGTCGGCTCGCACCACTGCTCCTCTCCTCTGACTGAACTGGGAGACTCCTGGCACTCATGTCTGGCATAGGAGTACTAGTGCTGCCTCCCCTTTTGAACTGCTCTCTACCCTTTCTCTTCTTGTTCACTGCACTCTTGATATTCTCAATATTTTCCACCCTCAAAGCTGCCTCAACCAGCTGCTGGAAATCACAAAAGTTCTGCACTATCACTTTCTCTTATGGCCAAGTGCAGACCCGACTCAAACTGGTGACATCTAGCAGCCTCACTCAGCATCAGATCGGAGGCATACCTTGCCAACTGCGTGAACCGACGCTCATACTCACTGACTGTCATCTCCCTCTGAGTCAAACTGAGGAACTCCCTCTGCTTCTGCTGAATGTAAACCTCTGACAGATACTTCTTCTTAAAAGCAGCAAGGAAGTCCTGCCATGCCAACCCTACTGGCCTCATCTTACTCCCTAGCATGGTCTCCCACCAATGCAGAGCATCTCCCTGAAGCAAACTTGCAGCATAGATGACTCTCTCGTTATCCTCACAGTCCATCTGATCCAGCACTCTCTCAGTCTTTCTCAACCATGTCTCGGCTTCTTTAGGATCAGATGTCCCAAAGAAATCGACTACCCCATACTTTCTCAACCTATCAAACCGTCTCCTTTACGAGTCAATTTGAAGGAAGGCTGTGGCATCGACCCATGCTTTGCATAAATGCACGGGTGAAGGCACGAACAACCTCGGATCCAGTGGAGGCACTGGCTCCTGCAGAACCGACGACTCCTGAGATTGCGACAGCATGGGTTCACTGCCTAACCCTACAAAAGCCTCAGCATTTCCTGGGGCTACTAACTCATCAGTCCTCTCCTCTCTAGTCGGAGAGTTAGGTGCAGCAGATTCTTGCAGAACTCCTCGTGTCCTTCTACGAGGTGACATCGTACTCCTTCACAGGTAAACACTAAGGATTAACTACTGGTCAATCTACATGTATGCATGATATGCATGTCACTTAATGCACTCAATCAAATGCAACATATAAGCAAATATCAAACAATTCGTCTTATATGCATTCTAAGTTGAGGACACTAAACCTAGGCACTTTGATACCAAACATGTTGGGCCCGGGTCCCGGATCCCCAATTCCTGAGGCGGCCCCTCGGGCTGCGCAGGTGACGGCACCCAAACAAATCGGACCCGATCCCAACATCCATACATATACATAGATCGATTCATACACATACATTCTCATACAATCGATCACCTACGCATGCATTTAAAACATGAATTAAACACCCCATAAACTAAGGGGCTTCATGCCATTATAATATAAAGAAATTCAATAAGTATTTTCACATAGCATAATACAAAATAAAGTGTCAATCCAAAATACATGAAAAATGCTCCATGATGAAATGCTCGGAGGGCCAACCAAAGTACTAACTTAATACAAGGCTCCTAACTAGCTTGAAGTTTCCGATGCCTTGCAAGATCAACGATCGGCCTGTTCTGCACCTGAGGAGGGAAAGTAATGGGTTGAGCTACACAGCTGAGTGGCTAATATAATCATAGTCATCGACAACTAGCACAAATCCCAGCATATGAATGTATATATATTATATATATACAGGCATCAATTCAAGCCTTCATATGCTAATTAAACAAATTATGCATTCAACATGAATAATTAAGCAACAAAACATGTCACAATTACGCTTCATAACAAACAGTTCAAATGCAATGCACATCACATGGCTCGAGGGTTCCATGGAAACAAAAGGGAGAAACCGAGGTTTACACCTTGAACGAAATGAGTCCATTCGGATCTCATAGGCCACAAGCGGGCAACCGGGAGAAGGCTCTTGTCTACGTGCACGTGATGAACGAAATGGTTCCACTCTCACCCAAACAAAAGCACATAATCATGCTCATAATTATTTTATTATATGGTATGCTTTCATACTTTGCATTTAGTCAAAATGCCAGGACCGAAGTCGAGGCATAACATGATCAAAATCAAAAGTTAATGCTATTCATTTTCATGATTCTTTCAAAGTATAAGAAATCAAAATCATTCAAATCATCATATGTAAACATACATAACATATAACATATATTCATACATAGGCATGAAATTGCCTAATCACACAATAACTATAAGTACATTACCCACCTAAGATCGCTCGAGTCTCCGACTCACTGATGTCCTTCCTCTTGCGATGGAATCGGGTCAGCTTGGTTTCCTAAAACAAACCAAGTTTCCATTCAATCAATATCCATAGCAAATATTCAAAGCTTGACAAAAAAAAGGAAATCACTAAAAGTCTCCATCCGACTTCCATCTAAATTTCCTAACCCTTAAAGGCCGATTCTGAACTTCCCTTCTTCATACAATTTGTAGCCCTCGATCTCTAGTTCACAACGAATTAAAAATCACCTCAATTGGACATCTACATCAAAAGATATGCCCAAAATAATATCAACAATCATCTTTCGGAAGAACTGGGGGGCTCGCCGCGACGAAAGCTCGCCGCGGTATGCACGACATCTCGTGCACGTCGCGACGTGCACCTGGTGCACGCGGCGTGTCTCCAATACTCCGCGCGCCGCGGCGTGCTCATGAGCACGTCGCGACGTGCGGTTCAGAGAGGCGACTCCGAACCCCATTTTCCTGCATTTTCTGACTTCAATCCTTCCCTCAACCAAATGCAACACATCTAAACCTTAGATCATGACTTATGCTACATTTCTAACCCATTAACAACTTGAAAACTTGCCCAGAATCATCAACCCAAGAAATCTAACCATTTTTGCCCTAAAAACCCTAATCCTTTGATTCTCACACATTCAACATTCTCTAGGTTTAAATCTAACCATAACAAGTTTGAAGGAAGCTAAACTTACCAGAAATTGCTTCAAATCGGTCAGAAAACTCAAAGATCGAAAAACCTATTCTCTTCTTCCTCTTCCTCTATCGACGACAACTCTCCTCTTTCTCTTCTCTTCTTTCTTTTTCTTCTCTTTTCTTTAACTCTTTTCTAATACTTAAGTCTATGGGTAGGAAAAAGACCCATGTACCCCTCTTAGCAAAGCTTAAACCACCCCAACCTAAGTAAACTTCCCACAATGCCCTCGTATCTTTTTACCCTTTTTAATCCTCACTTAACCACAATTAAACCTTAATTATCCATGAATACCCCCAAATAAATCAACTAAGGCATAAACACATAATTAACACAATTCATGCTTAATAACATCATATAAAAAATTTCGGGGTCTAACATTCTTCTAGAAGACTCTTCTCTATTGTCTTACGTTTCCAATGACACAAAAAGCGTTCAATTTGGTTCAGTAGTGTGACAGTTATACTCTAATATCTTCGGACTGTTTTTATTCCGAGACAGTACCCTATACTCAACTTCCATCCAAAAATTGAAACTCTTAGAGTCTAATTCAGAATTTGATTTTTTCATACGATTTTTGGCTTTATGTTTTTGGTTTACTCCAAATAAAAAATCATCTCATTCGAAACTCTACGCGTCAAGATATCCTCAAAATACTGAAGTATGTTTAGTAAAATAACACCAGTTCATACTCTCTAAGGGTACATTCACTGTACCCGTTCAACTTTTTCACTCAATCTTTCTCAATTTGATTCAAAGGGCTATGATTTTTTTGTAGACAAGTAGATCAAAGTCTTACGAGTCCAATGGTTCAAGAATCAAGTCATTTGGATGTCTAGAGAAGAAGTTATGGCAAAAAGAAACAATTATGTTCATGACCTCAATCGTCTTACTTTGCTTCGTCTTACTTTGTACAAGAACTTTGTCTTAGTTTCCATCGTCTTACTTTTTACGTCTTACTTCTTGCGTCTTACTTTTTCGTCTTATTTCTTGCGTCTTACTTTTGTGTCTTACTTCTTGCGTCTTACTTTTGCGTCTTACTTCTTGCGTCTTACTTCTTGCATCTTACTTTTGCGTCTTACGAGTTGCATCTTACTTTTGTGTCTTACTTCTTGAGTCTTACTTTTGTGTCTTACTTTTTGCGTCTTACTTTTGCGTCTTACTTTTTGTGTCTTACTTTTGCGTCTTATTTTTTTCTTCCCCAGAACGTCTCAAATTATAAGATCATAACTTTTGACTCCGATATCTAAAATTTTCATACTATATACCGTTGGAAAGATAAAAGAAAGATATAAAACTTTCTAGAAGGTACCTTTACAAAAGTCTATTTATATAAATTTCAAATTGGCCCCTAAATTCCAAAGACGAAATTTCCATTCCTACACCAACGTACTGCACAAAATTCTTAACTTTATGAAATTTTGAGACTTTTAGAGACAGAAATGAAATTTGATGTCTTCATATGAAATATAGCCATATATCTCTTGATTAATCCAAATTAAGAATCATCTCGTTTGGACAAATATAGAAAACGTTATAGCTAAAAGACTGAAGCATATTCAGTGAACATTTTCCAGATCACTACCAATTTTATTTTCAAATCTTTCCTTATCTCAACTCATACCTAGATCACTCTTTCCACTTCCTCTACTTGTCACTTTCAGTAACATCACATTTAAAAACAATCATGCTCAGAAGTTGTTAATGAATGCATGCACACTTATTTTTGTGCAAAGATTCAATATTCATGTGCATATATGCTAGCATTATGCATGAGCAAGAAAAATGCATTTCCTTAGTCTCTCTTTGAACTTACATGCATTGAAAATTTCAGGTCCTAACTCTTAATATAGGGACGGGATGTTACATTTCTCCCCTTCTTAAATAAATTTCATCCTCGAAATTAATATTTAATGGATCGATAAGGCAGGGGTATTGTTTCCTCATATGCTCTTCCTTTCCTCGTATACTTCATCACTCAAATACTCTCTTCCAAATGACTACAGCTGATAACTCAATATGTCCTTTAATCACTGATTCAGCTATTACATTTTCTTGACTATTTCATCAGTATATTTCAGATTACTCACTAACTTTTACTTCGTATGCTGTCAATCTATCTCTGTCGATTATGTCATTATTTTAGAACCTATTCACATATCACATATTATGAATCTAAGACCTTTTTCACCAGTAACACTAATTCATAAAAATTTTCATACATACCAATTCATATAGCTTAACTTATCCTTTCTCCAAATCTGAGCACACCTTGCCAAGGTGGTGCTCACAAAAACACTTCATCTCTCTTTTGACAATTCACTTCTCTTTAGTGTTAATGCATTCAGCTCTTATATTCATTTCACTATATCAGGTGTTGAACCACCTAACTCACTTATCTTTCATGAATCACTTTAATCTTATTTCAGATTCATCTCACTTATTATCCGTATCACACTCTTCATTTTAATGTAAGGGTGGATAACCCCTTATTGTCCTACATCGCCCCATACCGTGTTTTAATGATGTCACTATAATAACAATTGTTATCCCAATTGGAACTATACATAAATCTCATATTCCTATTAACTAAAAAATATAAGCTTTAAGCCCTTCCCTAATAGTTAGAACTGTTGGTACTTCAAACATGTAACCACTTGTTTCTGCATCCTTAGTAGCAAAAAATCCAATCTTAGCATATTCCGACTAGGATGTTTATCTTAGGTTGTTACTTAGGGTTCTATAACACTTTCTTTGCTCAATCATCTTTATCGGGTACACATACTTCTTATTTCGATCACCAAATATCATTCCTCCGATTCCACTTGAAAGTTCAGATTTGTTTTCAACACCTCTATGGGACTCAAAATTTTGAATCCTTAGCTTTTAGGCTTTCTTACTTCTTCTCGTAAAATTGATCTAAAAATTTCAATACAACTAGTAACACTTCATTTTGCCCTATATTCCACTCAACATTTTGCACTCTTCATTGCACTAGATTTGGTAACCTCAACATCTGAATTTGCACTATTTCATTATTATTTGTTCAATGTATCAAATTACACATTACCTTCACCAGCATGGTACTTATTTGTGCATTCCTTTCTAACTCAATAATTTCCTCAAACTTACATAATTTGTATATTCCATAAATAACTTGGCACATCTAATGTCTCCAAGACTTCAAAGCAATTTTTATCATAACACTTCAACTACGTATCAAAATCAACTCATAAGACTTTAATTTTAATTGTCTTTGTGCATACAAAAAACACTTTATATTGTTACAACAGATTATATCATAATTTCTGATGTGAAACTTCATTATACATTGCACAATCTCCAAATCCAAATGGCATAATTAACATTGAGGTTATAGATCCTCAAAATTCTTCTTATATTAATCATTCATACGATTTACACCTTTTTCCTCAAATGTTTCAAAGTATTCTTTTAACTGTTCGACTATTTTCAAGATCTCATCCATGATCATCATCACCAATTGATTTGATTTTTCTTGGATCACTAAAATTTTCAACTTCATGATACTGTCGAGGTATTGATATCTCCAACAGAAATAACCCAAATTTCCTTATATCCAAAATTAATTCTTACAATTCCTTAGGTGACTAATTCCTTAATGAAAGTAATATTGTCTCATGTCATTTCCAGTCTCTCACTTGACTTCTTGTCTCTAATGATTTTCTCTTTTCATTCAATTTCCTTTAATTCACAATGACTTACTCCAAATGCCTATTCATTCGTACTAGTTCCTCCACACATTTTAATTTATTTGAATGCTTCACTTTGTGTGTTGATATTTCATTCCTCAAATTCAATTTGTATCTCCTGAACATATTTACACCGAATATAAGGTGGACCTATATTCTCTTCATGTTGGACCCCGAACTTTCGGTGAAAATTAGAAATATTAAAATCAATTCAATTAGTGTTTTCAAATATGAATTGTGTTATAGATGTTATTGTGCTTAAAGGAAATTGATGAGAAAAAGAATTTATTAGTTTTGATGAATTTGAAGACTAGTTTTGGTTATGAAAGTTTAAGTGGATGAAATGATTGAAATGGAAGTTGAAATCAGGAAATAGAAAGTGAAAGTGTAAAATTTTGAAGAAATTAAAAAGTTTGACTTTTGGAGTAAAGAGTTGACTTTTGATGTAGGCAGATTTTGAAGAAATGATCTTCATGAAATTTGTAGATTATGTTAAGAGCTTTTCGTAGCCATAAAGTATGCTATTTTTTGATATCGGGATTAAAAGTTATGATCTTTAAAAGTTAAGTGTATTTTGCTTTAGTTTTGGAAAATGCTCTAAGTGTAGGATTGTATATATTGTGGTTTGAATTGGATCAAATGGCATTCTTAAATGTTATAGAGGACCTCCATAGTTTCCCAATAATGTATAATGTGCTATTTTTGGATGTGGAGGTTGGGAGATGTGAGTTATTGAAGTTGAGTACAGATGTTGCAAATTTTTGAATTGATGTGTTCATAGGGAAGTTTTGTGTATATTGTGATCGATGCAAATTCGGGAATGATGTGTATGGAATGGGATCAAGTAGCCTTCTTGAGAGTTGTAGAGATTATTTTTATCTTTTCATTGATATAAAGCACGAAAATATTGGACAAGGGAGTAGAAAGTTATGATTGTTAGAAGTTCTGATGTTGTTTAGTGTGAAGCTGATCGACCAGTCATTTTGTCTGGAGTTTTTGACCCATTTAGAGGTCGATCTGATTTTTAAGGCCTTCATAAAAGTTGTAGAGGGATCTTTTACCTTTCCGTAGAAACCAAGTTTGTCAAATTTAGAGTTCTAGATCAAAAGTTATGATGTTTCGAAGTTGAGGTGTTGTGTAACGTTTTGAGGAGATTATCGATTGGTCATATTGGAGTACATTTTTGACCCCTTTAAATACCAAGCTTGACTTCGAGTCCTTATTGAAAATTGTATATCTTTCTTTTATCTTTCCAACGGTACCGAGTTTGTAAAATTCGGAGCTCGGAGTCAAAAGTTATGAGTGTTAGAAGTTTGAAGGTGGGATTGGGTATTGGCCGACTTCTGTTAGCCGACCACTATTGGCTGAACTCTGTTAGCCGACCTCTGTTGACCGACCTCTATTGGCCGACCTCTGTTGGCAGACCTCTGTTGGCCGACCGACCTCTGTTAGCCGACCGATCTTCGTTCTGGCCGAGCTTTGATTTTCTGACCTCCCTTCACTCTTTTGAGCATAACTTCTTCGTCCAACATCCGATCGATCTGATTCTTTTTGTAAATTAAAATAGAGACATGGGGATACAAATTTTATAAAGGAGCCGAGCTATAATGTAGCCTCTAAGACTTTCAATTTCAGGTCGGAATTTAGATGTAGTGTTCAGTATCGGTTTTGCAATGGCCGAACAGACTTCGGTATTTTGGAGATATCTTGAGCTATAGAGCTCCAATGATCGTATTCTTGTTTCAAATGAAAATAGAGACATGGGGATACAAATGTCATGAAGGAGCCGAGCTATAATTTAGCCTCTAAGACTTTCAAATTCGGATCGGAATTTAGATGTAGTGTTCAATCTCGGTGTTGTAATGGCTGAATAGTGTTCAGTATTTTGGAGATATCTCGATCAATACAGCTCCGATCGATTTGATTCTTTTTGCAAATTAAACTAGAGACATATATCTACCATTATCTGAAGGATATGATCTATAATTTAGCCTTTAAGACTTCCAAATTCGGGTCGGAATTTAGGTTTAGTGTTTAGCCTCGGGTATGAAGAACATACTTCAGTATTTTTGAGATATTTTGAGATATAGAGCTTCGATCGACCTGATTCTTGAAGCGATAGATTTGTAAGACATAGAAGGACATTTATCTAAAGTTTTTAATGCAAAAAGGAAGGGGCAATTTTGGAAGTTTACTTAAAGGGTTAAGTTTATAGGCTTAAATGGAGGGGTATATGGGTCATTCCTCATTCATTAAATGACATGGCACTATAAAAGCAAGTGGGCTGTCGTTCTTCCCTTGTTAAAGCACAATACAAAAGAGAAAAGCAGAAAAAGAATAAAGAAAGAAGAGAAAAAGAGAGAAGAGAGAAGAAGAGTGTTTCGGATGGGAGAAGAAGAAGAAGCTAGGTCACGATTTTGCTGGGTTTTAAGTATGATTTTGATGTTTCTTCATGAAGGAAAAATGTGGAGGATGACGAGAGCTCCAACATGATCTAAGATATCCGAAAATTTGTGAAGGATGAGGTAAGACCTGAAATTTTAATTTGTGAATCTTGGAAGATTGTTGGTTTAGAATCATGAAAAATGATATGGGTTTGTGTATTATGGAGACAATTTTGGTGATTGCTTAGTATTATGAGTTTAATTTTGGATGGAAATTAATTAGGGTTATGCCAATTTTATGAATTGGGATTTTTGAAAATTGGTGATTTAGATGGCTTGATTATGTGTGGAATTAGTGTTTTCTAAGTTCAATTTCAAGGATTATGTTATTTATGAGATTGAATTCGTAGGAAATTGTTGTAGGGAATTTTCTATTGGAAGAAAGAGAGACGCAATGGTCAAATTGAAGCATTGGATAAGCTTCAAGCTTGGAAATGAGGCGGGTACCTGTTTATAATAGAATTTATAAACCACTACTGCTTTCTTTAAACAAAGAGATTTTCTGATTTCAATTTCATCATAAATGTTGCATCATTGTACGAATGATTTGAAAATCATTATTAATTCAATACATGAACTTTTAATGAATTGTAAAATATATTTGTGTTATGCCTCGAAAAATTCCATGGCATTTCGTATATTCAGAAAAGAGCATTCGATAAATTGATTTGAGCATGATATGTGCTTTTGTGTGGGCGAGAGAGAACCTGTTTCGTTAGTCTCGTGCACGATGGCCCTTAGCCTTCTCCCAGCTGCCCGTTAGAGGCCACAAGATCTTGAGAAATCGGACTCGTTGTGTTTACGATAAACTTCGGTTTATTCGTTGTGTTTAAGGAACTCTCAAGCCGTTATGTGTGCATTCGCATTGTGAAGTGTTATGATTGATGCATTCAAGTTTTAGAAATTGTGATTTCGATCACTGCGAGAAAAGAACTTTTGAAAATGTGCATTATGGGTTTCAAACAAAGTTTCTGCAAGAAAAGAAAAGAAAAGCATTTTAAAAAGTTTTTACTTATTTATTTGTTATAAATTGTTACCCACGAGCTATAAGCTCACTCCCCTTTCATCCTCATCTCCAGGTATTTAAGCAGGAGATCGGATGAAAGACGGTCAAGATGTCAGATCGACTTTTTGCATGTTTTCGTAATTTATATAAGTTAGATTTTGAGTAATTTGGATTTTAGTGTTGATATGTATATGGCTTTAGATAAATTTGGATAAACGTATTTGTGTATGAAATTGGGTATGGTGTATGTGATTTTGGTAACGGTGTAATTCATGAATGATTGGATTGAGAATTATTGAAGCGTTTATGGTGTATGAATTTCAGATATATAGGTATGTGTATTAAGAGTCTATTGACAAAAGAAAGGATTAGTAAGATTTTGTGTAATTGACGGTCATGATTTAAATAGGATCAAATAGATTGAGATATTGGTTGAGGATGGATTTGTCCAAATGAGGAATTGAAGTGCTTTGTATGGGAATGATGAAAGGAACGAATAAGATAAGAAAGAAAGAAAGAAGGAAAACAATTTATACCAGATTTTGGACAGTTTAAGTCTAAGGTTTCCAACGCGACAGTGATTCCTAAAATATTTGTTCGCGGATGTCAAAAATTGATTTTTTTTTTCGCTTTAATCTTAGATCTGTCATTGCTTCGCGAATCTGTTAATCGATTTGTTGCTTCCGCTTTGTGATATTCGATTCGCCTTCGGATTCGATTTATCCGATTTGACAATTGATTCGTATATGATTTTGCTTCCGCTTTATGATTTCCGTTCCGTTCGTTCAGTTTTGTTCCGTTTTTGTTTCTGCTTTTTCAGTTGGGATCCAGTTTTCGAGATCGGGTCCCAACAGTCCTTTTAATGTTGGATCCGGGTTGATTTTAACCCCACGAAGGGGACCCACCACCGGCCCCATGGATCTGGGTGGATTTTAACCCCACGAAGGGGACCCACCACCCCATTAATTGGTATTGCCCTCTTTGGTCAAGGGTGAGTCACGACTCGAACCTAAGACCTCAAGGTTTTGTTGCATTTAGTGCACGCCTCTCTTACCATTGAGGGCTCAATGGTAAGAGAGGCGTGCACTAAGTGTAACAAAACCTTGAGGTCTTGGGTTCGAGTCGTGGCTCACCCTTGACCAAAGAGGACAATACCAATTAATGGGGTGGTGGGGTACTTGGGTTTGTGGTGGGTCCACTTCGTGGGGTTAAAATCCACCCAGATCCAACACTTCACATTTGCAATAATGTCACCTCGAATTTATAATCCACTCATGTAGTTGATGCATATACTCTTAGTAGTATATTCCACTCCCTATGCCCGAGTCTTCACTTGGGATATGACTCCATTATTCACTTTTGACTTATTACATATTCATTTCTGATTTGTCTCTTCATTGATTACTTTTAAATCGAATTGTCAGATAAACTTCACTCAATTTAGGGAAATTCTTCTTTGAAAGAAGATTTCTTACTACAATCATCGATACTGTTCATAAAACCTTATCAATCAACTATTTTTCTTCATTACATATCAATCATTCTTAATACCTCGAGAAGATCAACTTTAACTATGCATAATATCTCAATAAGATCAATTTATGCCATAGATTACATGATCAGATCTTCCCTTGTAATGAGGCTCTATAGGGCACTAAACAATTTCATTTACTCTAATATCTTGGCATATATAAACAAAATCATCACATCTTATCTGAAGATGTATTTACATCGATTCACCAATTAGTAGCTTATGCTCAGGATACTTTAATCCCATTCAATTCTAGATAACCTTTCTCCTTTTGTGCCAGTTCTTGATCATGAAGATTATGCACTAATCATGACCGTCTCCTTTCCTCATATTCATCACATATGATAACATCATTAACAATCTCAATTCCTTCTCAATCGATCCTTAGAAGTACTCTCATGTCTTACTCTAACTCATCTTGAACTTTGGACTATAGGAACTTGTTAATAGTGTGCCCTAGACCAATGGACATATGTGATTCATGTATTAACATTATGACTTGTTAATAATATATCATGAGGCATTCCTTTCATATATGCATGTATTTCATTTATGTAATGTGATTTACATTCCATGAATAGTTTTAGATTTATGTCATCAAGTATGTGACTTGATAGTAAAACCATAAGCATTATAAGAATATTCTAGACTGTCCCTGGTCGATCATTATTGGTGGAAAAATAATGAATTAAGGCTAGTATGTGTTCTTGTTGATGATCACGTTTTACTGATCATGGATATGAGATATCAAATTAGAAACATAGATATATGTTAGAGAACATATATTGGACCGACCCACATAAAGAATACTACATGGTTTCATATCATTAGTGATTCTTAATATGGTTTGACTTTAGTCCTTTGACCTAAAGTCATCATGGTTCCCTACATGAAGAATTCGGTGTTTTGATATTAAACTAAATTATTTTTAACCGAATAACAAGTAGTCTTATGTTGGACACTAAATGAATCATGTGGAGGGATGTGAATGACGTAGATGGGATTTGTACCTCTTTTAAATAAGAGAGATATCATTTGGGCCTCTTGACAAGTGTGACTGAAGAAATGTATGGCCGTGCTCAAATGAATTTATGAGGAGTCATCAATGTCATTTGTTATAATCAGTCAACTTGGGGATCAAGAAACTATGATTAATCAAAGGTTGACATGTACCATGCCTTGTGATTAATCTTGATATCGTGTTAAAAAAGGACTGAGCTTATAACCATGGTTATAGGTTAAATCGGATTATCGATCCTTATTTGATTTGGGTAGTCATAATGTCTTGCTAGAGGCCGCTTATGACTTATGGGCCTTGAAGTGTGAACAAGCCCATTGTCAACATCAAATGAGCCTACAAGGTCGCATACAAAGAGTGATGTGATCTAGGCTTATTCTCTTGGGCCTAATTTATTAAGTATTAAATAAATATATGTAGATAAATTTATTGGGCTAGATTGAATTAAGTTGTCGGATTTTTATTATATGAGATATAATGGGTCGAAACTTATTGGGCTTCAATGGGATTAGGGTTTCTCTATAAATAGAGAAACTTAGGTCTCATTAGAAATAGACACTATTGTCACACGAAACCCTAGCCACCATCCGAGAGGAAAAACGTGTGGCGTTCAGAAAGTGTTTCAGGACGTGTTAGCACACCACAGCTGTAGCCCGGATCTTGCATACTCGTGTGGATACCGGTAGAGGGCTTTCGCATACTGCAGTGTCTTGGAATCCGAAAAGAATCAACCCACCCACGGCATAAAGGTATTTTCGTACATCCTAAGTATTTTTTATTATACTTCATGTTGTTGTATGGTCTTTTCTGCAGTGTATTATGAATACTCGGATTGTACGCGATCTAACAGAACTATGATTAGCACTTATTTGATAAGTCACCGATTGCTTCCTATATTATCTCCATGCATATTATTCACATATGCTTAATAATTTCACCTATTATGGTGATCCCACTATCAGATGTACACTCACCGAGGCAAATCAACCTAAACTCAACAACTTTTTTTTCACTATCATTGTCTCATCTGCCGCTTGTCATTTATTTCATCTCACACATTTTTATTCCCATATTAAATCATAACTCTTATATCGATAATCACACAATCATTTTAAATCCAAGTGTAACCTTTCAAGTGTAGGAAAATCCCGGGAGGTACATCACATGTACCAGGTGCGGAAAACAAAAATTTTTGTCGCCAGGACCTTTCCGAAGGCCAGGATCTATGTGTCGGTATGAAGACTCAAACCTGAATAGCCAATAGAGACTATCTCTAAAGGTATCCATGCAGAGATCAGGAAACCTAATCGGGACAAACCCTTTGACCGGAATAGCTAGAACAAAATAAAGGTCTGCTAGACCTACCTTTGTCCTCGAGAGCTTGGAGTCACGATGAAGAGAAGGGATGAAGAAGCTTGAAAAGGGTGAAGCACGATGATGAAGAAGAGAGAAAACTTTTCTCTAAACCATTTCTTCCTCTTTCATGCCAAGCCAACGATCATCCTTAGCTTAAGACCAAAGAAACTCTTTCTTTCCTTTTTATGCCCATAAGCCACTTAAGATCACCACCTTTTCACTTTTCATTTTGTCTTTTAGTCAAAAGTGATGATTAAGCATGAGGAAGAAGCTTCCAAATGCTTCTTCCTCCTCTCCATCCGTGACAAGCATATATATATATATATATATATATATATATATATATATATATATATATATATATATATATATATATATATATATATATATATATATATATATATATATATATATATATATATATATATATATATATATATATATATATATATATATTAATATATATATATATATGTATATATATTGTTGAAGTGGTCAGTCACACTGGGTTAGTTCTACCGCCTACAAGGTCCCGTATGGGATAAACCTCAAAACCTTTTTTCAGAATATCGATGTCGCGATCTCATCGGGACATATCTCGATCTCATCGGGATCCATTTAATCCTAATGCTCTCCATAATTGAAACTCGTCCAATACTATTTTACTTGATTCTCAAACACTCTTATGTGTGTGACCCTTTAGTTCCGGTTATGTTGGCTACTTAGATTAACACTTAATCTGAGCAAGTCATGAGCGGCGTCTAGCAACACATCATGACCCCAATTGACGAAAAGTAATTGGTTTGATGAATTCATCACGAACCGATCACGAACCCTTCCATAGACAATTATCGTGCAATTCGTCCTTCAACATCCTATACCCCACTTGGTTACGAGTATGGTCAAAATGTCTCAGCCCAGTGATATCGGTTCTGCCTTGGGACTCATTACTTTATATGTCCATGAAGACACTCTTCATGACATATTTATGCTCCGCCAGAGACTTAAAGTAATGATCCCGATAAGAGGTTGTGGTATCTCTTCGCTATCACAGAAGTGATGAATCCTCTATTGGCTACTCAATTACCTTCAAATACCTCAAGCTGTACCCAAACACCACCCTATGAGTAACCTCTGAAAGGCAACAAGGAATGGAGTCAAAGCACAGAATCAATATCCAAGATATCCTCGAGTACCTCAAGTCTAAGGATACTTGCACCATTGCTATGATGAGATTATCACCGACATTAGAATAGGACATCCATGTGATGATCTCATTGCGGTCATCCAATGTACTTACTACCCTTAGTAAGCATCCACATGTCAACTCTAAATATCCCATATTTACAGCTTCGAGATCCACCGCTGATCCAATCAAGGAGTATAACATATGTTAGTCCGTGGGATTAATGATGTCCGGTCTCATTAATCCTATGACTAGGAGAATTTAGATCGACATAATTGCACATGATAGGAATCTCGGTAGTATGATTACATCATAATTTCTTTCATGCTATGTCATATATCATGGACTTCATTAATTTGATTAAAGATCAATATCAATTCATAAAGAACATCAAATAAATGAAACATGCCTTTCTTTATTTCTTCATAAAGTCTGTACATGACTATGAATAAAAAGCGCTAAAGGGGATTGCCTTTAGGACACTACTCTAACAATCTCACGGATCAGATACGCATAAGTCGACTTACACAGTATACAAGTCGACTTATTAGTATCGGCGGTATAAGTCGACTTACATCTCCATGTAAGTCGACTTATACCTACAAATCTCCCACTTGACCTAAAGCCAATCGCCTTGGTATCTAATACCATAGCGAGTACATGAGAATCAAAATTCTTCGTGACAATGGCTTCGTCAACGGATCGACAATGTTACGCTCTGTAGAATTCTCTCGATCTCGACATCACCTCCGCAATGATCTCGAATCGATGATATCTGCGGAGTACGTGTTTAGATCGTTGGTGAGACCTTGGTTCCTTTGTTCGAGTAATAGCCCCATTGTTGTCACAATACAACCGTATGGGCCCATCACAGCCTAGAAACCACACCAAGTTCAAGAATGAACTTCGATCCAAACAGCTTCCTTTTCGCCTCGATGCAAAGAATGTACTCACCTCGGTTGTCGAATCGCATCGTCTCTTGTTTGGAACTCTTCCAACTAATCGCTTCATTGTTCGGTGTGAAAACATAACTTGATGGGATTTTGAATCATCCTTATCGATTGAAAATCGCATCCAGATGTTCGCCACTTGGAGATTTCCATCTCCATATATCAAGAAAACATCCTTAGTCCTTCGCAAGTACTTGAGGATATTCTTGACACCACCCAAAGATGACCCTCACTAAGATCCGATTGGTATCCGCTCGTGACACTCGTGAGCATACGATACATCGGGCCTCGTACATAACATAGCATACATGATCGATCCTACTGCAGACGCATACGAGATCTGATCCATGCGCATCTTCTCATCTTGTGTCTTAGGACACATAAATTTCGAGAGTGTTATCCCATGAGACATGGGAAGAAACCCTCTCTTGGATTGCTCCATGCTAAACCTCTTTAGCATCTTGTCTATGTACGATGATTGTGAAAGACCAAGCAACCTCTTTGATCTATCTCTATAGATTCTTATCCCGAGGATAAAAGTTGCTTCACCAAGGTCTTTCATCGCAAATTATTTGGACAACCAAATCTTGACTGATTGTAGCACATATAGCACAAGGAATACGATTGCAGTCCCATTAACCTTCTTGTACACACAGTGTTCATCCGAATTTTGTGAGAAACCAAACTCTTTGATTGACTCATCAAAACGGATGTTCCAACTCCTGGATGCTTGCTTCAATCCATAAATGGATTTCTGAAGCTTGCATACCTTTTCACCATCGAAGGAAGTGAAGCCCTCTGGTTGTGTCATATACACATCCTCGGCCGATTTCCATTAAGGAAAGCTGTCTTCACATCCATTTGCCATATCTCATAATCATAATGAGTGGCAATGGCTAGGAGTATCCTAATGGATTTAAGCATTGCTACGGGGCTGAAGGTCTCATCATAGTCAACTCCTTGTCTTTGATGAAATCCTTTGGCCACAAGCCTTGCTTTATAAGTAATCACATTACCATCCACGTCGGTTTTCTTCTTAAAAACCCATTTGCACCCTATAGGTTTTATCCCTTCAGGTGCATCAACCAAAGTCCATACTTGGTTTTGGTACATGGAATCCATTTCAGCTTTCATGGCACAAAGCCATTTTTCAGACTCTGAACTTTTCAAAACCTCTTCATAGGTAGCAGGCTCATCATCTTCTATGAGCAATACGTCATTCTGTTCACTTACGAGAAATCCATATCTCGCGGGAACAGTGCGTATCCTACTTGACCTACGAACTTCGTGTGTAGTAAAAGGTTGAACTGTTACTTCATCCGAATGAGTGATGCAGTCTGTGTTCAGCGATTGATCAGGTTCATTTGAGCATCTTGAACTTCTTCAAGTTCAACTTTGCTCCCATTTTCTTCTTCGTAAGAAACTCTTTCTCTAAGAAGATAGCATGCTTTGAAACAAACACCTTTGTTCCTCAAAGAAGGTAGAATTGATATCCCATGGTCTCTTTAGGATATCCTACAACAAACACTTGTCGACTTTGCTTCAAGCTTATCTCGATGAATCCGCTTCACGAAGGTGACAACCCCAAACTTTCAAATGAGAAAGATAAGGTTTCTCGTTAGTCCACATCTCATATGGAGTAACATCAACTGCCTTAGAAGGAACTCTGCTTAGCAAGTAAACAATTGCCTCTAACGCATACCCCCAAAATGATTTTGGTAACTGCGAAACCCATCATTGATCGTACCATGTCCAACAAGGTTCGATTTCTCCTTTCAGCCACACCATCGTCTTTGTGGTGTGTAAGGAGGAGTCCATTGAGATAAAATGTCATTATCTACGAGATAATCCAAACCGCTGGTCTAAGTATTCTCCACCACGATCGATCGTAATGCCTTGATACTTTTACCAAGTTGGTTTTCTACTTCATTTCAATTGTTTGAACTTTTCAACGCTTGATTTGTATCTCATCGATACAAGTACCCATATCGAGAATAATCATCGATAAAGGTAATGAAGTAACGACAACCACTTCTAGCATGGATGGACATCGGACCGCATACATCCGAATGTATTAGGTCTAATACTCCGATCGCTCGCTCACCCTTTCCTCGAAGGGTAACTTAGTCATCTTGCCTAATAAACAAGATTCGCATGTGTCATATGATTCATAATCAAATGACCCTAAACCGCCACTCTTATGGAGTTTAGCAATGCGTGTCTCATTTATATGGCCGTCGACAATGCCATAAGTAAGTTGACTTTAAATTATCTCTTTTATGTCGCTTGGTGTCATTGACATTCATAATTGGATGAGACATATCTAATATGTAAATACCATTGCATAATGTACCAAGACCATAAAGCATTCCATTAGAATTAATAGAACAACCATTGCTATTAAAATTCAAATGGAAACCAGCTCTATTTAAACAAGAAACAGACAATATGTTCTTTGTCAAAACGGGTACAAAATAACAATCATCCAATTCGAGTACATGCCCAGTAGGGAGAGACAAAACATAGGTTCCTACGGCTAATGCAGCAACTCTTGCTCCATTTCCAACACGCAGTTACTTCTCCTTCATGAGTGCATCCATCGTCCCTTAGGCCCCGTGATATCATTACATATGTGAGCCACAACCAAAGATCAAATACCCAAATGTTGTGATCAAACAAGATTAACCTCAATGACATACATACCTGAAGTAGTTGAGGCATCTGATGCCTTCTTCTCCTTCGGTGACTCCAGATAGACTTTGCAATTGCACCTCCAATGGCCATCTTTACCACAATGGAAGCAAGTTCCTTTCGGGCGGCTTCTTTGGTTTTCTTCTTGATGGCGCTTCCTTTGGTTTCTTGGCCTTCTTCTTCTTTGGGTTCTTTTCTTCTTTGAACCGAAGAAGAAGCAGCCACCATTAGCACTTGCTTACTATCATTCTTGATAGTGCGCTTCATTTGTCTTGAAAGTGATTGATCAACTCGGTATTGTTGTGGATATTTGGTTCATCCGATAGTTTAACACGAACCGTGAATAACTCTCTGACAATCCAACCGAATTAAGTCTATACTTAACTCATAATCCATTACAAAACCTAAGACGGCCAATCTCTCAATATAGCCATTCATCTTGTGGCATACCGCATGCCAGATGTCCCTCGAGCCATCTTTTGTGGTGAAGAGAAGCCTTGAGGTCTCGAACCTTTCGCATCGAGCTTGCTCATCAAACAGCTCCCTAAGATGAAATACTATAGTGTGAGCATCCATGGACTCGTCATCGCTTCGCAGCTCTGGTGACATCGAGGCAAGCATAATGCAAGTAGCCATGTCATCGTCCTTTAGATGCTTACGATATGCCTTCCGATCCTCATCAAGCATCGACAACAGTGCATCCGAAGTGGAACATCTAGATGTATCCCAGTTCCTCGATCTCGAGAACAATTCTCGATTCCTTAGCGACCAAGAAAATTTGGTCCAGATTAACTTGTTGGAATCCATTAGCGGCGTAAGTTCACCTTGGAAGACATCTTCAACCAACCTAAACGGAAAGAGAGAAAGAATGTTAGAATAGGAAAAGATGCATAATCATAAGGACTTGAATGATATGCAAAGCTCCCACTAGTTTCATAGAATCCATAACCCTCATTACTTAATCCAAAGAAACAAGATGACATAATGTCCTAGTGGGTTGATATCCGATATTGCTAAGAATGACCTTGGGTTTACCCAACAAGCCACAACTTAGGTCAATCGGTAGGTATCGAACATACCAATTGCATCATCGATAACCGACATTAAGAATGACCTTGGGTTTACCCAACAAGCCACCTTATGTCTCTGGAGGTATCAAATATACCAATTACATCTTAGACACAACTATCGATCGCTATCAACTTGTTGATCGTGCACTTACATCGAGTTATCAACTCTTTGATTCGCATACATCTAATGTATGCTACCCAATTCGCCTCTGTCCACGTTGACCTTGAGTTTACTCAACAAACTAACGCTTCTAGTGAAAACCAGCCCATTAATCCGAAAATCACATTTTCATGGTTCAACATATCCAGATAGAGCGAGCTTGGGTTTACCCAACAACCCAACCCTATAAGAACTCGGTTCTTACCATATTAATGGAAGGCGTTAGTTTTCATATGATTTGAGGGTTTTCGTGTCTCTTCTTCTTCTTCTCCAAGCCAGTAGGATTATAGTCACCATGACTATATGGCATGACTTAGGTACTTCATCAATCACATTGAATTTATACCTAAAATCATCCATCATCCCACCTTTGCAGATGTTATAAGTCGACTTGTGTATGTATAAGTCGATTTATGGTCTAATGTAAGTCGACTTATGCATGTAAGTCGATTTCAGTAATCTATGTACCTAACAAGTCGATTTGTACCATTGTGCAAGTCGACTTATACGTCATGATGCGCAGACAAGTCGACTTGTACATTGTGTAAGTCGACTTATCCAAGCCAAATTGCTATCTAATCGGCTAATTTCTCAATCCGTGTAGTCCAAATTCACAATACCAACATACCTAAGGTAATATCTGTTAATTTGATGTACCAATGAACACTTCATTGTTACATGATTGCCATATACAGTCAAACCATACAAGAAAAGCTTGAAAATGAGTCATTACTCATAAATATCCAAACAATTTAGGAAACACCAAATTATCACCCTAAGCATCTCTGGCTAGTCCATACGTTATCAAATTACTTCGGCACAAGTCACAAAAAATTATGACGGCCAAAACAAGCAAGATAATGAAATACACTAACGAGATGCTAATGTGACCTATTCGGCATCCGAAAATTCTTGGAAAACCAAATTCAAGAAATTCAGTTTGAAAAGCATAATATATCAAGATAACACATTTTCAATCACATTAAAAATGGTCCAAGGCATTGGAACTGAAAAATACACATTCAATTATGTCAAGCAAAACAGTCCCAGCAATGTTCATAAAACTGCCAAGTACTACACATTGCTCGAAATAATCATTGAAACAATTTCAATAAATTCTGAGAAAATTACACAGGTTACCACATGTTCAGAACATGCCTCATGAATTTTTCCAGGATTTATAGCCATCAAAAACTCAGTCAACCTAAGCAACAAAATCGATTCAAAATTTGTGTTCATCAACACAGCTATTCCCAACAGCATAGAATAAATTCGTGAATAAATAGAAAATCACCTTGAAAACACTTTTCCATCCACATAGACATTTAAAAACATCTTAGGGACATGTTGGTGAAGTCCAATCCGAAAAAAAAGTTTTCTAGAATTTATTATCGAATTTATACACATGCCTGTTCACAGAATGTGTCACAAAACAGCATCTAGAACCTTAGGGAATAAATTAGCAAAACTATATCAAATCAAATTGATAAATTCTCATCTTTCACAGACATATTCTATAACATGTTATGAACAATTATGGGCAGAAAATTTCGAAAACATATCCCTATATTAATTCGAAATTTGGACAGCATGCATGCATCAACGCCAAATTCAAATAGGAAGTCCGACCTAGCTAGGGTTTTAGCTTCATACACGACACAAGTGTCTCGATACCACTGTAGGAAAATCCCGGAGGTACATCACATGTACCAGGTGCGGAAAACAAAAATTTTTGTCACCGGGACCTTCTCGAAGGCCAGGATCTATGTGTCGGTATGAAGACTCAAACCCGAATAGCCAATAGAGACTATCTCTAAAGGTATCCACGCAGAGATCGAAACCTAACCGGACAAACCCTTTGACCCGGAATAGCTAGAACAAAGTAAAAGCTGCTAGACCCTACCTCTGTCCTTGGAGAGCTTGGAGTCACGATGAAGAGAAGGGATGAAGAAGCTTGAAAAGGGTGAAGCACGATGATGAAGAAGAGAGAAAAACTTTTTCTCTAAACCATTTCTTCCTCTTTCATGCCAAGCCAACGATCATCCTTAGCTTAAGACCAAAGAAACTCTTTCTTTCCTTTTTATGCCCATAAGCCACGAAGATCACCACCTTTTTCACATTTTCATTTTTTCTTTTAGTCAAAAGTGATGACTAAGCATGAGGAAGAAGCTTCCAAATGCTTCTTCCTCCTCTCCATCCACGTGACAAGCATATATATATATATTAATTAATTAATCATATATATATATGTATATTTATTGCTGAAGTGGTCCAGTCACACTGGGGTCGGTCCTACCGGCCTACCGGGTCCCGGTATAGGATAAACCCCCGAAAACCTTTTTCAGCAATATCGATGTCGCGATCTCATCGGGACATATCTCGATCTCATCGGGATCCATTTAATCCTAATGCTCTCCATAATTGGAACTCTGTCCAATACTATTTTACGGATTCTCTGAAACACTCTTATGCGTGTGACCCTTTAGGTTCCCGGTTATGTTGGTCACTTAGATTAACACTTAATTTGAGCAAGTCATGAGCGGCGTCTAGCAACACATCATGACCCCCAATTGACCGGAAAGTAATTGGTTTGATGAATTCATCACGAACCAGATCACGAACCCTTCCATAGACAATTACTGTGCAATTCGTCCTTTCAACATCCTATACCTCACTTGGTTATGAGTATGGTCAAAGTGTCAACTCTTACTAGACTAAGTCTAGCCTAAGTGATATCAGTTCCTGTCTTAAGACTCATTACTTTATATGTCCATGAAGACACTCTTCATGACATATTTATGCTCTGGCCAGAGACTTAAAGTAATGATCCTGACAAGAGGCCAGGGTATCTCTTCTGCTATCACAGAAGTGATGAATCCTCTATTGGCTACTCAATTACCTTCAAATACCTCAAGCTGTACCCAAGCACCACCCTATGAGTAACCTCTGAAAGGCAACAAGGAATGGAGTCAAAGCACAGAATCAATATCCAAGATATCCTTGAGTACCTCAAGTCTAAGGATACTTGCACCATTGCTATGATGAGATTATCACTGACATTAGAATAGGACATCCATGTGATGATCTCATTGCAGGTCATCCAATGTACTTACTACCCTTAGTAAGCATCCACATGTCAACTCTAAATATCCCATATTTACAGCTTCGAGATCCACCGCTTGATCCAATCAAGGAGTATAACATATGTTAATGCGTGGGATTAATGATGTCGGTCTCATTAATCCTATGACTAGGAGAATTTAGATCTTGACATAATTGCACATGATAGGAATCTCAAGAGTATGATTACATCATAATTTCCTTCATGCTATGTCATATATCATGGACTTCATTAATTTGATTAAAGATCAATATCAATTCATAAAGAACATCAAATAAATGAAACATGCCTTTCTTTATTTCTTCATAAAGTGCATACATGACTATGAACAAAAAGCGCTAAAGGGATTGCCTTTGTGGCACTACTCTAACAATCTCACGAGATCAGACACGATAAGTCGACTTACGGGTATACAAGTCGACTTATTAGTACCGAACTGGTATAAGTCGACTTACATCTCCATACAAGTCGACTTACACCTACATCAAGGTCATATCAACTTGGCCCATACACTTTAATCTCATCATTTCTACTTGTATCTCCCTTTTTTTTCCTCAAACAATTTATGACAGTGCATTCATATTCATATCAATTTCGAGAACATATCACCTGATCACAATATCGATTTCATATTCAATAGCACATCCTGTGATACAAATACACTGAATCTTTATCTATTATATCCAAAACCAATCCAGAATTTTTGATGCATAATCATTATGAATATTTGGTCTCAATTTTTTTTTACTATCTCCTTATATTGAATTATAAACTCTTATCACAATACTCACATAACCATTTCGGTTCCAAATTTGCCCTTTTATGATCATAATGATTTTATGATTTCATTTCATTATGCCTGTACACTTTAGTCTCCTTTCTACTTATATTCTGATTTTCCTCAATCAATCCCCAACAGCATGCATACCTATTCACACCTATATCACCTTCAAAGGTACATATCCCCATTGGGTGAACCTTTATCCATCATACAAAACCAGATACTATTTCTCATTTCTGAGATGTCCATAAACCTTTATTTTTGTACATTCTGTCAGATCATCAATTTTCTCAATGTATTTAACAGTTCAAACTCTTAAGGGAATGATCATGCATGTGACTCATACTAGGGATCAGTTGCCACAGTCTGCTATGACATGACTACTATGCATATGCATATAACTTGACACATATTTCAGAATGCCTATATAAGATAGTACTTCTGGGCTCTGATACCACATAAATGTAGCACCCCACTCTCGCAAGACCCGAACCCGATATCGATGGTGATATCTGAGTCCGTGTCCCATAAGGGTAGAGTGCTAAAGCACTCAATCATTCAGATATCGGTACATTTTTTTTCAAAACCACGAACATATAGGCGAAAATCAAAACTCACATGGGGCCCATATTTATGCATAACCAATTTCAATGAACACTCTTTTCAATATCCATTCGGGTCCTTTCACAAATACAAAACACTCGAGTCATTTTGAAATAATAATTTATACAAAATTTTGTGAAATATACAATGCAATACAAAAATAGAGAAATGCAACGCAGACGCGAACTGATCCCGACCTCTATCCTTCACTTGAATGTTGTATGCATACTCCTATTGGCTTGACGGGGTATTCTTCAGAGTCCTGAAAAATATTTACAAATTTTGGGAAAGTTTTGCGAACTCAGTGAGTGACTATCATCGATGGCTCACCCAGTCACATAACACATAATTCACATTTCACATATTTCACATTTAATATATTTAATCATTTATTTTATGCATATGCAATGCACATGAGACTCACTTTCCATTTGTTACTTTGTTGTGACTGAGTGCCTACACTGTCCCATATAGGGCTCATTGATAACAGTCCCTTATCCACTTGGAGGGATATAGGGCTCATTAAACGTTGAGCTTGAGGCTCTGATTCACTTTTGAGCTCGAGGCTCATTTTCACTCATTGAGCTTTAAGCTCTAAGCTCTAATCATTGGCTACTCTGGTCACAACTACCATTATATTTCATGCAATCATGCAATGGAATGCATCACTCACATTTGTAAGTTCCCATTCACTCACTTTCACATGTCATCGGACCTTAGTCTGGCATTCCACATTGAAGTGGAGAATTCACAATTTTAGTCATGTACAAATACAATTACACATTCATAACATATTTTACAATCAAATTCACATTCATAATCACTCAATTCATAACATAATCAAAACAAACAATAAAGTAAGACCATTTAGGTCTACTCACAGTACACTCCAGATTAGCCTTTGCTTTTAAATTCTGGGAACCCCTGAATGCGGACACTTGACCTGCACAACCCATTTATGCAAGACACACATTGCACACTCATCAATAATTGCAAACATAAAAATATTCATTTATGCACAATTGTAATAATGGACCATGTATAATGCATGCTTAATGACAATCCCGGGTATATGTTCTAGAACACATATTGTGCTCATTCTCATTTCATAATTCTTATGTGTCTAGCTTATTCATAAGCTTACACCTCAAGAACACTTGGTTACTTTATATCATAACTTAATTTCTCATCATCTCTTTCCTAACGTCATATGATCTCAAAATATCCAAATTATCATCCAATAAGAATTCAATTGAAAGTCCCATAATGCAAAATCACTAAAATTGATTCTAGAGTACTTAAACCCAACATTTTCTAAACTCATTGAACTAGAATCCTCCAAAAAAATTCAAAACATTCAAAATTATCTTACCTTCATTCTTCACCAAATGAAGGAATACTTGTCTCAAAGGGAAGTTCTTCTTTTCCTCTACTTGTTTGCCTCTGGATCTACTCCAAAATCTCTCTTGTAGGCCAGGAAAATTGGAACCCTAACTTGTTGTCTTTTCTTTCTCTCTTTCTCTTCTTCTCTTTGTACTTCTCTCTCTTTTTCATGACAATCTCTCTATTTTCTCTAGAATTTTCATTCTTCTCTTCTACTTCCTTCCATTCAAGTGTTTCTACTCTATTTATAGGCAAGACAACACTTCTTCTTCCAATTGTACCCTTAATGATTGAAAATTGTCTTATTTTTCCTTCCAATTATGTCTTATGCTTTCACACTTAAGTGTCTTGCCAAAAGCACCCTTGCATATTCTAACATAACACTTTATTCTAGAAGACTCTTCTCTATTGTCTTACGTTTCTAATGACACAAAAAGCGTTCAATTTGGTTCAGTAGTGTGAAAGTTATACTCCGATATCTCCGGATTGTTTTTATTCCGAGACAGTACACTATACTCAACTTTCATCCATAAATTGAAACTTTTAGAGTCTGATTCAGAATTTGATTTCTTATATAATTTGTGGCTCTATGTTTTTAGTTTACTCCAAATCAAAAATCATCTCATTCGGAACTCTACGCATCAAGATATCCTCAAAATATTGAAGTATGTTTAGTAGAATGACACCAGTTCATACCTCTAAAGGTACATTCACTGTACCCGTTCCACTTTTTCACTCAATATTTCTCAATTTGATTAAGAGGGCTATGATTTTTTTTAGAGATGTAGATCAAAGTCTTACGAGTCCAATGGTTCAATAATCAAGTCATTTTAATGTCTAGAGAAGAAGTTATGGCCAAAAGAAACAATTATGTTCATGACCTCAATCATCTTACTTTGCTTCGTCTTACTTTGTACAGTAACTTCGTCTTAGTTTCCATCGTCTTACTTTTTGCATCTTAATTCTTGCGTCTTACTTTTGCATCTTATTTCTTGCGTCTTACTATTGGAGTTATGTAAATATAGTACCCTAGAAAGCAAGTATATTTACATGTAACTTTATCTTCTTCAGTTACAGTTTTGTAATGAAAATATTTATTATTAATAAAACAAAAGAGTTTGGTTTTATCTGTATGAGCATTATATATCTGGTCATAAGGTACCAAGATTCTTTTGTAAGTAATAGACATATACATAGAGATCTATGGGAAACAGGTATATTATTAGAATCTGAATTAATTGATTCACAGTTGAATAATCAAGTCAGTCGGTTGATTATGGTTTAGACTGTAATGTTGCGATTTATCTCCATATAAGTAAAGGAGTTTACTTCAAGGGAATGATGAGTTTCATATCATGATAGTAGTTGACTATCGATAATGGCATTATTAAATGAATTTGGAATCAAGTATGTTTTCAAGAATAAAGTGGGTCGTTACTTTAATCTTAAAACATACAACTTAAGCATTCGCTTATTATGAACCATAATCTTAATGAGTGGTAAACTCATATATGTTTCATTATAATTCTTGATATGATCGGAATGGATTTTTACAGAGTATTAATCCAGTGTCTGCATGTTGAAATTATTAATTGAAACATGTATCAGGGAACATTCACTCAAATAAAGAGTTTATAGTGTTATCATCTCTTCTAGATGTTTTAAGAAGATTTGGTTATTAAACTGGCGCCAGTAGTTTGATGGACTAGCTACCCATCAAGTCTTAACACTAAGATGAGATCTTATGTGTTAATCACCATATAAAGTAAAATGAGAGATCTAGAAGGAAAAACTAACATAAGGGCAAAATAGTAATTTTATCCTTTGTTGTGCGAATGGCTATAATAAGGTTCTAAATAGGGTTTGCAATTGGACATATTCTCATAATATTTAATAATTCAAGAGTTCAAATAATTGTCTTTAGTGGAATGACATTTAGTTAATAAGTTAGAATTAATTCCAATCAGATTGAATTAATTCTAGGCTTATTGGAGCTTGAATTATCAAAGTTCAATAAGATTCCCCACTTGGCTTTAAGGAAGGTTATCAAGCTAAGTAAGAAATATAAATGGAGGTTAATTAGAAGCCTATAATTGAATCTTAGGCTTGGTCTAATTAAAGAAGCCCAAATGTACATTTAGTAATGGGCTTGGTTTTTGGTTTTTGGTTTAATGTAATTAATTAGATTAATTATATTAAAACAATTTTTTTATAAGAAGAAGATATCAATTTCGGTTATTCCTAGGTTAAATGTGTAACCACACATTTGACATTAAAAATGCTAAATAAAGATGATCTTTATTATGGTTAATCATCATTAAATGGAGTTATGAACTTACCATTAAATGATTTAATGGTTGTCTTTTAATGTTGGCTTGTAACCTATTTGCATTCATTAGATTAAAGATGAAAGATGTACATTAGATGGACCATCTTCCTTCTTTCTTCTTGGCAAAACCGAAATTGGGTATTGAATTTTAGGTTATGGTCTTTTCAAATAGCCATCATAAAGATAAATGAAGATAATCTCATTTATTGGCTATTTTATGAGTGATTAATGAAAGAAGTGATGCATTTAATGCCTCTCTCTCTCCTTCCATCCATGCATATATGAAATTGGTAGGCAAGAAAGAGTTCCTGCATGATCTTTACACCTTCTCTCCTTTCATGAAAGAGGGAATCGAAAATACCAATTGGAAGAGTTTCAATTTTGCTTCTTCTTCTTCTAATAAAATCTCCTCCAAACATTTCTTCTCCTTTCCCACCAAAGGATTTTGTTAACCTAATTGTCCTTGAAGAACAGGTGGTAAATCTAATTGGTTGAGGATACTATGTTAGCGATCTAGAAGGGGGGTTGAATAGATCTTTAAGCTTTTTGAAATTTTCTACAATAAAATCAGAAGTTAATTCACACAAAAAAAATTTAATCAAATCTAAATGCAAAGAGTAGGGAAGAAGAGCAAACACTGTTTTTATAGAGGTTTGGTGCTAAGACCTACATCCTCTATCTAAGCTCCCACTTAGGATTTTGCAAACCACTTTATTACACACTTTGTAGTTCAGTATGAACTCTTACAATACCACTTGATTTCCGGTTCAAGCTACCTTTACACTTGATTTGTCTTACGGCACAAATCCTACCAACATCACTTGATTTCCAGCTCAAGCTACCTTTACAAATGATTTGTCTTCCGGCACAAATCATACCAACATCACTTGATTTCTGGATCAAGCTACCTCACACGTGACCTTTCACTAGTCACTCAAATTGTAAGAGAAAAAAGATAAAGATTGAAGAACAAAGCTCAATACATGATGTAATAAGATAAGAGCAATAATGAGCAACTTTGGAGCAATAGAAGAGTATTTTGGCTTCTAGAACTTGTGTAGTCTCTTCATCAATCATCCACTCTTTATACTTGAAGAAATATAGCTGTTGAAGATCATTCTAGTCGTTGCTTGATTAATATTACCGTTCCTTGATAATCTCCCTTCCATTTGTGGCTAATTGGACCGTTGGAATTTATTTGTTGTACACATAAGTCGACTTGTCGAGTTGTATAAGTCGACTTGTGACAACATTTTACGTAAAATTGCATCTTCGTTCTTCTATAAGTCGACTTGTACTGTGTAAGTCGACTTGTGGTCCTTGATAAGTCGACTTATGTATGATTAGTCGACTTGTGTTGTCTCAACCTGACAGATCTCCATATATTAGTCGACTTATGATGTTCTAGTTGACTTATGTTGTTCAGACCTTGATGTATAAGTCGACTTATGCTGTGCAAGTCAACTTATGTTGGCTTCAACGGTAATATCCATCCAAATCTTCTATAATCCTCATTATTAATGCTTATTTCACTTATAAGAAAACTTCTATCTTGATTCTTCAATGATTAGTCACTTGCCCATCTTGATTTGCACAATTCTTTTATTGAATATCAATCCAAAATACCTGAAACAATTTCTTAACCAATTCTATACATTTTATTATTATCAAAACATAAGTGGGATTTAATTTGTCAACCACCATTGGTCCAACAATCTCCCCCTTTTTTATAATGACAAAACACTTAGAAATTGTTTAAGAAATGAAAACAAAGAAACATTGATCAAGGTTTTATACCTTGTCATTTTGGTTAGAAGTCTCTCCCTCAATCATATAAATCATTGAGTTTAATAACCTTGTAAGATCAAATTCATAAAGTAATTTGAAATTAAGATAGACTCAAATCAAAGACAATTATACACACTCCCCCTTAATCAAGTAACTGAAGAATATCCAATTTTCCATTTTTCAATTTAACATACATACTCCCCCTTAATCAAGTAACTGAAGAATATCCAATTTCTCATTTTTCTCCCCCTTTTTTTCATAATCAAAACAACTAATGCAAACCAACAATAGATGAAATATCGCAATCACATTAAATAGAGAAGCAAGTCATCAAACAAAAATAGTCTCAAGTAGCAAGCAAATACAAATAATATGAAATATTGGTCTTAGCTAGATACAAAAACCATCATGGTGGAGAAACATCATCATGAATAAATCTCAAAAGTAGAAGAGAATATGTTTTCGGAGATTTGAGGAAAAAGAGAATTTTTAAAGAAGACCCAGATAACTTATATTCGACTGGCAGTTTATAAGCAAACACAAAGAAAATGCAAAGTCAATACATAACAATCCAACAATGGAACCTATGTAAACATAAGTCGACTTGTTTTACCTCCATAAGTCGACTTATCGACCCTCATAAGTCGACTTGTCGTACTATATAATTCAACTTATCCTTAAATAACTTCATTCCCCAAAGGCTGTGTAAATCATAGGTCGACTTGTTCCCACATAAGTCGACTTGTTACCAGACATTTCACCAATTAGTCGAATTAGACCTCCATTAGTCGACTAGAATATACCAGTACTCCAATTCAATCACATTTCAGCCTAAGTGTAAATCATGATGATGGAATCTTTGTTGTTGTCTCCACTTATATGCCTTGAATATCTGCTATCAATGTACCATGTGCTTGGTTGATTTTCATTCCTTGCTTGTACCTACAACTGAAACATCCTTTCTTCTCATTGGTACCCAAGCCATCTTGGGTCCATTTTGGTTAGTCATATAAACCACATTAGAAGGTGTTGTACCTTTTACCACCTAGATTTTCTTAACCTTAACACATCTCCTAATACTTTTACATGCAATTTCTATATGACCATCTTTCAAGCATCTAGCACATTGAGCAACTTTTCCATCCTTGGTAAATTTGGAAATTAAAGAACAATCTCTATTATAAGGATCATATCCCAAACCATGTTTAGAAATAGAATATCTTTGTAAAGACAACATCTCTTCAAACTTTGCATTTCCACCAGCAAAATTTCCAACCATATAAGAAAACTCCTTTCTAAGTCTACCAAGTTCATTAGTAAGATTTTCTTTTTCAGCCAGGCATGCAGAATGATCTTCCTTAGTGCATTCCAAATCATCAATAGTTTCATGCAAGACACTATTTTCAGCAATTAGTTCTCTTATTTTCTTTCTCAATTTTTTATTGATCTCAATAGCTTCTTCAAAATCAATTTGTAAAGCATTAAAAGAATCTATAAGATCTTGATAAATGAAAGTTACCTCATCTTCATCATCACTTATTGAGAAGCTATCTGCCATAAGAGCAAGGTTGTTTTCATCATTGCTTTGATATGCTTCCTCATCATCACTCCACGTGGCTATAAGGTTAGCTTTCTTTTTCCCTTTGTCATTTTTCTGGAGATTTGAATTTGAGGATGAGCTTTTGCATTCTCTAGCATGATGTCCTCTTTCCATGGAAAATTTCTTCCTTTCTCCATTTCTTCCACCATTTAATTCCTTCCTTCGATTTTTGAGAAGTCCTTTGAATTTTCTCAAATTTCTGGCGTACATTGCTATTTCTTCGTCTTCCTCCTCTTCATCTATTTCTTCATCACTTTCATCAAAAAAAGAAGTATTAGCTTTTAAAGTAATTGACTTACCTCTACCTCCTCTGGATTTAAGAATGATCTCATAGTTGATAAGTGATCCCACCAAGGCATTGAATTCCAGATGATTGAGATCTTTGGATTCCATAATGGCGGTGACTTGTGATTCCCATTCCTTTGGTAGTGAGCGAAGAATTTTCTTCACCTTCTCGCTATCCGTCATATGCTTTCCAAGGTTGCCTAATCCATTTATGATTTCTGCAAAACGATTAAGCATAGTGGAAATAGACTCACCTTCCTCCATGACAAACATTTCATAGTCATGAAGCAGTATGTTGATCTTTGTCTCCCGGACTTGGTTGGTTCCTTCATAGGTGATGCGAAGTCTCTCCCACATTTCTTTGGCGCTGGTACACGAGTTAACTCGATTTCTTTCCTCAACCGTGAGAGCGCAATAAATTAGCTTCATTGCTTTTGCGTTGATGTAAGCTTACCTCCAGTCATTGTCATCGTATTCCAGCTCTGTTTTTAACTCACCATTTTCTTTTAAAAGTGGTTGTGGACCGAAGATAATTATCTTCCAATATTCCACTCCCTCGCTTATAATGTGATACTTCATAGGATTTTTCCAAGATGAATAGTTAGTACCATTAAATAAAGGAGGGTGATAATTTGTGTTACCTTCTTCCACTAGTTTGTTGTGTGTCATTCCCGGATACTTCTGCTCTGATACCAATTGTTAGCGATCTAGAAGGGGGGTTGAATAGATCTTTAAGCTTTTTGAAATTTTCTACAATAAAATCATAAGTTAATTCACACAAAAACAATTTAATCAAATCTAAATGCAAAGAGTAGGGAAGAATAGCAAACACTGTTTTTATAGAGGTTCGGTGCTAAGACCTACGTCCTCTACCTAAGCTCCCACTTAAGATTTTGCAAACCACTTTATTACACACTTTGTAGTTCAGTGTGAACTCTTACAATACCGCTTGATTTCCGGCTTAAACTACCTTTACACTTGATTTGTCTTACGGCACAAATCCTACCAACACCACTTGATTTTCGGCTCAAGCTACCTTTACAAATGATTTGTCTTCCGGTACAAATCCTACCAGCACCACTTGATTTCCAGCTCAAGCTACCTCACACGTGACCTTTCACTAGTCACTCAAATTGTAAGAGAAATAAGATAAAGATTGAAGAACAAAGCTCAATATATGATGTAACAAGATAAGAGCAATAATGAGCAACTTTGGAGCAATAGAAGAGTATTTTGGCTTGTAGAACTTGTGTAGTCTCTTCATCAATCATCCACTCTTTATACTTGAAGAAATATAGCTGTTGGAGCTCATTCTAGTCGTTGCTTGATTAATATTACCGTTCCTTGATAATCTCCCTTCTATTTGTGGCTAATTGGACCGTTGGAATTTATTTGTTGTACGCATAAGTCGACTTGTCGAGTTGTATAAGTCAACTTGTGACCATAAGTCGACTTGTCGAGTTGTATAAGACTACTTGTGACAACATTTTACGTAAAATTGCATCTCCGCTCTTCTATAAGTCAACTTGTGCTGTGTAAGTCGACTTGTGGTCCTCGATAAGTTGACTTATGTATGATTAGTCGACTTATGTTGTCTCAACCTGACAGATCTTCATATATTAGTCGACTTATGATGTTCTAGTCGACTTATGTTATTCAAACCTTGATGTATAAGTCGACTTATGCTGTGCAAGTCAACTTATGTTGGCTTCAACGGTAATATCCATCCAAATCTTCTATAATCCTCATTATTAATGCTTCTTTCACTTATAAGAAAACTTCTATCTTGATTCTTCAATGTTTAGTCACTTGCCCATCTTGATTTGCATAATTCTTTTATTGAATATCAATCCAAAATACCTGAAACAATTTCTTAACCAATTCTATACATTTTATTATTATCAAAACATAAGTGGGATTTAATTTGTCAACCACCATTGGTCCAACATACTACAACAAGGAGAAAGTAGATTGCTAAAGGAAAAGAGTCAAAGGCAAAGGATTTGGATACACAAAGAAGGAGAGGATAGCACAGCGAGGATTTAAAGTTGTAGCGAAGGAGTCAGTAATACTCCTGATCTTGTTTATATTTTATTATCCTTATACCATATCATGTATAGATTGGCATGTTGATTTGGATTTGTTGCTTCCGCTGCAAGTAATGATTTCTTAAAATTTTTGAAATCTACCGTTTTTCCAAATAAAGCATGTTTTCTTTTTCCAATCCAACACTTACTTCTTGCGTCTTACTTCTGCGTCTTACTTCTTGCGTCTTACTTCTTGCGTCTTACTTTTGCATCTTACTTCTTGCATCTTACTTTTGCTTCGTACTTCTTGCGTCTTACTTTTGTATCTTACTTCTTGCGTCTTACTTTTGTATCTTACTTCTTGCGTCTTATTTTTGCGTCTTACTTCTTACGTCTTACTTTTGCGTTTTACTTTTTGCGTCTTACTTTTGCGTCTTACTTTTTTTCTTCCCCAGAACGTCTCCAGTTATAAGGATCATAACGTTTGACTTTGATATCCAAAATTTTTATACTATATACCGTTGGAAAGATAAAATAAAGATATATAACTTTTTAGAAGATACCTTTGCAAAAATCTATTTATATCAATTCCAAATTTGTCCCTAAATTCTAAAGACGAAATTTCCATTCCTACACCAACGTACTGCACCAAATTCTTAACTTTAAGAAATTTTGAGACTTTTAGAGATGGAACTGAAATTTGATGTCTTCATACAAAATATAGCTATATATCTCTAGATTAATCTAAATTAAGAATCATCTCGTTTGGACATCTATAGAAAACGTTATGGCTAAAAGACTGAAGCATATTCAGTGAACATTTTCCAGATCACTACCAATTTAATTTCCAAATCTTTCCTTATCTCAACTCATACCTAGATCACTCTTTCCACTTCCTCTACTTCTCACTTTCAGTAACATGACATTTAAAAACAATCATACTCAGAAGTTGTCAATGAATGCATGTACACTTATTTTGTGCAAAGATTCAATATTCATGTGCATATATGCTAACATTATACATGAGCAAGAAAAATGCATTTCCTTAGTCTCTCTTTGAGCTTACATGCATTGAAAATTTCAGTACCTAACCCTTAATATGGGGACGAGATGTTACATCTCCCACCTTAAAATCATTTTTTTTTTATAAAAGAATCATAGCATTTTTCAACTTTTTCCCTATATAACTTAATGTTCTCATAAGCATTCAACCTCAACTCTTCTAACTCATCTAATTGTAGGAGTCTCTTTTCATTAGTTATATTCCAGTTGAAATTTAAAGCCTTTTTTCATACAATATTCCTTATGATGTAACTTCATGGGCAAGTGACAAGCCTTTCTATAAATAACTCAGAAGGGCATTGTACTAATTAGAGTCTTGAATTCAGTTTGATAATCTCATAGAGCATCATAAAACTTTAATTCTCAATCTTTTCTTGAATTGTTGACCGTCTTCTTCAATATTCTCTTAATCTCATGTTTAACAACCTCCACTTATACACTTGTTTGCAGATGATATGGTTTGGAGAGCTTCGAAAGATTTACTAGAGAAATGAGCTCCTCCATCACTAATTATGGATCTTGACACTCCAAATCTATTGAATAACCTTTTATGAATTTTTACACTGCTTTACATCATTAGTTGAAATCACCATTGTTTCAACCTATCTTGATACATAACCACTCCTACTGAAATATAGATGCTTCCCATAGAGGATGGGAATGGTCCTATGAAATTTAGTCCCCACAAATTAAAAAATTGTACCTCTAAAATGTTGGAAAAGTGGCATCTCATCTCTCTTTGAATTGTTTCCCACTCTTTGGCATCTTTAAATTTTGTTTTACAAATTTACAACCACGATTAAACAAGTTAGGCCAATAGATACTACACAGTATTGTTAGTATTTCATCTTCCTTGATTTCAATACTCAAAATGCCTTCTTGTTTGTTCATAATGCCTTGCATAAGTAGAGTCATGACAATATGTTAGTATGTCTAACATCTCCTCCTCTGGAACACGTATCCTAATCAAACCATCATAAAATTTTTTATAAAGAATCAGCTCATCCTATAAGTAGTGATTGTAATCATACAAGATACTTTTTCATTATTGGTAAGATAGATTTAAGGGAAGGATACCACCTATGAAATAATTTGCAATATCAGTATACCATGGCACGAATATATGGTTTAGCATCATCAAGGATTCTTCAGGATATCGCTCATTGATATCTTTATCTATTGTAATTCCCCCCTTTAAGACATGATAAATGATTAGTGACCAAGTTTTTCACTCCCTTCTTATCTCTAATTTTAATATATAATTCTTGTAAAATTCTCCCATTAGAGAATTTTCAATTTTGTGCCTTTATTAGCAAAAAGATACCTCAATGTTGTATGGTTTGTATAAATGATCTGTTAGATCCCAAAAGGTAAGATTGAAACTTATCGTATGTGAATACAACCACTAGCCACTACTTCTCAATGGTAATGTAATTTAGGCTCCCGTTAATATCTTCCTTGTTTAGTAAACAACATGCAGTCTTTAATCCTTCCATTAGCCTAACATACAAACCACAACTACGTCATGAACATTGACATAACCTCAAATGGTAATGACCAATTTGGTGATGTCAATATTGGTGCTAAAGTAAGTGCCTACTTTAACTTGTTAAAAGAAAGTAAACAATTATTGTAAAATATAAAAGGCACATGTTTAACTAAAAGGTAAGTTAAAGGACTAGCAATAAAAGAGAAGTCCTTAATAAATCAATGATAAAATCCTATGTGTCCTTAAATGTATGAATGCCTTTGACATTGATCGATGGTGGAAGTTTCTTAATGGCATCTACTTTGGCTTTATCCACTTCTACACCTTGGCATGATATCTTATGTCTCAAAACTATGCCATTGTGCATTATAAAGTAGCATTTCTCCTAGTTTAACACCAAATGTGATTCTTCACGCCTTTGAAGAACTCTATCCAAGTTGTCAAATGGTGATCAAAAGAGTCTCCAAAGACCAAAAAATCATCTATAAAAATATCCATTAAGTCCTTAATCATATTTGCAAAAATAAACATCATGCACCTTTAAAAAGTTATTGGTACATTACATAACCCAAAAGGCATCCGTCTATAGGAAAATGTTGCATAAGGGCATGTGAAAATAGTCCTCTCTTGGTTTTCCAAAATAGATGAAAATTTTATTTTATCCTAAGTATCTGTCAAGGAAATAATAGAATGCATGGCTAGCTACCCTTTAATCATTGATCCATGAATAGTAGAGGAAAGTACCCTTCTTAGTCACCGTATTGAGCTTATTATAATCAATACAAACTCTCTAACTTATGACAGTGTGAGTAGAGATCATTTCACCATTTTCATTCTCCATGACTATTATGACTCCAGTTTTAAGTAACATTTATCAAACTAACCCATTCACTATTCAAAATTGGCAAATGACACCCGCATCCAACAACTCCACTACCTCCTTCTTGACCAATTCTTTCACGTGAGGGTTTAACCTTCATTATCTTTCCCTCACTGCCTTCCTTGATTAACATTAATCCTATGCATTACCACATTAGGACTTATTCCCCTTAAGTCCAAAATTTTTCATCTAATGACTTTCATCATCTTCCTAATTTTCTTTACCACCACTCTTTTCTCTTGCTTCCCATCCAACTAGTTGGAAATGATGATGGTTTTAAAATGTGATACTTACCTAGAAATGTAATGCCCCAACATATACCCTAGAAGTATTATAGCATGTATAGGGTGTAATAAGAACTGAACATAACAAATTAAGTGCATCTAAGTATAGTAAGGGACTTGATGGTACTTAATGTAAAATATATGGGTAAAATGGTAATTTGTACATTTTGGCGTGGATATACATACTTAGACGTGAAATATGGATGAGATTGAAATTAATTTATGAGTATATGCCAATATGGGAATTAAAGAAAGAAGAAGGACCAATGTGTAAATTTTCCTAATGTTAGCAAATGGATCAATAGGATTAAGACATATGTGACCAACAATAATACAACATGTGTGTCCAATGGTAAGTAAGCATATGTGTGAGTCTTGGAAGTGTATGAATGGGCATAAAGAGAGGAGAGAGGGATGGTCTTTAGGGTTGGGAATTCCAGATTTTTCCTCTCCTATTTCCTCTCCACTTCATCTTCTTCATCACACCATTTTTCATATAAGGAATCAAACTAATCTTTGGTAGAAACCAAGGTAAAACTTAGTAGTTTTCTCTTCATCTAGGTTTTTTTAATGCATATGTAATTGTTAAGGATGAGTTTTGAATGGTTTTGTTATGTTAGAGGAGGAGAAGACCAAAGGTAAAAGCAAAGAGAAGTAAGAGGAGTGAAGAAAAAGGGTTTTGATCTTTTCTTAAAGAGGTATAGGAAAGCGTGATGTGAGGGGAAGTAGTAAAGGAAGTATCTTATTTGCTTATGAGATGCTTTTGGTTAAAATTGGATGTGTTTTTGTGTTGCTGTTGCATGATAAGGCCGAAGTTAGTTAATTTGGAATGGGTACCTCATTGGATGGATAGGTTCCTTTGAAAAACTTCTATAATTTAGCCATATCTTGGTCTTTATACCTTAAAATTGGATAATTCCAATTTTATATTAAACTAGAAACATAGATTTAAAAGTTTCATGAAGGAACATAAATATTATTCTGCCTTTAAGAGTTCTGAATTCTAGCTTTAAGTTGAGTTCTAGCTATTGTCATTATTTTCTAACATCCTAAAATGTTTTGGGAATAACTCTCTGAATACTTAGCCATATTGCTTGAAATTTATTTCATTAGAAAATTGATACATAAAGGAAAAATCTATAGAAGATTTTTAAAAATAGTTTGAAATTTTTCTATATGAATATAACAGAACAATTAAAGGTATGAACGGTGAGTGTCTGTCGTGATCCTGTCTTTTGTCATAACTAGGACATTATTTTTATTTTTATGTTTATCGTATCTTATCATAACATTTTTGGATCTCACAAAAGCTTAGCAATAAACATAATATAAGACTCATCATACATTTAATGTGTATACTTTAATGCTTTCATTGTTGTATTATTAAAAAGGAATATAATCATAAAGAATATTAAATATGAATGGGCATGATAAACATGTTCAAATTATAATTGTAAGCATAAGGGAATGAATTTGTATCTTATGAATTTTTTCTCTTTAATGTGACTTTGAAATGTAATTATAATGTTCTGATGATTAGTTTTAACTACCAAGTCTTAGTTGTGGTTAAATAGGCATGCCTAGAAGATTCTACAACTACTTCTGCTCTGAGACATTACGGTGTCTTCTATTTAGAGACTTAAGTCTCTTTTGCTTCAGAGGTGATTGCCTCTCCTGTAGATACCAATCATAGATATCTTTTGTTTGGTTCCCGTTACCTATGTATGAAGAAATTAGCAGGCAATTCTATATATGTTCAGACATTTGTTCTAGTTCAATGTGAACATATATTTAGAATAATCTCTGAATATCATGTTCAAATATTATTATGTGATACTTCATGACTTTTATTTTATAATTTATTTTCCATCACTCAATTGTCATGAATCATTTACATGTGATTGTTAGGCGATTGCTGTGAGTAGTTGCTGTCTTGCATCATTATTCCCCACTAAGCTACATGCTTAGCACAATGATTTGTCCTCCCTGTAAGTCATGATAAACATGTTAAGGTTAGGACAATCGCAATGGACAAAGAAGGACGTATAACCTTTTTGGAAGATCTTATATCGAAATAGTACATTGTATTTATAAATATTAAGAAGGAATTTTGTAGTATATATGAATTGTTGGACACCGATCTTTTGATAAAATTTAGAAATGTTAAATGTATGAAATGAGTGTTTTTGCATATGTATTATGTTATAGGTGGTTTTGTGCTTTAAAGAGATTGATGAGAAAAGAATTGATTGGTTTTGATGACTTTGATATTTGAGTGGATTTGTATAGATTATGAAAGTTAAAGTGAATGATTTGATTGAAATGAAAGTTTAAAAGCAAGAAATAAATAGTAAAGGTGTGAGAATTGGAGAATTGAGAAAGTCTGACTTTTTGGGGATGAATAGTAGCAAAGTTGACTTTTTGGGCTGAAATCTTTGTGAATTATTTTGACTTGATCTAGGAAGATTTTGTTCAAATGATCTTCATGAAAATTGTAGCTTCTGTTGAAAGTTTTCTATCGCCTTAAAGTATGACATATTTCGATATCAGGATTGAAAGTTATGACCATTCGAATTTAAGTGTATTTCACTTTGTTTTTGAAAATGCTCTTAAGTGTAGGATTGTGTATGCTGTTTTTTGAGGTGAATTCTGGACTGATATATTTTGAATTGAGTTAAGTGGTCTACATGAAAGTTGTAGAGGAAGTTTATAGCTTTACAATGATGTATAATATGTTATTTTTTATTGTGGAAATTGCAAGATGTGAAAATGTGAAGATCGGATGTGATATAGGATGACACATTTCTGGGCAGAAGCTTTGATTGAGAAATTGACCTAGTTAGAGGTTGCAATTGCTTTTAATCTCTTCATGAAAGTTTTAGATTATGTTCTTATCTTTCTATTGATGTAAAGTATGGAATTTTTTTACCATGGAATAGGAAGTTATGATTTTTTTTAAAGTTTCTGTTACTGTTTAGCATAATTATTAGTGGGCAGAACCTTTGATTGGAAATTTGACTTCCTTAGAGGCCAAATTGATTTTTTTGTCCTTCATAAAAGTTGTAGGCTACTTTCTAATATTTTCATTGATATAAAGTATGGCATGTTTGGACCTTGGAGTTGAAAGATAGAAATTTTAGAAGTTGAGTTACTGTTTTGGGATGACAAGTAGGGGCAGTGACTTTGATTGGGATTTTGAACCCTTTAGATATGGAATTGATTTTTTGGTTCTTCATGGAAGTTGTAGAGCTTCCTTTCATCTTTCTTTTGATATTAAGTTTGTGAATTTTGGACTTCTTTGTAAAAAGTTATGAATTCTTTAAAGTCAGTATGCATTTTGGAGACCCCTTGTTTTGGTCGAGCGACCTTTGTTTTGGCCGAGCGACCTTTGTTTTGGTCGAGCGACCTCTGTTTTGGCCGAGCGACCTCTGTTTTGGCTGACCGACCTCTGTTTTGGCCGACTAACCTCTGTTTTGCCCGACCTAATCTGACCCTCTCTCACTCTATTGCTTATATCTTTTCCGTCCGACATCCGATTGACTTGGTTTTTGAAGCGTTGGATTCCTAAGACATCCATCTATCTGCCTATGGAAAATTTGGGGATTTTTGAGATTAAATTAAACGATTTTGATTTAATCAAAGTGAGTTAGATAATTTTCTGAACATGGTTCAGTCTTAAGAGAAATTCTTGATCTGTGGAGATCCGATTGATCTGATTCTTATTGAAAAATAAACTAGAGACATGGGGCTACAAGTTATATGAAGGCATTGAATTTCAATTTAACCCCTAAGACTTTCAATTTCTGAATTGAAATTGGGTTTCATGTTCAGTCTTGGATTAGTAAGAGCTGAAAGTGTTTAGGCCATAACTTTTTCTCTAGTCATCTAAATGAGGTGATTCTTAATTTGGATTAAACTAGAGAAATAGGGATATAAATGTTTTGAAGGACTTGAGTTTCAATTTAGTCAATAAGAATGTCAATTTTTGTATGGAAGTAAAGTGATGGAAAATGTTTTAACATAAGCATAGTTTGAAATGCTTGAGGTGTAACTTTTGGAGTAGTGCACCAAATTAAATGATTTTGGTGGCATTATGAAATTAAGACAATGAGGAACATTTCTATAAAAGGAAATTTTAGCAAAATCCTTCAATTTTATGGTTAGAAAAATGTCCTATTGTAAGCATGAATTAAAATGAATTTTAGGGGCAAACTTGGAAGAACACTTAAGGTTTTAAGTTATAAGGCATATATGTAAGGGCATAATGGTCATTTTGCATTCATTAAATGCAAGAAGAGTGGGCTGTCGTTTAAGAAGAGGAAAAGCACGAATTTGTTTAAGTTAGAAAGAAAAGAAAGAAGAAAGAAGAGAGAAGAGGGAGAGCTTTCGCTGGAGAAGAGAAAGGAGAAAGAAAAAAGGAAAGTCTAGGTTTCGATTTTCTTGGGTTTCAAGGAGAATTTTAAGATGACTCAAGAGAGAAAAGGTGGAAGAGCATGAGAGCTTCCTATGGAACTAAGAAATTCCGAAATTAGTGAAGGTTTAAGGTAAGAGGAAGATTTTTCTTTTTAAATTGTGAAAGGATTTTGGTTTAGATAGCTTGGATATTATATGGGTTTGTGATTTCTAAGCTCAATTCTGAAGATATCATGGTATAAAATGTTTAATTTTGGATGATTATGAATTAGAGAATTTTGAGGAAATTAAGAGAAGCAATGGAGAAATTGAGGCTTTGAACAAGTTCCAAGCATGGAAATAAGGTGGGTAATATGTTTATATTTTGAATTATAAGCTAGTTATGCATTTTCGAAAAATCAAGAAAGTATAATTGTTTATAAATTAATTGATTTTGGGAATGATTTACGAACTGTTAAATTCATTGTTTTCCAATGTTTGGAAATTTTATTACAATTGTTTCGGAGGATTTGATTAAATGATGCAATTGTTACATGCATTGGTTTTGAATGATTTGATGTTTTTGCAAAAAGTGTTGCATTTTTGTATTTGATTGATTGAAGAATTGTTATGTGAGTTTGATCATTTTCTGAAATGTGATATTGTGGAAAGTTGTTTGATATTTTGAATGATTGTTATGTGGTTTGTGAATGTGTGAAATTGTGAATGTCAGTGTGTCTAATATGACACAATATGAAAAAAACCAAGCTTTTGAAATGTGCCTTCGAGCAATCCGATTTTCAAGTATGAATTATGTGTTATGTGTGTTTGGTTAGGTCCCATAAGTTGAGTCAAGTGCACTTGTCTTTTTATAGGCTTCGCCACCTGCCCGCTAGTGGCATTGGAGCTCCGTTTCAGACTCCCATAAGTTTATGGCTACAATGGACCGCTATGTAGAAAAGTGTAGTACGTTCTGTTCACAGCTGCACAGGACCGCTATGCGGGAATGTGCAATACATTCCGTTTTGGACCGACCCAAACCATTCAAATGTGTTATGTGTTTTTGATTTTGTTTATAATGTGATGCATTCATGTATTGAAATTGTTCATGAATTGTGAAAATTTTAAGAATTTTGAGAAATGAGATATTGAGGTTTTCAACCGTGAAATTTTTGAAAAAATTTTACCAATGTTTTGAATGGTTGAAAAGTTTGAAAAAAAAGTTTTTAATGAATTTCTACTGTGACATGTTTATAAATAGCAAACTTCTTGAAAAAAATGATTTTGCTTATTTTTCGATGTATAAACATGCTATCCACGAGCTATAAAGCTCACCCCCTTTCATCCCCATCTCCAGGTAATTGAGTAGGAGATCGGATGAAAGAAAGACAAGACGTTCGTTCGTCATGTTGTGATTGCTTTTGTATTTTGGTTTAAGTTGGATTATTGTAAAAATAAGAGCTTAGGCTTATCTTGTGTATTTTGGATTTTGGCATTTATTTTGTATATGGCTTGAAAATTCCATTATTATGTTGTAAGCATTTAATTCATAATGATAATGAGTTATGGAATTTATGTATGGTTTGGTATGAAATTGGGAAATGGTTATGATTGATTGTGTTTGGGTTCCGGACAGGAGGTCCGATGAATTGTGTTGATTGAGCTGGGAATATAGAAGTGCTTATTTGTGTATGATTTGTGGGTATATTGATATGTGTGTATAAGGTGCCTTATGGCCAAAGGAAAAATAAGATATTGTTTACAGTGATAGTTATGATTCGCTTTTAAAGGATAGAATAATTGAGCTTATGGAATTGATGAATTCCAAATGGGAAATTGAAGTGCTCTACATGAGATTGAATAAAGAAAGAAAAAATTTATACCAGTTTCAGACTAGTTTAGTCTTAAGGTATCCAACGCTCGTTTTTCTAAAGTATACGTTCACGGATGTCAGAAATTTGATTGAGTTCGTTTGAATCGTTTGTATGCTTTAATTGGATTCGCTTTTGATTTCGAACCAATTCGATTCGTTTTCGATTCTCTTGTGCTTTGCTCCAATTTGATTTCTTTGACTTTCACTTTCGACTCCGCTCAAGCAATTTGTTTTTGTTGAATCCGTTCCTTCGATTCCGTTCTTTCGTTTCGTTTTCTGTCTTTCCAATTAGGGTCCGGTTTCGAAATCGGATCCCAACATGAATGGTCTATATTAAACATAACTTATGATGATATTTTTTTAAGTATGGATATTATATGAGTAATTTTTGACTTGTATAAACCACAATGAAATATGAGATGTGATATATGTTTGCCTTATCCCTAGAAGTTCTTGAATTGATAGGCATCTATTTTTGGTGCATCTGTATATCCTCCTATGGGGTATTAGGGTGTCATAAGAAATGTATACATAAGATGTGTAGGTAAGGGCTTCAACTCAAGAATAGGTGGTTTTTCAATTGAGGGTGGCCTTGGTGCTCCAGTCCTTACTAAGATCTCGTGCTTTGATTTAATACCTAACTCCTCCTTTGCTCTATCTCCTTCATCTTCGATTTCTCTGACATTTACTTCTTCGTTATATCTCTCCTCTTGCTCTTTTTGTACACTCATATACTATATCTATCTTCATGCAAAAGTTGCCATCCTTAGGATTCTTTAATACTTTATTCATATTAAATTCCACTTGTTTGTCACCAATCCAAAAGATGAGTTTCCCTTTATAGACATCAATTAAAGCTCTTTTTGTATTCATAAATGTCTTGCCAAGAACAAGTGGGCAATTCCTGTCCTCTTCAAAGTCTAACACTACAAAGTCCACCAGAATAATGAATTTGTACACCTTGACTTTGACGTCCTCCACTATTCCAAATGGTTTATTTATAAATTGATTTGCTAACTAAATAAGCATAGAAGTCAGTTTCAAATCTCCTAGCCCCAATTTACTAGAAATTTAAAAAGACATAAGCTTAATTATAGCACCCCCTTACCGTAGGGTATGCACCGGGACGCCCGTAGGTCTTTCCGACGCATATCTGACGATAAGGGTGCACTACGAACGATCAATCACTACTATTATTCTCATGGCATCAATAATAACAAAGCATCAAAATAAGCAACTCTAAAATTTGAAACCAAGAAACTTTCTCATTTCATATCATTGACAGAAGTATAGACAAATCTATCAGTTTCCTACAGTCTAAAATACATTACTCCAAAAAGGAAACTGATACAAAAGTCTATACTAAGTCATTCCCAAAATCAATCCCAGCTGACCGACCTGTGTGCCATAATTTCTCTTGCCAACACGTTCACCCGGCAGGAAAAGTCTATCTCTGGAGCTAGGAGTCTAGTCTATCAGTCCTGAAAAATAGATGCAATTTTGGGTGAGTTTGCGAACTCAATGAGAAACTATCATCGATGGTTCACTCAATTCATGCATTACTCAAATAGCGTACAGAATATCACAATAATACATTCAGATACTATATAGCAATATACCGTTTTTCTTGCAAGTCATAAAACTCAGAAATTGACACAAATCAGTTATCATGATTATAGCTTGCACTTTTGCCCAGTTCCCATTCACAGTATTCAAACCATCACAATGTATATGCAGTGCATATGTGACTCTTTTCATTTTATTACAGTGTTGTGACCGAGCGCATAAACAGTGTACAGTAATCAGTAGACGCGTCTAGGGAGTAGGAGAGCTCTTTGGGTATGCACTAACTCCCTTTTGAGCTCAAGGCTCTTTTTCAGTGATCGAGCTCAAAGCTCTATTTCAGTAATCAGTGGCAACTCAGGTCACAACTATCATTATCTGTCCATGCATTTGTGTATGAAATGCAACATGCTCACTAATTCACAGTTACATTGCCATTTAAAACCTATTTATCACTATTCTTCGGAATCACGTAACAGTCAGATCCAATTTATCAAAAGTTGAAGTGTCAATCTTAATCATCCATATAATCATACAATTCACATTCACAGATAGTTCACAGAGCATTTAACAATCAGAAATTGAGGAACTAACTAGCTATTCGCTATTTGCTCGTCGCGACGAGGCCCTCAGCACACATCGTGGCCTCGTCGCGACGTGCGCGACTCCGATCGTCTTCTCCGATGAATTTTTCCATTTCTCTTGCTAAAACCAGTCGAAACTCACTCTCAACTACCCATTCTTTACACAATAAATACCATAAATGCATCAACAACAACATAAAAACAATATTAAAGCCAAATCACTTACAAATCAAGCTCGAATCTTCAAATCTCCGAAAAACACCTCCAATGCCTAACACCCACGGTTTTCACCCTCAAAACTCAACAATCTTCATCTTCCTCAATGATCAAGCTAAACTTTGCACAGAGAGAGGGAGTAACAAGCAACGATCGTGAAGGAGGTCGAAAAATCACCAAGGAAGAGGAAGAAGAAAAATGCCCTAAGTTAGAGGAAGAGGGTTTAATGCCAAGCTTTAAAACCTAAGGTATTTAAAGGGTTGATTTTAACCTATAGCTCAAAGTCCTCAAATTCTTTTAATTTCAGTCTCTAAATTCCAATGGCTCATCATTTTCATTCCCAAAATCAAGAATCTAATTTCCCATTACCATTGGACAATTATTTCAGTACCATACAGTCAATCAGTCTGTCATTCTAAAAATCTCGGTCCGGACATTAACTCCCAAATTTTCCAGAAAATTTCGTATGAATCTCTATCAACTGGCAATCACTCTAAAACATTCTAAATCGACTAATCAAACCCAATTATTCCATAATTCTCAAACAGATCACAATCAAACATACTTATTCCAAAATTCACAAATCATATCATATCACAATTAAATGCCGAAAAATGCCATGAATGCAAGTACCTATAAATGCATGTGCAATTAACTCATTCCTCTATAATTAGAGGCCAAACGAATGTTCAATTCAGTATATGCAATAAAACCTATTAGCCCGTCCCAAATTACCAATGTAACCTTCCCATCGATGATGGGAAGTTACATTAACCCTTGCACTTAAGTTCATAAACATTTAGTAAAGTTTAAATTACCTATAACACGAGGTATAGTAAAAATATCTAGGCCCTTCAAATTTGAAGGCATACGGTCGGAAATTATGGAGCTACAACTTTTAATTAAAGAAAACGTTTGATTATCCTTCGAAGTTTACTTATTTGATAGTATATCCTTAAAGAACTTCGTGTACTTGGGCATGTGTTCCAAAGCTTCCATAATAGATAGGTTGATTTGTAATTTCTTTAGCGTCTCCAAGAATTTTACAAATTGTGAATCTAATTTTTTATTTTGCTGACTCTATAGGAATGAAATATTTTGTGTACATAGAGAAGGAGGAACATAAGGAGTTTTCCTTCTCTTCTCTTCATCCTTGTCATTTTTCTCTTACTCTTCTACTTGGTAGGATTTTGTTTGATTTTCAGATGGTTCTTCTAACTCCTTCCTACTTCTAAATGTTATGGCTTTCAATTTCCCTCGTGCATTTGATTCTGTGTTGCTAGGAAGACTCCTCACACTTCGTGTAGACAATGAATTAGTTGTTTAGAAGACTCCCCACACTTCTTGTAGACATTAAATTAGCTAATTGGCTTACCTAAACGTCTATATTATGAACAAACAGTGTATGGTTGTTTACAATTTAATATAACTTAGTTTCTATCCTCTTTTGGTTCTCTTCTTAGTTCGTGAACTTGGAATTCAACACATCCATTTAACTTGTGAATCTTTAATTCCAATAAACTAAGCCTATCTTGTTGGAATCCTGATGGGCCTTGAGCATTAATTTGATTCCTTACATTGTTAGACCATAAAAAATTCGAGTGGTTTTTCACCCAAGGTTTGTAAGCATTAGAATAGGGATTATTACAACCATACTGTACTCCTATAAATTTAAGTGGCTGTATGTCGTTGTGTTCCACCAAGAAACAATTTTACATAGTTCACACTCATGTTGAATTCCCTCAAGTGGGCTGGAAGATATGGCTTTTAGGTTGTTCAATTATTTGGTTAGATTTGTTAGTTTAGTCAATAATGTTGTCACTAAATCCTTAACCTACACTTCTTTTTTATCTTTAAAGGTTGGCTACTGTTTACTTCTTTCCAATGTCCATAGTCAACTATTATTTGCCATTTGTTTTAACAAATCATGTGCTACTTCAACCATTTTCCTCATTAAAGAGCCACCAACTACTGCATCTATGATGCCTTGTGTGGGTCGATTCACTCTATTATAGAAGGTTTATACAAGGAAATACTTTGTTAAGTTATGATGTGAGCAACTCCTTTTCAATTCCTTGAATCACTCTTAAGCTTTATATAAAGACTCCCCCACACTTTGCTGGAAATTTGTGATTTCCTTTATGAATTTAGTGGTCTTCATTAAGGGTAAGCTCTTAGTTAAAAAGGCTTGCACTAGCTGCTCTCGTGATGTGACATTCTCTAGGTTGAATAAGTTCATCCATGCCTTATCTTGATCTTTGAGTGTGAAAGAAAGAACCTCATCTTGGTTATATCTTTTGATAACCTATTATATGTAAATGTGTCACAAATCTCTAGGAAGTTGGCCAAATGAGCATTAGGATCCTCATTGGTCAGTCCATAAAATTGGACGTTGGTTCATAGTATATTTAACAGTGTTGGTTTGATTTCAAATGTATTCATTTGCACTAATGGTCTCGTTATCCCATGTTAATTAGCATTGCACCTTAGTCTCATAAAGTATATAAGGGTTCTTTATTTCCCTGATTTCGTCCCCCAGCCATTGATGTTTCTATCTCTTCTTAGCATCTAGTTTTCTGAATTTCCCTCTCTTGCTTGGTGCTATTAGAAATTTATGTATCTGTTACTTTCCCAAACTTCTTGTTAATCCTATGTTTATGCACCTACAATCACACAAGAAAAAATAAAAATTATCAACAAAAACAACAACAACAACAACCTAGTAAAAATCTCGTTGATACGCAGGGTTTGAGGAGGTCCAGTAGTACGCTCCCAAACTAATATAGATGTTATTTTCAAATGACCCATGTGAAAAATAATAATAATAAAATAAATAAATAATAAATGTTTAACAAAAATAAAAAATAAAACTAAAATACTTAGTAAATAGAATATGAAATAAGTGATAAGCTAAACAATATAAAAACAATAATAATAATAATAATAATAATAATAATAATAATAATAATAATAATAATAATAATAATAATAATAATAATAATAATAACAATAACAATAACAACAACAAAAACAATAATAATAATCGTAATCGTAATTGTAGTCGTAATCATAATCATAATCAAGCCAAGTTGGAAAAAAGCTTAGGCTAAAAGAGGTAAGTACTATATATTTAAATGTTTAGGCTAACAACATGATACAAACCCACTAGGCGATAAAGAGGTCATTTCAAGATAAAAACTACGAATAAAAAAACTTAAACCTTTTAACAAAACGATAAAGACTAAAAATGACTCCTAACTACTTAATTGGATTTGAAGCAATCCTAAGGATAACTAACTCACAAGTGTATTAAGTTACCAACTCTTATTGTGCAACTTAACATAAATAACTTGATTCAATCTCTCGAGTCAAATCAAGTACGAGCAAAACAAATATCATAAAGTGGTAATATATTGAATTTAATAAGGTAAAAGTTATATAAAAACAAGTCAAGAGTAAACCATAAAATAAATTTAGCAATCCATAATCATGTCCAAAACACAACTATTCAGATTTAGCATACAAGGCAACAAAATAGAATAAAGATAAGAGAATGAAATCGACTTGAAGCCCTGATATGAAAAATATGGAAAGTTTGAGTTGATCCTAATGATTTCATTTTTTATCTTTTTCATTAGGGTTTGCAGTCTTTTTTTGTGTTTTTCTTTCCTTTTTTTTGGTGTCTCTCACGACTCTCCAGTCTACCTCCTTTGTTGTAGTCTTCAAAATGTCCTTTTATAGAAAAACAACTATTTTTTTTAACGTACACGTTCACTTAAACAACCATTTGGTTGACTATGTGTGTCCAAAAACCTTCTAATCTTGACTTTACATGCTTACAGTGACTTACACAGTCACATACATTACCATGTAAGTCAACATACACATTCGTGTAGCTTCACATAAGCAGGAACAATGTCTTTGAAGATCCACACGTTCACATTGGTTTACACAATCATTATAAAAGTTTATGTAAGTTCCAAATTGTTTTAATTCTTCCTTTCTATGCCACAATTTCATCGTTCTCCTTTTGATCTATGAAGGAAATTATCACCTAAAACCACATTTGAAGTAGAATAAGTACCACAAATACTTATCACAGTCCATAGATGTAACTAAATATCCAAGTTTAATCGTCATTAATGTCTAACAACATCAAGGAAATAAGAAAATAGTAGAGAATTGAATATAAAAGACTTCTCTTCTTTGCCTTAAGCTGGAATATATGTAGCCTTATTCTTAAGAATTTTGCTCTTTTGATCTCCTCTAATTATGATTATGTTATATCTTCTAGAAATAGACCCATAACATCAAAAGTATAAAAAAATTACATCCTAGAAAACACCTTATAATGCACGATCATGCATAGGATTGCTCTTACCCTTTGGCAAGTTGTGCGGGGGTTGCACAATCCTGCCAAAGGATTCCAACTTATTGTACATGATCATGCCACACTTATTTCTCCAACCTATTTTTTTTCTCTTTTCTTCTCTTTTTCCTATCTCCATCATCACCAAACACATCAAACAATCTTTGAAATATATAATTAAAATCAAACTCTTACCTTAAAAAAATTAATGAAAACACACAAAACACTAACAATAACATAAACATATGTCATAAACACATGATTATTATCTAAGAAGACATCAAAAACACACTCTAACACCTAAAAAACATACTATAATTTACAAGTATCAAAGATGGTTTCTTAAAATGGCCCAAACTAAGATGTTCATAAAGGCATTCCCATAATGAGATTTGATGGGGAAGTTATTCATTTTAATAATTTTTATGCCTGAAACATCCTCAAGATGATCGTTCTATTTCCTTTATTGATGTGATTGATCCCTTAATGTTGGAAATTTTTAAGTTAAATTACAGAGATCAATTAGAAGTAGCTTTTAACTAAGCATCTAGAGCTAGAAGCTGCTGATAAGGTTGAGTTAGGAGAGGATCTAATCAAGATGGCAGTTATCTTACAGTCTTTTAAAACCTTGCCTATAAGGTATGAGCTTACTTTCATATAGTTACTTGAATTTTACTAGAGGTTATCACCTTCTAATGTGCAGGTACCTGATGTGGAGATGAAACCATTACCCGCTCACAAGATGTATGTATATTTAGGAGACAATTAGACTCTTCCATTTATTATTTTTGCAGTTTTGGCTTCTTACCAGGAAGCTAAAATGGTATTTGAAGAATAAGCCCTTCTATATACATGCATTAAATTTTGCTTGAGGAGGATGCTCGGTCCAATAGACAAGCATTATATAGGTTAAATCCTCCTATGGTGGAAGTTGTGAAGTAGGAATTAATGAGGATTCTCGATACCAGAGTTATTTACCCTATCTGTGACAGTAAGTAGGTAAGTCCAACATAGGTGGTTCTAAAGAAATCTGGAATCATAGTAGTGACAAATCAGGTTTGTGAGTTGGTTTCCACTCGTGTGTAAACTGGGTGGTGAGTGTTTATTAATTATAGGAAGTTGAATATTATAACTCGTAAAGACCATTTTCCCCATCTATTTATTGATCAATTGCTTAAGAGATTTGCTACATATGAATATTATTATTTTCTATATGGATTCTTAGGTTATCTACAAATCCTTATTGCACCAAAGACTAAGAAAAGACAATATTCACATACATATTTGATACATTTACTTACTGAAGGATGCCATTCGGTTCGTATAGTGCAACCGCCACTTTCTGAAGGTTCATAGTGATCATATTCTTTGAGTACGTTGAGAAGATCATAAATGTATTTTTGGATGATTTTAATGTCTATGGTTCTTTTTCTTATTATTGCTTAAAGAATTTTGCTCTCATTTTAGAAAGATGTATGGAAACTAACCTAATGTTTAAATGGAAAAAATGTCATTTTTTTAGTTGATCAATGTATAGTTCAAGGGCACGTTTTATCTTCTAGGGGTATAGAGGTTGACAACTCTACAATTAGTCTTATTTATGCTTTGCCTTACCCTTTAAATGTGTGGGAAGTTTGTCCTTTTCTTGGCTATGCAGGACTTTACCACAGGTTAATCAAGGATTTCTCAAAGATGACCTCTCTTTTATGTTACAATAAGATGTCTCTTTTGAGTTTGACGATATGTGCAAGTAGAAGTTTGACAAACTTAAGGAGCTTTTGACATTCCCACCAATGATTCTTCCTTTGAATTGGAGCCTTCCTTTCGAGATCATGTATGATGCAAGTGATTACACAATAGGAGTAGTTCTAGGACAAAGAGTGGAAAAAACTAGATACGCGTCTACTACGCTTTGAAAACATCGAACCAACTCAACTGAATTATAACATAATTAAAAAGAGCTTTTATCTATTGTGTTTGTTTAGAAATATTTTGGTCATGTATGTTAGGCACTAAAGTTATTTTTTACTTTAATCATATAGCATTATAGGACTTGCTTACCATGCAATAAGCAAAGCCAAGGTTAATTAGATAAAAACTGCTCCTTTAAGAGTTTTACTTGGAAATAAGAGATAAGAAGGGGGCAGAGAATGTGGTTGTTGCTCACTTTAGTCATTTGATCTGGAAAGAAGATAATAGTCCTTTGAGAGAAACATTTCCTGATGAAAAATTGTTTTCTACCGATTTGAAACCTACATAGTATGCAGATATCATGAATTTTTTAGTTACTAAGAAATTACCTATAAGTTTTTCAAAAGATCAAAGGGAAAAGTTGAAGAGTGAAGTCGAGTATTGTGTGTAGGATAACCTTTATATAGGGAGGCATTGTGCAGACCAAGTCATAAGAAGGTATGTTCTTAAGAGTGAGAGGCTTTCCATCTTAACCTTCTATCATTCATACACTTGTAGAGGGTCCTTTAGGATAAAAAGGACAACCCATAATGTTGGGACCCGATCCGGGAACCGGATCCCAACCGAATAAATTTACTTAACCAAAAGAACGAATGACGGAATCAATGGAAACGGAAGCTAAAGGAGACAGAAATTTCGGATCGAAATTGCGAAATGCGGAAGCGCACAAATCCGAAAGTAGCGAAGCGGAAGCAAATGCTAATCGAATCACACGAACAGATTCAATCGAATATAGCGAAGCGAAATAATCGAATACGGATCACAAAGCGGAACGAATAAGCGAAAGCGGAATCGAATCGAATGCAAATCAATTCGGATAGAAAACAAAGTAAGCAAACAAATCAATGTGGCTGAAACACTTTCCGACATCCGCATAAGCAAAGAACAGAAAGTAAAGCGTTGGGGATCTAAGGCGTTCCAAAATCCGTTATGAATTTTTTTTTTTCTTATTCTCATTTCTTTCTCGTTACTCAATCATATCCAAATCATCTTCAATCCATACGGTCATACATAATCTTATATAAATCCATACCAATCTCAAATTACATTTTATCCCGATTTTATCGAAATTTCTACAAAGATAACTGGTGCCTTTATCCTAACCCAAAAATTCTTGCAAAGGTAGAATACACTTCTATAATCTCAACAGACCTCAGAATCTTCGGACACTCCCGTCCGGAATCCCAACACCAGCAGAAACACAAACCTAAAACTAATACTTCCATAATTCTCAAATCAATAAATACCAAACTCATAATTCAACTCATTTCCAAATTCATACATATATATTCCCAAATCAACCATACAATATGTTCTCAAATTCTCCATAACTTCCTATACAAATTTCACAGTCATTCACAATACTTAACTTTATACACAAATACACTTTCTTTCAAATCTATCTTAAACCATAAACATTTCCATACTCAAATTTCAGATTACTCAAAACTAACTCATGCAAATTTCAAAAGCACAAAACCGTCGGAACTGATGTCTTCACATTCTTTCATCCAATCTCACCTTTCGAAACACGGAGATGGGGATGAAAGGGGGTATTTCGGAAGCTCGTGGATAACACATTTATAAAGCGATAAATAAGCGAAATCATTTTAATACTCTTTTTGCCAAAAGGGCTTAATTTTTTTTTTCAAACTTTATAATTTTTCAAACAATTTCCTCAAACCCATTTTTTTTCATATTTTCAAACTTTTCATAATAATCTCACTTTTTTTCTCATTTTCAAAACTTCTTGAATTTTTCATAAATATGAATGCGAACACATAAACAAATCGAAACATATAACACATCGAATGGTGCAGTTCGGTCCAAAGCGAGCGTCTTGCGCATTCCGCATAGCGGTCTGTGCGATCGTGAGCGAGCGCACTACACTTTCCGCATTGCGGTCCATTGTAGCCGTGAAGGAGTCCGAATCGGAGACTCCGTACCCTAGCGGGCGACTGGAGAAGGCTATACACATAGAGACAATACTGACTCACCAAGGGACCTACCAAACTCACATAACACATAATCGAAAACGAAAAGTCGGATTGCAGAAGGCACTTTTCAATTTCTTAATTTTCTTCAAAATTTTCCCCAAAATGCATACCACTCAATTTATTGATCTATCATTCACTAAATTCAACAATCAAAACATTCAATCAAACAATAATTTCAACAATTGATAATGCATACACAACAAATGCATTTTCGAAATTTCTATCGATTTATCGAATCATTGAAAGCAATGAATTCAAACTTATAATAATCTTTCAGAAAACATTCTAAATCGTAATTTCTGCCTTTACAAAACAATAATTTGTCAAAATTTTCACATTTTGCTTTCTTTATTTTCAAAATTGCTTTCTTTAATTTTCAAAATTCACATATAGCTTACAAATCAAAATATAAATATGCTACCCACCTCGAATTATTGCCGGAAACTTGATTTCAAGCTCCAATTGATCCTTGCTTTTCTCTCTCTTCCAAAGTACCAAAACCTAAACCATAATCATCCAAATTTCACATCAGAAAATACTTAATTTTCACAATCAACTTAGGAATTCACCAATTCCATTTACATTCAAGCTATTTCAATCTCCAATTTTGAAAATCCCCAATTTTCAAAATTGACCTAAACCAAGACACTCGAATTCAATCTCATAAAACATAATTTCTTCAAAATTAATCTCACAATTCATCAATTCACATTAATTCCAAACTATTTAAATTCTCAATTTCAAAAATTCCCAAATCTTAAAATTGGCCTAAACCAATTTATCCAAATTCAATACCATAAAATACAATTTCTTCAAAATTGATTTCATATATCATCAATTCATCATATTTCCTATAATTCTACACCAAAATATCTCAAAATTCTTCATCATAAAATTAAGCCTAAACCTTACTCAATTTTTCATCCAAAATTAAACCCAACCTAAAGCATATATATCAAAATTAATTCCACAATCCATAAACCCATCTCATATGTCAGAATTCTAAACCGAAGATTAATCAAAATCTCAAAGTAGAAAAATTTCTCTTACCTCTTTCTCTTCCAAATTTGAATTTTCTTGGCTCATGAAGAAGCTCTTATGCTCCTCTATCTTTCTCTCTCTTGGAACCAACCCAAAATCCTAAAAAAAACAAGTAGAAAAAATCAAAAATCTCTTTCTCTCTCATCTTTTCCTCCATCACCCGAAACTCTCTCTTCTTCTTCTTTCTTATTTCTTCTTCTTTTCTCTGGAAATTTCCAGCCACTTTCGTGGCTTTTAATATGCCAAAAACGACATCACCATCTGTGTTTCATTTAATGATGGTTAATTGACCATATTGTCCTTGCATTTACTTTATGCCATTCTCACTTGCGGTTCTGATTCGCACTATTAAATTGAAGGAATTTGTCCAAACTTCCTTCTCGAGAAATGTTCCTCTCACTCATACGAATCCAACGCCACTGACCGCGCTCAATTCGAGTACCACATCAAAAGTTATGTAAAATAAATGCGGAAATATCCATATTCTAACACATTTCCTATGTACGATTATTTCCGTCCAAAATTTCACATTTTTAATTCCAGAATTGAAACTCGATGTCTTCATAACAATTGTAGCCTTATGTCTCTAGTTTAATTCAAAACAAGAATCGCCTCATTTCGATTCCCAGATCAAAAGTTATGCTCAAATTACTCACAGGTGTTCCCAATCCAAAAATTAAACCCTAATCTGAACTTAAATTCAAAAATTAAAAGTCTTAGGGGCAAAATTGACATTTCATGTCTTCATATGATTTGTAGCCCCTTGTCTTATCTTTATTTCCCCTCAAGAATCGTTTCAATCGGATCTCTACAGATCCCGAATTTCACAAAACACTGAATCATGCTCGGAAAATTTCCCGACTCACTTTGATTAAATTAATCACCATTAATTTAATCTCAAAAGTTCACAAATTTCTTATAAAATGAAATTCAATGTCTTAGGAATCCAACATAAAAGAATCAACTCAATCGGATGTCGGACGGAAAAGATATAGGCAAAATAGTGAGCAAAGGTCGGATTAAAAACAAAGAAATCAAAATTTAAGAAACAAAACGGCGTCAGATGCGTCTGGGACGCCTCAACTCATGAGGGCGAGGCGCCGCTCATGAGGCGAGACGCGCCGCTAGGGCGAGGCGTCGCCTAGCGAGGCGACAGACTTCATGAGGCGAGCCTTGCCTCGCGAGGCGGCACGCCCGCGCCGCCAGGCCGAGGCGTCGCCCTAGATGAGCGTCCAGCGCCCGCTTCGCTAGAGGCGAGCCGTCGCCTAGCGAGGCGCTAAAACTTTTTCCTTTTTTTTTTTTTTTTTTTCACTCTAAACTCCCAAAATTCATAACTTTTAATCCCGAACTCCGATTTTGACAAACTTAGTCTCTATAGAAAGCTTGAGAGAAGCTCTAAATCTTCCGAGAAGAATATAAAACTCAATTCAACTCCTACGGGAGTCCATTTTCCGGTCAAAGATACTATTCTCTATCCAAACTTGTAAAAATCATAACTTAATTTTCCGAGATCGAAAAATTGCATACTTTATATCGAAATAAAGATCAAAACAAATCCTTCAATTTTCATGAAGAACATCAAAGCTCAATTAACCTCTAACTAGGTTAATTTCTCAGTCAAAGTTTCAATCATAATAAAAGTCAAACCCGATCAAACATAAACTTTGACTGATCATAACTTTCACTCCCGATATCGAAAAATTACAAACTTTATGTCCACAAAAAGCTCTCAACATAATCTACAAGTTTCATGTAGATCATTTTATCAAATTTTGCCTCAATCAAAAGTCAACCTTCAAAGGCCAGAAAGTCAACTATTACACAATTTTTCATATTTTCATACTTTCTCTCTTTATTTCATGATCTTCAACTTAATTTCAATCAACTCATCCACTTGATCATTGTCAAATTGTCACTCAAGATTCGGGGTCCAACACATAAAGTTTTAGAGAGTGGTTTTTAATGGCCCTCATTGATTAAGGATGCATCTGTCTTTTGTAAGCCATGTGATAGGTCCAATGATCAGGTAATTTGTCCCATAGAATAGAAATCAAATGACATAGACCCCCATTATTTTTTATGAAATTTTTTATGTTTAGGGCATTGATTTCATTGGATTGTTTCCTCCATCTTTTGGTTTTCATTAAATCTTACTTACAGTTGAATATGTCTCTAAGTAGGTAGAAGCCAAAGCCATATAAACTAATGAAACTAAATTTGTTGCATTTTTTTATCAAGTTTAATATCCTTTCTAGGTTTAGGATGTCGAGATCCATCCTAAGTGATAGGGAAATGCACTTTTGCAATAGGGTGATGGAAGCTTTGTTCATGAAGTACCATACCATGCATAAAGTTTCCACCTCCTACCATCTCTAAACAAGTGGTCAAGTTAAGGAATCCAATAGAGAAATCAAGTCGATCCTGGAGAAAATAGTTCAATCTAACACGAAGGATTGCAGTTTGAGGTTGGAAGATGCATTGTAGGCCTATATAGATTGGTGTTTACGAAGTTGTGTCATATTCCTATAAAGGTGCAACACATGGCATATTAGGCTATTACGAGTTGTAACATGAACCTTGATAAGACAAGAGTCCACAGAAAGTTGCAATTACAAGAGCTTAAAGAGATGCGAAACAACTTGTACGAGAATGTAATAATATATAAAGAAAAAACTAATGCTTTCCTTGATAAGATAATATCGAGAAAAAGCTTCGTAAGTGGTCAAAAAGTGCTTCTTTATCTTTCCAGACTTAAATTCTTCTTAGGTAAATTGTGTTCCTGTTAGAATAATCCTTTTATTGTTTCTAATGTTTTTCTACATGGTGCAATAGAGATGCAATGCCTAAAAACTAGAAAGACATTTAAGATAAATGGTCATTGCCAAAAGTTGTGTTATGAAGGATCTTGAGTGGATAATATAGAAGAAGTGGCACTTAAAGACCTAGATGATATAACAAAATAAAGAGAATATGGAGTTGAGATGATAATAAACAAAGGCTCAATTTGGGAGGTAACCAATGGGGAGTTTGTTCCTTTTCCTTTACATTTTTGCATTTGTTGTTTTTATTAAATGCTCCATTCCTTATATTTATGTTACATGGAGACAATGTAAGTTTTAAATGCTGAGGGCGGGGTGGGGATTTTGTTTATTATGTGTGTTTTTAAGTTTGTTTCTTATATGCTTTTTTAATGCTCTTTTTACATGTAAACAAATAAAAGTAATAAACATCCTCCTTTTTTTATTACTTGTAAGGCTCTCATTTTTTGATCCCTAGCTCTTGCCAACTTAAAAATGTCCTTTTCTCTTTCTTTAGTTTTTAATTTTTAGTATAATTTCTCATAAGCTCTACTTTCAGCTATTGACATTGTCGTCTTCACCTTTTTCTTTGTCAGTTTATATCTTTCTCTATTTGTTACTCTCTTCACCTCTATGGTACTGTCCAATAGAGCTTTATAAGCACTCTTCTTTATCTTAACATTTTCTTATAAATCTTCATTCCACTATAAGACTCCATCTTATTACTCATAGACCCTTTAAAAATTCTAAGATCTCTTTTAACTGTATTCCTTAAAAGAGTTGCAACTCGCTCTTATATTTGGTTAATATCTCCTTTAAATTTTCATTCGTTTCCATATATTACTATATCCCTAATATATTTTACCGTGTTTGCTATCTAAACATCTCATTTTATATAACACAGTTAATAATTATTCGAGTTGACTAGAGCATGAATTTTTTGAGTTTTTCATTAAATATTTTATGTTAACCTATCAAATTCATTTTAGTTGATGGTGTCTAAGTTATCTCTATTTGACAGGTGATAAACACTTAAATTGTTAAAATAAATCTAAATCTCATTATCAATGACTCATCAGCTTTCAAAATTATTAAACTGATAAAAATTCAATAACAATATTAATAAAAATAAAATATTAAAAGTAAACATTAAATCAAGTTACATTTTTCATAGGAGGAGAAGGCCCAAGTGAAACACGAGAATAGAGAGCTTGACCCTGACCCTGTTCTGGAGAAAGAAAAGATTATAAGGTAACTTGTTTACATAAGGCTCCTCATTCCAATTCATTTGAATTTAAGATCGCGCCAAGTTAACATAAAGATTTCAAAATTGGAATGACAATCGGTAAAGGCTAAAAGGTGTGTGTGAAAAAGCCTTTTGAATGCGTGCCATTACGTTTCATTGGACACACCAACATACTAACGCTTATTAGAAAAACGTAGCATTTGTTAGAATTATGTACAAATTCCGCCCTTCTTTTAGTCCCCACACCCAACAGTTGGCCTTACTTTCGTACGTGAACACAGAGTCGTCTCTCATAGAGCAATGGGTTGTGTCTCTTCCAATTTGCTAAGCAACGACGACGAATTTACTCAACTCGGCAGCACCGCACTCGGCCACCATATTGTCTCTCTCACCTCCACCACATATGGCCTCCTTAACCTTGACCCACCTCCCCCTCCTCAGCCTTCCGCCACCACCACGCCTCCTACTCCGGCCACTTGCTTCACTCCAACTCCAAATCCACTACCCCAACCCACTTCCCTCTGCTCTGATCCTAAGCCTGAAATCATCGACTCTTGGGAGCTCATGTCTGGTCTCGACACGGACAGCTTCCGCTTCTCCCCCGCTATCAAGAGATGTCAAAATGCTAACAAAGAAAACTCAAATCCTAATCTCCCTACCATTCCTAAAACTTTGAATGGGCTTGGTGCTCCCAAGCATGCGAAAGAGAGAGCTTGTTGGCTGGACAGATTCGAGAGGTTATGCCCACCTAATGGGGAGAACAGGGTAGTGATCTACACAACAACTTTGAGAGGGATCAGGAAAACATTTGAGGCGTGCAACGTTGTTCGTGCAGCGATCGAGAGATATGGGGTTGTAATATGCGAGAGAGATGTATCAATGGATCGTGGGTTTAGGGAGGAGTTGAGGGAGCTGATGAGAGGGAAACAGAGAGATCTAGCGGTGCCGCCGAGAGTGTTTGTGAAGGGATGTTATGTGGGTGGCGCGGAGGAGGTGATGAATATAGTGGAGGAGGGTTGGATGGGCAAGGTTCTAGAGGGATTGCCCAGAAAGTTATCATCGGAGGCCTGTGAAGGGTGTGGGGATGTGAGGTTTTTGCCGTGCTTTTCGTGCAATGGGAGTTCTAAGATGGTGATGGTGGTGAAAGAGTCTGATGAGGAGAGACAAGGGAGGAGCACTGTGGTGGTTAGGTGTCCTGACTGTAATGAGAATGGACTTGTGCTTTGTCCAATTTGTAGCTGATTCAGGCAAGCTATTGCGATTGGTCTGCATTACCTTATGCAAGTCACCTGAATTTAGTTATTCATGCTATTGTGCCCTTGCATTTGGATGAATGTTTGCAATATGTTATCAGTTTTATTATACAAATTTCAAGGCTTTTGTTGGGTGATTATTCATATGGACGGGGAATTGTTGTATATTGATCAGAAAGAATGTGAATAGATCAGAATCGCATGACATTTACTGAAAGTCAAGAGAAGTAGTAGATCAGAAAGAATGTGAATGGATTTCTGACTTTCTTGCATAAATGAGTTTAATGTACTTTGTTCCGATTTAATGCTTACTGTTCATAATCACCTTGTTAATGATGCTGCATACACCAGCCACAATGTATGTAAACAGTTTATAGTAGAAATCAGGCAAAGAGAAATATGTCACTGAACTAAATGCCATTGTTAGTAGTATGGTTGGCTTCTAGTCCCACAAGTTGACAAAGCTTAATCTATGGCCGAACTTTACAAATAATATTTAGCAAAAGCAAAAGAGATGAAAACCACATAAAGTAATAGCCTCAATAAAAATGCCTCATCCCAATCATTTAAATACAAAAGAAGAAAACTAATCATTGAATAAACTAATTACATTTATGGATCGACCTTTAACTTTGACATTACAGAAATTAAAATAAACATTTAACGGGTTAAGGTCTATAAGTTATGTTAAAGGTACAAATTTATCATTACGATTTTTACAAAATCTCAAATAAGAAATAAATATTATATGTATAAATTAGTATTTAACCCTAATATCTATTTATAATATAATTTTATTTCAACGAAACTTAATAATGGTGTTAAAATCAATAACTTTTACATAATAGATATTATATTATAAAAATTACTATGTTTAATATATTAAGAATTAATGTGTAATAATTTAAAAATAGTAAAGTATAATATCTTAATGCTAACACGTTAAAAGTTTATTTATCGAAAATTAGAGATATAAGGAGCTAGTGTGTAAAGCTCAGGCCTTTCATCATTATCATTTAGGTATTGTCCTCTTTGGTCAAGGGTGAGTCACGACTCGAACCCAAGACCTCAAAGTTTTGCTTCGCTTTAAGCGAACGCCTCTTACCATTGAGTCATTGGCTTAATGGTAAGAGGCGTCCACTTAAAGTGGAACAAAATCTTGAGGTCTTGTGTTCGAGTCGTGACTCACACAAGTGCCAAAGAGGACAATACCTGGAGTGATGACGGTAAAGGCCGGGTTCTGCATTAAAAAGGCGCAATGTAGTGCCTCCTTACCGTAGAGTATACACAGGGACGCCCGTAGGTCATACCGATACATACTCTACGATGAGGGTGCACTACGATACGATCAATTTTATACACCTCATGGCATCGGTATAATAAAGCAGTGAGATCACATTCACTAAATTTTAAAACCAAAGAGTACTTCTCATTTCATTTCGTAGAAACCACAAGTGCATAATTCTGTCATAATTACAACTGTACAGATCCAAAAGAACTAACACAACTCCTAGATAGGTCATCCACAAAATATCCCAAAAGATCCCAGCTGACCGACCTGTGGGCCATGCTCCTCTCGCCGACACCCACACAGCAGGAAAAAGTCTCACTATCTGGAGTAGGAGTCACTAACGCTGCCCTGAAAAATAGTTACAATTTTGGGTGAGTTTGCGAACTCAATGAGTAACCATCATCGATGGTTCACTCAATTCATGCATTACGCAGAATTGCGTACAAAACAACATAATATCATATTCAGAATCATAGTCATAAATTTACTCAACAATTATCACACATTTACCTTTAACCAATTGCACAATCACAGCACAATCACATACTGAATGCATAATGATTTCCATTTCATTTTAGTGTTGTGACTAGGCGTCGATATTATCCCATTTCTGGGCACATCACACATCACACAGAAATCGCGTTTTCGGGGGTAGAAGAGCCCTCTGGGTATACACTACTGCCCACGCGCACTAGGGATAGGAGAGCCATCTGGGTATGCACTATTTCCTTTTCACAATTTCACAATAGATGAGCTTATAGCTCCGATCAGAATGTGCTCCAGTCACAACTGTCAATTACCGATTTCTATTCATGCCTAGCATGCGTTCACAATTCATAATAACATACTCATGCGAAACACTCAATCATACTCACAGATAGTTCACACAAAGCATTTAACACACCAGAGAATGAGGAACCAACTAGGTTACTCACCTCTAAACTTCCGAGCTACTGCCGGGAAGTCTCAACTACGTCAGAGGATCGACGCTCCACTTGAGCCTCTATAAAAATCAGAATATCCAAATATTACTAATTGTGCCAATTACAATAATCAGAAGTGCTGATGTCTCAAACGAATGCTGTACTATGCATGTTATGACATTTCCGACCCTAATACCGATTTATCTCAATTCTGCATTTTCACACTAATCCATAGCAATTTCTAATACCATAAGTCAATTGGCTAAGTTCTATATCTTCCAAGGTCAAATTTGAAGACATAGGAATTATCTTTAAATCAGAATCAAATTCACTATTCAATTGCCATCCGATTTCGAGAACCACCGAATTAAATTTCCGAAATCCCTTTCTCCTAAATTAAAATTCGTAGCCCCTAAATCAAGATCAATTAATCACTCCTCAATCATTAATAAAATAACCTCAAAAATCATTTAAAACCAAGCAACTCACCTTCGGAAAACAGGCGTCCTCGCCGCGGCGTGAGATCGCTCGCCACGGCGAGACGTCTCTCCCCACGTCGCGGCGCACGTTGTTTTCTCCTACGCGGCGTGATTCCTTGCGCTTCGCAAGCGGCGGCGAGATCATCCGCTTCGCATGGCGTCCTACACGTCGTCGCGGCGTGCGAACGAGATTGCTTTCGCCACAAGGCGTGTTCATCACACGTCGCGGCGTGCAACCCCGCCACGCCTCAAACCCGAAATTTCCAGATTTTCTGATATAAAACCATCCCAATCCATTCTAAACACTCCAAAACAACATTTTACACTTAACATAACTCATTCCTAACCTCAAATCCACCAAATAACCATTATTCCACAATTGCCCAAATCAAAATCAACATAATCCCTAAAACCTAAATCATCCGAAAACCCAAAACTTTCCAAACAATTTAATACTCAAATCTATAATCAAAATCAACTATGTAAAACATAAAGGAACAAAAACTTACTTGATTAAAGCCTTAAACCTTTGAGAATCACCAAGAAAATTCAAATCCCCAAACCTAAGCACATCCTCGATTCTTCTCCCATTTCAACCCAAACTCCATTTACTTCCAACTCCAAGCCAAAGGAAATGATCAAGGACAAAAGAAAGGATGATTTGCAAGGAGAACACAAGAAGCAATTCCAATAGGAGATCCACGCAAAGAAGAAGGAAAACAAAGCAAATTTCTTTCAAGGGAAGAAGACAAGGATCGTGGATCATTTTTTTCAAAGAGAAAGGTTTAAGTACTAAGGAAATTAAGGCTTGTTTGGCAAATTCATTTGCCTCAAGTCCAATCTGAACAACCTCAATCCAATTTCAAATTCTAGCTTCTCCTGAATTCCAATGGTTCAGACCCTAATTCCTCAAATCATAATTCAACTTACCTCATATACATTTTCAATCAAATTCGGAACCAAAATCACAATTAATCAGTCACTAAGCCATTTTTCCGGTCCAGACCCGTTACTCTAAAAATTTTGAAAAAATTCCTATAAATCCTCAAAATTAGAAAACACCTAATCACATACTCCAATTCACTAATCAAAGCACAATTAACCTTAATCACAAAATCTCCAATTCCACAATCAAGTCGGAAATCTGTCATACATGCATGTACATACATATACTTGTGCAATTATGAACATTTATCAATAATGTAGAGGCTACGAATGCATATGCAAAATACGTATGAGATGAACTGTACCCATCCCATCGGTGATGGGATGTTACATAGTGAATACCTTTTGTATTATAAATTAATTTTTAACTTTCATATAATAATCTATATTGAGACAAATTTTAATAACAATATAAATTATGATTTATTCATGTTTTTAAATGACATACGAGAGAGTGAGTGAATTGTTTGTCTACTTTTTCATCTACATGAAACTAATGAATGACTTGTATACTCTAATGAATGATTATGAAAAATTCATATAAAGCAAGCATAAGAATAGTAAAAGCTAGTAGGGAAAAAGAAAAGAAACTAATTTATAGTAGGTTAACTAAATAATCTTTAACCATAAGTCAATCTACAAATTAAAAATTCACTATTTTCTTCATTTAATTGGAGAAAAGAAATCCTACATACAACATCTTTGTCACTGTAGAAGGGGAAACTCTTACAATCATACTTTGTCAAGGGTGAATAGTAATCTTATACAAATCTTGGTCAAGGTTGAGAAGATTTCTTACAAGGTATATCTCAAGAAATGTCCTAAATTACATGTACAACAATAACAACAACGTAGTAAAAATTCACTTAATATGCGAGATTTAGGAAGGTCTAGTAGTATGTAGCTTTATCTCTAATTAATAGAGACACTGTTTACGAATAACTCACATGAAGAAAAATGAAATAAATAAATAAATAAATAATAAAACTAAAACTAAAACTAAAACTAAAACTAGAATAAGTAAATAAATAATAAATACTTAATAAATAAAATGTGAAATAAGTTATAAACTAAATAATACGATAAAGATAGACAAATTAAAAAATCACTTGATGATGACGACGACGACGATGATGATAATAATAGTCATAATGATGATGATGATGATGATAACAATAACAACAATAACAACAACAACAACAATAATAATAATAATAAGTAAGAGAAAAACACTATATATTAAAAAGTTCAGGCTAAATATAAGAGGAAAATGCTAAAAGAGCTATGAGAATGATATGAATCTCTTTATGAGAGATCCTTCATCTGTATCCTAGTACATCAAAGTTTTCAATTACGAGTCATGTCTTCAGTAAGTTTCAACAGTGTCATATCATTCTTGATCGCCTTTCTCCAATTCTTCTTAAGTCTTCTTCTTTTTCTCTTACAACCTCTAATTACAATCTTCTCCAATCTTCTTACTGGAGTATTTAGGTGTCTCCTCTTAACATTTTTAAACCACTTAAGCTTTGTCTCTCTTAATTTTTCAATAATGTTAGTCACATTTAATTTGTCCCTTACTATTACATTCATGACCTTACAAGTATACGACTCAAAAACTCACACTAATGAATAAAGACTTAATATGCATTATGTAATGTAGATATGCTTTCTTTAGTTTCTCAAAGCTTTTAACAACTTTCTAATGCACCCACCCTACATAGTTACAAAAAGTTATATATGATCTATTTATATTCAATATAACCTGAACTAGTTATTAGAAATAAAAACTAGTCACTACAATGGCTAATAATAGCAGCATTGGTCAATCCACCTTTGCAGCTTGTTGGAGAGAGAAGGTTTGCTTTCTTCCTTTTTTTTGAAAAAATGAATTAAGTATATATATTGAAAATGATTCAAAATATAGTAATACATCTTTTAGAGTTATAGACTCCCTTTTCAAAACAACCAATGACTACTAACATCATGTTTATCAAAACGACTTCACATTTGAGCCCATACATTAACAACACGACAACGTTTCAAGATACTCCACCTTTACAATACCATCTTCTCCCTTGCCTTCTCTCTTACTCCACCTTTACAATACCATCTTCCTTCAATGCAAAATCCCTTAGCTACACTGATCTTTCATCCTTAGCTTCACCTGCTTGTCCTCCTCTTTCTACTTGTTCTCCTTTTCTCATGCCATCCCCACCATTTTTCATCTACTTTCATTCTCTAGTATAATGTCAGATTCCTCATTCACTTTTCCACCTCTTAACTTAACCCCTCCATTTGCCATTTCCATGCCCAGTAATTCAGCCATGGCATATACTCCTCAGTTAACTTTGCCATATAAACTTAAACAAAAAGCATAAGTAATAAAGCCCCTAAATTTGAACCTCCAAAGGCGTACGTGGCTTCAAGTGGTTGGAGATTCAACACTAGAGACTAAACTCCATTATTACCCTCCTAGCAAACTTAATGAATTGAAAGTCACAGCTCTCCCATTGATGTCTTAAAGGAAAGTGCAGCTTGTTGGAGTTCTAACCCATAGGGTACTTCTAGGATAAGATTATTTCTTTTCCTGTTATGAAATATGGAGCAATATCAAAGTAGAAGCAGTATGGTCTTGAGAAAGTGCATATGAACGAAGAAGATATATTCTTATTTAGATTCAACAGTAATGTGCTAGTAAAGAAGGTAGTTGGAGTTAGACCCTTTCATGTTATGACCAAATCCCTCCTATTGCAAACTTGGAAAATTGGATTAATCATAGAAGACATCATAATCACAAATATCCTAGTATGGATATTTGTGTATGGTATACCACTAGAGTATTGGGCTACTAATGGATTAAGCTACATTGCAAGTTATATTAGTAAGCCCTTATATCTAGATTAAGAAACAACATAAATCAAGCTGATTAATTATGCTAGAATATGTGTGTTAGTGGAAGAATTGAAAGATTTACCCAGAGAAATATTAATCATGGGACCAAATAGTACTATGGAATTTGAGAAGGATGTTGTAAAGGTCATATATGTATGGAATCCCTAAGTCCCCATTTAAAAAGATATGGATATCTACAAGAAGAATTTTAAATTGGTGAATTTTAAGAGCTAACAGGAAATATAGAAAGGGAGGAATAAACAATTAAAATAGATCAGATTTAACAAAATAATGAAGTAATTCCTTATGGCAACATGGAAAACAATGTAGGTTTGGAAGTTCATAAAGAGTCAATGGAGTGAGAAAGCCAAAAGCTCAATCAAACGATGCCATAAGAAGAAACATAAAGTTAACATCTTATACCTAAACATACTATTGAGAATGAAGTATTCTAACTTAAGAGAAGTATGATGAATTTAGAACTCAAATTAGAAGAAAATATAGTAGGAAATATGGACAATCTTCTTCTTTATAAGGAGTATGAATTTAATCATATGGAATATATAAGGGGAATAAACTCCTCTATAAAGAAATTAGAGATTAGGAACTTTATCTATGAAAATAAGCCAATTATCTTTGGTATTTTGAAACAAGGATTAAGAAGCAAAATTGTTGTAACTTTAAAGAGTTCCCTAAAAGGAAGGAGAATGTTGGAAAACTATTCTTGCCACCAAAATGGTAGGACACTTGTACTCTTTAATGAGGAGGAAGTTCAAAAGATGAATGCGCAAACGTATGAGAAATTGATCCATATGCAGGCTAGGCTAAAATAGGAAAAAATTATTGTGCATATTTCAATGATCTATGGTTTCAAACACAATTTCCAAAGAAACACTTTATGTAGCTTACTTAGAGAACTAACACTGCTTATTCAGATCCATTAGTTGGCCTTAGGAGATTTCAATACCATGTTATGCCCACATGAAACATATGATAATACCTATTTGAGAAACGCCCACATGAAACATATGATAATACCTATTTGAGAAACAACACTGAAGACTTAAAATTCTGTATAAGAGACATACAAATATATTATCTCCCATTTAGTGGTAACATTTATAGATAGACTAATAACTAGAAAAGAAGTTAGTAGACTACTAAATAGAAAAGAAGTTGGTTTATAAGGAAAAGACTGGACAAAAATATGGCCAATCTTGAATGGCTCCAAGGATTCTGTAATAGTGAAACACATTTTCCCAACACTTTGATATCTAACCACTCTCCCATTGTTGTCCATATTCCAATCACAAAACAGACTAAAAAAGTCCCTTTTAGATTTAATGATTTCTTAAATGAAATAATAACAATCAGGATGATAGAGAGTACCTCCTTCTTCTCACTACAAACTAGCTACGTTGTCTACCATTGATCATCTTCACCTTCAAGCTTCTCTATTCTCTATTCACAACACCACTGTTACCTCATTCTATATCCTCAACATTAAAGCTTGCGCATCCTTGTTGATCATTTTATCTGCCAACCCTCATACTAGGTGCTTCACAACCTCACCAAATAATAACCAACAACCTAATACCACAAATGACCTTTTATTAAAATTACCCCTCCTACTTTGCATACTTTCCTTGTTAAGCAGTCCTTGTTTTTGACAATACTCAACCAAAAGCTAAACCCTTCCTCTCCTATGATACATCTTTCACAATGGCCAATACTTCTGTCCCTTCCCCATCATATTTTCTACTTCTGCCCTCCTCCATCCTCAAACCTTCTCCCACAATTCTAGAAACACCTTCTCTATCAGATGTTCCTCCCAAGTCTTGGAAGCAACTAGTAGGGGAACAATCTACCTTGACCCTGTCCTACTCACCACCTAAGGACATGGATGGTAGGTTAATGGTTTGACCCAACACTGAAGTCCTGAAGGAGGGAGCTCGGGTTTGGAAATCAACTACGGTTGGTTTCTTCTTTGGAAAAGGACCACCTTTTTCCTTTAGTCTCTTAATGAGCCAACAAATTATGGAAGTCGAGAGGCTTGATAAATGTTCTTTTCTTTGAAGAGAACTTGATCCTTTTTGCCTTCACCTCCACTTCAGATATCCAAAAGATTATGGAGGAAGGTCCTTAGCACTTTGGAAGACACCTAATCTTCCTACAAGTTTGGCAGCCGCACTTGAATCTTGCAAGCCTTAAAATCTAAAGTATCACACTCTAGATTAACTTCCACAATATTCCACTTGAGTATTGAACAACCCAACAGTTTGGAGCATTAGCCAGCTACATTGGAAGGCCACTGTGTATGGATGAACATACAACTAAGAAGAAACATGTTGGATATGCCCAGATTTGCATCAGTGTGAATATCTCCCAGGAACTCCCTGAGGCAATTCCAATTATGAGGTTAGGAGAGGAAGATAAGCTATGAGAAGACACAACAAAAATTTCTTACCATTGGAAACCACCTTCCACAAACCTTAACAAAATTTGGAAGGCCACAAGAAAGTTATTCAAAACAAGAAGCTACCAAGAGCTTATGGAGTCAGCTGAAACAAAATCCCTAGAAAACCTCGTTTCCTTGAATCCCAAGACTATCATGTTGCAAAAAGCTGATGATGTTATATCACCTGACAATGGGGAGAGACATAACAATGAGGTAATGTAAATTTCGACATAACAATGAGGTAATGTAAATTTCTCAAACAACACATATACAAACAATCAAGGAGCAAAATATAACAAGCAATGTAGAGCAGGAAGTTTCACAAATGCCAAATATAATACATGTTACTTAAACTGAAACCAATGTTGTCCATGTCACCCTAACCACCACTTCAAGGATTGTGCAAAGTGTTGAAGGAGATTTAGAGGTGAGTAATACTAACCCTATCTAATCTGATATCATAAAAACTCCTAAAGATTTTATTGCACTTAAAGAAACTGCAACAAATGTTGAATTCCATATAGTGGAGAAAAGGAGATTCAAGAGGGGAAAAGGGAAAGGCAACAAAAACCAAACCTTTTAAACCATGTCTATAATCACGTGGAATGTACGTAGAATAAATTTTCCCATTAAACAGTTAGCTTTAAGGGAATTGTTTTGAGAGAGAAGCCTTTCATATTTGGATTACTAGAAACTAATGTCAGACTTGAAAATTTAGCCAAGTTAGATATTTTTGGTTCCTACTGGAACATGATTACCAACCATCAACATCATGGTTTAGGCAAAGTAATTATATGTTACCAGGAGGATGAGCTCAAGGTAGATCTCTTAGACTTAAATGAACAAGCCATGCATATGAAATTATCCTTCTTATAGAAGCATATCCAGATAAAAGTATCATTCATCTATGCAAGCAACTTTTAATTCCAAAAAAGAGATCTATGGAATAACTTAACATCATTCAGCAACACTGTCTATATCCCATAGCTAATATATGGAGACTTTAACTCTATATTATACCCCTTAGAGGCACAAGGGCATTGTTATCTAAAGAATTATACAGCTAATTTGAAAGACATGGTAGAGGAATTAGGGGTGATAGATCATAAGTATGTTGGACATACTTTTACCTGGTCCAACAAACAACAATCTGCTTGGCACATCAAGAAAAAGTTAGATCGAGCCTTAGTAAACGACACTTGGCTGAGGACATTTCCTGACAGCCTTACTACATTCAAAGGCCCCCTCTTCTTGGAACACACTCCCCTTGTAGTGGACAATCTATTCTAAAAAGTTAACAAGCATTATTCTTTCTGATTCAATAATTTCCTAATGAATGTTCCAAGATTCAATAAGTCATGTATAAAAGGAGTAGCACATAGTTGTCAAATGACCAAGTAGTTGTGTTATGTTCAAAAGTTAAAAGTTATCAAACAGGAATTGAAGATCCTAAATTCTCTACAAAGGCTCGCAACTTCCACAATAAATTCCTTGAGACTCAAACTTGAAATTATCCAAGCTAGCCTTACTGCTCACCCTACTGATCTGATTCTATTTGAAAGAGAAAAGAATATGCTATCACAATTCTTGAAGGCTATACATAACCAAAACTCTCTCTTGCAATAAATAGCTAGAGTGCATTGGCTAAAAGAAGAGGAAAACTACACAATATTTTTTTTCAACTCCATTTTTACAAGGAAAAACTGCAATAAAATCCACTTTGTAACTTCCAAAGATGGTGTAAGTCTTCAAACACAATAAGAAATCCAAGAGGAGGCAGTAAGTTACTTTAAAGATCTTCTAGGAACTCCTAACCCTTCAAATGTTACTTTTGATGAACTCAGCACCCTCTCCCTCAAACAAATCTCATCACCTGACTCAGATCTTCTCATAAAACCAGTAGAAAATATAGAAATAAAAGCTGTAGTTTTTACCATGGATGGCTCTAAAGTTCTTGACCTGATGTCCTAAATGGGTACTTCTTTTAGAAATCTTGGAGTGAGACAGGGCCATTTGTTATATAGGCAGTCAAAGAATTCTTCTCTAAGGGGATCCTCCTTAAAGAGATCAACAGAACCTATGTCTATTTGATTCCTAAATGCTCCATGCCTGCACATTTTGGGGATTTCAAACCTATTGCATATACTAAGTTCCTCTACAAGGTCATATCCAAGATATTTACTTCAAGAGTGAAAAAATCCCTAAAACATCTTATTAGTGACAACCAAGGCACCCTTATGTAAGAAAAACATATAGGAGATAACATTCTTATTGTACAAGAGCTCCTAAAAAGCTATTCCAAATCAAATTACTCTCCAAATTGCACACTCAAAATTGATTTCCATAAAGCTTTTGATAGTGTGAGTTAGGATTTCCTATGGACATTACTGATGGCTCACAGATTTTCAATTACCTTTATAAAGAGGATTAAAGAGTGTATCTCAACCTCCTTCTTGTCTATTATAATCAATGACACTCTTACCACACTCTTTAAGGAAGAAAGAGGACTTAGACAAGGGGACCTCTTATCCCATTACCTTTTCATCCTTTGTATGGAGACTCTTAACTCTCTCATCAAGCATAAAGTGCTCAAAAACCCAAAGTTCAGATACTATATTAAATACAAAAACATTGATTTGACTAACCTATGTTTTATAGATGATCTACTTTTATTTTGTAGGACTTCGATAAACTGTTGGGACCCGATCCGAAAACCGGATCCCAACTGAAAAGCAGGAACGGATGCAAAGAACGAGGCGAATTCAAATTGGATAAATTGAATTTGAAAAAAAACGAAAGAACAGAACATAAGCCGAAATCAAATCGGAAACGATAAATCGAAAGAAGCAAATCGGAACGGTTACAATCAAAGGCGAAACCGATACGGATCGAATTCAAACTTACAATCAAAGTATACAAATGAAGCCAAATCGAATAGCATAACAAATGTCCGACATCCATGTATACAATACAAAGACAACAACGATCGCGTTGGAAACCTAGACTAATCTGATGCGAAAATTCGGTATAATTTTTTTTTCTTTTTCCTTATTCCTTTTCTTATATTCCTTTTTCCTCGAACTCAATCAAAGCATACAATTTCCTTTTTCTTAGAAGTTATCTTCAATCAAATCCTCAAATCATACAAACTGCTTATACATACAATCAAGTCCCAAAAATTTATCTTTATACCCATTTTATCAAAATTTCGGCAGCATAACGGCTACCTTATGACTAACCCAAACCTGCAAAGTGTTCAAACAACACTTCTATATTCTCACAAATATCCAGTATCATCGGACTCCCCATCCGAAATCCAACATAACAAACGCATTCCTATATCTAGCACTTTACATATCGGAATCATCCATCTCAAATCCACAATCTTCAGAATTACAAACAATTTGATAATTCATCATAGCCATAGCCAAATCAACAATCATATCTTAATTTGATAAACAATCCCATTACACTAATTACAATCATATGCAAATCATAACTTAAATCCCGAATTCATATCCTTCATATTCAGTCACATACATAATCATATACACACATGGCAATTCAAACCATATACAGAATTAATACCAAAACCCAATTTACACAAAAATCCAAACGATACAAAATCGGACCAAACGTCTTGATATTCTTCCATCCGATCTCCTGCTCAAAACCTGGAGATGGGGATGAAAGGGGTTGAGTTACACAGCTCGTGGATAATATGTTTATAAATCAAATAATAAGCAAAAATCATTTTCTAAACTGTTTCCATTTTAGCAAAAAGTCATACAATGGCGAAATCATCAAAAACTTGTTTTCTTTCAAACTTTTCAAATCATTTCTAAACAATTTCAATAAATTTCCGGCTGGAAATTCAACATTGTTTATTTCTTAAGATTTTCCCATTTCTTGAACCAAAACGATATTTCGCAAACCTTTTCAAAATATGCAATGCAACAAGCTTATAAATAAAACAAAACACATAATACATCAAATGGTCTGGTTCGGTCCAAACAGAACGTACTGCACATTCTCGCATAGCGGTCCTGTGCAGCTGTGAACAGAACGTACTACATTTTTCCGCATAGCGGTCCAGTGTAGCCGTGAAGGGAGTCCGAAATCGGAACTCCATGCCACTAGTGGGCAGCCGGGAGAAGGCTATAAAACGGACAAGTGCGCACTCGTCCCACAGATGGGACCTGACCAAACCCACATAAACACGTATTCGAAAAATCGAACATTCGGATTGCCCGAAGGCACTTTTCGAAAATCTTACTTTTCAAATTTCTCATATCACAATCACATATCACATTAAAGCATGAAAAATTCACTCATCACATCATAACCAAAATTCAAATTATTAATTCATCAATCAATTCACATGTAAATCAAAATCATCACAATGTATGCAAATATTTCTTTCATTCATAAAATCAAACTTATTCAATTTCACATTTTTAAAATCATTCATAGAATTCGAACTGCATTTTCGTAAAATTTATTTCGAAAACTAATTTCTCAACCATTTTCATAAACAATAATTTATCAAAATTGTGCTTCATGCTTAGCTTAAAATTCAATAAATAAACATACTACCCACCTTCAAATGATGCTAAGAACTCGTCCCGATCATCAATTTGACCAACGCTTCCTTTGTTCTTCCAATTTAAAATTATCTAAGCCATGATCATCCAAATTCAACGTCATAATTAGCATAATTACTTAAATTGGGCTTGGAGAACTCAAACCCCTTATATTGCCAAGCTATCTAAATCCACAATTTTGAAAATTCCCAAATTTCAAAATTGACTTAAACCAATTCACTCAACTTCACTCAAATTCAATACCATAAAAATCATAATTACTCAAATTGAGCTTAGGAAACATCAATTCCTCACATATTTAAGATATCTAAATCTCCAATTTTCAAAAACCCAAATTTTCAAATTTGGCCTAAACCAATTTACACAAATTCAATATCATAAATCACAAATTCCTCAAAATTGATATCATAATTCACCCACCCATCATATTTTCCATGATTCTACACTAATAATTTCCAAAAATCCCAAATTATAAAATTTGGGCATAATCCCTAATTAATCAATAATCCAAAATTAAACTTCTTCTTAGCATAATCACTTAAATTAGACATAGGAAACTCAATCTCATAGCATCCTTAACCTATTTAAACCAAGAACTTATCAAAAGATTCAAAATCACAAAACTTCTCTCTTACCTTTATCCTCTCCATTTTCGGATTTATGCAAAGCCCATAGGAAGCTTTTCTTCTTTTCTATCTTCTCCCTTTAGAAACAACTTAAAATCACCTTGAAAACTCCCAAAATAAAAAATCCCAAGCTTTTTCCCTCTTTCTTCTTCTCTCTTCTCTCATCCGTAGCTTCTTCTTTCTCTTCTTCTTCTTTCTTTCCTTTCTTCTAGAATTATTGTGATTTCTCTATGCCAAACGACAATCATCTGATTTTTAAAGTGCCAAGTCATTTAAAATGAGGGGTAATTGACCAAATTACCCTTACTCTTTAGCTTAATTCCAAAATTGCCCCTACACTTTCCTTTAAGTTATTCTAACTTGCGGGTTTGATTCGCACTATCAAGTTGAAGAAATTTGTCAAAACTTTCTTCTAGAGAAATGTTCCTCTATGTCTTAATTTCATAATGCCACAAGAATCATCCAATTCGGAGCCATGCATCAGAAGTTATGGTCAAAACATTTCCGACATGTTCATATTCTAACACATTTTTCATGTATGATTATTTCCATCCAGAAATTCACATTCTTCATCACAAAATTGAAACTCGATGTCTTCATAACAATTGTAACTCTATTTCTCTAGTTTAATTCAAATCAAGAATCGCCTCATTTCGATTACCAGAACAAAAGTTATACTCAAAATACTCTTAGATATTCCTAATCCAAAAACTACACACTAATCCGAACTTCCATTCATAATTTGAAAATCTTAGGGGGAAAATTGAAATTTACTTTCTTCATATGAATTGTAGCCCCATGTCTTAGTTTGTTTCGCCTCAAGAATCACTTCAATCGAATCTCCACAGATCCCGAATTTCTCGAAATACTGATCCATGTTCAGAAAATTTGTCCACTCACTTTGATTAAATTAATCACCACTAATTTAATCTCATAAAATTACAAATTTCCCATGAGGATGTAGGGAATTGTCTTAGAAATCCAACGCTTCGAGAATCAAGTCAATCGGATGTCGGACGGAAAAGATATAAGCAAAAGATTGAACGAAGGTCGGATTGAAGGAGGAAAATAACAAATGGACCCAAATCGACGTCGCGTGGAGGAAAAAAAACGGCGTCGTTTTCGCGTGCGAAGAAGCAAATACCGAAGAAACGGCGTTGCATAGGCGAGGCGAGGGCTCGCTCGCCCTCGCGAGGTGTCACCCTCGCGAGGCGATGCGTCGCCCTAGCGACGACGAGCTGAACGCTCGCCCTCGCGAGGGCGATGCGTCGCCCTAGCGACGGTGATGCGTCCTATTCTTCTTCTTTTTTTCCACATGAAAAAATCCGAAACTTCCAAAATGCATAACTCTTAATTCTGAACTCCAATTTTGACAAACTTAGTCTCTATAGAAAGCTTGAAGGAAGCTTTACATCTTCCACGAAGGACATAAAAATCAATTTGACCTCTAAGGAAGTCCATTTTGCAGTCAAACGTTCTGTCCTCAAATAATCATACTAAAATCATAACATAAACTTGTAAAAATCATAACTTATTATTCCTTAATCAAAAAATTCCATACTTGATATCAAAATAAAGATCAAATCAAATCCTTCAACTTTCATGAAGAACTTCAAGGCTCAATTAACCTCTAACTAGGTAAATTTTTCAGTCAAAGCTTCAGCCATATAAAAGTCAAAAGTCAACCCTATCACACATAAACTTTGACTGATCATAACTTCCACTCCCGATATCGAAAAATTGCAAACTTTATGGCTACAGAAAGCTCTTAACATAATCTACAAGTTTCATGTAGATCATTTTATCAAATTTTGCCTAATTCAAAAGTCAACTCTCAAAGGCCAAAAAGTCAAACTTTTCACAATTCTTCATATTCTCACACTTTCTCTCTTTATTTCTTGATTTTTCAACTTAATTTTAATCAACTCATCCACTTTTGAATATTTCTTATTTTCACTCAAAAATCGGGGTCCAACATAAACTCCTTACAAAGTTATATGGCAACTCTTAACAAATTCAAAAGCTTCTTTAGACTACACTTTAACCCAACAAAAAGCCATTTTCTCCTATCCAAAAAAGCTACAACTTTGGGACCTCTCATCTCTCAATCAACTGGGATGCTTTTTAAACAGACACCTCTATTATATCTTGGATTACCGGTTTTTACTAAAAGACTCTTATATGTGGAATGCATTCCACTCCTAGAAAAAATACAAAGAAGAATTAGTTCGTGGGTTGATAAGTCTCTGTACTATTTAGGGAAGGTTCAACTCATTAAATTGGTGTTAAACTCTCTCCATATTTATTAGAGCTCTCACATCTTTCTTTATTAAGGTATCATAAAAACCATTGAAAGCATCCTTAAGAACTTCCTATGGAATCACTCAAATGATGTTAAAGGTTTAGCTAAAGTGAAATAGGATAATATTTGTTTTCCTAAGGATGAAGGAGGGCTAAGCATAACTCCTATCAAAATCACAGATCAAGACCTAATCTTGAAAAGACTATGGTGGATTCTTATGGACAAAAACTCACTTGGGGTGAAATGGCTACACTATTATTTTCTCAAGGAAAGAAGCCTATGGAGCATTAAGAAATCAACTTCATACTCTCATTTTCTTAACCAGATTCTAAAATTGAGGGATAAAGTCTGAGAATGGATCTCTAACAAAATTGGGAATGGTAACTTAACATATGTCTGGTTTGACAATTAGTCGAACCTGGGACCTCTCATACATCATTATAGTAGTCTAAGCAGTCCCCAAACTGCTTCATTCCAACTTAAACTCAACTCAATGATTGCAAAGGACACCTTGAATTTTCCTCAAAACTTGAAGCATCTCCAACCATCATATCTTCCCTAACTTAACTCTCTGGACACATTCTACTGGCAGACTTAACCTATCATTAAACTCACCAACAAGGTTACGAGAGATCTATTAAGATGTAGGAAACAAAAGGTGGAATGGAATAGATTTTTTTGGAGCAAAGTATTGAACCCAAGGGTATCTTTCATATTATAGTTAACAATCCTAAATAGGCTGGACACTATTGATATAATTCACTATCTGCAAATGAACAGAACATGTCCAATGTGTAAGAACCATGTGGAAACAAGAGATCATCTTTTCTTTACATGCCCTTATAGCAACAAAGTATGGGAATCTATAGCTAACAGGTACCTGTGGCTAAATCTTGGGAGCACTATCACAGAGGTTGTTCAAAAATTGACCAACCACATAACCCCTCCAAACCTAAATAGACAGATCCATGTTCTATCCCTAGGACTCTGTGTATATGGATTATGGAAGCAAAGGAACCTTAGACAGTTTGGTGGAACCAACTTGCCCAAAGAGGTTCTCGTATCTGAGATTCTCTATGAACTCAGAGAGCTCATTCTACTTTGAAACCTCAATTAGACATGTAATACAACTATCTTAGCTTCATTGAATGTATAACTTAAAGCTACGCTCAGAATGTAAACATATGTATAGGGAAGAGATGCAGAGGAAATATAGAACAGAAAATATAGCAAAGAGGAAATCGACTGAATCAACTCAGTCGAAACCATATAGATCATTTAGTGTAAACGAACACAATCCTATGCATTTCAACAAATCTTGAACACTAGACAGCTTATGCAACCTCATATCCAACACATTATTGGAAATGGAAGTAATATGAAGTTCTCGTATGAAAATTGGCATCTATTGGGGTGATTATATCCCCCTTCATACTCCTATAGCCTAAGAGGTTCTACCCTTATAAACACTAATATTCCTTTACTGGCACATCTGATGTATAACGGAAAGACTATAAGGTATCAAAAGATTTACTTTCATGATAAATTCAAAAAATTTTATTTTAAAGATTATTGTGAATTTATATGTTTACAAGAAGATTAGTGTGCATAGAGATATATTACTCATATAGATCAAAATTAATATTTTCAAATTAAAAATATAATTGTCAAAGAATAACTCTTATTAGATGTGAAAAAGTTAACAAGTTAATTATAGGAATTGGATCTATAAACATAGATAAAAAATTGTTTACCTATTCTAGTTCAAATACAAAAAAATGAAATTAAGGTGTTTAGTATTAAGATATTTAATACTTGTAAAATATTAAAGATATCTATTATTCTATGTATTTGAGTTCAAGGTTATATGAATATTAACTTTGGAAGTAAATCCAACTTAGGATATGTTTTACTTGAATGATATTATTTTAGATTGGAAAGGTTCCTATGTAACATTAATTGCTAATCAATCCAAAATATTTTTTCATTTAGTGGAAATGATTATCTGAATCAATAAGTTCTTTAATGAACTTGATATAGTTCTTCACATTGTTCAAATAGTAATATATTGTGAAATATTAGAGTCATTAGGCATACAAAAGGAGTTAAGGTCTTATTAAAGAGCCAACTATGTATTTAGGAAGTTTCTCTTAATTATGGTTATGATTAAGATTAAAGTTGTAAGATTTAAGTAAGTAGTCACTATAAAGAATCTTATAGAATTCTCTCCATAACCATTGTCCCAGTAGTATTATGATTTTTATATGATGATATGGTATAAGATACTTAAATGATTGACTTAGTGCAAGTGGGATATTGTTGGTTTATGACTTACATCTAATTGATTAGTTGTAGTTTTGTGACATAATTTTTTAAAGACATTCGTTATCTTATACATATTTAGCTGTATTTGGTAAAGTCCGTGGGATAAGTATATATTACTAATGAAATTATTATGAGATCATAATTATAAGATTCATATTGCATTTATATGTTATTCTTAAAATTTTCATAGTCATTATTCAATTAAGACTAGACATTAATAGAGCCCAAAAGACTAGCAAATGTTATGTTGTTTCCTTATGAAGAAAGTAGTCAATAAGTATAAAGATACTTAAAAAATGTGTGGGTGTTTGTTGAAGAACAAGTTCACTAAACTAACCCTATGTGAGAACTCCATTGGAATATTACTTGCATGTCTATGGAAATTCTCATTATGATGACTATATAAGTGATATTTTGACTTAAGATCACCAAAGTATCTTATATAGGGATCTTTATGTTTTGATATTACTTATGACCTATTTTAGTCAAAGATAGCCCAATCGGTAGTAATTGAATATGACATGAGTTCTATGGAAGTAGTTAAGTGATTAATATAAGATTCCCCACCATAAAGTAATTAGGAAAAATGTTCCATTGTTTTTTTTATTAAATATTGATTTGGAAAATCTTTGGTCAAGGTAAAAAGAACACTTTGAAAATAGTTTTCAAATATCGTTAATTAAATAAATTGCTAAAGACGGAGAACTAATATAATTGGACTTAAAATAGAGTTGATATTAATTCAATGAAATATTGTATGAAGAAATGATTGAATTATATAGAAAATCATGCACAAAAATATTAGTTAAAGCCACCTTGACATTCCTAAATATTTGAAAATTGTGATGTCTTTTAGACGATAATCTTGATCTATAGACATAAATTATTTAATTAGAAAATCAAAGATAAATTAAATTAGTTTAATTTAGCTAATATTAAATATGATATAAGGACATATTTATATCTATTGTCAATATATTTAGGAACCTAATAGATCACACATAAAGAACATGTTAATAAGAGAAAAGGTCCTTTAGTTAAGCCATTTTAATTGTAAATTTTAAGAAATTTTATGATTAAAATGAGATATATAGTAAATTAGGATTAATATGAGATATTGAATCTTATTTGGTGATATATTGATATTTAATTAGAATTATTTATAATTCTAATTAAAGTTTAATTGAAATTAGAATTTAATTTCAATTAAATTATGAAAATTGTAATTTTAATTAAAGTTTTATTGAAATTAGAATTTAATTTTAATTAAATTAAGAAAGTACCTAAAGTCTATTATAAATAGCTTAGGCTACAAAGGAGTTATCACTTCTTACCTAACTCTTTTTATAATAGTTATAGAGTTCTTTCAATATGTGTTGTGGATACCATTAGAGTACCAATACTTGTGTGGCTACGATAGTTAAGATAAGCCAATTTTAGAAATAATTTGAGAAAAATGATAAGAAAAAGGGTCGAGTTTTGGAAGGCATAAATTATGTTTCACACTTTATTATATTTTATATGTTAATCGTCTTATAGAATTTAATTGATCTTGACTTTAAAAAATTATAAAAAATGATTTTGTAATTATTCCACAATGCACGGGTTTAGATCTCACCCCAATTTCCTAACATGTTTATCATAGCTTTATCTCTTCTTTCATGTCAAATGTAATTCACTAAGTTTTGTCATGTATTCGTAAATTTTAGGGAGTGCTTGGTTTATGAGTTTGAGAATGAATCAATAGGTATGGAATGAATAACATGTGATTGGTTTTATATTATGATTATAGGAATAGTGCTTTCATATTTGACTTTAAGAGATTAGTCCATACCTCCAAAATGTGAAAGAAATGAGTTTCATTCCTGACTCAGGAATAAGTGTCACGAACGTGATAGTCTTTGTCACGTCTGTGGTAAGAAGTGTCACAGGCGGGACAGTTCTTGTCACACCCGTGACTTACTTCTTCTTTTTAATTAAATATAATTAAAATATAATTAATTAATTCCAATATAATTAATTAAGATATAATTAATTAATTAATTATAATATAATTAATTAATTATATTATAGTTAACTAAAATATACTTAATTACAATATAATTAATTATTAATTAATTAATTGAAATAGTATTAATTAATTAATTATATTTTCTCTTTTTAGCAATTAAATATAATTAATTAAAATATACTAAAATTTGATGTAAAACAAAATTTAAAAAAATGTATTTATCAATATTTTAGAAAATTAATCACTGTCAATGACAATGACAATCATGAATTCCTCTTAACCAACTATCATAATTATAATGATTATATTTATTCACATTTCTATTATCATTCTATCGTATGAATTAACCAACTATCATAATTATAATGATTAAATTTATTCACATTTCTATTATCATTCTCCCGTATGAACCAACCGTGTTCTTAAAGTGTGTTACATATGCAATACAAGATGGTAATTGAAGGAGCTGAAAACTATTTTTGTTTTATAAGATATTGGTTTAGCAAGTAAAAGAATTTGAGTTTTCTTAGATTCAACAATTACAGTCATTGAACATTTTTATACCTTTACCTGTATCGGGCCATTAGGAGGCCCACTGCATAAAAATGATACCATAAACTACGGATAAGACGCCGAATCGGAATGAAACAAACTCCATGACTAAATTCAGATTCCTTTTAAGCCACTACTACCTTTTACTACAGTTTTAATTGTTCATCTCCGTTTACATTCCTTATCCTGAAAGATCATTAAGCTTAAACTAATAAAAGTTTTAAGGATGAAACAATGTTGACGGTGATTTAGCTCGACTCTGGATGCAGCAGCAAAAGAAACAAGTATAGAATAAATAGTCGGAGAACCATGAATCTTCATTAACAGATATATTAAAGCTACAAGTAAAAGAAAAGATCATCATGCCAGCAACAATTTTTCCCTAGTGTAGATGGAGATGTAACTAATATATAACAACGCATTCGTAGAAAAGTACTAAAAGAAAGCAGATTATTACAGTTAATTTCTGTAATTAATTTCCAGTAAGCTCTCTTTCTTAGAGCAACCATTCCTACTGCTGGAGAGACTCCACTGATCAGAGAAACTAAAGGAAGAAGATAAAGAGATCCCATTTCCACATTTTGCTACAGCTCTCACGTTCTCAATCAACTCTTCAGTACGGCCTTCCTGTGACAATATTTCCAGGAGCTGCTCAGGGCTAATAGCAAGCTTGACTTTCCAAAATCCATGGTTGCCACACCTAGAGAAAGCTTCAGTGTAGGACCTCTTTAGCGCACCCTGATAATCCAAAGACATCCTATAAGGCGCAACAAGCGACGAGGGTGTGCTTTTTGATCTAACATGACCTTCTCGCACTACTTGGTTGCCAATTTTGGAGCTGCTGTTGTTGAGTGGAAGTAAATAGTAAGAGTGTCCTGGCAAGAGGTCTTCTTGTAGGGAAAGTGGTCTCCAGAAAAGATCATGGCTGCGAAAAATAGCATGACCAGGAAATTCATTGGTAATACATCCTGTGGTTATTGGGGCGTAAAATTCCATCACGCCACCATTTGATGTTACGACTTTAATCACTTCATTGGCCGCTCCAAGCCCTCCGAACAGGCAATTTCCCATCTATATCAGCTCCGCGTACCAGTAGGTTGGTTTCTGTGGGTAACAAAGAACTAGCGCCACTTTGTTGCCTTATTAAAGCACAGAGATCATGGAAAGAAAATTACCGTCGGTGGGAAGGGATTCTTCTTTTAGAGGTTCTAAATCTCACAATTGAATCAAAAGAGACAAAAGAAAAGGGAAAAAGAATGTTCCCACCACTAACATTAATTAGCAATGGAAAATATTAGTTTAGGCTCAACTGTTCATGCACTAAAATAAATGTTTGTTTCTGGTTGGTATAAGAACTAAGAAGACAAATGGGGAACAAACCAAATTTTCGAAAGCCTCTTTTTGAAACTCTTGGCGGAATGGTCGAGATTTTGCTAAAAGATTTCAACAGTGAAGTTCCCTGACAGTTCTTCCAATTCTTTAGTCAACATTCACATATGGTCAATGAGCAAAGGCTGGTCTGTATTTTCTCTTTTGCTAATCTTGGCCCACCACTTGGAACCAGGTGGCCTGTGCTGTACTGGATTTTGGTTGCTTAAATGGACAGCACGAAGCGCTAATCTTTTCTCGTTAATAAAAGCAGAAGCTATATTCTTGGATGACCTAGTTTTAACTGTTCACTCTTTGCCTTCGTCATTTGCTGAATCTTCGTTGGCAGGGACGGAGTAACAGAAAAGAGTGATGGTTTGTTATGCAACTGTCATAGTGTTCAAATACGTTGATTTGACCATATGTATATATGTACGTATGTTAACTCAATAATTTATATATGTTATGTTTTTGGTGATTAAAATTAAAAATTATTGAGTTAAAATATCCTGATTACTAAAATTTGGTTGTAAAGTTCCCAAATTTCTGTTTTTAATCATTGATCTTTGTCACATGTATATCAAGATTTAGAGTTAACGTTTCAAATTTGTCCAAAAGTAGCATCATTTCAACTTAAATTAATTTTTCATAAACAAAGTTATGGGTATCATACCGTAATATACTGGTCGGTATTGAAATACCGATTAATTATCATACTAAATTGTAAAATTTTAAAATTTAAGGACTAAATTAAAATTTTGAAAAATTTTAATGCTAACTAAACCTACCTTGCATCGTGCCTCTCTCACTTTCTTATAAACTTGAACCAAGCAGTAGGCATACGTCACGATACATGCATTAAACAACATATAAACCGTATATATATGTTAAGCAAAGCAGCGGAAAGTATAATCGAAATCAATATATACCTCCAGTCATTGCCTCCACCGTAGATCTGAAAGATTTGTTGAAGATTCAATTGTCTATCCTCTTCCTGAAGCAAGCTCAATGGTGTGCTCAATTTTTGCTAGGTGAGGACAAGACCCAAAGAGGTTGTTTTCACAACCAAAAACCACTCAATACTCTCTGGCCATCACAGAGAAGAAGAGTCGGGTAGATAGGCAACCAAAAATAGTGGGTAGGGCACATACACCGTGTAAATGGACCATCTTAATAATGAGCATAAAACTTACATTTCTACCTCTAGTCTCACCGTTGTTGTGGTCAAACACCATCTTAGTAGTTGCCATTTATCCCATTGCTCCAATCAAGCTCATTGCACCCATTTATCGCACTCGTTGTCTTGCTCTTGCACTGTAGCACCACTCCTGTATGTACTAACCTACACTACTACACCACAGTCCACGTGCAAACTCGTCGACCCAACCCACACTAGTTTAAGGATTCAATGAAGGTTGTAAAAAAAATACTTATTTGTGTTCTGCAATGATTTAGTGAAGGATGCAAAAAATTGTGAATTTTTTTCTGCAATCCCTATGACTCTGAGACAAGGATTTGGTAAAGGTTGCAAAAAATCGCAACAAATTTTATGGAATTATGAAATATGGAAATATGGAATATGGATATTGAAATATAATTATGTTGATTATTGATTTGAATATTGAATATTGAATTGTGTATTTGTGTTTTGCATAATATTAAATATAGATAAATGAATATTGAATTGTGAATTTATGATGAATTGTGTATTTGTTTCTTGTGACTTTGTGTTATCTAGTAATTGTGCATGTTGAATTATTAGTTCTTGGTGAATTGTGTTGGATAAAATAGGATTATATAGTATATCGTGTAAGTTGACTCATGACTATGGAGTTAAGTTGAGTAAGAAACTAAGAATGTTGATTACAATTGGTGAAAGTAGGATTGTTAAAATAAAACCTGAAATTAAGATTTCAATTACAATGTTGATTAAAATTAGTTAAGAAAACAAAATAATGACAAGTGTTACAAATTGAATAGTATAAGCAAACAAATAGATTAATTTTGAAATTGAATAAGTTATAGTTATGAGTGTCTTTGTGTTTAAATTATATAATTATAAAAAATGAGTTATAAAAGATGTATATATGTAATTGTGTATGTTTAATTGTTGGTTCTTGACTTCGGTAAATTGTGATGGATGAAATTGAATTGTATAGTGTATGTTGACTCTTAATTGTGGGGTTGATTTGAGTAAGAAACTAATAATGCTGATTAAAATTGATGAATGAAAGATTGTAAAATTAGAGAAGGAAATTAGGATTTTAGTAACAATGTTGATTAAAATTAGTTAAGAAAATAAAATAATGATAACTATTACAAACTGAATTGTATCAATAAACAAAATAGATTAGTTTATAGTTGAATTATATGATTGATAAATGATTAATTGACTATATTTATATACCCATATTTAATGTGTTTTGCTTGTTATTTGAGAATCTTATGTTATTTTTGGTACTTATTCTACTTTAAATATGTTTTTAAGTGATAATTGCCTCATAGATCGAAAGGAGAAGAATTTGGATGAAATCGTGGCATAAAATGAAAGAATTTAAACAACCTTGAACTTACACGATCGTGTATATTAATTGTGTAAGTTACTGTAAATGTATGGAGCTTCAAAGAAGTTGTTTGTACCTATGTATGTTGGCATACACGAATGTTTATGTGCTCATATAAGCTTATGTGTTCATGTAAAGTCGCGATTAGGAGGATTTAGGAAATACGTAGTCACCTACACAATTGTGTAAGTGATTGTGTATAGTCCAAAAAACTTAGGCTTTTGCAGTAGAAGGATATTACGAAGGCTACAGCAAAGGAGGCAAATTTAGGGGTCATGAGAGACATTAAAAAAAGAAAGGTTACCATCATAAAGAAGAAGATCAAGAGTGGAAACATCAAGATCAACTCCAACTTTACAGTTTTTCCAAATCAAGGTTTTAAGTTGAATTCTTTTTATTCTCTTTATTTTATTTCATTTCCTTGTATGCTAAATCTGAATAGTTGTGTTTTGAATATAATTATCGATTGCTAAATATATTTTAAGGTTTATTATTGAATTGTTTTATATAACTTTTACCTTGGTAAATTAAGTATAGTATTGCTTTGTGATATTTATAATTGATTTGAATCGAGAGGTTGAATTAAGGTATTTGTTTTAAGTTGCACAACAAAAGTAGTTACCTTAATAGACTTAAAAATATCATGTTAAAAAAAATTGAATAAAGACTTTAATTATGAGTTAATTATCCTTAAGATTGTTTACAATTCAATCAAGTAGTTAGGAGTAGTTTTGAGAGATCCAGACATTACAACTCAACTTTTATCTATTTCAATTGGGATTTCTTAATTAGACCTCAAAAGAAGGTAATCGAAACCTTTGGATATCTATAATCAAGCATAGTTGAATTAACAAGGCAAAAGGAAGACAAAACAAGGATAGAATAATCCTTAAGTTTTCATCATTGGTAACTTCAATTTCATTGTTGCCTTTTATTTCTTTAATTATTAAATTTTATTAGTTTATTTTTATTTTCAATAAATTCAATCTTTTGGGAATTATATTCAATCTTGTTGTGAACAATATCTTTTATACTATAATTTATGATTTGTATATTTATAGCACAAAATTTTTTCCATATAAAACTATCAATAGATTTTTTGACGTTGTTTCAAGGATTACAATTTTAGTATCTTATCCAATTGAATTCTTTTGATTTACTATTTTTCTTATGCGATAACAGGTGTATGAATACATGATCCTCAAGGAACAATTGAACAATATGAAAGCAACAACTTATTACCCGCTCAAGGAAATTCAATATGGATAAGAAAGCCATGTCTTAGCTGATTTTTTCTTGGTAGAAAACAACAATTTAGAGTAACTCAACTCTTTGGGGGCACAGTATGATTAGGGAGGTAATAATCCATATTCTAATTCTTGCAATCTTAGGTAGAAAAACTACCTAAATACTTCTTGATCTAACATCCAGGGAATGATCTAAGAGCTCATGGCCTATAAGGATTCTAATAAGATAGGCTCGGTTCATTGGAAGTGAAGACAAATAAGCTAATAGATGTTCTAGATTCCAAGTTCATAAGTCAAGATGAAAGTCAGAAGAGGATGGAAGCCAAAGTTGATTAAATAATCTCCTCCATTCATAACTTGGAGTTTCATGTTGGGCAACTTGCCAATGCATTGTTAACAAGGAATGTGAGGAGTCTCCTAAGTAACACAAAAGCTCAACAGATATCTATATAGTGTTGTGACATTTGTGGGGGTATACATTACAATCATGGAAGTTGGGCACCAAACTATGTGGGAGAATCCATATAGCATGCAAAACTAGTTTTAGAATACATTATATGAGAATAATTGTAATTCATAGTGGAGCATCTCTTACATTGATCCATGGAACGATTACACTTCAACTGAATCTTTACAATAAGAAGAGAAAGTAGAAAAGTGGAGAAAGGTTATTAGAAAAGAAAAATAGTAGGAAACCTCTATCTAAGAAGAGAAACTAGAAAAGTGGACAAAGGAGGAAAAAGAGGACAAACCATGTGTAATGCATAACACGAGCCTTAATTACATGCCCAGGATCAAATGTGAAAGTGAATAAATAGAGAAAATGTAGAAAATACCTTATTTGTTTTCCATATCTTCGAGCGAGCTTTTTTATGTCAAAACCTTCGAACTTTATTAACGATCTTTACGAACGTCACTTAACCAAATAAGGAAACTAATGATGAATTTTTAGTAGTTACCTTAAGTATGAATGATTTCCACTTCCTAAAAGACAATCCTTTTTATTATTTAGGGAGTTTTATTATTCCTTTTTTTATTAACAACTTGTCATCGAAAAGGAAATTAAGGAGTCAATTGGATTTATTAATTTGATACATTATGTATTTATCATTATTTTACAACATATACCTTATTCATAGGCTACTAAACCACCATGTGAAGAAAAGGGTTAAAACAAGCCAATAATTACATATATAGGTTAGTCGTAAATAAGAAAGGTAATCAAGCTAATAACGTTAAATAAGTATTATTTTGGAAGCAACCCAAGAGTTAGGATATGTTTCATTTCATTTTCATTTGATTTTGTTATTGTTTTGCTATTTTTATTTTTTATGTTTATTTTGTAGAGAATTAAATTGATAGATATTTATGACATAAAGTGTATCTAGTTCCTTCTTCGACGCCATCACCACCACAGTACCCATAAGTATTCTTACCTTTATTTTTATTCTTGCTATTTTTGTTTTTGTTTGTTATATTTGTTATATTTGTTGTTTTTAATTATGTTTCATTTCTACATTAAAGACAATGTGTTGTCTAAGTGTGGACATATATATGAACTTGTAAATCTTTTGTGTTTATGAATTTTGCATCTGCACAATGTTAATTTATTTGCACTGTGTTAGTTTTTAATTGAGTTGGCATTGTGTGAACATTTGGTTGCATGATATGTGAATGTAATGATGACATGAATTGAACGGAATTGGCTTACCATATAAACATGGTCATCTAAATTATAAAGGCATGTTAGCTTGTGAATTTTGTGTTTAAGTGATGTTAGGATGAGTATACACGATATTTAGGATATGACACTTATTCTTTCACTTCATGACATTTGTTTGGATACACTTATAATTACATTAATTTAAATTGGTATTTAATGTGTTTTTCTTTTTCTTTAAGAAATCTTATGGTATTTATTTTTCTTTAAGTATACTTTTAGGTGATAGTTGCCTTCATAGATAAAAAAAGAGAAGATTTCGGATGAAATCGTAACATATAATGGAAGAATTAAAGCAAACTTAGACTTACACTACTGTGTGTACTGACTATGTAAGTCACTATAAATGTGTGTTTATGCCCATATAAAGATACACAGTTGTGTATGTGTTTGTGTAAGCTTTTATGATAGTGTAAAATCTAGTTATGTTCTAGAAAATCTAGTTTTTACTATAAAAGGATATTAAGATAGCAAAGGTTTCAAACTTAGGGATCATGAGAGGCATCAAAAAAGGAAAGAAAAACACCAAAAAGAAGGGTTGCCCATCACAAATAAGAACATCAAGAGTGGAAACATCAATATCAACTCCAGCTTTCCAGATTTTCTATATCATGGCTTCAAGCTAATTTCATTCTATTCTCTTTATTCTATTTCATTACCTTGTATACTAAATCTAAATAGTTTCTTTTTGAACATGATTATGGATTCCTAAATCTTTTTAAAGATTTATTGTTGAATTGTTTTGTATAACTTTTGCCTTTTTGGATTCGGTATATTATTGCTTTGTGATATTTTTTATGCTCGTTCTTTATTTGAATCACGAGGATGGGCCGAGGTATTTGTGTTTAGTTACGTAATGAGAGTTGCACCTTAAGGGGCTTAAAATATTAGGTTAATAAGCAATTAAAGAGAGGTCTTAATTATAAGTTAATTATCCTTAGGGTTGCTTCAAATTCAATTAAGTAGTTAGGAGTAGTTTTAAGAGATTGAGAGATTGCAACTCAACTTTTATCTATTTCAATTAGGATTACTTGATTAGATCTCAAAAAGGATAATCAAAACCTTTAGATATCTAGGATTAAGCATAGTTAAATTAATAAGGCAAAAGGGAGATAAAACAAGAATAGAATTATCCCTAAGTTTCCAACATTGAAAAATGCAATTTTATGATTATTTTTATTGTTTAATTATTAAATGATGTTAGTTTATTTTGATTTTTAATTAATTCAACATATTATTACCTTAAATAAAGTGTGATTCAAATTGTTAGGTGATTATATTTAATCCTTGTAGGAATGATATCTTTTATGCTATAAGTTACAATCTATATACTTACAATATAAAAGTTTTCTATTTAAAATTGTCAACAATGATTACATAAAATAGGTTATAAACTTATAGTTGTGAGCTATGGTTGAAATTGAATAGGTTATAGTTGTGAGTTTATATTTTTATTGTTGAATTATATAATCACAAATGAGTTATATAAGATGTATATGCTTTTGTGTTAGTTTTGAGTTAAACAATACATATTTTGTGATAGTAGTTTATAATGAAATTAAGTATTCTTTATTTTGATACAAAATTGTTAATTTAATTTTGATATATATCTTTAGTTATTTTACAAATAAATGGAGGGAAGTTCAAGTACTCCTGATAATTTAGTCTCTTCAAGTATAGGAAGATTCAATGATATAACTTTGGCTCATGTTAGATTGGTTCATGGAACGAAAAACTCTATTATTTATTTGTATTGTAACAAGCATTTGAAAGGTGGGAGAATTACCATATTAAAGAAGCATTTAGCTGGAATCAAAGGTGATGTGAAGCCTTGTAAGAAAATGAGTCATAATATAAAATGTTAAATGAAGACTTTTATTGAAGAGTATCAGCATGAGAAGAATAAAAGGCAAAGATTAAACTATGAAATTAGTAGTACATGGGTCCTCAATCTAATAAACAAGGACTTCACCAATGGTAAAAATTTGTATCATCTTGTTATTATATGATTTGTAACTAATTTCTTATCACTTTAGTGTTTTATTATGATAAAGAATGAGTTGAGGCAAATGTTTAAAAGTAATAAGTAGGTTTATCTCAGCATGTTAGGTTTAATGTTTGATTAGAGGTTTCTATACAAGAAGATAATAAATTTTAGTTCCAATGTCAATTTGTAATCTGAGTTTGTGAGCTTTTAATGAGGATAATTCATTTTGCTAATAGTGATAAGAAGGCAACAATAGATTATTTTATGATGTTATGGAGAGGACGAAGGAAGCAATAAAGGTCAGTTTAAAACATCGAGTATGTTATTATCATTATTAGGTTAGATATAATTTCTTAATAATTTAATTTTATTTATTTACTAGGACTTTTAACAAAATAAGTAGTTATGTAGATCCAATTTACCTTGACCATATCAATCTTTTGGAATATTGGATTTTTAAGAAATCGGATTTGATAGATGAGAGTGACTTGGAAGATAATCTTAGACAATAAAGTATTGATATGTCATTTGGTGTAATGAATTCGAATAATGGTGATAATAAGACTCCTCTCAATGATGAATACTTTATACTAAAATAAGAATTGAGATCAATGTAATTTGAGCAGGTATTCAATTCAATGAAGTTCTAGGTTTTATTTATTATCTTATTTCAATTTCACTTATATTTGATTATATATTAAATTCTATATATGTAATATAAATATAATTGTTTCTAGTTTTACTTCGATTAGTTGTTTCTTTGTAATGACCTCTTATTGTAAATTGTAATAATAAGAGGGTCATAGATATTTATTATTCTTTTCGTTTGATGTTTTGATGTAGTTATTATTTATTATATGATAAAATTGTAAATTTTAAATACTTTGTATTATCCTTAATTTTATATTTGCATGATGATTAAATGATCTTTTTCATATTAATTTGATTATTATTTAAATGTTAAATATGTGAAAAATAATATTAATAAAATAATTAAATTGTTGTTATTTTAAATTTATATTATTATGATTTTGGAAGACATGATTGATAAAAATTATAAATTATATAGTACAATATATTAAAGGACTATTTTATAATTTAAAATTTTAGAAACTTGTTTTAAATTTAAAAATTTACTCGATATTGATAAGTATTAGTATAGTAATGTACTAGAATTAAATTAGCACCGCAACCGTATAGTATTTATAGCTTTGGTTAGAAGTTGTCACATTAAGGATATGTCACATATTTATTTTTATCTCCTAAATAGTAAAAGTCACATAAATTAGAATCATAGTGTTCTACGTATTCAAAAGAAAAATATAAAAGTTCTATAGGTTTAGTTGTCTTATCGACAATCTTCTGATTAGCATGGTGGCTTTACATGCCAACGATATAAAAGAAAAAGAACATTGACCCTTGTATGTATGAATTATGATATTAGCGTAACATTGAACTAGGTTGGAAATGATACAACAGTGGACGCAAATCGCGCAAAGACAGTAGCTACAAACAATCCCTGGCCGTCAGTAGCCATGTCTTTTTCTAATTAGTATTTAAATTAATTATAGTTAAAATTACTAAAATCTCCAAAAACTTATTATAAATAAACTTAGGTTTAAAGTGAATTAGTGCTCCTTACCTAGCTGCTTATATATTGGTTGCATGATACAATATTTATTTCTTTTATAGCTAAGCCTAATGCTATAACTTACCATCAAAGTGCCAATTAAATCAACTAGAAAGATCTCACATTAGATATGAACTAGTATGAATTTGAAAGAGTCAAAGTTAATGGTTTAGGATGTAATGCTTAGTTGAAGCATATATTATCCAGAAGCTTAAAACTAAATTGGATAATAAAATATTTACCAAAATTGGATAATAAATTTTATGAATGATCTAAAAGGTTGGGCATAATCTTACAAATGTGTTGAAGTTTTTCAATAAATACTTATAAGAGAATAGTTCTTAAGATAAGTAGTGGAATTAAGATGAATTTAAAACTTAAGTCTTTTTCAAAAGTGTGAACACTTGAGGAAATGATAGATATATGATCTCAATAATCCTTGAATACTCGCTTTTGAAAACTCATGCAAGATCTTTAAATTATATTAATTTAAATAAATGTTAAGGGATTATATAAGAATATTACTAATTGAATCAATATTGAGTCAATTGTTGAGCAAGTACTATATATAATAAAACTCTCAATATCTGCAAGAATACGGATCGTATCTTATAATATCAAAAGGTATCATTCCCACAAGGACTATAGACACTTAAATAATTTGAATAAAAGAATTGATGTGAATTAAAATAAATAATTGAAAGTAAAAAAACTAATAAAACAAAACAGATAAGAATTGATAAGTGAGCTACCAACAAATTTAAGCTTTATCAATATTAAAGACTTAAGAACTATTCTATCCTTATTTTGTTTCCCTTAATCTTATTGGTTCAACTTATGTTTGATCCAAGGCCTAAAGTTTTGGTTACTCTTTCTTAGGTCATAATCAAGTAACCTTAATTGAATTTGATATTTATAGATTTGTAATTTCTCGATTCACAAACTACTCTTAACTTATTGTTGGACCCCGAAATTTTTTTAATATTATTTTGGCATGATTAAATTATTATTTTGAGATCTTGTTAGATTTATTTATTTTGGAGTAATTAGCATGTTAATGCTAGGAGGAATTATGAATTGATGGAATTAAGGTATAAGGTAGTAAGAATGTTTGAGGGCAAAATGGGAAGATCACTTAAGTCGGAGAGGTTAAGGCATTGCATGGAGGGGCAAATTGGTCTTTGCTCTTTCCATTTAGGCTTAAGGAAAGAAATTAGAAGAGAAAGAGTGAGAAGAGAAGAGGGAGAGTGTCGTTGGAGCTAAGGGAGAAGAAGAGAAAGTAGGGTTTTGAGATCCTTGAAGAATTGAAGGGATTGAAGCATCTTCTGGTAAGTATAAGCTTCTTTTCTTCTTGTTAGGTTGGATGGAACCCTAAAATAGCTTAGAATGTGTAGGTTTCGGTTGATAAGAAGTTTATGCAAAAATGGTAAAATTTCTTTGGGTTGATGATCTTGCTGTGTGTGACTGATTTTAAGGTTGTAATGAGTTTAGAACTGAAGTATAAGATATGATTTAAGGTTTAGATGTGTTGTATTTGCAAAAATGGGAGGATTGTGGATGAAGGATGGGGGAAAAATCAAGTTCGGGAGAGTTTCTGGACTCGCACGTCGCGACGTGCTCATGTGCACGCCGCGGCGCACACAAGTGTGCGTATCGTCATGGTGCACACAAGGTACGCCAAGGCTCACTCATGCATGCGCATGCATGGCGCATCCAGTGTCGTTCATGCATGGGCAACGCAGCCTTCGCCACGGCGAGCTCTACCTTTCTGCACATATGTATTTTGGTATTTTGGGCATAACTTTTGCTGTAGATGTCCGAATGAGGTGATTTTTGATTCATTGTGAACTAGGGCCTTAGGGCTACAAGTTTTATGAAGAAAGGAAGCTAGGAATCAGTCTCTAAAGATCTGAAAACTTGGATGGAAGTTGAGTATAAATTTTAGTGTTAGCACTTTTGATTTTCAAAGCTTTATAAATTTCCTTTGAATGTTGTTTGATTGAGAACTTGGTTTATTATAGGAAACCAAGCCGACCTAATCCAATCGCAAGAGGAAGGACAACATTGAGCTTGGATTATCAAGCGATATTAGGTGGGTAATATATTTATAGTTGTTGTGAGTATGGGAAAATTATCTTGCTTGCTTGCATGTGTGTGTGGCATTGAAATGATTGACAATGTATTTTCATTGTGATTATGTATCGCCTTGAAAAAAAACATTATGGCATTTTGTATGGATGGAAAGATGAAAAAGCATGATGATCATGAAAAGTATGAAAGCATTCGATAAAATGATATGAGCATGAAATGAATGAATATGTGTTATGTTTGGGCGAGAGAGGAACGTTTCGTTAGTCATGTGCACATCGACATATAGCCTTTTCCCAATTGCCCGCTTGAGGCCACGGGATCCTGAGAAATCGGACTCATTTTGTTCACGGTATAAACTTCGGTTTATCAGTTTTATTCCACGAAACTCTTGATCCATTCGTTGTGCATTTCATTATTGATTTGTTAGGCATAATACACAATTAATTGTTATGTTGTGATGCAGAAATTACGTGACATATTCTGGTGATGGCGATAAGATTGTGAATAAATTGTTAAGTGTTGACTTGCTAGATATTTGTGTATATATATGCTTGATTGTGTGGCTCGTCGCCAATGGCTATAAATATATAAGCCACTAAGCTTCGCAGCTCACCCTTTTACCTCCCACTCCTCAGGTGTAGAACGAGAAGATTGTTGATCCTTGCAAGGCATCGAAAACTCCAAGATAGTTAGGATCTTTTGTACTAAGTTAGTGCTTTTGGTTAGTTTCCAAGCATATCAACATTGAGCATCCTTATGTATTTGGATTTAAGCATTGTTATGTATTGTGCTATGTTATGAATGCTTGTTCAATTTCTTCGAATTGAAATGACATGAAGTTCCCTTGTTTTGTGTGTTAAAATTTTAGTTAGCTTTAAAATGGGTATGTGTTTGTATGAAATTACAAAGATGTTGGGAACGGGTTCGGTTTTTGGAGAGTTCGCCACGGCGAGCCAGTCCTTCCCTGCGGCGCATTCCTTGGGTGTTTTCCGCGGAGTGTACCCGCGAGTTCGCCGAGGCGAAGCCAAGTTTTGACCGCGGCGAACCATTTCTGCGAGGTGCTTGCCGTGGCGAGCATTCTGTTGCCGCAGCGAGTCCTCCTCTTCCCGCTATTGTTCCTTTATATTTTGAATGTTTTCGATTCTTCCTTCGTGCGTCCCTTGCTCACCGACTCCGAGCGGCCACCTCGGGATAGGAAATGGGGACCCGGGCCCAACACTTATTCAATTTGATCTAAAGCAATCTTATAGACAATTAATTTAACAACTAAGATATATCATTAATTTGATAATTGTGGGTCTATTAAGTTGCCAACTCTTGTTGTACAACCTACCACTAATTACTTTGATTCACTCTCTCGATTTTGATATCAAACATATGGATGAAAATTATCACAAACATTGATAGATGTATTGAAATAAAAAAGAAATATAGTTCACGAAATAATTCAAGAAAAATCCCGAATAAGGATCCAAAAACCCATAATCATCTTAAACATCTTATAAATCCAAATAAACATTGAATACAATGAACGAAATACAGGAAAAGAAAGAAAAACTATTTTATGTCTTAAGCTAGAAATCTGGAATTTCTGGAGCTCTTTTTGATGTCTCCTCTTTACCTTCTTTGATGCAAAGGCTATTTTGTTTCCTTAAATAATTCTTTAGGATTATAAAGTTCCCCCATTTAATTTGGTTCCAAAAATAGCCTCGTACCTTAAAAAATGCAAAAAAAATAGTGCCAATAACTCTTTTGTCATGATCGTGCTTTAAGTCATGATTATGCTCCTACTGCTTCCCTCTTTATCACGATTGGGACCAATGGTCCATGATCGTGAAACCTTCAACTTCCTCCATCTTCTTCATTCTTCAATTTCCTAATTTCCAACAACCACAAACACATCAAACACTTGTTGAAACATAAAATTAAGATCCAATAATTGCCCTAAGCCAAACAATTATTTAGAATACATACAAACATTAACAATAATACAATTCTAAACCTATACACATGATAATCATCTAAAAACACTTAAAAATGTATTTAAATATTTATAAAAACATAATATAATCTACACCTATCAACATCCTCACACTTAAACCTTTACTTGTCCTTAACCAAAGATAAAACTAAAACGTACAAAACACATTATTAATATATAAATATGCAATCATGCAACAATACAACAATGGTATAATAACATAAAATATTATGGAATTAAGTTAACCTCAAACACCAATCACTCGAATGTGCCAACATACTAACTTATTCTTTTCATCTTTAAGTTGTTTGATTTGAATATACATATCAATAAAAATATTTACACCCTATTAATACACCTATGACACTTGTAAACACGCATTTATTATTATTAATCAGTAAAAATGCAAACTATCACTAAGTAACCTTTAATGAAAATTCTTGCTATTGTTAAAAAATCAGTAGGTTTAATTTATTGTAACGTCTTTTTTTATATTTTCTTTAACGACTATCGTCTTTTAAAGATAATAAAAACACCTCATTATGAATGTCCCCCAGTTACTTAACTAGCTCATGTTTTTATTTAGCTTAGTTAGAGTGTCATTTTAGTCTTTTGATGCGAAGAAAAACTTTTTTTAATTCCCCCAGCTACTCAACTATATCATATGAACCTATTTAAGAGATTGACTTAGCAAAGAGAAGATTATTAGTTTATAACTTATAACTAATTAATTAATTCTTTTTAATATAATTAATTAAAGGCATTATTTATTTTATGCATGTTTGCTTAAGTAAATAACTTATGAAATAAAGTTTATAGGATAAATATACTTTAAAAAGAAATTATAACGAGATCATAATTGTGATATTCATATTGCATTTATGTATTATCCTTAAAATTTTCCTAGTTTTTTATTAATACTAGACATTAATAGAGTGAAAAATTATCATACATTGTATTTCTTCCTTATGAAGGAATTGGTTGATCTCATAGACTAAAGTATGAAGATAAGTAAACCAACATGTAGCTACTTATTGGAGAAGAAGCTCATTGTACTAACCATATATGAGAATTTCATATGAAACATTACTTATGTGTTTATAGAAATGCTCATTGTAATGATTGCATAACAAACCCTTTTACTTGAGATCTCCAAAGTATCTCAATATATATATTTTAATATTACTTAGGACATATCATAGCCAATGGTATCTCAATTAGTAATTATTAGATATTATATGAACTATATAGAGATAGTTCAATGATCAATATAGGTTTCGTTAACCTAAAGTAATAAGAAAATATTCCATTGTTCTTAATTAATATTATAATTTAAAATTCTTGATTAATTTTCAATGAAACTTTGAAAATAGTTTTCAAATTTGATTAAAAAGAATTTGTTACTAATGTTGTTGAAATGATATTACTGAATTAAGGTAGGTTTCAATCAATGTTTTGATAATAAAAATATAATTATTACTAATTGTAACATCCCTTATACAAAACCTACAATCATCTACACACATAGCACCTAAATTCATGTACACACATTTATGGCATACAATTATATTCATTTATAGGATTATCATCACTTATTTATCTATTCAATGTTGTACATATATTACAAAATTTCATATCCTTAACATTATCATTTAAAAGTAGTATTACATCATTACATTTATATGGAAATTTAAAAGGGATACTATACACACCTAAATTATTAATTACAAATTGTTAAGAAACTACATTTTCCTTCATTACATACCTAAACATTCTTTAATCAAAAGACACATCCACAGGTACTTTTACTTCTAACGGTTGGCCTTAGTCCTTACAGATGATCCATGTGCCTTACTCCTATTTCTTAGACCTACACAGATTAACACCCATGCTAAGCTTGAAAACTTAGTAGGGAAACACTTAGTTTGGATGACCAATCATAGCAATCATCTAGCAAGAACACACACATTCATGAATATCATAAATTGATGTAAACAATGATGACATAATTAAACAAAGTACATAATGCAAATATGCTTCAATCATATGACTTAAATTCATATTTATAAGCCAAATATTGATTTCTAAAGCTCATCAATACAAATTATTTATGCCATCATATTGTATCTCTTATTTATAACTATGTAGTTTCCTTTCTATGTTAAGCCTGCACATTCATGTGGGTGTGGATAATGGGACTTGTGGATATCCAAAGATATCAAATTTTAAAAACCTGCAAGCATTAACTTGTGGATACTTGGAGGTATCGAAATGAAGACACCAATGGTATTAAACTGTAGCAGCTGCACTATAACTCTATAGGCATACCTATCTATTCATCACTAAGATAATGAAGTAGACACTATAACATTCTTCTTTAATCATTTACCAATTTTATGATTAACGTATTGACAAGTCATATGATATTCATTGAAATCATAAAATTTATTTTTTAAGTTCATACATGCAAGTCATAACTTATCACTATTAGGAGGGTATTAAAATCATACTTGTATAATCATACTATACACATATAAGCAACAAATATGCATACAAATCATCTATGTACATGTAAATTTTCTTTACCATACATTATGCTCAATCTTAAGTTTCAATGTTTAATCACTCGATCCATATATAGTAAATCATATTTCATTTTTTCTAGGTTATTGCAAAGTTTCATAAACATTAAAAAGGTTCTAATATGATTTGGTGAAAAAATGGAAGTGAAAAACTCAAAATGGTGAAATTTAGGCTAAGCTCACGGTGGGTCTAAAAATAGGCAAACAAATCAGTCTAGAAACAAATTACACGATAGTCTCCACTTGTTATGTAATTTTCATATACAAAAAATTCAAATTAGGCTTTAAGGTCTTTTAAAAATTGGTCTTCTTATATCTCTAGTTTCCATAGAACTAAAAATTAGTCCATTTGGACTTCTAAACCGTGAGATATGTACCAAACATCACAAGCTGCTCCAATACAAGGGGAGCATCAAGTCACCATTTTTTATATCAATTTCCAATTTCATAAAGCTAGAATTAAGTCTACATATCTTCTATAGGTTTTTATTTCTATATCTTAAGTTTCATATCCAATTGGAATAATCAAATTTGGAGGTTTATAGGCCAAGTTATGGCCAAAATAATGGGGCTGGTTTAAGTAAACCGAACCTAAGATAAAATTTCACTAGACTCTCTCTTGTCATATTTAACCAATTCGATGCAAAGTAACACCAAGACATCATTACAAAAACCATTTCATGTCCAAATAAATATTTTTACACATTCAAATATGCACACATACAGAAATTAACTAAGTGCAGTCCCAAACCTTGAAATTTGTCAATTAATTTTTCTTCTAGTGCTCTTCCTTCTCTTCCCCTTTATCTTTGTTTAATTCACCAACTATAAACACCAAAAATACTTATCTCAATACCATATCCAACCTTATAATTCTAGCTCTTCATGAGCAAAGCAAGAAAAGATGAAGATGAGAAGAAAAACTACTTACTCTTACCTCGATTTTCACCTAAGATTAGCTTGATACCTTACACAAAATGATGTGATTAAAGAGATGAAACGGAGAGGAGATAAGAAGAGAAAATTTTGGAATTAAATCTCTAAATACATATCCCTCTCCCCTTTCTTTTACTCCCCTTTTTCATGAGGTTTCTTGCCTTAGACATTTGCTTCAATCCCATTGGACCATATGTTGATTTTTGGCAAATTTGCATATGTGGTCCCTCTTCTTCCTTTACCACATTGGAATATAAAATCATCAATTGATTTCACTCTAATCCATCTTTCACATATAATTATTCATGTCCATGCCTAAATAAATAAATTACCAATTTATCCCTATCTTTTAAATTAATTACCATTATGTCCCTTCCTATGCTTAGATACACTTAATTCTTTATGTTCACTTTTTAATACACCCTAGACATATAATAATGCTTCTAGGGTATATATTGGGGTCTTATACGTTTTGTAAACTTAAGAAGAATCTTGATTTATGTCCCTCATAAGTAATGTTCAATATGGGGTAATTATTAATTTATAATTTAGAAATATGTGATAACTTGCATGTATGTGTCAATTTGAGTATAAATTTTCGATGATGATTGTTTGGGTTTTATGAATAAAGTGTATAATAATTTTTTTAAAGTACCTAGACCTAGAGATTATGTACAAAATAAGGACTAGTCGAGACATGTGGTCAATTAGTCCTCCTGCTTTTTAATATATCATTCACCTCTTTTCTTTTATTCTTGTAATTTTTGTTCTATTATATACAAATCTCATTAGATTGTATTAAATTTAAAATATATCATTGTTGAATTTCATATTTGGAATTTTCAAATTTTCTTTTAATTAAGAATTATTTTAAAAATCGATAAAAGAGTTATTGTTTTTCACATTCACTTATATCAATACATTTTTATTTTGTTTAATTTGGGTAATTTGAGAACTTTTCATGCTCATATTTTTAAAATTTTGAGGCTTTCAAATCAATACCTTCTTTTATGAAATTGATTATTGGATATCATAATTATGTTTTTATTTATTATAATTACAACCTTTAGTTTTTTAAAACTTGCTCTTAGTGCTTTAATTGAATATTTAAAACTTAGGCATAATATCAAAATGGGAGGTTTTTCAAATTAGACACAATTAGAGATGTCTCTATCAAAATTAAACTTTTGTTTTGACTCTTTAAATAGTTAATGTAATTCTCATCGAGAAAGTTTGATAATCTTGATCAAATTCATATTTTTTAATAAAGTTATCTTAATGCAAAAGATTTTATATTATGTATTTTGTTAATAGATTTATTTTATGATTCCAAAAGGAGGAGAAATTTGGTGATATTAGATTTAGGGTGAATGATAACATTCAGGGGAGTGATTAAATTTAAGGAGATTAATTGTTTTGTCATTTTGTATTTATTTCACTTTATATGATATGCTTGAATAAATTTATGTTATCTTCATGTATAGATATTTCTTTGATTTTGAATACCTCTTTGATTTTTGATATTTAATTATGCTATTCATATTGAATTATATTTTACGTAAGAATTAAGGAGAGTTAATCACTATCTTAATATTTACTTGTGCACTTAATTTTATTATTGTTCTCTAATACCATAAGTGTTTTATCATCATCAAAAATAGGAGATAGACAAACCAAGGGAGGTTCCAATCAGTTTTTTTATGATAACAAACATAATTATTACTAATATGTTTATTATTTTATGAAATGAAATATTAAAACAAAATGAAGACATAAACTTAAGAATATAATAAATGAATTTGACAAAGAAAAGTTAAAGTTTGCAACCGATGAAATCAAGACAAAAAAAACAAAAGAAGATAAAGGCTCGTCAAGGTCATTTCATTTTTTATATCATTATTTATAAGTTCACTTTGTTAATTTGATGATCCCAAAGGCTTATTATGCATAATCATTTCAATTACTTCATTGTATAAGTCTTTACATTTATCAAGTGTTAGGGCTTTTAATTTTAATGCAAAAGCTTCGTGATCTTTCAAATTATCTTTATGGAACATTTTGGGATGTGTTTTAATCATAATTGGATTAATCAAATTGGTTTTAAGCATTTAAAGTTGTCAAAACCATATTTTTAGGGTGATTAGTTAACCTACATAAGTTAAGTTAAAGTTGTTAAATATGAAGAAGTGTCTTCTATCATTGGTTATGTATTTGTCAAACAATTTGTCATATTAGGATTTACTGGTGAACCAATACGCTTTATTGGTTGATCAATTTCCAATAGTTGGTGAATCTGGTGCTATAAATATAGCATACTAGTCAACTTATGCATCAAATATAGTCATTGTAATAGTTAGTTCTTAACTCGAATAGCTATTGTTGATTCTAGATTTTGGGAGTTATAAACACACATTTCAAAGAAGTTTTCAATTGTCATACTTCTAGGAATGAGCCACTTTTGACTTATCAAGTGATAAAGTAAGGTATTGTGATTTTTAATATTTGGTTAGGGGTAATATATTACTATATTTGGTGGTGATATAAGTGAGACTGAGGTTCATCTTCACCTTAGAAAAAGATTGTAAGATGGTTTCCTTTTTATTATGGAAGATTAAACATCGGTTCTTTTTTACCTTGAAAGACGAATTATAGTGAAATATCGAAAGGAGTCTTTGAAGTAGATTCAGCAAGGGTTATTTGCCAAAGCACACATTCCCTCCTCCCAAATCTCTAGAAATTGTTGTTTAATTGTTTGATTAATTTATATTAAGTAATTTGTTCACACTTATTTATATTGATTGTTATTAATTGAATATATTAGTTAGAAAAGTTGTTTAATTTTATGAACACCCAATTCATCCTCCCTTGCTCTTGGGTGCCATTTAGAACTAATAAACGTGATTGGACTCATATAGTAGTGATATTTTGACATCTCTATCATATAGAGTAACATTAATTGTATGCTCTATATCTAATTTAAACATTGTTTATTGAATGAATTAAATTATATAAAACTCATGGATGAAAAATTAGTAAAATTATCTTGTTATGATGTATTTCTACATGCCAATATTGATTTATAGATATAATTAAATTTAAATATAAAATATTTTAAATTCAAATTCAAATTCAAATTATAAAATATTGATAAATAAGGATTAAAATTAGAAATCAGATTTTACTTAGGCGTAATTAGTATTTACTTAGGATTGATTGCAATTATAACTAAAATTAATTAAAGTATCAAGAATCTTAAATCTTATTATAAACAAGTTTAAACTCTAAATGAAATATTGCTTCTTACTTACCCTTCTCTGTATTATTTGTAGATTTCTATCAATTTGTTCATATGAATATCGTTAAAGTCTAAATACTTGTGAGCTAACCATATTTCTTTTAAATTTGGTTCTAAAAAGGAAAATCATGTTTCATGGCAAAATTCGATTTATGTTTTATACTTTTTAATAGATTTATACATTATTCAAGATATAAATTAAAGTCATATTGACTTTAAAAAATTTTAAAAATTTCGCCAGCATGTTATTCCCTAGAAAACTCAAAGAATAGATATAGAATTTGAAGTTGGTGATAAGACATTTAATATGATAGCACTAAATTTTATGTTTGGTTGTAGTGACTTCCCTTTCCGTTGACTGACGTGCCTCCCTCGTTGCTTTCTCCACCATTTCTCCTATTCTCGAGTTCTACTTGTAGATCCATGAGCGGCCTCAGTTAGGTCAACCATGTTACGTTGTCCCTTGCCGACAGTATTTAATGAAAGGGAATTATGACCTGAGATAGTTGGGCAGTCGGGTCCTTAATTAACTACCAAATTGCCTGTAATTTAGGCTCATCCTACTTAGCCCATGCCTAAAACAAGATGAGGAAGGAACGGATCTGATGGCGACGGGACTTAAACTAATTGACTTCGGATTCAGTTCACATGTTCTCATCTTTATTTAAGGAATTACCTGTTTTTTTAAGATACTTCTTTAATGCATTAATAAAAAGCTAATCGTTTGGTTGACATTGACATATTAAACTATAAGCTCACTTGGTCATATGGGCTGCAAGTTGCCTAAATTATTGGCAAGTTGAAGAAAGACAAGATATTTGGGATTTTATTTGGAAATGAAGAAAATTATAATTATGAATTTTGTTCAAGATTGTTTTTAAAATAAATTTTAATTTAAATGCTTTTAGTTACATATTCAATTACCTTTGAAAATTTTTGTAACTTATACGAATTACATTCAATTTAACCATTTTCATAAGCATAAAAGATCTTTTTAAAAAAATAAATTGAATTATCAAAGAGAAAGGTCTCCAAGTAGAGTTAAATGTAGAACTAGGCATCTAGACTTTTATGTTAGAAGAAAGCTCTCCTAATGCCAAGCTTTTCTTTGTTAATTAATGAATGAAAATTCCTTAGTTGGTAGCCAATTACATACTACAACTAAGGTGAATATTAGGCACAAGTACATGTTCCCTTATCGAATGTTCATGTCAAATGTAACTTTGTAGATAATGAGATGTCCTTTGCATACACTTTGTTTTTGATGTATCCAATTAATTGTCCTAGGCCAATTATTTTAGAAATATTGGACCTTTTCAAATTTTAAGTTTTACTACAATCAAGTAATGTAAATAGCTTTCAAGGTTCAAATTAATAAAAAGACTTCAAGAAAGATAAGGTAAAGGTTAATAATAGGGTTATAATCAATAAAAAAGCTAAGACTCAAAATTGGTTACTCCTAGTAAATAAAATATGGTTGGGTAATTTAAGAAAATAAACTAAATAAATGTTGAATTTGATTGCCTTTATCATTTCAATGCCTTTAATTCACCAAAATGTAGTCTCAATATGTGTAATAAAAGCAAGTTATAGAATTATTGAACTATGCATGAAAATACACATGAAAGAATAAAAGAGCTTAAAATTAATTAAATTTGTTCTCGTGCTCAAAAGCTCACAAGAAAAATGATTTTATGTGTAAATAATATGCAATTTTATTCAAATTGACAATCTCAATGATTACTAAAAATATGACTTAGAAATGACAATTTATTATAACATTCAATAATTCAGTTTAATAATCAATAATGAAATCAAGTATTTATGGACACTAATTCAAAATATCGTTAATAAGATTTAATAACAAAGATTATAATAAGATTAAGAAATTTACAATCCCTTCCCCACACTTAAAATTATACGATGTTCCTAATGTATACAATATAAGCACAAATGAATAAAAAGTAAGAAAGTGTAGGAATTTGGTACTTCCTAAGTAATAAGAATTTCATAATTCGATTTGATGAGGTATCCATTTGATATGAGATACAATAATCTTTGTAAAATATAAATGAAAAGCGATAAAATAAAAGAAATAAAATAACTAAAATGAATACGAAATATGGAAATACAAATAACATTCAAGTACTAGGCTAGCACTAAAAATGGAAACAACATGAAATAGAATTTAAAAGAAAACCTATCCTAATTCATGGGTTGCTCAATGTACCCTACACATTTACCATCATCTTGGGTCTATAATGAGTGACTTGCTTCCACTTGTTTCTCTGCATAGAGGTTTTGTAGCCTGTAAATAAGCCGCATGTTATAAAATGATCATAATGTCATAATGTATTAAAGAAATAAATCCAAAAAAATGCATTAATGTCCTTTTCAATGACAAATAACATTAGGAATGACAAAACTCCCTAAATCTTCTTCAATCAGTTTGTCTTCCAGGAGGTACTCAAGGTGATTAACAATGATTCATCAATAATTCCCTCCATTGGTTCCTCCTTTTGTTCTTCCTCAATCTCCTTTATGCACTTGTCAACTTTCTCTTCCTAAAGAAAGGCTTCTTCCTCTTATTCTTCTTGAATTATCTATTGCCACTTCTCTGTTTCCTTTTCTTAAATAGCAGCTTCATCCTCTTGTTTGTCCTTTACTTCCTCTATCATCAGTTCATTCTTCTCTTTTAAAGCAACAGTTACCTCCTCGTTTTCTTATAATACCCCTTCATTAATGAAATCGACCTTCATCTCCTCGTCACTCTAAGGCATTTGTAAGCTCAAATAATATGTTGTATTATGCTCGATATATTTAAGTGAAGAAATCTCTCTTCAAATTCACATTGGCTAATTGAACTTTTGATAAGGCATTCCATTAATCCATCTATAAATTGTTCTACTTGTTGTTGTTACTATAAATATTCAGTTGAAGCATAATCATTCCATCTATAAGTGTAAGGGTTGCTTCACTATGAATTATAAGCATTCTTATAGGGTGTACTTTGAGGCCATTTTTGTGTGCTTGATTGCTCCTATATATAGTTTACTGCTTGACATTCATGATTGTAGTAATTACCTCCACAAATGTTGCAACACAACATAAATATTGGTTGAACTTCTGAATACACATCACTAAACTTTTCTTTCTAATATGGTGATGTTGTCAAATGCGATGACATATCATAGCTCCCATAAGAATAATGTCCACTTCGTCCTTCTGTTGTGAGTTATGCCTATAAATATGAATTTTAATCCCTTACAATCAACCATAATACACACAGTCAAAGTAGATAAGTCTAAAAGATAAATAAATGAGTAAATCAAGAAAAATAGAATAAAATAAAATAAAATACAAAAAATGAAAATATATAAATACAACAATTAATGGTTAGATTAATAAAAGCTAGGCTTTCCTAATATTACAGTCCTTGGCAACAATGTTAGAAACTTAATTGACTCAATTTGTTCAATTTAAAAAATACCCCATGTGCATGGTATAACTGTAGCTAGCATAGGTAACTACGAGTCGATCCTACGAAGACTACAAGTACTAGTAATTACTCTTTTCTATTATTCAACCTATGAATTAGATTTTATATTTTAATTAAAATTTTAACTTAATAGTAAACTAAGATTGAAATAATTTTGAACACAAAATAAGGAAAATACTAAGAAAAATCGATATTAGATAATAATATCTAGGTAATGTATCCCCTAAGAATTATCAAATAATCACCCTTTATTATGTAATTATATTGTTGATTAATATTGGATAGTGAAAATTCCTATCTTATGTTAAAAATCTTTCTCAAGAATATAACAACTAGTTAAAACCCTAGGATTGTTTTTATTGGTTAGTGAATTCCGCTATTAAGTTTGACCTAATCCTGAAGATTTATGCCAACTTATCTCTAGGTTTGCATGCGTCTCCTTTCAATTATGATAGATCTATTCATACAAGAGTATTTCTCAATCTCAATCATATAAAATCAAATCATGCACTATTATTCCAGATATATTAGAACAAGAATAAAATGTACAACTGAAACACAATAAATAAATCAATATAATTGCATTAAATAAAAGATCAATTCACATTGTTATCACAAACTAGGGTCTATCATCCCTAGACACTAAACATGTTTAGTTACTACTCATAGAAAACAAAATCAAAGATAAATATATAAAAAAACTAAAAGAAAACAACGAAATCATAATTCTAAATCTCCATTTTCTTCTATTGGGTCTTCTTCGAAAACTAGATTGAACGTTGTTATCTAATGAATCTCTTGATGTATTCTTCACATTTTCCTTACCCCTTTATTATAACTATCACCTTTATATGTATCTCACAACTTAAAATTGCTTAAAAACTTGTCTCTTTTTATTTTGCCTCTGCTTATGTCCTTTTATAGTAAAAATTAGGATTTTTAGGATTTACAAAGTCACTTAAACGTACTATATAGGTGGTCATATAGCTCAAAAAAACCTAAAATCATGGCTTTACATGTTCATAGAGATTTACATAGGCATATACACAACAGTGCAAGTCCAAGTTGCTTCAAATCTTCATTTTATACCACAAGTTCATCCGAATTTTTCTTCTTTTGATCCATGAAGACAATTATGGTCTATAAATGCACTTGGCATGAATTAAGTACCAAAATACTATAAAATAATAATAAGTAAAATACATTAAATATGGGTATATAAATATATATATATATAGTTAAAAATCATTTATCATAACTCTAACTGTGGGGAACCATTATGAGATTTATAGATTTGTTAAGAGGATAGTACATTAACTTTTATTTATTTGAAATCTCCAATAACTTTAACCTATGTTTTTGTGGCTTGTAGCTTATGTTTCTCAGGTGGAGTTTGCTATAGGTTAATTACATGAGTTTTAAAAGGCACTTGTTGTTGATTTTTACCATGAGAAGTGACAGGAGGATTGGATTTTGAAGCCTAAAATAGCACTGGAGATGAAGAAGAAGACGTAGAAGAAATGGTTCTATAGAGAGGCAGGAAGTTAGAAATAGGTTTCTCCATTTTAACAATTAGATATTATTAATACATGATGGTTAAAAGGTGGTACTGAAAAAAGGTGAGTATCAGTTGTGAGGAAGAAGAAGTAGGAGAAGACTGGAAGAAAGGTTAAAAGCTTCCCATTAGCATGCATGGAACCAAGAATTGAAATATTTTAAAGAATAATGAGCTATGAAACTTGTTACGCATCATGCAAGGTGACCTATTTTTCCAATTGTAAAAAGTAACTTTCCCTCTCTCACAATAGTAACTCCAATTCTGGCGAAGCTCGAGGGTAGCTACAAGTAACCTTCTATTTAAGGAAAGCTTCATGGAAGCCTCCAATTGAGGCTTATCTCTTCAAAAGGAGTTGTAGAATCAGGTTCCAAAAAACTGTTGACTCGAATGGAACAACCAAATCCTAGAAAAATGTGGTTTCAGTTGAATATGCTAATGATAAATCAAGATATTTTCTGGTCACATTAGTTAATGAAATTTTATCCACAATTCTGGAACTGCTTCAAAAGAGTGTAAAACACTCAAAAAATACAATATTTGGCTTTTTTCTTAGTAAGAGACCCGCATTTCCTCTAATGCAAAATTGGGCTTATAGGATGGAGAAACAAAGGACTTGATAGAATAATGCTTACTGAAGAAGATACTTTTTTGTTCAAATTTATTGATGGAGATATTATGAGTAAGATAGTAGAATACAATCCGTGGAATATGGGAACCATATTTATCGAAAAATGGGCTCTAGGTTTGGAATTTGATAGAACAAGTATAGAAACTATTTCTTTGTGGATTAATTTTCTTAACATACCTCTAGAATACTAAACTCCAGATGGATTGGGTTTTCTTTCTAATTTTGTCGGTAAACCTGTAACATTTGATTTAGCCACTTCTAGACTTGAGAAAGTATTCTTTGCAATAACTTGTGTGGAGATTAATCCCAAGAATGAACTGCCTAAAACACTATTTGTTATGAAGTTAAATGTTGCCAATGAAATGGCTAAAGCTGAGATCCAACTATCTTACAATTGGAAGCCTCAGTTAGGAAAACAAATATGGAAACCTATAGGGAAATTATTCACTTTGAGTTATTAGGGATCGAATAAGAAGCGACACCTAAGAATGAAAGCATCACTAATATTATACCTGAAAAACAGATAAACTTAACAGAAGTCCTTTAAGTTTCTTAATTTGCAGGAGCTTGTGGAGTTAATTAGTCGCTCCATCACTCTTATCCGAGGATTTTCTATTTAAAATCTATAACTAGAGTTAATTAATCCCTCCATCACTCTTATCCGAGGATTTTCTATTGAAAATCTAATAACTAGCATCTCCCAAAGAAATCAAATCTATTCTCTTCAGTCTCAATCCTAGAAAGGCTCTAGGTCCTTTAGTTATAATGGCCATTTCTTTCAAAGTTCCTGGCATATTATTGGTAAGCTACTTATGGAAACTGTTTTGGAATTCATGAATTTTAGAAAATTGTTGAGAGAAATCAATGCAACTTATATGTTTGATTCCTAAAGTGATCAATGCCAACTACCTCAGTAAGTTTTGACCCATTTCTTACTATAATATTATTTATAAGGTGATCTTTAAGCTCCTATCTAACTAAATAAATGAGTTATTGAACAAGCTTATACATTTTTTTCAAGGAGCTTTCATTCTTTACAAATAAATCACTAGTAATATCCTCATTTTTTGGAGTTGATGAGGGAGGATAACACCTGTAGAACTATTAAAAGTTATCCATTAAAGTAGATTTCTCCAAACCATTTGATAGAGTCCAATGGAAGTTCATTTTATTTAGTCTAGAATTGCTTGGTTTCCCTAATCTCTTCATTAACTAGATCAAAGCTTACCTCTCAACTCATTATTACACTATGCTTATCAACGGATCACCTACCAAATAGTTTAGAGGAGCTAATGGTGTAAGGTAGGGAGATTCTATATCTCCATACCTTTTTTTTCCACATTTATGGAAATTCTTAAGATGATTATCATCCCTAACACTTTAAGATTTCATGATTTCAACTTTCATCACAAATGTAGGGAGATTCTCCTAACTCATTTAAGCCTTCCAAATGATCTCTTGATGTTCTGTGGTGGTAGCCAACCTTCTATCTCCATTTTGCATCAATCTCTCCAATCTTTCTCTAGTTTATTTGATCTATTTATCAACTCTTCCAAGTGTAAAATCTATTTGTCTATAGATAACTCTAACACTGACAAATTTCATTAAATCTTTGGTTTGAATGTTCACATCATACCTTTCAAATATCTTGATGTTCTCATGTCTTCTAAGAAGCTAAGATTTAAAGATTGTTTATTGATTTTGGAAAAAATATAAGAAAATGATCAATATTTGGCAGGATAGAGCTCTTTTATAAGTTGAAAGAGTTTAGCTCATCATTCTAGTTCTGAACAATCTGCACACCCATTGGAGTACACATCTCTTTTTACCCAAGAAAATCCATAAGAAAATAGAGAAATGCATAAGAAATTTTCTCTAGACTGGCAAGGTTGACAACTCCAAAGGAGCTAAGATTAAATGGGAACAATTATGGTGGAGAAAACAGGAAGGTGGTCTAAGGTTTGTTTCTACTTATAAGATTCAAAATATCCAAGTCGCTAAAAAAATTTGGAGGCTTTTTAATGATAAAGAGGTCTTTGGAGCAAATGAATGAATAAATACTATCTAAAGTGATCTAACTTGTGGAAAGTTAGCGAAAATAAAGAACATTTGTGGCCTTTCGTACAATTTCTCAGAAAAAGACATATTTTATATTCCTTTGTTAGAATCCAAGTTAGGAATGGTGATGAAACTTTGTTTAATCGGACCAATTAAAGCCCTCTATTCATGAGAGGAGATATCTCTTTCTTTATAACTGGAATTCCAATCCAACCTTGAGTCATGAAGTTCATAAATCAGGACACACAGTTAGTAACTAATAGGAGTGATAAAATATTGTTGAATTACTTTCCTAATTACTTGCCTAACCCCTCTTTGACTGATAAACCCATATGGTCCAACAATAATGGAGATTTCTCTAACTTTTCCTGTCTTAAAACTCTCAGGCCTCTCACTTTTCTCATTCCTTAATACAACATTGTTTGAAAAGGTTTTTTGATTCTTAAAGTATCTTTTATCATATGGTTAGCAACTAGAAGAAGATTGAAAACTAAAGATACAATTAAAGGGTCCAATGATTAGCTTTGTACATTATGCTGGCTAGAAGCTAAAACACTTGATCATCTTTATTTCCATTGTAACTATATAGCCCTGATTTGGGCCATATTGCAAAACATAATAAATCTCTTTTTCCCAATTACTTATTGGGATAGCATATTGGTATGGGCTGAAAATCAATACCAAAAATTAGGGAAAAACCAAAAATGTCTAAGCCTTAGCCTAAACTGCTTAGTGTATGTAATATAGATATAAATGATATAGAGATTGCTCAACAATTGTAAAACTGAAAATCATGTCTTAGCTAACCATACTTCCAGATTCGAGAAATTATTTTTGTTCACCAAGTTGATAAAAATATGAGTCACTCTCTTAAAAAAAGATGGAATCTTTAATATCTTAGCTTCTAATTTCTAGTAGTCCGTATGGATAATAGTTGTAAAGATTGATGTAATCTCACTAAACTAGTTTAACACAAGCTTGTAATGTCTCCTTTTGATGCCTTTTATCGCTTATCAATAAATTTTTTTTAATTTAAAAAAAAATCATGTACTCCGGAGAGGAGGCAAGATTGAGAGTTGGTTTTTTCAAAGTAATCTTAGCATTCCTCTTCACGAATCTAACTTAAAATTGCAAAAAAGATGATGTAATTATTTTTACTATATGATGTAAATTGTAATATTTTAAATATTTTATGTTATTCTTAGTTTTATTTCTAGATAAGAATTAAATTATGTTTTTCTATATTAATTAAGATTATTGTTTAGATGAGAAATGAGTGAAAAGTAATATTAATAGAAATAAAAACACAGTTATATTAAATTATCTTATTGTGAGTTTTTGACATAAGATTGATGTAAATGTGAGAATTATAAAGTACAATATATTGAGAAATTATTTTATAATTTTATATAATTTAGAAACTATTTTATTATTTTAAAATTACTTAAAACAATACTTGATATTTACTAATACTAATATTTTATTGCTCCAAAACCAAATTTAGTAACATCTAGTATTGTATTCATAACATTGGTTATAAGATACCTTAATAAATATTTTAAAATATGATAATCATCGTCAGGCGGCCATTAAGTTTAAGTACCATCACGACCTTATTTTCATTCTCATTTCTTCTTCCTAAGAAAAGAAACTAACATCTCTTCTTCATTGAGTGCGTGCCTATATAAGTGCCTACCCACCTCTGTTCTTCATATCTACCGCCCTGCTATTAAATCCAAGTTGAAAGAATCGTATAACATGGCTACTCTGTTCCACAATAACGTGAACAAAAGTTCGTTCAATCCCAGCGACACGGCCGGGAAGATCATATCTTGCAATGGTAAGAAGCTGATTTTGCAATTTAAGGTGTCGGTAGATCTTTTGATCTGTTTTCTGATAAATGTGCTTGTCATTGCTGTTCCTGGAGAAGCTGCTGTTGTGCGCGGTCCCAATCAACAGTTTCTCATCGAACAAATTCGGGTTGATCCGCCAAAGACGATGGAGGTTAGGATCAAGATCCTTTATACTTCAATCTGTCATACGGACCTCAGTGCTTGGCAAGGAGAGGTAAATAATTTTATTATATGAGCTTTATGCACATGCATATCCATAAACCCCATGGCAATTCAAAGTAACAAGAAAGTTAACACCATGTCGTCGTGCTAATGTTTAAAGAACGAAGCTCAGAGAGCATATCCAAGAATTCTAGGCCATGAAGCCGTGGGGTAAGCCACTTCAATCATAACTTTGAGTCTCTTCAATATTTAATTTTGTTTCGTCAAGAGTTTGATTTATTATTTACTTTTCCCCTGATGCAGAGTTGTAGAGAGTGTTGGTGAAGGGGTGACCGATTTGAAGGAAGGTGACCATGTGATTCCAATCTTCAATGGAGAATGTGGGCACTGCGTATATTGCAACAGGAGGACAACCAATCTGTGCGAGAAGTATCGTGTCAACCCATTCAAGAAGGCGATGACAAATGATGGCAAGTGCAGATTTTGGACGAAAGATGGGGAGCCCATTTTCCATTTTCTCAACACATCTACTTTCACGGAGTATTCCGTGCTGGACTCTGCTTGCGTCGTCAAGATAGATTCAAACAGTCCTCTCAAGAAGATGAGCTTGTTAAGCTGCGGTGTTTCTACTGGTGCGAGGCCAATATTTTGAAATTGTTGTTGAATACTTGACTAAATCTGAAAGTTACGTTCTTGATTACTATGTTACATTCACATGGGACCAAATATCTTCTACATGACATTATTATTTTATGCCTATCCATTTGTAAACTTGACTGGTTGACTGGATGCTTTCGCATTGATGAAGGTGTGGGGGCTGCATGGAACGTCGCTGACGTCCAAGCTGGATCTAGTGTGGCTATTTTCGGTTTGGGCGCCTTGGGTCTCGCTGTAAGCCTCAACAATCTTTAGATTTTATGTTAGAAAAAAACAAAAACCAATAATGCACTTAAATTTTCAACTTTACTTATTTTCCTCGTCTAATGTATCAACAAAAACTCATTTTATAAATTTAGATCCAATGGTTTAACTTTATACATTAAAAAAATTTTATTATATTAAGATGTTATCATTTAATTGTTTAAATGATATGAATTTTAAGCTGTTTAATTAAATTTTGCCATTAGGTCCAGTTCATTGTTTTTCCTAATTGTCCAAAGTTTAATTTGTCCTCAAGTTCTCTTGCTTGGAGACAAAAGTATGAATTAAGTTGTAATAACATACATTGCAATTGAAATTCATAATTTTTTTGGTACTTGGTAATTACGAATTATTATAAACATTTATAATCAAGTTTCCTGAGAAATTGGATCCCAACAACTGGGACTTAAATTATTCAAAATAGTTGAATTAACGGCTATATATGCATGTAATATTGTTAAAGGTGGCTGAGGGTGCACGAGCAAGGGGAGTATCCAAAATCGTTGGCGTTGATATCAACCCTGACAAGTTCATCAAAGGTAAACGGACGTGATATATTTTGCATCCCCAGAAATCAATATCTATATGCACACATCAATCTATAGTCAAAACTGTTCATTCACCAGTTCCATTTAGATGTAGATAAGTTTGTGATGGATGCAGGGAAGGCAATGGGAATTTCTGAATTTCTGAATCCGAATGACGGTGGAAAGCCTGTTCATGAGGTTAGTTAATTAGAACTACTTACTTTACATGCGTATACGTAATGGAACTTTTGACCGACTCTGTAAAATATGGCTTGGTAGAGAATCAGGGAAATGACAGGTGGAGGTGTTGACTACAGCTTTGAGTGCGTTGGGAATTTAGATGTTCTTAGAGAGGCCTTCTTGGCTACTCACGATGTAAGTTAATTCCCATTCTCTTTTTTTTAAGTAATAAAAAAATCTATTGTTGATGACTAAAAATAATTTATTTTTAGAATGAGATTTTTGATGGTGTGATTGATAGGGTTGGGGAAAGACGGTGCTGATAGGGATATATCCAAGTCCAAACCTACTACCAATACATCCGATGGAGTTGTTCGACGGGAGAAGCATTATTGGAACAGTGTTTGGTGGATACAAAGGGAAGACCCAATTGCCTGATCTTGTTCAAGATTGCATGCGAGGGGTCAGTAGCTCCTAGCTAGCTTGCCATGAATACATGTCACATCTTTCATTTCATTATAACCAAATCATCATATATTAATTGCAGGTGGTGAATTTGGATGGGTTCATAACGCATGAACTACCTTTTGAGAAAATTAACCAAGCGTTCGAGCTTTTGATTGATGGGAAGGCTTTGAGATGTGTTCTGAGGCTTCCATATGCGGAGATAATGGAATAACCTTTGGATTTTAACATTTGGCTTCTGTTATGACTTTCTAATCAATAGATGCAAATTGTCTAATAAATAGTTTATTTGTCAAGTGGACGACATTATCATAGGAAACTAATTGGCAATCCACTCTTTGGTTAAACAAAGATCTTGATTGTTGCCTTGTCGCCAACCCTTGGCTATTGTTTTTAGTCTCGTCGACCTCTTCAATATTAGATGTTTGGAATCTTTCCAAAGCTAACGTCTCAAAAAACAAGACACTTTAGTTGGAAACTCTTTAAGATACTTCAGACATCGTACATCTTTTCTCGAGATTCTCTGACGTTGATTGGATTAATCAAATGACTTGGTAAACCATTGAGTGCATAACCAACCACCATAATCGCAAAAGCAAGGAATTCTTCAAACGGCAAGCATTTCAAAAGGAACCATGAATTATTCAATATAAGTTAGTTGGAGGAAAGCATATACAGCGGACTAGAGATGGCTCCATTTGTAGAGCAACAATAGTCCTAGTTTAACATAAAGCTTCCATTTGTAGAGCATTGATTCGTATACTAACTTATCATAAAAATTCTCAACTTTTGAAACTCAATAAGCATATTGAAAATTTAAATTAGTTTATAAGAATATGATGTTTGTAGATGCATTAAGAGTAATAAGGCATAAGAAAAAAAATGCTTACTATGAACAAAATAAGAGTTACTAGATGAAGACAACAGAAGCACAAGTTGACTAAAGTATACAATGAGTTGTTTCCTAACTTGTATTACGTTGAGGAATGATGTAATCCTAAATATATAGATAAACAACTTAGCACATATGGACAATGAAACATAAACAAACCTAATCCATCTCATTTTAGTTTATCCTAAGCATCAGACGTCTGTTGTAACCCCTTGTGAAGTACAAAATTGATAATGAAAAGAATGCTAACTTATGGTTTGACAATTGGCACCCCATGCGTTAGACTTTTAAGTTCAGATTGCGGGATCGTGCGAGTGTTGGCGAGCCTTGGCCAATGTTTGGCACGTAAGTTGGCACGAGGAAGGCGTGTTGATGAGAAACAAGGCTGTAGCGCCCCCTTACCATAGGATACACACCGGGGAACCGGCAGGTCATTCCGGTACATATCCTACGACGAGGGTGCACTACGCTTGATCTATCTATAAACCACATGACATCAATACAGTAAAATCCGCAATATCGAAATCACTAAATTTTAAAAACCATAAAATCTTTCTCATTTCATAAGATCAGTCTGAAATATAGACAAGTCTATCAGTTCCCTACAGTCTAATTACAACAATCCAAAAAGGAAACTGATACAAAAGTCTATACTAAGTCATCCCAAAAAAAATCCAATCCCAGCTGACCAAAATGTGAGCCATCGCCACGCCAGAACGCTCACGCGACAGGAGAAGAAACTCTGGAGCTAGGAGTCTAATCTATCAGTCCTGAAAAACAATGCACAATTTTGGATGAATTTGCGAACTCAATGAGAAACCATCATCGATGGTTCACTCAATTCATGCATTACGCAAATTGCGTACAGTACAATACAGTAACAGTTAAAATATCATATGACAATTCACAACACACAGACAATTCGCAATTCAATTATCACAATTGTATAATGCGATGCACATGTGACTCTTTTCCAGTTATTTCAGTGTTGTGACTGAGCGCTTATTCAATGACAGTTTTCAGTGGACGCGTCAGGGAGTAGGAGAGCCCTCAAGCAGGATGCACTAATTCCCATCGAGCTCGAAGCTCGGTTCAGTGACAGTATTAGAGCTTAAAGCCCTTTTCAGTAACAGTAGCGTCTCAGGTCACAACGTCCGTTATCTGTTCATGCAATTATGCATGCAATGCATATGTCCGATAGTTCACAGTCATATGGCTATAAGCCCAATTAACACAGTTTCCCATGATCACGTATCAGTGAATTTCAATTATCAAAATCATGCATCTCAATCCTAATCATTCACGTTAGCATACAATTCACGTAGAGCATTTAGCACATCAGAAATTGAGGAACCAACTAGGTTACTCACCTGTAACTTCCGAGCTACTGCCTGGAAGTCCCAACAATGTCCGTAGAATGTCGATCCAACGGTGCCTCTATAACAGTGGAATAATTTTCCATTACTAGATGCTCAATTTAAAACAATTCAGTGATGCATATGTCTTAATTGAAAATACATACGATGCACATTCGTGATTTTTCCGACTCTAAAACCCAATTCCGCAATCTCTTGCCTCAACCAAGAATTTACTATTCACTAGATCAATATCACCCATTAATTTCATAAGTCTCCAATTTAAACTCCCATAGGCATAATAAAATTCTTAGGTCACAATAGGAACTATAATCGGCTATCTTTCTATGATTGAGAACTCGCTAATTAAAATTCGAACTCTTATTCTTTACCTCAATTGTGAACCTCTTTCTCTAGTTCATAACGAATCAAGAATCACCTCAATTGGAGGTCTATACCATAAATTATTCCCCAAAAATCAAAACACAAAGCATCAAAAAATTGGAGCTCGCCGCGATGAAAGATCTCTCGTTGCGGCGTACCAGGTGCGCTCGCCGCGGCGTGGAAGGACGCTCACCGCGGTGAACACCTTCCAAGAGACTCGCCGCGACAAAGGAGAAGGACTCCTCGCGGCGAAGATCCGCACGCTCGCTGCGGTGCCTCGGTCCGCTCGTCGCGGCGAGCACGTAATTGCTCGTCGGGGCGAGGCCACTTGCAGACGTCGCGACGTGCGGCGACTTCGTCTTCTCCGATCGATTTTTCCTCTTTCTCTCTCTATAAACCAACATTAAACACCTTAAACTACTCAATCTTTTACCATAAATGCCATAAATGCATCTAACATCAATAATAAACAACATTAAAGCCATTAAACTTACCAAATTGAAGATCAAAACCGTAAATCCTAAATCTCCAGAAATTCCACCTCAGCCTCAATCAACGATGGAAATCTCCCATAGCCATACTAAACATCATCTTCACCAAGCTTTCTAGATGATCTTTAACCCCAATGAAAAAGAAACAAGCAAGAAACTTCAAGAGGAAAATCAAGGTCACCAACGAGAAGAGGGAGAAGATTTGAGCCTTAAGAGAAGATGTCTTCCAATTTTTTAAACATAAGATATATATATGGGGTTGATTTAAACCTATAGATCATAGTCCTCTAATTCATAAATTTCCATTCTCTAAATTTCAATGGCTCATCATAAAAATTCCTAAACTCGAAAATCAAAAATTTTCATGCCATTTACTCATCAATTTCGGGGCCGGAATCTAATCCATCAGTCTGTAAGTCAATTTTCCGGTTCGGACCCATAACTCTAAAAATTCCAGAAAATTCCTATAAATCCTAAAAAATATCAAACACTAGATCCTATACTCCATTTTAAATTTTCAGCTCTCTGAAATCCAATTCTCACTCCAATTTAACTACACAAACCTAATTATGCCATAATTTCCAATAAATCACAATTAAACCTAATCATCTCGAAAATTTACCAATCAATTCATGAACACAATTAAACGCCGAAAAATGCCATGAATGCATGTACAGTCAATGCATGTGCAATTAATTCATTCCTCTATAATTAGAGGTCAATGAATGCTCAATCAGTAAAAATGCAGTATGATTCTACCCCATCCCAAATTACCAATATGACCCAACACATCGGTAACGGGATGTTACAAAGGCAAAGTCTTGCGAGTTGACGAGTAAAATCTGAAGAATTTGTGAAGTAGGCGAGAGATGCCGGAAGTATCAACGAAGATCTCGAGAGCAGGCGAGATTCGATACACGTAGGCATGCATTGGTGGATATCTTCAACGAGACGTGAGATTCGGATGCGAGGCTGCACGAAGTTGGAAAACTAAGTCATGCGATACCTAAGGGTGCGCGAGAAGGTGCAAAGGTGCATGAGACCCGCGAGGATGCGCAAAGGCATGCGAGCGTGACGAGACGCCTAAACACCTAACTTCGATGAGGCAGGTCGAAAGTATATAAATGGGCGAGGTTTTTATACTAACTCAGATTGTGACTTATGATTTAGTTATGGAGCGACGAGATTGCATCATGAGTGAGCCTGACATGAAAGATGGACTTGTCCATGGACGTGCATTGATGGACCTATGTGCGGATAGGTTGTGTTAAAAACACTAAGGCAAATATAGGCGAGTGTGATTAAACTTGGTGCGAATTTTGATAGAATATCGGACCTTGTGAAGATTGACTCGACCCAAGCTAAGACTTGACGAACTAAGGACTTGGCTATGTTCGGATGGATGGACCACGACTAGCGGACTTGTTGTGGAAAGCATTGGATCAGACCAGTGTGCTAATGGGCTTCGGCGAGATCACATTGCATCATCGACGGATAGAGATCGTGGAAAAATCTTGGATGATGTGGTGATGATTGAGAGGTAGAGTTGTTGTGAAATTCAACATCTGAAGATAATGAAGATCTTCGCAGATAAGGATGTTAGTGTTTTAGATAGTGTTATAGATAAATGTAAACTATATCTTATGTTATCTTGTTATATGCTATCTTATCAGCTAGAGTTCTATTTGGATGGAAGTGTCATCCAATTGATTCATGTAATTTTATCTGATAGGGATAGACATGATCTTAGGTAGTACAGATTTAGTAGGAATCTGTGACTCCAAGCTAGGATGTCTATATATAGCTCATTCGAACTTTGCTCTTCTCATTCATTCATTTAGAGGGGGTGATTCTTTTAGAGAGAGTATTCTTTGTATTCTTTTGAGAGAAAGTAATATAAAGTTGGTCTTTTGACCGCATCTCTATGTGTTTTCTTATTGCCTATATTCTTTGTTGCTTTCGCGTTGTTTTTTGAGTGAGTGTGAGGTAAATACTTCGAAGGTGGGAAAAGGCTGAGTCTTGATTTAACGGATCTAAGTGAGATTATCATGCAAAGGGTGTGAGCGAGCAACTTCAAGTGAAAGTTCGAGTCTCCAAGGTGATCTTTGTAACACTATGGGCCCTTTATATCCTATGAAAAAATTCCAACGGCCTATTATTCATATCAATACCAAATTCAAATTCATCATCTTCAATGGTTCCTGATCTTGTCCTTTCAATTTTACTGGAGGTGTTCAAAACATCATTTGCAACTGGCCTCATTAATCTCCTAATGGAAGACTACATACACTAGCCTGGGGACAAGTCTCTTTAATTTACTATAGAGTGTATTTTTGAGTATTTTCTTACATAATAATCATGTGTTTAGGACTTATATTTATATTTTGTATGTTCTATTTGATAGTTGTTGATGATGAGTGGAGATAGGAAAATTGAAAAAAAAAGATGAAGGATATGGAGAACAATATCTGGCACAATTGTACATGATGCATGATTATTACGTAGGAGGGTAACATGAGCTTTGGTGAAGCCCCTATCGTGATTGTGCAGGGCATGGACGATTGTGATTTAGAGGTGGTGCAGGAATGCATGATCGTGCAATTGTCAAAATTTTAGATTGCGAGACTTTTATTTTTTTAAAAAATGTTTTGAAGTTATTTTTGAACAGAAATAAGTGTGAAAATTCTAAAAAAAATAAAGAGTATAAAAAGGAAAAGAAAAATTCAAAGAGATAAGAAAGACCAAGATTAAGCCAAACAAGTGAAGAAGCTAATGGAACAAGAAGAATAGGAAGGTGAATCAGGCTAATGGGGAGCAAGCACTAAGAAAAAGGTGATTCATGTTTACACAAATGAGAAGAACAAACAAACTGGCAGGTGTAGAAAGAAGTAAGAATGGAGAATACAAGAAAATAAGTAGGAATGAAGGAGTGTGCATTGGGTTGGAGCACCCTTTTCCTTTAATCTGATCTACACATTCTCACGTAATTGTGTGAATGAGATTTAATATAACAGAATTGAAATTGGTTAACTGAAATAGACGATCTAATTCCGAAGAGGCATTGGGAGCTAATCAAGCTCTACATAACTGGAATGGAGGATAAGTATCTATTATAGTAGCCACGTAAACACAATGTGTCCATGTATAACAGGTGGGGTTTAGAGAAAAACAAAAGTCTCTCTCTCGAAACTGCTCTTATCAAGGTAATCTTTTCTTTCATCTATTAATTTATTTTCAATTTAGTTTTATTTTATTGTCAATCTGAACGAATATTGACTCTTTTTAATTATTTAGTTCATTAATATTCTAGGGCTTCTTCCATAGATCAATACTCACTATTGTATTACCTTAAAAGAAATTTAGAGTAGAATAAAAAAGCTCACCGTGAATAAACAAGAAGCTTGATAACTAAGACTTTGCCTGTAACCCATGTATGGTAATATTTGATGTTCCTTAAGGTGACGTTCTGAAGAAATGTAAAGTGAAAAGGAATAGTATATCACCCAACACTGTCACGACCGTTCATCTGCCATGCATCAGAAATTGCCCACTAGTTCCATCTGACATTAGGGAGCAATTAACATAAACCTCAAGGTTCAATTAGACTCTCTATGTGTTGCCAGAATAACAAAAAGATGATTTGTCATTTGGGAAAAGATCCCAGAAGAGAGCAAATGATCATAAAAGCACAACAGGAGTAATGATACGGGAAAACATCTTTACATTGGGTGTGCGTATCTAAATATTTATAATCGGGCACTAAACTCAGCTGTGACTCCCTAGATTGCTGCAATCCACAGTTAGACAAGGAGCTCGTGGCCGAACAGGAGTCTTTGATGGGCTTACCCTGAACACAGAAAATGCAATGGTCAAGTAAAGCAACATTTGGAAACAAACAACTGAACCTATCCAGGTAACGTAAAATCATCTCGCAATCTGACCTTATCGGCAAAGTACCCAGGACAACACCGCTACAGTTGAGAGCTGCAATTGCACTTTCAGCCTGCATTGGAAATGAATCCATCAATTCACAAACAGCAGCAAAACTTCTCCAGTCAACCAAAGAAACAAGACATTTTTATGCATTAAACCCAACTGTTCTGAGTTTACCATACGTACTTTCTACCAGATATCACAGGTTCCAGTAAAATCTTATTTCATTTAGACCTCTTAATGATTTTATATAAGTTATTTCGTATTGAAGGATCTCGCAGATAAATAGATAGGTAGATGATCCATGTGCATAGGAGGGCCTCTCAGGATAGACCAATATAAAGAAACAGCCATAAGCATAGAGGATTGTGCTATGCAAGCACAAGGACTTGGGCTTTCAGAAAGATGTCATGGAGTTCACCGCAAGGGATGGCAGATTTTTACTTGTGAACCTGGTTTTCCAGGTGTTAACCTTTTACATAATCATGTAGGAGATGGCATGTGCTGCATCTAACATGCAATAAAGAAGTCTTTAGTTCACAGAAGGATTCCACAGTGTATAGATTCAATTAGGTTAATCCTTTTCGATAAAAACGTGGGGCTGGAAAAACATGTTCAATCTCAAACCCTTTCAGATACTGATACTTAACATATTAGAGCTCAAACTAAAGGAATTTACACGTGCAATGATTCGCCTGTTCACATACAAGTATATGTGATAGCAGATAACAGCATCTACACCCGTCACCATGAGATCCAACTCTAACCGAACATTACTAAAACCTTTCAAGCTAATACAAGCATTTAACATCAGCTTTCATAGCTTAGAAGTGATGTAGATAATTAACACAACCAATAGGTGTCAAATTTTTATTTCATAATGAAAGGCCTACTACATGCACTTCAAATCCATTAAACATGACTAAAGGGAAACTTGCTCAAAGATGAAATCAACAATTGCTTAGCCTCCATATACTTCGAACGAAAAGGTCAACCACCTGACAGAAAATATAGTAATAGCTGCAAACTTCCGATTGCCCCATGGAAAAAGTTAAACTAATCATTTTAGAGGATTTTATGAGAAGCTAATTCAACTATCTGAAATGAATTTCACCATACACTAGAAAAAGTAATTCCCAAAGAGGTTATGCATCGCAGGAAACAGTCCATTTCCATTCTCACAAACTCAACTCAGTCACAATGGACTCCCTACAAATAGGGAAACAGTGACTCAACTATCATCCATCCTATCCAATACAAAGACAAGTGATATCATTTAGTAGTGCAAATTTGTAATGGGACATCAACAAGCATAGTAAAGAAAAGGAAATACACGAAATTGACAAAACAATAGCATTATGCCATAAATCAGTTATCACGTAAAACAAAAAGTTCTTCAAATATATGGGTAGTTAAGAACATAATGCCGCAACAAACTTAAGCAGCATATGATGAGAAAGTTCATTCTTAAAGGAAACAGATATCATCTAGCAGTCAGTAGCGTGGCATAAAGAAGAAGAAGAAGAAGCCTTGTGGATAGATTTGAGAGAGAGTTTGAGGAATCATTTACTGCATAGTAGCTTCTAATCGTAAGAGGAAGCCTGAATTTTCATTACACATGGATTTCATCTAATTTTCTGAGATTTATTACATATCAAACTCCGGATAGGGAATTACTTTTATTCTGTTTTAAGGTTTAAGGCTCCCAGCCACTCTTACATTTCTTATTCAGCTTTTATAGCAATCTAATTTCTCAATCAACTGCAGAGTGTGTTTTTTCTACTTCATGGTACATTCAGGTAGAGTTGCAATCTGCAGTTAATTATTAATGAGCTCACTCAGCAGTACCCACGGTTAAAATCACAGAAGAAAACCACTGTATTTTAATACCTTGAAACAATTAACAGAAAAGTAGATACTTATAAAGCAAGTTATTTATAAATTTAACCACAGGCAAAAGAAGGATGCATCGGTCTATGTAAAAGAGTGTGTTATATTATTGTCAGAAAGGAATTTCTAAAAAAATGAAGCTTCAACAGACTCCCAACAGCTTTTAATTGTTTTCATAAACATTTTTCAATGTAAAATCCATTTTAGAGGTTATTATGAAATTCAACCCTCTGGCATTTCATAAAAGCAGTCATCTGAAGGTAGCATTTAAAGCATCATAATCCATATTATCACAAGAACTACCACCAATTTCACTTACAAATTAGACTTGTACCTTTGTCAAGACAATTAATGACCTCAAGTCCTCACCCAGGTCCCCTTACCAATTATTCAAAAACACCCTACTAGCCAAACAAATCCCTAGCAGGGTATTGTTTTATATATGATGTTGAGAAGGAAAAGATTTGCAACAATGACAACAATAGGAAAGCAGAATTCACCATAACAAACTCCACAAAAGCAATACGAGTAGGATGATGATAATCTCCTAGCAGCCTCAGACGATAAACCTGCATTAGACAATCCCCTCTTTACCAAAAGTCATTTGTAACCTTGCAGAATTCATATTAGATAACTTTCTGAGTCGACAAACAGGTATAATCACGTACCTCTCCACAGAATGATTCAAAAAAGATCCTAATTTCTGCTTGAGTAACCTATGGTCAAAAAAAAATAAATCAAAAAGTCATTGTGAATTTTGATCACTTTAATAATGACATTTTATAGAAACTAATGGAACTACCTTCTTATCAATATTTGTACAGTAGATAGTTCTTGAGCACATTTCACGTTCATCATCATTCTGAAAACCAAAAGGAAAGTGATATGTGGATTTCTTAGAGCACATATCATTTGAAGCTAGAATTGCTTACCCTAGGCAAAAAAGTTGGGTTAACTGGTGCAATAGCTGTTTTGGAAGGCAGCACCTTCACAGGGTAAAACCCAAGCATTGTCCCAGACAGATTTAATGCAGCCCTTACACCTTCTGTATCACCAAATCGCCAGAAAGCAAATGAGGTTAAATACAAAATCACTCACACATTGTAGACTTCAAATAACCATCCTGTAGAAAAACTATGACAAACACGCATGCGCACACCCTGTGGTTTCAAATAACAATCAGGATGAAACTCTTCCATTCACACACCACAATCCTTGATAAACAGTTGTCGAATAACAAAAGCAGATAGTTAACATACCTTCATCAGTGAACTCAATAAAGGCAAATCGAAGTACAGAATTGGGATCACCGCAGATGCGACAGTCAACAACCTTTCCATAAGGATATATCTCAGAGATACAAATTTGAGAAAGCTACTGAAATATGAATCTAGAACAATATTACCTGTCCACAACCAACAAATAAGGCTGCCAGCTGCTCTTCAGTGACCTTATTCAAAGAAAGCCAATATCTTAACATACCTGGATAATATAGACAACAAATGTTTGAATAAATATAAACATCAAGTTTAACACATACCTGTTGATCAATGTCGGAAACATAAACAGTCCTGCGAATTATCTCCTCTCTTTGAGCCATACTTGTTCTTGTGTTCAATCTCCGTTTTTCTTGACCAAAGCTTTTCTTCTGAATGGAAGAAGAGCAACCATCAATTTATACAAGAAATCATCTGCCTAACGCCTTTTCAAGTGGTCAAAATTTCAAGCTTCAAACTTTTTATGAAGAACTATGAAGACTAGGATTATGCACTTGGATCAAAGAAACAACTTGATCATAGTTCAAGCAGGTTGATCAAGTTCCAAGACATCCATATGTTTAAAAACCAACTGCTTTGTATTCTGATAAAATCTGGACAAAAAGAAGTAGCAAACTTTAAGCATAAAGAGGAAGTCAAAGCGTATATAATATACCCTCCTAACAGCGCTCCCGTTAATCTGACCATCCCCAGTTCCATTGCTATGAAAACCCACTAGTCCAAGGTTGTTAAGATCCTTGATATTGTTCGTATAAAAAGAGGCATTGAGTCCATGAAGACCGTTAAGACCAATGAGTCCATTGGTATTGTGGTTACTAGGAAACGAATGAGGCACAAACTCCTCAGCCATAGGGTTCAGTTTGGAGAAAAATTCCTGCAACTCTCTCATGTCCCTCTTATAGCTATCCCCAACATCCTCACCACTCTGGAAATCACCATCCCCACAGATGGATCGCCTTTGATGATGATGGATTACAGGCAGATTCTGGACGTCACCGTTGGTGGGAGACTGGACCTGAGCCTTCATGTAGAGAGGCTGAATCTGGACACAGTTGTTGATGCGAGGCCGTATGTGATGGTTGTGACTGGAAAGATGGTGATCCTGATAGCTGGATGATACTGATGACACACTCGAATTTTGACTCGACGATGAGCTCGAACCCACGCCACTACTCATCCCCGAATCTCCATCAACAGCATTTCCCACGACCCCCATGATTTTCCTTTCCAAATCCTCGATATCAGCTACCACTTTAACTTAATCAACTGGGAAACAACAGGAAACAAAACAAAAAAGTAGATATTTTACCAGCACGGTGAAAACAAAACGAATGGAAAGGTGCCACCTTTATTGTCTGTGTGTCTTTGCAAATTAAGTTAAGAAGAAAAATGATGAGGATAAAAACTAAAAGTCATTACTTGGGAATATAATTATAAACTTAACCCGAATGAAGCTGGAAGAAAAAAGAAGCCCGTTTTCTTGGATATCCATTTCACAAGCTTCCTAAAAGTCTTTCTTTGTCTCAGCTAATCATAATTTACCAGGATCACTCACCCACCCAGAGCAACTGTATAATTATTTAACTTTTGTTTGTTTTTCTTCAGTTTACGGATTCCCATAATACTAAGCCTTTATTTTCGTGAAAATAATCAATCTAAGCTGTCCGTTGCTCTTATCTTAAGGTATGTTTGGATGTGGGTCAAGGGATGGAATAGAATAGAATGGAATGACTCAAATGACTCAAACCATTGTTTAGGAGTCTATTTTGAAACAGGATGGAATGACAATTAATGACTTTGGAAGCCATCCTTTGCCATCCAAAATCTAATATTTTGTGACTTCCCAAATTGGGGGGTCAAGGATGGAATGACATGACTTGCCTTCCAAGTCCTAATTTAATAACAAAAATACCCTCAAAAAATTAATGAAATTACAATCCTAGTCCAGCAAATACCTACGCGGCTACATGTTACTACGTCCATTGTGTTTCTCCTTCAACTGGTTTCTTTCATTAACGAACATTTTCCTATATCTCAATGCTATAAATAATAGTTACGTTAATGATGATAAGGTGAAAAAAAAGTTTTTTTTTAATGTTTGGGTACGCATCAAATGAGCTTCATGTATTTGTGAGACATGGGCTTTATTTTCCAACCATTACGTCAAAAATTTAAATTTAAAATATGTCATTAATAAACACGGCTCAAATATTCTTGATAAAGCTAGCATTGTGAATGTTCATAAATTTTAAATATATTATTAATATACACTGCGAAATGTAGAAATAGATTTATAACACCAAGAATGATTATCGATCATAACAAGACACATGAATAAATGCCTAACGAAGAGTACAGAGCGATGAGGGTTAAAGAAAAAGAACAAGAAAGTTGATTGCTTGTATAGGAAAATGAGAAAACTATATTCTGAGCATCCTACAATTTAAAATGCTTTGGAGTTACTACAATAGTTTCATGGCAACTATGCATATTTTATTACAAGGGTAATTTTGGAAAAAAAATATTACAAGTCATTCTATTCCATTCATTTTTAGTATCACTTCCAAACAATGGTCAAAGAAGTCCCTTTCTTATTTTATTTAAACTTCCAAACAATGGAGTGCTCCATTCCATTCCATTCCATTCCGCTCCATTCCATTCCATTCTATTAATTATCATTCCATTCCATTCCATCCTAAACTCCCAAACATACCCTTAAGTCTTAAACGAGTGGGGTCGTGGTCATCGTTCCCACCAAAAGCAAGCAAAGGCCAAGTGTAATTTAGTTGAAAGGAATCGTAGCTGAGGCTGATTTCAGCCGACTGAACGGGGAATACGCCTACGCGAGGCTATTATGGTAAAATTCACACTTCTGAACTTGTGAAAATAAAACGACGATTCCTCTATGTCGCTTTTTCTAATTTTTATTTTCGATTCTTTTTCTTTTTGTTATATTGCCTCTTAAGAGTATATCACAAGCCCGTCTCTTGAAAATAGCCCAAGTCCACAATGTAAATGTAGTTAAGCAAATAAGAATAGATTTAAGTTTCAAACAGATTCTTTGTTTTCTGTACAATTATCCAAATACACAATTATAGGAGATAGTTTTAGTTTTGAATATTCAAATATACAGATGTACGTGTATATATAGACAAGTGATTCATGAATAATATACACATTCATTTTCCTATACAATCTCAACTCTTTTATGGTATCAGAGCTTCCGACTAATGTCAGTTTTTGATCCCAACTCAATGGCCTCAATCATCAATCCTATTTCTGATAAACCTCACCAAATTATCACCATTAATTCAGCTGCTCAAGCTCTTTTGAAACTCACCTCCACTAACTATCTTGCCTGGAGAATGCAATTCAATAGTCTTTTTATAGGCTATGATTTGCAAGGCTATATTGATGGCACCAAGAGCTGTCCTCCAGCCACCATAACCATCAATGACATCCCTATCCCAAACCCAAACTATCATCATTAGATTCGCCAAGACCAACTGATCCTGAATGCCATCATTAGTGCTCTCTCACCAACTATCATACCATTCATCGCCACTGCAAATACTTCGAAAGAAGCTTGGGACATTCTAGCCAAGACTTATGCACACGCATCAAGAGGCAAACAAAAGCAAGTTAAGACTCAGCTCAAAAGACTTACCAAAGGGCAACTGTCTATCACTGACCTGCAGAATCTTGCTATGCATACTCCCTATAGAGGCACTGAAGATATCATGGTTGGAGATGGATATGGGCTTCAAATCAGTCATGAAGGCCGTGGTACATTAAATACAAATAATAGAACATTCCACCTGGATAGAGTTTTATGTGTGTCTGAAATGAAACACAATTTAATTTCAGTCTATCAATTCTGTGTTTCCAACAAAGTTTCTGTCACATTCTTACCTCTCTTTTCTTGTGAAGGATCTGACAACAGGAAAACCACTTCTCAAGGGTGCACCTAAACATGGTATATATTGTAACATCCTGTCCCCATATTAAGGGTTAAGACCCGAAATTTCAGTACATGTGAGCTCAAAGAGAAATTAAGACAACGCATTTTCTTGCTCATGCATCATGTTAGTATATATACACATAAATATGGAATGTTTTCGCATAAAAAGTGGTACATGCATTCATTGACAACTTCCGGGTATAATTGATGTTAAATGTGATTTTTTTAAAATGAGGAGTAGAAAGAGTAGAAAGAGTAATCTGGTATGAGTTGTAATAAGGAAAGGTTTAGAAATAAAATTGGTAGTGATCTGGAAAATATTCACTGAATATGCTTCAGTCTATTAGTCATAACGTTTTCTATAGTTGTCCAAACGAGATGATTCTTGATTTGGATTAATCTAGAGATAAATGGCTATATTTCGTATAAAGACATCAAATTTCAGTTCTGTCTCTAAGAGTTTCAAAAGTTGTCATGAAGTTGAGAATAGGGTGCAGGGCGTTTAAAGTTAATCGTAAAATTCGTGTTCTGATTTCGGAAATTTTTTTTTTTTGGGATTGATATAAATAGATTTTGGAAAAGTTCCCTTCTAAAAAGTTGTAACTTATCTTTCTAGCTTTCCATTGATATGAAGTATGAAATTTTCGGACAATGGAGTTGGAAGATATGATCATTAGAATTTGTGATGCTGTTTAGGATGGAACTTTCAAGATAGCCACTTTAATTTGGAATTTTGACCCTTATAGAGGAAGAAATTGTTTTTAAGTTCTTCATAAAGGTTGTAGATCTTTCTTTTATCTTTCCAATGATATATTATATGAAAAATTTGGGCATCGGAGTCAAAAGTTATGATTCTTATAAGTAGATACATTCTGGACGAAATGAGACGAAGTATTGTTCATCGTCTCAGTTTGACTTTTTGCGTCTCAGTTTGACCGTCTCAGTTACTGTTCAAAAAATGAGACGATAGAAATGAGACAATCGTTTATCGTCTCGCCATCGTTCATCGTCTTTTTTCATCGTCGCTTTTTATCATCTCGCCATTACTATTCATCATCTCACCATCTTGTTCGTAAATCTGCTTTTTCATCGCCTCGCTTTTATCGTCGCCATTCTCATCATCGTCCCGTTTAACTTTTGCGTCTCAGTTTGACCGTCTCAGTTACTATATATTGTTACCTTCTGATTCCATTTTCTACCCTTAAAACGTTGGAATTGGCCTTTGAGGTCTTCATAAGAGTTGTAGCTCTTGCAATTCTCTTTCCATCCATATAAAGAACACCTTAATCCGATATCTGTAGGGAAAGTTATGAAGAGTTTCCAAATCTGTATTGTCTGATGACGTCATCATCGTCTGCTTTTGTTTTTGACCCCTCCGATGAAAGAATTGGCCTTTGAGATCTTCATGTCCTCTTTCTAACCATTCAAAGAACATCTCAATCTGAAATTTCTACAGAACGTTATGGCTGTTTCCCCGAAACAAGTTCAGTATGATTGAGTTCATAAACATGGTTACTTCTTTTGACCATAACTTCTTCTCTAGACCTCCAAATGACTTGATTCTTAAACCATTGGATTCGTAAGACTTTTCTCTACAACTCCACCAAGAATCATGGCTACATGAAATGAAGGGGGATATATTAAATGAAAAGAGTGGGACGGGTACAGTGAGTGTGTTTTTAAAGGATATGAACTGTTGTTATTCCATTGAACATACTTCGGTATTTTGTTGATTTCTGGAGCTATACTAATACAAATGAGATGATTTTTGATTTGTGATAAACTAGAGACATGGAGCTACAAATGGTATGAAGAAATTGTAATCTAATTCAGTCATTAAGATGTTTAAATTTCAGATGGAAGTTGTATATAGTATACTGTTATGGACAAGAGCAGTCCAAACATATATGAAGTATATCTTTTGAATCACTGAACCGAATCAAATGAGTTGGAGGCATTAGAAACTTAAGACAGTGAGGGACATTTTTCTGAAAGAAAGTGTTATGTTAGAATATTCAAGGTTATTTTTGGCAAGACACTTAAGTTTTAAAGAGCATAAGCTTATAAGGAAGGATAAAATGGACTTTTTGGACTCATTAATGGCAAAATTGAAAAAAAAGAAGAAGTAATTTCTGGCTTATAAATAAAGGGGAGAACGAAAATGGACAAGAAAAGAGAGAAATATCATGAAGAAGAAAAAGAAATACGAAGAGAAGAAGAATGAAAGAGAGAGAAAGAAGAGAGAACAAGCTAGGGTTTTAATTTCCTTAACCTTCAAGAGAGATTTTAAAGTTGTTCAAGAAGAGAAAATGTAAGAGGAAGAAAAGAGCTTCCATTTGAGCTAAAGATCTCTTTTTGGTGAAGAATCAAGGTAAGATCTTTTTGACTCTTTTGGATTTTTGGAAGGATTCTAACTTCTGGAGTTTAGAAATTGGTTGGGTTTAAATGTTCTAGAATCTATTTTGGAGATTTTGCATTTTAGGATTTTTAAGTGGATTTCTATTGAATGAGATTTGGTTTGTTTTAGGAAACCAAGAGAATCCTACTTAAGAACAAGGGGAAAGACAAATTTGACTTGAAGTTTTGCAAGCCAACTAGGTGGGTAATATATATTTATGGTTTTTGTGTAAATGGACAATATGCCTAAATGTGTACATATGTTTAAATTGCTAAGCTATGAATGGGGATTTGATATTATGAGATCATGTGAGTTTAGAAAAGAGATGATAAAAAATTGAGTTATGATATAGAGTAACCAAGTGTTCTTGAAGTGTAGCTTATGAATAAGCTAGACATATATAAAAAAAGGGGGTAAAGATTGAAAGGAGCATTCAGATTGATCATGTACAAATAAAGTGTAAGTCTAAGTTCAATGAGACATGTATGAATTTTGAAATAGGAATGAGCATAATATGTATTCTAAAACATACATGGGATTGTCATTAAGCATGCATTGTACATAGTCCATTTATTATCTGTGTGTACTTATTGATGAGTGTGAAATGGGTGTTTTGCATATATGGGCTGTGCAGGTTAAGTGTCCACATTCTAATGTTCCAGAATTAGGAAGCAAATGCTATTTTGGAGTGTACAGTGAGTAGACCTAGATGGTCTTACTTTATTGTTTGTTTTGTTTATGTTATAAACTGAGTGATTATGACTAATTATGAATGTGTCTTGATTGTTGAAATTCGGACAATGAAGGGTCTGATGAAGGTGCTATATGAATGAGATATTGAAGTGTTTAAATGTGCATTTGTATTTGGATATGAATGAAATTGTGGAATTCTCCACTTCAATGTAGAATGCCGGAATAAGGTCCGATGATATGAGAAAGTGATCGAATGGGATATGCAAGTGTGAGTGATGCATTCCATCGCATGAATGCATGCAACATAATGGCAGTTGTGACCCGAGTAGCCACCGATCAGAGCTTCAAGCTCAACGTGTGAAAAAGAGCCTCGAGCTCAAAAGTGATTCAGAGCCTCAAGCTCAACGTTTAATGAGCCCTATATGGGACAATTATTAATGAGCCTGACATCTAATGGATACGGGACAATTTAGGCACTCGGTCACAACAAAGTAACAAATGAAAAGTGAGTCTCATGTGCACTGCATATGCATGATAGGAATGATTAAATTATATTGAATGTGAAATGAAAATGATATGAACATGATTTGTATGTTATATGATGAGTGAGTCATCGATGATGGTCACTCATTGAGTTCGCAAAACTCACCCAAAATTTGCAAATATTTTTCAGATTGAGAAGAATACCCGTTAGGCCAACGGAGTATACCTCTGACATTCAAGTGAAGGGCGAGGTCGGGATCGCCAAGGCGTCACATTGCATGTCTTTATTTTGTATTAAATTATATATTCCGCAACTTTCATTATAAATTGTATTTTGAAATGACTCAAGAGTTTGTATTTGTGAAAGGGCCAATTGGCCATATGGGAATTTTGTAAATGGCATTGTATGATGGGAAAGGGCTTATGCCCTATTTGATTATTGACTTTCGCATGTGTGTTTGTGAAATATATATATATATATATATATGTATGTATATATATATATATATGTATGTATATATATATATATATATATATGTATGTATGTATATATATATATATATGTATGTATATATATATATATATATGTATATATATATATATATATATATATATATATGTATATATATATATATATATATATGTATGTATATATATATATATATATATATATATATATATATATATATATATATATGTATGTATATATATATATATATGTATGTATATATATATATATATATATATTGAATTTTGAATGATTGAGTGCTTTAGCACACCACCCGCGATATATATATATATATTGAATTTTGAATGATTGAGTGCTTTAGCACACCACCCTCGCGGGGCACGAACTCGGATATCACCATCGATGTCGAGTTTAGGTCTTGTAGGAGTGGGGTGTTACATTTATGTGGTATCAGAGCCCAGAAGTACTATCTTATATGGGCATTCTGAAATATGTGTCAAGTTATATGCATATGCATATTAGTCATGTCATAGCAGACAGCGAGAACTGATCCCCTAGTATGAGTCACGTGCATGAGCATTTCCTTAAGAGTTTGTCGGTTAAATGCATTGAGAAAATTGATGATTTGACAGAATGTGCGAAAATGAAGGTTTATGGATATCTTGGAAATGAGAAATAGCATCTGGTTTTGTATGATAGATAAAGGTTCACCCCAATGGGGATATGTACCCTTAAAGGTGATATAGGTGGGAATAGGTATATTATTACAGATTGATTGAGGAAAAATCCGGATATGAGTAAAAACGAGGAGAATAAAGTGTACAGGTAGAATGAAATGTAATCATAAAATTGTTATGATCATAAAAGGATGACTTTGAAAACAAAATGGTTATGTGAGTATTGTGATAAGAGTTTATAATTCAGTATCAGGAGATAGATATGTCCTCGAAGGTGAGATATAAATGTGAATACACTGTCATGGGTTGTTTAAAAAAAAAGGGATATGAAAAAAAATGAATGATGAGATTAAGGTGTACAAGCCAAGCTGTTATGACCTTGAAAGGTTGGACTTGGACTTAGAATGGTTGTGTGATTATCGATATAAGAGTTTATGATTCGATATGAGAATATATTTGTGGAATGGAGATTTAAGCTTCATATGGATTATGCCCCTACAATTATAAATTGATTGAAAATAAATATGTGCGAGATGAAATAAAATGAGTGACAATAGGAAGAGGAGACAAAGATGAGGAAAGAAAGGAATAATAGGGGAAAGAAATAGAAATGAACGACTTTATATGAGGTGCATGATAGGTAGTAAGGAGAAAGCTATCAATGCATAAAAGATAGGATTTTAGGTAAGAATGAGAAAGAGATAAGCAAAAGCCCCAAGGTTAAGTTAATTTGTTACAGTGAGTACAAAATTGATAATGGGGTTATTATATCAAGTGAGAATATTGGGCACATATGTGTGTGGAATAATATAGGAAGCAATCTAAGGCTTATTGAATATTATTAGTCGTAGTTTTTATAGCCCAAAGCCTGATATGAATTGGAGAAATACATGAAAGTGTTAATAGTGATTCATAGACGATAGATTGACGTTGTTAATGATGTTACTGCGAGTGATGAATTTTTGTGAAAAGAAAAGGGCCCGATCGTGGCGCAGTCTTCACGATCGAGAACAGATACAAAAGGAAAATTGTTGTCCTGAATCAAATGAGATTAAGGCATCTTGAATATAAGTTATTAATTGATGAATTGCCTTAAAAGACATCTATGGAAAAGAGATGGAATGATCTTGATGATTTATGCCAAAGTATTAGAGTAAATGAAATTGTTTATTGCCCTACAGAGCCTCATTTCAAGGGATATTTTGATCATGTAAGCTATGGCACAACTTGATCCTATTTGGGATATTATGTATAGTTGAAATTGATCTTCTTGAAATAATAAGAATGACTGATAAGTAATTACGGAAAATAATTGGTTGATAAGGATTTCATGAACAGTATCGACGATTGTAGCAAGAAATCTTCTTTCAAAGAAGAATTTTCCTAAAGTGAGTCTAGTTGATTAGACAATTTAGTTTAAGAGTGATCCTTGAAGAAATAAATCGGAAATGAATATGTAATAAATCAAAAGTGGATAATAGAGTCTTTTCCCAAACTGAAATTTAGGCGTAAGAGGTGGAATACTGAGAATGTATACAGTTTGTTTGATGTAAAGTAGCCAACTTTATAAGTGGATTTTAAATTCGATGTGACACTATTGAAAATATGAGGAGAATATAGGTCTACATTATATTTGATGTAAATATGTTCGAGAGATCCAAATTGAATATGAGGAAGTGAGACCAACATGCAAAGTGATGAATTCAATGAATTGAAAATGTGTGGAGGAACTAGTATGATTGAATGGGCATCCGAATAAGTCGATATGAATGTAAGGAAATCGAATGAAAAGAGAAAATTATTTGAGACATGAAGTCAAGTGGGAGACCAAAAAAAAAATTTGAGTGATATCTGTGGGAGTTAATTATACCCCAATAGCATTATGATATTGAAGATTTAAGTGATCCAAGCAAAATTGTATCAATTAGTGACTGCGATCATAGATGATATTTTGAGTGTGTTTGAAGGGTAAAAAGGGATATTTTGAATCTTTGAGGAAAATGACGTTGATGATAAGCATATCATTTGGATTTGGAGATTGTGCAATATATGATGAAGCTTCATATCAGAGAAGAAGATACAATCTATTGTAATAGTATAAAGTGGTTTTGTATGCATAAGGACAATTAAAGTCTTACGAGTTGATTTTGATACGTGGTAGAAGTGTTATGATAGAAATCGCTTTGAAGTATTGGAGACTTTAGATGTGCCAAGTCATTTCTGGAATGTATAAATTATGTGAGTTTGAGGGAATTATTGAGTTTGAAAGAAATGCACAAATGAGTGCTATACTGGTGAAAGTAATGTGCAATCTGATACACTGAACAGACAATTCTATAATGAGTAGAAAGTGGGGCAAAATAAAGTGTTCTAATTGCATTCAAAATTTAAGATCAAGTCTGCTGGAAAGAAGTAAGAAAGCTTAAAGGCTAAGGATTCAGAAATTGGAGTCCCATAGAGGTGTTGAAAATGAATCTAAACTTTCGAGTGGAATCGGAGGAATGATATTTTGTGATCGAAATAAGAAGTATGTGTACCTGATGAAGATGATTGAGCAAAGAAAGTGTTAGAGAAGCCTTAGTAACAACCTAAGCTAGACATCCAGTAGGAGTATGCTAGGTTTGTATTTGCTGCTAAGAATGCAGAAACAAGTGGTTACATGTTTAAAGTACCAACAGTTCTAACTGTTGGGGAAGGGCTTAAAGCTTATATTTTTGAGTTCATAGGAATATTAGATTGATGTATAGTTCAATTGGGATTTATTGTTGTAGCATCCCACTCCCGCAAGACCCGAACCCGAACCCGATACCGATGGTGATATCCGAGCCCGTGCCTCATGAGGGTGGTATGCTAGAGCAGTCAAATCTATTCAGAAACTCAGTAAGACTTTTACTTTTTGAAAACAATCGAGTGTGCAAAAATCAGTAAACAATTTGGGCTCGCTTTAATACGAAATCATTTTCGATCATAAAATAGTTCCAGTCACAAATCAATTCATATACACAATATCCATAGTCAAATTGAGCCCAATACAATATCGGTATTATTATGCAGAATTTGCAGAGTTATAAATTTACACATAATTCAAAATAACATTAATGTAGATGTGAAACCGATCCCGACCACAAACTCTGACTCTTTTGCGGTAATCATACTCCTGTGCCCAACGGGGTACTCTTCGATCCCTGAAAAATAATTTGCAATATTGGATGAGTTTGCGAACTCAGTGAGAAACCATCATCGATGGTTCACCCAACTCATGCATATACACACAATTTACCAATTATCACATACGATCACATTTCTCAAATGTAAGGAGTTTCACCTTTCACATAATTCACATTTAATCTTTCATATATACAATGCACATGTGACATTTTTCATTTTCATTACGTTGTTGTGACCGTGCGCCTGAAACTGTCCCAGTGACGGGCACATTACGTTGAGCCTGTGGCTCTGAATACGTTAGGCTTGAATGCCCGTGAAGCCCTGTGCGTTGAGCTTAAAGCTCTGAAATATGTTGGGCACGAAGCCCTGTGCGTTGAGCTTAAAGCTCTGTAATACATTGGCTGCTCCGGTCACAACTGCCATTATCTGATCATGCCTTTATGCATGAATGCATATGTCCCAATTTCTATTTACAGTCATTTACATCTCAATGCCATTTTCCATTCCTTCGGACATTCGGTCCGGTATTTCAGTCATATGCACTTACAATTTATTTTATTGATGCATTCATAATCATTTACACACAATAGCACTTCAATAAAAAATTCCCAATATTTCGGACACCCATGGTCCGAAATCAATCAAAATCAAACACAAATATCCATCCATTATCTCCACATGGCATCAATGCATAATATTAATCACACATAGATTGAGGAACCAACTAGGTTACTCACCTGTACTTCCGAGCTACAGCCTGGAAGTCTCAGCAATATCTGTGGAATATCGATCCATCGGAGCCTCTATAACAGTCAAATAATTTTCCAATTACTAAATGCACAATCAAAAATAATTCAATGATGCACATGTCTTAAATAAAAGATGTACGATGCCTATTCATGACTTTCCCGGTGCTATTTCCCATTTTCCACTTTCTTTTGTCAAATTCTAACTTTCCACTCAATTGCTCAATAATAACATATTACGAAACTCCAACAATTCCATTCTAATATTCAGTCAATTTATCAAGTCATACTCATTTGAATATTCTCAAGAAAACCTCAAAATCAGTGTCACTACTCTCTAGATCAAAATTCACCCATTAAGCTCAGTTTCTACAATCTCAAAAGCATTTCCTTACATTCAGAAATCTCACAATTAAATCTCAATTATCAATAAACAACCCCTAGGTTGTAATAGAACCTATTCTCAAATTTCATTCAATACTTTCTTTCTTTTCCTCAATTGTAGACCTCAATTTTTAGATTATAACGAATTAAGAATCACCTCAATTGGAGGTTTACACCATTAGCTATGCCTCAAACCAATTTAAATCAGTTCAGAAAAAGGGTCCCTCGTCGCGACGTCCTGAGGGCGCTCACCGCGACGTGTAATGAAGCTCGCTGCGACGCATGAGAGAGGACTCGTCGCGACGTGGATAACTTGAGCTCGCCGCAACGTCGAAAGGAGCTCGCCGCAGCGTCCAACGCTTTAGCTCGCTGCGACGACTTCCTTCCAACTCGTCGCGACGTGCGAGTCGCAGGTCGTCTTCTCCGACCAGTTTTTTTGCCATTTCTCTCTCTAAATTAAGTAATAACTTAACTAAAATTACCCCAATCTTTTATAATTCAACTCATACATGCATTAAACTAACAGATAAACAACATTAAACCCATTAACTTACCAATCAAGCCTCAATCTTCAAATCTTCCGAAAATCCTCTAAACCTTTAACACCAACGGTTTCCTCCCCAAAACCACACTAAAGATCATCTTCCTTAGGATTTAGGCTTGGCTTTACACAAGGAGAAGAAGCTATCAAGCATCAAGCCAAAAATCAAGCACGGTGAAGAAACGGGGGTCGATCGAAGGAGAGGAAAATTTGCCCTAGGGAGGAAGACTTTTCTTTCTTCTTCTCTTATAAATCTTAGGTATTTAAAGGTTAATCACCTAAGTCTCTTGTCTTTTTCCTCGCAAAACATTTAAATCTCTTTCTCTTTTCAATTTCATTTCTAGTCCAATTCGTCTCCAAATTCAATGACTCAACATATTAATTGCCAATATCATATATCTAAATTTTTCATTGCCATTTACCAGTTATTATAGCACCATGCAGTCAATCAGTCCGTCACTCGACGGACTTTTTCTCTCGAATTACCAGAAAAAATTTCCTAAAGTTCACTGTCAACTGACGATCACTCAATACAGTTCCAACTCAATATTCAAACTCAATTATTCCTAAATTTCCCAATAAATCATAATCAAATCCAACTATCTCACAAATCACAATTCATATCAGATTCAAAATCAAATGCCGGGAAAAAGTCATAAATGCATGTACCTATATGTGCATGTGCAAAAGACTCATTCCTCTAAAATTAGAGGCCAAATGAATGCTCAGTCAATAATATGCGGTAAAAATCCTAACCCGTCTCAATTTACCAATATAACCTTCCCATGGGTGACGGGATGTTACAATTGTGACATCATTAAAATATGATATGGGGCGTTGTAGGACAGTAAGGGGTTATCCACCCTTTCATTGAAATGAATAGTATGATACGGATGATGAGTGAGATGAATCTGAAATAAGAGTAAAGTGATTCATGAAAGATAAAGTGAGTTAGGTAATTCAACACCTAATTTAGTGAAATGAATAAAAAAGTTGAATGCATCAACACTAAAGGGAAGTGGATTGTCAAAGGAGAGATGGAGTGTTTTTGCAAGTACCACCTTGGCAAGGTGTGCTCATATTTGGAGAAAGGATAATTTAAGCTATATGAATTGGTATGTATGAAAGATTATGATGAGTTAGTGTTACTGGTGAAAGATGTTTTAAATTCACACTATGTGATATGTGAATAAGTTCTGAAATAATGACATGATCGACAGAGATAGATTGACAGCATAAGAAGTAAAAGTTAGTGAGTAATCTTAAATATACCGATGAAATAGTCAAGATAGTGTAATAACTGAATCAGTGATTGAAGGACATATTGAGTTATCAGCTGTGGTCATCAGAAAGAGCGCATTTGAGTGATGAAGTATATGGGTAATGGAGGAACATATGAGGAATTATCACCTCTACAGTATTGATCAATCGGCTGAAAATTTTAAGGACAAAATTTTATTAAGAGGGGGAGAAATGTAGCATCCCGTCCCCATATTAAGGGTTAAGACCCAAAATTTCAGTACATGTGAGCTCAAAGAGAAATTAAGATAATGCATTTTCTTGCTCATGCATCATGTTAGTATATATGCACATAAATACGGAATGTTTTCGCATAAAAAGTGGTAAATGCATTCATTGACAACTTTTGGGTATAATTGATGTTAAATGTGATTTTTTTTGAAAATGAGGAGTAGAAGGAGTAGAAAGAGTAATCTGGTATGAGTTGTGATAAGGAAAGGTTTAGAAATAAAATTGGTAGTGATCTGGAAAATATTCATTGAATATGCTTCAGTCTATTAGTCATAACGTTTTCTATAGTTGTCCAAACGAGATGATTCTTGATTTGGATTAATCTAGAGATAAATGGCTATATTTCGTATAAAGACATTAAATTTCATTTTTGTCTCTAAGAGTTTCAAAAGTTTTCATGAAGTTGAGAATAGGGTGCAGGGCGTTGAAAGTTAATCGTAAAATTTGTGTTCTGATTTCGGAAAAAAAAATGGGATTGATATAAATAGATTTTGGCAAAGTTCCCTTCTATAAAGTTGTAAATTATCTTTCTAGCTTTCTATTGATATAAAGTATGAAATTTTCGGACAATGGAGTTGGAAGATATGATCATTAGAAGTTGTGATGCTGTTTAGGATGGAACTTTCGGGATAGCCACTTTAATTTGGAATTTTGACCCTTATAGAGGAAGAAATTGTTTTTAAGTTCTTCATAAAGGTTGTCGATCTTTCTTTTATCTTTCCAACGATATATTATATGAAAAATTTGGGCATCGGAGTCAAAAGTTATGATTTTTATAAGTAGATAAATTCTGGACGAAATGAGACGAAGTACTGTTCATCGTCTCAGTTTGACCGTTTCAGTTACTGTTCAAAAAATGAGACGATAGAAATGAGACGAAGTACTGTTTACCGTCTCAGTTACTGTTCATCATCTACTTTTTATCGTCTGTTTTTCATCGTCTTAGTTACTGTTCATCGTCTCAGTTTGACTTCTTGTGTCTCAGTTTGACCGTCTTAGTTACTATACATTGTTACCTTCTGATTCCATTTTCTACCCTTAAAATGTTGGAATTGGCCTTTGAGGTCTTCATAGGAGTTGTAGCTATCGAAATTCTCTTTCCATCCATTTGAAGAACACCTTAATCCGATATCTATAGGGAAAGTTATGAAGAGTTTCCCAATCTGTATTGTCTGACGACGTCATCATCGTCTCAAAATGACGTCATCATCGTCTGCTTTTGTTTTTGACCCCTCCGGTGAAAGAATTGGCCTTTAAGATCTTCATAAAAGTTGTAGATCTTCATGTCATCTTTCTAACCATTCAAAGAACACCTCAATCCGAAATTTCTACAGAAAGTTATGGCTGTTTCCCCGAAACAGATTCAGTATGATTGATTTCATAAACATGGTTGCTTCTTTTGACCATAACTTCTTCTCTAGACCTCCAAATGACTTGATTCTTGAACCATTGGATTCGTAAGACTTTTCTCTACAACTCTACCAAGAATCATAGCTATATGAAATGAAGGGGGATATATTGAATGAAAAGAGTGGGACGGGTACAGTGAGTGTGTTTTTAAAGGATATGAACTGTTGTTATTCCATTGAACATACTTCAGTATTTTGATGATTTCTGGAGCTATACTGATACAAATGAGATGATTTTTGATCTGTGATAAACTAGATACATGGAGCTAGAAATGGTATGAAGAAATTGTAATCTAATTCAGTCACTAAGATGTTTAAATTTCAGATGGAAGTTGTATATAGTATACTGTTATGGACAAGAGCAGTCCAAACATATTTGAAGTATATCTTTTGAATCACTGAACCGAATCAAATGAGTTGGAGGCATTAGAAACTTAAGACAGTGAGGGACATTTTTCTGAAAGAAAGTGTTATGTTAGAATGTTCAAGGTTATTTTTGGCAATACACTTAAGTTTTAAAGAGCATAAGCTTGTAAGGAAGGATAAAAAGGATAAAATGGACTTTTTGGACTCATTAATGACAAAATTGAAAAAAGAAGTAATGTCTATCTTATAAATAAAGGGGAGAATGAAAATGGACAAGAAAAGAGAGAAATATCATGAAGAAGAAAGAGAAATACGAAGAGAAGAAGAATGAAAGAGAAAGAAAGAAGAGAGAACAAGCTAGGGTTTTAATTTCCTTAGCCATCAAGAGAGATTTTAAAGTTGTTCAAGAAGAGAAAATGTAAGAGGAAGAAAAGAGCTTCCATTTGAGCTAAAGATCTCTTTTTGGTGAAGAATTAAGGTAAGATCTTTTTGACTCTTTTGGATTTTTGGAAGGATTATAACTTATGGAGTTTAGAAATTGGTTGGGTTTAAATGTTCTAGAATCTATTTTGGAGATTTTGCATTGTGGGATTTTTAAGTGGATTTCTATTGAATGAAATTTAGTTTTTTTAAGAAAACCAAGAGAATCCTACCCAAGAACAAGGGGAAAGACAACTTTGACTCGAAGTTTTGCAAGCGAACTAGGTGGGTAATATATATTTATGGTTTTTGTGTAAATGGGCAATATGCCTAAATGTGTACATATGTTTAAATTGCTAAGCTATGAATGGGGATTTGATATTATGAGATCATGTGAGTTTAGAAAAGAGATGATAAAAAATTGAGTTATGATATAGAGTAACCAAGTGTTCTTGAAGTGTAGCTTATGAATAAGCTAGACATATATAAAAAAAGGGGGTAAAGATTGAAAGGAGCATTCAAATTGATCATGTACAAATGAAGTGCAAGTCTAAGTTCAATGAGACATGTATGAATTTTGAAATGGGAATGAGCATAATATGTATTCTAAAACATACCCCGGATTGTCATTAAGCATGCATTGTACATAGTCCATTTATTATCTGTGTGTACTTATTGATGAGTGTGAAATGGGTGTTTTGCATATATGAGCTGTGCAGGTTAAGTGATACGGCAACAACCTAGAATCAATGTCTAGATCACCTCCGTTTCAATGATTGTTCCCAAACCTAAATTCAATCAATCTAACAGGACCTTTCACCCCCAAAACAGCAAGGAATTGGTAACAAAGAGTATAAGATTGTAGGAATTGAATTAACGCCACAAATTAGAACTTACTTGATAAGTTGAATCAATCCTTAAGGTAAAACAAGCAAGAATCTCAATTCTCTCTTGAAGAATGCTTTCTAATTTTATTGATCTCTAAAAACTCGTGTTCATGGCTAAAGCAAAGGTTTAAATACCATTTGCAATGTAAACCCTAACAAAGATAACCTAAAAACCCTAAAGAAAGCCCAAAATATCAAAAGGCCTTCTTGAAACAAATCGCCAAGAATAAATCCCACATGGATTTGGGCTTCAAAACTAATTAAAATTGACTAGTCCTTGTCCAAATAGGATAAGAAAACCACAAAATAAAAGACTAACTTAAGAGGGGCGAATTGGGCTTTTAAACTAGGCCCACAAGCTTGGTTCCTTAAAATAAAACATGCATATGACTTTTTTAATGAAGCACATGCACACTTAATGCAAATCAGCCCATGAAAAAGCCTAAAAGAAGTCCACATGCCCCTTATAAGATAAAATAAGCCCAAGCCCATTGATTAGACTTGTGCTTGTGAAAATTGGCTAAGTGTTAGCCCTCTTGGTTTGATGCCTCCAATGTGCACACATACTTAGGTGTCTTCCTAAGCTCTTCTCCAAGCTTGATCAACAAAACTTCTTGAAGTTCTTGTGAAACAAAAGCTTGTACATAAATCTGAAATTGTGCTTTGAGCTTGTTGGAGCGCGACCTTGTAATTGGACCCATTGGCATCCTCAAGTCTCCATTGCCTTGGTGAGTTGTATCATTCCTCCTCCTCAAAAGGATTCGTCCTCGAATCAAGACCTACATTATCAAAGGGAGATAAATCGAAACATTAAAAGTAGCACTAACACTATACTCTCTGGCAAATCCACCTATAGGCATTGTCATTGATGCGTTCAAGCACTTGAAAAGGACCATCCCTCTAGGATCAAGCTTGGACTTCCTTTGTTTAGAAATCTCTCCTTCTGAAGTGCACCCAAACCCAATCTCCGTGTTCAAACTTCATCTCCCTACGCCTTGATTGGCTCTTTGAGCATACTTCTTGTTTTTTCCTCAATGTGCTGCCTAGCTTTCTCATGTATTGTTTTAACCAATTCGCCCTTTGCTGCCCATCTACATTAACAATCTCATTCAAGGGTAAAGGCAACAAATCCAATGGAGTTAATGGGTTAAAACCATACACAATCTCAAATGGAGAATAACACGTAGAAGAATGAATGCTTCTATTATATGCAAACTCAATCAAAGGCAAACAATCTTCCCAAGCTTTCAAATTTTACCCACAACAAGACGCAATAAAGATCCTAAGGTTCTATTAACCACTTTAGTTTGTCCATCTGTTTGGGGATGACAAGTTGTAGAAAACAAAAGCTTTGTTCCCAATTTATTCCATAGAACACGCCAAAAGTGACTTAAAAACTTAGAATTCCTATCTGAAACAATGGTTCTAGGAATGCCATGCAATCTAACATCCCTAAAAACAAATCAGCAACATGTGTAGCATCATCGATTTATGACATGCAATAAAATGAGCCATTTTACTAAATCGATCAACTACAACAAAGATGCTATCACGTCCTTTCCTAGTCCTAGGCAATCCTAACACAAAATCCATAGATATATCAATCCAAGGACTAATAGGGACGGTAGAGGCGTGTACAACCCATGTGGTTGCACCTTGATTTGGCGTGCCTACAGGCTACACAACTAGAGCAAACTCTTTCAACATCCTTTTCATGTTAGGCCAATAAAATGCTCTGTAATATGTCAAGTGTTTTAGCAATACCAAAATGTCCCATTAAACCTCCATCATGAGACTCCCTAGAAGCATCTCACGATAGAACAAGTAGGAATACATAGTTTATTATCTCTAAACAAATATCCATCATTCCTATAAAACTTTTGAAAAGCAACTTGTTCACATGCACCATACACATTAGCAAAGTCGAATCTGATTTGTACAAATCTTTTATATACTCAAACCCAATCAACTTAGAACTAAGAGAAGAGATTAGAGCATACCTCCTAGACAATGCATCGCGATAACATTTTCTTTACCTTGCTTGTATTTCACAACATATGGGAATGTCTCTATAAACTCCAACCACTTAGCATGTCTTTTATTTAACTTACCTTGGCCTTTAAGATGCTTCAAACTCTCATGATCGGTGTGAATCACGAATTCCTTGACCATAGATAATGTTGCCAAGTTTGTAGAGCTCTTACCAATGCATATAGCTCCTTGTCATAAGTGGAATACTTCATTTGAGCACCATTCAACTTCTCACTAAAATAGGCAATGGACGCCTTCCTTGCAATAAAACAAAGACCAATACCTATCCCTGAGGCATCACATTCAATCTCAAAAGTAGAAGAAAATCAGTAAACTCAAAATAGGTGCAGAACAAAGTTTTTCTTTCAAAGTGTTAAAAGCAATTTCTGCGCCTCTCCCCACTTAAATCCTACCTCCTTTTAACAATCTCACCAATGGAGCTGAATGGAACTAAAATCTTTCACAAACCTCCTATAGAAACTAGCAAGTCCATGAAAAGATCTCACCGAGTAACACTTGAGTCTCGACCACTCCCTAATTGCCTTGACATTTTCTTGGTCCACCTCAATTCCATTAGAAGAAACAACATAACCAAGAAATATGACACGATCCATGCAAAATGTACACTTCTTTAACTTAGCATACAACTTTTACGCTTCTAAGTGCATCTAAGACAAGCCTAAGATGCTCAATATGCTCATTAATGCTTTTGCTATAGATCAATATGTCATCAAAATATACCACAACAAACTTACCAATAAATGACCTCAAACATGATTCATCAAACGATAAATGTACTAGGAGCATTAGTTAAGCCAAAAGGCATCACAAGCCACTCATATAAACCATGTTTTGTTTTAAAAGCGTTTTCCATTCATCACCAATTTTCATTCTAATCGATGGTAACCACTCATAAGATCAATTTTGGTAAACACACATGCACCATGCAATTCATCAATCATATCATCCAATCTAGGTATAGGATGGTGATACTTTTTCGTTATCTTGTTAATGACTCTGCAATCCACACACATGCGCCAACTCCCATCCTTCTTTGGAACCAATATCACCGGCACGGACAAGGACTAAGACTCTCCCTAATGTGTCCCTTTGTAGCAATTCTTCCACTTGCTTTTGGAGTTCCTTAGTTTCTTGAGATTAGCCCTATAAGCTTGTCTATTTGGAATCTGCGCCTGGGCATGAAGTCAATCGATGTTCTATTCCTCTAATAAAGCGGCAATTCCTTAGGCAACTCCTCGTGGAAAACATCTCCATACTCCTGCAAAAGAGAAACAACACTACTAGGCAAACAAGGGTCAAGGTCGATTCATTAAAATAAGCTTGCTTGTATAAAAGTACAAACAAACATCTCCTTTCCACACAAGCAACCTTACATCTCTCATTTTGTATAGAAGTTTTGTTTCTTTCTACCCTCTCTCTCATTTGGGCCTTTTAATTGAATTTCTTTTGAGGCCTCTTTCCCACTTTTCTTCTCTCACTCTCGGCCTCACTTTCATCTTTTCTTTTGATTTAGATTTGCTCCCCTTTGCAAGGTTCTCAACCTTCCCTCAATTTTTGTATTGTCATGCTTTTCTTGAAGTTTTTGTCCTGTCTTTGTTGCATTCCCTACATACTCCTTTTTAATTGCATTTGGTCCTCATATACCTCTTTTGGTGCCAATGGAGCAAGAACAAATTTCGATCTCCCATAGTAAATGAATACCTATTCTTAAAACCATCATGTAACACTCTTCTATCATATTGCCAAGGTCGATCGAGCAATAAATGACAAGCATGCATAGGTACAACATCACAAAGTACTTGATCGAATACTTTCCAATGGAGAAAGATACAAGGACTTGTTTATTTACCTTGATTTCCCCATGTCATTCAGCCATTGTAGTCTATACTGCCTAGGGTGTTTCAAGCACTCCAACTGAGTTTTTCTACCATCAATGTACTAGCCACATTAGTGCAGCTTCCCCATCAATGATCAAAGCTACAAATCTTCTCATTCACTAGGCATCCGGAATGAAAATATTTTCCTTTGCTCAATTCCATCTTCCTTCACTTGAGCATTCAAAACTCGCCTAGTAACAAGTAATTCACCCTAGGTGCATCCTCAACTTCCACATCGAACAATCTTCCAACTCGTGCATGGAAGTCAAATCATCTTCTTCCTCCTCAGACACAACTTCTCCTCCTCTCACAAACATTGTTTTCTTGTTTGGGCATTGAGAAGCAATATGACCAACACCAAGACATTTAAAGCATTTAATAGTCCTATGCTTTTCAGAATTGGAACTAGAAGAACTTGGAGTTTTAAAAGTACCTTTTGGATCTGCCTTGTTCTTCTCTTCCTTTAGCTTGTCTTTGTCCTTCTCATTTTCTTGGACCATTTCGAGTTCCAATTTGTAGTAGAGCTTGGGTAAGAAGCCTTGTTGGAGCTTTTGTACTTGAGTTGCCTCTCCACCTTCATGGCCATATTCACCATCTCCTCTAACTCCACATAATGGTGCAATTCAATAACATTTGCAATGTCTTTGTTCAAACCAGCCAAGAAACGTGCCATGGTGGCTTCTCTTTCTTCTTCTACATTAGCCCTAATCATGGCTATCTCCATCTCCTTATGGTACTCTTCACACTTTTGGTGCCTTGTCTCAAGGTTTGGAGCCTTTGATGGAGCTCCCTATAGAAGTAACTAGCACAAACCTCTTCTTCATGACCCTCTTCATTTCAGCCCAAGTATCAATAGGATCCTCTCCATTCCTTCTTTTGTTCAAAACAAGTTGATCCCACCAAATAAGTGCATAATCATGAAATTCCACGGCGTGAAGCTTCACCTTCTTCTCCTCGTAATAGTTATGGCATTCAAAATCATCTCCACCTTTCTTTCCCATTCTAAGTAAGCTTCGGATCATTCTTACCTTGGAAAGATGGTATTTTCATCTTGATCTCGCCCAAATTTCTATCCACACGCCGACCTGTCTTCTCCCTTGCATTGTCTCGGCCTCTATAACCTCTTCCTCTTCCTCTATCATTTCGTCCCCATCTTCCACCAAATCTGGCCCTATGCCAATCTTCTTCATCTTCCCCATCATCATATTCATCTTCATACTCATAGCGCACAGGAGTTGGCTCCCTAGCATTTTGCCTCCTTGTTGCACCATTAGATGAAGCCTCTCGTTGTAAATTCCTAATGGCTTGATCTTGTTTATCAAATTTATCACTGACATCCCTGAACATGTTCTCAATCCTTTGGAATTGATTGTGCATAGCCTCCAAAGTAAAGAATGTGTGTTGATCAGCCTCACTATTCTTTTCATCCTTGTCACTACCTTTACTATCCTTTGAATTGGACATGATGTAAAACATGCAAAAACACGTTAGAATAGCTCCTCACGCACTCCCTCACGTGTTTCTCTCTAAATCAGATTGGATACCCTCGTGTTTCACTCGAAGATGGCTTTTACCCTCAAATGAGCTTACACACTCTTGCTTTTTACCACTTTAGATTCTAGCACAGTTTTACTTGTCCGGATTAATCACTACCAACCAAATAAACACAACAACAACGTAATTCAAAAGGAAAGCAACGAATACCTAAATAAAGGAAGAAAAACACAAAGCTAGATGCAATTTAATGTAAAGAAAACAAGGAAGATGAAAATAAACACATACTAGATGGAGAAAACGTATGTGAACGATTTTTGGTACCAATTGAGCAATATGAAACAAGATTACTCAATTCAAGTGTAATGGAAACAAAAAGGACAGCAAACAAAAAAAACAACCAAAGAGTTGAAGAAAAGACGAAACTAGGAATTAAACTCAACCCTAAACCCAAATTAACAAAAACATTCCAATCTGCCCCAATTACTCAAGAACATAAAGATAAGCAATTATATCAAAGACAAACGTTTTGAGCGAAGAACGTAAATCTTGAAACAAGAAAGTGTTTCTTGATGCAAGAAAACAAGTCTTGATGAGTTTCTTGAATGAAGGATGTGTTCTTGATGAATTTGAATAATAAAGAAACGAAATTAAAGAATTCTTGAATGATCAGATTCGTTTCTTGATGAATCTTGCAAGCAAATCAACTCAAACTCACAAAGATTCACAATCTTGATTTTTTTTACTTCTTTCTTTCTTTCTTTTCTTTCTTTTCTTCTTTTTCTTTCTTTCTTTCTTTCTTTTCTTGATTTTCTTTCTTTCTTGATTTTCTTTTCTTTCTTTCTTTCGAATTTTAATGATGAACTAACTATAATAATCAAGAACAAAACAAAAATTAAAGATAAAGATTGAATTTAAAACCTAGGCTCTGATACCAAAGATGATACGACAACAACCTAGAATCAATGTCTAGATCACCTCCGTTTCAATGATTGTTCCCAAACCTAAATTCAATCAATCTAACAAGACCCTTCACCCCCAAAACAGCAAGGAATTGGTAACAAAGAGTATAAGATTGTAGGAATTGAATTAACGCCACAAGTTAGAACTTACTTGATAAGTTGAATCAATCCTTAAGGTAAAACAAGCAAGAATCTCAATTCTCTCTCAAGAATGCTTTCTAATTTTATTGATCTCTAAAACTCGTGTTCATGGCTAAAGCAAAGGTTTAAATACCATTTGCAATGTAAACCCTAACAAAGATAACCTAAAAACCCTAAAGAAAGCCCAAAATATCAAAAGGCCTTCTTGAAACAAATCGCCAAGAATAAATCCCACATGGATTTGGGCTTCAAAACTAATTAAAATTGACTAGTCCTTGTCCAAATAGGATAAGAAAACCACAAAATAAAAGACTAACTTAAGAGGCTTAATTGGGCTTTAAACTAGGCCCACAAGCTTGGTTCCTTAAAATAAAACATGCACATGACTTTTTAATGAAGCACATGCACACTTAATGCAAATCAGCCCATGAAAAGCCTAAAAGAAGTCCACATGCCCTTATAAGATAAAATAAGCCCAAGCCCATTGATTAGACTTGTGCTTGTGAAAATTGGCTAAGTGTTAGCCCTCTTGGTTTGATGCCTCCAATGTGCACACACACTTAGGTGTCTTCCTAAGCTCTTCTCCAAGCTTGATCAACAAAACTTCTTGAAGTTCTTGTGAAACAAAAGCTTGTACATAAATCTGAAATTGTGCTTTGAGCTTGTTGGAGCGCGACCTTGTAATTGGACCCATTGGCATCCTCAAGTCTCCATTGCCTTGGTGAGTTGTATCATTAAGTGTCCACATTCTAACGTTCCAGAATTGGGAAGCAAATGCTATTTTGGAGCGTACAGTGAGTAGACCTAGATGGTCTTACTTTATTGTTTGTTTTGTTTATGTTATAAACTGAGTGATTATGACTAATTATGAATGTGTCTTGATTGTTGAAATTCGGACAATGAAGGTCTGATGAAGGCGCTATATGAATGAGATATTGAAGTGTTTAAATGTGCATTTGTATTTGGATATTGTGGAATTCTCCACTTCAATGTAGAATACCAGACTAAGGTCTGATGATATGAGAAAGTGATCGAATGGGATATGCAAGTGTGAGTGATGCATTCCATCGCATGAATGCATGCAACATAATGACAGTTGTGAACAGAGTAGCCACCGATCAGAGCTTCAAGCTCAACGTGTGAAAAAGAGCCTCGAGCTCAAAAGTGATTCAGAGCCTCAGGCTCAACGTTTAATGAGCCCTATATGAGACAGTTATTAATGAGCCTGGTATCTAATGGATACGGGACAGTTTAGGCACTCGATCACAACAAAGTAACAAATGGAAAGTGAGTCTTATATGCACTGCATATGCATAAGAGGAATGATTAAATTATATTGAATGTGAAATAAAAATGATGTGAACATGATTTGTGTGTTATATGATGAGTGAGTCATCGATGATAGTCACTCACTAAGTTCGCAAAACTCAACTAAAATTTGCAATTATTTTTCAGGATTCAGAAGAATACCCCGTTAGGCCAACGGGAGTATACCTACAACATTCAAGTGAAGGATAGAGGTCGGGATCAGTTCGCGACTGCATTACATGTCCTTATTTTTGTATTAAATTATATATTCCGCAACTTTCATATAAATTGTATTTTGAAATGACTCAAGAGTTTGTATTTGTGAAAGGGCCAATTGGCCATATGGGAATTTTGTAAATGGCATTGTATGATGGGAAAGGGCTTATGCCCTATTTGATTATTGACTTTCGCATGATTGAGTGCTTTAGCACACCACCCTCGCGGGGAACGAACTCGGATATCACCATCGATGTCGAGTTTAGGTCTTGTGGGATGGGGTGTTTCATATATGCTTGGCCAGCCACTTCAACTCCAATGTTTGCCCTCTCCACAACTTCTGCAACTTTTCCCGATTGGCACTCTAGGCTAGGACATCCTGCAAAACCGATTGTTAATTACATCCTATCTCAACATAGTACTCATCTTCATCATCGATTCAATCAATTTCATACTCATTGTAATGCATGCTTGACAAATAAAAGTCACAAATTACCTTTTCACACTTCCACTCTTGTATCGACCCAGCCTCTGGATGTTCTATTCTCGGATGTATGGACTTCTCCTGTATATTCTCATGACAATTGCAAATACTATGTCATTTTCATTTATCACTTCACCAAATACACATGGATTTATCATTTACATAGAAAATCTGATGTGCAAACTGTCTTTATCAGATTCAAAGCTCTTGTTGAAAAGTTTTTTGATACATCTATTAAAACCTTATATACCGATAATAGGGGAGAGTATACTGTTCTTTCAGATTTTTTATCCACCAATGGGATTTCCTTCTGAATCACACCTCCCCATACCCTTAAACATAATGGCATAGCAGAAAGGAAACATCTCCATATTGTAGAGACTGGTCTCACTCTCCTAAGACATGCCTCAATGCCTACATCCTACTGGCCACAAGCTTTTTCCACAACAATTTATCTAATAAACCGTATGCCTACTGCCACTTTGAACATGTCCACTCCTTATTACTGTTTATTTCGCACACATCCTAACTATTCTAAACTTAGAATTTGTGGTTGCTTGTGTTATCCTTGGTTAAAGCCCTACACATCTAACAAATTGGAACCAAAATTCAAACCTTGTGTGTTTTTAGGATACTTACCTTCTCAAAGTTCCTATCATTGTCTTGACCCTACCACGTCCCGTCTTTACACCTCTCGTCATGTAAAATTTGTAGAATCCGTGTTTCCCTTTGCCACTTTATCACCATCTCCAGCATCACCCTCAGTTGATCCTTCTGCTACTTGGATTCCATCTCCACTACTCCTTCCACCATCTTCTTCTCATCCTCCTACAGACCCCTCCTCTCTGTTTGGTGTTGCACCTGAGAATAGGGCACCTCCTGTTGTTAGTACTTCTACACGGGAAGACATTGGGCCAGCACAAGAGCAACCTCCCGCCCTAGCCCCAAGTCATCCAATGATCGCTAGAGGAAAGAACAATATTCACAAGCCTATTCAAAAACTCAATCTCACAACTCAATTACAAGATCCTACAGAATTTGAACCAACCTGTATTTCACAAGCTCTCAAGGATTGTCATTGGCGTCAGCCTTGCTCGAAGGAATTCAATGCCTTAATTAAGAATGGTACCTGGGATCTGGTTCCACCTGAAGCATGGAAAAATCTTGTTGGTTGCAAATGGATTTTCAGAATAAAGTGCCACTCGGATGGGCCCATTGCAAAACACAAAGCTCGTCTAGTTGCCAAAGGATTCCATCAGTGACCTGAAGTTGACTTTGCAAAAACATTAAGCCCTGTAGTGAAACCAACTACAATTAGAATCATTCTCAACATAGCTATCACAAATGGATGGGATTTATGCTAACTAGATGTGAATATTGCATTCTTACAAGGTCCTTTAATAGAAACAGTGTTCATGGCTCAGCCCAAAGGCTTCATTGATCCAGCCAAACCTCATCACGTCTGTCAACTAAAGAAAGCTATCTATGGTCTTAAACAAGCACCTAGAGCTTAGTATCAAGCACTTAGATAGTTTTTACTTCAGTCCGGATTCACCAACTCACATTTTGATACTTCCCTATTCCTCAATCACACCACACATGGTATCATTATACTTATTGTCTATGTTGATGATATTATTGTCATAGGAAATAATGCTACTTTACTTAATCACTATGTTAGTCTATTAGATTGCCAGTTTTCTATCAAGGATCTAGGGTCTCTATCCTATTTTCTTCGCATTGAAGTCATTCGGAACAATGAAGGCATCTTACTTTCTCAAAGAAAGTACATCACTGATCTACTATATGACACCAAGATGCACGAAGCAAAATCAGTACACACTCCTATGGCGAGTCACCCACCTCTGACTCTACACTCAGGCATAACATTGACAGATGCAAGTGAATATCGCAAAATCGTTGGAAGTCTACAGTACCTGTTACTCACAAGACTGGATATCGCCTTTGCTGTGAATAAATTGTCTCAGTTCAACCATTGCCCCACCACTGAACATTGGCTGGCTGTCAAAAGATTACTTCAATATCTAACTGGAACCATTGACGACGGTATTCAACTTTATCGCAACCCTAATTTGAATCGTCCTGCTTCCACTGCTTTACTTCATGGAACCCTACTTCATGCATTCTCTAATGTTGATTGGGGAGGAGACAAAGATACCTATTGCTCCACTGGCGCATTTACCATCTTTTTAGGGCAAAACCCAGTATCCTGGAGCTCTAAGAAGCAACGATTTGTGGCTAGGTCATCAATTGAGGCTGAGTACAAAGCGGTCGCCAACACCGCTGCTGAGTTAAATTGGATCCGCCATCTTCTTGCTGAACTTCGTATTGAACTATCACACACTCCGGTGATCTATTGCGACAACGTTGGTGCTACTCAACTGAGTTCCAATATGATCTTCCACTCTTGAATGAAACACGTAGCCATCGACTATCACTTCTTTAGGGATCTAGTTCAATCTGATTCTCTCCGTGTCTCTCATGTCTCCGCTGTGGATCAAACGACCGATTGTCTCACCAAACCCTTCTCCCAACAACCTTTCCTTTGACAGAAGTTCAAGCTAGGTATTCGTAGCCGATTACCAGCTTGAGGGGCCATCTTAAGAGTATATCGTAAGCCCATCTCCTGAAAATAGCCCAAGTCGACAATGTAAATGTAGTTAAGCAGATAAAAATAGATTTAAGTTTCAAACAGATTTTTTGTTATCTGTACAATTATCCGAATACACAATCATAGGAGATAGCTTTAATTTTGAATATTCAAATATATAGATGTACTCATATATATAGACAAGTGATTCATGAATAATATACACATTCATTCTCCTATACAATGTAACACCCCACACCCGTAAGACCCGAACCCGATATCGTTGGTGATATCCGAGTCCGTGTCCCACGAGAGTGGCGTACTACATCAGTCAATTTAATTCGGAAATTCTTAATCAGTCTAGGCCAACACAGTCATTCGGCTATCACTTATAAGGGTTTCTAACCCAGTACAATTTCAATCTTTTTATCCATTTTTCCTTTATCCTTTCCTAATTGATTATCCCTTTAGGGATTTTCACTCTAATCCATCTCACTCTTCTCTCACTTAGTCACTGACACTTATGCACCGTAGGATTTATCCTCGGCGACTCGACTAGGGATCGATTACCACGGTGCGCAACGACGCGACTCAAATGCATGCTACCTATATTCCAAAGCGTGCCCGGATACATTACGTACTCACGGGCTCGATACCACCTAATTCAAGATTTCTCGATACTTCATCAAGAGAAATCATCCGTCATCTTTTTCCTTACGATTTTATCATACAATTTCCAAACTCAGTAGCATAATAGTCACATAATCATTTCAGTTTCAAGCATATGCGGTCCAAATCATAACCATTTCACAAATTCTTGATTTATCATACACTTTTACCTCACTCTAATAGCTTTGGGCATCTTACTTTTTCAGTTCTTTCGGTTCTCGATCAACCGTTCTGATACTTTATTGAGCTTCTTTCCATTTCGCTATTATCATCTGCCTATAAACTCTACTAATCTCTAACTTGAATACGGTGAATCAAAATATGCCCGATTGGACCATCTACATTTTACTCAATTCCAATATTTCCCCTTTCATGTCATATACAATGTAGGCGTAATTACCTAACTATCCGGGCTTTTAATTTCACTTAGATCTACTATAACCAACCATATCTCTAATGAATCTCTCCCAGTTCTCAACATCTGCATTTTTCTGTCACCATAATATTGTCAATTTATATTACTGTACTATGTCAGACGCCGCAGGTAATGCGTAATGCATGATTTGAGTGAACCATCGATGATGGTTTCTCACCGAGTTATAAACTCACCCAAATTTGCAACCTATTTTTTCAGATTTGTTAGAGTAGACTCCTAGCTCAAGATCTTTCTTTCTGCGCGTGCGAGTTGCTTGGCGAGGTCGTGATGGCACATGTGGTCGGTTAATTTGGATTAGTGTTTTGAGGATGACTTAGGATAGATGTTTGTATCAGTTTCCTTTTTGGTTTTGTTAGGAGACTGATAGACTTGTCTATTCTGGATTGGATTACTGTACTGGATAATTATTACTTTGGATGTTAATTTGTTGATTACTGTTATTTTGTGACTTAAAATACTGCGATGCCATGTGGATTTTAGCGAAATTTTCTGGTAGTGAACCTTTATCGTGGGATACGTGTCGGAGCGACCTACGGGTTTCCCGATGTGTACCCTACGATGAGGGGGCGCTACATACAATCTCAACTCTTTTATTGTCGACCCACCACAAGATTTCAGGAACCAAAAGAATGTTGGGTTTGTCAAGAGTATATCAGCTTCCTCCATAACAATTAAGGCCTCGTTTATAAAGTCTGGTTATTTACATATAAAAATGAAAATGTACTTTACCTATATAGTGAATCCCTGCTTGGAGACTTAAACGATAACTCTGAGGCCAAGCTAAAGTTAAATAAGTTAAGAAGGGTCAAGTTTGAGAAGATTAGGGAGAAATTCCATATCTTTGAGCAGATTAAGCCAAGATATCATGAAATGAAGAGCGAGTTTACTTCCCTAAGCCTAACAAGTTGAGATTACATTACGATTCATTCAAGTTTGGGTTACAGTTACCTTTACATTTGACCATTCTCCAATTTATAAATGAGATAGGCTTGAGTCATCAACACACTTGGAGCTTATTAGTTAAATTTATCATTGTCTACCATATTTGAGAGGTGCACTGAGCCTTTATTTTCTAAAGTTCATGCACTATTGTAGATTTATTGCAATACACATCAGATAGTACAACCTAAGAGCAAGGATTAGAATTCAATCGATGACAAATCCCTAAAAGGTTGCACGAATGATAAATTCGCCTTTTTATCAAATGAGATAGTGTTACAGTCTTTTGCATCATATGGAAGGGAGTAGATGACGAGCATGAAATGTATATATATATATATATATATTGCTATGTTTTCCATACAAATTATTGTTTTAGTTTTATTTATGTTATGTTTTAGGTAATTGTGAAAAAGTAGCTAAAGAATGATGTTTCCAAGTACTAGAGGGGTTTGCAAATAAAATATCAATAAAAACCCATTTTTTTATAAATATGGCTTGACACAATTTTACGTTTCAGGGCATGTTCTTTACTGGAAAGGTGATGTTCAGAACATGACATGTTACACAAGCAAAATGAGACTGTTTCAAGGGTTGAAGAAGAATTTGAGAGAAATATGGCCTAAGATATAAGCATGTCAGAGTTATGTCTCCCATTGGAAAGAAAAAAGAAATAATGTGATACAAGACCTCATAAATAGTTAGATGGGAGATCATGTGGCGTGAATAGGAGAAACAATATGATACACAAACTACGATATGGCTATTTCCCAAATCATGTATATGATAAAAATCTATAAATAAAGCGATGCAAAAACCCTAAAAGGGAGGCTTAATTTAGTTTAATTTTTTCATCTTTTATTGCTTTAATTAGGGGTAGGTTCGTTTAGGAAGAAACAAACCTATAAAACGTATCTTGCATCCATTTTCAACATTCAAGAAAGATTAAAATCATTTCAAGGAAGAAAATCACATTAGGAGATCTAAATCATCATTATTGGAGGATAACTTGCAATAACTTCTTCATTTCTTTTTATTTTTTTGATATTTCAAAGAAGTTTAGTGGTGAAAGATTAAACTTGATCTTAAATGTTATCAAAAGTAATTATGTGCAGATTGACGTAGACATATGTATTAAAGATTGAATAGGGTACAAGACATAGACCAATATGACCCTTCAGAATTATGACAATCTTTTGTGAAGTTTAAAAGAATTTAGTGTATTAATAGGACACCCTTAAAGAAATTTTGATTCCTATTCAAACATATATAACATTAGATGGATAGATCATCCTAATTTTAGCTATGAGAATTCCTAAGGAAATCAACTCATTTCTATATCATAAAAGTCATATTAATCTAGACAATAACCAAACAAAACTTATATCTTTGGTATACCTTTAGAAGATGTTGCTCGATCTATTGTTACTAATATAAATGTTAGAACATTAGCTAGGTTAGATGACATTTGAAATGTCACCTAGATGACTGGGTGAGAAGGAAGTGATCGTGTCGTTTGAGTTTTAAAATTTATAAGCCCTCAAATACAACAAGCACATGGGTTGCGACTGTAGTATAAAAGGTGTCTATCTCACGAAAGGAAAATTAATCTAATCCTAAAAATCTAAGGTTGAAAAGATATGAAATTAAAAATAAACAATACATCAGGAAGTAAATACGAGAATTGAATTCAACCAATTAAATCATAAGTTAAACATAAAGGAATTAACAATTGAGCAATAAACATGCATAATGGAAATCAACCAGAGAATTTACCAAGTTATAAGAAAGGAGATTTTACATATCTTTAACGCTAACCTAGTTGATTATGTGATAATGGGGTGCCAGTTCTAGATGATCCTAGGGTTGATTATTCTCTCTCGAGTTATAACCATTAACTCTAATATATAAATCCTAATTGGATTATGAAATTTGTAATCTCTCAATTCACAAATTATCCAAAACCTAATTAAATCTGAAGCACTCTAATAAACTATTGGAATATTACACAAGATATCTCTCCACTCAATTTCCAATATGATTCGTGACAGTTTCTATTAAATCGCCTAACCCTCATTAATCCGATTTAATCATTTTTCATTCAGTTCACCCTCCCAGTTTATTACTGAACTATGCAAGAATGCAATCAAATCACGACATTCATCTAATAAACACAATTAACTAAATTATCATTAAATAAAAATAAAATCTCGAAGAAGAGTTAGAACATCATCAACATTCTACCATATATCATCATACAATCAATCCCAACTTTATACATGAATAAAATTGAAACAAAAAGGAAATAGAAACTTAGAATAGACGATCTGGGAAGGCAGCAACATCAGGAAACCTCCTGATCTTGGAAGCACGTCGAGATCGCTTCTTCTTCCTCTTCCTCCTCTCTTTCTCCCTTAGGGATTCCAAAAATGGCTACACAAAAATCTCCAATATACACAATCAACTAAATTATCATTAAATTTAAATAAAATCTCGAATAAGAGTTAAAACATCATTAACATTCTACCATCTATCATCATACGATCCATCCCAACTTTATACATGAATAAAATTGAAGCAAAAAGGAAATGGAAACTTAGAATGGACAATATGGAAAGGCAGCAGTATCGGGAAACCTCCTGATTCGAGAAGCACGTCGATACCACTTCTTCCTCTTCCTCCTCTCTTTCTCTTCCTCCCTCTCTTAGGGTTTCCAAAAGTGGCTACACGAAAAGTTCCCTTTTCTTTTTTTCTCTTGTTGTTCTTTAAATAGTATTTTAAGTTTTTAGTAACTCTAGGATTTTTCTGGGGTCAAAATGGTCCAAAAAGTCTCTCAAAACGTGAAGTTTGTAAGTGTCTGCATGTCTACTTGATGCAGGCCATGACCATGGCCCTGTAGGCTATGATTGTGACTCACATCTGAGCCTTCTGTCATGATCGTGGCTTGGGCCATTCCTAGAGCTTCTAACAACCACAATCATGGGCCATTATTTCAACCTAAATGTTTTCAAAAACTCATTCGTTCTTTTATATTGACCCTGAAATAATAGCAAACATATCAAGGTACCTCAAAAACATAATATTTAAGCTCAAAAGCTTGCACTAATGCTTAAAACACTTTAAACACAAATAATTAACAAACTAACACAATTCTAACCTAGACACATACTAAATAATTGAATTAATGACTAATCACATATCAAACTATGCCTTAAAATATGATCAATTTACACTTATCACATCCCCATACTTAAAAATTCGCTTGTCCTCAAGCAAACAAAACAACAAGCAACCCAAAATCACAAAGCACAAAATGCAATAATGAGACAATGACTTTAACTTCATGAAACAAATTTAACTCTAAACACAATCATTCAAGTTGTTCCAAATCATTAATATGCAAAATCTGCGTCTAAGAGCTTTGGAATAAATATACATATTAATCAAAACTTAAATATCAAGTTTATTCACCCCTTTCAATTGTACACACATATTAATAATTATTTGATCAATCAAACTTTATAACTAGTCCTACGTACGTTTTCATGAAAAGTTAAGCTACTTACAAGTTCGGTAGGTTTTATTTGAAAACATTTTAATACTTTTTGTGAATATGGACGTAGTATTTTTACACAGAGGCAAACATTGGTGACAAATGTCGATCCAGTTACTCGACTAAGATATGTTTTTAGTAAGTTGCTTGGTTAGAATGTCATTATAGTCTTTTGACGTGAAGGCACACATTTGTGATGCGTGTCGATCTAGTTACTTAGCTACATCACGTTCTCAACTGGTTATTAGCTCTATTCATAACCCGAAGGCTAGTAAAATAGTTATTTATTTAAAATTTACAAACATTTTTCAATTTAATTAATGCCTACCTTGTTGCTTTAGCTACTCATTTTCATGAAAAAATACCAGCAAAGCTATGTAGTCGAAAGACCTGAAATTATGAATAAAAGTGACAACTTATAAAGTGATAAACTAACAATGAATCCTAATTTACTTGCATATTTTAGCCTAAGAGATCACTAATTTAGCAAGCTAATGACTCTTCACAACTTAATAAATTATGTTCAAAATTAAATTTATTTCATTTCATCTAAGCCTTCAATACATTCACACAATTCACAATATGCAACCTAAACACAATAACATAACAATATGCAATATTCACATTCAAAACAAAACACACAGCCCTCCCCAAACTTGAACAACACATTGTCCTCAATGTGAGAAGGAGACAAACAAACACACATGGAAGGAAGTAACATAAAATAAAATAAAACAAAAACTAAATTTAAACGAAAATCATTAGAAACAAAACCTTACGGTGATGGAGGTGATTATGGTGAGGGAGGCGGTAGTTGCACACCTTCAATCTTGAAATACCAATGAATACATATGATTTCCCAACTCTGATGTCTTTGTTCCTTTGCCATGTTCCTCACTACCATAGAGTTTTCAGCCAAAGTATTAGTCAACATTTTGGTTTGGTCAGATATTGATGTCAGTACTTTCTTCCATCTTGATTCTTCTTCTTCGTTCTCCTCTCCAGACTCCTCATTAGTCGAATTCTCTTCTTATTGTTGTTAAGCCTTAAACTCGCTTGACTGATTATGATCTTAACGTGTATTGGCACTAATATCCCGAAGTTTCATATTATAAGACTTCAAGATTGCAGCTCGCCATAGATGATGATGGTTCATAAATTTAGGACGGTAGACTATGAATCCATTGCATTCAACTCTGTAATAATTAGCTATGGTTGAAACCAAGTAACCCATTCCTAAGTTATTGCTCCTCTTACATTGAGTAACAATAATTGCGTTGAACATGGGTGGTTGTGCAAACTATGATTTTGCAGTTCATACACCACAACAGGAAAAGTTCCTTCATCGAATACTTGTTGATGTCCATTTTGTCAAAAATAGTTTGATATATGAATTTGTGCAGCAATAAGTGTTCGTGATTCCTGATGATGTTGTTATATGTATTTTTAACATCGAAACACTCTAACCTAGTTAATTCAGTCCAGTAAGGCGTGACACGAAAATCATCATGCTAATCCACTATGGACGATTCGAGGAATCCAAAAATTTCTTACAAAGTATCATAATTAAGCTCATAGGATTGTCCCGGCAACCTAAACCATAATTTCTTAGGTTTATTAGATTCGAACTGAAGGGATGTAAATAATTATATGGTTAGTTCTTCGTAAACTGGATATTGAAAATGAATAAACTGTCTCTATTGAATGCTCTCTGCTAGATTCTCAACCTTGTCTCTCAATTCTAGTATATCTAAAGTCTCAAAATGGAAGTACTTGGAAATCATAATTTGCTTATTGCGAAGGGAGTGAAAGCGATTACCTTCCTCATCTGAGAAGATCGAAAAAGGCGCTTCGTAATCCACTGTCCTATCTCTTTTACCACAACTCGATACTTGGGCTTTCCCCTTGAATTGGGGGTGCTTAATAGTCTGCTTGATCCGTGGCCCCATTAGGAATGAGAGTGTGCAAGAGTTGCGAGAGTAAAGGAGTTGAGTGTAGGTAAAAGGAAGTGAGAATCTTTGAATGTCTTATGTGTAGAGAGAGAGTTAAATGAAAGTGATGGAAGAAATGCGATTAGAATTGAAAATATAGGTGAGTGGAGGGAAATTTTGTAAGAAAAAGAATGAAAAAATGTGTGCCTAAATTGCACTGTTGCAGGCCACGATCTTTCACCATTTCTAATTTTTTTCATCTTTCGTCCTTATGCACACCCCTAAGATCCTTTCCTAACTTCTTTTTAGCACTATCACCTCATTATACTTTCCTTCTTAATCATTTTTATAAAAATTAATGCCCTACTCTTCCACGATATTTATTTAGAATCGAAACAATATAACTACGTAATTCAAACTATCTAAACTTAAGGAAATAACCAGTAATTTAAAAACCATGGGTTGCCTTCCATGCAACACTTCTTTTAATGTCATTAGCTTGATACTCTTCTTTGCTCAAGGTGGTTTAAGAAAATTCTTCAGTGGTGACTCGGTTGTCAATCTCATAAAATGTATGCATGCCACTTGGTTGCCTATGCTGCCTCCTCCTTTCTTGATTCTTTCTTCTCCTTCTTTTGCGAAATTTATTCTTTCCTAGGAAACACTTTTGATCATCATTCTTCTCTTTTTCTCCGCTAAAATTTGTTCCCTTCATAATGGTCTTGGGTTGGAGAGGATTTTTGTCATTCTTGGTTAAGGTGAAAGACACATGTTCCTCTCCTACCTTTAATATCAGCTCACCCCCATCTATATCTAGGTAGTGGCCAAAAATGGCTGCCAAAGGATAACTGAGGTTTCCTCACCTTCTTTTATGTCCAATATGAAAAACTCCATGGGAAAAGTAAACTTTTCCACTTGAACTTGTACATTATGTATGATACCTTATGGATGATAAATTGATTTATCTACCATTTTGACCAGTATCTTGGTGGGGGCTATCTCACTGAACCCCATTTTCTTATATAAGGAATACAACATCATGTTTATGCTGGCTCCCAAATCGGTAAAGGTTCACACTATTTTGACACCCTTAATAATGTAGGGGATATAAAAATCCCCTGAATCCTCCTTCTTTGGTGGTGTCGTCAATTTCTTTTCTTCCTCCAGCTCTTTTTCCAACCTTTCTCTTTTTTTGATTTCATTAGTGTAAGTTGTGCTTCTAGTTGCTCGATCATGCCTACAACTTCATTCAGCTATGCTAGGCCCCGTTTCTGGAGTCCAACGATCGATTCCTGAATACCGAAGAACTTTGGGCCCGAGTCTCGACTCCCAAGGCTGAACTCGGGGTAACATGTCGAGATAGCCGTAAAAAAAGGATTTCAATTAAAACAAATTTCCAGCGTGGCAGCAAAGAGGAGTTCGTCGCGGCGTAAGCCATTCCTCATGCACACGCCGTGGCGAAAAGCCCAAAATCGGAAATCCGACATCAACATTCAACCCTCCAAAACAAACACATACATTCACATCCAACATCAAGCTAGGCATACTCATACACGAAAGAGACTTCGATTCTTCATACCATTACAAAACCCATGAGTTCGAACGAACTTTACTTACACAACATCACACATACCAAAGCTAAAAAAAAATATATAATGATGCTCAATGTTGATATGCTTAAGAAGCTATCCAAAATAGTCACTAACTTAGTGCAAAGATTTCTAACTATTGCAGAGTTTTTCGATGCCTTGCAAGGGTCAACTTTCATCTTGAGTCGCACCTGAGGAGGAAAAATAATGGGTTGAGCTACACAGCTCAGTGGCTAATATATTTATAGCCATCGGTAACTAGCACAATTTCAAACATATGAATGTATATATGTACAACAATTCTAGCACTCGCACTATCTTCAAGCAATTTACACATCCATCACATTTGATTCAACTCACAAAACATTTCATAACGTATAACATTTAATATGCTTCATAATAAACAATTCAAATATGCAATGCACATCATACGGCTCGAGGGTTCCATGAAACAGAATGAGGAAATCGAAGTTTACCCCATGAACAGAATGAGTCCATTTTGGAGCTCATATGTCACAAGCGGGCAGCCGGGAGAAGGCTCTTGTCATCGTGCACATGACGAACAGAATGGTTCCACTCTCGCCAAAACAAAAGCATATAATCATGCTCAGAATCATTTTATCAGATGATATGTTTTCATTCTTTTCATATATACAGAATGCCATGACCGAAATCGAGGCATAACATGATCAAAATCAAAATTTACTTATATCAAATCTCATGCTTCTTTCAAGGTATACGAAATCAAAATCATTAAAATATTATAACAAATCATTCTCAAACAATTAACCACATACCCAATCAAAATGTCATGCATCTCATAATGCATAACATAAAACATATATTTACATATAGGCAAGAATTTTCTCAATCACACAATAACTATAAATACATCACCCACCTAATTCTACTTGAAATCCAAGCTCAAGATTGCCTTTCTTCTTGCTCTTGGGTAAGGTCTGCTTGGTTTCCTATAACAAACCAAGTTCTCATTCAAACAACATTCAAAGGAAATTTATAAAGCTTTGAAAATCAAAAGTGCTAACACTATAATATATAATCGACTTCCATCCAAAATTTGAGATCTTTAGAGACTAATTCAAAACTTCCTTTCTTCATAAAACTTGTAGCCCTATGGCCCTAGTTTACAACGAATTAAAAATAACCTCATTTGGACATCTACAACAAAATTTATATCCCAAATACCAAAATATGTTTGTGCAGGAAAACAGGATCTCGTCGTGGCGATATCAGAAGCTCGCCGCGGTGAGGAAGCTGACGTGCGTCACGGCATGCGCATGAGCACATCGCGACGTGCAAGCCCAACCTCGACCGAAACCTGTTTTCCCCACATTTTTCAACCATATTTGTAACACCCCCTTACCATAGGACATATACCAGGACGCCCGTAGGTCATTCCGATACACACGCTACGATAAGAATGCGCTATAAACAATCACTAACACTTCACATGGCATCAATAATCATAAAGCATCAATATGAAAATCACTAATTTTTGAAACCATAAAATTTTCTCATTTCATATCATCAAAAGCAGTAATTTACATAATTGTTAGTTTTTCCTTGTCTGTACATTACTCCAAAAAGGAAATCAAATACAAAAAAAACCCTAACTAGGTCATCCCTCAAAAAGTGCCAGCTGACCGACTTGTGAGCCATGACTTCTCTTGCCAACTCGATCTACACGGCAGGAAAAGTCTCTCTAGAGCTACGAGTCTACTCTCTCGGTCCTGAAAAATAATTTGCAATTTTGGGTGAGTTTACGAACTCGGTGAGGAACCATCATCGATGGTTCACCCAATTCATGCATACACAAACAGATGACATTTATACCATAATAATCCATTCAGAAGTGCCATATGATTATTCACATGGGCATAAAATAATTTAATTTTCACCCAATCAAAGACATTCAATTAAATGCATATGTAATGCGTATGTGACCCTTTTGTTTCAATTTATTACGTTGTTGTGACCGAGCTCCTAAACTGTCCCATTAAGGGCGCATTAATCGGTGAGCCTGAGGCTCTGAGTCACTGTGGGCTCACGGCCCAATTACGTTGAGCTTTAAGCTCTCGGTGGCTGCTCCGGTCACAACTGTCAATTACTGATCATACATAATGCATGGAATGCATATGTCAATATACAGCAAAGCCCACATCAAAAATCAATCCCAAATTAATGCAGTCAACAAATAGTTCACACTCAATCATATTAAAATCACAATCACAAATAACGCACTCCTATGTCATAATCTCCCACATACATCGGGCATCTTCGGTCTGGAATATAGGCATAAACAAACGCAACAGTCCCACCATTATTCTCCACAGTTTTATAAGTGCAAAATATAAACAAATTATAATTGAGGAACCATCTAGGTTACTCACCAAATAGCTTCCGAGCTAATGCCGGGAAGTCTCGGCAACGTCCGTGGGATGACGTTCCAACTGTGCCTCTATAACAAGCAAAATAATCACACATTACTCAATGTATGTTCAGAAGTATCAAACAATGCACATGGAACAATTAAAATGTGTACAATGCATGTTCATGACATTCCCAGTACCATTCTATAATTCACATCACAACATATTTTCCTATGTCTTAGGAACCCATAGACACTAGAATTACTCAATTTGGACCTCTATAGGTCCGGATATTGCCAAAATTTAATCAATTCTCTCACTTAGATTCAATCCCTAAATCTCAATTAAATCTCACAAAGTCCACAATTCTATAAGGAGAGGTAGATAATTGTCTTATGAATCTGACGCCTCGAGAATCAGGTCAATCGGAGGTCAGATGACGAAGATATAAGCAAAAGAAGCTTTAGGACAAAACAAAAGATAAGAGAGTTTGCACTATTTCCCTCTCTTCCACCATCTGAATTTCTAACATGCATAACTTTTTACACACTTATCCAAAAATTACAAACAAGATCTCATTGGAAAGATAACAAGAAACCCTACAAGTTCCATGAAGGGCTTACAAACCAATCTCACCTCTAAGGGTGCCAAAAACTACTTCAAAGTTAATGCCCATAAATGACCATATGAACAGTAACTGTGTTCTTCCAATCCTCATAACTTCTTACTCATAACTCCAAATAAGGTACATTATACACCATTAGAAAGCTATAAACATTTTCTACAATCTTTAAGAAGGCTCCCTAATCCAATTCAATCTCTAAGAGAGTCAAAAACACAAACAAAGTTTCTGCCCAATGAAACAATAAAACTACCATATGAACAGTAACTGCACTCTACAAAAAAATTCCTATCTTTCCATTTCTTATGCCAAAAATTCCAAGATATATGTCAAAAGAAAGATAAAAACATTTTCTACAAGTTTCATGAATAACTTGGAAGCAAATACTACAATTCTCATGAAGGACTAAATGACCACTTGAATATTAACAGACCATAACTTTCAATCTACACATCAAACAAAATCATACTTAGTAGCGTTAGAAAGCTAACACAAAAATCTTCAACTTTCATGAAGACCAAAGTAGCAAATTCAATCCAAATCAACCTAAGAAATTCATCAAAGTTTCAAATCACAAGGTTCGGATACTGTTCATACAGCACCTAACAACTCACTTTGCATGCCAAAATTAAAATCCTTAAAGTCAGAATTGGATAAAACTTCCTTCATATGAAATCTAGCCATACTTCTTAAGTTTAATTTAAAACAAACCTCAGCTCAATTGGACAACCATATCAAAAATTATGAGCCAAGATCTAAAACCTACAAAACTCACATTTTCCAGATTTCCTCCCTACCTCAACTCCTTTCATTCCATCACTATACCTACATCAATAAGCATCCATTTGAACCTCTAATTCAGCCACAAATTCATCAAGGCAATTAGTTGAGTAATTAATCCCAATTTGGCAGCACATTACACACTAAGTTCTTCACGAAATTTCCATTCATCTAGCATCACACATACATCAAAACCAATCCAAAACTAAACCACAACATATTTATCATTCAACCCCACACATACTTACACTTAAACCCAAACAAACCTAACACTATCTTTATGAAATTAATGCACAATTAATCCCCATGAATGCTTCTAACTACCAAATAAAAGAATATAACATTCATTCTTACCTAAACAAGCTTCCAATTCTTTAAATCACCAACTCACCAACTTCCCTCTCTCACCCCTCACACCCACGGCAACCAACATCACAAGGAGAAAAACTTGAGTTAAGAGGGGTATTTTTCCTTGTAAATACAAGAAGGAGCAAGCCAAGAAGAAATAAGAAAGAAAAGATGAACAAAACTATCAAAATAGCAAGGAAGAAGGAGACCTACGAAGAAGAGAAGAGAAGAAGCTATTTAAGAGAACAATTTTTTTTTCAAAGGAGAGGGAAGCTTCGTGAAAGACAACCCATAAGAGACAAAAGGGTTTTAATTAAGACAAGTATAATAAATGAAGGAAGACACTTGTCCTAAATGGAGAAAAGACAAAAAATCAATTAATACCCTTAAATCAAAGAACCCTAATCCAAATTAATCTTTCATCCCACTAATGCTAATGGCTCTACAACAATCCCAAAAATCCTTTATCCAATATTTCAGTGCCTTTAGGCAGTACTTTTCAGTACGGGAAACCCACTCAGTCAGCCAGTTGGAAATTTTCCGGTCCGGGCAAGTACTCCGAAAAATTCCCACAAATCCCTAAAAATGTAAAACACACCTAGAGCACTTCAATTCAATTTTTCAAACACAAATATCACATAATTCACAAGAAGTTTCATTTAGACACATATGCCGGGAAATGTCATGAATGCATGTACAATCATGTGCATGTACAAAAATTACCATTCATATTTATATAGAGGCTATAAGATGCATGTGCATGCCGAGATATATTTAAACATTCCTAACCCGTCCCAATTTACCAAAATATCCTTCCCATCGGTGATGGGATGTTACAATATTCCTCTCATCTTTCAAATATAATTCATCTTAAACCTAAACCATCATTCCTACTTCATTTCTAAACTTAATCCAACCCAAAATCAGTCACAAACACAATATAATCAAAAACCCTAGAAGATCACAACATTTTCGTACACCATTCATTAACAACTCCCTACATACATTCAACCCCATTTGTCACTCCTAATTATCACTAAACTAGGTTCAATCATCCAATTTATACTTATACTTACTTGGAGAAGCTTCAAATTCTTCAAATTCTCCAAAACCCTAGCTTGGCTTTCTTCTCTTCTTCTTTTCTCCTCACACCCACGACACTTCTTCTCTTCCTAACAAGCCAAACATTTCTTCTTCTAATTTACCCTCTTAATGATTATAAAAGACCCTTATGCCCTTCCACTTATGCCTTACAAACTTAAAGGTTTAAGTGATCTACCAAAATTACCCCCCATGCATTCTTACTACATTTATACTTTAATTCCATCAATTCCAACAATAATTCCTCCTAACATTGACATGCTAATTACTCCAAAATAATAAATCTAACTAGACCTCAAAATAAATTAAATCATGCTTAATAAAATAAAGTAATAAAATTTTGGGGTCCAACATTTCTCTCCCCCTTAAAGAATTTCATCCTTGAAATTCTTACCTGAGTCTACAAATAGGTGCGGATAACTTTCCTTCATTGCTTCCAAAGGCTCCCATGTAGCCTCCTCTGTCGAATGATTTCTCCAAAGAACCTTGACTAACTGAACTGTCTTGTTTCTGAGAACCTTTTCCTTGGTGTCCAAAATTTCTACTGGTTGCTCCTCATAAGTCAAATCCTCCCTTAACTGAACCTCTGAAGGTTGAACTATATGTGACGGATCAGATCGATACCTTCTCAACATCGATACATGGAAGACATTGTAAATCTTAGACAATTCTGGTGGCAAGGCTAACTTATAGGCCAAAGGCCCAATCTTCTCAATAATCTCATACGAGCCTATATACCTCGGACTAAGCTTGCCCTTCTTACTAAATCTCAACACTCCCTTCTGTGGAGAAGCTCTAAGGAACACTTTATCTCCAACTTCAAATTCTATCTCTCTTCTATGTGCATCCTCATAACTTTTCATTCTGTCTTGAGCTGCTTTAATTCTCTGCTTCACCAATTTGATCTTATCAACTGTAACTTGCACTAACTCAGGCCCTACAAGTCTCCTTTCACCTTCCTCATCCCAACAAATAGGATTTTTGCACCTTCTACCATACAAAGCTTCATAAGGTGCCATTTGAATTCCCAAGTGATAGGAATTATTATAAGCAAACTCAATTAAAGGCAAATGATCATCCCATGAACTTTAAAATCCATAACACAAGCTCTCAACATTGCCTCCAGAGTCCATATTGTTCTCTCCAATTGTCCATCAGTCTATGGATGGAAAGCCGTACTAAAGTACAACTTAGTTCCCAAAGCCTCCTGTAAGCTTTCCCAAAACCTGGAGGTGAACCTCAGATCTCTATCAGAAACTATAGAACTCATAATCCCATGAAGCCTGACTACCTCATCTATGAATTTCTTGGCCAAAGCATTCAAGGAATTTGTCTGCTTAATTGGCAAGAAATGTGCTGACTTGGTTAGCCTATCCACAATCACCCAAATTGCATCGTATTTCCTATGGGTTCTGGGCAACCCCATCAAGAAATTCATCATGTTCTTTTCCCACTTCCATTCCAGAATCAACAAAGGCTTAAGTTTGCCTGAAGGTGCCTGGTGCTCAGCTTTGACTTGCTGACACACTAAGCATCTACTAACATACTATGCAATATCCTTCTTCATTCATTTCCACCAAAAGTGTTCTTTCAAGTCTCTATACATTCTCGTACTCCCCGGATGCATTGCATAGGGATCATTGTGCGCCTCATCAAATATCTCATCTTTCAACTCTAATGAGTCAGGGACACACAATCTGTTTCCTACCACCATCAGTCCATTTTCTCTTATCTCAATTTCCGAAGGTTTACCCTTTTTAATCTCTTCTCTGGGCCTGCTCAAATACTCATCATGTTCTTGCAATTCTCTAATCTTCTCATTTAACACTGGCCTTACCCTAAAGTTAGCCAATAAGCTCCCAAATTCATCTTGCCTCAAAGTAACTGGAAGTTTGGCCAATTCCTTCAACAAAGGAACATATACTGTCTCCACTTATGCTATGGTCAATTTTCTACTCAATGCATCTGCTACTACATTAGCTTTCCCCGGGTGGTAGTCTATCATCAAATCATAATCTTTCAGCAGTTCCAACCATCTCCTCTGCCTCAAATTCAACTCTTTCTGGCTCATCAGATACTTGAGATTTTTGTGATCCGTAAACACCTTGGTAGTGACTCCATATAAGTAGTGTCTTCATATTTTCAACGCAAAGATTATGGCAGTCAATTCCAAATCATGCGTAGGATAATTCATCTCATAAGGCTTTGATTGCCTAGAAGCATAAGCAATGACTCTATCCCCTTGCATCAATACACTGCCCAGTTGGACCCCGATTTTTGATTGAAATTTAGAAATATTAAGTGAATTTAAATGAGTGGTTTTATATATGTATTGTGAAATAAAAGTAATTATGCTTTGAGAAAATTCATAAGAAAAGAATGATTTTGATTTTGATACCTTCGAGTTTTGAGTAGATTGGTATGGTTTATGAAATTAAAGTGGATGAGTTGATTGAAATGAAGTTAAATAGCAAGAATTAAAAAGAAAGAGTGTGACAATTTGAAGAATTTAGAAAGTTTGACTTTTTGGCCTTTGAGGGTTGACTTTTGATTTAGGCAAAATTTGATAAAATGATCTACATGAAACGTGTAGATTATGCTAAGAGCTTTATGTAGCCATAAAGTTTGTAATTTTTCGATATCGGGAGTGAAAGTTATGATCAGTCAAAGTTTAGGTGTGATATGGTTGACTTTTATTATGGCTAAAACTTTGACTAGAAAATTGACCTAGTTAGAGGTTAATTTAGCCTTGAAGTTCTTCATGAAAGTTGAAGGATCTGATTTGATCTTAATTTTGATATAAAGTATGCAATTTTTCGATTAAGGAATAATAAGTTATGAATTTTACAAGTTCCTGTTATGATTTTAGCATGATTATATAGAGGAAAGAACTTTTGACTGAAAAATTGACTTCCTTAGAGGTCAAATTGATTTTTATGTCCTTCATGAAAGTTGTAGGTGACTTTCTGATCTTCGCATTGATATAAAATATGACATGATTGGACTTTGGAGTTGAAAGATATAAATTTTCAAAGATGAGGTATTTGTTTAGGTATTTATTACTTGGGCTAAATCTTTGATTAGAAAATTGATCATCTTAGAGATGGAATTGGTTGTGGAGTTTTTCAAGGAAGTTGTATAGCTTCCTTCAATCTTTCCATAGAGACCAAATTTGTCACATTTGGAGTTCTGGATCAAGAATTATGAATTTTGAAAATTTGAGGTTTACTTACTTAAAAAAAAAAAGAGAAAAGTTTTGGTTCAGGCACCCTCTAGCGAGGACGAGCCCTTGCGAGGGCGAGCGATTCGCCCTGCGAGCGCCTTCGCGAGGGCGAGCGCTCGCCAGGGCCAACATCTCGCCCTACGAGCGGCTCGCGAGGGCGAGCTCACCCTCGCCTCGCCCAACGCGCGGGTATTTCTGCTGATGCGACGCCGTTTTCGTTTCTCCACGCGACGTCGTTTTGATTTCACCTCTCCTCTGCGCGCTCGTTCTTGCTTCATATGGCGCCGTTTTCAGACCCTTCATGTGACGCCGTTTTGATTTTCTTTGTTGCTTCCTCCTCCAATCCGACCTTTGTTCACTATTTTGCTTATATTTTTTCGTCCGACATCCGATTGATTTGATTCTTGCAGCGTTGAATTCCTAAGACAATTATCTACATCCTCATATAAAATTTGTAATTTTATGAGATTAAATTAAGGGTGATTAATTTAATCAAATTAAGTAAGATAGTTTACTGAACATGGTTCAGTATTTTGTGAAATTCGGGATCTGTGGTGATCCGATTGAAGTGATTATTGAGACGAAATAAAATTAAGACATGGGGATACAAGTCATATAAAGAAAGTAAATTTCAATTTAGCCCCTAAGATTTTCAATTTATGAATGGAAATTCAGATTATTGTGCAGTTTTGGATTAAGAACATCTGAAAGTATATTGGGCATAACTTTTGCTCTGGTATTCGAAATGAGGCGAGGCTTGATTTGAATTAAACTAGAGCAATAGATCTACAATTGTTATGAAGACATAGAATGTCAATTTCTGGATGGAAATAATCGTACATGGAAAATGTGTTAGAATATGAACATGTCGGAAATGTTTTGAGCATAACTTTCGATGTAGTGCTCCGAATTGGATGATTCTTGTGCCATTATGAAATTAAGACATAGAGGAATAATTCTCTAGAAGGAAATTTTGAAAAATTCCTTCAATTTGATAGTGCAAAACTTGTCCGCAAGTGAGAATAACTTAAAGGAAAGTATAGGGGTAAATTTGGAAATTAGGCATATATGAAAGGGTATTTTGATCTTCAATCAATTTTTAATGACATGGCACCTAACCATAAGATGAGTTGCCGTATAAGGATGGGTCTAGAAGATAAAAGAAGAGAATTAGAAGAGTGAAGAAGAGAAGCTTTCGAGAATAAGAAGAAAGAATAAGAGAAGAAGGAGAAAGAGGAGAAGCTCATTGGGCCATGGAGAAGAAGATGGAAGCTTAGGGATTTTTGAATTTTTAAGACTTCAAGCTTGTTTTTGGAGTAGATTCAAGGGAGAAGGATGAAAGAAGGTGGAAGCTTCCTCTAAAGCTCTATAAATCCGAATATCAGAAGAGAAAGAGGTAAGAGAAATTCTTAAGTTTTGAGTTTTTAGTGATTTGTTGGTTTAGAACTATGGAAAAGGTGATGGGTTTGTGATTTTAATGATTAATTTTGGAAGATTTCATGATGAATTGATTTAATTTTGGATTTATGTGAGTTAAGGTTTAGGTAAAATTTGAGAATTTGGGATTTTAGAAATTCTTGATTTGGAAAGTTTGGAAATATGATGATTATGAATTTCCTATAGTTAATTTTGAGAATTATGCAAATTATAATGTTGAATTTGGATGATTATGGCTTAGGTTATTTTAAATTGGAAGGAAGAAAGAAGAAATGGTCAATTTGGAGCTTGGAACAAGTTTCTGGCATTAATTCGAGGTGGGTAGCATATTTATATTTTGATTTGTAAGCAATATACGAATCTTCGAAAATTAAAGAAAGCAAAAATGGGATGTTGATAAATTATTATTTTTGTAAATGTTTTTAAAAAAATGTTGATTAATGTTTGAAATTATGAGTTCCGAATGATTTTTGAATTATCTGAAAAATTGGAATAATGTGCTTTATGAAATTGTATACGTTTTGATATATGTTTGAAAGAAATAAATTGCATTCATTTTTATGCATTGGATTGGTACGTGATTAAATTGTTGAATTTCAATTGAATGTGAATTGTCATATGATTTGATGTGATTTGTGTATGTGAGTGTGTCAAGTGTGACATGATATAGAAATAGTAAAAATTTGAAAAAAAATCAAGATTTTGAAAAGTCCCTTTGGGCAATTCGAATCTCCATTTTCGCTTATATGTTATGTGGGTTCGGTTAGGTCCCTTGTGAGTCAGTGCACTGTCTCTATTCGTTTATAGCCTTCTCCCGGCTGCCCGCTAGTGGCACGGAGCTCCGATTTCAGACTCCCTTCACGGCTACCTTTGGACCGCTTATGCGAGAAAGTGTAGTACGCTCTATTCTGTTTACCTGCAGGACCGCTATCTTGAGAATGTACAAGACGCTCGCTTCGGATCGACCAGACCATTTTGATATGTTACATGCTTTTTATTTGTTTTTGTGTGCTGCATTCATGTTTAAAATTGAGAAAGAAAAAAAGTGGGATCTGTATGAAAAGTTTGAAAAATTGAAAGGTTTGAGAAAACTGTTTGGAAAGTTACAAAGTTTGAAAAAATTTAGCCCTTTTGGCAAAAAGCTTATGAAAAATGATTTCTGCTTATTTGTCAATTTATAAATGTGTTATCCATTTCATCCCCATCTCCAGGTTTCGAGCAGGAAATCGGATGAAAGAATGTGAAGACGTTTGGTCCGATTTTGCATCGTCTGTATTTTTATGTGAAATGAGATTTGCATATTAATATTGTTTATGGTTTGAATTGTCGTTAAGTAAGTGATTATGATGTATTTCGAGCATGTATTTCAGAATGTATGAGGATTATGAATTAAAGTATGAGAGTGTGAAATTGTATATGAAATTGTGTATGAGTTTGGAAATGACATTGAATTATGAGACTAGTAGATTGAATTACAATTATGAAAGTGTTTTAGAATTAAGTTTGCGTTTGTATATGCTGAGTGTTGGAGTTATGTAAATATAGTGCCCTGAAAAGCAAGTGTATTTACATGTAACTTTATCTTCTTGATTCTGATTTTGTAATGAAAATATTTATTATTAATAAAACAAAAGAGTTTGGTTTTATCTGTATGAGCATTATATATCTGGTCATAAGGTACCACGATTCATTTGTAAGTAATATACATATACATAGAGATGTATGGGAAACATGTATATTATTAGAATCAATTAATTGATTCACAGTTGAATAATCAAGTTGGTCATTTGATTATGGTTTAGGCTGTAGTGTTGCGATTTATCTCCATATAAGTAAAGGAGTTTACTTAAAGGGAATGATGAGTTTCATATCATGATAGTAGTAGACTATCGATAATGGCACTATTAAATGAATTGAATCAAGTATGTTTTCAAGAATAAAGTGGGCGTTACTTTAATCTTAAAACATACAACTTAAGCATTCGCTTATTATGAACCACAATCTTGATGAGTGGTGAACTCATATGTGTTTCATTATAATTCTTGATATGATCGGAATGGATTTTATAGGGTATTAATCCGGTTATGCATGTTGAAATTATTAATTGAAACATGTATCGTGGAACATTCACTCAAATAAAGAGTTTATAGTGTTATCATCTCTTCAGATGTTTTAAGGAGATTTGGTGATTAAAGCTGGCGCCCGATAGTTTGATGGACTAGCTACCCATCAAGTCTTAACACTAAGATGAGATCTTATGTGTTAATCACCATATAAAGTAAAATGAGAGATCTAGAAGGAAAAACCAACATAAGGGCAAAACGGTAATTTTACCCTTTGTTGTGCGGATGGCTATAATAAGGTTCTAAATAGGGTTTGCAATTGGACATATTCTCATAATATTTAATAATTCAAGAGTTCAACTAATTGTCTTTAGTGGAATGACATTTAGTTAATAAGCTAGAATTAATTCCAATGAGATTGAATTATTTACGGGCTTATTGGAGCTTGAATTATCAAAGTCCAATAAGATTCCCCACTTGGCTTTAAGGAAGGTTATCAAGCTAAGTAAGAAGTAGTTTGGAGGCTTTAGAAGTCCATAATTGAATGATGGGCTTATACTAATTAATGGTTAATTGGAAGCCCATATGTTCATTTAGAAATGGACTTGTTTTGGTTTAATGTAATTGATTAGATTAATTATATTAAAACAATTTTTTAAATGGAGAAGAAGCAATTTCGAAATTGTGTTAGGTTAGATGTGTAACCACACATTTGACATTAAAATACTAAATAAAGATGGTCTTTATTATGGTTCATCATTATTAAATGGAGTTATGAACTTACCATTAAATGGTTTAATGGTTGGCTTTTAATGTTAGCATGTAACCTATTTGCATTCATTAGATTAAAGATGAAAGATGTGCATTAGATGGACCATCTTCCTTCTTTCTTCTTGCCAAAACCGAAATGGGTATTCAATTATAGGTTATGGTCTTTTCAAATAGCCATTTTAAAGATAAATGAATTAAGTCTCATTTATTGGCTATTTGATGAGTGATTAATGTAAGAAGTGATGCATTGGATGCCTCTCACTCTTTCCATTTATGCATATTTCGAAATTGAGATGTAAGAAGGGGTTCTTGCATGGTTTTTAGACATTCTCTCCTTTCATGCAAGGTAGAACCGAAATTCCTAAGTGAAAGAATTGAAAGAGTTTCAATTTTGGTTCTTCTTCTTCTAAGAAAATCTCCTCCAAATATTTCTTCTCTTTTCCCACCAAAGGATTTTGTTAACCTAGTTTTCCTTGAAGAATAAGTGGTAAATCTAATTGGTTGAGGATACCACAACAAGGAAGAAGATAGATTGCTAAAGGAAAAGACTCAAAGGCAAAGGATTTGGATATAAGAAGGAGTGGATAGCACAGCGAGGATTTAAAGTCATAGCGAAGAGTTGGTAATTCCTTTTATCTTGTTCTTGGTTTTATTATCCTTATACCATATCATGTATGGATTAGCATGTTGATTTGGATATATTGCTTCCACTGCAAGATGATTTCTTAAAAAGTTTTGAAATCTATCATTTCTCCATACTAAGCATGCTTTCTTTTTCCGATCCAACACTGAGATCCCGGACGGAGGGTTCGGTGGATTTTGATGCTTGTATATTTGATTGGAAATTTTAGAAGTGTATTTTGAACCCTTGCAGGTTTTGGGTTAGATCAAAGGCAGCCGTTATGCTGCCAAAATTATGGTAAAATGGGTATAAAAATGAGATTTGGGATTTTTATGGATATATAAGAATATGATTCAAGTATTGAGATTTGCATGAGAACGAATTTCCAAAAGTGAGAATTCATTGTATTTTGATTTGCTTTAGTTCGAATAAAGGTGAATATAAGAAAAATAAAAAAAATTTATACTGGATTTTGGGACAGTTTGAGTCTAAGGACTCTAACGCGTTCGTTTGTTAAGATGGATGTTATCGGATGTCAGATCTGTTTGCGCTTGTCTCTGTATTTGATTTGCTTTTGATCATTTGTTTGCTTCGATTCGATCCGCTTTGTTATTTGATTTCCATTCGATCTATCGTACTTGCCTTCGATTCAAATCCGCTTTCGATTTCGTCTTCGCAATTTGTATCTGATTTTTTCGTTTTGTTTCGCTTCATGATTCGATAATTTCGTTTCGTTATTCCGTCTTTTGTTCGTTCCGCCTCTGTGTTTCTGTTTTTGCGTTCTGCTTTTTCGGTTGAGATCCGGTTTCAGGATCGGGTCCCAACATAGGTGGTATCAGAGCCCAGTATTAGGATCTTACTTGGGCTTCATGTTTATTGAGATCGAATTTGTGAAAATGTTCTAAGTGATCGTTTGATTTCGATGACAATAAGTATGAATGATTTTAGGAATGTGAAATTGATATGAATGATTTGTCATGAATTATATGAAGAATAAATGTGATTATTTGATGAAGATGATAAGAATTTTGAGCAATTTAAGGAAAGAGTTCATAAAATTGAGATTTGAAAGTTCATGATGTATTGGATGAATAGATGCTAAATGTCTATGTGTGAGATGAAATGAGAAAGGTTTGAAAGATGGGATTAATATTGAAGATCCATTGGTAAATTTGGAATGATTATTGGTCCGTATTGGGCTCCTTAAGCAATGGGACATATGACTTGTGAACTATTTGATGTGAGGAGATAGTGATTTTGGATATGATATTAGTATTAGACATAAGAAATGAATAAGTGCAAATAAGTTGAGAATTATGTATGATGAAGAAAAAGTGATTGATTATGAGTTTTGGAAAGAAATTAGTAAGAAAGTGTTTGATGATCTTCGTTTGGAAAGAAATTATATGTAAGGATGAGTTACTTGGTGTTTCATCAAGTATGAATTTCGAGGACGAAATTCTTTTAAGAGGGGGAGAAATGTTGAACCCTGATTTTTGATTGAAATTTAGAAATATTAAGTGAATTTAAATGAGTAGTTTTATATATGTATTGTGAAATAAAAGTAATTATGCTTTGAGGAAATTCATAAGAAAAGAATGATTTTGATTTTGATACCTTCGGGTTTTGAGTAGATTGGTATGGTTTATGAAATTAAAGTGGATGAGTTGATTGAAATGAAGTTAAATAGCAAGAATTAAAAAGAAAAAGTGTGACAATTTGAAGAATTTAGAAAGTTTGACTTTTTTGGCCTTTGAGGGTTGACTTTTGATTTAGGCAAAATTTGATAACATGATCTACATGAAACTTCTATATTATGCTAAGAGCTTTCTGTAGCCATAAAGTTTGTAATTTTTCGATATCGGGAGTGAAAGTTATGATCAGTCAAAGTTTAGGTATGATAGGGTTGATTTTTATTATGGCTAAAACTTTGACTAGAAAATTGACCTATTTAGAGGTTAATTTAGCCTTGAAGTTCTTCATGAAAGTTGAAGGATCTGATTTGATCTTAATTTTGATATAAAGTATGCAATTTTTCGATTAAGGAATAATAAGTTATGAATTTTACAAGTTCATGTTATGATTTTAGCATGATTATATAGAGGACAGAACTTTTGACTGAAAAATTGACTTCCTTAGAGGTCAAATTGATTTTTATGTCCTTCATGAAAGTTGTAGGTGACTTTCTGATGTTCACATTGATATAAAATATGACATGATTGGACTTTGGAGTTGAAAGATAGAAATTTTCAAAGATGAGGTATTTGTTTAGGTATTTATTACTTGGGCTAAATCTTTGATTAGAAAATTGATTATCTTAGAGATGGAATTGGTTGTGGAGTTTTTCATGAAAGTTGTATAGCTTCCTTCAAGCTTTCCATAGAGACAAAATTTGTCACATTTGGAGTTCGAGATCAAGAGTTATGAATTTTGAAAATTTGAGGTTTACTTAAAAAAAAAAGAGAAAAGTTTTGGTTCAGGCGCCCTCTCGCGAGGGCGAGCTCGCCCTCGCCTCGCCCAACGCGCTGGCGTTTCCGCTCATGCGATGCCCTTTTCATTTCTCCACGCGACGTCGTTTTGATTTCTCCTTTCCTCTGCGCGCGCGTTCTTGCTTCATACGACGCCGTTTTCAAACCCTTCATGCGACACCGTTTTGATTTTCTATGTTGCTTCCTCCTCCAATCCGACCTTTGTTCACTATTTTGCTTATATCTTTTCCGTCCGACATCCGATTGACTTGATTCTTGTACCGTTGGATTCCTAAGACAATTATTTACAACCTCATGAAAAGTTTGTATTTTTATGAGATTAAATTAAGGGTGATTAATTTAATCAAATTGAGTAAGATAATTTACTGAACATGGTTCAGTATTTTGCCAAATTCGGGATCTGTGGTGATCCGATTGAAGTGATTATTGAGGAAAAATAAAATTAAGACATGGGTCTACAAGTCATATGAAGGAAGTAAATTTCAATTTAGCCCTTAAGATTTTCAATTTATGAATGGAAGTTCGGATTAGTGTGCAGTTTTGGATTAAGAACATCTGAAAGTATATTGGGTATAACTTTTGCTCTGGTAATCGAAATGAGGCGAGTCTTGATTTGAATTAAACTAGAGAAATAGAGATACAATTGTTATGAGGACATAAAATGTCAATTTTGGGATTAAGAATGTCAATTTCTGGATGGAAATAATCGTACATGGAAAATGTGTTAGAATATGAACATATCGGAAATGTTTTGAGCATAACTTTTGATGTAGTGCTCCGAATTAGATGATTCTTGTGGAATTATGAAATTAAGACATAGAGGAATAATTCTCCAGAACGAAATTTGACAAATTCCTTCAATTTGATAGTGCGAAATATGTCCGCAAGTGAGAATAACTTAAAGGAAAGTATAGGGGCAAATTTAGAAATTAGGCATATATGAAAGGGTATTTTGGTCTTCAATCAATTTTTAATGACATGGCACCTAACCATAAGATGAGTTGCCGTATAAGGATGGGTCTAGAAGATAAAAGAAGAGAATTAGAAGAGTGAAGAAGAGAAGCTTTCGAGAATAAGAAGAAAGAATAAGAGAAGAAGGAGAAAGAGGATAAGCTCATTGGGCCATGGAGAAGAAGATGGAAGCCTAGGGATTTTTGAATTTTTAAGACTTCAAGCTTGTTTTTGGAGTAGATTCAAGGGAGAAGGATGAAAGAAGGTGCAAGCTTCCTCTAAAGCTCTATAAATCCGAATATAGGAAGAGAAAGAGGTAAGAGAAATTCTTAAGTTTTGAGTTTTTAGTGATTTGTTGGTTTAGAACTATGGAAAAGGTGATGGGTTTGTGATTTTAATGATTAATTTTGGAAGATTTCATGATGAATTGATTTAATTTTGGATTTATGTGAGTTAAGGTTTAGGTAAATTTTGAGAATTTGGGATTTTAGAAATTCTTGATTTGGAAAGTTTGGAAATATGATGATTATGAATTTCCTATAGTTAATTTTGAGAATTATGCAAATTTTAATGTTGAATTTGGATGATTATGGCTTAGGTTATTTTAAATTGGAAGGAAGAAAGAAGAAATGGTCAATTTGGAGCTTGGAACAAGTTTTTGGTATTAATTCGAGGTGGGTAGCATATTTATATTTTGATTTGTAAGCAATATACGAATTTTCGAAAATTAAAGAAAGCAAAAATGGGATGTTGATAAATTATTATTTTTGTAAATTTTTTTTTTAAAAATGTTGATTAATGTTTGAAATTATGAGTTCCGAATGATTTTTGAATTATTTGAAAAATTGGAACAATGTGCTTTATGAAATTGTATACGTTTTGATATATGTTTGAAAAAAATAAATTGCATTCATTTTTATGCATTGGATTGGTACGTGATTAAATTGTTGAATTTCAATTGAATGTGAATTGTCATATGATTTGATGTGATTTGTGTATGTGAGTGTGTCAAGTGTGACATGATATAGAAATATGAAAATTTTGAAACAAATCAAGATTTTGAAAAGTCCCTTCGGGCAATTCGAATCTCCGTTTTCGCTTATATGTTATGTGGGTTCGGTTAGGTCCCTTGTGAGTCAGTGCATTGTCTCTATTCGTTTATAGCCTTCTCCCGGTTGCCCGCTAGTGACACGGAGCTCCGATTTCGGACTCCCTTCACGGCTACACTGGACCGCTATGTGGGAAAGTGTAGTACGTTCTGTTCACGGCTGCACAGGACCGCTATGTGGGAATGTACAGTACGTTCTGTTTCGGACCGACCAGACCATTTTGATATGTTACATGCTTTTGATTTGTTTTTGTGTGCTGCATTCATGTTTAAAATTGAGAAAGAAAAAAAGTGGGATTTGTATGAAAAGTTTAAAAAATTGAAAGGTTTGAGAAAACTGTTTGGAAAGTTACAAAGTTTGAAAAAATTTAGCCTTTTTGGCAAAAAGCTTATGAAAAATGATTTCTGCTTATTTGTCAATTTATAAATGTGTTATCCATTTCATCCCCATCTCCAGGTTTCGAGCAGGAGATCGGATGAAAGAATGTGAAGATGTTTGGTCCGATTTTGCATCGTCTGTATTTTTATGTGAAATGAGATTTGAATATTAATATTGTTTATGGTTTGAATTGTCGTTAAGTAAGTGATTATGATGTATTTCGAGCATGTATTTCAGAATATATGAGGATTATGAATTAAAGTATGAGAGTGTGAAATTGTATATGAAATTATGTATGAGTTTGGAAATGACATTGAATTATGAGACTAATAGATTGAATTACAATTATGAAAGTGTTTTAGAATTAGGTTTGCGTTTTTATATGCTGACATCCCGGACGGAGGCTCCGGTGGATTTTGATGCTTGTATATTTGATTGGAAATTTTAGAAATGTATTTTGAACCCTTGCAGGTTTTGGGTTAGGTCAAAGGCAGCCGTTATGCTGCCGAAATTCTGGTAAAATGGGTATAAAAATGAGATTTGGGATTTGTATGGATATATAAGAATATTTTTCAAGTATTGAGATTTGCATGAGAATGAATTTCCAAAAGTGGGAATTCATTGTATTTTGATTTGTTTTAGTTTAAATAAAGGTGAATATAAGAAAAAGAAAAAAAATTATACCAGATTTTGGGACAATTTGAGTCTAAGGTCTCTAACGTGTTCGTTTGTTAAGATGGATGTTATCGGATGTCGGATTCGTTTGTGCTTGTCTCTGTATTTGATTTGCTTTTGATCATTTGTTTGCTTCGATTCGATTCGCTTTGTTATTTGATTTCCATTCGATCTGTCGTACTTGCCTTCGATTCAAATCCGCTTTCGATCTCGTCTTCGCAATTTGTATCCGATTTTTCTGTTTTGTTTCGCTTCATGATTCGATAATTTTGTTTCGTTATTCCGTCTTTTGTTCGTTCCGCCTTTGTGTTTCCGTTTTTGCATTCCGCTTTTTCGATTGAGATCCGGTTTCAGGATCGGGTCCCAACACCAATCCTTTCCTTGAGGCATCACTATACACTGTATACCCATTGCTACCTGAAGGCAAAGTCAAGATCAGTGCGGTTGTGAGCCTATTCTTCAATTCTTCAAAACTGCTCTGACACTCCTCTGTCCACACAAACTTCTGATTCTTTCTTGTCAATTTGGTAAGTGGAGCTGCTATTATGGAAAAGCCCTCCACAAACCTCCGATAGTATCCAACTAAACCCAAGAAACTCCTTACTTCTGCTATGTTCTTAGGTGCTTCCCATTTCACCACGACTTCTATTTTCCTTGGATCCACATGCACTCCTCATTCTGAGATCACGTGTCCGAGGAATGCTACTTCCCTTAGCCAAAATTCGCATTTGTCGAATTTTGCATACAATTCATTTTTCCTCAATGTCTCCAAGGCAATCCTCAAATGCTCTCCGTGCTCCTTATCACTCTTGGAATAAACCAAGATCTCATTAATGAAGACAATGCTAAATTGGTCCAAGAAAGGCTTAAAGACTCGATTCATCAAATCTATAAAGGCTGCAGGGGCATTTGTCAATCCGAAGGGCTTAACTAAAAACTCAAAATGCCCATACCATGTTCTAAAAGCAGTCTTTGGCACATCAGACTCCTTTATCCTCAACTAGTGGTAACCCGATCTCAAGTCTATCTTGGATAAGAATTTTTTCCCTTGCAATTGATCAAACAAATCATCTATGCATAGAAGTGGATATTTGTTCTTAACAGTGACCTGATTAAGCTTCTTATAATCCATACACATCCTCAATGATCCATCTTTCTTCTTCACAAAAAGGACCGGAGCTCCCCAAGGTGAAGAGCTCGGCCTTACGTACCCTTTCTCTAATAACTCTTCCAATTGCTCCTTAAGCTCCTTCAATTCCGTCGGAGCCATTCGGTAAGGCGGAATTGAGATCGGTGCAGTACCTAAAAGAAGCTCAATGGGAAACTCAATTTCCCTAGGTGGTGGTAGTTCTGGTAATTCCTCAGGAAAGACATCCGAGAATTCCATGACTACTGGAATATCTTCTAGCTTCCCTTTAACAGCCCTTGTATCTACCACATAGGCAAAAAATGTCTCACATCCCTTCCTCATCATCTTCTTTGCTGTCAGAGCTTAAACAATTCTAGGCGGGCTTACTTTTCTGTCCCCTGTAAATACCACTCTTTTGTCGTTATCCAATTCGAATTTCACTGTCTTCTGTTTACAATCCCGACGGGCATTGTATTTCTCTAACGTGTCCATACCCAATATCACATCTAATCCTCCCATTTTCAATGGCATTAAGTCCACCATCAAGAGTTCCCCACCAATACATATCTCACACTCTCTATACACCTGACTAATAACAATATTGTAACATCCCGTTACCGATCTGATGGGCATATTGGTAATTTGGATTAGGTTAGAATTGAGTGCATTCATATTTTGAACTGCACATGCATTTTTCCTCTATACTTATTGATAAATGCTTATTGTTGCACTAGCATATGCAGGTACATGCATGTATGACATATTCTCGGCATAATTGTGTGAATTGGAAATTCTGTGATTTTTGTATAAAATGTGTTTTGAATATTGAATTGGAGTGAAAAATGAATTCTAGAGGTTTTAAAAGTAGAATTGGAGTTTATGATCATGTGTTTTATATTTTTGAGGGTTTTTAGGAATTTTTCTAGAATTTTCAGAGTAACATGTCCGTATCGGAAAAATGACCTAAAGGCTGATAAATTGGATTCCGGTTTCAAAATTGATTGGCAAATGGCACGAGATAATTAGAGTTATGATTTTAGGATTTATTGTATAGAGTCATTGCAAAATTTGGGAGAATTAGAACAAGAATTGGATTTTTAGACCCTTAGAAGTTGGACATGTGGCAAGGGAATTGCCAAACATACCTTAAGTCTTTAGTATAAAACCCTAACCTCTTTGAATTTGTTTCCACGATACCCTCTTGCTTTTGAAGGAAAATTGGCTTTCCTCCTTGTTCTTCTTCTTCGTGGATCACCATCCTTGCTCTTTGTTTCCATTTTCTTGTTTAATTGCTTCCTTCTTCCCTTATAATCTATCCTTGAGCTTTGGGTTGGAGAAGATGATGATGGGTGTGAAATTGGGTGATTGCTGTGGATGTGTTTGAGTTTGAGGGTCGGAGTATCTTGGAGATTCTTGAAGGTTTGAAGGTTTGAATCAAGTAATTTCTTACTCTTTTATGCTTTAGATAGATTGATTTGATGATTGATCTAAGTATATGATTGTTGGAATGTATATAGGTTTCGAATGATAAGAATTTTTGAGTTTATTTTGTTTTGATTTGGGTAATTAAGAGATAATGGTTATTTGATGGAATTGAGGTTAGGGATGAGTTTTGGGAAGTGTATTAAGTTGTTTTGGAGTGTTTTGAACTGAGATAGTTGGATTAAAATTTGGCAGAATTGAGAAATCTGGGTTTTGGGCGTATTTACGGGTTTGCGTCATGACGTGTTCATCACGCCTTGTGAGCAATTCCCCTTCAGACGCCTTGCGACATGTTCATTACGCCTTGTGGCAGCAGTTGGCCTTCGCAGCGTAAGAAAGCGTCGAGAGGAGTGCTAGCGCATGCGCCGTGATGCATGTAGGGTCTCATGGCGGAAAGCAATCTTCTTGCCATGAGGACACCCAATTTTCGAAAGTGAATTGATTCTTTTCCATGATGATTTTTTAGGTTTAATTCCTAATGAGTTGGTTCTTGATTGATTGCGATTTAGAGACTAAGAATTGCAAATTTATAAGAATGGAATTTTAGAATCAATTTTCGAAAGTTTGCGAATTCAGATGGCAATTGAATAGTGAATTTGATTTCAATTTAAAGATAGTCCCTATGACTTGGAGTTGGACTCTAGGGAGTTCCGAACTTAGTTAATGAGTTATGGAATCTAGGAATTGCTATCCTTTAGAGAGAAAGAGTTGATTTGGGAAGATTTGAGTTTAGTGTCGGGAATTGCCATAAACATGTATTGTACACGATTAAATCGTTGCATGTGCATCATTGATTATTGTAAATTGTGCAATTAGTAATGTCTATGTATTTCGATTGTTTTAGAGGCTCAAGTGGAGCGTCGATCTTCCGACATAGCTGAGACTTCCCGGCATTAGCTCGGAAGTTTAGAGGTGAGTAACCTAGTTGGTTCCTCAATCTTTGTGTGTTTAAATTATGCACTTATGCCATGCGGAAGAAATGGGGGGTTTTGTGTTTGATTTTGATTGGATTCGGACCATAGGTGTCCGAAGTATCGCTAACTTGTTATTGAAGTGTTACGTGTATAGATTGTATTACTTGGTGCAAATGTGAATTGGGGCATGTGTTATTATGTTATGAAATGATTGATACTGAATTGAAACATATGCATTCCATGCATAAAAGTATGATCAGATAATGACGATTGTGACCGGAGCAAATTAACGATTTTGAGCTTAAAGCTCAACGCAATGAGGCCTCGAGCCCAACATAATTCAGAGCCACAGGCTCACCGTATCAGGGCATTCAGGCCCAACGTATTTCAGAGCCAAAGGCTCACCGTTAATGTAAAATCCCATCGACGATTCAGCGCATGCGATCACAACACTGAAATAAAATGAGAAGTGTCACATGTGCATTGCATAACCATATGATTGAAAATGAATTGTATGAAAGGCGGAACGCCTTATATTTGTGAAATGATAGTGCATGCGATATTTCTGAATGGGTTAATATGTGATAGAATGTGAATTCTTTGAATATGCATGAGTTGAGTGAACCATCGATGATGGTTTCTCGCTGAGTTCGCAAACTCACCCAACATTGCAAATATTTTTCAGGACAGAGATAGTAGACTCCTAGCTCCAGAGTTAGACTTTTCCTGCCGTGTGAACGCATTGGAAAGAGAAGTTATGGCACACAGGTCGGTCAGCTGGGATTGATTTTGAGGATGACCTAGTTTAGGCTTTTGTATCAGTTTCCTTTTGGAGTATTGTACATTAGACATTGGAAAACTGATAGACTTGTATATATTTCGGTTTGATGATATGAAATGAAAACGTATTTTATGGTTTCAAAATTTAGAGTTTCTTATATTAATGCTTTCATTTCGATGCCATGTGGATTATAGTAGAGATCGAATCGTAGTGCACCCTCATCGTGGGTTATGTATCGGAACGACCTATGGGCGTCCCGATGTGTACCCTACGATAGGGGGCGCTACAAATATACTGGCCGATTGGAGTACTAAGTAGCAATGGAGTATCCAATGAGCTCAGATTTCTACCACACACAGTTCTACTCAATGAAACAAATGAATGAGTAGAACATGGATCAATCAAAGCAATCACATCATCAACAAATAATTTAACTGTACCAGTCACAACATCTAGGGCGGTCTCTGTATCCTCCCGTGTCATTGCAAACACCCTAGATGGTGCCTGCCCCCTTGGTCTCTCTAGAAGGCTCGTCCTCTTAGCTGCATCAGAACTGCCCACTTCCGTTGTAGTCTTGTGTCCCACAGTTTCAGATCTCTTGGAAACTTGCATCTGACTTCTCTCCTACCTGGCATACTGAGAACATTCTCTGGCTATGTGCCCCTTCTCTCCACATTTGAAACAAGCCCCGGTCAATCTATAACACTCTCCACCATGGAACTTGCCACAATGATCGCACTTAGGGACGGATGACTTGTCCCCTTCCCCCTTTCTGTTGCCTCCTGTCGTAGAGGCTTGATGAGACTAAGTAGGAGTCCTCACCTGTTTGGACCTACTTGCGCCACTGCTCCTCTCCTCAGACTAGATAGGGAAGCTCCTGACACTCCTGTCTAGCATAGGAGTACTAGTACCACCTCCCCTCTTGAACTGCTCTCTTCCTTTTCTCTTTTTGTTCACAACACTCTTGATGTTCTCTATGTTTTCAACCCTCAGTGTCGCTTAAACCAACTGCTGAAAATCATAAAAATTCTGCACCACAACCTTCTCTCGGATGGCTAGATGTAAACCCGATTCAAACCTACGGCACTTAGCCGCCTCACTCATCATCATATCAGCTGCATACTGGGTGAGACTCAGAAACTCCCTCTGCTTCTACTGAATGTCACCTCTGACTAGTACTTCTTCTTATAAGCAACTAAGAAGTCCTTCCATGCCAACCCTACCGGTCTCATTTGGCTCCCTGGCACACTCTCCCACCAATGTAGAGCATCTCGCTGTAGCAAGCTTGCAGCATACACAACCCTCTCATCATCCTCACACTCCATCTGATCTAGTACCTTGTCAGTCTTTCTCAACCAAGTCTCGGCTTCTTCTGGATCCGCTGTCCCATAGAAATCGACTACCCCATACTTCCTCAACTTATCAAACTGTTTCCCTTTCTTAGCTGGGGTCGAAGTAGAAGGCTGTGGCATCTGACCCATAGCCTGGACAAATGCCTGAGTAAATGCTTAGAACATCCTCGGATCCAACGGAGGCACTTGCTCCTGCAGAACTGGCGACTCCTGTGTCTACGATTGAATGGGCTCACTTCCTTACCCTACAGAAGCCTCAGCATTTCCTGGGGCTATTGACTCATCAGTACTCTCCTCTCTTGTCGGAGATTCAGGTGCAACTGATCCTTGCAGAACTCCTCGTGTCTTTCTACGAGGTGGCATCTTACTCCTTCAAATATAAACACTAAGAATTAGCTACATGCCAATCTTAATTCCCATATGTATGCATGGTATGCAAGTCACTTAATGCAATCAATAAATTGACAATACAACAAACAATCATATATCAAAGCAATTCATACTAGTATGCATGCTAGGCTGAGGATAAAAACCTAGGCTCTGATACCATAAAATGCTGGGCCCCGTTTTTGGAGCCCAACAATCGATTCCTGAATACCGAAAAACTTTGGGCCCGAGTCTCGACCCCCAAGGCTGAACCCGGGGTAATACATCGGGATAGCCGTAAAAGAAGGATTTCAATTAAAACAAATTTCCAGCGTGGAAGCAAAGAGGAGTTCGCCACGACGTAAGCCATTCCTCGTCGTGGCGAAGTCACAAAATAGGGGGCTCGCTGGGGTGACATAACGGTTCGTCGCGGCAAACCAATGGGAGGTCGCCGCGGTGACCTCATGCATACACCGCGGGGAAAAGCCCAAAATCAGAAATCTGACATCAACATTCAACCCTCCAAAACAAACACATACATTCACATCCAACATCAAGCTAAGCATACTCATACACGAAAGAGACTTCGATTCTTCATACCATTTCAAAACCTATGAGTTCGAACGAACTTTACTTACACAACATCACACATACCAAAGATAAAACAAAATACATAATGATGCTCAATGTTGATATGCTTAAGAAGCTATCCAAAATAGTCACTAACTTAGTGCAAAGATCTCTAACTATTGCGGAAGTTTTTCGATGCCTTGCAAGGGTCAACTGTCATCTTGAGTCACACCTGAGGAGGAAAAATAATGGGTTGAGCTACACAGCTTAGTGACTAATATATTTATAGTCATCGGTAACTAGCACAATTTCAAACATATGAATGTATATATGTACAACAATTCTAGCACTCGCACTATCTTCAAGCAATTTACACATCCATCACATTTGATTCAACTCACAAAACATTTCATAACGTATAACATTTAATATGCTTCATAATGAACAGTTCAAATATGCAATGCACATCATATGGCTCGAGGGTTCCATGAAACAGAATGAGGAAACAAAAGTTTACCCCATGAACAGAATGAGTCCATTTCGGAGCTCATATGCCACAAGCAGGCAGTCGGGAGAAGGCTCTTGTCATCGTGCACGTGACGAACAGAATGGTTCCACTCTCACCCAAACAAAAGCACATAATCATGCTCAGGAATCATTTTATCAGATGATATGCTTTCATGCTTTTCATATATACAAAATGTCATGACCGAAATCGAGGCATAACATGATCAAAATCAAAATTTACTTATATCAAATCTCATGCTTCTTTCAAGGTATACGAAATCAAAATCATTAAAATATTATAACAAATCATTCTCAAACAATTAACCACATACCCAATCAAAATGTCATGCATCTCGCAATGCATAACATAAAACATATAATCACACATAGGCAAGAATTTTCCCAATCACACAATAACTATAAAAACATCACCCACCTAATTCCGCTTGAATTCTAAGCTCAAGATTGCCTTTCTTCTTGCTCTTGGGTAAGGTCTGCTTGGTTTCCTATAACAAACCAAGTTCTCATTCAAACAACATTCAAAGGAAATTCATAAAGCTTTGAAAATCAAAAGTGCTAACACTATAATCTATACTCGACTTCCATCCAAAATTGGATATCTTTAAAGACTGATTTAAAACTTCCTTTCTTCATAAAACTTGTAGCCTTATGTCCATAGTTTACAACGAACCAAAAATCATCTCATTTGGACATCTACAACAAAAGTTATGTCTCAAATATCAAAATATGTCTGTGTAGGAAAACATGATCTCGCCGCGACGAACATGTTGGAGCTCGCATGTGATGAGGAAGTCGACCAAGACATGCATGCGCTTGATGAGCACATCATGACGCAAGCCCAACTTCTACCGAAACCTGTTTTTCCCACATTTTTCAACCATATTCCTCTCATCTTTCAAATATAATTCATCTTAACCCTAAACCATCATTCCTACTTCATTTCTAAACTCAATCCAACCCAAAATCAGTCACAAACACAATATAATCAAAAACCTTAGAAGATCACAACATTTTCGTACACCATTCATTAACAACTCCCTACACACATTCAGCCCCATTTTTCAATCCTAATTATCACTAAACTAGGTTCAATCATCCAATTTATACTTATACTTACTTGGAGAAGCTTCAAATTCTTCAAATTCTCCAAAACCCTAGCTTGGCTTTCTTCTCTTCTTCTTTTCTCCTCACACCCACGACACTTCTTCTCTTCCTAACAAGCCAACCATTTCTTATTCTAATTTACCCTCTTAATGAATATAAAAGATGTAGCATCCCACTCCCGCAAGACCCGAACCCGATATCGATGGTGATATCCGAGCCTGTCTCAATTTACCAATATCACCTTCCCATATGTGACGGGATGTTACAATTCTCCCCTCCTAATAAAAATTTCGTCGTCAAAATTTCATATATGATTGATCAGAAAGCGAGGAAATCTTTTCGATCATTTACTCTCTGATTTCCACTTATTTCGCTACACGCATTAATTCTACCACTTAACTGAAATCAAAATAATCAATGAACCACTCAACGTTCTCAAACTCTACATTGCCTTACTGTTTTCCCATGACTTGCAATTCGTCACTTTCAATATCAATAACACATATATCGGATCCTAACAATATTTCCTAATCCTGTCTATGTAACAATTTGGATCCGAAACATCTTTTAGGTCTTAAACTGAATTGCAAATTCTTATCTTCACCACAGTCACATAGAGGTCACTATTTAAACCTTTATCCCTATCTGAGTGTATCTTGGCCTATGCGATACCCTTCGAAACATTTCATTTATCGCTTATCAGATTACGTCTCCCTAGTGTTAAAACACTAATCTCATAAGATTTCTAATAACCTCGATCCACTCAATTCATTTCTCTTTTACTTGGATTTCTCAATCCCCATTATAAATTCATTTCACTATCAACATTGTCTCAATTCAATCATGGCCATCGACTTTTTTTTGTGGCCCTTATCATTTACCGTAAGATCCCTTATCCACATTTCGAATGGTGTCACCAATATAACGATTATTATGTCCATAATCAATCTGAACTATACCTTGATCTCATGTCCCTAATAACTCCAAAAATATTTGTTGGGACCCGATCCGGAGACCGGCGCCCCAACCAGAAAACGGGGGATGGAACGAATCACAAAGAGGCAGAACGAATAAACGATTGATCACAAAGCGAAACAAATCATTAACGAATCGAAAGCCAACTTGGAAGCGAAGCATACAAACAAAGTCAAGTCGAATTGGCTCGAGACAAACCAAACAAATGATCATGAATCACAAATCAATTGAAGCATTCGAATCAAACACAAGTACCGACATCCTCGAACAAAATCTTAGAAATCAACATCACGTTGGAAACCTTAAGACATTCTAAATCCGGTATTAATTTTTCTTTCTTTCTTTCTTATTCCTTCCTTTTCATTTCTTTCATAACCAAACTCAATCCAAAATACATTCACATACAATTGCACTATCCATGTGCAATACCATAACTCAATAGCCTTATCCAAATCTCAAACCACAATACCTTATCATACTCATAATCATATACACATCCCATACATAACTTAAAGCAATGCATAATTCCAGAAAATCCATACACCTTATACTCACTATATACACAATTTCATAAATCACACTTTATACAAATCATAGTGGCATTTTCAAGCCTTATACATTACCCATAACCCTAAACCAAAGTACACAATACACAACAATTCTAGACTTCTCAGCAACCATTTAACTTACCAATAATACATTATAAACACATGCAAATAGAAATCTTCATTTTCTTTCACCCGATCTTCTTCTCATCACCTATGGATGGGAATGAAGGGGGGTGAGCTTTACAGCTCGTGGGTAACAGTTTATAACAAAAATATAAGCAAAACCTTTGAAATTCTTTTTCTTTTACGGTCTTAGAAAACATTGCTTTGAAATCAGAAAGCACATTTTCCAAAAGTTCTTTCTTCTTTGTATTCAAAATCGCAATTTACAAAACATATGATTTTTAGGCTTTCAGCCATAAACCCATAAGTTTATAAAACATGAATGCATCAACTTGACGATTCATAGATGCAATGGCAATCACATAAGCAATGCACAACAACACATGGCTCGAGAGTTTCAGAACACGACGGATAAACCAAGTTTATACCGTAATCTATTCGAGTCCTATTTCTCAGATCTCGTGGCCTCAAGCTTCTAAATCGGGAGAAGGCTATAATTTTCCATACGTCGACGTGCACGTGACTATCCATCTGAACTCTCTCGCCCACACAAAAGCATATAAGCAATGCTCAAGATCATTTATCAAAATGATATGCTTCCATTTTCTTTTCTTCTTTCCATTCAAATCACAATGCCATGGCACACTCAATGGCATAACATTATCACATCAATAAACATATTCACTCAATTCAACAATGTAATCACGTATGGATCAACATCGAACAATGAATGCAAGTGATTTCTTTAAGACATAAATCAACGATGCGGGTTCATAAAGCACATTATTCAATTTTATTATTATTATTATTATTATTATTTTATAAATCTTGTATTTTCTTAAAACATTTTCATAACTTATCAAATTAAATTAAAATAACGAATTTAACAATTTACAAAATTTCTTAAATCCAAATCACTAAATAAATTTCAAAATCTTTCTTCATTTCTCAATTCATTTTAAAACTGTAACCCTTTTCCAAAAATATTCGAACAATAAAATTCAATACTTTCTCAATTTTCAATTAATCTCCCAAATCATTTGAAGACAAGAAATTGGGCCTTTGTGTCATTTTTCAAACTTGAAATTTTCTTAATTTATCAAACATTTAAAACTTGTATAAATTCTTAAAACAGTTTAAAACCATTTCAAACACCTTTCAAAATCGTATTTTCAACATTTAAATAAACCTTATTTTCTAAACAATTTCAAATGCATTTGAAATCACACTTTGTCAAACATTTTATAAACAAGTTGGAAATCATAAATTTTCAAATACTTTTATAAACATTAGACATTCAAAATCGAAATCTTCCAACCACTTTTATAAACAACATTTTCTAACTAATTTTGAAAGTATTCTAAATCATAAATTTTCAAACATTTGCATAAACCATTTTCTAGACAATTTCAAAGCATTTTAGGAATCAAAACTTTCAAATATTTTCATAAACAATATTTTCTATACACTTCAATTTATATGAAATCACAAGTTTTCAAACTTTACATAAAACCATATTTTATAAAAGCTCTTAAAACTAGTCGAAATCATAATTTTTCAAACCTTTATCATATTCAAGCTCAATATCATTTATTGAATGCTCTTTCTTTCGAATATACGAAATGCCATGGAATCTTTCGAGGCATAACACAAATATATTTTGCAATTCATCAAAAGCTCATGTATGGAATCAATGATGATTTTTCAAATCATTCACACAATGATGCAACACTTATGATGCAATTGAAATCAGAAAATCCCTTTATTTAAAGAAAGCAGTAGTGGCTTATAAATTCTATTATAAACAGGTACCCACCTCGATTCGATGCTAGAAAGTTGTTCCTAGCCCCAATTTGTTCATTGGTTCCTTCTTTCTTCCAATTTGACTTCACCTAAAGCAATTTCACCCAAATTCAACATCATAAATAACTTAATCCTCAAATTGAACTTAGAAAACATAAATCCCTCATATATTCAAGCTTTCTAAATTACAAATTTCCAAAAGCCCCAAATTCTAAATTTGGGCATAAACCCTAATTCTCAAAATCTCAAATTAAACCCATCATACTTAGCAATCATCAAAATTGACTTCATACTCCACAAACCCATACCATTTTCTATATTTCTAAACCATAAATCGAAAAAAAAGCTCAAAGCTCAAAGCTCAACTTTTCTCTTACCTCAAACTTTTCACCATTTTCAGATTTATTAGGCTTGGAAGGAAGCTCTCTTCTCCTCCTATCTTTTTCCTTCATGAATCAACGAAAAACTGAGCTTGAACCCCCAAAAATCAGAAACCCTAAGCTCTCCCTTCTTTCTTTTCCGAAGTTTGCTCTCCCTTCTCTCTTCTCTCTTATTTTCTTAAGTCTTTCATTTCTGTGCTTCCTTATGCCTTATACGATAGCCACTGTCTTTTATATTGCCATGTCATTTAATGAATGGGGAATGACCCATAAGCCCCTCCATTTAAGCCTATAAACTTAATCCTTTGAGTAACCTTCCAAGATTGCCCCTTCATTGGTCTTTAAAATTGACATCTTGTCTGATTATTTCGATCAGGTAAATGAAGTCATTTGATAAAACTTTCTTCTAAAGAAATGTTCCTCTATGTCTTATGAATCCATCGCTTCAAGAATCGGATCGATCGGAGCTCAATAGCTCAAGATATCTCCAAAATACTGAAGTTTGTTCTTCATACCCGAGGCTGAACACTACCCCTAACTTCTGACCCATATTTGGAAGTCTTAGAGGCTAAATTATAGCTCGGCTCCTTCATAACATTTGTAGCCCCATGTCTCTATTTTAATTTACAACAAGAATCAACTCAATCTGAGCTCTAACGAGCTCTAGCGACCTATAACATTGAACACTATTCAGCCATTACAACACAGAGACTGAACACTACACTGAACTTCCGACCTATATTTGGAAGTCTTAGAGGCTACATTATAGCTCAGCTCCTTCATAACATTTGTAGCTCCATCTCTCTAGTTTAATTTCCAAAAAGAATCAGATCGATCGGATGTTGGATAAAGAAGTTATGCTCAAAAGAGTGAAGGGAGGTCAGAGCTCGACTAGAAAAATCAAAGCTCGGCCAGAACGAAGATCGGTCGGCCAACAGAGGTCAGTCGGCGCCCAATCCGACCTTCAAACTTCAAACCCTCATAACTTTTGACTCCGAGCTCCAAATCAGGCGCGGTTTGTTTCATTGGAAAGCTAAGAGACAGCTCTACCATTTTCAAGAAGGACTCAAAGGCAAGCTCGGACACTAAAGGAATCAAAAGTTTGCACAAAGATGACTGATCGATAATTTCTCAACAGTACCAAAACTTGTAAACATCATAACTTTTGATCCAGAACTCCAAATTTAACAAACTTGGTGTCTACGGAAAGCTTGAAGAAAGATATACAACTTTCATTAAGGCCTTAAAAATCATATCGACCCCTAAATGGGTCAAAAACTCCACACGAACTGACTGGTCGATCAGCTTCACATTAAACAGTCTCAAAACTTCTAAAAATCATAACTTTCTACTCCCTTGTCCAATATTTCCGTGCCTTATATCAATGGAAAGATAAAAACATAATCTACCACTTTCATTAAGACCACTTTGGCTAAGTCAATCTAAATCAATACAGATTTGCCATTGAAGTCTCTAAACACCATTCCAACACATCAACTTCACATCTCAACACATCAACTTCACATATTCACCCACTACCACAAACTCTTCAACTAATTCATCTCAAACACAATTCAAATCTCCAATAAACTATTCCAAAGTCATTTCCACATCAAACTCAACACCAAAGGATATCGATACACATTTCTCTTTCACAAAAGTCATACGCAATCTTACTCTTAATAGCATTTTCCAAACCAAGGCAAAATACACTTAACTTTCAAATATCATAACTTTCAATCCCGATATCGAAAAATAGCATACTTTATGGCTACGAAAAGCTCTCAACATAATCTACAAATTTCATGTAGATTATTTCCTCAAAATCTGCCTAAATCAAAAGTCACCTCTTTACTCCAAAAAGTCAAACTTTCTAATTTTCTTCAACATATAACACTTTCACTAATCATTTCTTGCTTTTCAACTCCATTTCAATCAACCCATTCACTTTAATATTCATAACTCATAAAATCTACTCAAATTTCAAAGTCATCAAAACCAATCACTTCATTTGTCATCAATCTCCTTTAAATACAATAACATCTACAACACAATACCTATACAAACACACTCATTGAATTCTATTTTAATAATTCTAATTTCCATTAAAAGATCGGGGTCCAACAATATTCGTTTTACATTTGTCTCCAACAGTCAAGGCTGTTGGTTATTCACATTTATAATCATTCGATTTTACCCTCTAAACCATCAATTACTTTTTCAATGTACCTTTACATATTCGTAGTCAAACTATACATATCACTTTCCTCAACAATTGGAGTTATTTTCAATTCCTCGATAAGGTTCGCAAATTTCAAACACCTTACTTTGGTCTTTGCCAATTCTTTATATACGCATCTACTATGGGATTCCAATAACTAATAATACACTCTTTTTGCCCCTTTGTTATATCGATAGTTTGCACTCAGTAATACAAACTTATCGTCTGAATTATGATCTTCAGCCATTGAAATTTTTGTTCAATCCATCGAATTGTATCACTAGCTTAGGTTGAAATAATCAATCGTTTAATTCTTTTCAAACGAAATCTCTTGACCGTTATCGATTTGCATATCCATGAACAACTTCAAAATGTTTCTGTACAATTAATGTCTCCAAGTTGTTAAAGCAACAGTCAGTACAACAAATTTCAAATCATCAATCATAATACAACCCATGAAGTTATGTTTGTCCTTAGGTACATAAAATCACTTTATACAGTTTCAATAGATTGTATCATAACCTTTACTGGGACACTTCTGTATATATTACAAATCTCCAAATGTCTCCTCTACAATCATCATTCATCACATTCATGCATTTTTCCTCAAACATTGCTGTCAAAGTTAAACCAGAAAATCTTTGACAATTTCTGGACGTATTCAGCATACAACTAGTTCTAAATAACTCCAAATCACGAATACATATGTCCCTTGGAAATTTGCATTTTATCATCACCTCTATGGTCATTAAGTCTCCCAAAGTACCCTGTTCGCATACTAATTCATCCACTATTCATTCTATCATATTAAGATTCACTCTTATGAAACTTGCATGATAACCAAATTCCTCAACTGTGCCAATTTATCTTCTTCACTTTTCAAATGCATTTAATCGATCATCGATTATCATAATCACTATCCAATTTAAATACAATTGAGACACTTTACCCTTCAGTAATACAATAAACTCCTTATACCTATAATTGCTTCATATAACTCTTTAATTATCGAACGTCTCTAATGAGAAACAATTTTCTTAAAATTTTCTCAGTTCCATCATAACATATTCTGACACATGTTCCTTTACCCTAATTTCTCCACATAACCCAATTTATTTGCGATAGATCACTCCCTGGGTTGAATTAAACAATCATCATATCAATCTCGTACTTTTAGAACATAATTACACAAAATATACACGAACCTATATTCTCCTCATATTTGCAATTAATATTTCCTTGATGTTCAGTAATTCTCTTACATAATCGGAGTCATCTCACCAACATAATATACACTTTTTCGGTAGCATATTCTATCTCTTACACTTGAGTCTTAGCTAGAATTCGGACTCCAAAATTTACTTGTACCCCATTTCAGATTTATCTCTTCGATGATTACTATCAAATTAAATCGTCAGATCAACTAAACCTTAACAATCATTAATACTGTTCATAAAACTTTATCGATCAACTATTTTTCATCACTTTATATCAGTCACTCCTAATACCTCGAGAAGATCAATTTCAACTATGCATAATATCCCAATAGGAGCAGTTCATACCATGCCTTACAAAATTAGAACATCCCTTATAATGAGGCTCTGCAGGGCACTTAAACAATTTCATTTACTCTAATATCTTAGCGTACATCGTTATCTCTTATCTGAAAATGTATTTACATCAATTACCCATCAGTGACTTATACTACTAACACTGCGTTTGGTTGCGAGACAAAGATGGCAGCATGTAGCGTAAGAGACGTAACATAATGTAAACCGGAGACGTGGTAGTGTTTGGTGTGGTTGATGTAATGTAGAAATCTGTCTCATCTTATGGATGTAATGTGTTTGGTTGCGAGGGACAAGAAACAAATATAATGCAAATGATGATATGCCCTCGGTCCTTAAATTGATTAAAATATGTAATTCTAATATTCTTTTAATATGAATGGCTTGTATTAGTTAAATAATTAAGCGAGAATAAGAATAACAATTTGAAATTAATCAAGAATAACATTAATAATAAATTGATTATTATTTAATAATAATAATAATAACCAAACATAAATAAGTGAAAAATGTTTAAGAATAATAAATCAATAATAATAAATTGATAATAAAAACAAACAATATGAATGATAACATGAATAAATTAATTAATAATAACAACATTAACTACAAAATTAATGTAGTCAATTTTCATAATAATAATAATAATAAATACAATATTGAATACGATTAATAATAACAATATTTAATACGCTTAATCATAACAATAAGTAATACTTAATTATTGTTAATAAAATCATCAATATAAGATATTAAAATCAAAGTTTATAATACATTTTATAAAAAGAATAATAATAGTTGTAATAAGAAATATATTATAATAATATTGATAATAATAATTTTGGACCAATAATAATAATATTAATATTAATGAAATGCAAGAACATGATTAGTAACAATTGCGTCAACATACATTCATATACATCATCTAAGCATTAATAGAATTAATTACATAACAGCTTCAACATACATTCATATAAGTAATTACATGATAGGTTCAACATTCATTGAAAGCAGACATTTAAACATTACTGTTCATAACAACATAATTGGTTCATCATACATAAAGGCCTTAGATTTTATCAATAATATTTTGAATAATCATTCCCAAGATGACGCCAATGGCTATGAGTAAATATGTGTGAGCCCATGTCGTGTTTGTCTGCAAAGGGGCAACGACATTGAGTTGTTCATTTGTTGGCTATAGGATTTCAGTCGACATAGAGGAGGAGGCTTCATTGGCGATAGGGACAAAGTCTACATTGCGTTGATCCGGCCTATATGAGCCCATGGCAAAAGCCGTTTGTGCTTCTTCCAATGTCCGATACCCCTTGAATCGAGCATTCAGAAATCCCTCAGTTGCTAATCTCACATCATCCCAATGGGTAAAAATACCAACTTCACGTCCAGAAAAAAAAAACATAAAAATTGTATCGACCTATATTTTAGAACCTGAAAAAGAATCATATTATCATCATCCATACACGCAACGAGTATGACAAACATTAAATAATAAGTCAACCAACCAAAGGATAAGTCAGATAATTGTTAACATAAACATCATTAAAAACAACATATACCCAGTTTCATCACCATGCAAATTTCAAAACTAATAAACATGTCATATGTTTGAATCTAAAAGGCCCCTAACATAAGCCTGTTTAAGCTCTGGTGGTAAACCCCAGTAAACACTCATTAATTTAGGATGGCCCACGAATTTTTGTGCGGCCTTGAGAATTTCGCCAACGGGGAAGCCGAAACTAACAAGCTCTTCACCCAACTTAGCTCCTTGCATTCCTGCAATGGCGTCCGCAATCACCTTAGCATTCTCTTTACTAGTTTCAATAGCAGCAGCAAATGATGTTGCAAGGCTATCTAGCGCTTCACTATCCCGCATCTTCCGTTTGCCTTTGTTCTGTAGATTTGCAGCAGTGTTGCTAGAAGATGCCATGGATCCGAGGACATGGGGTGAAGTTGTCAGAGGAGGAGTTGTTTGTAAGGCTGGTTGATCACAAGGGTCATCAAAAGTTGGTTCAGCCGATGGGGTTGTATGCTTCACCCTCATCACCAATACCAACAACATCGCAAGATTCGAGCCCTTCCACGGTGGCTCTGTCCGCCCAAACACAAATTCAAGTCTAGGTAAAGGGAATGGCTTGCCAGAGTGTAGAACCTGCTCGGGTGGCTCGGGAAAAGATCGATAACGCCGTAACGCATTACATACGATAATTCGGCCAGGTATAAAAGCAGTCAACAATAAGCACAGAATTACCCTCATCCATTCATCCAGGACTTGCTTGCTATCGACCTCAACGCATTGCTTTGTCTCATTCCAGCCGAAGCCACTGCAATTTAACATGTCAAAAGCTGTTTGATATTTGTCTTTTAATCGTTTTTGCTTATTTTTAACATGTCTCCTATCGATCCCACACTCAGGAAATTTCTCCACCATCTGCCGAGCAAGAGTTTGGAAAGTACCAGGCTTGAATTGGCCATTATCTGCCCTCTGACCAGCTATCACAGCCTCCTCCATTAAGGTAACAAATGCATCTAAAAGGTGCAACGAAGCCAGGACCGTTGGTATAGCCAGCATCGACTAAGTAGTAATTTCCTACCCACAAAATGACACTATTACTATTGTGGATATTTAGCATCAAACATGTGTGGAAATTTTGGAATTTGTGTATGATTCAGATGTTACATACCCCTTGGCACTTGAAGCCCATTTTGCCTCGTTACAGCATCGTGCAAAACCCTTGAATCCGAAGCTGACCCCTTCCATCCCGTAAGAACATAAACAAAGTTTAAGTTCTTATCACACACCCCTAACACATTTGTGCATATTTGCCCTTTCCTACCTCTGTATCTGGGTTTCTCTGCTTGGGGAACTGTAATACCTAAATAGGTCCCATCTAGAGCACCAAGGCAACCCTTTCCACAGAATTCCAGGAAAATTAAATTAGAGTTGATTAATTTACAATACCGATATTACATAATTTGTGGTAGCTAACAAAGCTTACTAACCTTAAACCATTTCCATCTAGGGTCTATTTCGTCATCTGGAATTGGTATGGGCTTGACATACAAAAGATGTTGCAGCCTTAGTACGGCCTTCAACACACTATGAAAGGCCCTACTTATTATTTCTCCCGATCTCATCAATCTAACTTGTAATACTCTATTAGTTTCATTTTGTGCTAATATTCGTAGGAAGATTAGCACCTTTTCTTCAATAGGCAGATGGCCAGTATTTGCCAGTCCACCGTGGGCTTGAAGCATTTCACATAACACTGTAAATGTCTTAACGTCCATCCTTAAATCCTACTGACTATTCCTATCACCCTCATGCAAAATCCTATGTATATTAACTTCCCTTGATGGCATTGTCAAAGCTCTACTCCCTAATGCAAGATCACTCCTCTTCTGTTTTCTTCTGTATACTGCCAACACTACTGCAATAACCACTTTCATTAATTCCAACTGCCCATTCCAAACATCAAGAAAAGTCAAAGCCTTTAATATCACATCATGAAGCGATTTATCCATGTTTGGGCACAAAAACTATCTACACAGAGTTCACAACGTATTGATCGTTAACTAAAATTCAACACTTAAACACTGTTGACAAATGAAACCAGAACCAAAACTCTATAGCTATTAAAAAAAACTATGTATGCAACCAAATCTCACATCATCTCAACACTTACGGATTTGTAATCCTCTTGTTTGTAATCCTCAATTCTCACTCAAATCACTAATACATATCAAAGCATTGGAAATGATATTCAGCAGGTAATAGGAGCTCTATTACCTGCATCCGAGTTAATACCTTTCATTAAACCAGTCAAAGACAAGAGTCTCGAATCATATTAAGAAAACTTGTAAAATTAGAATTGAACAGCAACATACACAATTAAACAGGAGCACTCTAGTGAACAATCAGATTACATTCAATGTTTCCTCTACACAGCCAAATTTTCATCCTCAAACACAAGCCATACTGCAAACTTCCCAAACACAATTGAATTACCTTTAAAAAGAAACACAAGATTCTTTTTGGACCTTCAGCAACCTCTGACCGAGCTATAACAACCCACCTCACCTAAACACTAACAAAGACAAAGGTTAAAAATACTAAATTAAAATAGGAGTATTTGTCCAGCAAGGAGGAGGTAAAGAAACCAAAGAGTGGGAAAAGTAAACAAAAATATCAATCAAATACCAATGCCTAAGTAGTAATTTTGATCCAATGTCAGACAGTTCATGAGCTAAGAACATGCTAAAAGAAGTTCTGAAGCAATGGCTTCACACATTTTTTCAGATCATTTACAATGAAATAAGCTCTACATAGTGATTATGGAATGCAGATATAGAAGTGATCCTTAGGTAGGAGAATCCTTTTAAAATGATAAAAATACTTTTAATTTATTTTCTTATTCATTATCAGATCATGTTCTAGACAAAGAAGGCATATAAACATTAATCTCCTTAACAATTTAAACTTGATTCACCTCGGATGTAATGCATTTAAATCATACCCGTACATGAAGAAGGTCTTCATATTTGATCTAAACAAATGAAATAAATAATTAGTAGTAAAATGTTATATTCCCCAAACTATAAGTCATGATAATACACTAAGTTCATAGGACCCATAAAAGTATCCAGAATCGCAATACACTAAGTTAATTCCTAGTTTTTCTTTGAAGAAATTTCAATTACAACTGGTTGAAAACAGAAGCCATTTTTTAATAACCAGACCATTTCCAGTTCAGATAAATGGTCTGGTTATAGGACACCAGCTACCATACTTTAAAATTGTATTATTACTCCTCTGTATTAGAAAGGAGGAGGAGTTGTAAAGAAGCAAACCGAAGCATAAAATTCACCAAAAATCTCGCTCCAAGAAAAAGAAAAACGAGAAGGAAAAGAGGCTCTCACACGCTGAAAAGAATGTGAAGGAAATGGGTGCGATCGGTTGGTTCCCGTATCGTAAACGACATCTTGAATCAAATGAAATATCGGTTACACCGATGCTAAACATTGCATTATTTATAAACACGAAAAAAAAGACAAAATGGTTCTTACAAAATTGGAAAAAGTTGGTCTTTGATGGCCTTGCCTTGATTGAATTGTTCCAAAGAATGAATGAAATACATAAGAAATCAACAGAAACATGCCATGAAGCATCGACATTAAAATTTGGAAAAGGAGCAACAAAACCAAAGATTCAATGTAATATGGTTGCGATCGGAAGAATGATATGGCAAAACGTAATAACTATAGCTTTTGTTTTCTGGCAATTATTCTTTGGGCTTCAATCTAAAAAGAGAACGAAGGTGTCTGCTTGTTACCCCAAAGCTTTTTCATCCTTAAATAAAAACCCAGATAGAGCAAGATGTAGACAAAAGAAGAGATCGGAACTTACACTTTTTAGAGAAGATCGAAGAGGGATCCGTACAGAGGTTGCAGAGAGATGAAGAACGAACATAGATGAAGAAAGCAACGTTAACGCGGACCGCGAGAGTTGGTTCGACACCAAAGAGAAGCAACGGGCTTGTGGATCGACAGCGAACGACCGCTGGTTCCACGGTTGAGGGAGACGGCGGTAGAGAAAGGTAGGGCTAAGCTTGGAAAAGGAGAGGATATGTTTGAGCGACAGGGACGTAATGACCCCTGTCCTACGGTTTTGAGGTAAACAGAATTTCTTGTCGCTATTAACTGGGGGCAGTGCACAAAAATAGGGAGACAACAACCAAACAATATAAGTTGACAGGATTTTTATGTTTTGTGCACTGTCCCCGGTGACGGGGACGGCAACCAAACGCTGCGTAAGAACACTTTAATCCTTTTGGTACCAGTTCTCGATCATGGAAACTTTGCTATGCTCATGACCCTCTTTCATTCCCTTAAGTTCATTTCCTATGCTAACATCTTTAATAGTCTCACTTCTTTCTCAGTTGATCGTTACAAGCATTCTCATGCCTTACTCTAACTCATCTCGAACTTGGGGCTACTGGAACTATGATCAAAACTTATTTAATAGGCCACCAATTACCTCCTATATCATATTCACGCATATTGCCCTCTTATGCTTAATATTCACCCCTGATGGTGATCCCACTATCAGGTGTACACTTATAGTGAGAATATAATTTGAATTCAACAACTTTCCTTTTTGCACCTGTCCTCACTCGTGAGGATCGTATACAATCTCTATTCATTCCCAATTGATCACTTTAAACACTTTCATTTCTTATTCTGACTCATATTGAACTTTAAACTTTAAAAACTATAACTGGCAGTCATCCACTAACTCACTGATTGATTTCGATATCATCTCTATCCATAAGATACATATAAACTCCATATCCTCACTTGCTATGGTACTTCCATTATCAGATGCATATTTACATAGGCAATCAACTGAACTTTAACAACTTTTTCATCTACCAATTTCATTGTCTTACCTTTCAATCTTTTCATTATTCCATCATACCCATGTATTTTCACACTCAAATCAATATCATAGATGTACAATCATTCTTAATTTTCCACTAACATATTTTGACTCAAAGTCACCAACCCTTACTCATAACTCTCATCACAGTACTCAAACCCAATTGTAACTTCTCAAGATCATAAGACATTTTATTTTCATCCACTTTATACACTTGAAATCTTGCCATTATCATATCTCTTTTTTCTTTTTCCTCTATCAATCCACAATTATATCTTCATTACTATCCCACATTTAAGGATATACCGGGGTATTAACACGGATGTCGTATTTCATAATATATCCGCCAATACCAGTACACTAAATCTTTATCTGTCAAATCGAACCATACACCTTTTCCCGATTTCTCGATATCCACAACTTCCTTCTATCACATTCTAACACATTATCATTTCCTTCACTATTTCTAACCGCTTAAATGACTGATACATGCTCATGCATGTGACTCATATACTAGACTGGGGATCAGTTGGCACTGTCTGCCGTGACATGACTTAAATGCATGTAACTTGACACATTTTTCAAAAAGCCCATGTAAGATTGTACTTCTGGGCTCTGATACCACAAATGTAGCATCCCACTCCCGTAAGACCCGAACCCGATATCGATGGTGATATCCAAGCCCGTCTCAATTTACCAATATCACCTTCCCATCGGTGACGGGATGTTAAAAAAGACCCTTATGCCCTTCCACTTATGCCTTACAACTTAAAGGTTTAAGTGATCTACCAAAATTACCCCTCATGCATTCTTACTACATTTATACTTTAATTCCATCAATTCCAACAATAATTCCTCCTAACATTGACATGCTAATTACTCCAAAATAATGAATCTAACTAGACCTCAAAATAAATTAAATCATGCTTAATAAAATAAAGTAATAAAATTTCAGGGTCCAACAAGCTAAGCTTCCTTAGATTTCCTCATGACTTTGATCGGGACTAGAATTAGGGTTTGGTACTTTTTATCTCAGGGAAATTATACCTTGCTAACAGAGAGCCTCCCTTATTCCCTTTCACCTCTTCCTTCCCCTTGGTCCCAAATGGATTTGGGTTTTGTTGTTTTAAAATGAGTTAGGATTTTTATGTTGATGCTTCTGGGTTATTTGTAGTTCTGATTCACTTCAAAAAACATTCTTATCAACCTTATTCTTGTCTTTCCCTTTATTGTCTTCAGCTTGGTGAGATTCCTCCTCAGGCACTTGTGTAATGACCATGATTTATTCTTTTGGATTGGACTTGGTGTTACTTAGAACAGTTCCTGCATTTCGAGTCATTATTGCTTTTGCCAATTAATCTACTTGGACCTACAGATTATGTATCGAAGAGGCTTGATTCTTCGTAACTTACCTTCAACCCTCTTATGTGCATCCTCTATACCTCCAATTTTATCTAAATTTTTTTCTAGTTTGGATTCCATCGAACTTGGTTTGTCTTGTTAGAAACCTGGTGGTCCTTAAGTTTGGATGATTTTTCTACCCAAGTTGTATGTGTTAGAGTACAGATTGTTTCTCCCTCCTCGACTGTATTGGGTTCCCATATAGTTTGCTTGCTCTAATCCATTATCCTTCATTAGTAAGCAATCGAATGTATCATGATCCATCTGTTCATAGAGACTTCAACTGAACAACTGTTACTATATTCAAGGATAAAGCCTTCATATTGTTTAGCTGTCAAGTTAAATTATCAATTTTAGCCTATATTTCTATCATTTGATCGATAACTACAACTCCTTTTTCCTCATGGAGAGTTGTAGCTTGTTTACTCCACTCGTTCGTCCATAAACAGCTATCACTCGCCATTTTTTCTACCAACTTTTTTGCATCATCTACCTTCTTCCTCATAAGTGATCCTCCTGAAGCTACATCAATTGTGTCTCTTGTATATGAGGTTACTCCGTTATAAAATTTTTACAAAAGAAATTCTTTAGGTAGGTTATGGTGTGGACATTTTCTTTGTAAATCTTTGTATCATTCCCACTCTTTAGAAATCGATTCCCATCACCCAACTAAAAGTTTGTGATCCCTTTGATAATTTTTGTAGTCTTGGTAAGGGAAAGTACTTGTCTAAAAAGGCATGAACTAATTGGTCCCAAGTGGTGACATTAATCAGGTTGAGGGATTGGTACCAAGCTTTTGCTCTATCCCTTAAGATAAAAGGAAAGAATCTTATTCTTATAGCATCCGCTGACATTTGATGATAATGGAATGTATCGCAGATTTCAAAGAAATTGACAATATGTGCATTCGGGTCTTTATTCATTAATATATAAAATTGCACATTTTGTTGAAGCATATGTAGAAGGGCTGGTATGATTTCAAAGGAAATTGCTTACACGGGTGGTCTAGCTACACCTTGATTGGCTGCATTGAAGCCTGATCTCATGAAGTTCGTAAGGGTACTCAGTTGATGCCCTTGGTTGCTTCATAATCCAACTCTTACTAAAACTCCTCAGCCATTGTTGCTTTTATGGTTTCTTCTTCTTCTTCACATCGAGCTCTTTTAATTAAACATTCTAAATGAGTGATGTCAAGCTCTATAGTTGTAACTATGCAACTCGAACTTCTTGTAACTCTTGTGTTCATGCAAGAGCATGAACACACACAAAAAATGGGTAGAATATAAAAACTTAAAACTAACTAAAATGCCTTAGACTAAGAGATCTAAAATATTCTTCACCCCCCTTAGCAACGATGCTAAAAAATTAATCGTGTTGTTTGAGCTTTAAAATTTATAAGCTCTCAAATATTGCAAGTGCAGGGGCCACGACTAAAGTATAAAAGGTGTCGATCCCATGAAGGGGGGGGGGATTAATCTAATCCTAAAAATCTAAGGCTAAAAAGATATGAAACTAAAAATTAACAATACAACGGGAAGTAAATATGATAATTGAATTCAACCAATTAAATTAGAAGTTACACACGAAGGAATTAACAATTGAACAATAAGCACACACAATGGAAATTAACCAAAGAATTTACCAAGCATACACACAGATCTCTTTTTACACAATTACCAATATGATTCATCACAATTTATATTAAATCGCCTACACAATTTCTATTAAATCGCCTAACTCTCATTAATCTGATTTAATCATTTTTCATTTAGTTCACCCTCTTAATTTATTACCCAATTATCCAAGAATGTAATCAAATCACGACATTCATCCAATTAACTAAATTATCATTAAGTCAAAATAAAATCTCGAAGAAGAGTTACAACATCATTAACATTCTACCATCTATCATCATATAATCCATCCCAAAACATTCTACCATCTATCATCATACAATCCATCCTAACTTTATACATGAATAAAATTGAAACGAAAAGGAAAAAATTAAAATGGACGATCTGGGAAGGTGGCAATGCTGAGAAAACTCATAATCTGAGAAGCAAGTCAAAACCACTTCTTCTTCTTCCTCTTTCTTCCTCTTCCTCCTCTCCTTCTCTTCCTTTTTCTCTCTTAGGGTTTCCAAAAGTGGTTGCACAAAAAGCTCCCTTTTCTTTTTTCTCTTATTATTCTTTAAATAGTCTTTTATGTTTTGGATAACCCGAGGATTTTTTTGGGATCTGAAAGGTCCAAAAAGTCCCTAAAAATGTAAAGTTTGTGAGTGTCTATGTGTCTACTGAGGCAGACCATGACTGTGGCCCTACAAGCCATGATCGTGGCTTGCATCTAAGACTTCTATCACGATAGTAGCATGCAGGTCACGATCGTGGGCCATCCTAGAGCTTCTCTCATGATAGTGGCATACAAGCCACGATCGTGGGCCATTCCTGGAGCTTCTTCACGATCATGGCCTGGCTATTATTTCAACCTGAATGTCTTCTAAAACTCCTCCTTTCCTTGATATTAACCCTAAAACACTAGCAAACACATCAAGATATCTCAAAAACATAATATTTAAGCTCAAAAGCTTGTCCTAACCCTTAAAAGACAAATAATTAACAAACTAACCCAATTCTAACCTATACACTTATTAAATGATTGAATTAATGGCTAAACACATATCAAACTATGCCCTCAAACATGATGCAATTTACACTTATTAGGAAGCTTCGATCCAAAATATTTGTCAACTCAAAAGAAAATGTGAGTGTTATAACATTAAGATGGTGGATTGAGGATCTACTCAGTAAGATTGCTCAATAAGATCAATCTAGCAAAGAAATTATGGTGGCTATGTAGTTAGAAAGAAGACCTACGGGTCAAGTGGGTACACAATGTATACATCATAAGGATTAGCCTATGGTGCCTAAAAGACAAGTAGAATATGTCATGAAATTTGAGGCAAATATTGGGAACTAGGCATTGGATGCAAAAGCTAGTAATCCACAAAATAAGGAATGGAGATTCAACATTATTTTGGTTTAATAATTAACACAACAGGGGTCCCTTGTACAAAATTGAGGAGATTGAACATTTAAAACTTGTTATCCATCTAGGCACCAAGGTTAGCAAGGTCATCAATAATAATTAGTTAGATGTCCTTACCATAACAACAGAGGTAAGGAAATAATCATGAATAATTTGCTATCTTGCCAAGAACCAAAGCAAGATAAAGTCCATTGGAATGCTAATGGAGATAAAAAAAATTTCAATTCAAAAGCTTGTAGAAAATTTCTTCAAAAGCAATTTCATTGAAAAGCTTGCAGAACATTTCTTTAAAAGTAACCAATTAACAAATTTAAATGGAGAAAAATATTATAGGATAATAATCTCAACCTCTGTTATTCTTTCCTTCTTTGGTTAGGGGTAGTTAGAAGACTCATAACAAAGGACATAATAAAGTTTTCAATTGCATCATCACATTATAAGCTATGTAACATCCACCCAGAATCAATGGACCACTTAATGGTCAAATGTAGGTATACTCTAAACATCTTGAGAAGAATTCAAAGAATAATCAAAACTAGAAAGATAGTTCACTCATGAAAGAATTGATATAATGGGCAGCTACCATAAGGATGGAAAACAAGATAGGCTATGAAGCAGTAAAAACTAGCTTGGTAATAACGATTTACAATATTTGGCAAGAGAGGAATAATGAGGCCAAAAGCAAGGAAAAACTCTACCAAAACATCATCCTCCAATGCAGAATCAACTTGGTAGTAAGAGGACTAGCAGTAAAACCCTCCACAGGCATGAGGAAAAGATGGTTACTAGAGTAAAACCATACTAGCAACTTGTATATAGGAAGCTTTGCTATCTTATATTTTGTTCCTATTTTGCTCTTGATCCTTGTAAGGTTGTACATACCTTTTAATCAATGAATTACTATTACATTTCAAAAAATGAGATGAAGAGGTTGCAAACCATCATAATAGTGATCCAACCACTAAATTGAGAATTACCTTTTCATTATAAGAAGGAAATTGCTTTCCGTAGGTAAATTTGTCAGGAAAAAAGTTAATTTGCAATAGAAAAACTGTTGTTAAAGGAGCATACCAAAATTTGTCGATAGAATTTAGCGACGAAATAGTTAAACTCATTGTAAAAATAGGCATTGATGGTTCCCTATAAAAATTAGGTACAAAATTTACTGACGGGAAAAAAAATTCATATATAATTTACCTATGGAAATATGTTTTTGTAGGGAATAGAGTTTTGTAGGTAAATTACTATAGAGGGATGTTTCTATAGGGAATTTAACTACGGAAACATCATTCCATAGAGAAATTATGCAACATCCCGTTACTGTTAGCAAGGGTATTAGGGTAATTATGAGACTGACTGATAGGCCTTACTGTATTTACTGACTGAACATGTTACTGGCCTCTAATTATAGAGGAACTGGTCTACTACATATGCATATGTTCATTGGTACATGCGTTCATGATTTTCTGGTATTTAATTGTGAATTGGAACTTATCGAATTGACTGGACTGCTTAAATCGTGATTAATTGAGAAAAAAATTAGAGTAATTGGGATCAATTGACTGATTTAAAATAGTTTATGAGTGACTGGTATTTTATAGTGGCTTATAGGAAATTTTCGAGAAATTCGGGTGAGAATAGCCGGACCGGAAAATATTTGGGTGACTGACTGATTGACTGAATATTACTGAAAGAACTGTTCAATGACAATGGAAAAATTAGAGTTTTACTGTTAGATGAATTATAGTTGGAGCCATTGAAAATTTGAGACTGAAATTTGGTGATTAGAAGACCTATAGCTATATATATAGCGAGACTTGAAATCGGGGAAAATTTTGAAGGCAATCGAGTTTCTCTTCTCCTCCTCCCACGGTGACTTGCGATTCCTCTCATCGGTGAGGATTTCTTGATTTCTCCTTATGGTGTTCTCCTTATTGTGCAAGACTAACTGATTTATTGTGATTGATGAAGGATTGAGAGATTTGGAGAGTGTTAATCGGTGATTTGAGGAAGTTAGGGTTCTGGCGATTTTGAGATTTGGGATTTATCGTCGATTGGTAAGTTTTGTTGGCTTTAATGTTGTTATTCTTGGTCATTTGAGTATTTATGGCATTTATGGGGTTTGTTTGAGTTGATAGAGTGTTTAATGGAGGTTGATATGTGTATTAATGGCGAAATCGATCGGAGAAGACGACTGGTCTTCGCAGACTTCGACGAGCATCGGTTGTTAGGGCTTCGTCATGACGAATAAAATTGAATTAAGTTAAATGTATTGGTCGCGACGATGCAGCAAGACGTCATGACGAGCAAGTGAAAAGCCACGTCGCGATTTAACCTATGGCTAACGTCGCGCGAGTCAAGAAGGAGACGACGCCATGTGTGGCGTGCCCTCTTTCGTCAGCGAGGAACTATTTTATTGGTTTAATTATGGTTTATTGGGCATAACTTTTGGTATAGACCTCCAATTGAGGTAATTCCAGATTTGTTATGAAATAGGAGAAGAGGTCTACAACTGAGAATAATTATGGGAACTAGATTTGATTTAAATGGTATTGAATTATAGAAATTAAGGTCAATTGTGATTCATAGTGTGACATAAGTGTCAAATTGAGACTATCGAAGTTTTAATTGGAGATTGCAATAGAGGTTTTGACCCAATGGATAGGAAATTGTTATAGGAAGTATGAATATAGGAGATTGGACTGAATCATAGGACTGGATCAGTTTTGTCAAGAAATTGAGTGAAAAAATAGAATTGGGCTAAAGGTATCTAAATTGGGATTTAGCACCGGAAATCGTGAACATGCATTGTACATCATTTCACTGAGACATATGCATTACTGTATTGATCAATTGGGCAATTAGTAATGGGTTTGTATTTAACTATTATAGAGGCGCCGTTGGATCGCTGTTCCACGGGCATTCTTTGGGACTTCAGTGAGAGGCTTCGAAGTTACTGGTGAGTAACCTAGTTGGTTTCTCAAATTCTTGAGTGTCTAAATGTTCACTGTAAATTACTTGATAATGTGAAGTACATGATTACTGAATTATATGTGATTGGATTGCATCAGATTATTATTGAAATGTATATGACCGAGTTGCATGCTCTTCATCAGATAGAATGAACAATGTGAATTACCATCAGATGATCGCATGATTCTTTGGAAAGAGTACGATTGCATTGTATGTGTTTCTTGTATTGGATCAAATTATCAATCACTTATCTTGAATTTCGTATGTTCTTGAGAAATACACTACTAGGGTTTTATAGCCATATCTTGAGCTCTTCAATATCGCCATCTTGAATAATGAATTTATTGAACATCGCATTGCATGCATAAATGCATGATCGATAAGGATCGTGACCCAAGTTGCTAATCTCTTTGAAAAGAGCCTAGAGCTCGAACATCAGATCGTCGGGCTTAGCAGGGGAGAAATCGACGCGTCCAAATGATCACTTTGTTACTACCGACCGACCTCGAGTGCGAGGGATTTATCCCTACATCAGATTGACTGCCTAGCCCGAGGGGAGAAATCACGACGCGTCCAAGTGATCCCGATCGAGCACTTGGGCACAACATCAATAATGGAAAAGAGTCGCACGTGCATTGCATACATGTCATCAATGCCCGAAATGACCGATATGACTCGTGAATGAATGTAATCACAATCTGTAAATTATTGTGAATGAATGAGTGAATTGTGACATGATTTAATATAATCCGATAAGTGTGAGTGCTATCAGTAAATTGTATATAATATCATTGATCGATATTAATGAGATATCTTTGACATAATATGCGTAAATGCATGATCCATCGTTATCGTTGAGCACTTGGGCACAACAACGAATAACCGAAAGAGTCTCATATGCATCATATACATGATTGATTGAACTGTCAAATTGTGTGATGATTACTGAACTGAGTGATGCCATGATTTACTGTAAATTGTGATGTGATACTGTGAACTGCATTATGCTACTGTAATATTGTTACCGACATCGTATAATCGATATAGACTATCGTACTTCGTTACGTAAACGGTTCTACGCTACTGTATTATTGTTACTAATATTGTATCCGTGTAAATGGCGTTATAGACCATCGTAAATCGTTATATAATATCGTTAATTAATATTACTGTGCTGTGCTATACGCAATTTGCGTAATGCATGATTTGAGTGAACCATCGATGATGGTTTCTCACTAAGTTCGCAAACTCACCCAACATTGCAACTTATTTTTCAGGAAATCGAAGAGTACCCCGTTAGCAAAACGGGAGTATGTTCGCAGGATTCAAGTGAAGGTCAGAAGTCGGGATCAGTTCGTGTCTGCATTGCATGTCTTGACTTTTGTACTAAAATGGTTATTTGTATTCGTAAGATTGATCTCAGTGGCTTTTGAAAATGTTTGTACCCAATTGGATAGACTTCCGCGCATTTGTTATTTAAAAAGTAATGTACTAATTTCTGATCGAGTGGTTAGCACGCCATTCTCGTGGGGCACGGACCCAGATATCACTGTGGATGTCGGGTACGGATCTTGCGAGTGTGGGGTGTTACATTTGTGGTATCAGAGCCCAGAAGTACGATTGTACATGGGCGTTCTGAAATTGGTACTGAGTTACATGCATTAAAGTCGTCAAGTCGTCACGGCAGATAGTGACAACTGATCCCGATCTAGCGATGAGTCGATGCATGGCGTGTATCGATCGATAAGCGGTCGAGATAGAGAGGAAATGATAAGGCGGTGAGAGTGTGATGAAAGGAAGTGGCGATCATCGAAGGATAAGAAAAAGTATATGGTCTGATCTGACAAATGAACATTTAGTGTACCGATATTGATGGATATACGATGATATGCAAAAAGAGAGTGGTACTGAAATATGTGATATGAATATAGACTTGTGGATTGATAGAGGGAATAGAAATATGATAGAAATGACCAGAGTTTCAGTGTGTAAAAGGGAATGAAATGAAATGTTACAATTGGGATTGATTACTGTGATAAGTGTTATAAATAATGATTTATGACTGAAGATCGATTACGTTAGTGAAATGTCCCAGTAAAGGTTATGAGGTAATTAGTTACTATAGTGCAATGTGATTAAACGTACCTAGGGACAAGGATAACGTTGTATCTTTGTGATCGTGATCGATTTTACGAAATTGTGGCGCCTTAAAAAGTGTGGGGGCATTAACTGTATAGAAAGGTTATGGATATATCCATGGATATGCAAATCAATGATGATCGAGATACTTTGGGAATTTGAATGATTCGCAAAAGAGATTAAATGGATTGAGCAGAAATTCAATAGCGTATAAGAGTGTTACTGTTGATGGATAATTGTCAAACTGGTAAAAAGAAAGTAATATGAGTTATCGAAATTCCAAATAAATTGTGTATAAAAGGTCTTGCAAAACAATGGTGATTCGAAAACTACAAACCAGTATTGGGAAATTCAAATGGAGTCAACTTATGAGAAAATGATATTTATGATCAGATTGTGAAGTGTGTGTTTTACCCACAAAGAGATCTAGAGAATTTTAAGGAATTGATGAAGTGTTGTGTTTTAACAAGAGTGTCCTGAAAGAGAAATCAAAGGTCTAGAGTGAGAAATTGAATATTAAATTGTGGGAATGATTAATGAATGTGACTGTTGAGGCAATCGTGAGACTGATATCCTTGGAGTCCGTTGTGATTGTCTGAACATAGTCAAAGACTATAATTGAATTGAGTAAATGATGTGATGGCGTGAATCTGTAATAGGGTTGAGTGATCCAGTCATGACTATAAGTCGAATCGACAAGGAACCGATTCGTCATTAAATGGCCTCTATGTGACCGATGTAAGTAGATTGGTAAAGTGGTTTAAAAATCTAAAAGATGATCCTGATCTATAAAGTGTATTACGGATTGGATTAAGATACAGTGTTAAGAATTGGTAAATGTGTTTCTGGTACTGAATGTAAGGATTGGCAAATAATTATAAGGCTATGAGCGAGAATCGGAATCGAAAGGAGTGAGTAAATTCTCCTGTCCTCCTCATCGACTGTATATGAAATTTCGAGGACGAAATTTTTATAAGGAGGGGTGAATTGTAACATCCCGTTACTGTTAGCGAGGGTATTAGGGTAATTATGAGACTGACTGATAGGCCTTACTGTATTTACTGACTGAACATGTTACTGGCCTCTAATTATAGAGGAACTGGTCTACTACATATGCATATGTTCATTGGTACATGCGTTCATGATTTTTCGGTATTTAATTGTGAATTGGAACTGATCGAATTGACTGGACTGCTTAAATCGTGATTAATTGAGAAAAAAATTAGAGTAATTGGGATCAATTGACTGATTTAGAATAGTTTATGAGTGACTGGTATTTTATAGTGGCTTATAGGAAATTTTTGAGAAATTCGGGTGAGAATGCCCGGACCGGAAAATATTTGGGTGTTGGTGATTGATTGAATATTCTTGAAAGAACTGTTCAACGACAATGGAAAAATTAGAGTTTTCTTGTTAGATGAATTATAGTTGGAGCCATTGAAAATTTGAGACTGAAATTTGGGTGATTAGAAGACCTATAGCTATATATATAGCGAGACTTGAAATTGGGGAAAATTTTCAAGGCAATTCGAGTTTCTCTTCTCCTCCTCCCACGGTGACTTGCGATTCCTCTCATCGGTGAGGATTTCTTGATTTCTCCTTATGGTGTTCTCCTTATTGTGCAAGACTAAGCGATTTATTGTGATTGATGAAGGATTGAGAGATTTGGAGAGTGTTAATCGGTGATTTGAGGAAGTTAGGGTTCTGACGATTTTGAGATTTGGGATTTATCGTCGATTGGTAAGTTTTGTTGGCTTTAATGTTGTTATTACTGGTCATTTGAGTATTTATGGCATTTATGGGGTTTGTTTGAGTTGATAGAGTGTTTAATGGAGGTTGATATGTGTATTAATGGCAGAAATCGATCGGAGAAGACGACCTGGTCTTCGCACTTCGCGACGAGCATCGAAGCGTTAGGGCTTCGTCATGACGAATAAAATTGAATTAAGTTAAATGTATTGGTCGCGACGTATGCAGCAAGACGTCATGACGAAAGGAGGAAAAGCCACGTCGCGACGAACCTATAGCTAACGTCGTGGCGAGCAAGAAGGAGACGACGCCATGCGTGGCGTGCCTCTTTCGTCATGGCGAAGGCCGCAAGGTCGCGACGAGGAACTATTTTATTGGTTTAATTATGGTTTATTGGGCATAACTTTTGGTATAGACCTCCAATTGAGGTAATTCCATATTTGTTATGAAATAGGAGAAGAGGTCTACTGGCGAGAATAATTATGGGAACTAGATTTGATTTAAATGGTATTGAATTATAGAGATTAAGGTCAATTGTGATTCATAGTGTGACATAAGTGTCAAATTGAGACTATCAAGTTTTAATTGGAGATTGCAATAGAGGTTTGACCCAATGGATAGGAAATTGTTATAGGAAGTATGAATATAGGAGATTGGACTGAATCATAGGACTGGATCAGTTTTGTCAAGAAATTGAGTGAGAAAATAGAATTGGGCTAAAGGTATCAAAATTGGGATTTAGCACCGGAAATCGTGAACATGCATTGTACATCATTTCACTGAGACATATGCCTTACTGTATTGATCAATTGGGCAATTAGTAATGGACTGTATTTAACTGTTATAGAGGCGCCATTGGATCGTCGTTCCACGGGCATTGCTGGGACTTCCAGGCAGTAGCTCGGAAGTTACAGGTGAGTAACCTAGTTGGTTTCTCAAATTCTTGAGTGTCTAAATGTTCACTATAAATTACTTGATAACGTGAAGTACATGATTCTTGAATTATATGTGATTGGATTACCTTGTATTATTCTTGAAATGTATATGGTGAGTTGCATGCTCTTCTTGTATCAGATAGAATCGAACAATGTGAATTGCATTGTATGACCGCATGACTCTTGGAAAGAATACGATCGCATTGTATGTGTTTACTGTATTGGATCGAATTACTGAATCACTGAATACTGAATTTCTGTATGTTACTGAGAAATACACTACCGGGTTTTTATAGCCATATCTTGAGCTCTTGAATATCTCATGAATCTGAATTTATTGAACATCGCATTGCATGCATAAATGCATGATCGGATAAAGGATCGTGACCCAAGTTGCTAATCTCTTTGAAAAGAGCCTAGAGCTCGAACATCAGATCGTCGGGCTTAGCCCGAGGAGAAAAATGACGCGCGCCCCAGTGATCACCGTTACTCTTGACCGGACCTCGAGCCGAGGGATTTATCCTAAGCCTTTATCTTGACGGGCCTAGCCCGAGGGAGAAATCGACGCGTCCAATGATCATCGATCGAGCACTTAGGCACAACACTGAATAACTAGAAAAGAGTCGCACGTGCATTGCATCTTATCTTGAATGCCTGAAATGATGTGTATGTGACTCTGTGAATGGTATGAATCGCCAATAAATTATTGTGAATGAATGGTGAATTGTGACATGATTTAATATAATCTTGATAAGTGTGAGTGCTACTGTAAATTGTATATAATACTGTTGACTGTATATTAATGAGATATACTGTACGCAATATGCATAAATGCATGATCCATCGCTTTCTTGTTGAGCACTTAGGCACAACATTGAATAACAGGAAAGAGTCTCATATGCATCATATACATGATTGATTGAGCGCCAAATTGTGTGATGATTCTTGAATCGAGTGATGCCATGATTTCTTGTAAATTGTGATGTGATCTTGTGAATTGCATTATGCTCGTAATATTGTTACCGATATCGTATACTTATATGACTATCTGTACCTTCGTTACATAAACGATTCTACGCCATTGTATTATTATTATCGACATCTTGTATCGTAAATGGCGTTATAGACCATCATAAGCTGTTATATAATACCGTTAATTAATATTCTTGTGCGTGCTATACGCAATTTGTGTAATGCATGATTTGAGTGAACCATCGATGATGGTTTCTCATTTGAGTTCATAAACTCACCCAACATTGCAACTTATTTTCAGAAATCGAAGAGTACCCGTTAGCAAAACGAGAGTATGTTCGCAGGATTCAAGTGAAGGTCGAAGTCGGGATCGATTCGTTATCGCATTGCATGTCTTGACTTTTGTGCTAAAATGGTTATTTGTATTCGTAAGATTGATCTCGATGGCTATTGAAAATGTTTGTACCCAATTGGATAGACTTCGCGCATTTGTTATTTAAAAAGTAATGTCTTGATTTACGATCGAGTGGTTAGACGCCATTCTCGTGGGGCGCGGACCGGATATCCTTTGATGTGTGCATGCGGATCCTGTGGTGTGGGATGTTACAAATTACATACGGAATCATTTTCCACTGGTAATTATCCTACAAAAATATTAGTCCATAGGTAAATTCAAATGATGTTGGGATTGTGGTTTTAATTGGAAGGAAAACAATGTCATTTGCACAACCTCAAACAGTGTCGTTTCCTTATCTGTTTAAATGAACGTCGATGCCTCTCCCCCTCACTGTCGAACATCTCTCAAGCTTGCAAATTTTTTTCCTTTTCCTTGCCATCGTGGTCTTCAGTTCCATACACGACTGTCATTGTATTGGTCTCCAATTAATCGTCCATTTTAGTTAATTATTCCTCCTTTGCACTTGATTTTTTTTACTTTTCTGCTTGTTGGCGTTAGGGAAGCTATTGTTTGGGTCGTTTTGATTGATGTGATTTGTGTTTTCTGCGTTTATTTTAGCAATTAATGGTTCATTATGCATCTGAATGTGTTCCTGTTGGTGAAGGATGCCACGTACCAGTGTTTTTGTTAATAGTTAGGGATGAATTTCTTATGCCTATAAAGTGTTCGATGAAAGTTCTAAAGGGATGAATTTTGTCATTGCATGAATTTTTGTTTATTATTCTCTCATTACATTAATTGTAAGATAAATTGCATGAATTTGTGCTCGTTATTTTTACATTGCATTAATTGAAAAAGAGATTATATGAATTTGTGTTTGTTATTTTCTCATTTCATCCATTAATTTGATGTTGTTTGACTTGGTTCCTTATTATTTGGACTATTAAAATTTAAGTAAGGTTCTTTAAATTGTAGTTAAATCTATATTCTTTTAATAAAAGACAAACTCTTTTAATGTGAACATTTGAATTGAATTGGTTTCGTCACAAATTGAATTGTAGTAAGCAAGGTCTTACGATTTTATTATGATAAAAAATTGAATTGCCTTCCATTTGTTGATCCTATTTTAATAAAATTATGCCTAAATTGTGGAGGTTGTATATTTTATAACAATGTTGTCAAATATCCTAGAGGTCTCAAGTTCAATTTGGTTTTTGAGGCAGTCATATTTAATAATAACTTGTTTAAGGATAATAGGAGGACATTGATCATTTAGTATGGAATCATTTGTGAAAGTGAAAGGTAAAGGAAAATGAGTATGGATAAGTGGGAGGAAAATTGGGTAGGACGGTTAAAATTGGGTCATCTTTATGTGTTACTAGCATTGAGCCATAGTTTTCCTAGTTTATTAATAAAATGGGTCCTTTGTGATTATATGGCATTGAGCCATGAGTCTTAATTTCTTAAAAATAAATAGCTTTGAGAAATTTTCTCTTTTCTTCTTTTTCATTTTCTCTTCTTCTGTCTTTTTATACTAAAAAACACTAATTCATAAGATTGAACATAACCTTTTAAACAATATTTTGGCAAGAAGTGCAATTTATACAACAAGATTAGCTTAAGTGTGTTGTTTATCAAAGGAAAATCATAAGCAACTATAATCGTTGAGTAAACAGAACCACTAAAGCATGCAATTAAAAAAGGATTAAGTAACAAAAACTACAACCATAAACTAGTTTATCTCATCTTCTTTAGTCCTTATAATAATCAAACAAACAAACACATCTTCCAATAAAGAAAATTCCAAAGAATAATTTCAAAACCTAAACATAAAAAGAAAGAACATGAATACATCAATTTCTCAATGAAGGCATAAACTTTTATTGTAGATGTTTTTCATAAGGTCTATCATCCTTTAGTTCCTATCACTCTTCACTATTGGTTTAGTCTTCATAAACCTATTTGGTGTTATAAATATAAGAGTAATTGAATTATTATCCTTTACAAAGGTATAACTATTCTTTAATCTATCATAGACAAATTTGTTATCATATTACCTTATTCTTTCCAATAGAACATGATTAGCATGCATTGATAATACAATACAAAGTACCTTATATTTACGTTACTAAATAGAAAAGAAACTAGCATCTATTTGTTTAACTTAATCTCCTAAACTTATTCAACCATTAAAGTATGTATGAATATAAATGCTTTAAAAGAAAAACCAAAATTTCTATAAAACAACACTACCTATGTTAGTATTGCTTCCTCTATCGATACTATATACCTTATTTTAAATTTTACATATGGTATGATAAATGTATCTTTTCTTTACTCTATCTCATCCTTATTGATTTAAGTAAGCTTCTAGCTATAAATTTCTCACCATCAACACGATAATCAATATCGTCATCATTAGATCAAAGTTATTAACTTTCTCTTGTAGTGTCAGATTATGCTTATCTTGTATCTTCACTTTAAGAACATGAGGATTTTACACCTTTTGTAACTAAAAAATTTGATTATATCATCTCTTTAAGAGGTCTCTCACATTATTATACATTGCCTTCATCTTTTTAAATTATTATTTCATTGGCTAAGAAAGAAGATCACATTTTCCTTCTCTTCGTTAGGTGTTAAACCATCTTTAGAAAGCATATATATATAACTAATTCAATATAAAAAAAATAAAGAACCAAGGACCAAACATAGAAAGGTTAGAACTCTACAAAGTAAAATCTTATAAGTTTTGGGTTTGTTTAGTAAAGTGTAAAGGATAAGAACCATCCCTTAATTTAGATTAAACTAAACAAATATCATAAATCTCTACATCTTGTTGATGAAGTTTGTTCCCCGTTATATATGTTACATATGATTTATACTTAAGTTAAAAAACTAACAACTATTACTACTTTAACTAGGAGCTCTAAAATACTAATACTACTTTAATTGGAACCTTAATATACTACTTTGATCAAAACTCTACGAAGTCATTAGGTTTGCATTAATGACCCTTAATTTAATTATTTCAATGCTTAGGAGCATATACATTGCATAATCATTTACATTTAGAGTGTAATGAATAAGAATTTTATTTTAGCTTTAAAGGAAATCAATTGATCTTTATCCTAACTTTAAGAAACTTTTAAAATGGTTATAATCAAGTTTTTATTACAAGATTGTTCTTAATCTTTGAAAAGACTTCAAATTTTAATTTTTTGTGTTATTTTAGGAAATTGATTAGCTAAAGAGCTAATATCAAGTAAATAATGATTTTAAAATTTGATTAAATTAGTGTATTATTAGTTTGGGACTTTGATGATGTTATTAAAACTTGATAGGATGGGAGCCTATTAGCATAGGTGTTTGGCTAGCTAATACTCAAACTGAAAGTGGACTGATCAGTTTTTTGGTACGCATCTATTAGTTGAACATTCCAAGAACTAATTGTAATAATAACTTGTAACATCCCATTACCCATGTTAAGGCTAGAATTGTGATTTATGAAAAAGTACTGAGAAATTAGGAAATGCACATCATGCAACTGAGAAATTAGGAAATACACATTATGCTTTAGTTAAATATGACATGCACATTTTTTCATATGAATATGATTATATATGCATTCATTGACATTTTTCAGGTATAATTGCTTGTTAAAAAAATGCAATTGAAATACAAATTGTCACTACAAGAAAAATGTAAATTAGCGACGGAAACTTAGCAACGGAAAATTTTTTGTTGGCAATTAGCGACGAAAATATGCTTTCCATTGCTAATATTGAGTGATTTAGCGACGGTACTAATATTCGTCGCTAAACTTGGAGGGAATTTGTCGCGGCAAAATTAGCGACAGACATTAGCGACTGAACAATATAGCCGTCGGTAATTTATTACCGACAGAAAATATACCGTTGAAAATTAGCAATGGAAAGCATATTTTTGTCGCTAAAATTGAGTAATTTAGCGACGGTACTAATACTTGTCGCTAAATTTGGAGGGAATTCGTGGCAGCAAAATTAGCGAAGGTATACGTTCCGTCGCTAAAAATGGAGGAAATTTTTGGCGGAATAAAAAATTTTGAGTTTACCTATGGAAAATTCCGTAGGTGAATTCCGTTGGTAAATTAATTTAGCGACGAAAATTTTCTTTCCATCTGTAAAAAGGCCGGAATTATTGGCGGTATAAAATTTTTTTGAATTTACCAACGGAAATTTTCGTCGGTAATTCTGTCGGTAAATTCTTTTTAAATATAAACTCACCCGACATCTCCCTCCAACTTCTATCTTCTTTTTCCTTTCTTCTTCTTCCTTCTTCCTACATCTTCTCTTCGGTTTTCTTGGAGCCCATTTCTTTGTTGTGGACTCCTTTTCTGCTCAACGATGTTGTCTTCTCCGGCTATTGTCATCGTGTCCTTCGATAGAGGTAATTTTGCAACTACTGTCATATGTTTTTTCATATATTAGATGAAAGTTAATTTGGGTATTTATTATTTTCGTTTATTTGTGTATTTTATTATTGGAAAACAACTTTAAGGTATAAATGTTGGAAAACAACTTTAGTATGAATTTTAATATTTTAATTCTTTTACTTGAAATAATGAAGTTCTCTACATGGTGGCTTCCAAAGAAACTAAACACTTTGCAGGTAAATTTTAAAAAATAGTTTTCAGCAAATTTACCGACGGAAAAAAATTCCGTTGGTAAATATATTGGATTTTACCGACAGAAAAATTTTTGTCGCTAATTACCGACGGAATTATAAAATCCGTTGCTAATTTTCTGATAGAAAAATTTACTGACTGAACAAAATAATCGTCGGTAAATTTACCGACGAAAATTTTTACCGTTGGTAATTCTGTCGGTAAATTTACCAATGGAAAATGTTCGTCGTTAAATTTAGTAATGGCCATATCTTCGACGCCTTTTTTCGTGAATAAATTCCGTTACTAAATAAGCTTGCCGATGGAATATGTACAAATTATGTCGGTAAATTCCATCGCTAAACTTTATTTTTCTTGTAGTATGTGAATTGATTGAGCTGAAAATTTATTTGGAAACCATTAGTATTATTTCAAAATTTTGGTGAATTTTAGGCAATTTCTGAAAATTTGGGGTACATTTGGACTAGGACAAATGTTAAGTGGTAGGATAAATTGATACATGAAAATTTTGGATGATTAAGCCTAAAATTGAGAGACATTTGGCATAGTTAAATGTGTGACAAATGGACTAGTAATTAAGTTACAAATGGATCAATTATTATATGACAAGTGGACCAAGCGTTAGGAGACATATGGACTGATTAATTGGTCACATATGGCAACATCTAGAGTGGATTAGTGGTAGCATCCTGATCAGGCAAATGTAAGACATGCCTTAGGACAAATTTTATGCTGCAAATTTGACACCTAGCATATTGATGAAGCAAATTCCAGCAGCAATGTTTCTGTTATTTCTCTCACCTTTCTCCAACGAATTTGCTCCAACTTTCTCCTTTGCAATTTGCGTGAACCCTAGGAAAATTGCTGCACCAAAACCACTTTTTACCTTACACAAAATAACCTAGAAAACCGGCTGAAAGTTACCTTCATCTTGCTATCCAAATTCAACCTGTTTTCATCATAAGTTTGTGATGAATTTTGCTTGCATGGAGACGTGATTTGATTTGAAGTTTGAGCTAAATTGAAAGTCTAACAAGTAAGTGACAATCTGATATTTATGATATGTTTAGTAGTATGAGAATTATGCCTGCATTGGAATGACAGATATGACATATTGGTAAAGATGTATGCTGGAATGTTATGAATTGGAGAATTTTCATTGAATAAACTTTGGTATTCTGATTATAACTTGAGCTGTAGATTTATGAATGAGTTAATTTTTTATATAGATTAAACTAGAGACATCTTTATACAACTTTGATGAAGAAGTCTCTAAGCATTTCAAAATCTGGCTGGAAGTAGAGTTAGGAGTTTTGTTATAGTTTAAAAATAGTCTGAACCCTTTTGGATATAACTTTCAGTATACTAAATCAAATTGTATGAATTTGGTGTTATTAGAAACTGAAAACATAGTGGAACAATTGCCTAGAAGAAAGTGTTACTGAAATACACCATTTTCCTTGTCATGATGATCATGCAAAGTTATCCCGAAAGGGGGTGTTAGGATGAAAATGCTGAGGTGTGCTGGAATTTGATAACTATAATATTTTTACTAAACATGCTTCATTATTTTGGCTATATTTTGATCTGTAGATTTCAAAATGAAATTATTATTGTTTTAAATTGAACTATAGAAATTTTTGCTACAAATGATAAGAAGAAATTGAATTTTAATTATGTCCTTAAGCGTCTTAAAATTTAGCTTGAAAGTAAGTCTTGGCTTAGGCAGTAGCGCTACTAGGGACAGAAATCAGGTCCTGTTGTTATTGAATAAACTGTATTGATATATGTTGAATCAAACAAGGGTGTCTGCAAAAAAAGTTATAGTTTATTCTCTTAGCTTTTGATTGATATAAATTTTGTAATTTTTGGATATTTTAATTGAGAGATATGAGGTGTACAATTTGAATACATCATCATGCCTTAGCCAAAATTTCAAATGTACATATTCTATGGTGTTTTTGGCATAACTCATAGAATAATGAACCAAATTGAATGATCTTGGTATCATTAGAAATGTAAGACATTGGAGAACAACTTTCCAGAAGGAAGTGTTAAATAATTTTGTTATTTAGCTTATCAGAATAATTATGTAAAGTTGACTCGAAAGCATATTATGAGAAAAGTAAAGTTGACTCGAAAGCATATTATGAGAAAACAATCTAAAATGATCAACTAGGTTATGAAATTAGTTTCACATTATTTTATTATGGTCCAACCCTAAGTAAAAATTATATTAATGAGGGTTTTGCTATCTGAATGATATGGTGAAAAAATTTCAATAAGATACCTGGAATTATCATTGAACATGCATTGTGCATATTGTTTATACATTGATGTACATAAAGAAAGACTTATAGATTTGTGCAAAATTGTGATATATGTAAATGTGTTTTGTATGATATAGAGGAGCACATTGGACACCTGATTGAACCCAAGTTTTGTTGGACCCTGCATCTGGAGCCCAACATTTAGAATCATAAGATGTGTGCTTGTGCTTGTTATCATGTATGGTTATTCCAATTAACCCTTATTAGTCATCCTCAGGTCATCTTCATATAATTTGTAAACATATGTCTCTAGTTTACTCCCCATTGAAAATCATCTCAATTAGAACTCCACAGATCTAGATAAATTCAAAATGTCGAAGCATGTTGAGTAAAATAACACCAGTTCATACTATTCCAATAGATTCCTTCGCTTTCCTTCAATCAAAACCTCTTTACCATCAATTCGAAATGCTGCCAAATTTTTTTTCTTTTTTGTGGAGAGATAGCATAATGTGTGAGGAATCTATTGTCTCGGGGATCACTTCTTTTAGAGGTCAGATAACAAAGATTGGGCTGAAGGAATCAAACAAGGTTTCGCCCTCAATCATATTGAACCTAGTTTGGGACAATTTTCATAACTTTCTCTCCGAATATTGGATTAAGGATTTATTTAGATGGTTCAAAAGAGGTCTTCATGATCTACAACTTTCATGAAGACCTTGAGATGAATTCTATCATCTGTAGGGTCAAAAGTGGGACCAGACGATAGGATCAGATGAAGGGTCAGATGAATTGGAAAAATTGTCATAACTTTCTCTAGATAACTCAGATTGATTTGTTCTTTAGATGCTTTGAAAGAGGATTTCAAGATCTACAACTTTTATGAATACCTTGAAGACAAATTCTATTGTCTAAAGGATCAAATTTGGACCAGAAGATGTTCTAGTCTATATTCTGGTCCAAATTTGACCCAAAAAATGCAGAAAGTCAACCTAAGAAGAAACAGATGGTCAACTTAAGACGAAGCAAAGTCAACTTAAGACGAAGTGACTCTTAAGACAAAGTAGAGTCAACTTAAGATGAACCAAAGTCAACTTAAGATGAAGCGACTCTTAAGACAAAGCAAAGTCAACTTAAGACGAAGCAAAGTCAACTTAAGACGAAGTGACTCTTAAGACAAAGTAGAGTCAACTTAAGATGAAGCAAAGTCAAATTAAGACTAAGTGACTCTTAAGATGAAGTAGAGTCAACTTAAGACAAAGAAAAGTCAACTTAAGATGTAGTGACTCTTGAGACGAAGCAAAGTCAACTTAAGACGAAGCAGAGTCAAGTTAAGACAAAGTATAGTCACTCCTAAGCATCTCCACTTATAAGAATCATAACTTTAAACTCCAATGTCCAAAAATTTCATAGTATAAACCGTTGAAAAGCTAGAAAGATAATCTACAATGTTTTAGAAGACATCTTTGCCTAATTCATCTTAGATCAATATAGTTTTTTCTCTTGAATTCAGAACACGAATTTTACCCCTATGAAAGACTTTAAATTTGCACTGTATAAACTTGGAATGTCTTGAGCGTAACCATTCAACTACCAAATTTACTTTATTAATCTCTCAAATCTCAACTCATTATATATATATATATATATATCAACAATTTATGTTCAAAAACCATCTGCTGAAGCTGATAATCATCTCAATATCATCCATACACAATTAATATTCCCTTAACATCAAAAGAATAAAGTTTTACAAATCTTTAATAGCATTTCAAGCTACAATACATCATCATCTTAAAGTCTCAAATTACAAAGATTCTTAAACAAATAAGCTTGGTATGTAACTAAAATATTGTGCTTTCCCTAAACCAATTCAAAATACAAAATAAGCAAATTTTGGAGATATTCCCTTAGGCTCTTGATCACTTGATCTCTTAGCTATCACCTGAATATGGGATGAAAAATGGGTGAGCTTGACAGCTCGTGGGTAACAAGTTTATAATCAGTAACAAGCAAAACCATTTATATAGTCATTTCCAATGCAAAAATTCACGTTTATGCAAATTATGTATGCGTCACTCTTGTCAACTTATCATAAGCACATAAGCATATCAAAATGGTTTAGGCAGATCCATAAACATAACAAACTACACAATTTCTATGTAGTGGTCCTGTGTAGCCGTAAACTTAAGGAAGTCTATGAAGGAGCTCCATGCCACTAGCGGGCAGGCGGAAGAAGCCTTTAACTTGGTCAACCTGCACGTGACATTCTTGAGTGGACTACACCAAACCCACACAACATGTAATTCATGAACTGAAAATAGTTTGCCCAAAAGGAACATTTTTGCAAAACTTGTATTTCATGAGCACGAAATATTTCATATGCATTTCCAAAACTTTATTTAATAAACTTGCTATTCTTTCAAAAATCATTTCCATCATTCAGCTCATCACCAATTAACACAATTCATAGACAAACATGTAGCACATTCTTACAACATTTAAAGAGCAATAAATGCACATAAATAAAGTAGTTGAAAATCATTTACTGTCATTTCTTAAAAGAAACTTTAATGACTTATTACTTAATTATAAAAGTGAAACCCACCTTGATTTCCTTGCTTAAAGACTTGCTCAAAATGTCTCTTCTCTTGCTCCTCTTACCTTTCTTGATTTCCTTGTACAACAATAAAAATTCCACTCAATAGGGTTTTCAATTGAAAATCCCACAAAGCACAATCACCAAAATTAGTGATAGAATACTTAAAATGATATATTTTCTAGACTCCATAAACTAAGATTCTTCCAAAAATCCAAAAGATTCAAAATGATCTTACCTTGATTCTTCACCAAATGAAGAGATCTTTGACTCAAATGGAAGCTCTTCTCTTCCTATACCTTTTTCTCTTCTTGAACCACTTCAAAATCTCTCTCAAAAGCCAAGAAATGAAGAACCCTAGCTTAACTCTCTTCTTTTCTCTCAACCACCGAAATCTCTCTTCTTTCTCTCTTGATTTGTTATTTCTCTTCTTTCTCTCCTATTTTCGTTTTTCTCCATCTTAAAATAGCAAGCCAACATTTCTTCTTCCATTTCTACCCTAATGAGTCCAAAAGGTCCATTTTACCATTCCTTATTTATAAGCTTAGGTTCTTTTAACCTTAAGTGTCTTGCCAAAAACACCCTTGAACATTCTTATAACCTTAACACTTTTATTCAATCAACTTATATCATATAATCTTTCTAACATCAACATAATAATTAACTCCACAAACTTTTATAAAGACCCATAATTAATGTAAATCATGCTTATTCATTAAGAAAAAAATTTGGGGGCCAACAAGTTTCTTATATAAATTGGTGAAATTTTCATGATTTTTATTACACTTCTTGGCTCTTATTTTTAGATTTTATGCGTAATTTGACTCTTAAGTGTTTGCCTTTACTTTATGTGATTTGAGAGTAAAAATTGTCACAAATAATTAGTAATTGTGCTAAATTAATTTTATAGAACAATTGATACTACAAACTACCATTTGTTTATTGTAGGAGACTCGAGGAGTAGAGGCAAGGAGTGAAGGCTGAAAATGATAAGTCAACAAGTCGGGCAACAGGAAAGTTCATCACGACGAAAGTTGATGTTTTGCCGTGGCGAAGTATGAAGAATTCACAAAAACTTTTCAGGAAAATTTTGCCGCGGCGTGAAGTTCATGTCGCCGTGGTGAAGAAACCAAAAACTCCTAGTAAAACCTTTCAGGAAAAGAACCTTTGAAAACCTGAACCATTTCTGGAAGTTTTACCCACTATTTCAATCCGACCCGACAACCCATGTTGAAAAGAAACCTAATTCGAGATAAAAGAGAGCTGACACGGGAGAAGAGGGCATCGCTGGACCATTCATTTTTCTCTCTATAATTTGGACAACTCTTCTACAGACTCACACCATCATCTTCCCTCATCCATACACTGTTTTCTTCTTTCCACCGTCGACTGCTACTATAGATGCCAGTGGGTTCTCGATTTTGAAGTCTCTTAGAGCTATATATGGCTAGGCACCTCTCCCCCTCTTGAAGATGTAGCAATGGCTTGGGTTCTATGGGCTTAAAAAGGGGAGCGACTCAATCCAAGTTTAGCTATGATTTATCAATTCCTAGGTTTAGGATTTGTAATTTATAGTTGAACATTCTTGATTAGAGTTTAATCAAGTGTTGGACACTCAATGTGCTGTTGGGATTTGTTGATGTAGAACTTTGAGCTTAGATATATGAAGTCTCATATATGTTTATTTGTGATCTTCTTGAATCTCTTTTATCTTGCATGATTGTGTTTAATATTGAGTTGATTTGAGATCCCAAGTAATTTGTTGCATTGATCTACCCACTACACACATTAAGGGCATTTAATGAGGTCTTAAGAAATGAAGTTCATTGATTAAGACCTTGGACTTAAAGAGTTCTTTAAGGTTTACCATTTGAAACTTAGTGATTTCCACTCCCATCAAAACTAGATTTCAAACTATGACAGCCAAAGCTCATTTTCAAGAGGATTCTATCACCATTTGATCATTGTCTTTATTTTTCTGATTTCTATTCCCAAAATCCAAAAACACTTTTTACACATTTTTCTTACAATTCATTTAATTTTGTTAAGATTTTCAAAGATCAAAACGCCCTTCCTTAACAATTTTGCTTGCATTTAATGACATATAGGTTAGCTTAGATCCATTCATTTAGGTTTCGATTAAGTGAGACGACTCAAGGTTGCATTCTGTATTGCAATCCTTGTAATTAAATTTTTGATTTGACCTCCAAGGGTAAGAACAAAAAGGCTCGAATCAAAATGGCGTCGTTGCTGAGGATCCAAGCAATTGATTCTCTAGGTTAGCTGTTGTCATTTTTTGTTGTTATATGAGGTGAGGAACCTTGGTTTAGATTGCATTTTAGATAGTTTAGTTTCATACTTGTCAATAGTATAGGATTTCATTTTCTTTCCTTAGCATAAAATTTTGAAAACACAAACAAATAGTATACTGAACTTTTTGCACTTTTTATACTTAGCATTTTTACACCCGCATAGTTTTGAACATTTCTTTATTGCTTTTTGATACATACATATTTTACTTGCATACTTTACTCTCACACATACTGTCATACACCCACACACTTGTATCCATCACATCTCGCCTTTTTATTTGACTTTGTGTGCTTCCAAGTAATTTTTGTTACTTTTTTTGTTTATTTTATTTTCATTTGAATTGTTTCCGTGCATGCCCAGGAGAGTTAAACTTCTACCTTTCTACCCTAAAATTGAGAGACATTTGAGAAAGATTAGAAAGGAGAGGAGAGAAAAAGGGAGAAGTCAGTTAGTTGTCGGAGAAGAGTCTAGTCAGCCAAATAATGAGAATGATTCGATAGAAAGAGTGATCATGGCTGAGAACCCAGCTTTTCTACAAAACCCTAACTTTCATACTAACCAACCTAGGAATGGTGATAATGGAGGTAATGGGGAACAAGAGCGAGTTGGAGAAAATAATGGGAATTCAAGAAGGAGAACCATTAGGGCAGCAACCACCTCTGATGTTAATTATGATCCATTTACTACTGCTTGTCCTAATTTTGACATGAATTTTGAAGTCAAAGGATTACTCATTAACTCTCTTCATAAATTTCATGGCTTGATAGGAGAGTATCCCTCCATGCATTTGCAATTTTTGTCCATGATCTGTCAAAGTATGAAACTCGTGGGAGCTTCACTTGATCAAGTACTATGAAAGGTTTTTCACTTATCATTGGAGGGAAAGGCACAGGAGTGGTATATGAGCCTCCCAAGGTATATGGCGAATGCCTACCATAGTTGGGCCAATCTGTGAAAGGCATTCCTGGAAAAATATTTTTCGGCCTCCAAAACTTCATAGATGAGGAAGGAGATCTATTCGACACGTCAGGATTATGATGAGTCACTCTATAACATTGGAACCACTTTCAAGATCTGTTGTCTAGATGCCCCCATCACTAGAAACCTGATGAGCAGCTAGTGCAATATTTTTATGATGGGCTGAAAAGTCAAGATAAGGGTATGTTGGATGTGGCATCGAGAGGTTCTTTGATTGACCTTACAGCTATAGAAACATGGGATCTAAGAAGATTGCCTTAAATCATCAACAGTACAGTGTGAGAGATATAAGAGGTGTACATGAATTGGGAGCTTCGACGGTCCAATCCAAAAGGATGGAGAGTTTGGAGTCTAAAGTTGACTTTTTGGAGAGCAGAGTAACTTCACAGTTGTCCTTCATCACTGTAGAATTGAAAAACATGAGTGTGCATCGCCCGACATCTTCTATGGATCTTATTGTACCCAGTTGTGATACTTATGGGTTAGTGATGCACATATCTAGTGTTTGCCACAGTCGATACAAAGAGGTGTCTGTAGTGTATTAGGGTCGGACCAATCAGAAATGGGACCCCTACTCTAACACTTATAACGAGGGATGGAAGGCAAACCCTAAGTTCAGTTGGAGGAATGAGGAAGGAAGAGGCCCAAACAGATTTCAACAAGGAGGAGGAGCTGGAAATTCCACTAACCAGTTCCCCAACCAACAGCAAGCCCTAACTGTTCCACCAAAGGAGGACACCAACCAACTTCTACACAATATGATGGCTATGATTAAGGAGGAAAGGACTTCGAATAACAACCAGTTTAATGCAATAGCCTCTCTCATTCAATAGGATTCCTCTAAAACCGCTGCTCGATTCAATGCTCTGGAAAAGAGAATGGAACAATGGAAGATGAAAGCTGAGAACATCAATTCCTATGTCACTTAGTTGTCCAACAATATGAGTGAGAATCAAGCACGAAGTAGTGGAGCTATCCCCTCAAACACCATTATGAACCCCAAAAGTTTGAATGCCATAAGTCTTCTCAGTAGGAAACAAGTGAGGTTCAGAAATTAAGATGAGGGAGAAGACGAAGAGGAGATTGAGAGTAGAGAATTGTCTTCATCAACTGAGAAAGTTAAGAAGTTTGAAAGTTTAAAAGGAAGAGCACTCTTGACTGAAAAGGAGTTAGAACAATCGAGGAGCAAGGAAGCAAATTTAGAGAACACTCAAGAATCAAGCAATCAAGGAACCTAGGAAGTAACCGACAAAGAGGTAAATATAAAAAACCTTCCTTTTCCAAAATCATATTTGCTGAGCAAAAGGATGAATGATTATAAACATGAGAAAGATGTGATTGACTTATTTGGGAAAGTAGAAGTCAACGTCCCTTTTTTGATCTATTGAAAAGGGTTCCTGCATATGCCAAATACCTTAAAGACCTATGTACCCATAAGGCGAAGTTTAGGCCAAATGAAAGAGTTCAAGTAAGCTCAAATGTGTCTGCCTTATTCAAACCTCAAATCCTTGTAAAATACCAAAACCCTGGATCTTTCACTATCCTTTACACTATTGGTAAAGTTACCATAGGGGGAGCCTTGTTAGATCTAGAGGCAGCAATCAATGTGATGCCTAAGTTTGTCTATACATCATTAGGAGTTAAGAGTCTTAAACCTACATCTGTAGTGTTACAATTGACTAATAGGTCTCTTAGGCATCCAATGGGCATCATAGAGGACATATTGGTCTATGTAAAGGGTTTGATTTTTCTAGCTGATTTCTATGTACTTGACATGTCTTTAGAAGCTGTGCAGGATACTACCTTGATTCTCGATCGACCCTTCTTAAAGACTACTAGTACTATGATTAGCATGAAAGAAGGTACAATCACTATAGAGGTAAGAGATCAACAGGTGAGTTTTAACATGTATGAAGCTATGAAACATCCCAATGAGGATTTTTCACTTTTGGGAGTTTATATGGTCGATGTTGCTGTTGATGATACTTGCTCCAATTTTGAATTCAAAGAGGATTCTTTTGATTCTGAGTTTCATTCACTTTATTTTTCTAACTCATGTGTGATTTGGCATCTTTTCTTATAAGTGATAATCCCCGTCAGGAAAGGTTTTCTATTGATTTTTTTAGGTGATTTCGAGATCACGAAGACTGACATCGAAAAGGAAATAGTTGAAGGAATTGTACCTCATCAAAAGTGCCTAATTGAAGGGAAGCAGAATGAGTTGGCCCAGGTCTTTGCCACCTTAGATCACCACGAGATGGGTTCAACGTCTAGAGAAAAGGGGAGTGATCTTTTCTCTCTTGAACTTAATAAATTGATTCCTTCTGTTATGCAACCTCCAGTGATTGATTTGAAACCTCTACCCTCTACATTAAAGTACGCCTTCCTTGAGTCTAATGAGCGTTTACCTGTTATAATTACCAATACCCTATCTCACAATGAGGAAGAGAGACTTCTTGCTATTTTGAAAGAACATAACAGGGCTATAGGGTGGACCTTAGCTGATATACATGGAATTTGCCTAGCTATTTGCACACATAGGATATTATTGAGTGAGGGTTTAAAGTTTGTGAGGCAACCCCAAAGAAGACTGAATCCCCTAATCTTAGATGTGGTTAAGAAAGAAATCAAAAAACTGTTGAGTGGTGGGATCATACATCCCATCTCTGATAGTAAGTGGGTCAGTCCAATACATGTAGTGTCGAAAAAGAGTGAGATAACTATGGTCAAAAATGATAGAGATGAGCTTATTCCCACTAGGGTGTAGAATTGGAGCGTGTGCATAGATTATAGATGATTAAATGATGCCACACGAAAAGATCATTTCGCTCTACCTTTCATTGACCAGATGCTTGAAAAACTTACAGGAAAATCACATTACTATTTTTTAGACAGTTTCTTTAGGTATTTTCAAGTCCTTATTGCACCGAAGGACCAAGATAAAACCACCTTTACATGTCCTTTTGGTACCTTCGCATATCGAAGTATGCCTTTTGGTTAATGTAATGCCTCAGGAACTTTCTAGCGTTGTGTGATGGCTATTTTCCGTTAATTTTTAGAGGACTGCATGGAAGTTTTTATGGACAATTTTACAGTTTATGGTAATTCTTTTAATTCTTGCCTATCTAGTCTTGCAAAAGTTTTAAAGAGGTGCACTGAAAAGAATTTGATTTTGAACTTTGAAAATTGCCATTTCATGGTCAAAGAGGGTATAGTGCTAGGTCATTTGATTTCCAGCAAAGGGGTTGAAGTCGATAAAGCTAAGATTGAGGTCATATCTTCTTTGCCTTATCATGCCTGTATTAGAGATATAAGATCATTTTTAAGACATGCAGGATTTTATAGACGGTCCATAAAAGATTTCAGCAAAATTACATTACCTTTTTCCAAGCTTTTACAGAAAGATATTAAGTTTGAGTTTGACGATTCTTACAGAGATGCTTTTGACAAATTGAAATCAACATTGATTTCCCCTCTCATTTTAGTCTCTCCTGATTCGAACTTACCTTTTGAGTTTTCATATGCTGCTTCTAATTGTGCTGTAGGAGCTATGTTAGGTCAACGGGAGGAGAAACTAGCAAGAGTTATCGTATATGCCTCGAAAACACTAGATCCAGCTCAAATCAACTATATAACAACTGAGAAGGAGTTGTTTGTAGTAGTTTTTGCTTTATAAAAATTTAGGCAATATCTGTTAAACTCACATGTGACTATTTTTATTGATCATGCAGTTGTTCGATATCTTCTCAAGAAACCATAATCGAAGCCTAGATTGATACGATAGGCATTGCTTCTCCAAGAATTTGATATTAAGATAAAGGATCGAGCTGGAGTAGTAAACCATGTTGCTGACCATTTGAGTAGGCTACCAGATGATACACAGGGAGTGGACTCTTTTGAACTGACTTGCGACTCTTTTCCATGTTTAGTTTTATGTGCTTTAGTTTTTAAAGAACCTTGGTATGCACATATAGTCAATTATCTCATAGCTGGCCTAACTCCTCCTTTTATGTCTAAGTAGCAGGCCCAAAAGCTAAAGAGCAAAGCTTGGCATTACATTTGGGATTCTCCTCATCTATGGAGGTTATGCAGTGACCAGGTAATCCGAAAATGCGTGCCTAATGAAGAATTCGATGCTATAATTTCAGCTTGTCATTCCATGGTTTGTGGTGGGCATTTTAGTGCATGGAGAACATCTAGGAAATTCTAGATTCTAGTTTTTATTGGCCTACCCTTTTTAAGGATTCATTTACCTTTTGTCGATCATGTGACAAATGTCAACGTTTTGGAGGGTTAGGAAAACAACATGAAATGCTGCAACAACCTTTATTATTTTGCAAAATCTTTGACGAATGGGGGATTGATTTCATGGCTCCCTTTCCCCCATCTCTTGGCTTTGTCTATATCCTTTTAGCTATCAACTATGTGTCCAAATGGATAGAGGTTGTTCCTACTAGAAAAGACTAAGCGAAAGCAGTGTCTAAATTTCTTAAGTCAAACATTTTTTGTCGATTTAGGATTCCTAAGGCTGTAGTTAGTGATAGAGGGACACATTTTTGTAATAAAGTCATTAGTAACCTATTTTCCAAATTTGGAGTCACTCGTAAAGTCTCCATTGCATATCATCCACAAACCAATGGTTAAGCTGAAGTTTCGAATAGAGAGGTGAAGCACATCTTGGAGAAGATGGTAAAACCATCAAAGAAGGATTAGAGCCTGCGCCTAGAAGAAGCATTGTGGGCCTATTGAACAGCCTACAAATCCCCAATAGGTATGTCCCCTTACCGTTTAATCTACGAGAAAGCTTGTCATTTGCCAGTGGAGTTGGAGCATAAAGCATATTGGGCAGTCAAGCAGTGCAACATTGACTTGGAATCTTCCGGTCTGCAGAGGAAGCTCCAACTGTAAGAGTTAGAGGAGTTGAGGCTAGAGGCATATGAGAATTCTCGCCTCTACAAGGAGAAAACAAAGTTGATGCACGATAAGGTTCTTCAGAGGAAGAACTTCAAGGAAGGAGACAAAGTTCTATTATTTAAGGCTCGTTTCACTTTTAAGCATGGAAAGTTCAACACTCGATGGGATGGGTTGTACTTAGTCACCAAGGTACACAATTTTGGCATGGTAGAGCTTTTACATGAAGAGATAGGGATACAACTCAAAGTAAATGGCCATCTATTGAAGCTCTATCGTGAGAATCAACACCCTCCGTAATCATTAGGTTGTTTCTCATCCTTCACTTACTACTTACTTTTGCTCTGTTATTGAATATGACATTATGGATGCATGAGTATGTTGAATAAGTGTGGGGAAGCAACCATTTCAGTAGGACCTAGGGTTAGTTTTCAATTTATGCTGTTTCAATCAATAATTCCTCTCCCTTTTATGTCCGCTGTGTTTTTGATTTGATGCATGATACATCTTCCATGTTTGAGGAATTTGATGAGATTGATGGGTTGCATTTTGTTCTCTGATTTCATATATGTATTAATTGTTCTTCACATTGGGGACAAACTGATATTTAAGTGTGGGGGAGGTTTTACCCACAATTCTATTAGTTGAACATTCCAAGAACTAATTGTAATGATAACTTGTAACATCTCGTTACCCATGTTAAAGCTAGAATCGTGATTTATGAGAAAGTATTCAGAAATTAGGAAATGCACATCATGTTTTAGTTAAATATGACATGCACATTTTTGCACATGAATATGATTGTATACGTATTCATTGACATTTTTCGGGTATATTTGATTGTTAAAAAAATGCAATTGAAATAAGAATTGTGAATTGATTGAGCTGAAAATGTATTTGGAGACCATTAGTATTATTTCAGAATTTTGTTGAATTTTAGGAAATTTCTGAAAATTTGTGGTGCATTTGGACTAATACAAATGTTAAGTGGTAGGATAAATTGATACTGGATGATTAAGCCTAAAATTGAGAGACATTTGGCATAGTTAAATGTGTGACAAATGGAATAGTAATTAAGTGACAAATGGATCGATTATTGTATGACAAGTGGACCAATAATTAAGAGACATATGAATTGATTAATTGGTGAAATATGGTAGCATCTAGAGTGGATTAGTGGCAACATCTTGATTAGGCAAATGTAAGATATGCGTTAGGACAAATTTTATGTTGTAAAGTTGACAGCTAGCATATTGATGGAGCAAATTCCAGCAGTAATGTTTATGTTGTTTCTCTCACCTTTCTCCAACGAATTTGCTCCAAATTTCTCCTTTATAATTTGCCTGAACCCTAGGCAAATTTCTGCACCAAAAGTAGCTTTTTACCTTACACAAAATAGCCAAGAAAACCAGCTGAAAGTTACCTTCATCTTGTTGTACAAAATCAACCGATTTTCATGACAAGTTTGTGATGAATTTTTCTTGCATGGAGACATGATTTAATTTGAAGTTTGAGCTAAATTGAAAGTGTAACAAGTAAGTGACAATTTGATATTTATGATATGTTTAGTAGTATGAGAATTATGTCTGCATTGGAATGACATATATGACATATTGGTGAAGATGTACGTTGGGATGTTATGAACTGGAGAATTTTCATTGAATAAACTTTGGTATTCTGATTATAACTTGAGATGTAGACTTTTGAATGAGTTGATTCTTAATTTAGATTAAACTAGAGAAATATGTCTACAACTTTGATGAAGAAGTCGAATGTTAATTCTATCTTTAAGCATTTCAAAATCTGGCTGGAAATAGAGTTAGGAGTTTTGTTACAGTTTAAAAATAGTATGAACTCTTTTGGATATAACTTTCAATATACTTAATCAAATTATATGATTCTGGTGTTATTAGAAACTGGAAACATAGTGGAACAATTTCCTAGAAGAAAGTGTTACTGAAATACACCATTTTCCTTGTCATGATGATCATGCAAAGTTATCCCAAAAGAGGGTGTTAGGATGAAAATGTTGAGGTGTGTTGGAATTTGATAACTGGAATGTTTTTACTAAATATGTTTTGGTATTTTGGCTATATTTTGATTTGTAGATTTCAAAATGAAATTATTATTGTTTTAAATTGAACTAGAGACATTTTGCTACAAATGATAAGAAGAATTTGAATTTGAATTCTGTCCTTAAGGGTTTTGAAATTTAGCTTGAAAGTAAGTCTTGGCTTAGGCAGTAGCACTATAAGGGATAGAAATCAGGTCCTATTGTTATTGAACAAACTATATTGATATATGTTGAATCATACAAAGGCGTCTTCACAAAATTTATAGTTTATTCTCTTAGCTTTTGATTGGTATAAAGTTTGTAATTTTTGGATATTTTAATTAAGAGATATGATGTGTACAATTTGAATGTATGATCGTACATTAGCCCAAATTTCAAATGTACATAGTCTGTGGTGTTTTGAGCATAACTCATAGATTAATGAACCAAATTGAATGATCTTGGTATCATTAGAAACTTAAGACATTAGAAAACAACTTTCCAGAAGGAAGTGTTGCCTAATTTTGTCATTTATCTTATCATAATAATTATGTAAAGTTGACCCGAAAGCATATTATGAAAAAACAATATGAAATGATCAATTGTGTTATGAAATTAGTTTCACATTATTTTATTATGGTCCAAACCTTAAGTACAAATTATATTAATGAGGGTTTAGCTATCTGAATGATATGGTGACAAAATCTCTATAAGATACCCAAAATTGTCATTAAACATGCATTATGCATATTGTCTATACATTGATGTGCATAAAGAAAGACTTATACATTTGTGCAAACTTGTGATATATGTAAATGTGTTTGTATGATATAGAGGAGCACATTGGATGCTAGTAGGATATTGTTGGACCATCCAGGCAATAACATATTGGATTGTACTGTGAGTAATGTAAGATGGTCTCACTTTATTTGTTTTGTTCTGTATGTCATTAAACTATATTGATATATTACTGAACTGCATTGACTAATTGTGTATTGAATTTTAGGCAATATATGTCCGAGGTGTTTGATGCATGCAAACAATATTAGAAGTGCTACTTATGTATGAATGAGACAGCCTACTTGAATATTCTCATTCTCAAATGGAAAGTTGAATGCCAGATTTATATCCGATGACTTCTGAATGATATTTGAATTCTCAACGAAAGTTAAATGCCGGAATTAGGTCCTATAACTATGAGATTTTGATTGTGAATTATGAATGTATTCTATACATGACTTAATTATATATTTGATGCATTTCATAAATGCATGCTCAGATAAAGGCGTTGTGACTGGAGTAGCCAGTATGAAATTGCTTACACATAGAGCTTTGCTCTGTGATTACTATTTTTGCACGTAGGGCTATACTCTATGATTCTATTCTGGATGAGCCCAATAGGCTAGTATTGCTCAGATAAAGGCGTTGTGACTAGAGTAGCCAGTATGAAATTGCTTACACATAGAGCTTTGCTCTGTGATTACTATTTTTGCACGTAGGGCTATACTCTATGATTCTATTCTGGATGAGCCCAATAGGCTAGTATTTATATACGTATATGATAGGTACTCGATCACAACAATAAAAACAAATCTGAGTCTCATGCATATAGCATACATATATGATTGAAATTTATTGAATGATTTGTAAAGCTAAAATGTAATGATAAATTGATATGAACTATTTGACTATATGAACTGTGTGATTATATAATGATTGAATTTTGTTATATAAGTGAGCCATCAAGGATGGTTACTCAACTGAGTTCGCAAAACTCACCAAAAATTACACGTGACTTTCAGTGTTTAGTAAAGGACTCCAGAGAGGCTCTAAGTAAGAGTTCCAGGTCGAGATCGGTGTGCACCTACATATGTCTTTAGTGAATTTGTGTTTTTGAATTATGTTCATAAGAATTGTACAAAGTGTATGTTTATGATTTAGTAATGAAATGACTTTATGATTGCAAGTGTTTTGTTCTATAATAGGTCCAAGTGATTACTGAAACTCTGATGAGTTCAATAATGATTGTAATTTTTATGACTAAAATTGTTTATAAATAAGTTGGATCAAAATTTATTATTTATTTTTCGCATATATGTACATTGTTTCAAACAATTTGCAATGAGTTTTAACTAATGATTGTTTTAGCATGCCACTTTTGCAGGCTTCGTACTCTGATATCAATCAAGATATCGGGTACATGTCTTATGATAATGGGGTGTTACATAACTAGCTTAAAAGAGTAATGAATATTTGAGATCTTTTGGTACATATAGGCCATAATTGAATTATGGAAGAATATTTGGCGTTTTTGGGAGTCGCTAAGATCCTTATCATAGTAGAGAGTGCATTTAAGTACATGTTCATAATATGTAACATGTAGTAAGCTATAGTTCGTTAGTATAAGTAAGAAAAGGAGATTTTGAGTTATATTTGGTTATATTTATATAGTGATTAAGGAGAATTGTTAGGGAGCATATTGTTTGGGTTCCTTTTGATTTTAAATAACATTTGTATAGATTTTTTTGTTTATTCGTGTTAAAGTAAGACAATTTGGGTTTCTCTTCATCAATTCCGAAGAAGATATTATATAGAAGATTTCTCTTACCTATTGAAACAAGAAGATAGTGAACTAGTAGTGATGCTTAGGAAGTGGTCATAGGCTAATGACTGTTTGATGTAGTTATAATAAAATTTTTAATTATAATTTTTGTTATTACCTTATATGAATTGTCTTACTTTGACACAAATAAGCAGAAAATCCTTCCCATCACTTATATGAAATTTTCTTACTTTGACATAAATAAAAGGAACTTCTAGTACCTTCCTAGTGATGAAGATAATATCCTTCCCGTCACTTGATAAAGTCTCTTCTTCATCACTTGATTCTTCCTTTTGAGCTTTAAATTCCAAGTTCTTCATGAACTCCTCCTATGTTGTCTCCTTTAGGCACATGATATAGATGAAGAGATATTAATAAACTCCTTTAATGTAAGACATGCAAATGGTTGTCTTCTTAAATAATCTTAAGTTAGTTTTCTAAGCTTTATGTAGAGACCTAAGTAATTTTCTTATCATATCAATATTAATATAAGATTTGGATAAGCCTTTAAGAGGATTTATAACATCATTGAATTTAAAGCTCATGTTTAAGGTTCTTTGATCATGCTTTATCTATAAGAGTAAATATTAATATGTAAGCATGTAACTTTTCGCTTCTTAACTTAGTTAGTTTCTTCATATGTTACTTTTAGAGTATGTCAAGTTTCCTATACCAACTTAGACATAGATACATATTAAATTCATTTTGATCAAATGCATGAATTACAATATGGATGTCTTTACTATTAAATGAAAAGAGCCTATTGTTATTGGCACACTAGGTGTCAGGATCTAAACTATCTTTCTTTTATCAATTTCAATTGGTGCACTAAGTGTTAGACTTTTAGTATCCTAAATTTGAAGGACTACTTAACTGGGTCTCTCTCTCTAACGGGTATTCATTTCTAGAGTATAAAATAGGTAAGCATGATCTTCTCGTTTAACTATGTTCTATTTCCTAAAATAAGAACTGCTCCCTTACCAAAAACACATATTATAGTGTATGTTTTAGATATTAGTATGTTTGCATTTGTTACAAGTTTTGATCTTTTTGAGATGATAAGCAAAACTGTCATCGTACATTCCTGCTTTTTCTGCTAAGTTTGATGGTTTTATTGTTATAGCAATACAATGGTTATGGAATTTTATTCTTAAACATATTTGTTTTGTTAAGAAAACATCATAACTCTTGAGAGAATGGAAAAATTTTCAATTTCAGCATCTTTAATTTGATGATGGTGGGAATTTATTTGCTGATGATAAGTTAAGGTTACCCTAAACTAATTAGAATGGGAGAAAAAGGTGAAGTTAATTTTTTATTTTTATAAATACTCTAAAGCATTAAAGGTGGATTTGGTTTTGATTAAGTTTTCTAATTATGAAATCATATGATGGGATTGGTTTGTTTCAATTTGGAGGGGAAATGGTCAGAAACCTATAAAAACTTGGAAGAAATGAAGGATCTCATGATGAAAAGATTGATACCTATCTATCACTCTAAGGACTCGATGAAGATCAGGCATCCCAAAGCGTATGCTATAATACAATACTTTCTTCTTGTGTTATTATTAATGTGTAAACTAAAGATTAAATGTTCTATAAGATTAATATGGATACTACCATAACAATTATTATATCTAACTATAAAATCACTTTTTTAAATAACAATTTTGCATAAATGAGTAAAGTTGATAGATCTTGGATTTATAGACGATTAACTCCCGATGGTTTCATTAATCTTGAGTTTGTTAAGGGATTTGAAGCTTGTATTGATTATGCATGTTCTCAGCCTACATATATGGATGGTCTAAAGATTAGATGTCCATATAAAAAGTGCAAATATTCATTTTCTTCCTATTGATGAAGTGAATCTCCATTTGTTAAGAAAAGGCTTTTTCCAAATTATTTTGAGTGGACACTAGATGGGGAGCCATCAATTTGTAGCACCTCAAGGGGTAATGAAGTAAACTCATCAATAAATGTGGATGAGTTTAAAGGGGGGACTAGTTTTATAACAAATTATGTGGGTGCAACTGAAAATTCTTACACCCAAATGGTTTATGATGTATCTGGTTATACCTTTTAGGCAAATATAGAGAATCTTGAAACAGAACCAAACCCAAATGCAAAAAAAAATTTTGACTTACTAAATCAGCTGACTAAGAATTATAACCAAATTGTGAGACCATGACTTAATTATCTTCAATTTCTCAAATATTGAACACAAAATCTGAAGGACGTATTTCTGATCAAAGTTTGGATAAAATTCTTGCTTGGTGAAATGAATCATTACCTCTTGGTCAGACAATGATTGATAATTTTTACAATATGAAGAAACTTCTTATAGTTCTTGGTTTCTAGTCGAAAATTTGATTATTGCAATTTGGGATGTATGTTGCTTTGGGGAGATGATGTGGAATTACAAGAGTGCAAATTTTGTGGTCAATCTAGGTTCAAACCTAAAAAACGTACCATAAAATAGTAATTAGTATATTGGAAGTGGATGTATTATATCCCACTAATTTTGAGACTTTAAAAACTATATGCCTCTGATGTTACTGCATCTCACGTGAGATGGCATAATGAACATGAACAGGAAGATGTAATAATGAACCATCCATCAAATGCACTCATATGGAAACATTTCAACAACATCAATTTTGAGTTTGCAGCCGAAAGTCAAAATGTTGTATTATTTTGGTTTCCACATTAAGGACAATGTTTTGTTCAAGTATCAGGACATTTATGAACTTGCATATCATTTGTGTGTAAATTTTGCATTTGCATTATGTTAGTTCTTTATCAGGTTGTCATTATGTAAGCATTTTGTTTCATGATGTGTGCATTGGATGAATGTGTTGATGACATAAATTGAATGAAATTGGCTTACTTTTGAACATGGTCATTTAAACTATAAAGGCATTTTAGCTTGTGAATATTTTTTTAAAAGTGTCTATGGGATGATTATACATGTCAATTAGGATTTGGCAGCTATTATTTCACATTATGATATTTGTTTGGATACATTTATAAATACACTCATTTAAATTGGTAGACGTCATTTGTATCATTTCATGAGAGTGATTAAGAAGAAATGAGGTAGGCTAAAATTTTTTTAAAAAAAGTGTGTTAAATTTAATTATTATTTTGTTGGCCCTTTTTAAGAAAATTGAGTTAAGAATAGAGCTAGTAACTAGTTAAAAGTTATGAGTCTTCCCATCAAAAGGATAAAATGACATTATAAAAAACTAAATAAAAACGTAACCTAATTGAGTAATCAGGGGACATTCATAACAAAATATTTACCTTCGCATCAAAAGACTAGGAGATTGTTAAAGAAAATTTGAAATAATGGGGTTTACAATGAATCCAAACCTATTGGTCTTTTAAAAATAGCAAGAATTTTATTAAAGGGTTACTTAGTGATAGTTTGCATTTTTAATTGATCAATAATAATAAATGCATGCTTACAAATGCCATAAATGTATAAATAGGGTGTCAATATTTTGATTGATATGGATTTTCAAATGAAAGCACTTAAATATGAATGGAATAAGTTAGTATGTTGGCACTTTTCAAGTGGTTGATATTTGAGATTAAGTTAATTCCATGAGATTTGATTCCATTATACCATTATTGCATTATTACATAACTGTGCGTTTATATGTTTTGTTTGTTTGTGATTTTAGTTTTTCTTGGGAACAAGCAAAGATTTACGTGTGGGGATGTTCATAACATAAAACTTAGGTGTTAGAGTGTGTTTTTAAGCTTTTAACTGATTTCTTCGATGATCATCATATGTTTAGGACTTAGAATTGTGTTCTTATTATTGCTTTTATGTGTTTTAATTGTTTAATTATTTTAGAGCAAGGATTTGATCTTAACTTTACATTTCAAGGGTTTTTTGAAGTGTTTTTTAGTGAGTGAAAATCGAAAAATTGAAGAAATGATGGAGAATTTGAAGAAAAGGAAGATGCACTATCATGCATGAGCGACAGTAGCATCGGATGAGCCTTTATCAAGATCGTGCACTATCATGCATAGTGTTTTCTAGCACATGAAATCTTTGTATTCTTGATATTTCATGGATATTTTTGTTACCAAATTAAGTGGTGAAACCTTAGAACGAACCCTAGAAGACTCAAGAAGTATTTAAGGATAAGAAAAACACCAAAAAGCAGGTTGTAGATCATAAACAATCAGATCAAAGTCAAGAATAAAAAACAACTGTAGAATTTCCATATCAAGATATAAAGTTGTTTTTTTTCTTTTTCTCTTCTTATATTTCATTATATTGGATGTTTATTTTTATCATTAGGATGTTGCACATGATTATGGATTTTAAATCCATATTAGGGATTATTCTTGATCTATTTTGTTAAGCTTTATTCTTGTTGAATTTAATATATATTAATGCTTTGCGATATTTTTATACTTATACTTGATAATAAATTAATGATTGAATCAAGTTATTTATGTTAAGGTGTGCAACGAGAGTTGGTAAATTAATAAACCTGAAAATATCATACTAATAAGCAATTAAAGAGATATCTTAATTATGACTTAATTATTCTTAGCATTGCTTCAAATTCAATTGAGTAGTTAGGAGTAGTTTCATGAATCGAGAGGTTGCAATTGTTTTATTATTGATTTCAATTAGGATTACTTGATTAGAACTTGAGAGTGGATAATCAAAACCTTAGGATATCTAAAATCAAGTATAATTGAATTAACAAGATAAAGGTAAGACAAACCCTTAAGTATCCATTACTGATTAACTTTATCCTTATTACTAGCTTCAGTTATTCAATCAATAGTTTAATCAGTTTATTTCAATTTTAGTTAATTTATTTTAATTCAATTCATTCAATCTTTTATTATCTTAGACAAAGTGCATTCAAGTTATTAGATGACTAATCAATTCTTGTAAGAACAAAACCTTTTATACTACAAGTTACAATTTGTATACTTGCAATTCAAACATTTTCATATAAACTATCAACATTGGGGTTGTTGAAATTAAAGGAATTTGAGTAAGAGACTAGCATCAAGCAAAAGGAATGATCTTTTAAAGGAAGGAGGTGTTTTGTAATGCTAGCATTTAACAACCTTTTCAAAATAAGCCTCATTTACTATGCTTCACTAATGGAATTCTTTGAAATAAATCCTTTGAACCTAATATAAGTGTGGACTACATATTTCAGTAAAGATAGGTTTTGGGGCTCCTATTCAATCATTAGTTAAGAATATGCAGTGGGCTTTATTTTCCAATATAGATGAAGATAAATATAGGGAACTCACCCTCAAGGTGTTATTCACATTTGATGTTAGGAAAAAATATGGCTTGGGATAAATTGAATGGCATGACAATACGGATGAAGGTGAGAGTTATGTCACATTCATTACCCAAGTTAGAAAGAATTATGGTTTTACAAACGAATTTGTGGAAACTGAGTCCCAACAAACCTCATTATTGTTTAATGAGCACATATAAATTAGACTTCTAATTTGGAATTGTATATCGATGTGATATTATGCAATCCAAATGAAATAATACTAAAAGAAAATAACCTAGACAAGTGCATCTATCATTCTTATAGCATAACTTAGTGAATGCGAGTGTTAATCTCACAAATGCTATAACTATTAGTACTATTGTCATTCTATTATATAATGTAAAAATGAATGATTTAATTAAAGGAAAAGATTAATGAATAACAAACTAAAGCAATAAACAAAAATAAGTAACTAAATGAATGATTTATTTTAACTTAAATAAAATATTGGATCTAAAATTAATTAAAGCAACATTAATCAAGAAAACAATTATTAATAAGCAAGATATATATGAAGAATTTTCTTGAAACCTTTCTATACTTGAATTTACCTAATATGTTTAACTATAGTTTCTTCTAATAGGAAGAATTTAAAATTACAATCATATTCTTTCTTAAGCAATATGGCCCTTATCTTTAAGTTAATTGATTGAGATCTCTTTCCAATTAAATTTTCCAAAAAATGCATTAATTTAATATGAACATTTCCTTGATAGATTTAACTCTAACCTAGAAGATTCATGTTGTCCTTTATCTAGGATTTCGTAAGACTATAATGTTCCTAGTAGAAGAAACTATAGTTAATCATATCAGGGTAAAGGATGAAGAGGTTATATTTAGAATATCTAATGTTAGTGGTAATTCTCTTGAGTTTATGGATGTTGTCGAAGCTAATGAGACTTGTTATGATATTTTGTAGGACTCTACACTTAAAGGTCCGCCTAAAGCATCACAAATCTAAGGGGACAAGCCAAAGAAGAAACATGGCAGTAAGCATCAAAAGGTAGCCCACTTGTAGGTCATGTAACCTTCAATAATACTACAACAACTTAATTTATATGAGCCACCATAAACCCAATAGGTACTTTGAGCTACTGACATTAAAGGCAATACATGGGAAGCAACCCATGAGTTAGTTTTAGTTTTATTTCAATTTTGATATTTTTTTTAATTTTGATATAAGTCTTAATTAATTTTTATTTTTATGTGGTGTGTTCTAGGATAGAAAGATTGAACATCTAGTGAGATCGTGCATTATTAACATGTTGGGGTTATTAACATGTTGGGGTTAGTGTGTTTACGTGACATAGTGCTAAAGAGAAAAAGTTTTATGTTTGAACATGTAATTTTAGAATTGCACATGTTTATAGAGAGTTAAACGCCCTCTGGATAGGCTAGTGTAGTTTTACATGTTTTGATACACGCCCATATACCAAACCACTTAAACGTGGGAAAATTTGTGATTTAGGGACATATAGGGTTTGATTCATGACCTATATGAATCAAACCCTATAAGTTTGTGATACACCTTAAAAAACCCTAACCTCTCCAGATTTTTCACTTTCTCTCATTCCTCTCTCATTGTCATTGTCACCCTTACATCCTCCAACTCTAATTTTTGTTTTTTGTTGCAATATATTAAAACCTAAGTATGTAATCTTATCAATTTCAACTGCTTATGCATGTTTAATTGGGTATTTTGTATTATTTATCTTAATTATGCTTAAAATGTTTGAATTAAGAAATTGGGAATTTATGTATGTGTGATTTATTGCATATTTTTATTTGATATTTCATAATTTCATTACCCAATTGATTTTATGACTTAATTTGGTTAATTGCATGTAATTTGGGTGAAAATTCAACTTCAATTGCCTAAACTTGCGATTTTTCTCACTAAGTGTTTAATTGTTATATTATTTTGTTAAATTAGTTGTTTTGACATTAATTGGCATTACGTTTGTGTTTAATTCCTTTTCTATAATATTTAATTTAAATCAATTTTGTGTAATTGTTAATTTGGGATTCTTAATTTCAAATTAGGGCTAGAATTTGTAATTTAACAATTAAATTAGCTTCATTTATTAATAACAATATTTCTAATTTTAATTCTAGGATTAATTAATTATTAGTCAATTTTCTAATTAAATTTATTTAATTGTTTGTTTATGTTATTTATTAATTAGTTTTATGTGTTAAATTGTTCGTTGTTAGTTTGTTTTCACAATTAATAATTTAATGAGCCTGGTCAACTTTAAGTGCAGGGAAAAGTATATTCTTGTAATTTATTTATAAATTTTCTCACACTATTCAAAGTTGCAGGCACAATGAGAGATCACAATGAGAAAAGGAGAACCCTAGGAAGAGACAATGAAGAGAAGGATTTGCCACTACAACCAACCCCCACAGCAATTATGATAATTTTGAACATTGATGGTCCAAGGAGTTTGATATTTAGGACTGTATTGGAAGTGTTTACAAATTGAATGTGCAATATGAAATATGTTGTCAACTGTATGTTGAATGTTGGACTCAGATCCGTTGGATATGATAAATGACTGTGCACATTGAATGAAAGTTGTTAGCCCCTGAATTTTCTTATTGAATTAAGCATGATTTAAATGAGGCCATGTGGAAGCCCATGGAAGCCATGAAGGAGAAGTATTCACACCTTTTCAATAACTTAGGTAAGAATTTCGATGACAAAATTTTTTCAAAGGGGGAGAAATGTTGGCCCTTAAATTTTCTTAATGAATTAAGCATGACTTAAATGAATTATGAGGTTTTGATAGATTAATTTTTTGAGTTTAATTATTATGTCTATGTTAGTAGGATTTATTTCATTTGATTGTTGTATTAAAAGTGGTAAGAATACATTAGGGCAATTTTGGTATAACACTTAAGCATTAAAATCATAAAGCATGAAAGGAAGGGCAAAGTGGACTTTTAGTACTCATTAAGGGTAGAATAGGAAGAGGAAAATGTTGTCGTGTAATTCAGAGGAAGAAAAACGTGAGTGAAGAGAGAAAGAAGTGAGTGTGTCGTGGGGAAGAAAGAAAAAAGAGAGGAAGCAGTAGGGTTTCATCTATTCTTAGTTTTTAAGAGGGATTTTGAGGTTGTTCAAGAAGGGAAAAAGAAAGAGGAAGAGAAGAGCTTCCGTTTGAGCCAAATATCTTTCTATTTGGTGAAGACTCAAGGTAAGTTAAATTTTATTCCTTTGAATTTATGGAAAGATTTTGGTTCATGAATCTTAGGAAATACATGGGTTTAAGTATTCTAGGATCAATTTTAGTGAATGTGATTTCTTTGGGTTTCCAATTTGAATTCCTATTGAATGAGATTTTTGTCATTATTAAAGGAAATCAAGAAATGAAAGAGGAGTAAGAGAAGAGGCATCCTTAAGTAAAATTTTAAGCAAGGAAATTCAAGGTGGGTTTCATATTCACAATTGAGTAAATAAGTCATTAATGTTTCTTTCAAATAAATGGAACTTGAAAAGTAATTAGTAAAAGAAAACATACAGGATAATACACTCACATTTTATGACTCTAGATAATTGGACTCTGAAAACAGAGTCCAACATCTTATGGTATCATAGGGTAATACGCTCACATCAAGGTTTTAAAACCCGGACCAGACGTCGAACCGGAGGCTTTACTGGTCACCGGTGTGACGTCATAATTATGTAATAATTATATTTAATTATATATAATATTAGTAATATTTAAAAAAAATAGAAAATTATACCAAATAATATAAGTAAATATAAATAAATTTTTCAACCATCAATCATATAATTGTTCTCAAATAATAACTAAAATATCATGACTAGATGTCAAAATAATTACATCAACCAACGCAAAATCAAAAAATCCACCAAAAAGTGTATAAATATTTAATATCATAACCAAATCTAAGTATAACACATCCATTAAAACAAGACAGCAAAATCAACAATTATCCCAAATGATAACCACATAATCGAGTCCAAATGAAATTAACATCAAATAAATCAAACAATCCACCATCAAGTATTTTAATAAAGTCACATTAAAAATCATCATCTTCATCAATGAGGTGATTCTTTTGTTACCTTAAGATACGAGCAACTTTACCATCATTGGAACTCGACGTTTCGGAAGCAAAAGTTGTTAAATCAATGTGATCACTGATCCTATTTGTGTCTTCTTCATCACCTAAACAAAAAGAATGTAATTAAATAATGTAAAATAATAAACAGGTAGATAATATTGCAATTAAAAATTAAGTAGTTTCCATAGAGTTCTTCTCTTGATTTTTGTTGCTGAGAGTTCTTCTCTTCATTTTCCATAGAGGGTAATTGTTATTTTATTCTTAGCTCTTTTTTTTAGGTTGTTGCTTTAGGTTGAACAATTGCACAGGATATTCAAGTTGTGTGGCTCCCCATCTGAAGAATATTGGAAGAAATCCAATTTTTCCAATGCAACACTTATTTAAACCACAACACTACACACACACGCATAATGTAAACGTTCAAGGACTTCCCACCTTCAGCTTTACCTTTAATTGAAACCCTTCTTTCAATAGATCCTGATGAACGAGGCACAGCAACCTCAGCTCTAAATAGTGAAGTGAGTGATGATTACTCGGTAGCCTAGTCTCCATAGTTGAACTTTATATTGCAACACTTTTAAAAACTGATGTAATTCTACAAATTTTTGTTCCTGAATATGTGCTTGCTTCCTTTGCTTACAATTTTGGTTAAGCATACTTCCACAATTTTCTTTAAACACACACTATACATGCATTAAAAGGGTGAGGCATTTCATCAAACAATATAAATGCATTCTTTCATATCACCCATGGTTCCATTCATCATAATATTAGTCCCAGAAATTAGTCCTACAAAAACCAGTTTTCTTCAAAACTGTTATCGAAATTCGAATGAGAGTAGGAAAAAAGAAAAAAAGACAATTTTGATGAAGATTGAACAATACATCGAGCATCAGAAATCATAAAAAGGAACAGATTAATGCAAGCATACAGGATAAAAAGTAAATAAATTGAGGCATTGAAAGATGAAGAACATAGAAGCGTATCCATACCTAAAAGGGGAGAGGAGATGATGCTATAGAAAATGGAAGCAAGAATGGATCTGGGGTATCTCTACTTCGAAAGGAAAGGTATCCTGTGAGTGTGATGGAAACGCGAAGAAGCTCTCTCACCACAAAGCATTAAGCAACGTACTATTGCATGCAAAGAAGCTCTCTCACCACTGGTCTCCAGTACTCTCCCATCCCCAATGAACTATTGTGGTTTTAGAAGTTACCGACGTCTGAGAGAGTAGAAGCGTTAATCAAGGTTGTTTTATTAAACCGATGGTCGAACCGGTTTGACCAGTCCGGTTTAATCGGTTTTGACCGGTTCATACTGGTTTAATTAAAAACTAGTTTTTAAGGGTGGACCGGACCGGATAGCCGACCGGTCACCGGTCGAACCGGCAGGTCCGGTCCGAGTTTTAAATCAGTGGCTCACATTTTATTACTCTAGATAGTTGGACTCTAGAAACAGGGTCCAACAAAAGTGATCACAGATATAGTATATGACTAGATGCATTTCATGGCATTGATATGTATGATCAAATAGAGGAGTTATGATTGGAGTGACCAGTCTAAAAAGAGCTTAAAGCTCATAAATGTACACAAAGAGCCACGGGCTCAGTGATCAATGAGCCCAGTATCCACTAAAGGGTACGAGACAATATACGAAATGAGTCTGGTATCCACAAAGGGACATGGGACAGTTAAATAATTCACAAAAAAAAATAAAAATAAAAGAAGAGTCTCTTGTGCATTATATATATATATATATATGTATCATATGAATAATTACAAAGAATGACTAAATTGAGTTGATATAATGATATGTGTATCATATGAATAATTGCAAAGAATGACTAAATTGAGTTGATATAATGATATGTTATGGTTTCGTACATGTGGATGATATGAATGCTTCAAATGAATGATTGGATTATTATGAAATAACTATATGAAATATTTGTATTCATAATAGGCATATTGAAATTAGGTGATATATGGGATTTGATTCTGAATGATCTAAGATACTGTTTGAACTATATTATACACTTGTTATGTTTATGTTTTGTTTTGAGTGGGCACATCGGTAATGGTTGAATCATTGAGTTCACAAAACACATCAAAATTGCAAATGTTGATTTTTCAGGTACTGAGGAGACCTAGCTTATAAGGCAATCTAATAGCAGTCTAGCATTATCAATTTTGGAAACAAGAAATAGCTCAACGGTCTGGTCAGTTGATTTCTGAGGAGTTTAGATAGTATATGTTTGCTTAGTTTCTCATTTCATATAGAACATTTTGTATAGAACAGTAAATATATGGATTATGGAATGTATGACAATGTAAGCTTATGTTTATAAACACAATGAGGAAATTTAGTCTTTTGAATACTTGTGTACTATATGATGCCATAATAAGTGAATATGATTGCTCTAATATGCCATTCTCATAGGGTATGTTCTTAAATGTCCTCTGGATATTCGGGTATATACTCTTATGAGGTGTTACATAGGATCTAGGTAACAGAGAATTGAAGGCAGACATCCTGAAAGGAAATAAACTTGGTTTAGATAGGATGAAGGAATCTACAAGGGTTTAGAAGAGAAGCAAATGAGCTGAAGATGATGAGTAGGTAGGAAGCGAATAGAGAGTAAGATTAAAATGAAAAAAATGAACTAGCCATGCTTAGATCTAGAGAGAAGGGGGAGAAAACCAGTAACATTCATATTTTTAGACCTTATAATTCATACAATCATAGTTAGAAAGGTAAGTCTCTAATCAAATAAGAAACCTCCTATGCTAGCATTCCATTTAAAGGCTCTCTACAATAGAATGTCTTTAAAGGGCTAGAAAATTTCTTGACCTTCTTTGTATGATATGGAAACTACTCTAGTTTCATCTAAGTGGAGTGATCATTCACAACCTAGCACAAAAAATTTCTAAAAGGATAACCTAAAGTGTTGGCAGAACCATTAGAAGTAACAGTGAATTTGTTAACCAATAAACATGTGTCAACCAAAGAGGAAGAGGAAAGAAGATCCTATTAAGGCAAAGCTAGAGATTGATTGCATACAAGAAGGAAGTGCTAATAAATTGACATAAATATTAAGTTACAAAAAAGGACCCAACTACATAGCCAAATTAATTTTTTATTGGTTTATATTTTAAATTAATTCCACATTCTAATTTAGAATACACACAATAGAAGTTCAATTTCTCTTAACTCAAGTTCCCAACATTATCCTTAATAAGAAAACCTTATCGATGGAGAAATATCTTTCTATAATAACATCTTAATCTATATATAACTATTTCCTCTATCATAATCATCATTTTGATAAAGAACTTACATAGTAAACTGTCAAACTTCCTTTCCCTGTTATCTCAATATTTTCATGAATACATCTCGCTAAATAATATATCGTAGTGAAATTAAGAATCTTTGTTTAAAAAATAGATGAAGTGGCAAAAAGCTTGTCAACCTAAGGAGGAGGGTGTTATGGGCATTAGACTAACTAGAACCATCAACAAGGTGACAATGGCAAAAAGGATTTGAAGAATATTTGATGATAATAAAGTTATTTGGGTTAAATGGATACACCTGCATTTCCTAAAAGGTGATAGTTTATGGCAAAAAAGACCTTTACAAGCTCTTTATAGACCTTGGTGCAAATTGTCAAGCTCAAGGATAACTTAATGAAAAAGATCATGATTATAATTGAGAATAGAGAGCAAATCTGCTTCTGGTATGACAGATGGAATGAGCCTCACTTGAGCTAATTTCATAACTTTGACAGACAAGACCCCTAATTAATAAAGGAGCTAAGGTTAAAGACTTTATAGATAATGGAGTATGGATTAACAGGTTCAGGCACGATAATAGAAAATGTTCTAAATTATAGGCTAAATTCGTATGAAGAGGACAATGATAATTTGGATACCTAATCTCTCTAACACTTTTTACAAACAAGTCTTGTTATTTAATATTTAGAACCTATCACCTAAAATATATTGGCACAAGTACCATTTTTAATTTAAAAAACAAGAATCATTTTTAATGTGAAGAGGCTCCACATGTATGTTTTATAAGTGAACATCATAAATATAATTTGATGGAAGATACAACTTTAGTCCGGTTAACGCGGACATCTAAATACAAGTTTTCAATTACAAAGACTACCTTCCACTATTTTTATCTCAATACAAATTCTCAATCACAAACACTACTTGGAGAATAATTAAAAATCTTTAATTTAACTATTGATAATTTTGTTTATCGTAAAATTTTAAATTCATGATTAAAAAAGAATTGTTTTACTATAAAATAAAAGGAGATTGAGATAAAAATACATTACTTTAAAAAGAGAGGATTAATTAATTAATTAATTTTTTAATATTTTCAGCGCATGTTAATCAATCAGCCCTTCCAAATACAACTTGATGAATATATGGGCGACGCCAAGAGAAGAAGGGGCGGTATTAGTATAAAAGGCCGCAGATTGAGAGAGAAAGAGAGGGACGCCAAATCAAACCCAAGAACAAACGTGAGGACGTGACGTGAGCGCACGTCTACCGTTAAATAATAGAACAACGAAAAACGGTTTAGCGAGGACATAGGCATTCTGTTTTATGCAGTTGATAGATTAGATTAGATCGATCGTACGAACGAACAACCTGATCGCTAACAAACCGTCTCTCTAACGGCATTCTGTTTTCTAAAAACATGCAGTTGATAGATTAGATATCATCGATCGTACAAACGAACAACCTGATCGCGTACAAACCTTCTCTCTAAAGGCATTCTGCTTTTTTTTTTTTTAAATGCAGTTGATAGATTGGATCCATCGTACAAACCTTCTCCTTCTCCCTCGCTCTCTTTCCTTTTTTTCTAGGTTTTTTATTATCACTGATATATGAAGGGGGGCCTGTCGAACCGTCTCCAGAGTCATCATCATCCCCACGACGACTGGATTGATGGCTCGTGGACGGTTGATTGCGTTTGTGGTGTCAATTTCGACGACGGCGAAGAGATGGTCAATTGTGACGACTGCGGCGTCTGGGTGCATACCCGCTGCTCCGGCTATGTCAAAGGAGACGACCTCTTTACTTGTGATAAGTGCAAGTCCACCAACAACATCCCTAAAGAAACTGAGGTTGCTCAGCTACTCGTTGAATTGCCCACTAAAGCAATCCCCATGGACACCAGTTCTGCGGCTTCTCGCAGGCCTTTTAGGCTCTGGACCCATAGACCAATGGAGGACCGAGTGCATGTTCAAGGGATCCCTGGTGGGGATTCTGCGTTGTTTTCTGGCTTGTCCTCGGTTTTCTCGTCGGAGCTCTGGAAGTGTACGGGGTATGTGCCCAAGAAGTTTAATTTCCAGTACAGAGAGTTCCCTTGTTGGGACGAGAACAACAATGGGGATCGTGTGCATCAGGAAGAGGCATTGAATAGCGTTTTGACCACCTCTGCTACTTCTTTGATTGGCTTGAGAAGTGAACATAATGAGGAAGGGTGTGATAAGAAGGATGACGATGTTAGGCATCAGCAGATCGGAGTGAACAAGGAGAGAAGTTTGCTTGGGCATGTGATGGTTCCGTCGGGTAAGAAGAGAAGAGAGGATTGGGGATCAACCAAAGATATTCCAAGTGGAAAGAAGAAGGCTACAGCTATTGACAAGGACGAGGATATGACCAAGAGAAATTTACATGCCTCTGCTAGTTACGGTGAGTTTGGCAAATGGTTGCTCGTCATGATTCATTTAACCTGTGTTTGTTATATTCCAGCAAGTTACAAGAGATTCTTTTCGTATTACTCACACTGTGAAAGGAATAATATGGGGATCACATATTGTAGTTTTAGATTTGCTTCTTTTTACTCGGATTCTCTCTGTGTTTTTTTCTTTTTCCTCCCTTCTTCTTTATTCTACTATTAGTGTGTAATGGAAAACGATTGGCCTTGTATGAAGACAGAAGTTTAAAGTCTTTCAAGAGCAACAGTCAATGTACTCAGAACGAGAATTTGAGGGATCCTCTGTTGCAAGGACCTGAATCAGGTAAGAATAATGCACTAGGCAGTGGAGCTGAGAAGCCTAGAAACAACTTTGAGCTTTCTTGGGAAGCTTTATCTTTTGACATGTCCAAATATAACTCCCCAATTTTCTCTGGATCCGAAGAAGGGGTGCGGGTGCATAGCCTTGTGGTGGTGGCGGTGCATGACGAATCTGCCAAAGCCATGGCTTCACCAATACTGGAGCACGCATATGCTGGGAAATCACATGGGAAACTAGAGGTATGCCTTTGAATTCCGTCAATATCGTTTATCATGTTGTTTCTTTAAAGGCAGTGCTTCACAAATCTACCATGCAGATGTTGGGAATCAACTTTTGGATCATCCAAAGATGTTGGCTTCAAACTTTTTTTGGGATTCTTTAATTCTTTTGTACGGTATGAATTGCTCAAATGACTTGAATTATGCATTTTATAGGGAGATTCTGTTCCAAATGTTAACCTGGATGGTAACATAGAAGTATATGCTGCAAGTGATGTGACGCCTCCAAATAGTTAGTTGACTACCGCTACCGCAGAAGTTAAAGGAAACCAGACTGAAAGTGGTGATGATATGTATCCCAGTTCTAGTTTTGTTATATCTAATCTCAAAGTAGATGTGGATAACACTGATCCTGCAATTGTGTTGAATTCTTTACCCTCAATGGATTACTCGAAAGATGGGATGGTCGTTGATAACAAGCCTGAAATTTTCAAAATGAATGGTGCGCAATTGAGTGGTTCAACATTTATTGATCACAGGGCCGAGGAGGTTGGCAAAACCTCGGAAGCTATTGGTGATTATTATCCAGATAAAGCCCAGGAATTAACAAGTGACAGTTGTCAGGCTGAGCAAGAATTGGATGGTGCAGAAGGTGCAGTGCCCATGCAAAACTGTTCTTCAGAAGCCCATCTTAGTTCAGGGTTCACCGAAGAACTGTCAATATCAAGTGGAACAAATTTGAGTTTTTGCAGATTACCCAGCCAGCATAGAATGGTTACTGGAAAATCATATTCATTTCTTGTCAACAACTTGAAATCATCTATCTCTGAAAACTTTAGAGCTGCTGATACCATGAAGTCTACTTTTGATCCTAAGCAGGTGGTCCTACTTGAGTCTGATATTGATTCCAGGAAGGATCAAGTCACAACTGATGTATGTAGTGATGAAGACCAGATTGACAAGTCAATAGAACTTGTAAAGGAGCTTTTACTTCTAAAGTGACAAACTAGAGCAAGGTCACATATTTCTCTTTGCAAAAGAACTGTTTCAGAAGCAAAATATTCATTGCTTCACTCTTCTAAAGCACCTTTGGTTCAGAGTTCCGATGAGACTGCAGGGTCAATTCAAAATGAATGGGATTCACTTGTACAAAATAGGGTACCATCATCAGCATTACCCTCGAGGAGTGAAAAGCTTAATTATTTTGGCAGCCAGTCACAATCTAAAGCAAATCATGCAATGTTGTTGAATTCTTCCACAGCTGGTAAGACTCCTGCAGCTTTAAGTGACGTAGATGTATGGCCATAATGTTTTGTTTCTTCTATTTATACTTTTATTTCATTCTTTGCACCTATTATGGGTTTAGACTCAGTGAAACTGATTTATTTACTTTCTTGTATTTTCAGATTGCTTTGCTTTTACACCAAGTACTCAATAGTTCTCCCAGAGTACCTCATGTTCGTGTAGCTGGTAGCTTAATGCAGCTGGCATCTCCAACAGCAGATAACATGCTTGCAAAGTGTACATCTAGTTCTGGAGGAAAGGATTATGGTTTGGTAGGATATACATCACTGGTTCAGTTAAATAAGGAAAAAAGAGGAAGAAAAAAGCTACATAAATCATTCAGGTACTGAGTAGTATTACTGTTGATACGGATAATTAGCATAATCCTTGATTCTAATCACATATATTCACTTTTCAGAGTACTACGAGTGTGATAATCAAGATAAAACGACAGATAAGAGTACCATCATTACTTGATTGGAAAAGACTACCAGATACAGGATATTTGGCTGACATGTCGTCTAAGAGTGAGGGCAATAGTTCACCGACACCAATACATTCTATCAACAAAAATGTCCCTGCAGCATCCACATCAATCAGTGGCCAATCTTCCTTTAGTGAGGTTAATGACCATCAAGTTTCGTATGTACTTAATTCACCAAGGACTATATCTGATGAGGAGACTGGCACGGTTCATGGTTGTAAGCGACACATCCTAAGATACTAAAGCACTTATGCGATTTATTGCTTTGTGAGTATCTGCATATGTGTGTACATAGATGAAAGAATAAAGCTACTAGCTCGTTTATGTTCCTTTTATCTACATTTTTTGTGCTTAGTCTAAGTCCTTTGTTATTTACATTTTCTTTTAAAACTTTAGGCTTAATCAATGAGATCATGAACAAAGGCAAACACATAACATACTTACCTGTATGGTTCCATCTATTGTACTTATTGTTATTTTATTATCTATTAATTTAATTCTACTACAATAATGTCTCAGACTAAATTTTAAATCTTTTGTTCTCAGCACTGGCATAACTTGAGAAAACATAATGGAGAACATTATGCATATGCAAGTCATTCTCAGGCTGTTCTTGATTGTTTGAGGAAACAACATGAATGGGCTAAAATGGTTGATCGTGATCTAAATGTATGTTGCTAATTCTTAATAGTATGCAATAACTTGCAAATGCCTTTTGGTTAAAGGTTTTAATTTTGTCGAATGGTAGAACATTGTTTCAATTTAAATTATTTATGATGTTCAGTTTTTCCGGCATGAGAGAATAGATCGTTTGGCAATGTTGGAATATAGATAACTTTTGTATTTCATTATAGATCGTTTGGCAATGTTAGAATATAGATAACTTTTGTATTTCATTAAATTTGAAACCAATTTGGATCATTTACTGCTTGAATATCAGTGAAGAAAATCACAAGTGAAAATGCAACCTTTGACTTGCTGCTAAAAGAAGTCAGTGGGAATTCTGCTGCCTACTAGCCGGTGTCCTGGAGCATGGAAGAGATGACTTACAATCTTCAAATCAGTTACCTGCTCCTCCTTTCTGGACAAGAATTATTTGATGGAACTGTCTTTAGGCATCTCCATATTGGTGCTAATGATGAATGTGGTACATTTAAGTGTAACTGCTTTATAACAAACAGAAGTCACTTCATATTGTAGTTAATATTAGAAGGAAATTTCCTTCTCCAATCTCCATCCCTTCAGAAAGAAAAGAAAAAGGCTAAATGAGAATGGTTACCCCAAGAAGTATTTGTTTCTCTTACCTGTTGCAACTTGTTCAACAGTAATTTGTATTTATCTAGTTTTCTCTCAGATGTGTTGATAATTCATGTTTCTTGGGTAGAGAATTGTTTCTTATACTGATTAGTAAATTTACCTTGCAGCAGATAAATTCTAGTAGGAAAGGACAGAAGCTTGATACTGAAGATTCAGAAGATACTGACTATGATGATGTAAGAGCTCAAGAGAACGGAGAAAGTGCAAGCCTCGAGTCACAAAATGAAGATTGAAGATTACCCAGTGGGCAAGCGGAAAGAAAGGAAAGGAAGGAGATTAGAACTGCAAGGAAGAGGTATCAAAAGACCGAAATCAGATTCAGTAACTGGTGGTAGTTTTGCCGCAATTTCTAATTCAATTGAGGAGAGCATGTTTGGCGAGGATGAGATTCAGGGTTGTGGAGGAGATTCAGTTGGAATGGAGGCCTCAGCTGGCTCACATGATGCAGAATAATGTCTTCTATTTCTGCCTTCTAACAGGTCGATTTTCTTCTGCCTTCTATTTCTGCACAGTTAGTTCCCCTTTGGAAATTTGGACAATTACTCTCTTTTAAACATATAATGGTCCTAAGAATTTAAGTAAACCTTTTATTATCACATAATAGTTATTGGAAATTTTCTCAACGTGTGTCAGACCAGATTAGTGTATGAAACGAATAATGTTCAAGATGGAAGGTGGCAGCAACAACTAGTCATTCGAGCAGCATGATAGGCAATCATATGAAATCCTTTTACATGAAATCCTTTTATATTAAAGGATTTATCAATCTCAATCATATGAAATTAAATTATGCATTAATATTCTGAATATGTTAAAATAAGTATAAACCGCATAATTAAATCGCAATAATCAATCAATATAATTACTTTGAGTAGAAGAATAAAAATATTATTATCCCAAACTAAGGTTCATCACACTTAGACATTAAACATGTTTAGTTACTCACAGAAAACAAAATCAAATATAAGCATGCAGAAAAACTAACATAAAACAAAAAAAAATCATAATTCTAAATCTCGTTTTCTCTTCTATTAAATCTTCTTGCAAGTTTGGATTTGATATATCTACTGGATCTTTTGACAAATTCTTCGTGTTTTCCTTTTCTTGATCAAAATTGTTGCCTCTTTAATTGTCTTATATCTCAAAATTGCTTAATAATTTAACTCTCTTAATTTGCCTTCGTTGACATCCTTTTATAGTAAAATTTAAGATTTATAGGATAATACATGATTACTTATATGGGAGTAAAAGATACCGTGTATAATAAAAAATACTTGAATTCGTGATTTCACATGGGCACAGAAACTTACACGGACAATATACACAGTTGTGCATATCATGATGCACAAGCGTATAACTCCACATAATCAGAACTCAAATTTTTTAATCTTCACATATTAACATAGACTTACATTGTGATTGTATACAGCCATATAGTTCCTTCATTGCTTCAAATCTTCGTTTCATATCATAATTTCATCCAAATTATTATCCTTTTGATCCATGAAGGAAACTATGACCTATAAATGCAGTTGAAGCGAATTAAGTACCAAATATACAACAAAACTATAAAATATCAAGCAAAATATATTTAATATAGGTTTGCAATTATAGTCAAATTAACATTTATCAAACATCCCCACACTTAAGATTTGTTTGTCCTCAAGCAAATTATAATATAAACTATTAACTTTACAACATCTATCCCTTCTTAATCCCAACTTGTCCATCCATAATCTAAATCATCATGTCATATTAATCAAATTAACATACAATATAATTATGTCATATTAATCATATTAACATACAAGATAATTAAGTTATCTTAAAACTAACTTCATGAGTCAAGATTAACAATAATCACGTCAATAATCTTACTTAAATCAAAAGCAAATCTTTACACACTCACCAAGGTTTCTCTCAGTGCACTCAAGTATTTAACGTATTCAAATCAATGCATAGTAGAACTCTCAACCATAAGCTTGCAGTATTATCACATTTTCACCACTTGTATGTAAACTATAAATAAAAATCAAAAAGTCTTTATAAGATTGTAATGGGGCTTAAGTAAGGTATGATTGGGATAATAAAAATATGATAAATTTAAAGGAAATTTACAAAGAAAAGATGACAGAAACTTGATCACCATATATAGGTCCTTTTATTATAAATTCATTGGTACTATATTTTTTAATATTTTCAAGCATTTATCATGTAACAAAATTAAAGAAATATTAGACCTTTTAAATTTTCAAGTTTCAAACACTCAAGTATAACCTTTAGGGTTCAAAACACTTAAAAATGCTTCAAAAATAGGATAAAGGTTAATATTGTAGTTATAATCAATGAAAAAGCTAAGGCTCAAAATGGGTTATTCCAAAGATAAAATATAAGGTAATTATCAAAGAAATAGGCTTAAAAATGTTGAATCTAAGTACCTTTATCACTTTAATGCTTCTAATTTAACAAATATGATCTCATTTTGCATAATTAAAAGTAAGTTATAGAATTATTCAACTATGCATGATAACACACATGAACCAATAAAGAGGTTAAATTTTATGTATTTTGCTCTTAGGTTCAAAAGTTCATGAAAAATATTCTTATGTGTATAAATAATATACATTTGTATTGAAATTGACTATTTCAATGATTACTTATGACTTATAAAACTAATTTTATTCTAACTATCATCCTTTTACATACTAATTCAATTCAATAATCAATAATGAAATAAAGTATTTATAGATATATTTCAACTAATTTAGGATATCAATTAATAGAATTTAATAACCAAGATTATAGTAAACTTAAGAAAATCATAACCCCCTTCCCCACACTTAAAATTGCACATTGTCGTTAATGTACACAATATAAGCATATATAATAAGTGGGAAAGTGGAGTTTGGTACTTCCCCGAGTTATAAGCTTTTCTAAATTCCAATTTTCATGATTTTGGGACTATCCATCTGATATGATGTACTAACATCCTTACAAAATATAAAGAAAAAGGGATAAAAACAATTAAAGAAAATAAAATTGACAAAATTAAAATAAACACGAAATATGGAAATAAAAAATAACATATCAAAAATATATCTTAATTCTTAGGTTGCCTCCCAAGTATCGCTTGGTTAACTTCTTTAACTCAAGTTATCTTTTTAAACTTAAGGTGGCTTATACGTATTATGTTTTTATAGCTTTATCATGGGTTCTATGACATGCAAATAGGCTACCTTATGTCACTCATTGCCATGTTTCTCTTTCGATTTATTCCCTTGAACTTGTGAATGTTCCAATGGACCTTGAAATGTAGAGTCCTGGAAATATCATAAATATTACAAGACTCTTTAGTTTCAATGACATCCTTAAACTCAAGGACATAATTAATGACATTAGCTACTTTAAAGATGACCTCTTCATCCCCCACCATTAATGTTAACTTGCCTTTGTTAACATCTATTATTGACTTAGCAGTCACCAAAAAGGGTCAACTAACAACTGGAGGCACTTTTACATCCTCCTCTATGCCATGAATCACAAAATTAGTTAGGCATATAAACTTATCAACCTTATCTAAAAAATCTTCTACAATTCCCCTATGATATTTTACTGATATATCAGCTAATTGCACACTTATTCTAGCTAGTTTAAGTTCTCCTATTCTCAATTTATTGAACAAAAACAAAGGCCTCATATTAATAGCAGCCCCTAAGTTGGACAAATCCTTATCTATTTTTTAAACTACCAAATTCACAAGGAATAAAAAAACTCTTTAGATTCGTTTGCTTCTCTGGTAATTTGTTTTTCTTATTTTTTGAGCTCCTTTCGCTCAGCTTAGTAGTCTCCAACTTCTCTAATTTCTCCTTGTTTGATATTAGTTCTTTCAAAGGCTCCATATGCTTTGGTAACTGAATAAGAGCTTCAAAAAGGGGTAAGTTATCTTGAATTAGCAGGATATGGGATGACAAGACGACATTCTGTTACTTTTTGCAAGTGATGTTCACATTCAGCTTTTAAGTGACTCTCAATAGTCACCTTCTTCTTTTCTTGGAGCTTTTTCTCACTGATCTAGGTGATTGTCATTACGTGTTTCTTAGGATTCATTTCTGTTGTACTAGGAAAACTCCTTTTTGGTCTTTCAACTACTGTCTTTGGCATTTGATTGATCTGAATCTCCAAGTTACATATGGAAGCCTCCATTCAATGATGTTTCTCGTTAGAATCTTGAGCAATTTTCAACATCATCTCTTCCAAACTAGGCTTCTTAGGTTGAAGTGCTTGCCATTAGATTCAAGGTGGAGGGTTATTTCTCGTTTAGCCCTTATTTTCTAAGAAAAATTATGGTGATTCCTCCATCATGGATTGTACATGCTGCTATATGAATTATTTTAGGATCTAGGAACATTCGTCCACATGCTCGGGTTATACTACTTGATAATGTTGACTTTGATGATCTAGCTGACACACTTCACAGTTGTGGAGCTATCATAAGTCTATCGATCTTTTTGTTCAAGTCTTCCATGTGGCTCGTTAACTATGTTACTCGTCCACTTCATATACTCCCACTGGCTTATAATTTGTGTTGTTAAGAGTGCTCCTAGCTGTTGTATCTATAGACTGCTTGGTACTTCGATTCAAGTCATTGTAAAAATTTTAGATTTGCATCCAAATCAATAGACCGTGGTGTGGGCATCTTCTCAACATTTCCTTGGACCTCTCTCATATATCATATAAGTATTCAACTTCTACTTAGGGGTAAGATGTTGGATCCCGTTCCCAGAGCCCAACTTTCGGAGTCCTGAAGCCTTGTGCTTATTCCTGGCAGGGTCCTTAGCTACAACTCCATATTCGTGGCGAGCGCACACCAATTAATCACCAAAATCATGAGTTGATTTATTCATACAAAATGTAGCCTTAAGTCTCGAGTTCGATTTGCAACAAGAATCACCTCAAACGGAGTTGTATAACTCAAGTTATGCTCAAAAAGCCTAGAAGAGCTCATGCTCCAAATATGATCTCCAAACTGACCTCTCACTTATTTTAATGCAAAATTCTTCAATTTAACTCCAAATGGTACCCAATTTTGTAGAGAGAAATATATATGTCTTAGAAATCTAATGGTTCAAGTCTCACCTCAATTGGAGGTCGGATGAGGGATTTATGCCCAAACGAATAGACTATGCTCACACCCAAAATCAAATTGAAACTCTTTTGGCGCGATTTCCATAACTTTTTATTTGGATGTCGGATTTAGTTCATTCTTTGACCATTAGAAAGAAGACATCTATATCTACAACTCTCATGAAGACCACAAAATGAGATTCGGCCTCTAACTTTGTCCAAAAATACCATTTTTCCCGTAGTTGTCCGTTAAACGGACATCCATGTCCGTTTAACGAACACATTCGGGTGAAAGTGGCCCAAAAGCTTCGAGAATGTCTGTTAAATGGACATACAAGTCCGTTTAATGGACATGAACTGGCCAAGGGGTGTTTTTGCACCGTTTAACGGACATGCCATTTTTCAAAAGTCTAATTCCTCTTCCAAACCTCTCATCTTCAACCTAACTTCATAACCACTTGTATACTTCACAAAATTTAACTTATTCTAAAGCATAAACACTTCAATTTCCAAGTTCACTCACCAACTTCACAATTTCCGGCTAAATTGGTTCATCAAAACCATGAATTTCGATCCTTAGTCATCAAGGCTATCACAAGCACACAAGTTTAACAAACAACAAGATCTATAGTAACTGTCACCTTTCAAACCTCATAACTTCTTACCCCAAAGTCCTAAAACTTCATATTATACCTCAATGGAAAGCTAACAAGATGACCTACAAATTTCATTAAGGATTCAAAAATCAATTCCGTCATTAAAGGAGGTAAAAACTCACTCAAATGTATTGCTCCTATAATGACCAATGAACAGTGAAATAGCCACATGAACAGTAACTGATATAGGTTTAACCCCCATAAGTTTTTACTCCTAACTCCAAGTAAGGCACATCATACACCATTAGAAAGCTCTAAACGTATGCTACATTCTTCAAGAAGACCTCCCAATTCAATTCAAACACTTAGGGGGTCTAAATCGTCATCAAAGGTTTTGTCAAATTTTGCAAAAATTTGACAGCACCTCTTTTAAAAATTCACTATCCAAACTTCAATTCAATTCAACCCAACTCAAGTACCTGCATAAAAACCTAAATCTTCAATTTTTCACAGATATCCATAAAACATAAATTTCTCGACTTTGTTAAAACACAATCACAATTCTCATAAGTCAAACATTTTTCAAACTTATCAATACATAAAAGCACACAAACACATCACAAATGGCTTGGTAAGTCCATAATCATGGCAGACTACACAATTCCCTATGAGGGTTTTGTGTAGACGCAAACTTGAGGAAGTCCCAAAGGAATTCCGTGCCACTTGCGGGCAAGCGAGAAAAGCCTTGACTTGGTTGACGTGCACGTGACAATTTCTTGGATGGACTATACCGAACTCACATAACATGTAATTCATGCATGGAAAACATTTGGCCCAAATGACCCATTCTTAAAAACTTGAATTCATGCACTTGACATAACTTCAATTCATGCAATTCCACAACCCAAATTTCATACCAATTATAATAACCATATTTCAATTCAATTAAAAGCAATCGATACAATACTTGCACAAAAATTTAAGATTATTTCCAAGGTTCACACCCAACGACAACATAGAGCAAATTTTCAATCATCTTAAAGAACCATAATTGCTCACTTAAAAGAAAGTAGTTGGAAGAACATTTATTGCATTTATGAGAGAATATTTAATAGCATATTATTCAAATATAAAAATGTCACCCACCTTGATTCCTTGTTTGAAGACCTTGTTCCAAATGCCTCTCCCCTTGCTCCACTTCCCTCCTTTGATTCCCTTTAACAATACCCACCGAAATCCATAAGAAATATGAGCAATCAAAATTGGACATTCTAAGGAGGGGAAAGCATGAAATTTAACCTATCTAACTTTACCCATAACTTTCCTAAGCCATTCTAACCAAAACCCATCTATAAATCCAAAAGATTTCATTTTTTCTTACCTTAGAGAAGATACCCACGAAAATTTCCTTTGGTTTCTAAAGGAAGCTTGATCTTTCTCTTTCCTTTGATAGAACTCTTAAAAACCCTTCCTTAGAGCAAGAACTCACAAAGCCCTAATCTTCTTTCTTCTCTCTTCTTCTTCTTCTTTTCTCTTGGTCGAAATCCCTCTCTTCCTCTCTTTTCTTGTAAATTTCGTGGGTTCCCAAATGACTTAGCAAAGGTTGATTTTCTAACTTAAAGCCTTATAGTAAAACTACGTAGTTTTGATCTTTATTCTTCATACTTGCCCTTTGTCTCTTCCTCCCTCACATAAACGACTACAAGCTTACTTCTTCCCTTTTTGTTTTCATTCTTCTAATTCAAAGGACCAAATATGCCCCTCCTTGAAGGCTTTAACCCTTAAAAACATTAATGATCTACCCAAAATGCCCTAAGCCCTCTTATTCCTTTAATACCTAATAACATACTCCACTTTAATGTAAACGTAGTCCCTCATTAAAATTCTCATTTCTTAAAAGCTAAAACCTCAAAATAATTTAGACATGGTTAATAAAAATAATATTAAAAAAAATCAGGGGGCTAACATAAGAGGAGATGTCATTCCTCAATTTTGCAATCTTAGTTAGTGGAAAATGCTTTAACAAAACTTCTCCGTCACTTGTTCCTAAGTTGTCAGTGATGATTGTGGCATCAAGTTTAACTATTTTTTGGCCTACCCCCTTAAAGAAAATAAGAATAACCACAATCTGATAGCAAGCTTTGTTGATTTTAAAATTATCGTAAATCTTCATAAAATTAGAGATATGTGTGTTTGGATCTTTATCTCTAAGTCCATCAAATTAAACTAACTACTGTACCATTTATTAATAGTTGTATTTTGCATTATGTTTTAGTGAATAATTTAGTATGTTTTTAGTTGTTAATTAGATGATTTGTGCATATTTAGGTTTAGAATTGTGCCATTTTGATTATATGTTTATGTTTTTGAATGTTATGTAGTCTAGAGCATGTTATCAGACTTTAATTTTATATGTTTGAGGTGTATTGATTAGTTTCTTAGTTTTTGAGATCAGGTAAAGAAGATCAAAGAAGATTTAGAGAAAGCTCGAAGGAGAAGTCAAGGCAACGATCGTGACTCATTGGCCACAATCGTGATAGAAGCCAACCAGCATTGGTCATGGAAGAGGAGTCAACGCCCCAATCGTGACTCGTTGGCCACGATTGTGATAGAAGCTAACCAGTATGGGTCACAGTCGAGTAATTTTAAGTGTCACGATCATGACTTATTGGCCAATGGCCACGATCATGATAGGCGTAATAACAAATGGAGGAATTGCTTTCGAATTTAACTCTTCGAGAGTTATTTCAGACATTTGAGCCCAGGTAAATCTTAGTTTTACCTTAAATGAAAAAATGCATATAAATGTAAAAGAAAGAAACCCTAAAGAAGAGCCTTCATTTTCCATTTGAAGAAAGAAGCTTAGGAAGAGGAGAGAAGAAGAGGGGGCTGCTACTACTGTCACTCCAAGTTATCTTTCTCATTCCGTCTTGTTATTTCTTTTATTTGATGTATAAGATGGATATGATGATGATGAATTTGGGTTTAATGATGTTCTAAACTCATTTAAAGATTTGTTCTTGAATCAATGTTAATTTGATTGCTTTTGAAGTTAATATGTTGGGTATTATGATTGTTTGTCATATTTGTATGCTTCGGTAATAAATCGAGAGAGTGAACCAATATTAAAAATGATTAGCTTGGTTAATAAAAGTTAAACAATTTAATAAATCATACAAACAATCAAATCGGTAATTTATAATAAGAGACATCTCGTTTGAGGACTTGATTGACTATTACAGTACTTAAGATCTAATTGGATGTGTGGGTTGTTTGCTAATTGAGAGATTGCAAATTCCATTATTCAATTCAACTAAGGTTTATGATTTAGGATTTGAAGATTAGAACTCGAGAGAGAATAATCCATCTTTCAAAATTTTAGGACCGATACCAAATTAACTCAAAAGTAATCGAGTTACCATTAGATGATAGGATAAATCCCCCTTTTCTCATAATTGGTTAATCTTACTTGTGTGATTTTTTATTTTTTAATTGGTTGTGCTCAATTTTGATTTCCTTGCATTAATTTAGAATTTCAATTTTCAATCTATCCATATTCAATTGTTGAATTTTCTGCTCATTTTTATACTACGCTTACGACCTGTTCACTTGTAGAATATTGAAGGTTTTATAAGATTAATACTTGCTTAACATTTATGTAATACTCGGCTTAATCTCGAAGCTATTGTTACTAACAGTCAATCTCACGATGCTAACTCCACTCCAGTCAAGTCTAGTCTAACGTAGTCAAACCTGGTCCTCGTTTGATCAACTATATTGTGAGATTCTCCAATATCTGTTCGACCTTCCAAGTCTTTTATTTGATGGTCTAATATAGTTTCGTCCGACAAAGATTTTTGTGGATTGTTCTTTTGATCTCTAGATTTGCATCAATTAAGCTCTTAAAAGTACTCTAGTTCATAAACTAACTAAGAGTCACGTTCTACAAAAAGGAAGAAAACTAAACAAATTAATCAAATAAAATAACTTAAAAACAAAAACAAAACATAATAAAACAACAACGACTAAAGTAATAAAATCTGAGTGTTCCTAATATTATTGTCCCCGACAACAGCACCAAAAACTTAGTTGGCCCAAGGTTAAGGTCAATATTAATTTTATTACAAGTGTAGGTGTAGCTAGCACAGGCAAATACTGTCAATCACATAGACACAGTAAATACTAGTAATTGCTCTTTTTCTTTATCTAGCCTAAGAATTGGAATTTTCGTTTTTAATTAAAAATAAAACTAAACAAATGAAAAAAGATTAAGATTAAACAATTCTAAACTTAGGACAAGTACAATAAGAAGGAAATTCAATTTCAAGTAATAGTGTCTAGGTGATGAATCCCCCTAAGAATGCTTGAATTATTAACCTTTTATTAAAATTTAGTCCCATGAGGAGGTATACATGGAATCGAGCGAACGACATTAACATTCTCGCATTTGTTGTTTTTGCTAAAATGCTTCATTTTTTACATTTGATGTTACATTGGAAACAATGTAAATTTTAAGTGTAATGGCGGGGATCTCAGTTGTTATACATGTCTGTTGCTTATGTGTTTTCCTTAGATGTTGTAAATTATGTTTTTTTTCTTAGGCTTTTTAACAATCAAACAAATAAACAAATATTTCTCTTTTTCTATTACTTTTAGGACTATATAGTCATAACTAGAGAGTTAACTAACTAGAAAAATTCATGGCAACTTGAGCATGCTCTTTTACTTTTGTGATTGGCAAATACACATCATCTTTAGAAAAGTAGTACCTAGTGGGGAGACGCAATTCAGTGAGATTTTGAGCCATTATAGACTAACACATCTATATTAATCTCATTATCTTTTGTTTATATATGATCTTCATAACATGTATATCCTGACTTTACTTTTTGTATTTGAGACCACATTTTTGTCACATGCATTAACATGAAAATAATATAAGCATTATTTGTTTCATAAGTTACATAACCTAAATAGCCTACATATTGATATTATTTTTCCTTTTAATAAGCACCCTTAAGCTTTATTAGCCTTTTTTATGCTAACCACATTACATGCTTTTCACCTAACTTAATGTCGTACCCAATCCTTAAACCTAGTGGAGCATTGGTGATTATTGACGTTTGTGGATGCATAAATGTAGGGGTGTGCATATATGCAGATTGGTTATAATTTATGAAATAACATTTTATGTCTTATCAATGAATTCTAATGTTGATATAGCTTCTTTCAATTTTTATTACAAAAAGGAAAAAAAGAATAGAAAATTTATTTAAATAAAATTACAAGGAAGAAATTCATTTATTTTGCAAATTTATTCATGATTAGTCTTTCCTCCTAAAGTTGTATGGAAAAGGTGAATTGATTGATGTAAATAAGGGAGATGATGTTTTGAAAGGTCACTCTTTCTAGTTACAGTATTTTTCTTATCATTAATTTTTGTGAATGATTCTTTCTAATTCCCTATGCTTCATGTGGTTTATGGTATGAAGGCTTAGATTTGAGTTATGAAACCCAGTTTTTGCATCTATCATAGCTAATGGTACCTAGTTTTGACTGGATATTATCTTTTTTTTGAATGTTTGATATTACATTGACTGTTTTTCTTGCTTCATTAGTTTTAATAGCTTTTGTGCTACATTACGTAACTACATCTCACCTTAAGCTTTTCCCATATTGCAATCTTAAAAATTCCTTTGATTTATGATTGTGCATGTGAATCTTAGTGATGGAGAAATGAAATGATATGTAAAGTCGTGGAATGTCTTGATTATAAATGATGTTTGAGTGTGCCTAGAGATTTATCTTATTCTTACACATATTTTGTCAAAGCCTTAGATTGCTAAATTTATGAAGGGAATAATTGTTGATTGATCATAAGTAGAAGCATTTAATGTTTAGTTCTTGCCATGGTTTTTAAAGTTATTCCTCTTTTCTCATGACTATCTATTCTTAGAAAAAATGGAAAATGTGGAAGTGTTTTGGTTTATGACTTTAATTTTGTTATTTTCCCGAGGATGGTCAAAAGTTAAGTGTGGGAGAACTTGATGTGTGCTTGATTGTTTATATATTCACTCTTTAATACTTAGCAATTAATATTATGAAATGCTTAAGATATTCATTTTAGTTTACATTTGGTTTTAGGTACAATTTGAAAGTACAAAAGCTAAAATGAGTTAAAGATACATTCTTTGAGTCATCCTCTTGATGTTCAAACTTATTTGTCTTTGTGGAACGAGAAGGAGATAGATTAGAGTGAAGATGGGACAACTACACAGTCGTGTATAAATTTGGAGGTGACGTTAATGTGATGCACAATTAGATGCACGACCTAATTTCTCCTATAAATATACATTTGAATGGACAAAAAAGGCATAAATCATTTTCAGAATACTAAAAAAGGCAGAACACTCACTTCTTTGAGATCTCTGAACTTTTCTTCATTTTGTATTGTTGACTCTCTCTATTTAGAAATTGTAATGTTATTCTTAGGTTAATGTTTTGGGTATTTATTTATGAATAATTAATATTCTAGTTCTCAATTGATGTTTATGTATGAACTTATTGCCAAAATATGGAATACAATACGTAATATTTGTATATTCAATTCATTTATGGTAAACTAATGGCGTTGAATCATTAGGGATAACATAATATAAGTTAAATGGACTGAACTTGTGAGATTGTTGCCTAGATTAATCTATTTTCTTAGTGTGTAATGCAACTGTCCTACTAAATCTAAAGAGTTTATTCTTTTTTTTTTGAAAGCTAGGTTTAGTTAAAGAGCCTATTTTTATTAAACAAGATATAGGGGAAAACTGGGGTTAACAGAGCTTATTGTTAACCTACTATTAATAGTTTTTAACAGAGGTGTGAAAATAACAAGACAATGAAGTATGTTTATTTGTGTGTAAACTAAGATTGAATTGAAAACTAGCATCTCAACACATTCATCAATTTTATCAATCTTCAACTGTTTGATTTGATTTACTTTAACTGATTCAATTTACTTTATTTTCTTAGTTGCATCAAAACAAAACTTCACTTTATTTTCTAAACATCAATTCATTTCATTACAAAAGCTACATGCATATTCCCTGTAGATATGATCCCTACTTATTGCTACTATAAATTTTAGTGTGCTGAGTTAAGTTTTATTTTCTAGTGCATTGGACACACATCATTTACCCTTTATATATGCATGTTATCGGGCATCTTTGTCGGCCTATTTCAATAAGCAAAAGGATACAAAGTTGATTGCTTCCAACAAAACCTTCAAAGAATCACACTTACAAGTGGATCAAAAGGTTTGTATCACACCAATTACCTACTAGAGAAATTCATTTATGAATTTCTGTCTTCATCAATTATTTTAAAAGCCGGGCTTTAATTACCAACTAGAAATTGCAGAGCTCTTACCTCCCACTTCAATGAACATAAGGAGCTTCTATTCAATAAGTTCTTAAGGTTATCTCATTCCATTTCATTTTAAATTTAATTAGTTATATTGGAATTATTTTTTTGAATTCAAAGTTACAAAAAAGTTTGTCCAACAATGGTTTCATTGATAGAATAAACAGGAATTGTAAATCTTAAAAGTGGGATGGCTAGTACGTTATTGAAATCTTTGCTTGATCCGGTGAGACAGAGTCTGCAAGTATAGTTGGTATTAGTGTTGAATAAATATAGTTGACTGATTCAAAAGTTAGTGCTACTTTATTGCAACACATTTATTTAGTGGGTCCTAGTTGTTATTATGTTAGTAGTTAGTGGACAATAACAGTAGCTAGATAGATGAGCAGATCGTGGGATTGAGTCCCTACTTTTCAGCTTTATTGTTATTCTTAAGGTTATTTAAGCATTGTACTGAAGTCCATCGTTTTCAAACTTGAATAAGAAAATATTTAGTTTCCTCTTTGTTCTTTCGTGCCCCTCAAATCTTGCATTTTTCGTTCACCTTTACTAACAAAAGTGGTATCAGAGCAAAACAAAAGTACCCAGGTTTCGGTCTAAGATTGAGAGAAAGTCATGGCAAGCAACGGAACCAGCTCAGTAGCATAGCACAGCCTCTAATTCCAATTTTCAAAGGTGAAAAATTATCACCTTTGGAGTCTCAAAATGAAGATGTTGTTCAAGTCACAAGAATTCTGGGATTTAGTGGAGAATAGGTATGAAGAGCCAACTCCAGCACCAGCTGAACCCGACCAGCGATTACGAGAAAATCGCAAAAAGGATGCAAAAGCTTTGCTACTAATTCAATCAACATTAGAGGAAGATATATTTCCCAGAATTTCAGTAGCAACCACCTCCAAAGAGGCATGGGAGATTTTGAAGCAATAATATTTGGGCGACAAGAAAGTAATTACGGTAAAATTACAAACTCTCTGTCGTGATTTTGAGACTCTAATTATGAAAGACAAAGAATCTGTCCAAGAATTCTTGTCTAGGGTGTCTGAGATTGTTAATCAAATGAAAAGTTATGGTGAAAATATGAGTAATGAAATTGTTGTGAGTAAGGTTTTGAGGAGTTTAACCACAAAATTTGATCATATTGTTGCTGCAATTGAAGAAACTAAGGACTTGTCTACGTATACTTTTGATGAAATGATGAGTTCTTTGTTAGCCCATGAAGCCAGAATTGTTAGGTCTCTTGAGAAGTTTGAGGAAAAAGCTTTTCAAGTGAAAGGGGAGTTTTCCAAAGGAAAGGCAGAAAATCCAACAGTAACAGGCCATGGCAAAGGCATAGGATATATTGGGCGTGGGAGTGGTCGTGATGGTGGCAGAGGCAGAGGCCAAGTTGGTGAACCACGTCAGTATAAGAGCCCAATCCAATGCAGATATTGCAACAAATAGGGGCACAAAGAAGCTGATTGCTGGACCAAACAAAAAGAAGAACAGAAGCAAGCAAATTTTACAGAAAAAGTTGAAGAGGGGAGCAAGCTATTTATGGCTCATTCACCAATTCAAGACGACATCAATAGTATACATATACGGTTTTTGGATAGTGGGTGCTCCAACCATATGTCAGGATCCAAGGTATTGTTCAAAGAGCTTGATGAGTCACAGAAAAGTGAGGTTCGACTTGGAGATGATAAGAAAATGAAAGTGGAAGGGAAAGGTACAGTTGCTATTAAAACTACACAAGGTGATGTTAAACTTCTCTATAATGTGCAGTTTGTCGCTAGTTTGGCTCACAACTTATTAAGTATTGGTTAACTGATAACTAGTGCATATTCTGTTATGTTTGATGATGATTCATGTGTTATTCGTGATAAAAAAATCTGGACAAGTCATAGCAACTGTTCATATGGCACAAAATAGATGTTTCCCTTCAATGTATCAAATGAAGTGAGTAGAGCCTTAGTTGTTAAGAGAAATATTGAGGAAAATTTATGGCACTTACGTTATGGGCATTTGAATGTGAGTGGTCTAAAACTTCTGAGTAAAAAAGAAATGGTTGTTGGCTTGCCGAAAATTAATGAACTTGATTTTTGTGAGGGATGTGTTTATGGGATGCAAAGTAGGAGGTCATTTCCTGTTGGAAAATCATGGAGGGCTTCTAGTTGTCTTCAACTTGTGCATGCTGATTTATGTGGTCCTATGAAAATGGAGTCACTTGGTGGAAGCCACTATTTTCTTCTATTTACGGATGATTATAGCTGTATGTGTTGGGTTTATTTTTTGAAATTCAAATCTGAAACCTTTGAGAATTTCAGGAAATTTAAAGCACTAGTGGGAAAAGCATAAAAGCACTTCGAACTGATCATGGCGGTGAATTTTTATCTAATGATTTCACCATTTTTTGTGATGAGAATGACATTCGCAGGGAACTTACAGCTCCACACACACCAGAACAAAATGGTGTTGCGGAACGAAAAAATCGAACGATTGTGGAAATGGCTAGAAGTCTATTAAAAGCGAAAGGGTTGCCTGACCAATTTTGAGGAGAAGCAGCTGCAATTGCAGTATACCTCTTAAACATCTCACCAACAACGGTAGTCCTTAATCAAACACCTTATGAAGCTTGGATGGGTAAGAAGCCTCGAGTAAGCCACTTAAGAGTTTTTGGTTGTATAGAGTATGCTTTGATTAATTCTCGTTCTAAACTTGATAAAAAATCTGAGAAATGCATTTTCATTGGCTATAGTTCTCAGTCCAAAGCATATCGTCTATATAATCCTATAAGTGGAAAAGTGATAATTAGCAGGGATGTTGTGTTTAATGAAGAAGAGAATCTGAAGTGGAGTTTTGATAAAGAAGGCATACAAAAACCAGTTCTGGCAGATTTTGAAGTTGAACAATCAGCAAACTCTACTCTTTCATCACCTACAAGTTCAACTCCTTCATCACCTAGTGATAATAGCAACATAAGTTCTATCAATTCAGATTCTTCATCATCCAGTCCCTCCAGCAATAGTAGTGAAACACCACCAAGAAAATATAGATCTCTTAGAGAAATCTATGAAACTTGTAACTTTGCTTTATTAGTTACTGACCCAACATCTTTTGAAGAAGTTGCAGAATTACCTAAATGGCAGATTGCTATGTTAGAAGAAATGCAGGCTATCGAAAGAAATTCAACGTGGGAGTTAGTTGATGTTCCAGAAGGCACAAATGTTGTGGGGCTCAAGTGGGTTTTTTCGAACAAAGTATAATGCTGACAGAAGCATACAAAAGCACAAAGCTCGTCTTGTGGCAAAGGGTTACTCACAACAGCAAGGTATAGATTTCGAGGAGACTTTTTCTCCTGTAGCTAGATTTGAAACTGTGAGAATTATTTTGGCATTAGCTGCTCAGTTGCAATTACCTATGTATCAATTTGATGTAAAATCAGCATTTTTAAATGGTGATTTAGAAGAGGAGGTTTATGTTTCACAACCTCCAGGTTTTGTTATTAATGGTAATGACAACAAAGTTTACAAGTTAAGAAAAACTCTCTATGGGCTAAAGCAAGCACCGCGAGCTTGATATAGCAAGATTGATTTTTTTTTCAGGATAACGGATTCACTAGAAGTGAAAATGAGCCCACTTTGTATTTGAAGAAGCAAGGTGATGGAAATTTTTTGCTGGTTTGTGTTTATGTCGATGACATGATCTATATGAGTTCCTCAAAGTCTTTACTTGATAATTTCAAGTCTTGTATGGTAAGAAATTTTGAGATGACAGATTTGGGCTTCTTACAATATTTTTTGGGACTTGAGGTCATACAAAGTAATGATGGAATTTTTGTGTAAAAAGAAATATGCTGAAGATCTTTTGAAGAGGTTTAACATGGCAAATTGTGAGGTGGCAGCCACACCAATGAACATCAATGAGAAGCTACAACGTGAAGATGGGACTGTGACGATTAATTCTACATTGTTTAGAAGTTTAGTTGGTGGTTTAAACTATCTAACACACACTAGGCCTGACATTGCTTTCTCTTTCGGTGTAGTGTCTAGATTTATGCATAATCCTACAAAACAACATGTTGGAGCAGCAAGAAGGATTCTTCGTTATATTGCAGGGACTATGAATTTTGTCATATGGTATTGCAAAGTACCAAATTTCAGTTTGATTGGTTTCACTGATAGTGACAGCGCAGGATGTTTAGATGATCGAAAAATCACTTCTGGTAATGTTTTCATCTTTGGTTCTGGAGCAGTGACTTGGAGTTCAAAGAAACAAGAAACAGTAGCGTTGTCATCATCCGAAGCAGAGTATGCAGCAGCATCTTCAACAGCGCGACAAGCTTTATAGCTTAGAAAACTTCTTACTGATTTCAGCCTTGAGCAAAAGAAAACTACAAAAATATTTTGTGATAATCAATCCACAATTGCAATGGCTAAGAATCCAGCTTTTCATGGAAGAACGAAGCATATCGATGTGCATCATCATTTCATTCGGAAGTTGATATCTGATGGCAAAATAGTGCTAAAATTCTGCAACACTAATGAGCAGATAGCTGACATTTTTACAAAATCTCCAACACAGACCAAGTTTCAATTTTTCAGGCAACAGTTAGGAGTATGTGATTTTGAATCAAGGGGGAGTGTTGAATAAATATAGATGACTGATTCAAAAGTTAGTGCTACTTTATTGCAACACATTTATTTAGTGGGTCCTAGTTGTTATTATGTTAGTAGTTAATGGACAATAACAGTAGCTAGATAGATGAGCAGATCCTTGGATTGAGTCCCTACTTTTCAGCTTTATTGTTATTCTTAAGGTTATTTAAGCATTGTACTGAAGTCCGTCGTTTTCAAGCTTGAATAAGAAAATATTCAGTTTCCTCTTCATTCTTTCGTGCACCTCAAATCTTGCATTTTTCATTCACCTTTACTAACAATTAGATGTAGGTTGCAGTTTCTAGAAGCTACCAACTGGTAACTCATCTTTTGTTTGCGATCTAGGAAGTTTGTGAAGGTTAAGCAAAAATTTGCCTCATCTGCATTCGTATCTTCAATCTAGATTCAATTACATGTCACGGATGTACATGTAAGAGCACCTACTGAATGAAATTTTATTTTGTCCAGTCATTGTTAGTTGAGTTGAATTGGAATCTAATTATCAATGACCCATATAACCCTTTCTCATTGTGATGTTTATTACTTCTATCGACATGACTCTTATAGATATAGATGATGGATTTGATGCATACAACGTTGTTCTAAGAGGAGAGAGGAGTGTTTTGTCTTGCAGGAAGTGTTGTAATTTTTTGACTTTGTGGCTATTTGTTCATTTTTGACTTTTTTAGCACAATATCTCTCCCATATTGGGAAGAGATGAAGTTGGGAGGAGTTTTTGAAGTTATAAAATAACTCCTCCCCTTCCTTATCAAAACATTCCAAAAATTTGATAAAAATACTCAAAAGTTGTATACATATCAAATTTAGTATTCTCTTCTTAATGAGAGCAGGTTGCCTTAAGTGGTGCTCGGAGAAGTAGGCAAAATTGGCCAAACTTCGTTATCAATTTTCGGGTGTGTTCTTTCCTTATCTCTTTTATTTATTTCACATTTATAGTATTCAATATTATTTGTCGGATATATTTGTAGTATTGTGTTTAATTTATTTGGGTGTATTTATTATTCGTGTGTGTACACGGGTTTAGGTTGTGATAAATACACCGTGCACGTAATTTCTGTCTAGAAAGCCGAGTTTTAAGTGGGACCGTTTGTGACCCCTCCACCCTTTCATGAGATCTTACATGGAATGATAATACTGTCTTAGGAGTCCGTTTGGCAGTCTTTCCTGGGTATTACCGAATCGGTTCACTTCACTAGTTGTTTACCTTAGAGGGAAAAATACCCGATTTTCCCAACAAGTGGTATCAGAGCCGAAGGTTTATCCTTTAGTTTGTTTGTAATATTTGTAATATTGAATACTATTATTTGAGTCTATAATGATGTCTGTAAATTCACCAACAACTAGAGACATATCAAATATGACACACGTGACATCGACTTCCTCATGGCAAAGGACTCCAATGTCAAGTATAAAGTTGGCGGTGGAAATATTTGATGGTACTGGTCATTTTGGGATGTGGCAAGGTGAGGTTATGGATTCTCTTTTCCAACAAGGCCTTGACATAGTTATTGAAGAAATGAAACCAGACTATGTAGAAGATAAGGATTGGAGTATCATAAATCGGTTGGCATACGGAACAATTCGATCATGTCTGTCTAGAGAGCAGAAGTATGCTTTTAAAAATGAGACTTCTGCGCACAAACTGTGGAAGGCATTGAAGGACAAATTTCTGAAAAAGAGTGGTCAAAATAAGCTCCTTATGAAGAAAAGGTTGTTCCGATTTGATTACCGACCAGGTACTACTATGAATGAACACATCACTATGTTTAATCAGTTAGTAGCAGATCTGTTGAATTTGGATGTGAAATTTGGGGATGAAGATTTGTCTTTGATGTTGTTATCATCCCTTCCGGATGAATTTGAACACTTAGAAACTACTTTACTTCATGGGAAGGAGAATATATCTTTAGATGTTGTGTGTTTTACTTTGTATAGTCATGAATTGCGAAAGCAAGATAAAAAGAAAAGTAAAGCAGTTACAGAAGATGAAGCATTTGTGGCAAGAGGCCGTCAGCAGAGCCAGTCGAAGGGAAGAAGAGGAAGATTCAAATCAAAAAGCAGAGTTGCAAAAGATGAGTGTGCTTTCTGTCATGAGAAAGGACACTGGAAGAAAGACTGTCCAAAATTAAAGAAGAAAGGAAAGGCTCCGCAAGATGCAAATATTGCAGAATGTAAAAGTGATGCAGAGTCAGATGTCTCTTTGGTGGTATCACCTTCAACATTCCATTCAGATGAGTGAATTCTGGATTCAGGTTGCACCTATCATATGTCTCCCATCCGGGAGTGGTTTTTTTATTTTGAAGAAATTGATGGTAGAGTTGTTTACATGGGTAATGACAATCCATGTAAAACAGCTGGAATAGATTCAATCAAATCGAGGAATCATGATGGATCCACCAAAATTTTAAGGGACGTGCGGTATGTGCCGAAATTGAAAAAGAATCTCATCTCTTTGGGGACCTTAGAATCAAAAGGTCTAGTTGTGATGATGCGAGATGGAATTCTTAAGGCAACTTCAGGAACACTTGTGATGTTGAAAGGCATAAGGAAAAATAATTTGTATTACTACCAAGGAAGTACAGTTGTTGGGACAGTAGCAAGAAGGATGCAGAGGCAACAAAGTTGTGGCATATGCGGTTGGGACATGCTGGTGAAAAATCCTTGCAAATTCTTGCCAAGCAAGGATTATTAAAAGATACGAAGACTTGCAAATTAGAATTTTGTGAGCATTGCATTCTGGGAAAACAACAAAGAGTGAAATTTGGCACTGCTATTCATAATATTAAGGGAATTTTGGATTATGTGCACTCGGATGTGTGGGGACCTGCTAAGACTCCATCTCTTGGAGGTAGGCATTATTTTGTCACTTTTGTTGATGATTTTTCCAGAAGAGTATGGGTGTTTTCTATGAAGAATAAAGATGATGTGCTTGGAGTTTTTCTCAAGTGAAAAGCTCAAGTTGAAAACCAGACAGGAAGAAAGATCAAAGTTCTCCGAACAGACAATGGTGGAGAATACAAGAGTGATTCTTTCCTAGAGGTATGTCAAGAGTCTGGTATAGTTCGCCACTTTACAGTTAAAAAAACACCACAACAGAATGGGGTGTCGGATCGTATGAACAGGACATTGGTGGAGAAAGTTCGTTATATGTTGTCTAATGCTGGGTTAGGCAGAAAGTTTTGGGCTGAGGTAGTGACATACGCTCAACATCTCATTAATCGTTTGTCATCATCTGCAATTGGTGGCAAGACTCCATTAGAGGTATGGTCTGGAAAACCTGCAACAGATTACGATTCTTTGCATATTATTGGTTCTATTGCATATTATCATGTGAATGAATCAAAGTTGGACCCACGAGTAAAGAAGGCTCTATTTATAGGCTTCAATGCTGGAGTTAAGGGATACCGTTTGTGGTGTCTAGAGTCAAAGAAGATAATTATCAGCAGGGATGTTACATTTAATGAATCTGCCGTGTTAAATAAGGTAATTCCAGAAGGGGCTAATGGTACTTCACAGCAGGTGGAATGTATGCCGAAGCAGGTGGAGTTTGAACAGACAGTGGTAATCCCAACAAAAAGCACTACTAGTGACTCTCCTATGGCAGAAGAAGAGTTGGAAGATGAAGAGGTTCCAACCCAAGAACCTCCGCAGCAATCAGAGTCAATTGCCGCTAGAAGGACAAGACAAGAAATTCAAAAACCTGCTCGTTTTACTGGCATGGTAGCTTATGCACTTCCAGTTGTTGATGATGTTCCATCTACCTTCCCAGAAGCAATCCAAAGTTCAGAAAGTGGCAAATGGGCAGGTGCAATGGAAGAGGAAATGCAATCTCTTGAGAAGAACAAGACATGGAAGCTGACACAACTACCGAAAGGAAAGAAGGCAATTGGATGCAAATGGATATTTGCAAAGAAAGAAGGATTTCCTGATAAAGATGATATTCACTACAAGGCAAGGTTGGTGGCTAAAGGCTACGCTCAGAAGGAAGGAATTGATTATAATGAGTTATTTTCTCCAATTGTTAAACATTCTTCCATTAGAATTTTGTTGGCCTTGATAGCGCAATTGAATTTGGAGCTAGCTCAACTTGATATGAAAACCGCATTCCTACCCGATGATTTGGAGGAGAAAATCTATATGTCTCAGCCAGATGGATTCAAAGTTGCTGGTAAAGAAAATTGGGTTTGTAAATTGAATAATTCGTTGTATAGATTGAAGCAATCACCGAGGCAATGGTACAAATGATTTGACAAGTTTATGAAGGGTCAGAAATACACAAGAAGTAAATATGATCATTGTGCATATTTGCGCAGACTTCAAGATGGGTCTTACATCTACCTACTCTTATATGTTGATGATATGTTGATTGGGGCAAAGAGCCAAAGTGAAATTGACATATTGAAGGTTCAGTTGAGTAAAGAGTTCGAGATGAAGGATTTGGGGGAAGCCAAGAAGATTCTCGGCATGGAGATAAGCAGGGATAGAGAGAGAGGCAAGCTTTGGTTGTCACAGAAGCAGTATTTGAAGAAAGTATTACAACGTTTTGGTATGAATGAAGACACAAAACCTGTAAGTACTCCGCTTGCTCCTCATTTGAATCTTAGCAACCAATTATCTCCAAAGACGGATGAAGAACAGAAATACATGGCAATGGTATGTACAAGACCTGATATTTCACAGGCAGTTAGTTTTGTGAGCAGATATATGCATGATCCTGGCAAGGTTCATTGGCAAGCTGTGAAATGGATTTTACGATATATCCTAGATATTGTAGATGTTGGTTTAGCATTTGAGCAGGATGAATTACTTGGTCAACGTGTAGTTGGATATTGTGATTCTGATTATGCAGGCGATTTGGATAAGCGAAGATCTACAACTGGCTACTTATTCACTTATGCTAAGGCGCCAATTAGTTGGAAGTCTACTTTGCAGTCAACGGTGGCTTTGTCTACAACAGAGGCAGAGTATATAGCTATTACAGAAGCTGTGAAAGAGGCGATTTGGCTTCATTGGTTGCTTAAAGACTTGGGAGTTGGTCAGAAACAACTTGAGGTATATTCTGACAGTCAGAGTGCTATTCATTGAGTAAAGAATCAAGTCTTTCATGCAAGGACGAAGCACATTGATGTTCGCTATCACTTTGTGCGGGAAATTCTGGAAGAAGAGGAGATACTTATTCAGAAGATTCGAACTACAGATAATCTTGCAGATATGTTGACCAAGGTGGTTACAAGAGCCAAGTTTGAACATTGTTTAGACTTGGTCAATATTTTGCACATTTGAGTTGGCGCCTGAGGGCGCAAATTGGAAGCACCACAAAGGCTGCTTTGTTTGTTTGTGAGGATGAATGATGCTTACATTTGGTGGGACTCGAGATTGTGCCAAGGTGGAGATTTGCTGTAATTTTTTGACTTTGTGACTATTTATTCATTTTTGACTTTTTTGGCACAATATCTCTCCCATATTGGGAAGAGATGAAGTTGGGAGGAGTTTTTGAAGTTATAAAATAACTCCTCCCCTCCCTTATCAAAACATCCCAAAAATTTGATAAAAATACTCAAAAGTTGCATACATATCAAATTTAGTATTCTCTTCTTAATGAGAGCAGGTTGTCTTAAGTGGTGCTCGGAGAAGTAGGCAAAATTGGCCGAACTCTGTTATCAATTTTCGGGTGTGTTCTTTCCTTATCTTTTTTATTTATTTCGCATTTATAGTATTCAATATTATTTTTCGGGTATATTTGTAATGTTGTGTTTAATTTATTTGGGTGTATTTATTGTTCGTGTGTGTACACGGATATAGGTTGTGATAAATACACCGTGCACGTAATTTCTGTCTAGGAGGCCGGGTTTTAAGTGGGACCGTTTGTGACCCCTCCGCCCTTTCCTGGGATCTTACGTGGAATGGTAATACTGTCTTAGGAGTCCGTTTGGCGGTCTTTCCTGGGTATTACTGAATCGGTTCACTTCCCTAGTTGTTTACCTTAGAAGGAAAAATACCCGATTTCTCCAAAAGAAAGTACATGCCTTATGAATAGTGTTTTACAATGCTTAGTCCGCACTAGTGGACATGCCTTATGAATAGTGTTTTACAATGCTTAGTCCGCACTACCCCACTTGAATATTCTTGCAAGATTACTCTGAGGAGGTAATTGTAGAAAATCCTTCAGGAATGCATGTAAATGGCTCTCTTCTGTCTTTAATGTTTTTGGTCTTTCAATATGTTAACATTCAATTGTCTTGTTTAACATGCACGCAGCAGTAAATCTCTAACTTACGATAGGGTGAACTTGCAATTGCATTTGGTGCATTGTTAAGAAAACTGTGGTCCTCAGGTCGGACAACAATTGCACCACGTGCCTTTAAGGGAAAACTAGTTTTATTTGCTGCACAATTCAGTGGTCATAATCAACATGATTCGCAAGTAAGTCTCCATATGATGTTCCTATATTTTACGTTTTGAAAGATGTTTGGTAAATTTTCCTTTTGTAGTTGTGCTTATGACTATAGATACTAATTTCATGAGAGCTTCATAATAAGCTTTTCTTGTTTTATGCATGACTAAAGATGATGACACATACCAACTTTTTCACTTTCTATCGTTGTTATGTTCTAGTGAGCTTCTACAATGTATTCCTTTGTCGAGGAACTTGATCGAACTGGCTTCGTGTCATATGTGTGCGGACTGGAGATGCATATTTTTACTCTGTTGACAAACCTCTGTACTGAATGCTACGAAGCCTATTTGAGAGGTTACCTGTTGTACTATTCATTCGACTACTGAAGGATTTTTATCGGTAGGAACTTCTTGCCTTTTTGTTGGATGGCGTTCATGAAGATCTGAATCATGTCAGGCAGAAGTTATACATTGAAATGAAGGATTGGAATGGTGAACCGGATAAGGAAGTTGTTGATGTTTGCTGGAGAAATCACAAGGCTCAGAATGATTCAGTAACAGTTGATGTTCGCCAAGCGAGAAAGACAGCTCTATCTTTCTGTTTTGATCAGTATTTAAGGGCTAGCTTAGGTGGGGAAAACCAAAAGATAGGTTTTCTTATAAAAGCTAATATTCGTGTTCATTTTTTCTTATTAACTTATGTTTGTGTTCAGGTAGAAGACTTCTTAACAAGGTGTTTCTTTGATAAAACTTTATGTTTATTGTTGCCTTTCTTAATTATTTTCAGAAGCTATAAAGTGCCACATTTCATGAACAAGCAAGACCGTAGAGTTGATATTGAGGAAGCACCTTAGTTTCATAAGTTTATTTTGGTTCTTTTGTAACTCGCATTCTAGTTGATTACTTTTTTTTGGGAACTGCTTAAACTTTCTACGGAACAAGCAAAATGAAGGATGTATAAAAGTTACATAGTTTGCTAACAAATTTTGCTCGTGAGATTTACAGGGACAGAATAATTCGACACCATGTTCCTCATTTTGTGGAAAGATAATCTCAGTTTTCTTTGATCCCTTTGTGTATTTATCTTTGCCAGTATCATCATCTGTCACGCTGTCATTGACCGTAACAATCTTTTATGCTGATGGGTCTTCCATTGCCATACACAGTGTCTGTGATGGAAAACAGTCGCTGCAGAGATCTGATCCAGGCTCTGGGTGCTGCATGCTGTTTGACAAGGAGAAGTCCTCTACCATGGTTCATGTGGGACAAAAATAAATGGTTATCTTTCAGAAGCTTATAGTGAGCCATCAGGTAACTGCAATGGCCAGGCTGAAGCAAAGGACCAATTAATGGAGAGTCTGGAACGTGGGGAGGAATCTGGCCGAGAATTATAATTCCATCTCTTTTTGACTGATGGTGGGTATTCAAGCTGCAAGCCCATTTACAAGGATTCTGTCATCGGGTTTGGAAACTGTATCAGGGTCTTCTTGGATTGGTCTGAAATGGACCATAAATTTTATGATTCCAGCTATAGGAAGGAGGTCCCAGAGGTTTATCACAATACTGCTTTCATTGCTAAGAAAAGTAGAAAACTCGGCAAGCAGCAAGCCGTCGCTCTGTTTTCATGCTTGGAGGCATTCTTGACAAGTGAAACTTTAGGGCCCCATAACGTCGTAAAAATGTCTATATTTAACTTTATCTACTCTTCGCATACGTGTGTTGCACGTAATCAAAACCATGAGTAATTATTTAATAGGCTGTGAGAAGAAAAGATCTGATAGAGACAACGACCCCTTTAATGGGCTGTTAGAAGGAAAGGTAAAGTAGAGACAACGACGCTCTTAATAGCTACCAAAAGGAATTAATGGCCGTTAGAAAACAAATTAGAGCAGAGGCAATCGCATTCTTAATGGGCTCCGCCAGGAAGACGGGGGCTTGCCGACGCGGAGGTATTGCCTGCCAATGGAGCACCAGAGAAATAAGCCAATTGGGAACTGGAGACGTAGAAGATGTAAAGGAGTTTAATGACTTTTTTAAGTGGAAAATCAGACGGCACTGGTAGGTGGAAGTACAAATCGTTTGTCCAATTTTATGATGTCTTATTCTATTTCATAAATTTTGATCATTCATTTATATAGATCCTGCGTGGATTCTACATAAATAAATGCACGAGTCACATAAATAAATGACTGAGATTCATGGAACAGAATAAGACATCGTAATATTAAACAGAGGATCATGTCTCGATAGGTGAGACTCGATTGAATTTGATTTGCACATTTGTCACGGGATAGGATCTTCTTATACGGTTATGATATTCTTATTATGTTTCATTAAATTTTATTCACACATTTACATAGACTTTACATAAATTTATGAATGAGATTTAATGAAATAAGACTGGAACAAAAAATTTGACGTAAGTTGTCTAACCTAGAAATGAGGTGAAAACCAATTATTAAGAACAATTAATCATTTTATTTAGATGTATTGGTTTATGAATATCACAAGCATCATATTTAACGTATATATACATAACAATAAATAATTGAAATGGTAATGCATTTCCTTAAACAAGTTAGCAATTTTACTAAACAAATAATACCAATTAGTTATATGTAAAGGGAAAAATAATATACTAAACATTAAATTACTCATCCCATGCATTATGGGATATGAACATACTAATAATTAACTCTCATCTCTTAATTAATTCATTATTTTCTCTTTCAAAAAATTGTTTAAATTTTTTTTGAATATATAAATGCCTAATTTTGTTGAATGGCCAACCCTTGAATCTTGGAATGGTTAAATGTGTTATTCTTGTGTTGGTATTAACCAAAGTTGGAACTTGAAATAATAGATCTTAATATAAATCGAATATATTTAGGAAATTTATAAACAAAATATAGGAGGGACAAGAGGCGTCATGGAGTGAATATTACCAATTTACATGTACCGGAAAATAATTGGAGGCAAAGGATTATTTTAAATATAGAGCAATCTTTGGGAGTGAAAAATGCATGTTTACCACTTGATTCTCATTCAAAGAGGTAGAAGAGAAGAAGAAAAGATAGTGAAACTATCTTAAGACAGCTACAAATAATAACAAAGAAGAAGAAGAGAACTAAAAATTTAATCAATAACAATTTGGTCTAGTTACAAATGCCAACTCGAAAAAGAAAGAAATGAAGAAGAAAATTAATCAATTCTGACATTGGATAATCTAAAATGATAAAGAAGAGGAAGAAGAGAAGAATGTTATGATAAGAATATAAGAATTTTGGGATGAAAAGCTTGATCTATTCATCGTTAACTCTTACAATACAGAGAAGATAATTAAATAGACTTAAGGCCCTAATTACATGCCTACAATACAGCTTTGTACAAGGATAGAATCAATTAGAATTAATCTTTTCCTAACTAATCGGGATTCTCCAACACTCCCCCTCAAGTTGGATCATGGGGGTCAAGCATGTTCAACTTGGATAGTGACGCGTGGAAGTTCTGATTGCTCACCGCCTTGGTTAGGATATCCGCAAGCTGATCTTCTGATTTCACGAACGGGATTTTAACTATCCCTGACTCAATTTTTTCTTTGATAAAGTGTCGGTCTATCTCCACATGTTTTGTCCGATCATGTTGTACTGGATTATGGGAGATACTGATTGCTGCCTTGTTATCACAATATAGGTCAGTACTTTCTTCTGGGGGAAACCCAATCTCGGTTAGAAGTTTTCGAACCCATAAGACTTCAGTGATCCCCCGAGTTATTCCCCTGAATTCTGCCTCGGCACTCGAGAGTGCCACAACCTTCTGTTTCTTACTCCGCCAAGTAACGATTCCTCCCACAAAAGTGAAGTATCCTAAGTGGATCTTCATCGTGATGCTTCCGCTTGATCAAGATCGGTGTAGGCTGTGATTCGGGTGTGCCCATTTTTTTCAAACATAAGTCCCTTTCCTGGAGAAGATTTTAGATATCTCAGGATCCTTATGACTGCCTCCATGTGGTCCTTGCTCGGGTTATGCATGAACTGGCTCACTATTCCAACGGCATAAGCTATATCCGGTCTAGTATGGGCCAAGTAGATCAGCTTGCCCACCAGTCGCTGGTACCTCTCTCTGTCTGCCGGCATTTGGTTTGGGAAGATTCCCAACTGATGATTCTGAGCCATCGGGGTCTCAGCCGGTTTACAATCCAGTAGTCCGACTTCTGTCAGGAGATCAAGTATATACTTCTTCTGAGATATGAAGATGCCGTCGTCTGATCTTATCACCTCGATACCCAGAAAGTATCTCAGACCTCCCAAGTTTTTCATTTCGAACTCTCGTGATAGATTCTCCTGAAGGCTGACTATCTCCTCGGTATCATTCCCAGTAACCACCATATCGTCGACGTATATAACCAATAGAGTAATGAGATGGTCCCTCCTCTTGATGAACAAGGAGTGGTCGGAGTTGCTCTGGCTATATCCATATTTCTTCATGGCGAGAGTGAACTTTCCAAACCAGGCTCTGGGTGACTGCTTCAGACCATAGAGGGACCGTTTCAGTCTGCACACCATGGGCGTGTCCTTGTGATCCTCGAACCCTGGTGGGGGATCCATGTATATTTCCTCCTCGATGTCACCGTGCAGAAATGCATTCTTTACGTCAAACTGATGTAGAGGCCATTCGTAGTTGGCAGCTACGGACAATAGAACTCTGATAGTGTCCAGTTTTGTCACTGGAGAAAAAGTTTCGGTGTAGTCAATCCCATAAGTCTGCGAGTATCCCTTGGCCACCAGTCTGGCTTTGTACCTCTCGATTGTGCCATCCACCTTGTATTTGATGCTGTAGACCCATTTACAGCCCACGGATCGCTTCCCAGCTGGCAATGGGCACACCTCCCATGTACCATTTTTAGCTAGAGCCCTGATCTCCTCTTGCATTGCCTGTCTCCATAGGGGGTTTTCCTGTGCTTCTCTGATGTTTCGGGGGATCTCCTGTGAGTACACAGCATGGATAAAGGCCTGCAGTTGTGGTGATGAATTTGAAGCCACGTGATGAGCCACCGGGTACCTGGATTTACTTGTCCTTTCCGGGCTGTACCTGCTTGGCGGGATGCCCCTGTTCTGTCGAGGGGGAAGAGTATATGTACTTTGAATGGACAAAGGAGGATCAGGGATACTAACCTCAGGAATATTCGATGCCGGGGTTTCCTCTGGAGTGGATGAGAGAGATGGGAGTTCTGGTGTGTGGTGCTCCAACTCTGGAGTATATTCATGTAGTGGTTCCAGCCAGTCACACATCCAATTCATTCCCTCACTAGTGCTGCCCCTCTCCCCCTGAGGGGATGTATTGGAGGTTGGCGTAAAATAGTATTCCGTTTCCAGGAAGTCCACGTCCATGGTAACATAGTGTCGTCTTTCAGTCGGATCATAGCAATGATAACCCTTCTGAGTAGGGCTGAACCCAAGGAACACACATCGAACTGCGCAAGGATCAAGCTTGGTTCGTAAGTGCCTTGGGGTGTGAACAAAGGCGACGCATCCAAAGACCCGGGGGGTTAGCAGGAGTACGGAAGGGATGGAGTGAAACTTCCTGAGAGTGTCCAAGGGAGTCTCATACTTCAGTGCCTGGGTAGGCAGTCGATTCATAACATATACTGCTGTCGAGACGACGTCAGCCCAGTAGGTGTTGGGTACGTGGGCCTCGAAAAGGAATGCTCGGGCACTTGCCAGTATGTAACGATTTTTCCGTTCCGCTACACCATTCTGTTGAGGGGTGTACGGGCACGTGGTCTCGTGAATAACCCCATTCTGAGAGAAGAAGCTTTGTAGAGACTGGTTGATGAATTCTCCTCCATTGTCGGTACGGAAGACTTTGATCGAGGTAGAAAACTGTGTTCCAATAAGTTGAAAGAAGTTCCGGATTGTGCTCGGGGCATCAGATTTCTGGTTCAGGAAGTAAACCCAAGTAAATCTGGTACAATCGTCAATAAACAGAATAAACCATCGAAATCGAGAATTAACATGACTCGGGACGGGTCCCCAAATATCAGAATGTATCAACTCAAATGGCAAAATTGCTTTATTCTTTGAACTTGGATAAATAGTTCTGTGACTTTTGGCAAGTACACACGTATCACAATGTAAAGAATTTGACTCTGAAACTAATTTCGGGAACAACTGTTTCATATACTGGAAAGAAGGATGTCCCAATCTGCGGTGCCATAACCATAGTTGCCGGTGACTACTACCATGGGCCAAATAACTCGAGCCTGTTTGGGAGACATCCCTGATGTAGTACAACCCATCTCTCTCAGTACCACGCCCAATTATCGCCCCCGTACGAATATCCTGTAAGAGACAGAAAGAGGGAAACATCAGCACTGTACAATTCAGCTCTTTGGTGATTTGACTGACAGAGAGCAATTTAGTAGTTAGAGAAGGCACAACTAGGCAATGAGACAGGTTTAATTTTTCTGATAAGGTAACGTTCCCCGCTCCGATAACCGGATAGATTAGGCCATTAGCATTTATCACTGCTGTTTTTCGAGGGGTAGTAGAGATCCGGAGATCACGAGTCTCATTCGTCATGTGATCGGTGGCGCCAGAATCAATGAGCCATTCCATTTCTGGACTTAGTTGATGAGCTTGTACAAATATTTTTCCCTTAGGCCCACATGGCCCTCCAAGCCCATCACTTTCCAACTCATCTCCCATTAGCCTACAACGTTTAATTAGGGTTGAGGGAGCTTCATTCTTACCTGAGGCATTTTGTGTTTCTGCCCCTATTTCCTTACCAGATTCGGCGCCGCCGCCTCCGCCGTGTCCCCCGCTATCTAGGCTCCCTGTCGCAAGACTAACTTTGCCGGCTGGTGGCCAAGATGAGCCGCCGCCGGTGGAGCCAGCTCCCTTCTTCTTCGCCTGGTATTCAGCCCACCATTCTGGGTATCCGACCACCTGAAAACAAGTTTCTTTCGTGTGCTTTGTCCCTCCACAGACCGTGCATTTTTGGTTTGGTCCGGTGCCGGTGCCGGACTTTCTCGATTTGCTGTCGCGGGATGATGAGCTAAGTTCTGACCGCATCTTTGCTACCACCCCAACACCGCCGGGAGGCTGGTCGGTCATTGCCGCGAGGCGGCGGTCTTCTCGCCGAACGGCGTTATAGGCCTCTTCCAGAGTGGGAGGTTGCTGGGCTTTGAGGAGATCGCGTTTGATGGGATCGAATTTCCCGTCGAGCCCCCACAGGAACGCAAAAACCCGATCTTCTTGTTTCTCTAAGTTGTAGGTTTTTCGATCGTCTGGACAGTTCATCGATTGGGGTTGCCTGAAATCGATTTCCCTCCAGATCCCTTGGACGGTCCGATAGTATTGATCTACTGACATATCAGCTTGATTCATTTGATATGCCCGTTGTTTGAGTTCGTATAACTTCAACTTATCTCCTCCGTCGTGATAGGTGGCTGCGATTTCGTCCCATAATTCCTTCGCGTTGGGGCAAAGAATGAATTGTGCGGCGATCTCGGGTTCCATTGAGTTGAGAATAAGGCTTCGAACAGATCCGTCCGTCTGTTCCCAAGCTTCGTATCCAGCATCGTCTGGATCAGGAGACACCGTCTTCCCGGTAATGTACCCCGTTCTTCCTCGGCCAAGTAGTACCAATTGGACTGTTCTAGACCAAATTGCATAATTGTTGTCATTGAGTTTGATGTTGATGGTGGTTCCGGTGGTTGGTTCAAGTTGTTTTTGCCGGAGGAGTTCTGCCACTTGGGCGAGAAAATCTGCTGACATCTGGTTCTGTTTTGTGGGTGAGGCCATCGGTAGATGATGAACAAGGTAACCGATTCTTTATTGAATCGAAACCTGCTTTGATACCATGATAAGAATATAAGAATTTTGGGATGAAAAGCTTGATCTATTCATCGTTAACTCTTACAATACAGAGAAGATAATTAAATAGACTTAAGGCCCTAATTACATGCCTACAATACAGCTTTGTACAAGGATAGAATCAATTAGAATTAATCTTTTCCTAACTAATCGGGATTCTCCAACATGTTACTATAGGCGATTCAAGCAATGAGACAGAAATTATAATGAACTTATCATCTAAAAATAATATGCTTATACTTGAATCAACGACCTTCTAACTAATATTGGTGCAAATTCTCTTGCCTATTAGCCTAACATAGTTGTCTCAAATAAACCAAATAAATATCCATATATGATTCCAAAGTCATTTCCATATTTTAGATCTAAAACATATAATTTCAATATATCGTGTATTTTGTCTTTTAGTCTTCAAAAGGCCCTTCTATGATATTTCCTCAAGTTTTCTTCTAGGAATATAATGTTGGTATTTAATCATTAAGAACAAATTAAGTAAGGTTCTAATTATATTCTTCTCCTCCATACAATTTTCCTTTACAACATTTTTTATTTACAAGTAAAAGTTATACAATTTATGCATCACTTTTATATATCTAATATCTATTTATCTTAAATATTTCTATTAGGTGTGGGAGGAATTTAAAATATTTATTGATTTTCCGTTTGGATGATCAAAAGAAGAATTTATATTTTGTTAGGTAATTTTAATTACAAAGTTAGTAGTAGTCTTTTCTATAATAGTCTATTTAGAATATTAATCTTAAATGTTTCTCTATTAAGTGTGGGAGGAATTTAAATATATTTATTGATTTTTTTCTTTGGATGACAAAAGAAGAATTTATATTTTTTAGGTAATTTTAATTACAAAGTTAGAAGTAGCCTTTTCTATAATAGTCTATTTGGCATATGAAATATGTACTAAACTATATCTAATCCCTTAATACTCCACTAAATCAGTATGAAACTAGTGAACATTATTATATAATTCAAATGGTGCAACTAATATGATATTAGTGAACATTTTAATATAATTAAGATGATGCAACTTATATCGATTTATGTAATTGTACACATCAGTTGAATTGATGAACCGCAAATTATTAGTGGAGTTTGATTGCTTCTTCAATATAAGATTAACCTCAGTGTTTTGATAGCACTATAGAGAATCGAAGGAAATCTTTATTTTTGAATAAATTGAAAAATTATGATAAAAGTGATTATTCTCTTCTATGGAATTACGAAGATTATAATGAATCAAGTATATATTGTTGGATGATACACAATACAAGACTTTATATAATCTAGCAAACTTAAATTACCTTGTCTCTTGTATCATAGTTTTAGGATTGTAATATCTCTTGCATCATAATTTTAGGATTACAATTGATGTCATTAATCTAAATTTCTTATACAATTCTATGTGTGTGTTCAACCTCTCTCTTTGGCCATACACCATAATATTTCCACACTCATACTATAATGGGATGGTAGTGATTCTATCTTAGGTGAGTTATATTATATCATGATTTTTATATCTTCTTTTTATAGTAAAATGTAATTATTTGTTAATACTTCTATCCTTATATTATTGCCATATTCTTCTACTTATATTTCTAAATAAGACTAAATGGTGAGCTTCAAACATATGTAGATTTATCAACTGAGGCTCCTAATATGTCTAGGTTTGTTGAACACAACCTTTATGGTTAATAGGCCGTTACATAAACAAATTCTTATTGATTTTTTTTAACCATAGGATTATGTGATTGATGTTGCCAGATCAAAGATATCACAACTCTTTTAACTTTAGAATTGAAATTCAAGGTTGTCTTAATGTTTTCATAACTTTATTACTAATCGAAGAAACTATTGTTTTCCATATATGAAGTACTTTCATGTTAATTTACTTCTTTATATTGTAAGTTTCATTTTCCTTATTTCAAGTAAATAAGGATAACGCAATTTTTAATATCCGAGATAATATTACAATCTAATAAAATGAAAATATTGCAATTTTATAAAATTTTAATCTATAATGCACACTTGTATAAAATCAAAAATGACAATACCCATAGATTACTCAAAACTATTGATGGTCTTATATAAAATAGAAACAACAAAAGAAACTATAATATCATGAAATCTAATACAAACATTTTGATTGCTTCGGCCAAGTTTAGTTTGTTATTCTTCATCAATCTTATATGGAGACTAAAAAGGCCACAAAGAAGATTTATACATCTAATATAGGAAAAACATCACCATATCTATTTTCTCTAGTTCAACCACTCATCATGATCCTATGAGAGTTTTTGAATTTCTTTTAGTGTTTACCCCTACTTGTTTAGCTATTAGACGATCCATCTATGATCACTTTATAAGTTGCTTAAAATTTGTTGTAAAGTTGGTAGACAAATGTTCTTATTTGTTGGTGCCTTTTTTATGGTGTTGTACTCCTTGATCAATAATCCTATCGACCACTGACGGAGCCACACCTAAATTTTTAAAAAATATTAAATATTTTTTATTTTTAATATATATATATATATACCTCAACCTCTCAGGCCTCATGCCCACCCGCTTGCAGATATTGTTCGCTTTGAGCCTCGGCCTCTAGGGCCTCGCACCTTCACGGTTTTACTTTTCCTCAGAATATATATATATGTGTGTGTGTGTATGTGTACACACACAAGTATGGAGTTATTTAGAATCCAGTGGTACATTGGGTCCCTTAAGATTTAAAAAAATTAAAATTTTGGGCCCTCCTATTTTAAATTCTTGATTCCGTTACTGACTGACTCCTAAATAACTTCGTTCTTGTATATACTTATATACATATATATTTAAAAAATATATTTTTTTTAATTTTGGAAGACTCAGTGCACCATTAGACAATGTATTTCCGTCCCTGATCATCACCACCCTAACATTTTTAACACCACTTAAAAGTATAATCTCTCCTTACCACCTCAACTAACCTTATGTATTGCATAGCTTTAATGTCACCACGTGTTATACATGTAATGGTCATCTAAAGAAGTCTATCAAATGCTCTTAAGTTCTTTGTTAGGTGTGTTGTGTATGACCATCCATATATTACGTCGGTTTTTTTTATCTCCATCACATCTAAATAACTTACAAAAACATGTTAAATTGTAATGGTAACACCCAATAAAGCACTATAAATACAATAAATTAAGTGACCACTTTTTACATAATATAGAAAACCCAAGATTGATGACGAACTTCATATTAAAAGTTAGAATTTTATTAAATTAAAATTAAAATATTAATTTTAAAATTTTAAATATAAATTAAATTTAAAATTCAAATTACCTTTTTATTATTGTAAGTAAAATTTATAGTTTAAAATAGCTATTTTGCCATTAAAATTGCTCCTCTATATCCCTAACTTCACCATGAAAGAGAAAATTTGTTGTACAAGTAAATGATATAAAGAATCATTAACATATTCGATATTTTAGATAAGTTGATTTTAATAACATATTAAATTCAACAAATGAAAAGAAATGAGAAAGAAAAAGAGATGACACAATCCATGCATAATAATTCACATCAAGAATCATTTGAAATGCATATATTGCATAATACAGCAACAGAGATTTCAATTGGATCAAGGATTGAAGCTTACTCATGGTTTAGTTTCACATAGCCATAATAAAGGTCAGTCCAACCTAAACCCTTCCTATAAAGTTTTAGATGCAAACAGCCTATGCCTGACAAAGAACATGTTGATTTGTAGGTTGGACTGATTTGACAATTTGAATATGTTTGGGCTTTGATACATCAAATCTAATCAGTCTGTTTTTCATATCGTTTAGTTTAAAATTGTTAAAAGAGGTCAGAAACAAAAGGGTATGTGTCAGAACATTCATTACCATAGTCTTTACTGCTTTTTATTTTATTTGCTGATGGGCAAGCACCAATTGAAGTACATACAAAGAAATGCCAACTGCCTATTAAATCATAGCCATTGAATAAATTCTCTAGTCGTCCACAAAGCTTAAGAAGGAAGATACTAACAGATGAAACAAATAACCTATAAGGCCTTCCCCAGAAAAAGACCGTCTCTCATCTGTGCTAATCGAATCTACCAAGTCCTACAAGTACTGAAAATAACGGAAACTTGAACTTCCCCTGCAAATTACACAAACAGGAAGTTGTTAGAGAAACCAACAAGCCAAAATGAAGAAAATAAAATCTTGTTCGTTCTTCTTTTTCAGATTTTCATTGATACTATTCACAAAATGCACCGATTTGGTCTCCTCTGTGCTCAGTTCCTCACTTAACACATTAACTTTTATAGAAATAGAAGAACAAGATGATAAATATTTAACTACAAATATGTTGAGTAGGTGTTGTAAATTAACTAAAGAAATTTAACGTGAAGGGGCCTTGGTTATGAATTGTAAATTAACCAAAAACTTATGGAGAATATCGTAAGACACAGAAAAATCAAAGGAAGAAGTTCACAAACCTTTCACCATCTACCAAGCTGTCTCTTATTAATTCGCTCCTTTCTCCAGATGAAAACACATGATATGATATATGTGGCCCTTAGATATTCTCCGAAACTGTTTACCAAAAAAGCATCAATTTCAATATCTAGCATTTAACCAGACCCCCATGTGCACTGCAGACAGCAGCAGCAGCGCCGCCTGGCCAATCGCAAGCCCACACTTTGCCTGCACATTTTGATCAATAAGATATATTCAATCAATCCGGGAATTCAATTGCATCTTAGATGAGTAAAGATGATCAGTCCCAAATCAGAAATTGTCAAGGCTCGAACTTTCTCCGGCGTAGTACTTTTAGACGAGTTTTAATGTTTCTACTAAAACACAACATATGAAACGGTCTGAAGGACAGATTGAATTATGAACTAGTTCGCCAGAAACAATGGGATTGTGCAAAAATCAAATTACTCATTCAGTCACTCACCTTTGCAGCACCAGAAATGGACAAATACCCCGTGGAAGAACTTTCCAGCGACGGTGGCGTTGTCCCTGAGGTAAAATTAACTCCGCCAGAGGAAGAACTCGTGTTACTGACAGCATCAGCCCCACTAATTCCAAGCGCATACGCCGGAGTTCCGTCGGGCTTAAACAGCCCATAATTCCTTTCCGACGTTGGTCCAGGCTTCATGTTCTCATTGAACAAAGCAAACACGTAAATGTTCAAATCGGTGCTGGGCCTCATCGGAGTCCCCTTTCTCTCGCAAATTGCCTTTATCAAGTTCCCATTATATTTCTTCGCGTTCTCCGGCGTAGCCCCGGCTTCATCTTCATCACCTTTCGACGGCCACCCAGTTTCTGATATTTGAACGGGGAGCTTCTTGTAACCCAAAGACGACAAAGCATAGTATACAGCATCGATCTGAGCGAACAGCATGTTGTCGTAGTGAAGATTGGAGCCTGGATCTACAACGCCCTGGTTTGGTTGGAAAAGAACAAAGTCTAAAGAAACCTGTTTTGGGTTGCCCTTGTATGCAAAGTAAGGATATGCATTGATTAAGAATGGCGAGCCTGTTTTGGCGTGGAAGTTTAAGATTGGTGTAATGTATCCGACCAGATCTCGGCGAAATGCCCCTGCCGATGGCGGGTAGGAGGTTTCGAGGACAGCCAAAGAGTGTGCTGTGGTAACACTAACTTGCTTGTCTAAACCAAGGTTTACAAGAGCCGTGTGGACGCTTTGCATTGCGGGAAGGAGGCTGCTGGTAAGAGTGGTGTCGTTGTAGGTTAAGATTTCGTTGCCAACTGTTATGCAGGTGATTTTTGTTGCTGGCAAGTGGGTTTGGACGTTGCTTTTGATCCAGTCTTGAGCTATGCTTGGATCTCTCATTTTCGGGAGCTTTTCGTTGGGAATTGTTACTATGAATTCCACCCCTGTGCCAGCGAATGCTCGAAGCACTTGCGGGTTGGCGTCGTAGAGTTTAACTTTGGTGGCTCCAATTGACATAACCAGAGGCACTACGTTTTCTGGTGGCGGAAGATTGTTGGCAATTTGGCCGTAATTGATCCCGATTGAACCCACCATAGCAGGAAACAGTAGACCTATTTGTAATTGAACTTTATTATATATAAAAAAAAACCGTTAATCAATGAATCTTAACCCAACAAGAGGATTTTTTCCCAAGAAAGTACCTGAAATGGAAAGGAGTAGTGAAGCATAGCGGTTGAGTCTACTGAATCCCATGGTTTCTTCACCGAAGTTTGGAACTTGATGAGTGCCCAGTAGCTTAGAGATCCAGATAAAGCTCAAGTGAGAAGCAGTGAGCAAAATGGCGGTGATAGAGACAAATGTGTGAGGAACTTTCAACGCCAATAATGATGCTTCTCATGAGATGCTGGGAAAACAAAGCAAGAAAGATAGTAGGGTGAACAGTGAGTAGAGCCTAAGAAGCATTCGAAGAGAGAGATTTCTGATTCTCACAGTCGATCACTGATGATACACGCACCTACCAAAGCACTGGCGTTTCGCGAGAGAGAAAGACGGATTCTCCTTGTGCTAATAAGTTGCGAGTTGGCTACACTTTGTGGAAGACGGAGCTGGGCAATGCCGCTAAAGCCAAAAGGTACTAAGGCAGTGGAACTGTGGAAGAGCACTGAAATCGCATTTATTAAGGTGTATATAGGATAATAAGATTGGTAAAAATATAAGAACATTGATTTGATCATCATTAAGTAGGTGCTTGGGATTTTCAGATTTTGTCAACCGTATTACTTTGAAAACGTTTTTCATTATTTATTGCAAAGCCGAAAGTGTATATAAAAATATCCTGGTAGGTTTAGTTTGTTCTTGGAAAAGAAACATCAAATTAAGGTTGTCAATAAATGATGTCCACACAAATTATAACATGCTTTTTCGTGGTTCTTAGGGAATTAATTGTATCAATTCGACATTGATTTTTTTTTAATGTTATCAAACAAAATATAATTGGGTGGATTGATATTTTGTGAAGGTCAAGATCGGGTCGGGTCGGTCGATACTTTTTACTTTGTGCATGTTAAAGTGGGGCCCACGAGATTTCTTCGACACACTTCACATGGTCACCAGGAAGCTTTTTTTATAGATTTATTTAGGCTTGTATATTCTCTACATCTGATTTTGAGGCCTATGGCTCTGATGGTGTTTCCGTTGGGCATTTGCTCTCAGTTGAAACGACCGAAGATGGACAGTTTTGCTTTGCATAGATGCAAAGCAAAGCCATAATATCTAAATAGCGAGTGACTGGGTGAATCACTTTCGGTGACTCGCACTCTAATCTTTACCTAATCTTTTTGTCTGCTAGAATCATCAACGTGTAACCTTGTAGTAACATGCCACGCCATATTCCATTTCGACCCTCTTTGTATGTTCTGAGTGACAGACATCGTTATAAGATTCTCAGTATCGTTGCAATAAAGAAGGCAGTTCTCTATTTCGTTATGCCTAAATAACTGTGTGTTTATGGGCAAATGCTTCAAGTCAATATACTATTACCTTCTAACTTTTCCTCTTCTTGGCTTTCGTTTCTTAAAAATGATCACTTTTCCATCGTGTAACTGTAACAGTGATGTGCTGGCCGTTTTCAAAGGTGTCTCCTTTACGAAATTCTTATGCTTTATAAAAGCAAAGAGTACCACATTCTCCAACGAAAAGTTCGCCGGCGTTGTTCTTTAGCGTCCTGGAATCGAGAAACTAATAAATTTAAATTTACTTAATTTCATTTTTTTTTCAAATTTAATAAGAAAGTTTATTTGTTAAAGTGACTATAAATTAATTTATGCTTCTGCTAAAGAGTTAAACATTCAATGCTCTGGAAAATAAATGCCTTTTATAAGAAGAAGAATCCTTTATTTCTACTTATATATGTAGTGGGAGTGGGATACGCCAAGACAAAGTTACTCTCAGAAAACTGAGGATAACAAAATGCTACTTCTGTACATTCCTGTCCTTTTTGAATTCTATTCACACACCGATCGAGGTTAGAAAATACTATCACTGGATGGATGCCAAATCCCTAGCAAGTAAGGTGTGCTACTACAACTTTAGGAACCATTAACTTGTGATGTTAAAAGTCGAGCATATACTGCGTGTAGCTGCTCAAGGAGCGGCATCATTTTCCTTGGCAAGAGGACCAACCTCCTCCCTCTCCAAGCCAGCTTCACTACCAGCAACTCCTAGCTCCAGCAGCTGTTTTTCCCACAATTTAGAGGGTTCCTGTATGAAGTCAAATGTATTGTCAGGATTTTTTATATATAAAAAAAATTACATTAAAAATACAATGAATTGGATAACAAGCAAATCAAAGTCCTAGCTACATTTGCTTAGTCAACACTAACCTTCCACGAAAGGTCTTGCGCCATGCAATTTTGTACCATTTCTTTCAAGGCATTCGTTCCATAGGTTGCAAGAGCCTTAATGACAGTCCTTACTGTCGCAGCTACATCTGCCGGATCAACTGCATCACACTGGGAAAAATTCCAGTTGGTTGAGATTTGGGGAAAATAGAACTATAACAACTGTCATTCACTCACTTCAACGCTGAAACCGCCCATTTGGAAACCAGTGTAACCTTCCTTGACGGTGTCAACAAGTCCCCCGGTAGATGCAACAATGGGCACCTGCAGGGAGATTATGTGCTAACTTGTCATGACATCAAGTGTTCGGACTGAATCTACTTGCAATCATCATAAAGTCATTACCGTTCCATATCGCATAGCATGCAGCTGAATCAGACCACATGGTTCAAACCTACTTGGAATCATCATAAAGTCAGCCCCGGCTATAATCTTATGGGCCAAGGAGACATTGAATTTTGCAACTCCTCTAGCCTTATTTGGATATAGTATTTCCAACTCTTCAAGCTGCTTTTCCATGTATTTTTTTCCAGTTCCCTGAAAGAGAACATCAGACTCGGCATGGTATCAGCCAAAACAACATAAAATACTGGAGAATTTTTGTTTGCTTTTCTTACAAGAACTACTATCTGAACATTCTGCCCAATGAATTTTGGAATAGCTGCAGCGAGAATATCTGAACCTTTCTGCTCTTCCAGTCTACCAATAAAGCCAATCAAAGGAATGTCCCTGTCCACCGGTAATCCAACTTCAGCTTGAAGGGCCTCCTTCAATAAAGGCTTTGCCTCCATAACCTACAATGCCCACTCATCATTCTCTATGTTCAAGTTATATGGTTTCTCAATTAGAATTTGCTGCTAAGGGACTTACAGTTGTGGCATCATATTTTACGTTGATGTACTTGTCAGTTGCAGGATTCCACTCTTGGACATCCATACCGTTAACAATACCAGAAATGCCGATATTACGAATGACGCTGTCCAATTCTACACCCTTTTCTACTCCAAAAACTAGTTCCTTGGCATAGTGTGGGCTCACAGTTAGAATCCTATCTGATTCCAGTATTCCAGCCTTCATCCAATTGATTTTCCTCCCCTTTACAGGTTTTTCATACCTGCCAAGTGAAATCTCTTCAAAACATGAAAGAAGAACAGCCTCTGAGACAATCTTATACACATATTCTGTAACTCTTTAATCAATTAATAGCTAGCATACCCGTCAATAAAATCAAAAGAACTCTTCAAGTGATCTGGCAAATTGAGAAGCGAGAAGTCTGAACTGGCAAATCTTCCCTGATAGGCAATGTTGTGGATGCAGAAAGCAACCTGTTATCAATTACAAAACACAATCGTAGCACTCATGTCACACGTTGAACTGCTTCGAATTCAAACTAATATTAATTTAAAGCATAATTTACCTTCGCATTCTTGTAAATCCCCCTAGGTTTGTACATGGTTTTAAGGTAGCATGGGAGGAGAGCTGTGTGCCAATCATTGGCGACGAATACAACATCTTCTCCTGCAATGGTTCGTACATGGAAGTTGGTGTTATTTCATTGCTTGTAAGGAAAAAGATAAGGCTCCAGAGTTGCAGAAAAACATACACACCATATGTTCCTGAGAAATGTTTGCTACTATTCAAGTTTAAAATCCTTGGTGCTTCCAGAGCAGCCTGCAAGCAGCAACAATGTTATTCCTGTCAACTCACCAAACAGAACAGATAAAAGTTGAAATAGCTACATGACCAGACATGTCAAACCGGATACAAGTATAAACCGTAAGGTCTTTAAATTCTGAGTGGAAGCATTTGAAGTGATGTCCAAAACCTCTATCACTTGTGTTTAAAGTGTCAGCTTCCGACTGAAGACAAACAAATACTACAACCCAAGCAGCCAAAAATCCATCAGGCAGAGAGCACCTTTTTTAAAAAAAAATTTCCGGCATTTCAAATCTCATCCCGAGATTGTCCTACAGAACGGAAGCATAAAATCTCTAGTGGGGTGACTAAGAGGGTGTTTTCAGCGTGGAATTCAATTCAAGTGTTTGGCAGCAAAAAGGGAGGGGTATATAAATTAAACCTCTTATTTTTTATAAATTGAATTCATACGAAAAAAAAATATCAGAATTGAATTACTAACTGAGATTTTAATTTTTAATGTTGAAAATATCATTCTAATAATATCCATCTAATCTTACCGTATATTTCTTCACCTTAAAAAACCTCTCTCACCGCAAACAACCTCTCCTATCAAAAAATGAAACAACAACATCTTCTTCCGGAATTAACACCTCCTATTATATCCAAATTTTCCTTTTTTATTTTTCATGAGTTTTTTTCTTTTTTATTTTTTTATTTATGATCATCGTTTTTTTTAAATCCGTTGTTCGATTTGGCTTCTCCTTTTATTTTTCCATCCTGTCCACATTTTTTTTGTATTTCTCGAATTTTTTGCATATATCTAAATTTTTTTGTTTGTTTATTTTCATTGCATTTTAAGTGAATCTTGTTCTATTTTGGATCTTGAGTGTGAAACTTTATGGATGATATAACTTGCTCTATGCAAGTATGAATGTTTATTATTTAATAAGATTATTTTTAGTCGAGAGTAAAAATATCATATAAAATAATTTAATTCATTTTAATTGTGTTCCAAATAGTGTAATTGAATTTAATTGTAATATTACTAGATTTGTTTGATAAAGATAAATTGAATTCAATTCAATCTCATTAATATATTTGAATTCAATTTGTTAATGAATTCAATTCAAAAGTTTCCAAATACTACGTAAGAATTGCAAAAAGTACAAGAAATTAAGAAGTGAAAATATTACTTACTTGGCATAACAAGCAAAAATGCAGTTGGTTGTCCTTGTAATCTTGTCCCGCTTCGGGGCCATATATTTTGGGACCAGTTTCCCCCCACACCTTAAACATTCAGAAAATTTGTTATTGGAAATGTAAGAGATTGAAATCTTCTGTGCCTCATGTAATGTAAGATGGCAGAAGGGACGTCATGTTAACAATAACAAGAATTAAGAAATCGGAAACCTTCTCAAGGAAGAATGGGTGGTCCACAAAGACACGATCAACTCCCCGTTTGTAGCAGTGGAAGAAGCGAACAGCTTCAATTCTATCCCCAACTTGAATCTGAAAGTTCAAAATTATTATTAGAGCATCCAAATCCCGCAAAAGACCTAAACATCATAGTATCATACCTCAACAAACACAGAGGTGTCCCATGCATCTTTGTATTGATCATAGCGAGGAGACACTGTCATAACGCGATGTCCTCTTGCCTTGACAACAAAAAGAAAAATGAGGAAATGAGTCAGTAAACTGAAATGGGATACGAGGGAGGGACAAGCATAAATCTCCATGAGAGGACGGCTGTATACCGCCATTGCCGGAGGGAGTCCACCAAGGACATCACCAAGTCCACCAGTTTTACTCCACGGACCGACCTCAGCCCCAACGAAGACCAAGTTCATCCCTTGCCCGCATATGATTTTCCCCGATGGCATGTTGGTCTCAATTTCATATGCCTTTTTGGTAGTTTTCCTAGCAAGAGCTTTTGCGGAGGAGTTCATTTGGAGAACATCCACCATGTTCGAGGACCTTAAACCACTATATGTCACTCTTTGACTCCTCAACCCAATCTGGATCAAGTCGGTTTTAGTTTCTGATGCATGGCCCCTCGACACAAAGTATGTAGTGGTTGTGGTTGTCATTGCACTCGATTGTTCCTGTTGAATGCGCTATGAATTCTATGTTCCGAAAGGAAAAGTTGAATTTACTGTCACTACTCAAAAGGACTAGAACTTTTACAATGCACTCCCAACAAACACAGTTAGAAACTTAAAAACATTAATTATACATAACAAGCTGCCACAATTCACCAAATATCTTAGGTACTTCAGACGAGAAAAGGAGAGAATTTTGAAGCTAAAAACCAGAGAGAAACGAATTTTACAGTCAACGGTAACAAAGTTAACAAACTGGAGGCGGAAAATCTCTCAACCATGAGATAACGAGAGAAATCATCGGAACTAAACTCTCGGATTTTATCGACTCAAACACGTGACGTGATGGTGGTAAGGAACAAAAGTTACCCTCAGACCTCTGAACAAGCCCTTACTAACCTTGGACTTCTGAACAAGTCCTTACTACCCTCAGACTTCTGAAAAAGTCCCTCTCTTCTATACTCAAAGCAGTGCCAATGCTGTGCATATTTTGTAGGAAGCGAAATGCAGTTGCTTCGTTTAAAACGTGTTACTAGGCGCTTCAACATCGGGCTATTGCCTGGGGAAACCATGTGAAGTTGGGCTGGTCCCCTCTGATTGTGTGATGCAGCATGCTCTACTCCTCAAAGATCTTTGGGGCTAGTAAACACTCTGTCATGCGACGTTGGGCTGGTCCCCTCTGATTTTGGGATGCAGCGTGCTCTACAATTGACAGAATATTTACTGCCCCAAAGATCTTTGAGGAGTAGAGCAGCAATTGACAGAAACGACGCCGCAGCATCCCACACCTCCTTACCCCGTTTTGTCTTACATTAGGGATAATTTTGTGGTGTAATGACTCTAAACTAATTTATAAAGAAAACTATTTTGATCATCTAAATTATTATCCAAATTCCTTTTAATTATTTTAAATTTTTTAAATTTAATGAATTATTTTAATATATCAAACTCAAAGCAGATATATAGCAAATCATTACAACCAATGCACAAAAAAGCCCTATAGAAGCCTTGAGTTAGTGGCAATCAAATAATAAGAATAATGTAGAGATTATAACAGAATTTAGCTTTTTGCTATTGTATCCAAAGTTTCTAGATTTTAGTTGAGCTTCATCTATATGCTAGCTCCCACTTAGACCTTATTGGTCAAGAGAACTTCCATAATCCAACAAATTGTTTTTATTATCAGGTTATGCTTATCCAAACGAATTCCCCTATATAAAGTGTTGTTCCTTTCTCACAATAAAGCATAAATATATCATGTGAAAGATGTTCTAATAAAGCAGACATACTAACCTACTCCTTTGATCCTATTACTAACTCATTACACAATGCTCAGCTAGTCTCTCTCACTATAATATAGTAGTAATACCTGGTGAATTCTAGTCCAAAGAGTTTAATAATAGGAATATTGAAAAAAAAAGATATGCATTTGTTTCAAGAACCTATTGACAAAGTAAACACAAGATATCTAGAATGTCATAACAATGATCCCTTGTTCTCAACCTCTACTCAAAAACTAATCAACTTCTGAAAGAAGCCTTTGGGATCAAGGTTCTAGCCCACACTAGATCATACCTACCAACATTCCAATACTGAGTCTTGAATAGTTCCATACATGATTTGACATTAGCATAGAGTGAAAAACTAAATATGATAACAGTCATCTACTCCCTAAGGCCTAAAAGGCCTAGATTACATTAGAATCAAGTCAACATTATACAAATCATCCCCTTCTTTAAGCCCCTCTGGGATGTAAAATATATCTCTTCTCACCATCCCCTTATCAAACCATAACTAAGTTTCCATACCATTACCTATTATGCTTTTAAATGAAGAGCTCAATTGGCCCCTCATTCTTATCATTTGGTTTAAGCTCCATGGGTGCGCTTCAATAATTTTCAAATACTAATAACTAGTATTTGTTAGAAAGTACCCGCGCATTTATTTGGTCTATATAGTTTCATTGTCATTAAATAGACTCTAAACTCTTTTAGTAAGGAGGATTGAATTCATGACCTTGATTGAAATCATTCCCAAACTTCCCTCCTATTTAGGATTGCGAGATCCTGTCATTTAATTTTAGCTCCTTTGGAATTATCTACTATATCTGTCTATAGATAGTTGTTAATTGGACTTTCCTCCTTTTTGATTAACTTTCTTGAAAGGAATAGCTGAAAGATTTAGTGGTTCCTTGGGATTGAAGTAATTAGTTGAAGGTTGATAATATTTTAGAGGAATTTGTTTTTTCAGGAATTATTTCTGTTTCTAAGTGACTCCAACAAAGAAGACAATCAACATACCTTAGTTTTTTAGTACATATTGGCACTCCTAAGTATCTAAAAGGAGCATAATAGACCTTTAGAGAAAAAATTGAGTTAAGGAGTCCTACATTTGACATATTAATTGAGATATATAACTTAAATTTATCTAAGTTGACTCTAAATCCTAACATACTCGGGAAGGAACTGAGAGAGCTAATAAGCAATTAAAGGGAACTAGGGTCAGCACCATAAAAGAGCATTAGATCATCAACAAATGCCATATTATATATTTTGAGTTCCTTGCATTTGTAATGATTTGCAAAGGATTGGTCCCCATATTGATAGACATCATTAATGTAAGAACTTCAATAGCTAAGCTTAAAAGGAAAGGGGACAAGGGATCTCCTTGCCTTAACCACGTAGCTCTTTTTAAAGATCATAGATGAAGAGCCATTCACCAGAACATTGAAATAAGTTGACATCAAGTAAGCATGAAGCCATTCAATAAACAACTTAAGGAATCCAATTACTAGTAAACAGTTGATAATGAAACTCCAATGTAATAACTCAAAGGCTTTATAAAAGTTTATTTTCATTGAGTGACTCCTAATAGAAGCTCTAGTATCATTATCCTTGAACAAATCCTAAAATAGTATAATATTATCTCTTATTATTTTTCCATAGATAAAGCTCCTTGATGAGGGTTAATTAGAGACTTTAAGGCACCTTTTATTCTCGTGTGTAATGAGTTTTGAAATAACTTTGTAAATAGTATTACAACAAAATATTAGATGAACTTATATGGATTTGGGATTCCTTTTTTTAAAGACTAAGTAAATATAAGTCATGTTGACTTCCTTGAGCATCTTCTTGCTACTTAAGGATTTCGGGACCGTTTCCATTAAAAAAACATGTTATTTCTCATGTATTCTATAAAAAAGGTATTAAACTTATCGGACCCAGGTGGTTTATTTGGATTTAAGCTAATGAGGGAATTTATGATATCCTAAGGAGTAAATGGTCTAGAGAGACTATCCTTCATTTCTTAGTTTAAGAAGAATCTTATAAAGGATCTCAATGCGTTAAAAGAAGAAGCACAAGAGGAGCTTTCAGTAAGTAAGTTTTTATATTAATTAAAAGCAATTACTCCAATTATATATTAGTCTTTGCACTAGTTCCCCTCTTAATCTATCAAGGAGTATATTCTATTTGTTCTTATATGACAAACTAGAGTTATAGAAGAACTTAGTATTGTTCCGTCCATCTTTAAGCTAATTAATCCTTACTTAAGTAAGGAGTTATGTAAGTGTAAAGCCTGATTATAATCATTAAGGGCCTTAAATTTCAAATTCCTTAAGTTTATATTAAAGGGATCCCTATAGCATTCAACCTGAGCCCATTGAGGGTCTCCTTTATAGACTTAAGGTCAATTTCATTATCAAGGTAGACACTTTTATTGAGAGCTTTAATTCCTTATTTGATTGCTTTAAGTTTCCTCATTATTTGATAAACTTTATAACCATTTGTATCTTCCCAATACCAGTCTTGACCACATCCTCTAGATCTCTTACCTTTAATAATATAATTTTGGAATACGAAAGGAGTATTTAGGGGAGGAAGAAGAACTGAGATGGAGAAACTCAATAGTGGAGTGATCAAAACATAAATGAAACCAAAGCTAGCAAAACTATTAGGGAATTGCATAAGCCAACCTTTGTTTACAAAAGCTCTATCAAGCTTTTTTTCCTAATAAACTAGTTTTTTTGTTGTTTATTATTTCAAGAAAAGAATTACCACGTATAGTTTAAATCTATAATGCCAATATGATTTAAAACCTAGTTTAACTTCCATAATAAGTTTTTTTGAAGCACTTTAGAGCCTTCATCTTGATTCATATGCAACACAAAATTCATATCCTCTAATATAAACCATGAGCCTTGAACACTCCCAGAGGTTCTCTTGATATCATACCATAACTTTAATCTCTGAAAAGAGATATTAGTAGTATAAATAATATATATTTTAAAATGGTAAGGATATCGTTCTAAAAACCCTGTGAAATTAATCAACTAATCCGGCATGTACAAATTAGAAATTTGAATTGAAGAGGGATTATAGGGAACCACTATCCAATCATCGAATAGATGTGAGGGATTAGAGATGTAAGTTGGCTCCCAAAAACCTCATACCTTCACTAACCTTATCAACCATTGTTTTCTTATTCTATTTTATTTCCTTGGATGTCAATTCTAAATAAATTTTTTTTCAAACATGATTATGGAATTCTAATTCTAGATTAGGTTTTATTTTTGAATTGTTTTATTTAATTTTTATCATGTTAAATTCAATATAGTATCGCTTTGTGGTATTTGTTGTGCTTACTTGAAATTAAAAGATTGAATTAAAGTTATTTGTGTTAAGTTGTGCAATGAGAGTTGGTATCTTAGACTTACAAATATCAGATTAATAAACAATTCAAGAGAGATCTTAATTGTGAGTTAATTACCGTAGGATTGCTTCATTGATGCTTGTATATGTCACAAAATATGAATTTTGAATTTAAAATGGAAAATTTGATGGAATAAGTAAGGAGGCTTAGGAAACATAACTGGAAACCTTAAAGCAATGTAAAGCATGAGTAACAACCAACAAAACCCCTTTAAAGAACATTTTCATCAATCTAGAGTAAATTTTTTTGGAGATTTTAGGGATTTCAATAATGTAATCCTTGATTTTAGCTTTTTCTTTAGTTTTGATCTTTTGTTTTCTATGATTATGAGCTAAACCTTTTGTCGTACTTACATTGCATGAATTTTGAGATGGACCTCATATTGATTTTATTTTAATTTTATTAATTCTTTAAATCCATAGAGATTCAATTATGTTTTTTGTTCTTGTATTAATCTTATCATTATGTTAATTCTGTTGTGATCACATGAAATATTAAAAACTAAATGTATTATAAAATCTAACATAATTAAAAGGAGTTATATGTAAACCCAAAGATAAATCGACATAAATATTCCAAATTAAGGTCAAACGTAATAGTGAAACTCATAAATCGACTAATGCAATTCTAAGGGTTTTAATTAGAAAGATATTTCAATTAATCAACTTATCATTAGGTGTTAATAGAATTAAGAAAGCTATTATCATAATTGATTAATTTCCATAATAATGAACTTTAGAATAAATTGATTAATCAAATCATGATTATATAAGAAGTCTTAGGGATTCAAATTTTAGGTACTATTGCTTTCTTGGTTAATTTTTCATATCTTTTTCCATTCTAGTTTATTTAATTATGTTGATCTGTCCTTAGTTTTTTAAATTTTAAATATGATTTATTAATATCATGTCGATTGTTAGTTAATAAGAAAAGAGTTATTACTATTACTGATAGTCTCTGTGAGATCGATACTTGGTACTCTGAGTCTTATATTATAAAATGATAAGCGCACTTGTCTTGGATAAAGGAATTGAGTTATATATACATCATATATGAGTCCACCATAGACCAAACTTGTCGTACCTAAAAATTTGAGTATGTCATGTTTATATGAAGCGTGCACCGTTTGATAAGCTTCAATCCAAATTAGATAAATGTAAGTTTATAGGGTATTCAAAAGAGTGTCCAATTTCAATTTTATCATCCTCTTCAACAAAGGATGTTTGTCTCAATACATGCTACATTCCTAGAAGGATAATTTATTAACAATGACAATAATGGGAGTGGGGTGAAACTTAGAGAAATTTAAGAAACATAAATTCACATCTAGATAGAAGAAAAACCTCAAGTTGATACATATGATATACAACCAAGGGTTCAAGAGAAAAATAGTTTCTGATATACAAACAAAGGTTTAAGAACCTTAAGTAATGTACGGATGAACATGCATGATCGTGCTAGATAGTTTTGATAGCTAATGCAAGATCATGCATCCTCAGTGCACGATCGTACATAGGTAAAGGATGCATGATCTTGCATAGGCAATTTCCAACGAGTGATATTTTTGTATTCTTGATATTTTTGGGGCTATTTTTAGAACCAAAATAAGTGGAAAAACCTTAGAAAGAACCCTAGAAGTCTCAATAGTATAACAAGAAAAAGAAAAACACAAAAGAGGAGGCTGCACTTCACAAAAAAGGAGACCAAAAGTGGAAACATCAAGATCAACTCCAACTTTCTAGATTTTCAAGATCAAGGCTTCAAACTGATTTCTTTCTTTCCTCTTCTTCTATTTCATTCCCTTGTATGCTAAATTTGAATAGCTGTGTTTTGAACATGATTATGGAATTCTAATTCTATATCAAGGCCTATTCTTGATTTTTTTTTTACTTTTACCTTGTTGAATTCAATATTTGATTACTTTGTGGTATTTATTGTGCTTATAATTAATAGAAATCAAGATATTGAATTTATTTGTGTTAAGTTACACAATGAGAGATGGTACATTAATAGACTTACAAATATCATGTTAATAAATAATTAAAAAGACACTTTAATAGTGTTTTGATTATCCTTATGATTGCTACAAATCTAATTGAGTTGTTTTGAGAATCAAGATATTTTAACTCAACTGTTATCTATTTCAATTGGGATTACTTGGTTAGATCTCGAGCGAGGGTAGTCAAAACCTTAGAATATCTGGGATCAAGCATAATTGAATTAACTAGGTAAAAAGGAAGACAAAATAGGATATGATAACCCTTAATTTTCCATTATTAATTATCTTAGCTCTTAATGTTATCTTTACTTGTTTAATTATTAAATTTTATTAGTTTATTTTAATTTTAGTTAATTTATTTTAGTTTTATTTAATTCAATCTTGTATTACCTCGGACAAAGTACATTCAACTTGTTAGGTGACTAATCCAATCTTGGTAGGAACGATATCTTATGTACTACAATATAGGATCCATATACTTGCAATATTGCATACATTAAAATAAGCAACAAGATTTTGTATGTAAACAATGTTAATGTTTTTTTGCAAGATTTTGTTCAATACACCTTCTCTCCTATGCATATTTTAATCAAAATTTGCATTTTTGATGTTGTTTATTGGTTATTTTGCAATTTTATCCTCCATAATGTCTCCTAGAATTAGAAAATTGGCAAAACATTGCAACCTCAAAGGAATAAAAGGTTTCGGGCTATAGTGCATGTGATTTGGTGAAGGATTTTGGAAATCCTTTTTTAATTTTCTCTTAAGAAGAAGGTTAGAAATTTCAAACCCTTCATTCTAAAATAAATTTTGCACCTAGGTATTTTGATTTATCAATTTTGGAAGATTTAAATTTGAAAGAAAAGGTTGAGGCCATAAGTGCTAGAATTCACTGGGGTAAGTTTATACATTGTTATCGTCTTGTGTTCAAAGAACTAACAATTGAATTCCACATAACATTATACTATTAAATTGCGCAAGTTCGATAATTTTTTGTTTCGATTGTAAGAAAAATAGTATAACTTAGATTATTATATCATGGAAGAATTTTTGGTTTTCTGAAATAAAAAATTATTGACACAATGAGAATTTTCATGCTAAAACATTTTGGAAATAATTAATGGGTTTGGATGTGTTTAATCTGCATAATGCAGCAAATAATGTTATTAAGAATCCTGAGTGCTTGTTATTGTATAAATTTATATGTCATATTGTTTTTGCCAAGATCTAAAATAACAAATTCTCAAAGAAAGATTTATTTATACTTTGGTGCATAGATAATAAAGTTCAAGTCTGCACATCCACTTATATGTTTCAAACCATAGTTACTTTGATTACTATGAAGAGTAATTATTTTGGCATGGGTTTTCTCATAACTGCTTCAAAAATTGTTGACACAATGAGAATTTTCATACTAAAACATTTTGGAAACAATTAATGGGTTTGGATGTGTTTAATCTGCACATTGCACCAAATAATGTTATTAAGAATCCTGAGTGCTTGTTATTGTATAAATTTATGTGTCGTATTGTTTTTTCCAAGAGCTAAAATAACAAATTCTCAAATAAAGATTTATTTATACTTTGGTGCATAGATAATAAGGTTCAAGTCTGCACATCCACTCATATGTTTCAAACCATAGTTACTTCGATTACTAAGACGAGTAATTATTTTGGCATGCGTTTTCTTATAACTGCTTCAAAAATTGTTGACAAAAACAGAATTTTCATGCTAAAACATTTTGGAAACAATTAATGGGTTTAGATGTGTTTAATCTACACAATGCACCAAATATTATTATTAAGAATCTTGAGTGCTTGTTATTGCATAAATTTATGTGTCATATTGTTTTAGCCCAGAGCTAACATAATAAATTCCCAAAGAAAGATTTATTTATACTTTGGTGCATGGATAATAAGTTTCAAGTTTTCACATCCACTCATATGTTTCAAACCATAGTTACTTCGATTACTAAGAAAAGTAATTATTTTGGCATGGTTTTTCTCATAATTGCTTTGACTTATTATCAAGGGGTTAATGTTAATGGCCTAACCCTTGTTTTTCTTGAGCATTTGAATACAAACATTTTAGTAAGTTAAGATCTTGGAGTGTCATGGTATGGAATTCCATGATATCAACTCTAAGTCAATATTTAAACAGAAAACAGGTTAGGTAAGTTCTATTTTCACACGACTATAGCAACACCAATAGGTTTCACATAGTGAAGAATCTAAGGAGGAGAAGGAAGATTAGGAGATAGTGCTTGAAAATTTGCAGGAGAATAACATATGCTTCGAGGGTCGTATGGACACGATAGAGGCACAACTAAAGGCGGTAGTGCACCATCAGTGCTATCAATCCAAGAAATTGTTAATTTTTTTTGTTGTACAAGGCGTCCACATTCTATCTTCTATACCATAATCACCCCAATCTCCATAAGTATTTTTGCTCTTGTTTGTTTTTATTATTTCTCTTAAATTTTTGTTATTTCGGTTTCCAAATTAAGGACTATGTGCTGCTTAAAGGTGGGGGACATATATATACTTGCATATCAATTATATGTGATTTTATATTTTTAATATGTTAGTTTTTTATTACGTTGGCATTTTGTGAACATTTGGTTGCATGATGTGTGCATTATGTGAATGTATCAATGACATGAATTGAACAAAATTGGCTTATCTTCAAACATGTTCATTTAAATTGTAAAGCCACATTAGCTTGTAAAGTTTGTATTTTAGGTGTCTTTAGGATGAATATGCATGTCAATTAGGATATGGCACCTATTCTTTCACTTTATGAAATTTGCTCAGTTATATTTATAATTGCATTAATTTAAATTTGTAGGCATTATTAGTAACCTTTCATGAGAGTGACTGACTAAGAAAAAATGAGGTAGGCTAAGAAAATGTGAAAAATTATATGTTAAATAAAATTCCTATTTCACTAGCCCTTTTTAAGAGATTTGGGTTAAGAATAGAGTTGGTAGCTACATGATAGTTGTGATATAGCTGAGTAATTAAGGGCATTCATGACAAAATGTTTGTCTTCACGTTAGAAGGCTAGAATGACACTCTAACCAAGCTAACTAAAAATTTTAAGCTAGTTGAGTAATCGGGGGACATTTATGATAAAGTGATTACCTTCATGTTAAAAGACTAGGTGATCATAAAAAAATTAAAAATATTATGCTTACAATAAAATTAAACCTACTGATCATTTACAAATAATAAGAATTTTCATAAAGGATTACCTAGTGACAGCTTATCTTTTTAATTGATCGATAATAATACGTGCATGTTTACAAGTGTCATAAGTGCATGAATAAGGTGTCAATATTTTGATTGATATGTATATTCAAATCAAAGCATTTGAACATGAATGTAATAAGTTAATGTGCTGGAACTTTTTAAATGGTTGATGTTTAAGGTTAAGTAATTCCATGAGATTTGATGTTATTGTACCATTATTGCATCATTGCATGATTGTGTGTTTATATATTTTTGTTTATTTTGTGGTTTTAGTTTTACTTAGGAACAAGTAATGATTTAAGTGTGGTAATGTTGATATGTGTATATCATAGTATATGTTTTAAATGTTTTTGTGTGCATTCAAGTATTTTCTTATATGATGAGCATTGTGTTATTATTAGTGTTTTGTGTGCTTTATTTGTTTGCCCGAGTAAGGATTTGATCTTCATATTATGTTCCAATTGATGTGTTTGTTAGTAAGTGGAAAATAAAAAAAAAGAAAAGATAAAGAAAGATTTGAAGAACAAGACCATGCACGATCATGCATGGTTACGCATGATCGTGCCATGCATGATCGTGCATGCAAGCAGCATAGGGATGAACATACACGATCGTGCTAGAGAGTTGGGATAGCTAATACATGATCATGCACAGGCAATTTCCAACTCATAATCTTTTTGTATTCATGATGTTTCGTGGCTAACAAGTGGAAAAACCTTAAAAGCAACATAGAAGGCTTAAAAGTATAAAAAGAAAAAGAAAAACACAAAAGAAGAGGTCGCACTGTAATATCCCGTTCCCTTGTGAGGGGTTGGAACCCTAAAATGTGATATGAGTGAGCTCAAAGAGCATAATGTGTCGGGAAAAATGAGTGTGAGACCAGAGGCCTTGAAGAGGGTTTGTGTGAGTCATGTCCGTTTAACGGACATGGAAGTCCATTTAATGGACAGCCTCGGGTGAATTGGAATAAGTTGGGTGATTCAGGTCCGTTTAACGGACCTTCTCGGGTGAATTTGGATTGCTTGGCCAGTCTATTATGTCCGTTTAACGGACATACTCGGGGCCACTTTGGTAAATTGCAATTTTGACCGTTTTACATTTGGTTCATGTAGGCCTAAGTGAAATTAAGATACAAAGGCATCATATGGGGGTACTCATGGATGAATTGGATTATTGCAAACATTAAAACCATTGATCATGCACTCAATTGACATTTTCCGGGTATAATTGGTAATACATGTGATTGTTTTGAGAATCTCGAGTTGTGGTTATCGAAAATTATTTTGGATAGTGAACTTATTGATTTGGCATTTTTGGAAAATTTTAGGAAATTTTTCTAGAATTTTTCGGGAAAAAATTTGGACTAGGAAAAATATTGAGTGGCAGATCAATCAATAACTGGCAGTAGAATTTATTGCCAAATATTGGGATTTTGGACATATGGCTATAGGAATTTTTGACAAGTATTATTATTGGAATTTGTGCTTGAAATTGACTATTGGGCTTGGAAATGATAAATTAAGAAGGGTTGAGGTTGAGCTTGACACATGGCCAATTTATAGCCATATGTTTGTTTAATTTAATCTAAGTTTGCTTTAACTTAAGCTCTTCCTCACCCTACTCACGAGACCCTCCTTTCAATTTTATTTGGAGCTTTGTTTTGGTTCTCTCTTCTCTTCTTCGTGTATCACCCTCTTTCTTCATGGATTGTGCGTTCTTCTCATGCTAAATCTAGCCATCATCTCTCCCTTATTTCTTTGTTATCTTGCTTTCTTATTCTGGCTCTCCATATAAACCTATCTCTATCACTTTGGATGATGATGAATGTTGGAGATGGTGAAAGCTAGGTCTTGGTGATTTCGTTGGAGAACTTGAAGATTAAGTGGTTAAATCAAGAGTCAATAGATGTTGTTCATGTGTGTGATGATTGTGTATGTTGAGCCTAATTCATGTAAATGTATAGAGAAAGTTGGAAAATTGATTGATATGTTAATGGAGGAATTGGATGAGTACATAGGTGTATATGCCCTGTTTTCTCAGTTGTAATTAAGTGTAGTTCATGAAATTTTTATGAGTGATAGCTTGAGTTGAAGTGAGTAGTGAATGATGGGGGAAGAGAGGAATTAGGCATAAGTGGTACTTGATGAGTTAAATGATAGGAAGCGAATGGAGTATTAAAGCTGGAAAATTGATTTTGTACCTATTGCAATGTTTTGATCATAACTAATTGTGTGGTTAAGCAAATGAGGTGAGGTTTGAACCAAATGAAACTTTAGCTGATTGGCTAAGATTTCTTGTGAAATAGGTGTTGTCTGATTGTAGCCTTAGGAGGTTGAATTTTGGCTTTGAAAGTTCTTGTTGTGGGCTGTGTGAACAGTACCCGAATTAAGTGACCTAAACATTTGATGATTTTTCTAGATTGATTTAGGAGAAATTGGTGAAAATGGTCTTCATGACAGTTGAAGCCTATCTTGTTAGCTTTCCATTTCCACTAATTTTGCAATTTTTTGATGTGTATGTTGGGAGTTATGAATTGTTGACTATTGACTGGTTATGTGCATTTTGGTGAAACCTAGCCATAAGTGTAGGTTTTGTGAGTATTTTGATTGGAAGAAAATTTAGAGATTTCTGTGATTTGAATTGGCTCAAGTGATCTTCTGGAAAGTTGTATAGGAAGCAATTATCTTGAAAATTAGATATACTATACTATTTTTGGATATCATAATTGCGAGTTATGAATTTTCAAAGATTGGACCTAAGTTAGGTCATTGACTAGTAATCAAGGTAGTCACTTGCATGAAATTTTTGAGCTTCTTAGAGATGGAATTGGCTGTTAAGCCCATGAGAAGTGTAGTATGTTGTTTGATCTTTTCATGGGTATAATGTATGCAATTTTTTGACATTTCTGCAAGGAGTTATGATTTTTAGAAAATTGGTGTTCTGTCAGGTCAAATGTAGAGGCAGCATCATTCAATGAATTTTTTTGACCTACTTAGCAATTGAATTTGATTTCATGTTGTTGATGAAAGTTGTAGGTCACATTCTGATCTTTCAATTTGAATAAATCTTGTAATTTTTAGCAAAGTTAATGAGAAACTATGGATTTTACAAAATGTTGCACTATTTTGACAAAATGTTGCACTGTTTTGAGAGGCATTGTGAAGACAGTAACTTTGATTACATTTTTGACAACCTTAGAGGTGAAATTGGCTTTTGTGTCTTCATAAAACTTGTAGAGCTCTCTTTTCTCTATGAAATAGACACCAATTTTGTCCAAATTGGAGTTCGGAGTAGGGAGTTATGACCTAGACAAGTTGGCATGTCGGAGGCAATTGTTTCAGATCTGTCATTTTAATAGGGCTAGTTGACTAGGATTCTTAGACCAGCCGACTAGGACATTATAGTAGGGCTAGTCGACTAGGATTCTCAGACCAGTCGACTAAGACATGCATTTATCCACTATTTTGCCTATATCTTTGTCATTCGATCTCCGATTGACCTGATTCTTGAGGCATCGGATTCGTAGAATATTGAATTTCATTTTATGAGAAATTGAGAATTTTTTTTGGACGGAAAATTGACGTGTGTCCGAGTAATGGTTCTTTGGTCACTGTTTTATTTATTTTTGGACCTATAGAGGTCCGAATTGAGTAATTTCAGTACCGTTCGATTTCTAATGTTTAGACGGAATTTTATGAAGGAAAATTTTGGATTTGGGCCGGGAATATCATGAACATGCATTGTGCACTTTCTAATTGTTACATGCGCATTCTTAAATATTTCTGAGTGGATAATTGGTAATGCTTGCATACTATAACTGTTATAGAGGCACATTTGGGGCGTCAATCCACCGATGTCACTGAAACTTCAAGGTATTAGCTCGGAAGTACAGGTGAGTAACCTAGTTGGTTCCTCAATCTTTGTGTGTTTAAAATTATTTGCTTATGCCATGTGGAGTTAATGGAGGGTTTATGTGTTTGATTTTGATTGAATTCGGACCATAGGTGTTCGAAATATTCGGGAACTTGATATCGAAGTGTCATTTGTGTGTGAAGTGTAATTACTTGGTTTTAATGCGATTTGGGACATATGGCATTATGTTGTGACAAAACTATTGTAAATTGAGACATATGTTTTCATGCATAAAGGCATGTTCAGATAATGATAGTTGTGACCGAAGCAGCTACCGTATTTCAGAGCTTAAAGCTCAACGCAACAGGGCCTCGAGCCCAACGTAATTCAGAGCCACAGGCTCACCGTATCAAGGCTTCAAGCCCACCATAATTCAGAGCCACAGGCTCACCGTTAATGAGCCCTTTTTTGGGACAAATCAGGCGCACGGTCATAACACCGTAATAAAATGAGAAGTGTCACATGTGCTTTGCATATACATATGATTGAACATGGACTGAGTGAAAGGGCGAAACGTTTTATATTTGTGAAATGATATGACCATAATACTATGCGATATTCTGTGAATTGTTTGTATATGCATGAGTTGAGTGAACCATCGATGATGGTTTCTCACTGAGTTCGCAAACTCACCCAAAATTGCAACTATTTTTCAGGTTTCAGAAGATTACCACGTTATGCAACGGGAGTAGGCTTTCTACAAAATTAGAGGTTGGGATCAGTTCGTGTCTGCATTAGGATTTTTGTATGAAATGTATTCTGCAATTTTTATGCAATGTAATTGAACATTTCAGTTTGTAATAAGTCTTTGAAATATGGGAAGTCGAGTAAATGGGATTGATTAAATATGAATATTCTTGTGTATATCAATATGTATCAATTGTAAAGGTTGGTGAGTGTTTTGTGCATTGAAATGAGCCCCAATGGCTCAAAGTGAAATGGGTTGCAACTGAAATGCATTAGAAATGGAATTGGGCCCCTATTCGACTAGTGACACTGTATTGATCGTAATGTATTGAAAACAATGTTTTATCAACTTGTGAATTGATTTGGCCCAAATTAAAAATGGACTTCTGCATTTATTAATGCTTTTTTTTCAAAAAAAAAAGGTACCAATTATTGACTGATTGAGTGTTCTAGCATGCCACCCTCGCGGGTCACGAGCTCAGATATCACTGTCGATATCGGGTTCGGGTCTTGCGGGTGTGGGATGCTACATATGTGGTATCAAAGCCAGAAGTACGATCTTATGGGCGTTTTCTGAAATGTGGTCAAATGAAATGCATTTAAGTCTTGTTAAGCAGACATTAGTAACTGGTCCCCAGTCGAGTATATGGGTCACATGCATGAGCATGTGTCTAGTGTTAATAGTGAAAAAGTGATGTACGTGATGATATGTCATAATGTGAGAAAATAGAGGTGATATGATCTGACGGAGATTTAGCATCAACGTATTATGGATTATGGCATCATTGTTATATTGGGGTACTGCAGTGTGGAATAATTCAAGATGTGTATGAAGTGGCTATCGACTTAATGTAATGAATGTGTAAGTATAAAGCGGTTGGTATAGTATGTTATGAAGGAATACAGGTAATGAGTTTGATAAATGGAATAATGTGAGAATTGGGGACTTCATGAAATTAAATTGATTTTGAATTGTCATCAAATGGTTTAATGTTAGAAGCTGTGAATTTGAGAAGTTTATGGGAAGATATCATGAGAGAATAAGTGTAGGAAGTTTGGAAAAGGTTTGAAAAGGAAAGGGGTTGTGAAAGATAGATGTCGACTTTCTCGGGTAAAAGGAGGCAGTTGGTTGAATCATGTCCGTTTAACGACACTCACGGGACAACTTTGGAAAATCACAATTTTGACTATTTTGGAGAATAAACCTTGCATGGATATGTATATTATTGCTGTGGATTGATAAGGGAAAGTAATGGTATAGGAGAATGGTAAGATTGAAAGTGCATAAATAAGGTTGATTGAAAACAAAATGTTTTGTGTTTTAACAAGGATGGAATTGGATTTGGGATGAGATAAGTTTATGGTTTAATGAGAGAGAATATGATTATGCATCTATGATTTTGAATTGATTGCAAACGTATGTCGGTATGATGAAATAATGGAAATTGGAAAGTGAGATGAGTATAATGGGAGATGAAGAAATTGTCAAAGATCAGTTGAATTGTTTATATGAGTGTGTATTTGATAATGGAATTACTATAAGAAGTGACATTATTAAGCATAAGTGTATGATAATCGTGGAAATGATACAGGAAGAAATCGGTAACTTAATGAATAAGTGCTTGTCAGAATGCCTAGTGTTTAAAGTCTCAAAGGTGAGACGTGAAAGTGCTTATAGTGGTCAATTGGAAATGAGATGAGATTGATAATAATATGATCAGATATGATTAATGAAGGAAAAAGAAGAAAGACCCCGATCAAGAATGGGCACCAAAAAAGGGGAAGTGTGAGTTAGACTCAGATAAGATCAAGGTATCGTTAACCCAAGTTACCAGTTGGTGAGATTATCCTATTTACGTCTTTCAAAAAAAATGTAGGGTTTTAATGATAAATACCGTGGAAGTGGAATAAAGAATTTGAGTAACGTTGTAATAAACTTTGTTAAAAGGGATGTTCTGGTTATATAGGTTGTGAGTTAAATTGATTGTAATGAGATATATAAATAGTTGGAATTGATTTTTCTTGAAATACTAAGATTGGTTGCTATGTGATTATGGAAAATAGTTAATTGATACGGATTTGGGTTAAATTGATTAGATGATTCGAATTGAAATGTTTCAATGAAGGGACAAGTGAAATATAAAGTGACTAAAAGTAATTATTGGAGTCCTAATCCTTGTGGAGACTCAAGCATAAGGGGTAGAAAATGCTACTCAGAACATAGGTATTGTGTTTGATGTAAAATAGCCGGCGTTTGAATTATTGAAAAAGTGAGGAGACATAATTGGCTAAAATGAGGAAGTTGCTAAAATGAGGAGAATACAGGCCTATTATTCTGTGTAAATACACTTGGGAGAGACAACTTAGTTATGATGAAGGTGTTATCAACCCACAATTAAAATTGTGGAGAAACTGATAAGAATAAACAGACGTGAAAATACATCAATGTGAAATTAAAGGAAAACAGAATGGATTGAGAAGATCATTTGTAAAGAAAAAGTCAATTGAGAAGAAGTGAAGAATCGTGAGATACTATTACCGTAGTGAGGAATTAGAGTTTTAAGAAAGAATGGGAATAAATCATAGGCATAAGGAAATTTGGGTTATATATATAAAATTCCCCGATAGTATTATGATAATCATTGAAGCACCGATGGCCATAGATTTTGAGTGTATTGAAAGTAAAAAGAACTATTTGATTACGGGAAGAAGTCTTACATATCAAAATGGGCAAACAGTTATGTGCTCATGTCATCGAAGTGAATTCAAATTTGATCGAATAAAAGGTGAAGTATAGCATAGTTGGACATTGCATAGTGGGAGACTCAAAGGAAAGTAAGGGCGATGAGAAAATGAGAAATCGATAGAACTCGCTTATCGTATAGCGGATGTTTGAAAAGAGAATTATGAGGAAGGATAACATCAGTGTTGATTTTGCCATTGGGATTTGGGAATTTTACAAATAATGACATGAACTTTTACAATGCAAATTGTTGTACTTTCATAAAGTGATTTTTGGATACTTAGAGACAATGAAAGCCTCAACACCTATTGCTATAGTAAACGTGTTAAAGGTTTGGAGGCATTATAGATTGAGACAGTGAATAGGGTTAAATTAATGAGTACTTTTGTAAAGCGAGTGTTGCAAACTGATGTATTGAATGGAAAATTCAATAAGAATAACGTAAGTGTCGATATCAAGGTTATAGACCATTCGAGTGTATTAGTGTTATCGGGATATAAATTAATAAGTGAAAGATGAATTATTATTAAGAGTATCACCTTGCCAAGGTGTACTCGGGTTAGGCAAAAGGATAAGCCGAGACTGACATAACTTGGTTTGTATGAAATTATTAATCGTTAGTATGACCGACCAATGAAAACTATTCAGAGTCACCCGATTATATGGATCATTTAGAAAGCAGATTCATCATATGTGTTATTGATGCTGGAAGTGAAATTATGGGTAATCGAAATCTATATTGTGACATTTGGTGAAACGGGTACAGAATTGACTGATTTCATTGATAGTAGTCAGTTGGGAGAAATTAATAGAATAGTAAAGTTGAATCAGTCACTGAGAGGCGAATATAAATTTCGAGAATTGAAATATCTCGTTCCCTTGTGAAGGGTTGGAACCCTAAAATGTGATATGAGTGAGCTCAAAGAGCATAATGTGTCGGGAAAAATGAGTGTGAGACCAGAGGCCTTGAAGAGGGTTTGTGTGAGTCATGTCCGTTTAACGGACATGGAAGTTCGTTTAACGGACAGCCTCGGGTGAATTGGAATAAGTTGGGTGATTCATGTCCGTTTAACGGACCTTCTCGGGTGAATTTGGATTGCTTGGCCAGTCTATGTCTGTTTAACGGACATACTCGGGGCCACTTTGGTAAATTGCAATTTTGACCGTTTTACATTTGGTTGATGTGAGCCTAAGTGAAATTAAGATACAAAGGCATCATATGGGGGTACTCATGGATGAATTGGATTATTGCACACATTAAAACCATTGATCATACACTCAATTGACATTTTCCGGGTATAATTGGTAATACATGTGATTGTTTTGAGAATCTTGAGTTGTGGTTATCGAAAATTATTTTGGATAGTGAACTTATTGATTTGGCATTTTTGGGAAATTTTAGGAAATTTTCTTAGAATTTTTCGGGGAAAAATTTGGACTAGGAAAAATGCCGAGTGGCAGATCAATCAATAACTGGCAGTAGAATTTATTGCCAAATATTGGGATTTTGGACATATGGCTATAGGAATTTTTGACAAGTATTATTATTGGAATTTGTGCTTGAAATTGACTATTGGGCTTGGAAATGATAAATTAAGAAGGGTTAAGGTTGAGCTTGACATATGAGCGATTTATAGCCATGTATTTGTTTAATTTAATCTAAGTTTGCTTTAACTTAAGCTCTTCCTCACCCTACTCACGAGACCCTCCTTTCAATTTTATTTGGAGCTTTGTTTTGGTTCTCTCTTCTCTTCTTTGTGTATCACCCTCTTTCTCCATGGATTGTGCGTTCTTCTCATGCTAAATCTAGCCATCATCTCTTCCTTATTTCTTTGTTATCTTGCTTTCTTATTCTGGCTCTCCATATAAACCTATCTCTATCACTTTGGATGATGATGAATGTTGGAGATGGTGAAAGCTAGGTCTTGGTGATTTCTTTGGAGAACTTGAAGATTAAGTGGTTAAATCAAGAGTCAATAGATGTTGTTCATGTGTTTGATGATTGTGTATGTTGAGCCTAATTCATGTAAATGTATAGAGAAAGTTGGAAAATTGATTGATATGTTAATGGAGGAATTGGATGAGTACATAGGTGTATATGCCCCGTTTTCTCAGTTGTAATTAAGCGTAGGTCATGAAATGTTTATGAGTGATAGCTTGAGTTGAAGTGAGTAGTGAATGATGGGGGAAGAGAGGAATTAGGCATAAGTGGTACTTGATGAGTTAAATGATAGGAAGTGAATGGAGTATTAAAGCTGGAAAATTGATTTTGTACCTATTGCAATGTTTTGATCATAACTAATTGTGTGGTTAAACAAATGAGGTGAGGTTTGAACCAAATAAAACTTTAGCTTATTGGCTAAGATTTCTTGTGAAATAGGTGTTGTCTGATTGTAGCCTTAGGAGGTTGAATTTTGGCTTTGAAAGTTCTTGTTGTGGGCTATGTGAACAGTACCCGAATTAAGTGACCTAAACTTTTGATGATTTTTCAGATTGATTTAGGAGAAATTGGTGAAAATGGTCTTCATGACAGTTGAAGCCTATCTTGTTAGCTTTCCATTGCCACTGATTTTGCAATTTTTCGATGTGTATGTTGGGAGTTATGAATTGTTGACTATTGACTGGTTATGTGCATTTTGGTGAAACCTAGCCATAAGTGTAGGTTTTGTGAGTATTGTGATTGGAAGCAAATTTAGAGATTTCTATGATTTGAATTGGCTCAAGTGATCTTCTGGAAAGTTGTAGAGGAAGAAATTATCTTGAAAATTAGATATACTATACTATTTTGGGATATCATAATTGCGAGTTATGAATTTTCAAAGATTGGACCTAAGTTAGGTCATTGACTAGTAATCAGGGTAGTCACTTGCATGACAATTTTGAGCTTCTTAGAGATGGAATTGACTGTTAAGCCCTTCATTAAAAGTGTAGTATGTTGTTTGATCTTTTCATGGGTATAATGTATGCAATTTTTTGACATTTGTACAAGGAGTTATGATTTTTAGAAAATTGGTGTTCTGTTAGGTCAAATGTAGAGGCAGCATCATTCAATGAATTTTTTTGACCTACTTAGCAATTGAATTTGATTTCATGTTGTCATGAAAGTTGTAGATCACATTCTGATCTTTCATTTTGAATAAATCTTGTAATTTTTAGCAAAGGTAATGAGAAACTATGGATTTTACAAAATATTGCACTGTTTTGACAAAATGTTGCACTGTTTTGAGAAGCATTATGAAGGCAGTAACTTTGATTGCATTTTTGGCACCTTTAGAGGTGAAATTGGCTTTTGTGTCCTTCATAAAACTTGTAGAGCTCTCTTTTTCTTTATGAAATAGACACCAATTTTGTCCAAATTGGAGTTCAGAGTAGGGAGTTATGACCTAGACAAGTTGGCATGTCGGAGGCAATTGTTTCAGATCTGTCATTTTAATAGGGCTAATCGACTAGGATTCTTAGACCAGTCGACTAGGACATTATAGTAGGGCTAGTCGACTAGGATTCTCAGACTAGTCGACCAGGACATGCATTTCTCCACTATTTTGCCTATATCTTTGTCATTCGACCTCCGATTGACCTGATTCTTGAGGCATCGGATTCGTAGAATATTAAATTTCATTTTATGAGAAATTGGGAAATTTTTTTTGGACGAAAAATTGACGTGTGTCCGAGTAATGGTTCTTTGGTTACTGTTTTATTTATTTTTGGACCTATAGAGATCCGAATTGAGTAATTTCAGTATCGTTCGATTTATAATGTTTAGACGGAATTTTAGGAAGGAAAATTTTGAATTTGGGCTAGGAATATCACGAACATGCATTGTGCACCTTCTAATTGTTACATGTGCATTCTTAAATATTTCTGAGTTGATAATTGGTAATGCTTGCATACTATAACTGTTATAGAGGCATATTTGGGGCGTCGATCCACCGATGTCACTGAAACTTTCAGGTATTAGCTCGGAAGTACAGGTGAGTAACCTAGTTGATTCCTCAATCTTTGTGTGTTTAAAATTATGTGCTTATGCCATGTGGAGTTAATGGAGGGTTTATGTGTTTGATTTTGATTGAATTCAGACCATAGGTGTCCGAAATATTCGAGAACTTGATATCGAAGTTTCATTTGTGTGTGAAGTGTAATTACTTGGTTTTAATGCGATTTGGGACATATGGCATTATGTTGTGACACAACTATTGTAAATTGAGACATATGCATTCATGCATAAAGGCATGTTCAGATAATGATAGTTGTGATCGAAGCAGCCACCGTATTTCAGAGCTTAAAGCTCAACGCAACAGGGTCTCTGTTGGAATCCGATCCGGAGACCGGACCCCAACTGCTTATAACTTAACACTCTTACTCTTGCTTTAATTCCACATCTATTGGAACCATTTCCAGAGCCCAATTTCCGGAGTCCTAAAGCCTTGTGCTTATTTCCTTACAGGGTCCTTAGTTGTAACTCTAAATTCGTGGCGAGCGCACGCTATTTAAACACCAAAATCATGAGTTGACTTATCATATAAGTTGTAGCTTTATGTCTCAAGTTCGTTTTGGAACAAGAATCACCTCAAACGGAGTTGTATAACTCAAGTTATGCTCAAAAAGCCTAAAAGAGCTCATACTCCAAAAATGATCTCCAAACCGACCTCTCACTTATTTTAATGCAAACTTCTTCAATTTAACTCCAAATGGTACAAATGTTTGTAGGGAGAAATATATATGTCTTAGAAATCTAATGGTTCAAGTCTCACCTCAATTGGATGTCGGATGAGGGATTTATGCCCAAAAGAATAGACTATGTTCATTTCCAAAATAAAAATGAAACTCTTTTGGCGCAATTATCATAACTTTTAATCTAGATGTCAGATTGATTTCATTCTTTGACCATTAGAAATAAGACATCTAGATCTACAACTTTCATGAAGACCACAGAATGAGATTCGGCCACTAACTTTTTCCAAATTCACAATCTTTCCCGTAGCTGCATGTCCGTTTAACGGACACGTTCTGGTGAAAGTGGCCCAAATGATTTGAGAATGTCCGTTAAACGGACATGCAAGTCCGTCTAACGGACATGGGCAGGCTAAGGGGTGTTTTTGCACCCGAGGCTGTCCGTTAAACGGATCCATGTACGTTTAACGGACATGTCATTTTACAAAACTCCAATTCCTCTTCTAATGCATCTCACCTTAAACCTAACTTCATAACCACTTGTACACTTCACAAATTTATTCATTACCAAGCCTAAACACTTCACAACCCTTCAAAATCCAAGTTCAACTCACCAACTTCACAATTTCCAGCTTAATTGGTTCATCAAACCATGAATTTATTCCTTAATCATCAAGGCTATCATAAACTCACAAGCAATATGAACATCAAAAATGACTTAAACAGATATCTTCCAATTGTCATAACTTCTTACTCCAAATCTAAAAAAATACATATGATACCTCAATGAAAAGATAACAAGATGCTCTACAACTTTCTTGAAGGATGATAAACTCAATTCCATCATTAAAGGAGGTAAAAACTCACTCAAATGCATTGCTCTTATAATGACCAATGAAACAGTGAAATAGCCACATGAACAGTAACTAGTATAGGTTTAACCCCCATAAGTATTTACTCCTAACTCCAAATAAGGCACATCATATACCATTTGAAAGCTCTAAACGTATGCTACATTCTTCAAGAAGACACCTCAATTCAATTTCGACACTAAAATGGTCTAAAACCTAAGTAAAGTTTTGTCAAATTTTGTAAAAATTTGACAGCACCTACTCTGTATATTTAACTAGCCAAACAAACATGTATATCACATAATTCACATAATTCATGATCATTAGCCTCAATTGGCAAAATCATTTTCACATAATTGTTGAAATCATCCATTCGGATCTTTTTCTCTTGTCAAACCATTTCTCACATATTTTCACAAAGTCTTTACATTCAAAACATTTCATATAAGTTCAAACTATCTCAAATAGCAATTCATTTAGAAATTGGGAAACCATAGAAGCTTATTAACTCAACTATTAAATTGTCACCCACCTTAATTCCTTTAGCTAGGAGCTTGAACAATTTTCCTTTTTTCTTCCTCCAATTGCCTTAATTCACCTTCATCAAACACATCCAACACAAAAGAATCCCATATCAACATGAGATGTCAAAATTTGCCATTTCTAAGGACATTAAAGCATGGAAAGAACCTAACCAACCTTACCCATAAATATCCTAAGCCATTTATACCTAAATCCATCCATAAAACCAAAAGATTTCACTTTTCTCTTACCTTAAAGAGAGACCCACGAAAATTTCTCTCTCTTTTGGCTTTGATGAACTCTTAATCCTTTCTTTCTCTTCTCCTTCTTAAACACTCTTCTACTCTTCACTAAGCAAGAAGATCACAAGACCCAATCTTTTCTTCTTCTTCTTCTTCTTCTTCTTCTTCTTCTTATCCGACTCTCACTCTCTCCTTTCTCTAGAAATTTCGTGACCCTTCCTTCATTAGCCTTAACACATGTCTTTTATATTAAAAACCTAATTTCTAACTCATCCAAAACTACGTAGTTTTGGTCATGTCTTCTTAAACAAGTCATTCCTTTGCCTCTTCTCCTAAATAAACGACCACACACATAACTTCCCATCTTTTTGTTTTTAAAATACTATACAAAGACTCATCTATCCCTCCTTCTTAACCTTAAACTTTAAAAACCATATATAAACTTCCTAAAATACCCTCAAGCCATTTTATTCCTTTCAATTTCTAACAACTAATTCAACTCTAATTTAAACTAATCCCTCATTAAAATTTCATTTCCTTAAGAGTTAAAACCTCAAAATAATTTAGACATGCTTAAATAGTTAAAAAAAAATTCAGGGGCCAACATTTCTCCCCCTCTTAAAAGAATTTCGTCCTCGAAATTCATACTTAAGCAAACGTCAAGCAATACTTTTTCTTTACTCATGTCTTCCAAATAATCCTAGTCATTCTCATATTCAAATTTCTCACCACACATATTCATAATGTTTTTCACCTCTTATCTTAAACACCATCCATATCATATCCAAGCACCAATATTTCTTATCGAATTGATTAGAAGTGTAGGATGCTCCTCCGTTTCTCGTTTAACTTCATCACTCAAAGACTTTCTTTCAAAAGATAATGTTCAGTAGACCCATTCGGTCTTTCAATCCGTTATTTGATCATTTACTTTCTTAACTAGCTTCTCCTTATGCTTAAGATCACTCACAATTTTTTTCCACTTCTTGTGTCTATAACACCATAATCTTATCACAACGATATTTCCTTAATATACTCACATATATCATATTTTGAATCCTTTTGTCAGTAACATTAACTCATAATACTTTCATAAGAACCAATTCATAGCGGCTTAGCGAATTCTTTTTCCTAACTTGAGCACACCTGAACAAGGTGATACCTTCAGAGACAATTCAGTTTTCACTTAATAATATACATCGCTTTAGTCTCAGTTCATGTAACTCTTATGTCAATCTCCCGTATTCCATATCTTTGCCGTGAAATCCACCAAATTCATTCATCTTTCTTGATCACTTAATTTCTAATACCTCTTCAACCGATCCGACAGTTAATCATCTTTAAGCCTTACTCATCATAATACAAAAACGATAACTCTTTCTATCTTCTAACTCTTTATACAGTATTCTATTGAAAACACTATGACAACGATTGTGATGCTTAAAGTCAAATAAAACTATACATTGATCTCATGCTCCTACAAACTCTAAACTATAAACTTTAAGCATATCTCCAACAGTTAAGACTGTCAACAATTTAAACTTTTAGTCACTTGACATATTTCTTCTAGGATGTATAGCTTACATCACCATTACTTTTCTCACAGTCTCTTTGTCTAATTATCTTTGCCGGTACGCATACTTCTTATCTCAATCATCCAACTCTAACTCAAAATTCATACTCATTTCCAATTTCTTAGTAAGATTCACAATTGCTGAATCTTCAATTTGGGCTTGTTTCATATGAACTGATCTAAACTTTCAGTGGCTAATCATTTTGCCTAAAATTCAATTCCACATTCTACATTCTTTAATGTACTAGATTTAATAACCTCAAAAATCCAAATTTATGAAACACTACTATTATATCTCTATTCAGTGCATCTGATCAAAACACTAACTTTACTAGTATAGCACTCACTTGTACAATTATAATCCTTCGAATAACTCTATCTATTGCCTCATTCTCATATTCAATTCTTTCAACTCAAGCATCTTTATTGATTTCACATACTTCTTATTCCATTCACCCTATATCCTTTTTCTCATTTAAACTTGACGCTCATATTTGTTTTCAATCTCAAAATCTCTTAATCCTTAATTTGAGGTAAACCCAATCCTATATTCTATGCTTTCTTTTGTATTAGTTTTGATAACCTCAATATCGCATTTCTACTTAAGGCATTTGATATACCACTTAGCTTCACTTGGACTTTCTCGCTGGAACAATCATAACCTTTCAGTATTTATATCAATCTTCTGCGTCTTATAACTACTTCTCCTAATTCATTGTATATCTCAAACTTTTAAGATCTGTATTATATCAATCTTCTGCATCTTATAACTACTTTTACAATCATAGCCTTTCGGTATTTATATCAATCTTCTGCGTCTTATAACTACTTCTCCTAATTCATTGTATATCTCAAACTTTTACGATCTGTATTAGCATATTTATATTGGAGATATTCCTGTACATAAACTGCCTTCAAACTTTCAAAATAATCATTAATGTAACAGTTCTAAATCATGTCTCAATTAGTCAACTCATAGGACTTCAATTTTCTTCATACACACGAAATCACTTTGTTACGCTGAATTGGGTTTCAGCCAAATTTTTTATATAACATCAATGCATACTATAAAATCTCCAAATCTATGTGATATAATTTACCTCAACATAGTTCCTTCAAAATTCTCTTTATGCACGTTACTCATACGCTTTACACATTTTTCTCCATGTATTCAAACTACTTTTTTTTCTCAATTCTTCGAATGCCTTTAATACACCATCAAATCTTGAATCTCTTTAGTCTCCAATACCATAGTACTATTAGGCATTTGTTAGCTCAAGCAATTATTATCAAATTTCATATGCCTCTTGATTAGCCCTCTTGATTCCTTAAATAACTGATCCTTAATGAGGTACATTGTTTCACTTTCTTTTCAATTTCCTAATTGACTTCCTTCCGCGAATGATTTCCTCCATTCCTTGAATTTCCTCATATCTCTCTTGGACTTACTCTTATGTTTGTTCATTCATACAAAATTTTTCCACACATTGTAATTTATTTTCAGACTTAACTTCTTGATTTTAAGACATTTATCAAGTTGGGTTTGCATCTCCTCAATATACTTTCACATAATGTAACTTGAATGTACCTACTCCTCATACTAGCAAATTCGTATTTCCATAGATTCAAGAATCCACTCATATGACCCCTTTACACCAAACAAAATACATATTTATTTTTGTAACATATTCCACCTCCTTGCTTGATGCTCTATTAGGGAGTGTACTCACTTTCGAATAATTCTATATTCCTTTATGATCAGTTCTTTCATTGATCATTCTTTAATATAAACTATCTAATCTGCTTATTCTAACTTAGCAAAATTTTTCTTCAAAAGAGGGTTTCTTGCTACCATCATCTATACTCTTTATGAAATCTCGATCAATCACTTATTACCAACTAATCGTAATACCGCGGGAAGACCAATTTCTATCTTCCTCACAAGGTCATATTGTTCAAAACACCCAAAACCCAAGGGAGTAAAGAATATACTTATTGTCGCACATGCTTAGATAGCGTCATCAAATTCATCCTATTTTGACCACTTACCAATTCATTGGTCTCCATTTACCCTAGACAATATTCTCCTCAGATCAATATATTTCTCATTGTGACATCTTTAACAAATCTCAATCTATTCCTACATGATCATTATAAGCACCTTCATATGTTACTCTAGTTTTCCCTCAAACTTTAGACTATGGGAGCTATGACTAACAATGATCTAATAAGTCATAAGTTTCTTCCTCTATCATCTCCACCTATACCTATATGTATATATATATTACCTATGTGCTTAATATACTCACTTGTGTATGATAAAGGGTCATCATATAGATACTTACAATAACAACAATTTAACCTTCTTAGACTTGTACAAATATCACCTTCATTCATATAATCTTCCCATGATCCTTCACATTACATCTTACATATATCAATTCACCCTTGATTCAAAAATCGTCACACAATTTATAAATATAAGAAAAATCATCATACAACTTACATATCAAACATGTAGCACATTTCTCAAATCAATCATAAGCAAGAAAAACAACATTTTTCAAGTAATTGAAAGCATTTCATTCTCTTGATTCAAAAATAAACTTTTATTTCTTGATTCGAAAAAAGAAAACTTAAAGGTTCATAACTCAAATTATAAGCTTATACCCACTGTGGTTCTGATTTCATATTCTTAAGACCATAAAAATCTTTGTTTTCTATACATTCCACTTGTTCATTTTAAGCTCAACGCTTCCACTTATATCCTTGTCTTCCTCAGACAAGCTATGTCCATACATTACATCTATATCATATTCGTGGATATATCACCATAATGTCATACACTACATTCCCCCGCACTTCACTTACATTGAATCATTTTCTGTCATATTACCCATATGTTATTTCGTATTTCCATTTATCCAATGCAAAAACTATCATTTTCCTTACTGATTCGGTCAGCCCAAAACTCTTAACAATTGTTTATCTGAGTAACTTATACATATGCGCCCATGTAAGATCTCAATTCCGGCGCTCTGATATCATAAATGTTGGAACCCGATCCGGATACCAGACCCCAACTGCTTATAACTTAACACTCTTACTCTTGCTTTAATTCCACATCTATTGGACCCATTTCCAGAGCCCAATTTCCGGAGTCCTAAAGCCTTGTGCTTATTTCCTTACAGGGTCCTTAGCTATAACTCTACATTCATGGCGAGCGCACGCTATTTAAACACCAAAATCATGAGTTGACTTATTCATATAAGTTGTAGCTTTATGTCTCAAGTTCGTTTTGGAACAAGAATCACCTCAAACAGAGTTGTATAACTCAAGTTATGCTCAAAAGGCCTAAAAGAGCTCATACTCCAAAAATGATCTCCAAACCGACCTCTCACTTATTTTAATGCAAACTTATTTAATTTAACTCCAAATGGTACAAAGTTTTGTAGAGAGAAAGATATATGTCTTATAAATCTAATGGTTTAAGTCTCACCTCAATTGGAGGTCGGATGAGGGATTTATGCCCAAAAGAATAGACTATATTCACTTCCAAAATCAAAATGAAACTCTTTTGGCGTGATTATCATAACTTTTAATCTAGATGTCGGATTGAGTTCATTCTTTGACCATTAGAAAGAATACATCTAGATCTACAACTTTAATGAAGACTATAGAACGAGATTCGGCCCCTAACTTTGTCCAAATTCACAATCTTTCCCGTAGTTGTCCGTTAAACGGACATCCATGTCCGTTTAACGAACACGTTCTGGTGAAAGTGGCCCAAATGATTTGAGAATGTCCGTTAAACGGACATGCAAGTCCGTCTAACGGACATGGGCAGGCTAAGGGGTGTTTTTGCACCTGAGGCTGTCCATTTAACAGACATCCATATCCGTTTAACGGACATGCCATTTTACAAAACTCCAATTCCTCTTCTAATACATCTCACCTTAAACCTAACTTCATAACCACTTGTACACTTCACAAATTTATTCATTCCCAAGCCTAAACACTTCACAACCCTTCAAACTCCAAGTTCAACTCACCAACTTCACAATTTCCAGCTTAATTGGTTCATCAAACCATGAATTTAATCCTTAATTATCAAGGCTATCATAAACTCACAAGCAATATGAACATAAAAAATGACTTAAATAGATATCTTCCAATTGTTATAACTTCTTACTCCAAATCCAAAAAAATACATATGATACCTCAATGGAAATATAACAAGATGCTCTACAACTTTCGTGAAGGATGATAAACTCAATTCCATCATTAAAGGAGGTAAAAACTCACTCAAATGCATTGCTCTTATAATGACCAATGAAACAGTGAAATAACCACATGAACAGTAACTGGTATAGGTTTAACCCCCGTACGTTTTTACTCCTAACTCCAAATAAGGCACATCATATACCATTTGAAAGCTCTAAACGTATGCTACATTCTTCAAGAAGACACCTCAATTCAATTCCGACACTAAAATGGTCTAAAACCTAAGTAAAGTTCATCAAATTTTGTAAAATTTGACAGCACCTACTCAGATATTTAACTAGCCAAACTTCAATTCAATTACCCTCATCTGCATAAAACTCAAAATCCAACCTCATACAACATAATTCAATTCCAAAGTGTCTCCAGATACAAATTTAAGGGCAACAACCACACTCCTAGATATCTATACCTTTCCACATTATAAAACAATACAATCTCAATCCTTCTTCTTTTGCTAATTCAAACCATACAATGGTGCATTTGAATAAGACATATGCAAATTTCATAGATTACATTCAAACCCAACATTCTTGCATTTACATGAACAATCTGAGTTATTACAACACTTCAGAGGGCATTTAGCCCGATTATAATCCAAAAGATCAAAATCAAAGTACAAAGTGAAGCAAATCTCCAAATGCAACCTAATGCTTCATTTCTATAAAAAAAAAGACTTCTAAATTTAGAACATTGAAGTGGTGTCTCACTCCCAATACTGTAACTCGTGTTCCCGCTCGTTACCTGTGGAGGGGAAAAAGGGGTGTGAGCTCGACGACTCAGTGGGTAACAGCTTAATAATTAAGAAATAAGCTAAAACGTTCTTTATTCCTTCATTTTCAAAGAAATTTTCATATGATAGAAACCTTTCAAAACTTATCAAAACTTTTCACAATTCCATTTCATCATTCCCTTTTCAAAGCCAAAAATCACATTGTTTGGAATACTTTCAATTTTTCATATCCTCTTGAAAAACTCATTTCTTCCCACCAATTACACATCAAGATCACATAAGCATTTACCAAACAATATCACATACAAAAACAACATAAACAAGCATATCACATAATCACATATAAGATGGTTTGGGTGGATCCAAACAGGACGTACTACACATTTCCGTAAAGCAGTCATGTGTAGCCGTGAACACATGAGGGAGTCCGTGAGGAGCTCCATGGTCACTAGCGGGCAGGCGAGAGAAGCCTATAATTTGACAGGTGCACCTATCACACATAACGGACCACCACAAACCCAAACAAACATGTATATCACATAATTCACACAATTCATGATCATTAGCCTCAATTGGCAAAATCATTTTCACATAATTGTTGAAATCATCCATTCGGATCTTTTTCTCTTGTTAAACCATTTCACACATATTTTCACAAAGTCTTTACATTCAAAACATTTCATATAAGTTCAAACTATCTCAAATAGCAATTCATTTAGAAATTGGGAAACCATAGAAGCTTATTAACTCAACTATTAAATTGTCACCCACCTTAATTCCTTTAGCTAGGAGCTTGAACAATTGACCTTTTTTCTTCCTCCAATTGCCTTAATTCACCATCATCAACACACATCCAACACAAAAGAATCCCATATCAACATGAGATGTCAAAATTTGCCATTTCTAAGGACATTAAAGCATGGAAAGAACCTAACCAACCTTACCCATAAATATCCTAAGCCATTTATACCTAAATCCATCCATAAAACCAAAAGATTTCACTTTTCTCTTACTTTAAAGAGAGACCCACGAAAATTTCTCTCTCTCTTGGCTTTGATGAACTCTTAATCCTTTCTTTCTCTTCTCCTTCTTAAACACTCTTCTACTCTTCACTAAGCAAAAAGATCACAAGACCCAATCTCTTCTTCTTCTTCTTCTTCTTCTTCTTATCCGACTCTCACTCTCTCCTTTCTTTAAAAATTTCGTGACCCTTGCTTCATTAGCCTTAACACATGTCTTTTATATTAAAAACCTAAGCTCTAACTCATCCAAAACTACGTAGTTTTGGTCTTGTCTTCTTAAACAAGTCATTCCTTTGCCTCTTCTCCTAAATAAACGACCACACACATAACTTCCCATTTTTTTGTTTTTAAAAGACTATACAAAGACTCATCTATCCCTCCTTCTTAACCTTAAACTTTAAAAACCATATATAAACTTCCCAAAATACCCTCAAGCCATTTTATTCCTTTCAATTTCTAACAACTAATTCAACTCTAATTTAAACTAGTCCCTCATTAAAATTTCATTTCCTTAAGAGTTAAAACCTCAAAATAATTTAGACATGCTTAAATAATAATAAAAAATTTTAGGGGCCAACAGCCTCGAGCCCAACGTAATTCAGAGCCACAGGCTCACCGTATCAGAGCTTCAAGCCCACCGTAATTCAGAGCCACAGGCTCACCGTTAATGAGCCCATTTTTGGGACAGATCAGGCGCACGGTCACAACACCGTAATAAAATGGGAAGTGTCACATGTGCATTGCATATACATATGATTGAACATGGACTGAGTGAAAGGGCGAAATGCTTTATATTTGTGAAATGATATGACCATAATACTATGCGATATTATGTGAATTGTTTGTATATGCATGAGTTGAGTGAACCATCGATGATGGTTTCTCACTGAGTTCGCAAACTCACCCAAAATTGCAACTATTTTTTAGGTTTCAGAAGATTATCCCGTTATGCAACGGGAGGAAGAGAAGAAGGAAGAGAGAAGAGAAGAATAAGCTAACTTGATGGACTTCCCGAATCAGGAGATTTCTTGACGTCATTACCTCCCATCATCCATTTAGATCGTATTTTTTGTTTATTTTTAGTTTTATTATTGTATAGAATTGGAATAAACAATTAATGATATGATCTAGAATGTCGAGGTTGTTCTAAACTCACCTTCAGAATTTTATTCTTGAATTAATGAAAATCTAATTGTTTATGTGTTTATTGGATTTGTTATGGCTTGATTCTATGATTGCATGATTTGATAATAAACTAAGAGAGTGAATCGAATGAAAAACAATTAGATTGAATTAAGGAGAGTTAGGTGATTTAATAGAAACAAGAATTGAATCAGATCGAGAATTTGTGAGAAAAGATATCTTGCATAGGTTTTCGATAGTTTATTAGAGAACTTCAAATCTAATTAGGGTTTTGGATAAGTTGTGAATTAAGAAATTGCAACTTCCATAATCTGATTAGGGTTTAAGATTTAGGGTTAATGGTTATAATTCGAGAGAAAGTAATCAACTGTAGGATAATCTAGAACTAGCAATTCGATTATTCATAATAAGTTAGGTTAGCATTAAGGATAGGTAAAATTCCCTTTCTCTCAATTGGTAATTTCTTTCAGTTGATTCTTGGGTGTGTTGCAATTGCTTAGTAATTAGTACTTTCGTGTTTGATTCTTAATTTGAGTGATTGGATTAAATTCTCATTTTAGTTTCATTGCATTTTGAATTTCTGTGATTTATTTCTGGCCTTAGATTTTATGGTTAGATTAGTTCCCTCCTCGTGGGATTGGCACCTTTGGTACTATACTAACGAATCGTGCGTTTGCAGATTATCGAGGGTTAATAATTAAAACTTACACACAACCAAACTCAGATCATATGTGATGCTATATACTAGACTAAATGCCTCTTATGCTTTGAGTATAATAAGTAGGTTTTAAGATAATCGTAGCGATGATCAATGAAAAACTATGGAAAACATTTTAAATTACTTGAGAATGATTAAAGATGTTCTCATAGTTTATAGAAGAGCTGAACTAAGAGTTTAAGGATATGCAGATGCTAGTTTTTAGTCTGATCTAAATGATAGAAGATCATAATCAAGGTATATATTCACTTTAAATCATGGTGTAGTAAGTTGAAAGAGCTCCAAACAACTAACCATTGCAGATTCTATGATTAAGGCTGAGTACATTTTAGGGTCAGAGGTCGTAAAAGAAGTCGTTTGGATCAAAAAGTTCATAACCAAATTTGGAGTTGTTCTTAATGCCTATTTGGATGGACTTATATCAATAGAGTTTTTGTCAGTTGAACTTTTCTAAAAAATCAATTGACTGTTTGATTGTCATTTTAAAAACAGTTTTGCTGAAAGAACTTCATACAATAGACTGTTTGGTAACATAAAATAAAAACACTTTTAATTTTAACTATATTTTATTTTGTAATAAAATTATTTATGCATATAAATATTATTTAAAATATATTAAACATTATACAAAGCACAATATATTAATTATTATATAATTTTAAATTATATGAAACATAAATAAAATATATCTAACCAAATCTTTTATGTGGATTATAATATAAGTAAAACTAATATCAAAATAAATATTAAAACATATAAAAAAGTCAAATAATATTATACAAATTTTAAAATAAACGTGAAGATGTGTTTGTGGATATTGTGAGAATTATGGGTAAAATACAAGAGTAAAGGGGTCTAAAAATAACTCATTAATTAATCTGAAAATCTACCTAAAAATATTTTAAAGCTCCAAAATTTAGCTTATCAAAAGTTATATTTTAGCTTTCAAAAAGTTATTTCTATGAAAAAATGCTTTTAGATTTTATAGCCAAACACTTATTTTTCTTAAAAATAGCTTAAAAAGTGCTTATTCACCCTCCAAAAGCTAAAACAAGCAGGCACTTAGTGTTGTTGTGTCAATAGTATTGTATTGTGTAAAAATGGTGTCATTGCACAGGCAAAGGAACCAAGGTCTTATTATCGATTTAAACATGTACTTATAAAGTTTTACTTGATTAGGGAGATAATAAAGCAAAAGACAAGTTCCCAAATAAAAAACCTTGCAGATCCTCAGGCATTGTCTTAAAAAGATATGGTCAGCATGTAGATGTTTATGGTATTAGATATATAGACAATTGAACTTGGTACAAGTGGGAGATTATTAATTTATGCCTTTGCATCCAATTGATTAGTTGCAATTTTATGTATGACATTATTATTTTAATTAATAAAAGCATTCTTTTTCTTTATGTACTTGGTTAATTATATTTGATGTTTTAATAGTAAAGGTAAAATTCTAAGAATAATTATTATAGAACTTCTATAATTATATGAGATTTAATTTGTATTGATTTATTGTTCCTAAATTATGACTAGTTATAGTTTCATCGAGATGAGGTATTGATGGAATAATAAAATAGAACATGTTATGTTCTTTTCTTATAAAAAAGAAATTGATCTTATAAATTAAAGTATAGAGATACTTAAACAAATATGTAGATATTTATTAAAGAATAAGTTCAACAAACTGACCTAATTATAAGGATCTTAAATAGAATATTATCTATGTGTTTGTAGATTTCATTATTATGATGGTTGTATAATTGATTTTTAGGATTAGCAAAGCGTCTCACATGAAAATTACTATATTATAATACGCTTATGACTAATTCTATTTGGGATATCTCATTCGGTAGTAGTTGGATATAATGTAAATCATATAGAGATAATTAGGTAAGTTAGAAAACGATTATTACTTTAAATTAATTAGAGATAATATTTTACCATTATTCATTAATAGTGATTTAAGAAATTCCTAACCTAAGTGATTTAAAATTTAAAATGTGTTTTGAAATATTAGTTATAAATCATAATTATAAATAGACAAATTTAGTCAAGATATTTTAACATTATTTTAACATTTGTAATATTTAGATGATCATGACATATTGCTAAATGTCAATTTTAATATATGATTATAAATTATATAATTAAAGAATTAAAGATAAATTAATTTATAATTATAATTTATAATTAATCCCAACATATTAATAATCAAATAAGTCACATATAAAAAAGCAACTGAAAGAACAAAGAAATTTAAATTAATTATAATATTTTAAAATTTTAGAAATTAAATATGAAATATTGGATTTTATTAAAATTAAATTATAATTATAATTTAAATTTAAATTTAACTTTAATTATAGTTAAAATTTTAATTTAATAAACATTCTTTTATCTCTCTCTAAATGAGAGGAAAACATAAACGAGTTAACATTCATGCCTTCACCATTCAAAAGTTAAATTCTTTTCCGTTATTTTATAAACATCGTTAAAAGCTAACTACTTAGCTCATAGTTGATGCCGGCAATTTTTTTGCAAAATTAAAACCAAATTCGATTTACTTAATTATATTCACATTATTCAATTTTTTATCTAATCAATTACAATTTTATTCTCGTTATGTCCGTAATCCTCATGCTTTCATCTTATAATAAAGAAAGAAAGGGCATTTTAGTAGGAATTTCAATAAATAGGCCTAAATTTAAATGTTTACAAACCCTAATTAGTTAATGATTTAATTATTTTAAACAAAACGATATCATTTTATTTAGAAGAATTAAATCTTAAATAGGTTTGAGTTTAAATATTTTAAGCTCAAATTTAATTAAAATGATTATATATTTTTAATTAAAAATCATTTTTAAAAAATTGAGGAAAATTGCCCATTGTCATCCTAAGTTTTACCACAAAAACCAAATTTAAGAATGAAATGTAGACGATGTCAAAAAGATTAATAACTTAAGCAACAAATATAGCATAAGCACAGGAGAAAAAAAAACAGCCAGGCATTTAATTACAATTTCGGTTCCGTGTAAAAAGGTCCAACGTCCATATCATAAATGCCCTTTTTGAAAAATCACGTACCGAAACGCCAGGCAGAATCTCAGCCATAGAGGACTGTGCCAAACCATAAACACAAGAAACATTATTAATAAAACACAAACACAAAGCAAAGACACAATTAATCTCTGCGTGCTAACCCCAAAGAGGGGGGGAAAAAATACACTAACAAATTGTAAAATTAGAGGAAACAATCAATCACCCGAGTTTTACAGTTTTAGAAAAACAACAAAGACCACAAAGAAAACTCTCTTTAATCACATGTTAACCCAATGGGGCTTCTCCTCCTACTCCTCCACGATTGAAAGAATAACTGAACTTAACTATCTTCATCGCTAAGGACAATTATGATGACGATTGAGTTATATCTTCCTAGCGGTGGGCTGTGATGAGTGTCTCGATGAACCTCAACCCGTCAAATCTTGGAGCGAATTTATCCTTATTCGACGGCGACGCACAATTTTTCCCGCCCAATTTACCTGTACCCTGTTCAGACCAGACCAAGCCTAAATTCATGCCAGAGATCCATAGAACACACGACGTGAAACACTTAACAATGGAATCAACACATTCAAACAGCACATTAATCCAATCAAAATATCAGGCTGATTTCCTATGAGTTTCTTTACTGAAATATGAAAGAAGACGTACCTGGTTGAAGGAAGGATAACGAACGTCTTTAGTATCAAAGGAAGAGGACGACAAAGCGAGAGTTGAAGTCGCTATGACGGACGCAACTAAAGTGCCAGGACCCTTCATCCTGATTGCGCTCGCGAAATCCGACAGGAATTGCCGGATCTCCGTCGGGGCCTTTTGGGTAAGCGTGCGTCTCCTATTTTGGTGCTTTGTTGAATTAAATTTCCCGAGGGGGGTTCGTGATTTTAATTTTATAGTCGGACAATGATTTTACACTTGTCGCAAGTTGATTAACGGGATTTAAATGTAAAATTGGTTCCGGAACCCACGGATTCTAATCAGCAAATAGCCAATTACCACGTCATCTTCTGTATTTCGCGCAAGTTGGGTCTGGTGGAGCGCGGTTGGATCGCATGTGATTCTTTAGTTTAGTTGAGCGGAGAGTCTCCACCTTTTCACTTTTGCTTTCTCGTCTTCTTTTTCTTTTTAAACGATCGGAATTCAAATTTAAAACAAATTTATGACCAATGTATTGTCGTTTAGGATGGACCAGGTAGAGGATTAAGTATTCTATCCCGCATTCGACTTTAGCTTTAGACTAATACTATTTGATGTTAATTTATGTCCTACGGTTAATCAATTTGGTTTTAGTTTAGTGACAAATTATTTAAAGGTATTTTTTATTTTGTATATGTTTAGATATATAGGATAAAGTCCATGAGATAATTATACATTGTAAATGAAATTATAATTATGAAATGCATATTGCATTTATGTACTATTCCTACATGTTCTTAGTCATTGTTCTATTAAAATTGGACATTAATAAAATGGAAAAAGACTAACATACGTTTTTTTCTTATGAAAGAAGTAGTCGATTTCATAGGCTAAAGTATAAAGATACTTAAACAAACGTGTGAATGCTTGCTAGAAAATAAGTTTATTGAACAGACCCGATATGAGAAATTCATTTAGAACATTATTTGTATGTCTATGAAATTCTCATTGTGATGATTGTATAAGTGATCTTTTGACTTGAAGTCATCAAAGTTATCTTGTACGGGGATTGCTATGTTTTGATACTACTCGTGATCTATTTTATCAAAGGTCGTTTAAACAGTAGTCAATGGATGTAGCATGAACTATATGAAAATAGTTGAATGATCAAGACATGATCCATCACCCTAAAATAATTAAGGAGAATATTCCGTTGTTCTCGATTAATATTGATTCAAGAAATCCTTGGCCAAGGTGAAATGATATTTTGTAAACAGTTTATAAATATCATTAATTGAATCAATAGCTAATGGCGAAGAACTAATATAATTGGACTTAAAATAGAGTAGACATTAATTTCATGTTCTATGTCTAATTGGAACATTGGTTGATCAAAGGATTGAATTATACGAAAAAATTATGTACGGAAAGGTTGGTCAATACCACTTTGATATTCATAAATATTTGGGTGGTCATGATGCGTTGCTAGACGCCAATTTTAATCTATAATTATAAATTGTTTATTTGGAGAATTAAAGATAAATTAAAAGTGGATTAGAATTATAATTTATAATCATTACCAATATATTTGAGAACCTAATGGGTTTGACATATAGATGGGTTGGAGAGAGCAAAGTTGATTTAACCAAATTGGATTTGATTATAAAGTTTGAGAAATTTTATGATTAAATATGAAATATTTAATAAATAAGGATCAACATAAGATATTGAATCTTATTTGGGCATAATTAATATTTAATTATAATTATTTTCAATTAAACTCAAACTTTATGATTAAATATGAGATATTTAATAAATAAGGATCAATATAAGATATTGAATCTTATTTGGGCATAACTAGTATTTAATTAGAATTATTAGTAATTTTAATTAAAGTTTAATTGAAATTAGTATTTAATTTCAATTAAATTACTAAAACGTCCAAAGCTTATTATAAATAGACTTGAGCTCTGTGGGGTTAGCACTTCATGTTTAACCTTCTATGTAATAGTTACAAAATTTTCTCAACTTGTTCTGTGGATACCGTTAGAAGCCGGACACGATCAATTTTGGAAACGGTGTGAGGGATACGATAAGACAAAAATAAAGCTTCGGAATAAGATACAAATTAAATTTCGCTTTATTATGAGTCGTGTTAATCATTTTATAGAATTAAATAAATCTTAATTTTTAGAAAATCAAAAGTCACGAAAATTTTTTGTAATTATTCCGCTGCGGTTCGGATCAGATCTCGACTCGATTTCCTAACATTTGTAACTTGACACTCTTCGATCTATTGATTAACTTGCACGATGGGTTTCACACAAGACTTCAAAATTTTGTTTAAAATTTTTTGATTTTTTTTTCAGTTGATAAATGTTTTATAACTCATTCTGTTCCTGATAGTCAAGATAAGTTAGTTTCAATAAAGGTTAGGCTTTCTTGTTATGGATTTTCAAGCTGAAGAGGAGTAAGAACATAAAAAAACTAGATAGTTGTGGGATTTTAAATTTTTAGTTTATATCTTATACCAATGAGCTACTTATTATTTTGGTGATATAATTATTTAAAAATATCATTAATCTCATATATGTTTATTTAATTAACTGGTGTATAAGATAAAATATATGCAATATATATACATGGCAAATAAAATTATACTGAGACTATTTATGTGAGATCTCACATTGGTTAGAGAGGAAAACGAAATACGCTTTATAAGGGTACGGATATCTCCTCTTTATGGACGCATTTTTTCAGATACGAGAAGAGTAACACCGTGAGGGCCTTGGCTCGATGCACAACCCAAAGCAGATAATATTTGTGGAGCTGTTACATTATATTTATTTATCATCTTTAAATTATTTTAATAATTGTTCTATAAAGATTTGACATTAACAGAGTGCAAAAAGACTAGCATATATTATATTTCTACCTTATGAAAGAAATAATTGATCTTATAAACTAAAATATATCGATACTTAAACAAATGTGTGAGTACTTAGAAAATTTTCATTTAATTGACCATGCATAAGAATTCTTTTAGAATATTACTTAAGTGTTAATGAAAATTTTTAATTGATAGTAATTGGATATATCATGAACTATATTAAGATAGTTGAGTGATTAATATATGATTTACTAACCAAAATGATTAGAGGAATATTTTGTTATTCTTGATTAAAAAATCCTTAGTCAACATAAAATAATACATTGGAAATAATTTTGAAATGTTATTAATGGGCTTAATTACTAATGAAGGAACTAATATGATTGGATTAGATATTACTTTCATAATCTATGTTTAATTAGAATATTATGAAATAAATAGATTAAATTATATGAAAAATTATGCACAAAAATTTGGTCAAAACTATTCTAACATTCCTAATATTTGGATGATCATGATGCATTGCTAGATGCCTCACGACATATTTCAAATTGTTATAAGCCATAAATAAATGGTTGATGAGAGAAAGATAATTTAATCAAGTTGGATTTGATTGTTATGTTTAAAAACTTTAACATTTAAATATGTAATATTTAATAATAAGGATCAATATGAGATATTATTTCTTATTTGGACCTAATTGATATTTAATTATAATTAATTGTATTTATAATCAAAGTTTAATTAAAATTAGAAATATACTTTAATTAAATTACTAAAAGTTTCACCTCATATTATAAATAGATGTAAGCTTTAAAGGACTTAACACTCCTTGCTTGCTCTTTTTTATACCACTTATAGAGTTCCCTCGACTAGTTTATGTGTATATCATTAGATGTTAGACAAGTGTGTTACTATAGTGGTGGTGATAAACCTATTTTAGAAATGGTTCAAGCTACATAATAAGGTATGATTTACGTTTAGATTTAATTACTTTCATGCATTAATCATGTTATAAAATTTAAAGTGATCTTGGCTTTAAAAAAAATGAATAAAAAATATTTTGTTCTTTTTATGCTATGCATGAGATCCGATCCTACCTTAATTTCTTAAAATGATTATAGCGGATGCATCTTGTGCTTGAAAGAGAAATAAAAAAGAGATTGTCACTCGTTCATATTTTTTATGATTGCAAACTAGATAATGAAATTGGTTGTTAAGTGAATTCCTCTAAAAAGGGAATGCACAAGTCATTAATGAACCATTGATAAACATGGTTACTACACATTAAGTGATCCTATTTTGAAGTCCTAAGAGATAATTTAAGAAAATTTCCTTAATAATCGGAAGCATTCCTGGTTCTGAAAGAGCTAAAGTCAACGTTATTGGTGAAAAAAACTTCCACCTTTAGGTAAGTTGTCAAATCTTAAGTAATTTCTAAAGGATATAAACATAAGAACAGGACCTAGAAAGTATAAATTACCAAACCAAAAGCATTTCTTTTCCTTATTACTTGTAACATATATCATTGAACTTCTCACACTCCCTTCTATTCAATATTTGCCTCAAATTTTGGAAAGTTTTTAAACCTACTTTAATCTATCATAAGCTTTTTCCTCTCAAATATTTGGTATGCATTTATGAAATGCATAAAAATGCATTATCCATGAATAATTTTCATAAGCATGTGACTAGTAACACCTTGTTCAACAGCATAATTAAGTGAATCCTTAATCCTTTTTCACTTTTTAGCAAGAAAAGGCCACACTATTTGACCTTAGCTTTACAGGAATCATTTTTCTTACCTATCTGTAAAATTGTTTTAAGTATTCTTTCAATAGACTTAATAATAGTCATTGGAAGTAAAAGTTGAGCACTTCAATATATATGTAGCCATTTAAAATTAACAATATAAGATAAAACCACCCTATAAAAGAGAGGCTTTTAACATTCTAATTGTCAACTTTACGCTATAAAAGAGGAAGGTACTCCCTATATGTGAGCCTTAAAGTGATCAAAAGGAAACTGAGATATTCTAGAGGAAGTTTATCAACTTTAAATCATATGATTTGAACAAGCTAAGAGGCTAATTTTGAATTTCCAAAAAAAAAGTAGGTTTTTATAGGAATTGACAATAAGACTGTGCTAGTTTTATATAAAAACTTTTATGCTACAAATATATAAATCGTAACTCATATTATAAAAGTTGTTGTTCTCGCAAGGATTGATTAACAACTTGTATACACTTTGTCTAAGATTGAATGAATTGAATTAAAATAAAATAACTGAATTTGAAATAAAATAAAAAACTAAACAATTGAATAATTAAAGCTAGCAACAAGAATAAAGTTAATCAATAACAAAATTTATGGGTCATTCTATCTTTGTTTTGTCTTTCTTTTATCTTGTTAATTCAATTATATTTGATCGTAGATACCCTAAAGTTTTGATTACCCTCTTTTGAGATATAATCAAGTAAACCCAATTGAAATAGAAAATAATAGAATTGCAACCTCTCAATTTATAAGACTACTCCTTACTAGTTAATTGGATTTGAACTAATCTTCTCTTTAATTGTTTATTAATATGATATTTATAGGTCTATTAAGTTACCAACTCTCATTGTGCACCTTAACATAGATAACTTAATTCAATCTCTCAATTGATTATCATGTATGAGCATAACAAATACCACAAAGAATTGATATATTGAATGTATCAAGAATAAAGTTTAACAAAACAGTTCAAGAATAATCCCTAATATAGATTATCCATAATCATGTTCAACATCCTACTAATCCAAATTAATATCCAAGATAATGAAATATAAGAAGAGAAAAGAAAGAAAACAACATTATGTCTTGATATAGAAATTTTGTAAATTTTGGAGTTATGTTTTATGTCTCCACTTTGATCTGCTTATTTTTGAAGTGTAGCCTACTTTTTGCTGTTTTTATTTTCCTTGCATACTTCCTGAGGCTTTGAGGGTTCTTTCTAGGATTTCTTAACTTAATTTAGTTCCAAAAATAGCCCCAAAATGAATTCAAAATTTTCGCATGTTGGAAAATGCTATGCGTGATTGTGCATAGATGCACATCAAGAATACAAAAATTTCGCATGTTAGAAAATGCTATGTATGATTGTGCATGGATGCACGATCATGCATCCTATCCATGCTCTCTGTCAAATGCATTTTCTTATTCATCAAGTTTTTCATCTTTTCTTCAATTTTCCTATTCCCACTCACTAACAAACATCAAACAACCTTTGAAACATAAATTTAAGATCAAATCCTTGCTCTAGAACAATAAAACTGTTAAAACACACACAAACATTACAAAGAACATAATTCTAAACCCTAAACACTTAATTTTCTTCTAAGAAAATTCTTAAAAACACACGTAAACTCTAGAAAACATACTATAATATACAACTATCAACATATCCACATTTAAATCTTTGCTTGCCCCTAAGCAAAACCAAAACGACAAATAAACAAAACACAAAAGAACATAAACATATAATCATGCAACAATACAATAAACATATAGTCATGCAACAATACAATAAACATATAATCATGCAACAATACAATAATGATACAATGACTTTAAATCTCACAGAAGCAACTTAACCTCAAACATCAACCACCTAAAAAGTGTCAACGTACTAACTTATTCCATTCATGTTTAAGTTCTTTAATTTTAATATACATATCAATAAAAATATTAACACCCTATTCATGAACCTATTTCATTTTTAAGTATGCACTCATTATTGTTGATCAATTAAAATGGTAAACTATCATTAAGTAACCCTTCTTGAAAATTATTGCTATTTTTAAAAGATCAATAGGTTTAATTTTATTGCAAGCACCATCTTTTCAATTTTTTTTAACTCACGTAGTCTTTTGATGTGTAGGCAAACACCTTCTCATGAATGTCCCCTGGTTATTCAACTAGGTTATATTTTTTATTTATCTTGGCTGGAGTATCATTATATCCTTTTGAATTACTTAGCTATACCACAACTCTTAATTGGTTATTAGCTCTATTCTTAACCCAATTTTCTTAAAAAGGATAGTATAAGAGGAATTTTATTTAATATTTTTTAATTTCTTAGCCTGCCTCATTTTTTCTTAATCAATCACTCTCATGAAAAGTAACTAATAATGCCAACCAATTTAAGTGATTATAATTATAAATGTATACAAACAAGTGTCATAAAGTGAAATAATAGGTATCATATCCTAATTAACATGCATGTTCATCACAAAGACACATAAAATACAAAATTCACAGTTTAATATACCTTTACAATTTAAATGACCATGTTCAAAGGTAAACTAATTCCTTTCAATTCATACTATTGACACTTTCACACAATGCACACATCATGCAAAATAATGTTCACATAATGCCAACCTAATCCAAACTAACACAATGTAAATGCAAAATTCACACAAACATCATGATATTCAATTACATATATGTCCTTACACTTGAACAAAACATCTTTCTCAAAGTTGAAACCAAAACAATATAAATAAAGAGAAATAGCAATAAATAAAAAGTAAGAGCAAGAATACTTACAGAGATTCAGGTGCAGATGGAGTTGGAGATGGAACATGGACACCTCGCACAGTAAATTTTTTTAACAATTTCTTTGTTTGATATCACTAATGGTGCATGACCTCCTTCAGCTGTGCCTCTATGGTTTCCAAACGATCCTCTAGGTGCTTATTATTTTTCTTCCATTTTTTAAGTGTCGTTTCCTATACTTCTTCATCCTCCTCAGATTCCTCATTTAATGAGACCTTTTTGTGTTGTTGTGCAAAACTTGAACTCATCTATCTTGTCCTGTGTTTAACTTTTGATTTGAAACTGATATCTCGAAGTTAAATAGCATACCACTCTAAGATCTCATCTTGCCTCAAATGCTTGTGATTTAAACACTAAGGAAAATAGAGGTTAGGTCATCAACATTAATGCCATATAATTAAGCCAGACTAGTGACAAGAAAACCTATGTCAAGATAGCTACTTTTCTTATTAAGCGAAGTAAATATCGTTTGCAAAATATAGGTGGATGTACAAACTTCAATTTTATGATCCATGCACAAAAAAGGAAATAAATCTTTTTTAGAGCATTTGTTACTTTGACTATTTACAAAAACAACATAACATATGAATTTATGTAGTAACAAGTGCTCAGGATTTTTAATAACTTTGTTAGGGGCATTGTGTGGATTAAACAACACATGAATTTATGTAGTAACAAGTGCTCAGGATTCTTAGTAACTTTGTTAGGTGCATTATGTAGATTAAACACATCCAACCATAATTTTTCCAATATTATTTTAGTATTTTTTTTTTTCAACAATGTTTGATTTTGGAAAACCAAATATTTATTCCATGATATCATAATCCAAAGTATAAGGTTTTCCTCACAATGAAAACCAAAAATTATCTAACTTGGCCAACTCATAGTGTAAAATAGTATAAAATTCTAAGGTTAATTCTTCAAACTTATAATGTATAAATTTGTCCCATTGAATTGTAGCACTCAAAATTACCTTTAGGAATAACTTGAGCCTTAGTTTTTTTCATTGATTAAACCCAACATATTAACCATTATCCTATTTTTTGTTGAAGAACTTTTTATTTTTTTAAACCCTGACGGTTGTTTATATTATTTTCTTGTTTGAAACTTGAATTTTGAATGGTCCAATATTTCTTTAATTTTGGTACATGATGAATTCTTGAAATTATTATAAAAAGAAAAAAGAAAAATCAAGAATATATTAAAAAGAAGAAAAAAGAAAGAAAAATAAAAGAATAAATATATAGTACCATTAGTTTTGCAATGAAAGGACCTATGTGTATTGTGAATAAGTTTCATTATAATGTTCTTTTTAGTAAACTTCCTTCAACCCCTTTTTATTATCCTAATTGTACCTTACCTAAACCCCATTACAATCAGTACAAAGACCTTTTGATTTTGTTTCTAGTCTATACATAAGTGGTGGAGATTTGATTTTATTGCAAGCATATGGTAAGAGTTCTTCTATGCATTGATCAAAAGTTTTAATGCTTTTCACCCTAAACACTTGACTGCATTGAGTGACATCTTAGTAAGGTTGTAAAGAGACATGCTTTTGATTTCAATGGGATTGTTGATATGATTGCTATTAATATTGTTTAGGAAGTTAATTTTATGATAGCTTGACTCAAATTGTATGTTAATTTGATTCAATAGGATATGATGATGTATAGCACGAATGGAAATATTGAGGTTGATGATGGATTGATTTTGTAAATTTATAATTTTTGATTATGGTTTGCTTGAGGACAAGTAAAAGATTAAGTCTGGGGATGTTTGATAGATGAATATTTGACTATATTTTTATAACCATATTTGATATATTTTTCTTGATATAATATACTTTTATCATATATTTGATACTTAATGCCTTCCAAGTGTGTATATAGCTTATAATTGCCTTCACGAACTTAAAGGAGAACAACTCGAACAAAAACATGACATGAAATAAAGATTTGATGCACAAAAGTGATGCAAAACTGTGCACATATCCCAAGTTATGTAGTTTCGTGATTTTTAGAGCATTTGGTGATGCACAACCTGATGCATGACCGTGCATCTCCCAAAACACTAAAATTTGCCATAAAAAGATAGTTTTGGGGATAAATGAAGAAGAGTAGATGTTAGGAGGTGATTCTAGATGTAAAGGTCATTCTCAAGGGTGATTTTGCTTTAGGGAAGTGGAAAACATGAAGAAATCATTGAAAGATCCATAAAAATGTAAGATCAAATCTTTACATCACAAAAATACTCGATAGAACACAATCAGGGAGATTTAGAATTATGATCCCATTATTTTCAATTCATTTTTCTTTCAGTGTATGTTTGATTTTGTATTAGATAATATGTAACTAAACATCTTATTAGTATTTAGGTTAGATGAACCCTTTGTTAATAATTTGATATGATTTGATTCTTTTATTGATGTATTTAATTTGATTGATTATTGTGATCCGATTACGTGTTTTATTTATGTTTTAATAAACCTAGGAATATTAAATTATAATCTAATTTCATACGTAGAGATTTAGAAATTCTAGGTTTGAATAGATCTATCATAATTGGAAGGAGTTTATTGCAACCTTAGAGATAGGATGACATAAACCTTCCGTATTAGGGTCAAACGTAATAGAGGGATTCACAAAGTTGCAAAGCAATCTTATAACCTTTAACATGAGTAATTTGGTTGAAAACCTTAGGATTATTTGTTAGTAGACTCAAGACCAGCTTTTAATATACCATAGGAATCTTAACGGTCCAATACATCATAAAACAATTGCATAATAAAAGATTAATCTGTTATGGGCTTTAGGGGGATTTAAAGCCTAGACATTATTTTACTTGATTTAGTTTTATTTTCTTTTATTAACTCCAAAATCAATATGTAGGCTAGATAGTAGGAAAGAGGTAATTACTAGTAATCACTGTCTTCGTGGGATCGACTCGTACTTGCCAGTATTAGCTACAACTATGTCGTGTACTTGTGATGTTTACAATATTGACTCTTATAAAATAAATCAATAAGAAACTATGATAAGCTGGGAAATTCTAGAGAACTTTTATGAAACACAACCTATGATTAATGATAAGGAGGAAAATTATAGTAATTAGATGAATATGAAAGAGGTAACTGCTAATTCTCTAGCTCCTAATGTTCTTTCATTGAACTTAGATAGGAATAGTATAAATGACAACAATAAAGAATAATTTCAAAATATTAAGGGAGGAAATATTAAAGAGGTAGTCAGAGTAGGAGCTCTAAAGGTAAATATATATCTACATTAATATTATTTCTTAAAATGTACATGATCTAAAATTCACTTACAAGCTTCAAGCTTTAAGGAATTGTGTATTTAAGGAGAAACCTGTGTAATCTTAGGTCTTTTGAAAACTAAGATTAGGTAAGAGGACTTAAATAATTTGAGAAGATTGGGCCACAATTTATCTCTAATCATCAATATCATTATTATAAAAGAACAATTATTGGTTATAACTCTAGATTTGTGGAGATTGAAGAGTTGGAAGCTTATAAAAAAGTCATTCATATGTTTTTTATTTCATTTAGGAGAAAGTCAGAGTGTATGCATGTATTCTTTATGGTTTCAATCTTTCCTTTCAAAGGAAAATGTTTTAAGATAATTTAAGGAGAATCTAAGGGAGATGTTTGGGACCTTGGTTAATATATGAGGAATTGAACTCTATTTTGCATAGGTTTAAAGTTAATGGCCACAACAATTCAAGAAATTTATTTAAGGATATTAAGGAATGTTTAGAGAACTTGGGTGTTTCTAACCTAAAGTATGAAGGAAATAGATATATTTGGAGTAACAAACAAGCTGCAAGCTAGTTCTTTTTAAAAAATATTGATATAACTTTGGTTAATATTGATTAGTTGACATAATTTCCTAAAAGTAAAGCATGTTTTATAGGTCCTTTGTTTTTCCTCATATCACACCCTTATAAAAATTAGTGAGATCTTCTAAAAGATGAGTAAAGAAGTCCATTTTGATTTAGTAATTTTTTAGCTTGTGTTGTTGGATTTTAGGGGGCTATAAAAGAGGCATGAAAGTTGATATAAATGGAGCTAAGTAATATACTGTATGCAAATACTAAAGTGTAATAAATAGGAGTTGAAAAAGCTCAACTCTAAAAAGGTTTCTAAGACTAAGTAAGTGGTTACTACTACCATTGCATTCAATAGAACCTCTATTTCAATTTAGGGAATAATGAATTACTTTTGAAGGAAAGAAAACTCTAAAGGATTACTAGAGAGTAATGGAAGGTTACTTTTCACTCCTAAAGCAAAGGGCAAGAGTCATCTGGATAAGGAAAGGGGACATATGCATTAAATTCTTCTTTAATATTATTATAGCTAAAAAACTCAAACAGAATCTATGTTATTATAACTCTAGATGGCAAATTGATATCTAATATGAGCATATGAAGAAAGTAGTAAGTTTATTTAAGCTTACCATTAGATTTTCAATTACTAACTCTTATGTTCAAATTCTCAGTTCATTCATGAAAAATAAAATTAGCAATGTAGAAGCTGAAACACTTATCAAACCTATGAAACATTTGAAATAGAGAAAATGTTATCCCAAATGAATGGGTAAAAGGCCTCTGGGTTAGATGGATTAAATGGTTTCTTCTCCCAAAAGGCTTGGCCATGTATTAGGAACATGATTATAAAGGTAGTTCAAGAATATTTTACCAAGTATATGCTTCTTAAAGAAATCAGGAAGACCTTCTTATACTTAGCCCCCAAGTCTCTAAACCCTTTATCCTTTAGAGAATTAAGGCATATAACTTGCTCCAGCATCCTTTATAAAGTAAAATTTTAGGTCTTGACTAATAGAATGAAGGCAATTGTTAAAATTAAATTTCTTGTCCTAATTTTAATCTTCTTCTCTCGATTCTTTGTTCAATATCAAAATGAAGCAAAATTTAGCCAAACTATTACATTTAATAAGTTCAGAAATCATAGAAAATAACAAGACAATAAAACATTAGCTTAATCATGCATAATTGATTAAATCAATTTCATTAATTCTAAAGAATAAGTAGTTAACCCATCATAGAATAAAACCAGTTCATCATGTTCATAAACTTCAATCCCATGTTTGACAATAAATAGAGAAATATAAAAGCAATAAATAGAGTAATAAAGTTCAACAAATAGAAAATAAAAAAGTTCAACAAACAACAATAGAAGATGAAATAAGTTCAAAAAACAAAACGAAGAACTCTTTGAAGAGGAAGAGTTGGCAGTGAATCTCCTACCAATATGATCTTAATTAGAATCTGCAAGTAAGTTCTAGAGTTCTTTAATCATGAAAGAACACTATCAACAAAGAATACTTGATCTTGATGTTTAATATTTCAAAGAAGATCAAAATCCTATAAAAGAAATTATCATTCATCTATCACAACAAGTTAATGTCCTTTAGATCAAAATCCAAGTCAATCAACCTAAGCATACAAGCATACTTATTCACTCATATTATAAATTTCCAGTCTTTATCAAGTTTACTTCAAGACCATGCATCTTTAACTATTAACTGGGAAAAGCACAAAACTGGGAAAAACACAGAACACAATTTATTATTATTATTTTTAATTATGATACTACTCCCCCTACTTAAGTATCACGTTGTCCCTGTGGTGATAAGAAAATAAAAGAGGGACCTAAGATGCAAAACAACTATCAAACAAGGACAAAAAGTAAAACTAAGAGAAATTAAAACTAACAAGCAATAAAAAGAAAAAGGATAGCAATACAATACTAAGGTGGTGTGGTGGCTGTCCAAAGTGAGCATTCATATTGGGCATGAAGTTCCTAATCTCCACCATGCTAGCCTTAAAGCTGTGTAACGTTTTATTTGTTTGCCTTTCAAATGCTCTAGATTGCGTTACATGATCTGTGAATTGGGCCTAAAACGTGTTGAATTAAGCTAACAGTGACTGGTAATTCTCGGAAGCAATAAGAGCATTCTGTTGTATTCCTTTGGGTGGTGGAATATCATCTTTTTGGGTAGCTTCAACTTCCTCAATTAGAGCTCACTTGCTACTCAAAGGTTCCTCCTTGTCATTATCGAGAAGAACATAATGATCTCCTTGCTTCTTGACAAATTTCATAGCCACCACGGAGTTTAAGTCAAGATTTGAGTTGCTTAGAACTACCTACATAGGTGTTCTCCGTGTTATAAGCTGAGATGTTCCACAATTGCTATCACAAATGCTCCGACTACTATTTTTCTTACACTCGCCTTAGTTATATCATTTAAATGGGTAGTTATCCATATCGCTGCATTAAAAGGTTTAACATGCACCATGCACTATAAAACAAATAATCCAGCTTTGGAAACAAACTCATTGCTATCTCCTATAACAAATATTGTAAAATTTAAAAATCAATGGATATAGTAAAGGGCATGGTCTACTAATGTAGATGATTTGGATCGAATTGGAGAAAATACTTTTCTACAGTTGGTTACTCGGGTTCGAAATTATCTACCCCGAACATCTTCATGATAACAACATAAATCACTATTTGGAAATCCAAAACATAATTTAGCATATCAAAAGTGATCACATGAGGTTTATTCACCAATCAAAAATTTAAACTACCCACCGCATCCAGTAGTTTCATTGGCCACTTCAAAAGAAGTTAGAAACTCTAAAGTCAATTTCATGTATGCATTTTTCTTAAATTCAAAAAATTTATTCCAACCTATGTTTCACAACAATTAATGAACCCTATCAACTATTCCTAACTCATCAATTGCTCTAGAATCTAAAAATCTATAAAGAATAATCTAATGATCTTTAACAATTACGTACCTTTGCTTGTGTTTTATTGTTTGAAAATATAAACATGTGATACTTGAATTTGGTATTTGGTCATTGTGTGGATGAGAAGATGAAGCTTGTGGGTATCTCATCTGTGGACCCATAGCTTAGAGAAGCTTTGCATGGGTGGTGTGATGAGGAGTGTGAGTGGTGCGTTGCATGTTAACAATATGGAGCCTCGGTGATGTGTTGTACAAAGGGGTTGTTAACGATATAGAGCCTCGATCGAGGAGGTGCTGAGTGGAGGAGTGGGGAGCTGCTATTCGGAAGAATAAGAAAAATAAAAGATTAAGGCTGGAAAAACCTTTAAAAGAATGAGTCGCACCCATAAGCCTTATTGCATAGACGTAATTTTTTTTTAATTTTAAGCTAAGAGTTATGCTCGTGAGTTGTGTTTACTAACTTTTGAATTTTTTTAAAATTCTCCATAATTTCTTGTATGATTCCAAGTCCGTATACACAAAGAAAATAGATTAAGTCGAGATTCACTTAAAAGGAATAATAAACACATAATTAAAAAATAAAACAGAAATTAAATGTGTTGCCACCCATTTAGCACGTCTTGTAGCTGGACGCCTCACTATTTATGCACTAGGTAGGTCGCTTAAAGTGATTAATTCTACTGTTTTATTCTCAATTGCTTCTTCTCGTTATGGTTTTAATCGGTCGCAATTAACTTTTAAGTATTTTTTTGTTCTTGGATTTTTCAGTTCACAACTGCATACTACAAAGCCTTTATTACTTCGAATGACCCATTCCACCTTGATTTCAATTTTCTTGGAAGTAAATGCAAACAAGAATTATATAATAATACTTTCATCCCAAGCTTTAGATACTTACCTACAAGACCTTTATCATGAAGGTGTTTTGTTAATTCCTTGTAAAATTTTGAATTCTTATAAGCCTAACTCCGGAGCTCATCCAATTCTAAAATTTGAAGAAAACTCTCCCCTGCTCCATCATCTAGGTTCATGTTCACTGTCTTGATTGCCCACAGTGTTTTGTGCTCAACTTCTACGAGCAAATGGCAAGCCTTCCCAAAAACTAACCTATAAAGACTCATCCTTAAGATAGTTTTGTAAGCTGTTCGATATGCCCATAGTGCATGATTTAACATTACTGACCAATTCTTCCTTGATCGGTGCATAGTCTTTTCCAAAATCTCCTTAATTTTCTTGTTAATTGTTTTCAATTCCCTGGATGTTTGTGGATGGTATGGAGTCGCCACCTTATAGGTGATTGCGTGTTTCCTCATATGCATTTCAAAAAGCTTATTACAGAAAAGACTTCCTCCATCACTTATAATTGCTCATGGAATCCTGAACCTGCTAAGAATATTTTCCTTCATAAATTTACCAACAACATTAGCATCATTAGTTTGGGAAGGTATTACTTTTACCCATATAGACAAGTAATCAATTGCAACAAGTATATACTCAAATCCAAAAGATTTAGAAAAAGGGCCCATAAAATCAATTACCTAAACATCAAATAATCTAACAATCAATTGGTTAGTTAGGGGCATTTCATTTCTTCATCTTATATTTCCAGTTCGTTGACATTTATCACATTTTAAATAGAAGACATGAGCATCCTTTAACAAAGTAGGCCAATACAAACTGCTTTAAAGAATCTTAGAATTAGTTTTTTGCCTTCTAAAATGGCCTCCACAATGGAGTTTATGACAAAAGGTCAAGACACTTACCTACTCTTCCTTTAGAATGCACCTTCGAATGATTTTATCCTTCCAAATTTGATAGAGGTATAGATCATCCCAAAAGTATTACCTACTCAGATGAAGAAATCTTTTCTTGTCCAAAAAAGTCATGTTAGGTCTCAAAATGTCACAAGCAAAATAATACACATAGTTAACGTACCAAGGCACTTTAGTAATAACAAATAACTACTCATCGGGAAAGTTTTTAGCAATTGCATACTTTCTTTGTTGTTTAAGAGTTTCCAAGTTAGGAGCTATCCTAGAAAAATGATTTGCAACAACATTATCACTCCCTTTTTTATCTTTTATTTCCACATCAAACTATTGCAACAACAAAATCCATATAATTAATCGTGGTTTTGCATGCGCTTTGGTCAAAAGATATCTAAAACTTGCTTGATCAAAATGGATTATAACTTTTGATCGTAACAAATAATATCTGAATTTTTCCAATGCAAAAATCACCACTAATAATTCTTTTTTAATGGTTATGTAATTTAATTGTGCATCACTCAAAGTTAGGCTGGCATAATAAATTAAATGTAAAGACTTATCAAATTTTTGACCCAAAACAGCTCCCATAGCAAAATCGGAAGCATCACACATAATTTTATAAGGCTTTACCGAACTGGATGAGGCATTGATGTTGTTCAGCTTTTTGATTAATACCACTATCTACGCCTGTATGGTTAAAGCTGACTTTTTTTCTATGATTCCTTTTTTTTAATTTACATTGTATGGTCTATTTTTGTTAGTTAACCGAAGACATTTGTTAGTGGCCAAATCCTCAATTAGATTGTATGCAATATCAATGGTTTTTCTCATCAACGAGCCTCCAGTTGTTGCATCAATTGTACCTTTGGTCGCTGTATTAACTCCATGATAAAATGTATGTAATAATAACTCTCTTGTCAAGTAATGATGAGGAAAACTTCTCTATAGCTCCTTAAATCTCTCTCATGCCTCAGAGAGTGATTCTTCGTCATACTACGGAAAGGTTGTGATCTCTTTGACAATCTAAGTCATTTTTGTTAATGGAAAGTATTTAGCTAGGAAAGCTTGCACTAACTAGTCCTATATAGTTACCTGCTCCAGATTAGGAGATTTTAGCCATGCCTTTGCTCAATCTTTCAGTGTGAAGGGATCTTTGCTGCCTCATCGGATAATCCATTATACCTAAATATATTGTAAATTTTCAAAAAATTAGCAAGGTGAGCATATGGATCCTCATGTGGTAAACCTTATAACTAAACACTTGTTTGCAAAATATTCAATAAAGTAGGCTTGATTTCAAAATTATTCGCATTAATAAGTGTCCTGATGATCCCCATTTGGTTTGGATTGAACCTGGGCCGTATAAAATCCATTAATGTTCTTTGGTCACTGCCTTCATCTCCTTGATCCTCCATTATCTTTTCGATTTCATCTTGACACCTTGCTTTTCTTAATTCCCTTTCATGCTTAGTGATGTCAAGTTTGCTTAATCTACTCTCACTTCTGAAACTTCTTCTGTCAATACACCTGTTACAAACATGAAAAAGTATCAAATAAAAATAAAAAGAAAGTTTAAATCAAAATAATTCAAAACACAATTAACTGACAATGATGCCAAAAACTTGATAGCTACTTTATGTTTAGCTCAAAGTTTTAAAATTAATTGAAGTTGTTATACCATAAGTATACGACTTGTATAAAATAGTATACTAAGGTATCGTTCCCTAAAAGATTGGTTAGTCACATTATAATTCAAATTGGCTTTTGTTTAGGTAACCAAACAATGAGAGATTGATACAACTCACCAAGGCAATGGAGACTTGAGGATGCCAATGGGTCCAATTACAAGGTCGCGCTCCAACAAGCTCAAAGCACAATTTCAGATTTATGTACAAGCTTTTGTTTCACAAGAACTTCAAGAAGTTTTGTTGATCAAGCTTGGAGAAGAGCTTAGGAAGACACCTAAGTGTGTGTGCACATTGGAGGCATCAAACCAAGAGGGCTAACACTTAGCCAATTTTCACAAGCACAAGTCTAATCAATGGGCTTGGGCTTATTTTATCTTATAAGGGGCAATGTGGACTTCTTTTAGGCTTTTTCATGGGCTGATTTGCATTAAGTGTGCATGTGCTTCATTAAAAAAGTCATGTGCATGTTTTATTTTAAGGAACCAAGCTTGTGGGCCTAGTTTAAAAGCCCAATTCGCCCCTCTTAAGTTAGTCTTCTATTTTGTGGTTTTCTTATCCTATTTGGACAAGGACTAGTCAATTTTAATTAGTTTTGAAGCCCAAATCCATGTGGGATTTATTCTTGGGCAGATTTGTTTCAAGAAGGCCTTTTGATATTTTGGGCTTTCTTTAGGTTTTTAGGTTATCTTTGTTAGGTTTACATTGCAAAGGGTATTTAAACCTTTGCTTTAGCCATGAACACGAGTTTTAGAGATCAATAAAATTAGAAAGCATTCTTCAAGAGAGAATTGAGATTCTTGCTTGTTTTACCTTAAGGATTGATTCAACTTATCAAGTAAGTTCTAACTTGTATGCTAATTCAATTCCTACAATCTTATACTCTTTGTTACCAATTCCTAGCTGTTTTGGGGTGAAGGGTCTTGTTAGATTGATTGAATTTAGGTTTGGGAACAATCATTGAAACGGAGGTGATCTAGACATTGATTCTAGGTTGTTGCCGTATCAGAGATTGAAATTGCAAAAATTCACAATTTAAATGCTTACAAACACACTTCCAAATGTCATAAAAAATAAGAACAAAATTTGGTTTAGAGATTCAAATTATAAATGTTAGGGTCATTCTCTCCATATCATGTAATCCCTCACTTTGGTAATGTAATCATGCTTAATCCTAGGAATTCTAATGTATTGGCCCTTTCTCTCTCAATACTAAAACCAATTAAGCCTAAAATAATGATTAAAGTTTAGTATGTGATCTCTCAACCTACACACTTTACTTAATTACTAACTGGATATAGAGTAACTGTTAGTAGTATGAATGGACATATGTGACTTTTGTACTAACATTATGACTTATTAATAAGATATTATGAGGTATTCTTTTATATATGCATGTATATGATTTATGTAATGTGATTTACATTCCATGAATAGTATTAGGTTTATGTCATTAAGTATTTGACTTGATAGTAAAATTATAAGCTTTATAATACTATTCTAAACTGTCCCTGGTCGATCGTTATTGGTGGAACAATAATGAATTAAGGCTAGTATGTGTTTTGATTGATGATTACGTTTTTTTGATCATAGATATGAGTTATCAAATCAGAAACATAGATATATGTTAGAGAACATATATTGAACCAACCCACAGAGAGAACACTACATGGTTTCATGTCATTAGTAATTCTCAATATGGTTTGACTTTAGTCCTCTAACCTGAAGTCATCATGGTTCCCTACATGAGGAATTTAGTGTTTTGATATTAGACTAAGTTATCTTTAACCAGATAACAAATAGTCTTATGTTGGACATTAAATAAATCATGCGAAGGGATGCGAATGACGTAGATGAGATTTGTACCTCTCTTAAATGAGAGAGATATCATTTGGGCTTCTTGACAAGTATGATTGAAGAAATACATGGTCGTGCTTAAATGAATTGATGAGGAGTCATTAATGTCATTTGTTATAATCAGTCAACTTGGGGATCAAGAAACTATGATTAATCAAAGGTTGACACGTACCATGCCTTGTGATTAATCTTGATATCGTGTTACAAAGAGACTGAGTAACCATGGTTACAGGTTAAATCGGATTACCGATCCTCATTTGATTTGGGTAGTCATAATGTCTTGCTAGAGGCCGCTTATGACATATGGACCTTGAAGTGTGATCAAACCCATTGCCAACATCAAATGAGCCTACAAGATCGCACACAAAGAGTGATGTGATTCAGACTTATTCTCTTGGGCCTAATTTATTAGGCATTGAATAAATATATGTGGATATATTTATTAGGTTAGATTGAAATAAGTTGTCGGGCGTTTATTATATGAGATATAATATGGGCCGAAACTTATTGGGCTTCAATAATTCTAATGGGTTTAAAATTATGATGTTCTTATTCCCAATAGGAATAGGAATTAGGGTTTCTCTATAAATAGAGAAACTTATATCTCATTAGAGTGAGAGAAAAAAGGAAAACCCTAGTCACCACCTTCGTTCTTCTTCTGAGACAAATATTGTGTGGCATTCAAAAGAGTTTTGGAACGTGCTATCATGTGCCGCTACCCGGATCGTTCATCCTCGTGTGGATACCTGTATAGGACATTCGCGCATTGCAGTGTCTGAGAATCTGAAAAAAAAATCCACATCAAAAGGTATTTCATACATGTTATTGTTTTCGGTTATACTTATTGTTGTTTTATGGTCTTTTTCGCTGTGTATTGAGAATCTCGAGCCATACGTGATCCAACAGTGGCATCAGAGCCAAGGTTATGTGCTTCTGTATAGTCAAAAATATGCATGTTTTGATTACATGTACTTACAGATTTGGATGCATGATAGGAATATGATTTATGTTCATGCATGTTGTTTTCGGATTTGTTTATTCTCTTGGTACTAATGTGAATATATGACAAGAAAGGAGTTTTCGGCCATAGAAGTTGAGTACATCAAGATGTATTTCAGTTATGGCTTGTTTTGTCCAAAGGAAGAGTTTGAGCATGGAGATGTTTCTGTCATGTTTGTTTCGGCCAAAAGTGTTTCGGCCATGACATATGTTGATTTCTGAAACTTCCTTCAAAGGTGGCATCCAGGGTTATGACCGAGACTTCCTTCAATGACGGCTACCAGGGTTTCTGCCATGTAAGACATGAATTCGGAATAGGAAACCACAAGCATCCATGTTTGACAAGGATACTAGGAGGGCAAGAAGAAGAGTCCATATGTGATATGAATTTAGGAAAGGAATAGATTCCTTATTAGATAAGGATTCGAAAAGACCAAGAATTTGAACCCACGAAAGTATCCCTACTAGCGAGACCGTCGTTTCGTTGCGTTTGATTCTTTGTTAGGTGTTATATATTTTGGGTGGTTTTACTTATGTTTTATTTATATTGTTTGAATATTTATATTCATGTATGAATTACTATTCTATGTTTCTAATTTATATACTCAAGTATGTTGTAGTATAGGATTAGAATTGGTATAGTACAAACACCCTTACTAATAGGATTAGTAACTTTCATAATATGCTAAGAACAACCCTCATGACAATATTAAGTTTATATGCCTTCTATAAAATTTTACCCATGTTTATTTCTAGCTTATTCTTATGTGGGTTTTGCCAAAGCAAGGCATATAAGAATCATCTAGGGAAGACATTTGAATAATGGTGCTATTCATAGGTAAAGTATGGTTAAACTTAACTAAGTTATCAAAACGGTTTTGGGCTTAGGGCATAAGATTGGGTTTTACATACATGCAGTACATAAGATGTATTTTAACATAAACCCATCAAGAGTTACATGTGATGTAATTGAAAAGAGTTTTCTACCTAAATAACTAAGTCTTGAGTGTTAAGCCAAAGCTTTCTTAGGACTTAGTGAAATATGGATCTTGTTCTTCCCACTTTTAAATAAAGGGTTATTAAATTTAATGGGAGCTTATACCTCTTAATAATAAGAATGTTGACACTTTTTGCATAATATTGTAGATTATGGCAATCACTCCATCCAACAACCTATCTATGCGATCTATCCTAGAGAAAGAAAAGCTTAATGGAACAAATTTCCTAGACTGGTATAGGAACTTGAGAATTGTTCTCAAGCAAGAAAGAAAGCTTTATGTCTTAAAAGAACCCATCCCTGAGGAACCACCAGCAAATGCACCTAAGGCTCAAAAGGATGCTTACACGAAGCATATCAATGACTCTACAGATGTGTCATACCTCATGTTAGGGGCCATGATCTCTGACCTTCAGAATGATTTAGAGGAAATGGAAGCCTATGACATGCTTGCTCAACTGAAATCTATGTTTCAAGAACAAGCACGTCAAGAGAGGTTTAGAACCACTAAGGCGTTGAATTCATGCAAGATGACTCCTGGTGCACCTGTGAGTGCTCATGTTCTTAAAATGAAAAGTTACATTCATCATCTTGAGAAATTAGGTGCACTTATTAGTCAAGAATTGGCAACTGATCTTATTCTAGCATCTTTGACTGATGAATATGATCAATTCTTTCTTAACTACAATATGCATAATATGGAGAAGTCCATTGATGAATTGCATGGGATGCTCAAGACTGCTGAAGAGAACTTGAAGGGAAAGGTTAAAACCACCAATAAAGTTCTTGTGGTTCAAAAGGGAAAGGGTTTCAAGAAGAAGGGCACAGGAAAGGGCAAAGGTAAAGTACCTAAGTCCAAGCCCAAGCCTAAAGTTAAGACTAAGGCACCCAAGGAGGGAGTTTGCTTTCATTGCAATGAACCTGGTCATTGGAAAAGAAACTGCAAACTCTATTTGGAAGAGTTGAAAGAGAAGAAGAATAATGCGACTACTTCTTCAGGTATGTTTGTTATAGAAATTAATTTTACTCCTTCTGCATCTTAGGTATTGGATACTGGAGGTGCAACTCACATTTGTACTAATGTGCAGAATCTAAGAAGGACTAGAAGATTGATTACTGGTGAGATCGACCTGGGTGTGGGAAATGGAGTAAGAGTTGCTGTTTTATCCGTGGGGACCTATGACCTTATTTTGCCTACTGGACTCATTTTAGAGCTTAGGAATTGTTATTATGTACCTACTATGAGTAGGAATTATTTCTTTTGTTTATTTAGAGAATGATGGATTTAAATTTTCTATTGAGAATAGAAGTATTTCCATTTATAAAAATGATATTTTATATGGCATTGCACGTCAATTAAATGGCATCTATACTCTAGATAGTGAGTCTCTTACAAATGAGTCCATCTATAACATAAATACCAAGAAGTTTAAATCTAACGATTTGAACCCAACCTATCTCTGGCATTGTTGCTTAGGCCATGCAAATGAAAAACGTAACTCAAAACTCCATCAAGATGGATTCATTGATTCTTTTGAATCTTTTAAGACATGTGATTCTTGTTTACCGGGTAAGATGACAAAGGCCCCCTTCACAGGTAAAGGGGAAAGGGCTAATGAGCTATTAGGCCTTATACATACTGATGTATGTGGTCCTTTTAGCATATCAGCGAGAGGAGGTTATTTGTATTTTATTACTTTTTCAGATGACTTCAGTAGATATGGTTATGTCTATTTAATGAAACACAAATCTGAATCTTTTGAAAAGTTCAAAAAGTATAAGAATGAAGTACAAAATCAGCTTGGCAAGACAATTAAAATCTTTCGATCTGATCAAGGAGGTGAATACTTAAGCCAAGAGTTTGATGATTATCTTAAGGATTGTGGAATCGTTTCACAATTGACTCCTCCAGAAACTCCTCAATGAAATGATGTTTCTGAAAGGAGAAATCGAAGTCTATTAGACATGGTTCGATCAATGATGAGTCAAACTAATCTTCCAAAATATTTCTAGGGATATGCTTTAGAAACCGCAACATTCATACTGAACCGTATTCCTTCAAAGGCTGTAGAAAAGACACCTTATGAGTTATGGACTTGTAAACGTCCTAATTTATCTTTTTGAAATATTTGGGATTGTGAGGCTTATGTGAAGCGTCCTACTACCGACAAGTTGGCACCTAAATATGAAAAATGTTTTTTTTGTGGGATATCCTAAGGAAACTAAAGGATATTACTTTTACATCTCATCAGAGAACAAAGTGTTTGTTGCTCGAAATGGTCTTTTCTTAGAAAAGGAATTTATTTCCAAAGGGAACAGTGGGAGTAAAGTACAACTTGAAGAAATTCAAGTTTCACAAAATAACATTGAGCCTGAAAAGGAGATTGGAGCAAGCTCACAAGCTGTTGATGAGCAGTCTTCAACAACACAAGGCCTATGTAGATCTGATAGGATTCGTCATGGGCTCGAGAGATATGAATTTCTCGTTACTAATGATGATAATGTGATACTCATTGATCATAATGAGCCCACAACCTATCACGAAGCTATGGAAAGTCCAAAATTTTCTAAATGGTTAGAGGCCATGAAAGCAAAGATGTAATCCATGTATGACAATTAAGTTTAGACTTTAATTGATCGGTTTGATGGCTTAAAGACCATTGGATGTAAGTGGGTTTTCAAAAAGAAACTCGACATGGATGGAAATGTGCACACTTATAAAGCAAGACTTGTTGCTAAAGGTTATCGACAAGTTAATGGAATTGATTATGATGAAACATTTTCTCCAGTAGTCATGATCAAATCCATTAGAATTCTTATTGCCATAGCTGCATACTATAATTATGAGATATGACAAATAGATGTCAAAACAGCTTTCCTTAATGGAAACTTACTTGAGGATGTATATATGATACAGCCTGAGGGTTTTGTCCATCCTAATAATTCGAAAAAGTTATGCAAGCTTCAAAGATCCATTTATAGATTGAAGCAAGCATCGAGAAGCTAGAATCTTCGTTTTGATGAAATTGTCAAAGAGTTTGGATTCATCAAGAATGAAGATGAACCTTGTGTTTACAAAAAGTTTAGTGGGAGTGCTATTGTGTTCTTAGCTTTATATGTTGATGACGTATTACTCATTGGAAACGATATTTCGACCTTACAGAGTGTTAAGATTTAGTTAAGGAAACGTTTCTCAATGAAAGACTTAGGTGAGGCTGCCTATATTTTAGGCATAAAGATCTATAGAGATAGATCAAGAAAGCTTATAGGCTAAGTCAAAGTACATACATAGATAAGGTACTGAAAAGGTTTAGTATGCAAGATTCCAATAGAGGATTCTTGCCTATGTCACATGGAATCAATCTTTCTAAAAAGGACTGTCCTACTTCAGGTAAAGAGCTTGAGTGCATGAGTAAGATTTCATATGCATCTGCAATTGAATCTATCATGTATGCCATGTTAGGTACTCAACAGATGTCTCATATGCTTTAAGCATAACAAGTAGATACCAATCTAGTTATGGTGAGAGTCACTGGATAGCAGTTAAGAACATCCTTAAGTACTTGAGAAGAACTAAGGATATGTTCTTAGTCTATGGAATGAAGGACTTAAAGGAGAATTAGTTGTAAATGGTTACACTGATGCTGGTTTTCAGTCTGTCATAGATGATTTTAGATCACAATCAAGTTTTGTGTTCTGTTTGAATGGAGGTGTAGTGAGCTGGAAAAGTTCAAAGCAAGACATTGTTGCTGATTCTACAACTAAAGTTGAGTACATTGCTGCCTCAGATGTAGCCAAGGAAGCTGTATGGATTAGGAAGTTCATCACTGAGCTTGGAGTTGTTCTTAGTATTGCAAGTCCTATGAACTTTTATTGTGATAATAATGGGACTATAACACAGGCTAAGGAACCAAAATCACATCATAGATCCAAACATATACTCAGACGTTTCCATTTGATTAGAGAGATCATTGGGAGAGGAGACATGAAGATATGCAAAGTGGGTACAAATGACAACATTGCCGATCCACTTACTAAGCCTCTCCCACAGCCTAAGCATGAGAGTCATACGAGGTCCATGGGTATTAGATATTTGACCGATTAGGCCTAGTGCAAATGGGAGATTGTTAGTAGTGTGCCCTAGGCCAATGGACATATGTGACTTTTGTACTAACATTATGACTTATTAATAAGATATTATGAGGTATTCTTTTATATATGCATGTATATGGTTTATGTAATGTGATTTACTTTCCATGAATAGTATTAGGCTTATGTCATCAAGTATATGACTTGATAGTAAAATCATAAGCTTTATAATACTATTCCAAACTATCCCTGGTCAATCGTTATTGGTGGAATAATAAAGAATTAAGGCTAGTATGTTTTTTGATTGATGATCACGTTTTTCTGATTATGGATATGAGTTATCAAATCAGAAACATAGATATATGTTAGAGAACATATATTGGACCGACCCACAGAGAGAACACTACATGGTTTCATGTCGTTAGTGATTTTCAATATGGTTTGACTTTAGTCCTCTAACCTGAAGTCATCATGGTTCCTTACAAGAGAAATTTAGTGTTTTGATATTAGACTAAGTTATCTTTAACCGGATAACAAATAGTCTTATGTTGGACATTAAATAAATCATATGGAGGGATGTGAATGATGTAGATGGGATTTGTACCTCTCTTAAATGAGAGAGATATCATTTGGCCCTCTTGACAAGTATGACTGAAGAAATGCATGTCCGTGCTCAAATGAATTGATGAGGAGTCATCAATGTCATTTGTTATAATCAGTCAACTTGGGGATCAAGAAACTATGATTAATCAAAGGTTGAAATGTACCATGCCTTGTGATTAATCCTGATATTGTGTTACAAAGGGACTGAGTTTGTAATCATGGTTACAGGTTAAATCGGATTACTGATCCTCATTTGATTTGGGTAGTCATAATGTCTTGCTAAAGGCTGCTTATGACTTATGAGCCTTGAAGTGTGATCGAGCCCATTACCAATATCAAATGACCCTACAGGGTCGCGCATAAAGAGTGATGTGATCTGGGCTTATTCTCTTATGTCTAGTTTATTAGGCATTGAATAAATATATGTGAATATATTTATTGGGCTAGATTGAAATAAGTTGTTAGGCTTTTATTATATGAGATATAATATGGGCCAAAACTTATTGAGCTTCAATAATTCTAATGGGTTTAGAATTATGATGTTCTTATTCCCAATAGGAATAGGAATTAGGGTTTCTCTATAAATAGAGAAACTTATATCTCATTAGAGAGAGAGAGAAAAAAAGAAAACCCTAGCCACCACCTTCGTTCTTCTTCCGAGAGAAATATTGTGCGACGTTCAAAAGAGTTTTGGAACATGCTAGCACACATTAGCTGCTGCCTGGATCGTTCATCCTCATGTGGATATCGATAGAGGACATTCGCGCATTACAGTGTTTGCGAATCTGAAAAAGAAAATCCGCATCAAGAGATATTTTCATATATGCTATTGTTTTTAGTTATACTTATTGTTGTTTTATGGTCTTTTCTGCTGTATATTGAAAATACTCGGGCCATAGGCAATCCAACAATAACATATTGGACAACCGTCAAAACATCGAAGATCTCTCTCTAAATGTCATGTTAGCTTGATGTGTGAAGTGTTCTTAAGGTTGCCCAATCTCATGGTACATCCAAACTGATTTCCTAGCTCCATTTTTCAATGTATGCAAGGCATATAAAGTCCACACATTATATAAGTATGAAAGAAAACCATATATTAAACCAAAGTGAGTTCTTACATAATTATGGTAAGAACAACCCTAAAATCTAATTAGAAATCCATTAAAATCATCAAAAACATCCTCACAACAAGTCCATACATCTTCTCTATATAATAAATAAACAAAAACAAATAGAGAAGAGAGAATGGAAGGCTTATGAGTTAAAGAACAAAGCTGGAACTTGGTGTGGCAGCTTTGAGATCTTTTGAAATCACTTGATTCCCCTTGAAAATCCACCAAAAAATGTGCCTATCTTCCTCCTTTTTGTGTGACGCATGACCTTCTACCTTTCTAAGGTTTAAAATAGGGTTTTTATACCCCTTTTGGGTGCTTAAATCGACTTAGGATGGATGTGGTGCAAGTTGCAATTGCCAACTGGAAAATTCCAACTTCTACCTAAAAAATTCTAGCTTTCTCCTTTGATACCTACAACAAGTCCACACTCAAGTAACTTAATAATAAACACAAATAAGGTCCAAATCCTACCCAAACATTGACATATAGCATATCAAAATACATGAAAAAGCATGCAAAACCTAAGCTTAAAAACATTCATTTATAACCTAACACGCAATTTACCATATACAATCATATACACATGCAAGTTATATGAAAATAACATAAAACCTAGGCTAAAAATCCTAGTATGTATACTAAACCTACACATTATCACATAAAATTAATTGGGCAATCATATAACAAATATCACTTATCACGTCCCTTAATCAAAATCGTGGCCTCTGATTTGACTCTCTCTTTCTTACATCCACACACATCCTTTTATAGTAAAATATATGATTTCTCAGATATGCACCGTCACTTATATGGGCATGTAGGAGACCAAAAATAACCAAGAACACCTGAATTGATGCATTTGACCTTATTAGGAATGTTGATACTCTATTTGAAATATTTGATAAAGTTGTAAATGAAGTTGGGCTAGAAAATATTGTTCAATTCATTACTAACAATGATTCCATTTATAAAGTGGTTAAAAGAAGGTTGCAAAGCAATTGTAAATTTTTTTATTGGACTCCTTGTGTTACACATGCCATTAACTTGGTGTTGAAAAATATAGCGAATGCTAGATACTTTCCCATTATTGATGAGACTATGCAGAAACCAAAAAAGTTAACCAAGTTCATCTACAATTATGCATACGTCTTGAATTTAAGAAGAAATAATTTCACTAATAGTAAGAATTTGTAGTGTTATGTTATTACAAGATTTACAACGAATTTCTTATCACTTTAGTGTTTTCTTATGATGAAGAAAGAGTTGAGACAAATATTTACAAGTAATAAGTAGGTTGCATCCCGGCATGTTAGATCTAATGTAGGATTGGAGGTTTATAAAATTACACTTAAAGATAATGAATTTTGGTCCCAATGTCAATTTATTATTCGAGTTTATGATCTTTTGGTGAGGGTACTTCGTCTGGACTGATAGTGATGAGAAGACAACAATAGGTTTTTTATGATTCCATTGAGAGGGCGAAGGAAGCAATCAAGACTACTATAAAAAATATGTCTTCTTTATGTACATCTTATTTTGTAGTCATCAATAAGAGATCAGAAAGGCAATTTTACTCTCTATTGCTTGCAGCTGGAGAAATTTTGAATTTTAATGTCTATTTCAAACTAAGTTTTTCAAAGAAATTTGAAGTTAATTAGGGAATGCTATTAATTATTATAACAGTTGTTGTCCATAAGATGATGTAAGATTTTTTAAGCTCATAAATGGAGATTTGTAAAGATCTTTTTAGTGATTTTGGGATATAAATTGCTATTCTTTAAAGAGACAAACTTAATCTAGGTATATTTTTTCCACTTTTGGTACTTATTGAAAATTAATCACCATACTATTTTGTTTGTAATGCTACTTTTTGTTATTTCACGGTTGCTTGGTAGAATCAATTCCGAAGTAGTGTTTCAGAATTGCAAAGTTCCTTTTACGCCCTGTTGCGCTCCAACATGGTGTGTAAATAATTGGAGCACATTTAAATTCATTCATTTTAAGAAAGGAATATAATAGAGCACAAAAGATTGAATGACTTGGTCTTTGTTCAATACAATTTGAAGTTTCAAGAAAGGTGGGTTAGTATCATTATTGAGTTAGATATAATTTCTTATAATTTTAAATAATTTAATTTTATTATTTAGTAGGACTCTTAATATAACAAATAACTCTGTAGATTTAATTTGCCTCAATTATATCGATATTTTGGTGGATTAAGTTTTTGAGGAATTGAATTTGATAGATGAAAGTTTCTTAGAAGAAAATATTGGATGAGAAAATATTGACATGCCATTTGATGCAATGAATTTAAATGATGGTGATAATGAGTCTCCTCTCAATGATGATGATTTTGTACCAAATAAGAATTGAGATCAATACAATTTGAGCGGGTATTCGATTGAATAAAGTTTGAGGTTTTTGTTCTCCTCTTTTTTCAATTTCACTTATATTTGATATATATTTTAAATTCTATATATGTAATATAATTATAAATATTTTTTGTTTTAGGTTTCACTTCTAATTGATTCTTTGACACGAACTCTTATTGCAAATTATAATTGTTAGAGAATCATAAAATTTATTATTCTTTTATTTAATGTTTTTATGTAAGTTTCATTTATTATATGATAAAATTGTAATATTTTAAATGATTTGTATTGTTTTAATTTTATTTTGTATAATGATAAGTAATTTTTCATATTAATTATGAGTATTATTAAAATATGTGAAAATAATATTAATAAAATAATTTAAATTATTATTATTTTAAAATTATTATTATTATTTTTAAAGATATAGTTGATGTAAAATTATAAATTATATAATATAATATACTAAAGTATTCTTTTAGAATTTTAAAAATTTAGAAACTATTTTATAAATTTACTATAATAATAATATTGAGTAGGACCTACGTGGATTATGTTGTTGAGGTTTATGCTTCTCAAAAAAGACGAGTTTATTTACGTTTATAATTTCTTTTAAATTGTTGCGTTAAATAAGAATATATATATATATAGAGAGAGAGAGAGAGAAGGCCCTAGAGATTTATGGAGCGACGAAGTGGTGAATAAATTGTGGGATAAGAATATGGAATATTAAAAATAATGATAATATGTAAAAATTGATTTGGATCGGAGGAAAAAGTAATCGACAGAAATGGAGAGGAGCAATTCATCAGAGGGGGCGGCGACGGCGGAGATAGAAGAGGAAGTCGGAAGATTGGTGGAACAGGCGAGGGAGCTTCAGGAATCAGCAGCTTCTCTGTTCTCAAAATCTTCCATCGAAGAACAATCTCTTCGACAACGCGCGCTCTCTCTAGATTCTTCTATCCGCCGTTGTCATTCTCTTATTTGCTCCAATAAAAATCTCCATCCTAAGTTTGCTCGTAAGGCAAGGGAATTTCTTTTTTATTGTTGTTAAGTTTAATCATCTTTCAGCTACTTCTCGTCCTCAGCATGTTTGATTTCTTATTGTTTAATTCGTCACTATGTTTAGCTGGAAGAAGATTTACAGAGAGCCAGATGTCTTATGGTCGATGGAGACGCTTCTGCTTTTCTACCGTCCAAGGCTCAAGGTCTATTTCAGTTACTCTTTCTCTCTCTCTCGCTATATTTACATGTTAAAAGGGAATTGCCGTTTGGATGATTAGGGTATTTTATGTGTACATGCAGGTAGGTTCCTGAGAATGTTTCTAGGTCCAATTAATGTGCGTGCTACTCGAAAAGACGTGCAACTCAAGGTCAAAGAAGAATACAACAGTTACAGGGTAGATACACTCTTGTCCACTTCCCTAAAAGGCTAGGTTTTTATATTATGAAAATACGATAATTTCAATTCCATTGGTAGCAACTTGCTTTCAAAAATCATCATAATAAAAAGGACTCTTCACAGCTGACTTGCTTTTGATCATGTGCTGTGTGGTTGGAGCAGGATAGAACCGCGCTTCTTTTTCTTCTTTTCCCATCAGTTTTGCTCATCCTTAGGTCCTCGGTCTGGGGTGGGTGCTTGCCTGCATTTCCAGTTCAATTGTACCAGGTAATTTTCTCTGGTTCGAGAGTCTTGCGCTTATTCATTCTTTCTGGTTCATGGTCCATTCACCTGATGTGCATTCCTTATCTTTGCGCTCAATTTCACCTTAATGCTATATTCATGCGGAACTTTTAATATCTATGATTATTACTTTGTTAGGCTTGGCTCCTATTCCTCTATACAGGCTTGGCTTTGCGGGAAAACATACTAAGAGCCAATGGAAGTGACATTCGTCCATGGTAATTTCTAATCAGATTCCTTCTCTTTCTAAACTCAAGCTATTTTTCTGTTTATTGGTCTCAACTAATACAAGCAAGTAATGACAATGAGATGCGTTATGAGCTAATTGAACCTATTCTGTACGTAGTTCTTAATGCTTGAGCAGGATGCTTGATGTGACAGTATAGTTTCCATAGTTTTCATTATTGGAAGTCTTTATTAGTACGAGCTATTGGGCATTAAAATGTTTGGTTGAACTAGAGCAAGCAATGGATCCTTGAACTCCTTGATGCATTTAAAACCTCCAGTATTGTTATAAAGTCATTTACCTGTATTGAAGTAGTAGAGAGTATCGTTAACTAAAATTAATAACGTTATGTTAATTTGTCAGAAATGCAACAGAGTATTATGCTTTCTAGTGAAATAGATGGTTGGTTGTTTGTATAATTAATGGGACTTGAGAAATTCCATGTTATATAATTTAGTCTCAGACTAGTCTAGCGCTTTCCCCAATATTTGTTGGTCTTTGTATCTTAGCCTGCAAAAGAGACAACACTTGATTGCTGTTTCTTAGTTCCTGGTGATTGGTAGTTTCTTTTGTTAATCTGTAATCATGGATGGTCTACTTTATCCAGATAGTCTGTTCTGCAACTGGGGGGATAAACATGATCTGATGGGTGTCAGATTTTTTAGCTGCAATTGGCTCACTAAGCTTGTGCTCCTTTTGAGTGGGGTTTGTTCTTGTATATTACTTCAAGAAGAGGATCAGGTACCAACAGATCGCTCAAAGAGGGACTTAGTTTATAATTCTGGAAAGCAGAAGATTCTCACAAAAGAAAGATGATCTATTAAAATCTTAAAATGTATTAGGATGGTGGTCTGAATTTGGGGATAGGATACACTTCTTTTAGATCATTGTTTAGACCCACATGAAACTTTGTCTCCGACTCTCAATATCTTTTTATTTCTCAAATCCATACATAATCTGGATGATGCAAATGCATATACACTGCAGTTCATTGCCAGCCTGAAGGTTATCCATTTTCATTTTTGGTATATTCAATTAACAACTTTGTGAAACACAATTATCTACTTTCATTTGTTTCTCTTCTTGCATATTATATTTAAACATCACTTAAACAGTGGTTGCAGACAAAAGGTTGATGGCATAAAACCATATGTGTGATCTATATGATACCCTCAATTTAGAAATTTGGGTTTTGACTCTGCTTCCACTTTAGTCCTCTGTGCCATTGTCTTAGGCTTCTTGTTTTCTTATAACTTTTATTTGATGGGGAGTGGGGTGAGGGGTGGCTGCTTGCCGGTTGTTTGTGGTAGTGGATGGTGGCTCTTGTTGGGGGAAAACTGAAAAGATATCTTTTCCTTCCTTTAATTAATTTTCCTTATGAATCAGAATCAACAAGAATGTAGTACTTGCATTAAAATGCATGGGAGTGCAACAGCACAAGAATTTTCAGCAGAAGTATTTGATGCCTTTCGCAGGTGGATATACCATCATTATTGTGCCATGCTTATGGCTCTTGTTAGCCTTACATGGGAGATAAAAGGACAACCAAGTTGTACTCAGAAGCAGGTTATTCTTCTTATTCTCTGGCAACTTAATTTTCTTTATTTATGTACAAGGACTACTTAGTGTCTGTTGAAGGCCAACTTGAATCTCTACAGAGGGGGGTGCAACTGTTTTTGCAATGGGCTATGATGCAAGGAGTAGCTATGCTTCTTCAGAATAGATATCAACGACAGAGACTCTATACTCGCATTGCATTGGGAAAGGTGGCATTTTAACTCTTATTTATCATGCAACAGTCTTTTGCTCCTTTTGTTATTGCTTAGATGTGTCCTGGTTTTTGTTTAAGTGCAAGAGTTGTTTGGTGACCACTCAGAGTTTATGCATTTCTTCCACCTTTTTTGCTGTGAATTGTTTACTGCATCTAACATTAAGAGTTTTACTTAATGACTATGGTTTTTATCTACTGTTATTTAAGGCCAAAAGAATGGATGTTGTCTGGGGAGAGACAGCTGGCGTGGATGGTCAGTTGTGGCTATTATGCCCCATCCTCTTCATTTTGCAGGTGATTGGAACTAACTCATAACAGCAGTCTAAATTTAGAAATGGAACTGTGACCTACTCGTAGCATTCTACCAAGCTTGTGTATCTGTTGGACTCTGCTGCCTCGAGTTTGTAACATGGTTCATTTTATTTGTATGACATGTAATTGTTTAAATAAAAATTGCAACTTAAGGTTGCCTGGTCCATTGTATTCCTGTCGACAGAAGTTATAGTGTACATAAAGAAACTGCTCTTCAGAATAATATTCTCATGATCATAAACTTCGTCCAGGTTAATTTAAGTACAAGTAATATTCTCATGATCATAAACTTCGTCCAGGTTAATTTAAGTACAAGGTTTTCTAACAAGGGAATGATAGTGCTGCCAAGTTTGTCTTCTTGATTCTTTGTCACAGCAATGAGATTTAGTTAGTTTGTTGACCATTTATTGATCCTGAATTTGATTTTAGGGCTTTGAGGCATATGTTGGTCTACAGTTGCTTAGGACTGCATTTGTTGGGGTCGTCTCTGAGTGGCAGGTACCTTAAGATTATATCTTTCTCTTGTCCGGCTTTGAGAGATCTTTTGATTTGTATAAAACAGAAATATAATCAACCAACAAGAGGCTGCAAATGAAAACTGTTTTTGGCAGGTTATTCTCTGTGGGATGCTTTTGGTATTAATGGCTGTCGGGAACTTCTTGAATACTGTTCAGACACTGATGGCAAAGTCGAGGTTTAAAGCCAAAATGAAAAGAAGTAAGAGCAAGCCAGAACTGGACTAAAAGTACCCATGATTTGGACCATTCAACATTTTAGTTTCTCAATTTTGGATGTTTCTCTGATCTCGCATGCCTGCTTTCATGACGCTGAGGCAATGGGAATTTGTTGTTCTGAGTTTCATTTTGATGAAAACTTGCCTTCTGTAGATGATATATTCACTTACCCTGTCTCGATGTCTCCAGTGCCTAACAAAATCTTATGCTGTGTGTTTATGTCTAATGTTTTGAGATCTCAATTTCAGTGCTGTGTATATTAAATATGCCACTGAATGGATTAAGCCGTTGGAATGACGTATCTTTGCTTTGTAGAGTTTGAGAAGTTAAGACCTGTGCATGTAAAATCTGTCCGCTTCTAAAGAGTAAGTTGAAATTGTTGAATAATATTTTTTATAAATTTTTTTTGCTAACAGAGATGAAGTTCCTCGCAATTCTTTTTTTGGTGAATGAGATTTTATTTAAAATGATGAATAATAAGGAAACGTTCGACTTGCTTTCGATCGTGAGACTCAATGCTAAACAGAAAACCAAATAGATAAGCAGTAACATCCGGTTTTGGGCAGATACATATTCAACTTTTTTAAGGTGCCAAAGTTGCAATCTTTAAATCCATACTTTGTACCAAGTTGGGCATTCTTTGAACTCCGCATGTCTTTCAAATCATGGTACTTTGTTCTCTTTAAATAATGTCAATTATCGTAAAAATAATAATTTTAAGAGTGATCTTTGAATAATAAGCTACTTTTTTATTTACAGGAGCTACTCACTAGGTGGAAGCAAGATGAATGAGCCACTCTTTAAGTACCTCATCCTCACCGTGCTTAAATTTTGCTTTGCGGAGACTTCTTTTACCGCAATTGTGCCTCTAATTCAGATTTCCATCATAAGCAATTTTATGATTAAGATACCAATTGTTATATATAATTAATAAATTTAAAAATTATAAGATTAACATTTATTAATCATCTTTAAAATTAAATTCACATTGAATATTATTTTAATATAAATAATGATGTGTAAATATGATAAATCAATAAAACATAAAATTTACAATAAAATAGCCAAATTTAATTACTTAATTGATAAGTAAAAATAAGATATTTATCATCTTATAATGAAATAAATTTTAATAAAAACTTAATTTACTACATTAAATTGATTAATAAAATAAATTTAACATTAAATAGGAAATACTTCTTTATACTTCTTGGTTTTTATTTTTTTCCATCTTTAAAGGATAATTCAATTTTGTCAAGATTCAATTGCCTAATCTCTTAAAGCCAAGATTTTGTCTAAAAGCAATAACTTTTTAATGATTCTTTTTTTTGTTCACAATGGTCTCCCAATAGGCATTCGAAGAATATATAAAATAAAGGTGTTTAATTCCTTTATGTGGAAAGGTTACTTTATTAGCTTATTTTACTATTGTGAGGAGTATGATTTGAAATTATATTTTACTATGTTAACAACAGCATATGTTTTGATTATTATCTTCCTCACTTCTTCTTCTTCTTCTTCTTTTTAATATTTTGATATAGATGTATTGACTGAGTTTCAGTTTAATATGATGATTCAATAAAAGATATTATTTTTATATGATTTATAATGTTTTAGATTCAAAAACCAGCAAATTCATATTAGAAATCATTTTGTTGGGATTGTTAGACCCCCAAGTTCAGACTGTGGGATCGTGTGAGTATTGACGAGTCTTGACCAATACTTGACATGCAAGTCGGCACGAGGAAGACGTGTTTACGAGAGACAAGGCGAAGTCTTGCAAGTTGGCAAATAAAAACCCGAGGAACTTGCGAAGTAGGCGAGGGACACGAGAAGTATCAACGAAGATCTTGAGAGTAGGCGAGATTCGATATGTGTGGGCACGAGTAGGCGCATATTGGCAGAAATCTTCGACGAGACAAGAGATTCGGATGTGAGGCCGTGCGGAGTTAGAAAACTAAGTTATGAGAGACTTGAGGGTGGGCGAGAAGGCACAAAGGTATGCAAGAGACCCTGCGAGGATGCGCGAAGGCATGCAAGCATGACAAGATACATAAACACTTAACTTTAGCAAGGCAGGTCGAAGGTATGTAATGTGTGTAAGGTTTTTATACTAAATGGGATTGTGACTTGTGATTTAGTCATGGAGCGACGAGACTGCACCATAAATGAGCTTGATCATAAAAGATGAACTTGTTTATGGACGTGCATTGATATACATATGTGCGGATAGGCTGTGGTGAAGTCGCATCAGCAGTGACATGGCAACTTTGGATGATGTGGCACATGATGACGTGGAGGATAAGATCACCGTAGAAGAACATCATCTTTAAGAGATGAAGATCACGTGGAATGATCATCTGAAGATAGATGAGATCTTTGTAGATAAGGATAACATTTCTTAGATAGGGTAAATCTTTTAAATATGATGTAATCTTATTAAATAGGATAAGATTGTGATCTTAGTTAGCAGAATTCTACTAGGACTCTTAGTCATCTAGAGGAGCCTGTAAATAGTTCATTAGAGTTGAAACCTATTCATTTGATCAAAGTTGAGAGCTTTTGGGCGACAGTTCTTATTGTAAGGGCTTCAAGTAGGGAGTTCTTTGTAAGGGATTCGAGTAGGGAGTTCCTTAAGTGCTTCGAGTAGGAGGTATTCGTGTCTTTTGTTAACATTTTGTTGAGAGTTAATCAAAGAGTAACTTCGACTACATTTAAAAATCTTTTGTTGCTTTCTTTACTTTGTTACACTTATGTGCTTTATGCGTGTAAGGGAAACACTTTAAACACTTGTGTGCGCATGAGGTGTTCAAGGGCTAACGGATTTGTTCGGCGACATTCATATGAGAAGGCTGAATCTTGCTTAAGTGGACATAAGTGGGATTGATGTACGAAGGTGAGCGCAACTTGTGGCAAAAGTTCAAGTCCAAAGAAAACCTTTGTAACGATATTACTTTTATATGGTTTATAATATTTTAGATCCGAAAACCAGCAAATTCATATTAGAAACCATTTTGTTGGGACTATATGCTTTCACTAAATGATGTATCCATCTAGGTTTGAACCTTTGTTAATAAAAAGAAGCAACATTAAGATCTATTATATTTCACATATTCTCAAATAAAGTAATTAAGATCAATAATCAAAATGTTAGAAGTCAAAGCTGTTATTTAATATTTATAGTAAGTTGACTATGCAAAAGGCTTTTACACTGAGAGTTTTTTTCAAATTTAATTAAAATTTGGTTTGTTTTAATTTTAGCTTTTATTTTTTGACTTCTTCTAGTTTTCAAAATTTATGAAAACTACAAAAGTGGTTTTATTTTCCGTTTTGCCCTTTTGATAATTTATTTTAATAAATTTAAATAATTTATTTCAAGTTTTATCTAATATGTAATTATTATTAGTAATAAAATATAACTATATTGATATTAACAACCACAAAATTTTTAATTAGAAAGTAAAACATAAACTAAAAATAGAAAACAAAACTAGAAATTACAATGAGAAAAAGTAAGTAGAATAAAACAACCCAAGTATACAACAAATACCGAATAGTTGATATTCAAATTATAACAAGAATAAGAATCCAAAACAATTAAATCCTTTTAGCAAACTTCTATGTTTTATTAATGATTTGTTAAAGATTTTTCTTTTAATGAATTCTTCCTTATATGGTTTGACTTTATTACCAATGCTCCATTATACTAACTAATTGTAGATAAATTACTAATCTTAAATTTATAGTGTGATGCTACTTTCTAGTGCTACATTTTATTATTGACACAATTCTCATTTTAGTATACGCTTCATAAACAAACTCTTGTCTTGTTATAATATATATTATTTAAGTTTTGTTTTGAAATTATCCAAGTTTTTTTAAAAAAGTTAATAAATGCAATTATATGGCAATAAGGCTTGTAGAAAGGTTTTACATCATCCCTGAACTAGATGAGCAAAAGATTACGTCTGAACAATAAACTAATACACTAAAAAGGAAACTAGGAACATATAACAAATCAATCAAGAACATGGTATAGTTTATTAGGGATATTGTCAATCGAAGAAGGATAAACAACTTAAGGATATGAAAAAAAGAGAGCAAAATCCATAACTTGAATTGGTCTTTTAACCTCTAGGTTCTCCTTAGCATAGAGACTTCCCTTTTATAAACTTTAAGATTGATCCATATTAATGGTAAGAGGATTCAAGTGCATCACTAATCCATGTTATTATCTCTTTCTTCGTGAGCTATAAGATGTTTTCAATTCTTTTGAAGCATTTGCACTTCCTCTCCAGTTAAATAAGTTTAATTTATCTAATCTTAAATATAATTTAGATTATAATTTATATCATTTACCAACATATTTAAGAACTCAATGAGTCACACATAAATGATGGGTAAAAGAGAAAAATGTTTTAATTAAGTTGGACTTCATTGTAAAGTTTTATAAACTTTATAATTAAATATGAGATATTTAATAAATAAAAATAAATATGAGATAACAAATTTTATTTACGCATAATTTGTATTTAAGTAAAGTTTTGTGATTATAATTAAAGATTAATTGAAATTAGAATTTTATTTTAAATAAATTACTATAATGTGTAAAATTGGCTTAAACTCTAAAAAGATAGTACTCTTTACGGAAGCATCTTCATAATAGTTGGATAATTCTTTCGACTCATTTTGTAGACTATTAGAGGTTAGCCGCTTGTTTAGCAATGAGATAAGTCAATTTTAGAAATAATTCAAAAAAAGAAGATAATCAAATTTTAAAATAAGATATAAATTATAATTCATATTTTATTATGATTTATATATTAATTATTTTATAGAATTTTAGTGATCAAGCTTTTGAGAAACAAACAAAATTTTTTTATAATTATACTGTTGCAAGCGAATCTCGCACCGATTTTTCAACAATATTCTTAATTATAATTTGCTTGCCACCAAAATAAGACATTGCAGAAGTTTATTCAACTGTAAGCTTTGGTACATTAGTTCAAAAGTTGAATATAAACGGTTCCTATATCCTGTAATGCATTTTCTTTTCATTGGTCTGTACAGAAAGAGCCTTTTTCTCCCAGAGATCGAGCTCGGTGCCTACGCTTGAAAACATCTTGCCTGAATCTTTTCGTCTCACTTTGTATTTCAATGCACGGCCTTCTCTCTATGATTTCCCTCTCCCTCTCCAACATCCTTTGCCTCTTAGCCACCGCCATGGCGGCGCCTTCATTTTCCTGCATCTGTCGATCTGCTTCTTCCTACAGAATTTTACCACATAAAAAGAAATAGTACATATGCCGTGCGAGAACATAAACCTGTGTGCTGTAAATCACAGTTCTTTGTAAACATGAAAAGCACCTGGAGATTATCAATAAGGCTGTTGAGAGATTTTATTTTCCTATGTGGCCAACGAGGAATGCCAAATTCCCTGCACTTTCTCTTCAAGACTGTGAGCCCTACTTTCAGGTTTCTTGAAGCCTCCACAATAGGAAGATCAAAATACTTAGCAAGGTCTTCCAGAGCAATTCTACCAATATCTTCAGCGGCTGCTCTTTTTTTCTTCTTTGCCACTTTGTCTGTACTTCAACTTTAAGTCTATTAGAAATCAAAAATATTGAAGCTGTATTTGTGGAACATTAAAATATCCATTAAAGAAGTTCAGGCTTATATAGCAAAACAAGAGATATTGTTTCAATATTTTGCTTTACTGAAACCGAAAAGTGGAAACCATCAATACGAAAGAGGTGATTGACCTCGAGCGTTCAATTTCCAACTTTTTTATTTTCTTGGTATTAAGGAAGAATCTCTTGACCTGCTGTGTTATGTCCACTTTGTATATCATCATAAAGTTCAGATATAGCAACTGAATTGGGAAGACAGTTAAGATCTTGATCCATCACAGGCAAATGACTCATAGATTGATGGTCATCATCTGTGTCTCCTTGACATATTTCCCTGGATGCAAACTGGGACGTTTCTTTTTCTTCAGTTCTGCAACTCAACTTGAGAATGGTCTGGAGATCTTTTGATAGCATTGGTACTGACTGTAGCTTGGTATTTCTGCATATCAACCAAATCAATTATGGAACGGGTTAGGGACATTTAGAACGATCTAAAAGATTCAAAAACAGATAAAAGACCAACAAACTCTTGAATTCTGGAGGGCTTCCTCATTTGACATATAGATCCGTATTGAGTTACAGTCTCTATTTTTTGCCATAAGGAGAAAGATGTACGTCTGCTGTAGTGTAAGATACAGAAAGCATAGTATTGAATAGTAGATAAGACAATGCTAGACTAATTGAGGATAATGGATAGTGGACTTTAGGCTAATTGAGCCACAAAAAGTACCAAGCAACCATTCTAAAGGTTCACAGTAAGAGCAAAAAGTAGCCAAAAATACCAGTTAGATCTAAGAAAAACAACGAAAATGCCCCTTTACAAGCATGTTGAGATATTAGGGCCACTAACTTGCACTGGAAAATCCTATAACCCAAAATAGCTGCTTTATTGTGATCTGTAAGGAGCAATATATTCAATCAGAATCCCAAAAGGAAACATGTTAGTATGACAAGTGACAGTCCAGAAATCATGAAGACGTGAATAAGGAAAACGCTTATCTAATCGATCTTGCAAAGAAGATGAAAAGACTTGAAAGTTCTTGTCTGACATATTAGCCAAGAGTGAATTTCTACTTTCCATCAAATAAAAAAAGTTTGTACCAATCATCAATCACTATTAGGCATCACACAGACTTCACTATACCAAGAGTTTCAGTATTAATTTAAAGATTCAAGTACTGAAGCATCCACTTTGAAGTGTTTCAGTTTCTAATTTTGTTAGTTAGACAGCTCATGTGGTTCAGTTCATTTGCAGATTCTAACTCGTCATTCGAAATAAGGCGAGGGGAAAATGTCAACTGAGCTTTAAAGAGCAACTCATTAGCATCCATCCGCATGCCAGAAGACAGACAGACAAGCCTTGACGTAATGATTCTATTGGCAAGCTTAGAATTTTAAGAAATGACACTCTTAAGTTCAAAGTATGAAAATGAGTAGACAGGCCGCACGTAAAAGAACAAGCATAAACATAATTGAAGAGAAAGAGATATACTTGGAAATTGAAAGTAGATGATGGATGTGGCTTAAGCGGGGTTAACTGTGTGCATGATAAGCAAACATACAGTGCCAGGAACGGATCACTTTGCCTCGTGATATACCCAAAATCTTAAAACTTAGGCAATCTAGGAAGTGGATTTACTGTCATTTCAAAATGCTCTGGAAGATAAACCCCCTCTCAACTTCCTTTTGCTCTCCATCCTTCAATCGGTAAACATGCAAGCCCCTGCTCAACTCTGTCAACCATATAGAACAACAACAAAAGCAAGGAATCCATTTAAATAAATTTGCATAGATAATCTACCCCAGTGTTCAATAAAGATTGCAGCTTCACACATCTGAAAAATAGCGTTAAAATTAAAACCATATGTCGTTGAGACAAACATAATGCTAAAACATCAAAAACAGAAACCATTTGAGTTTGAGATAAACATGGAGGATTTGAGTGAGTTTACCTTTCTTAATGGCGTTTAGAAAGACAAGGAGAGCAGTCAGCGGTTGCATGATGCTTCAATTGATTTTGGATGCATTCTTTGGTGAACCAGATAAGGCCATCCAGGAAAGAGGCTTGGTCCTTCCTCTTGTTTTTGTTTTTATCTAGTTATTCAATCCTTACACACTACTTTTTCCTTGCAACCAAACAAATACCCTGAAACAGAGGCGGTGCGCAATTCATGCAAGCATCCACCCTTGCGTGAACAGCTGCTGTCTTTAACTATGTAATAAATTTCAAATCTTTCTTATTAACAATAAATAATATTTCTGCAGATGAAAATCAATGGAGATAATTTGTTTTATTCGGTAAGAAAATGAAGAAGAATCCGAGGTTCCAGCATTTGTTTTTGTAGTCTAGCATTCTAAAGCCAAACTGGCAAGATAATGAAGAAGAATCCGAGGTTCTAGCATTTGTTTTTGTCGTCTAGCATTCTAAAGCCAAACTTTTCACTTGGTCAACAACTGTAGTTAATAAACAAATAACAAATCAAAATAAGATTGGTATAATAAAATTTACGTACCTGCCAGCATGAGAATTAAGATAAGGAAAAAAGTTATAGACAAATACTTAAGCTTTAAGGTAAGGTGGAATTAAATTCCCAAATTTAATTTTGCCAAACTAACTTCAAATTTTAAAATTATAAATATATGTTAAAATGACTTTAATTTATATAAGTGAATGTCAAGATTTGATTTTGATTTATAACATTGGAAGTTATATACCTTTGTACATAATAACTTGACCGATTGATTTGCTATTTGGTTTAAAAGGATTAAATCCCAACAATAAATAACTTGCTTTGTAACATCTCATCAACTAGCTTTGCAAAGTATTTAACATTCTATAATTATAGCTTTGCAAAATATCTACACAATAACTTATGAGAAAACGAAGAAATCCTGAGAATAAGCTAAACTTTGGCCTGCATTTAAAGCACAAAATTTTCAAATTTAGCTAGGGTGAATACCTAAGAGGAAATGTGACCACCTTGCCTTATTCTCTTTGCTGCCTTAATGATCCTAGAAGGCTCTTCATTGATCAACATTGCATAAGACATAGTTGTCACATATTGCTCGACCCATTCTATAAATTTCTCAATGTATCTAAAGGCATAGAGAGTGTTAAAGATAAAGCCCCAATCCAAGGAGTCAAAATCCTTGTTCAAATCTATTTTTGTTACATTGTTCTAATTAGACCTTTTTCTATTTTAATTTTGGAAGAGTTCTTAAGCTAAAAATTATTATCATCTATTTGCTTGCATCTAAAAAGTTTTCCTTGATATCATCATTCAAATTCAAAAGTGTTTTCGTGAGTGTTTCACTTTGGCAATTATCTTATAAATGATGTTACAATATGAAAAATGTCTATAGTACTTTATAAAGACAGGGGCTTGAACCTTATAGATTAGGCATATGAATGGATAATTAAAGCTCTCTAAGCATCTTTAGGGCTAGGAGATTTGTTTGCAATGAGACTGAAGAGGTTTGACTCTACATCTATAGAGAATTGCCTAATAAGATTCTCTATTTAAAGAGTACAAATAAAAAAATGAAGGATCTTAGGCTATTAAATGAAAAATAAACTTTTGCAAGGGCACCTGTTGTTTTAGAGGATAATGAAGATACTTATCTATGAATTTCCTCTTTTATACCCTATCTGAATTTAACCTTATTTGCAATAGAGGTGATTCTATTCATATTCTTTAGAGTTACTATTGATTTATGAAAGAAACTTTGTGTTTATATCCCCTTTTTAAAGCCAACTTATTCTTGTTCTTTGCATTATTAGTGAGTAATTGATATCAATAACTTAAGACAATTTGAGCAAAGCCTCATTCTCTTCTTTTCGTTGTAATTCATCATTAATATAGAGATATAAAGATCCGATGAGTGTTTTTAAGTTTTTCCTTAGCTTCTAATGCTTCCTATGAGGGGATAAAACCCACTCACTTATTGAGTGCTTCCAACTCCTCCTTAACCTGTTGAAGTTTCCTCATATATGTATACATTTTATGCCCTTAATAAGTTATGGGATGCATTTGCAAATCCATCGACTTTAGTCAAGAGGTTATTAAATATAAAAAGGGATAATCTTTTTTGAACGTTAAACAAGTTTTGGATTAGGATAGGAGTGTGATCTAAGAACTTTGGGCTTGAAAGCAAACCTTTCTTTCTTGAAAGGTGTTGAAGTTTTAAATAAAAAACTTTCTTCACTGCAAGTATACAAATTGCAATGAAGAAAGTATACAACTGCGTGAGTGAGAGTGTGAGGAGATGAGATGAGAGATAGGTTACTCAGAGAAGAGAAGAAGAATGCGTGCGTGCGTGCATTTAGGGTTAAGGTTGAAATTTTTAATTTTTTGCAAATATATCCTTACATTTTTAAAAATTTTCGGTATTGGTCGGAATTACAAATACTGTAAGTACCAGTCAGTACGGTATGAAATAGGTTGGTATGGACCGGTATTTACACTTGGTATACACTACCCCTACCTCGTATTGTTCCCTGCGGGTACGGTACAATACGCAAACTCTGTTTATATGTACTAATTTCAAATTTTAAAAGAACAAACATAATGTTTTAGGGCCCCAATATTTACATAAATACAAAAATAATACTTAATAAGAAAAGCATGCATCTCCTGTTGAAATTAATTCCTATTTTATTAAAGAAATATTTATTAGGAAATTAATGCTAAAAAAAATTTAGAAACAAGTGAACGTGGATTGAAGATTATCCTAGTTATTAAAAGATGTACTTATAAGTCGATTATCAAAATTATCTTTATATGCATACATTAATAAGACTTCAAACTAAAAATTTATTGTAAATTTAAGAAATTTTGTAAGAATAAATAATATGTTCACATATTTTAATAGTTATTATAATTATCTTCCACATGCATTAAAATTTTTCTAATTGGATTTTTTGATAATTTTAACCTTTCACATATTTCTCAAAATAGTATATTGTATTTAATAATTATAAAATTTTATTTTATTTAATAATTGTTATTTTACAATATGAATTTTTTGATGTTTTCATCATAATTTGTGACATCTACAAAAGAATCTAATTGATGAAATGATTGAAGATCATCTTGCACAAGTTATTGCCAAAAAAAAAAAACTTCTTGCATAAGTTCCTCACAACTTCCAAATAAGAAGATTCTGCCTATAGGCTTCCAAAACTATTTAGGTTTCATATTGGGAGTTCTCCAATCATAGGTAATTTTAACTTTGTCCTTTATTGTCATTAAATCTCATTATGGATATTTCATGAGGTAATTCTCCAAGTGTCTGTTATACATATTCTTGCAATGTTTATCCTCTTGGTCTTAGCAGTAGCTTGAATAAGACACTAAGGTCTTTAATTGAGTTGGCAAGGTAGCTAAGACCTTTAGTGGTCTAATACTTAAGGGGAATGTGATGTATACATATCAAAAGGGGAATGTTGGTGAGCCTTCATGGTTGCACCAATAAGTATTTATTATTTACATGCCATGGTGCAACTTCTATAACACCACTGAATGCATCAAGTGAGTTAAATCGAAAAAAGAAGATGTCTTCATTATTCAAGATTATATCAAGAAGTCCATATTGTTTCCAATTAGTAGCGGCCTAGTTTTTCATGATAAGAAATGGAATTCTTCTGTCCAGGAAGAATCTAGCAAGTGTAGATTTCCATTTGTCAACTCCTGCATAAAGAATGGATAAAAGAGGGGAAACAACATGATGGTCCAAGGCTGGGTTAGGGGGACAGAAGGAGAGTTTAGAGTCTGGATTATGGTTTACTACTACTTGCACCTAGGTGCACCTAAAAGAAGGGCAAGAGTGTGAGTAGGTGCATTTTGAGGGGGTGGAGGAGATGGAGGAGTTGGTAAAGAAGTAGAAGGGATTTTGGAAGGTGAAGGAATCTTAGGAGATGAAGAAGAAGGGGATAACAAAGATAGGAAGATTTCAGAATTAGAAAGCATGGTTAAGGACTTTTAGTTAAAAGAAAAAGATGGCGGACAAATTCTATTCAGATGGACTGGGTAGAATGAATGTGCACAGGAGTGGGAGAAGAAGGGGAAAGACCATAAAAGAAGTTAAAGAGTGGGATATGAGCAAGGAGGAAAGACTAAGAAGATATCAGAGAAAAAAAAGTAGAGAGTAGGAAAGTTACTAGAAAAATAAGGAGTTGGGAATAAGAAAAGCTCGGGATACTATAGAAAACACTAAGAGTCACAATGCAGAAGTTGTAACAACCCCTATATGGAATCTACAACCACCCATATACATAGAAACCAATTTCCTGTACATACATTTCTATTCAATGCTATACATATAAATATTACAAAATTTCACTTCACTTAACATTATCATTTAAAAGTAGTATTACATCTTTATATTTACATGACAATCCAAAAAGAAAACATACAATTTCCTTTATTCTTTTACATATACAATCATCTTAAACCAAAACACACTCCAAAGGTACATTTTACTCCTAGTTGTTGGACTTGGTCCCTACAGATGTCCCCTATACCTCACTTCTAATACGTGGACCTACACGGATTAACACTCATGCTAAGCTTGAAAGTTTAGTAGGGAAACACTTAGTTTGGATGACCGCTCACAGCAGTCATCCTCTGCGCACACACATTCATAAACATTACAACTCATATAAATAGTGATGGCATACTTAATCAAAGTATATAATGCAAAAATGCTTCAATATGCTATTTATATAACATAAATTCACATTCATAAGCCAAAAATTAATGTTCAATGCTCACTGATACAAATTATCAATGCAAATGCACATCAATAAAAATTATCTATGTTGTCATTTTGTATTTCTTATTTATAACTATTTACTTTACTTCCTGTATTATGCCTTGACATTCTCGTGGGTGTGGATAATGGGAGCTATGGATATCCAAAGATATAAAAAATGTGGATACATGAAAGTATCGAATTGTGGATACCAAAAGGAATCAAACTATGGAAACATTATAGCCTCGAAATGAAAACTCCATTGGTATCAAACTGTAGTAGCTGTACTAAAATACTATAAGCATGCCTATCTATCCACCTCCAAGAAAATAGTGTAGGCATTATAACATTTCCTTTAACTATTTGCCAATTTCACAATTCATATATTGACCAATCATATGATACACATTTCAAGTCATAAAATTTGTATTTGCGTTCATAAATGTGAGTCATAACTTACACCCATTAGAAGGGTATTAAAATCACAATTGTATAATCATACCATACGCATATGAATGATAAATATGTATACAAATCATTTATGCACATGTAAATTTTGTTTAGTATGCATTATGCTCAATCTTAAATTCCATTATTCAGTCACCCAATTTACATAAGATAAGTCCTATTTCATTTATTTCTAGGTGTTATGAAAATTTTCATACACATTCAAAAAGGTTTGGATATAATTCGGTAAAAATTAGAAATCAAAATAAACTTAAAATAGTGCAATTTTCTTCCCGTCGTGTTCCCTACCCATAATTAGGGGTGTTCAAGAAAACCCGCGAACCTGTGAACTGGACCTGAATCGCATGAACCAAACCTGTAAATAAGGTTAACTGAACCTGAGTTCAGGTTCGGTTCGAACCGAACCTGAAAAATTAGGTTCATGGTTCAGGTTCAGGTTTCTAACTTGCGGTTCTAGGTTAACCGAACCTAAATCGCACCTATAGCAGTTAACCGAACCGAACCTGATTTATAGGTTTAGGTTTGAACCTAAACCTGAAACACCAAAAAAAACCTATCATATATTTAGATATAATTTAAGAGGATATTAATAATAATAAATTCACTAATATTTACTACATTAATTCTTGAGTGAAAAAAGAAAAAAGGGAAAAAACTACTTTAATTATATGTTATTAAACGTTAATCTTGAACATTGCTATTATAAGTGACAGCTAATGCATAACACTCAATACTTCTACTTCAAATAGTAATTAATATGTGTCAAAGTTATTGATCGATGTATTAAACTATTAATAAAAAATTCATTGACTAAAATAATATAATCATTTAGAAATTAATTAAAGAAATTAATAAGTGTAAAACACATTTATTAAGAAATCCTACAATTTTAGTTTTTAAGGTACATATATTAGCTTGGATATTTATGAGATATTATAAACATTAAACATGCAAGTAATATCGATTCTTAAAATATATAATATAGTTGCTAATAAATAATAATATAATAATATTGTATTGTACAAATACAAATATAGTTTTATTTATTAGAAATGAATGAAAATGAGTTGATTTAGTAATAGACTATAGGATTGTATTTTTTATACATTTACGCTTTTATAATATAATATTTGAAGTTTTAACTATGATATTAATTGCATTTTCTACACTAAGTTGCAATAAGAAAATGATTCTTTTTTGTATTTATTAGTTATTATTATTTTTTGTTTTAACATGATAAAATAAGATTTAATGATGTTAGAAGAATAGTTTTATTTTTTTTAATCAATGAGATCTAGTTGAGCAGTTCGTTCCCTCATTGTTGCATCTGAGTCGGCTTTTAGTACAGGAGGTTGAGTGCTTGATTCACTTCGTAGCTCTCTTATTTCAAAGATGGTGAAGGCTATTGTTTGTGGACAAGATTGGTTGAGAAAATCAGAAGCTCCTCTTTACGTGGAAGAAAGACTTGAAGAACTTGAGCAAATTGAATCAAGTAATCTAATTTACTTTACCTTGTTTTAATATAAACATAAATAAAAAAAATTTCAATTAAAAAAATAACGAGTTTAACTCTTTTTATTCTTTATTTTCTACACATGTGGCTTCATGTATAATAGTGGATCATCCTACCATCCTATTCAAAGGATAATTGTTTAATAATTTATCTTTTTTTTTCTAGTATGAATCTTTTATAAGACATTGTTTGACTTATTTTTACTTTGCTCAGGTTTAATATATTGGATTAATCTTTGATAGATTTTATATGCATACTTTTATGAATAATTTGTATTTGTTTTCACCAATTTTTAAATAATTTTTATCATATATATTGATATGAATAGGTTCTGGTTACCCTGAGAACGAACCTGAAAATAGGTTAATCGATCCTATAGGTTCTTTAGGTTCAGGTTCGTGAAATTGCCGAACCTGACATTCAGGTTCAGGTTCAGGATACTTATGAACGGGTTAGGTTACCCTACCATGAACACCCCTACCCATAATTCATTCCTCCATTTGTTCCGAAATTTTAATGTATAAAAAGTTACAATTAGGTTTTGTGATCTTCTTTATATTTGTTCCCTATGTTTCTAGTTTTCAAATCACAAAAAAAAAAATCAAGCCATATGGACATCTAAATCATGAGATGTAGACTAAAGTGGATAATCAGCCTCTAATCCTGCCGTTAGCTGTCCTAAACTCTCGCAACATCAAGATTGGCAATAGCTGGACTCCTCAACTTTTAATTCAATGGACAGGGTTGCCGTTAGAGGAAGCATCGTGGGAAAATCTGGATAGCTTCAAGAAGATGTACCCGACCTTCAACCTTGAGGACAAGGTTGGTCTTGACGGGGTGGGTAATGATAAGAATGAGAGCGAGACCCACGTTGCAAATAGGAGACCCATCCGAATTAGACACCAACCCAAGAAATTAGCTGACTATGTGCCTAGTTAGTGAATTGTTAGACACATCACAAGCTACTAAAAAACAAGGGCAGCTTAAGGTCACCATTTTCGATCTTAATTTTTGATGTCATAAATCCAGAAGTAAGTCAGAGTATATTCTATAGATTTCTATTTCTATGTCTTAGTTTTCATATGCAACTAAAATCACCCAATTTAGAGGTCTATAGGCTGAGTTAGGACCCAAACAATGTGATTGGTTCAGTAAACCCTAGACATAATTTCACTACATGATACTCTCTTGTCATATTCAACCAATTCTATACAAGATAATATCAAAATAACACCAAAACACCATCCCAAAAACCATTTCACATCTAAATGAATTTTTTTATCCATTCAGACATACACAAAAAGAGATATTAAACTAAGTGTAGTCTCAAACCTTAAAATTTGTCAATTAGCTCTTCTTTTAATACTCTTCCTTCTCTTCCCCTTAGGCTTTGCTTGATTAACCAACTAGAACACCAAAAAACAAATATCTTAATCCCATATCCAACCATATAATTCTAGCTCTTCATGAGAAAAGCAAGAAAGACGATGAGAAGAAAAATCTCAAACTTTTACCATTATTTTCACCTAGGATTGGCTTGATTCCTCATGCAAAATGATGTGATTAAGGAGATGGAATGCAAAAAGAGCTTAAAGAGAAAATTATGGGGTTAAAAAACTCCATACACGTCCCTCTCCCTACTCTTCTACTCCCCACTTTAAGAAGTTTCTAGTCTTACACACATGTTTCAATCTCATTGGTCCATATGTTGATTTTTGGTAAAATCCTTCTTCCTTTAATTCCCTCATTGGCATATAAAGTCCTCAATTGATTTCATTCTAGACAATAACTCACATATAATTATTCATGTCCATGCCTAAATGAAGAAATTACCAATTTACACATGTATTTAAATTAATGACCATTATGTCCCTTAATATGCTTAGATACACTTAATTATTCATGTTCTTCCATTTGTGCTGTTTTGTTTTGAGATCTGGTGGTTCGAGCAGTGGAATGAGTGATTGAGGTGGCTGGTTGTTCCGATTAAATGAGTTATCATGAGAGCTTCATTTTCTGGGATCCTTTAGGGTTCGAATCCTTCTGGGTTTTGAAGTTTTGATTGGTTTAATGCCCTTTTTCTATTCTCTTTTCCGTTTCTTTGTTTTCCATTTATTTACCTTTGATACCTTGGTGTTCGAGAAGGAGAAGGTTTCACTTGCTAGTCACAATGAGGTAATTTGCTATCTGGGTGTGTTTGCTAGAGGACAATTTGGAGTTTTCTGGGATTGTGTAGTCCTAATTGGCTGTGTGAACTGCTTTTATATGCTTATTCATGTTGGAGAAAGCAGTGGTTCTGGGCATTTTGCTCCGAATTGTCCAAATGGTGGCCGTTAAGCATCTGAGAAGTCTCTCAATGTGATAAAGACTTAAATCTTTTTTGCATCTGAGTGGTGATTTTATGTTGTTGGTTTATCAGTATCAAGTGTGTTCGATTTTACAAGTCCTACTGGTTAGTTTGGTGGTCCTATTTCATCAAAGCAGCAAGCATCAAATACAACAATAAATAGTTGATGATGATGATAATGAAGGAGCACCGGAACTCTGCCAATCCTCTCGCCTCTTTTTCTTATAAAGGTTATGCCCTCTTCTGCGACGAGGTATGTAAGTAAGTGGTTCTTTTTTTTAGGATTAAATAAGAGGTATGTAAACGTTGTTCTCTATCTTTCTTGACGCTCTCATTCTCTCTTCCTCTTTCGCAGCCCCCTCTTTTAGGGTATGGTTGTTGATTAATTAGTCTCTTCTGCTTTGGCCTTTTTTGGGTTTTTTTTAGTTTTCTGGTTTTTTTATATTAGATTCTTTTTTTGATATTAGATTATTATTATTATTTAGTTTTTTGGTACTTTTTTCGTTCATGTTATATTTTGTTTTCAAGTATATCCTTTAGTTTTATTTTATTTATTTATTTATTGTAATTTTATTTACACAATAATTTAGCGCCCCGGTTTTACTTATTTACTTTTTAACCTGTATCACTATTATCCTATCATATTTACATGTGGGTCTACCGAAAACAGTCTTTCTACTATATAGGAGTAATGCTGTGTATTATCAGACCCTCCCAAATCCCACTTCACTGCGGGATTTTGGAGTATGATGATGATGATAATGATGACTTATTAATACATCATAGAGATAGTATAATGCTTCTAAGGTATATATTGGGCCCTTACACAAGTGCAAAAGCTCAACATGGCAAGAGCTTCATGGTTAGAGCTTTATCCAAAGGCAAGATGTTGGACCCCGATCTTTGATTGAAAATTTGAATTATGACAATAAAATTTAAGGAGTATTTTGTGTATGTATTGTGTAATAGATGACTTAAACTTAAAGGATATTGATAAGAAAAGAAATGATGTGATTTTGATATCTTTAGGGTTTTGAATAAATTTGGATTGGTTATAAACGTTCAAGTGAATGAGTTGATTGAAATGAAGTTGAATAGTAAGAATTAAAAAGAAAAAGGGTGAAAATTTGAAGAATTTAGAAAGTTTGACTTTTTGGGATGAATAGTGATAAAAGTTTGACTTGAGAGTTGACTTTTTGATTTAGGTACAATTTGAGAAAATGATCTACATGAAACTTGTAGATTATGTTGAGAGCTTTCTGTCGTCATAAAGTTTGCAATTTTTCGATATCGGGAGTGAAAGTTATGAGCAGTCAAAGTTTAGTATAAATTTGACTTTGTTTGAAAAATATTATGGGTTGACCTAGAATATGACAGAAACTTTGACTGAAAAATTGACATAATTAGTGGTTGATTTTGCTTTTGAGTTCTTCATGAAAGATTTAGATAATGTTTTGATCTTGATTTTGATATAGAGTATGCAATTTTTCGACCAAGGAATAATAAGTTAGGATTTTTACAAGTTTCTATTATGGTTTTAGCATGAATATTAGAGGACAGAATCTTTGACTGAAAAATTGATTTCCTTAGAGGCCAAATTGATTTTTATGTCCTTCATAAAAGTTGTAGGTGACTTTCTGATATTCGCAGTGATATAAAATATGAGATGTTTGGAATTTGGAGTTGAAAGATATAAATTTTCAAAGTTAAATATTGTTTAGGTTTACATTAAATAGGGGCAGTACATTTGATTGGCTTTTTGACCTCTTTAGAGATAAAATTAATTTTTGAGTTCTACATGGAAGTTGTAGAGCTTCCTTCAAGCTTTCCATAGAGACTAAATTTGTCAAATTTGGAATTTAAAATCAAGAGCTACGATTTTTGAAAAATTCGGATATATATATATTGAAAAAAAAACGGAAGCTCTCTCGCTAGGGCGACGTATCGCCCTAGCGATGAGGGCTCTTGTATGAAGATTAATATTTATTTTTTTATTTTTTTATTTTTAATTATTATTTCCAGATTTTAGGAAATATGACCCCTCTTCAATCTTTCGCTCATATCTTTTCCGTTCGACATCCGATTGACTTGGTTTTCAAAGCGTTAGAGTCCTAAGACAATGAATTTTATTTTTACGGGAAATTTGTGAATTTTTTAAATTAAATTAAGGATGATTAATTTAATCAAAGTGAGTGGACTAATTTTCTAAATATGGTTCGGTATTTTGATAAATTTGGGATCTGTGGAGATCCGATTGAAGTGATTCTTGAGGCAAAATAAAATTAAGACATAGGGCTACAAGTCATATGAAGAAAGTAAATTTCAATTTTGCCCCTAAGACTTTCAATTTCTGAATTGAAGTTCGGATTAGTGTGCAGTTTTGGATTAAAAACATCTGAAAGTATTTTGGGCATAACTTTTTCTCTGGTAATCGAAATGAGGCGATTCTTGTTTTAACTAGAGAAATAGAGTTACAATTGTTATGAAGACATCAAATGTCAATTTTGTGATTAAGAATGTCAATTTCTGGATAGAAATAACGTGCTGAAAAATGTGTCAGAACATGAACATATCTGAAATATTTTGAGTATAACTTTTGATGTAGTGCTCTGAATTGGATGATTTTTGTGGAATTATGAAATTAAGACATAGAGGAACATTTCTCTAGAAGTAAGTTTTGACAAATTCATTCAAATTGATAGTACGAATCAGATCTGAAAGTAAGCATGAAAGAATTAAGACTTTAGGCTTAAGTGGAAGGGCAATTTGGTCTTTTCTCTTTCATTTAATGACATGGCCTTCTTTAAATAAGGAGGCTGTCGTTTTATTGAAGGGAAGCAAGACAATTGAACAAAGAAAAGAAGAATAAGAAGAGAGGAGAAGAGAAGAAGCTTCGGCCATGGAGAAAGAAGAGAGAGAAACTTCATTTTCGAATTTTTGGGGGGTTTTTAGCATGAGTTTTAAGTTGGTTTCAAGGAAAAAGGATGGAAAATGAAGAAAGCTTACTTTGGGAACCCAGAAATTCGAAATTTGGAGGAGAAAGAGGTAAGAGAAATTTTTAAGTTTTGAATTTTTTGTGAATTATTAGTTTAGAAACATGTAAGGATATGGGTTTGTTAATTCCATGATTAATTTTGGAAGATTTCATGATTAATTGATTTAATTTTGGATTTATGTAAGTTAGGGTTTAGGCCAATTTTAGTAAATTGGAGTTTTTGAAAATTGGAGATTTAGATAGTTTGAATATGTGAAGAATTGATGTTTCCTAAGCTCAATTTGAGTAATTATGATTTTTATGATATTGAATTTGAGTGAATTGGTTTAGGTCAAATTTGAAATTTGGGGATTTTAGAAATTCTTGCTTTAAATAGCTTGAAAAAGTGATGAATTTGGGTTTCCTATAGTTAATATTGAAGATTATGATTTTTATGATGTTGAATTTGGATATGTATGGCTTAGGTAATGTTAAATTGGAAGAGAGAGAGAAGCGAATGTCAAATTGAAGCATGAGACAAGTTGTTAGCATGGAATTGAGGTGGGTAGCACATTTATATTTTGATTTGTAAGCTATATATAAATTTTTGAAAATTAAAAAAAGCAAAAATTGGGTTTTTGATAAATTATCGTTTTTGTAAATGTCTGAAAAATGTTGATTAATGTTTGAAATTATGAGTTCTGAATGATTTTTGAATTATCTAAAAAATTGGAAAATTGTGCTTTATGAAATTGTATACGTTTTGATATATATTTAAAAGAAATAAATTGCATTCATTTTTATGCATTGAATTGATACGTGATTAAATTGGTGAATTTAAATTGAATGTGAATTGTTATATGATTTGATGTGATTTGTGTATGTGAGTGTGTCAAGTTTGACATTATATGGAAATATGAAAATTTTGAAGAAAATCAAGATTTTGAAAAGTGCCTTCGGGCAATTCGAATTTTTGTTTCCGCTTATGTGTTATGTGGGTTTGGTTAGGTCCCTTAAGTGAGTTAGTGCACTGTCTCTATTTGAAATTAAAGCCTTCTCCTGGATGCCCGCTAGAGGCACTGGAGTTCCGATTTCGGAATCCCTTCATGGCTACACTGGACCGCTATGCGGAAAAATATAGTTCGTTCTGTTCACGACTGCACAGGACCGCTATGCAGAAATGTGCAGTACGTTCCGTATTTGGATCGACCCAAACCATTTGATATGTTTTGTGTATTTGATTTGTATTTATATGTGATTGCATTCATGATTTTGAGACTGTTTATAACTTATGACAATTTGAGAAAATTGAGAAATGAGAAAATGAGTTTTCAGCCATGAATTATAGAAATTATTATAAAAAGTTTGAAAATTTGAAAGGTTTGAGGAAACTGTTTGAAAAGTTACAAAGTGTGAAAAATAAGCCTTTTGACAAAAAGTTTATGAGAAATGATTTCTGCTTATCTTTTCAATTTATAAATATGTTATCCACTGAATCGTCGAGCTTACCCCCCTTTCATCCCTATCTTCAGGTATTCGAGCAGGAGATCGGATGAAAGATGGTTAAGACGTCAGTTTCGATATTTACATGTTTTTGTAATTTGTATAAGTCAGATTTTGAGTAATTTGGATTTTAGTATGGATATGTATATGGCTTAAGATAAGTTTGGAAAAGTGTAATTGCGTATAAAGTTGAGTATTGTGAATGGTTTTGAAATTTGTATATGAAATTGTGTATGAGTTTGGAATATACATTTATGATTGATTCTGGGAATGAGATTGAATCATAAGACTAGTAGATGGAATTCGAATTATGAAAGTATTTTAGAACTAAGATTGCGTTTGTTTATGCTGAAATCTCGGACGGAGGGTCCGGTGGATTTTGATTGATTGTGTGATTAAATTGGGGATTATAGAAGTGTGATTTTGATACTTTCCAAGTTTGGGTTAGAATAAATGCAGCCGTTATGCTGCTAAATTTTCAATACAATTTGGGATAAAAATGTAATTTGGGATTTGTATGGACATATAAGAATAAGAGCAAGTATTGAGATTTATATGAGGATGAATTCCCAACAATGGGAATTAATTGTATTTGATTTGCATTAGTTTGAATAAAGATGAAATTTGGGATTTGTTTGTATTGTATAAGAGGTATGAATTGAAAATATGGATTGAGGATAATTTTCCAAAAAGGGGGAAATTGTATTGATTTGTATGAAAGATGAATAAAATGAATAAGAAAGCAAAAAAATAAGAAAAAAAAAATATACCGGATTTCGGATCGGTTAGTTTAGGTTTCCAACACGATGAGTGTATTTGTTCCAACGGATGTCGGAATTTGTTTCAATTGGATTGATTATTTCGTTTGTCTCTGCATTCGCTTTGCGTTTTGCTATGTTTATTTGATTTGCTTTCGATACATTCACTCCGATTTGCTTCTTTCGATTCCGTATTCGTTTCGTCTTCGCTTCTGTTTCGGTTGGAATCCGGTTCCCGGATCGGGTCCCAACATAGATGGTATCAGAGCCCAGTATTAGGATCATACTTGGGCGTATATGTTTGTTAAGAGTTTTGAATCGATTTGAGGGAGTTAGTGAGAATGTGAATATGATGTGATGGCACCAAAATGATTGTTTGATTTGGGTGTTAAGAATATGATTGATTATACATAACCCTTTTCCCAAAAAATGCTCATTCTTACAAAAATGATTTTCATACATTTGATAGTTACTAATATAATTCTTAACTAAATCATTGATGAAGTAACCTCTTCACATGGTCGAGTGCAAGAACGTAGCCTTTCCTACAAGGGCTACAATTGAAGTCTCAAGAAACTAATTTAACGACTCTAAATAACAATAAAATGATAAAATAAATTTAAAAAAAATTAGATAAATAAAAAATAATACCCACTCTTACATTTAGGTTAGAAGAGTCTTTTTAAACCCCTTATTTCTTATACACAAATTATGCTTCCAAATTTCAATGCCAAAATTAACTTCATAATAAACCACACATAAAGACTGTACAAGCACATGTTTAAAAGCAACGAGCTTGAAAGTCACTATTCTCATTCAAAAGCCATAACATATAACCAAAGCGTCTCTAACCTAAAATAACAATCACTTATAAGGCCAGTGATCATAGCACATCAAAAATAAGTTCAAAGGATAAAAACCAAACATAAGCGTAACGATCACATAACATCTAACAGTAAGTTTAACAACCACATCACATATGAAAGCCATAAGACTAATTAATTAAAAATCACAATTCGAAGAGTTATAAATCCTTGCATGGTTCAAATTTTCATTATGAAAGTTTATAATGCTTCACATAATCTTATGAAAAGTCATTCTAAAAGGCTATAATGCTTCACATAACCCTAAATAGTGCCATGGAACTTCACATGAATGAGGAGGATTAATTTTTCAAAGTTCTTATTCAACCTATTATCAACCTTATAACTAACTTCAGTTTTTGTACCTACTTCATATTAGTCATGGAGCTCAATCTACATGTTTTTTGCGTTCACATCACCATGACCAACTAAAAGTGATTAATGAGACTATGACTTGACTTTGGTTGTTTTATTGGTTGATTAACACCTAAGTCCCTAAAATTAATGGTTATTTGATGAAATTCACCAAAAGCGCTACCATTGCATTAATGGTCTTGGTCAAATATAAATGATCATAAAGTCTAATTTTGAATCAATCCAAATAATTCAACCTTCATTCCATGACAACAATCATAAAGCCTTATTTCAAATCAACTGAACTAATTAAATTGAAAAATGAGAGGTAAGCATTGATCAGTCCCACAAATAACAATGTGACCAAGAATAGTTGCTCCTTCAAAAGCCTTAAATATGACTACTACACTTGTTACAAAAAAAAAAGGCTAAAAGGGCAAACTTGACCATAAAGATGATAAATTAAACCTTAATGTTTTAAATGTTCAAATTAAACCTTATCATTTAAGAAATATTTAAATTGAATTAATGTGATGCTATATTATTGTTGATGTGACATATATAATATTATTTTAATGTTATTATTGACCCATATACTTAAAAATAGTTAATAAAATTATAAAAATATTTTGATAAAGTTAAATATAGTAAATATAATTTAATTTAACCCTATTCCAACTAAGATAAATTAAAAAAATAGTTGAGGTAGATTACATTGTAATAAACACAGTTTCAAAGAGTTTCTTCAACAACTTTGTGTTATCGATGTATTCTTACAGCAATAAAACCCCCACATGGTTCCAAAATCTACTAACATGCTCTCTTGAGGCTAGTACAAGGCCAAACAAAATTCGTGCATTTATCAAAATCCTACGGTAACACTGAAGTGTGACGGGTCCATCCAACCAAATGTTGCACCAAATCACACAAAAATCTTGCACAATGGCTAGAGAGTCCTAACAAGTCTTTACTTGTGTTGAATTTTTTCCTTCATTGATGGTTTTCTCCGTCTGGAGATTCAGTTCTGACGGAGTTTTCCTTTGATCGGTCCGCCGTTCATCAGTCAAAGCACAGTAGAGAAACTTCTTGTTTGAGCCAATATGGTTGCACAACAGCTTAAGCGCCTTCCTTCCCCTCATCCATTTAAGCATTATCTTCATGTGAGTCTTGCTGTTTAACCCACAAACGTTAGCTTCCTGTTATGAAATGTCACAAAACATAAGAACAAATACATATGTTAGATGAAGTAAATGTGAAGCATACTCAATTTTGATTTTCTTATTATCATACTTGAGCATCGTATAAATTTAAAAATTGCGAGACAAGTAGCAAAGGATTATCACAGATTTCCAAAACCGTGAGTCAAAGTATCTAACTTGAGAAGGTATTTCAAGAGAAATCCATAATCTTACGGAGGATAATCGTCGACATCCAGTTAATTGAAAGTAAATCACTGTGATCCCACCAAAATACACACCGAAAATTGAGAGAGAGATATATGACCTTAGCATGGTTCCAGGCATTGGAAACAGTTAAAGGACCATGATCCTTAACGATCTGGTAAAGAGATTGAGCAATGGAAGCAGCATCAGGAAAAGGAACCCTAGGATTTATCTTCCTCAAATTTTCTGCTCGTTTTCTGGAGAAGTACCTCAGTACTGTACCTTTTACATGTATTAACCCAAGATTGCCGCCGCCTAGCCACCTCATTCCGATTCGCTCTCCCGAATCCGATCAGTTCTTCGCTTCGATACTCCCTTAAAACCTAGTTCACTGGGCACAAAATATGCCACTTTGAGTTCACGGGCTCGGTGATTTTGAACCCCAAGTCTTCTGATTGCCCATAGCCGAAGGATGAGGCCCATGATCGCCCAAGGACAATAGCGATAAACCAACTTTCAGTATCATATTTGGCAGTAGTTTTCGCTTGTCAAAGTTTTCACTGATTAGAATCTTCTACATCTTAAATAATGGAAAATACTATATTAATAGTCAGTATTACAGTTATTTATAGTGTGTGCACCAAGCCAACAACCAATTTAACTTTTTATAATGATAAGTCCCTTCCAAACTAACAGTCTCTTTGGAAACTTTTAAATTGAATTCATTAACGAATTAGATTCAATTACATTAATAAGATTAAACTGGATTCAATCTATATCGTTTGAAACAAATCTAGTAATATTGGAATTGAATTCAATTACATTATTCTAATACAATCAAAATGAATTCAATTATTTTATATAACATTTTACCCTTAATTAAAAATATGATTTTTTAATTATTATTATAAAATTGAAGAAGATGTAGTGCGTAAATTGATATAGTTTTATCAAAGGATTTCATAGTTTATTCTTTTTTTAATATCATATTTCTCTAAATTTAAAATAACAATTTCATAATTAATATAAAATTACAATTTTCAAATATAAAAACAAAAGAAAACTAATATGGTTATTAATCATATATAAATATTATTTATCAGCAAAAATAGGTAAGAAATTTTCATATCTTTATTGGAGCACTGTTTTGAGTCTGTGTGTGACAAAAGAAGCTTTGCTAAATTAGTACTTGCATGAATTCATTTTTGATGCTTGGAGGAGTAAATTCAATTTGTAAAAAGAATGAGTTTGAATTACATGCATGAATTGAACACATCCATTTTTTGTGTTTCCAAATACCTGAATTAAATTAAAAATTGCAATTGAATTCAATTAAGATGTTTCCAAACAACCTGGAAATCCTTTCATCCAATAGCTCTATTCCAACCCGTAAATTACAAAACCCTGAGAACCTGATGTGGAATTCCAAGACCCTCAATCGACCCTTAAAACTCGTTACCAATCAAATCAGAATTAGTTTCTCAACAAGCGATCAGATTAGGATTTGTTCTTACACCCAAAAAGAAGTTTCCTTATTTGAATCCGAAAACTTTCTATATTTAGAATCAGTTCTAAATCACCCAGATTGCTTCTTGTAGCATCTTGAATGTCGTTTGTATAAGAACCTCGTGGCTGCTCTTCCTTTTCCACACAGTCACCATCTTTGTCATTTCTTGTCGTCATTGACATAGCAAAGGTCACTCTCTATTGATCAGAAACCACAAGCCAAATTAGTAAGAGCCCTATTTTCAATTCCTTTTCTACCAAAATTTTCTAAATACAAACTGAGGGGATGTGTGATTTCGTTTTTATTATTTTTAATTTATATTTTGATGTGGAATGTGTTGCGGATGATTTCCAAGAGTGGGTTGCGTGCCAGAAGTCCAAACGAAAGAGTTTGCAGATTTGATGGGCTTTAAAAAGTCAACCGTTTTTATTTGTCAAATTCTATTGTTTTAATTTTTTTTTACGTTTTAGGGTTTAAGACCTATTTAAACTCTTTTCGGCACTATTTTGAGAGGGTTTTGGAATAAACTTCATATTTGAGGATTCTCTCAATTGAATTTCAGGTTTCGGATTGAAACTTGTGCGTTTACGCTTTACTCGCTGCGTCAGTTGGTATCAGAGCACAGTTGATTCTGATGGCAGGAAGAGGCGATAGGGGATGTCAATCCAAGGTTTCAAGCGTTGGAGAATCATATTAATGAGCGAATTGACCAACGTTTTTGGGAACTTGCTGATCAGATTGCAAACCTGGCAATCGCGAGTACTAGGAATAGGAACGGTGGTAGGAATCGCGCGGAAGAACGACCTATCAACGAACCTATTCTTGAAGAAGATTCAGATTCAGATGATGATATGGTAGGCCAAGGATGGCGTGGTTGTGGGAACCATGCTCGTAACAACCTTGACTACTGATTGAAGGTGGATATCTCTTATTTCTATGGCAGCATGAATATTGAAGATTTCTTAGATTGGCTTGCAGAGGTAGAAAGATTCTTTGACTACATGGACATCCCTGAGGAAAAGAAGGTCAAGGTGGTGGCTTGCAGACTGAAAAGTGGAGCATCCGCTTGGTGGGAGAGAGTTCAAGAGCGAAGAGTTCGTATTGGAAAAAGAAAAATCACTAGCTGGGAGAAGATGAAGAGGTTGCTAAGGGCAGAATACCTTCCTCCTAATTATGAGCAACTTTTGTTCCAACAGTACCAGAGGTGTCGTCAAGGCAACAAGACCGTGAATGAGTACACTGTCGAGTTTATGAGGTTGGCTCAACGTAATAATCTGAGGGAGACAGAGGATCAACAGGTTGCAAGGTTTTTAGGTGGATTAAAGCCAACGATTGAAGAAAAGATTGGTGTACAGGTTTTAAGATCCTTGACTGAAGCCAAAAATATAGCTTTGAGGGCTGAAATGATGCTACAGGAGAAGAATAGATCTGGGGATTCCTCTCGCATAAGCTATAATGAGTACTCCAGAACATCTTTTGAAAAGAATAAAAGTGCGCAAAAGGATGATGTGCAAAAGGAGCAGAAGGCCACAGGTAAGCAGAATGATGATGGGCAAAAAGAATAGCCACGAGGCAATAATCCATATGCTAAACCAATCCCGGGTAAATGCTTCAAGTGAAATCAACAAGGGCATAGATCCAGTGACTGTCCTCGTAGAAGAACCATTAATATGGTTGATCGAGAGGAGGATGAAGTAGTCTACAAACCAGATGGTGAAGATGATGAGTATGAAACAGAGGATGATGATTTTGCAAGAAATTATGTTGTGAGAAAATTGATGCTGACTTCTAAGCTGGAAGAACACTCACAGCGGCATAAGTTGTTTTGAAGTAGGTGCACCATTAGTGGTAGGTTGTTTAATATTATCATTGATAGTGGTAGCTGTGAAAATATAGTAGGCAGGGATGCTGTCGAGAATCTGGGACTACGAGTTGAGAAGCACCCACATCCGTACAAAATTGGATGGATTCGACCTGGTGAGGAAATTGAAGTGACGGAACGCTGTAAGATTCCTTTATCTATCGACAAATATTCTAATGAAGTTTACTGCGATATTGTCGATATGGATGCTTGTCACATGCTTCTTGGTAGACCTTGGCAGTTTGATGTTAATGCCCAACATGCTGGTAGAGATAACATCTACAAGGTGGAGAAAGGTGGAGTTAAATTTACCTTGCTGCCAACGAAAGAGAGATGTCGTGCCAAAGCTTCTAAAGTGGAGGGACGAACCCTTTTTACAGTTTCCACTACTGTGAAGGAGTTTGAAGCTGAGTTAAGGGAGAAAAAAGAAGTGCATGCTATAGTTGTCAAACATGTGCTATTGGCTAGTGAAGAAGAGAAGAATATAGTACAAATTCCTGAGGTTGTGAAACCCATTCTAACAGCGCTTGCTAACATAATTTGATGATTTGATGCCAGAGGAATTACCACCTGGGTTGCCACCTTTACGGGATATTCAACAATCAAATTGATCAGATTCCTGGTGCTAGTCTGCCTAATCTATCTCACTACAGAATGAGCCCTAAGGAGAGTGAAATTCTGAAGGAGAAGGTAGAGGATTTGCCATGGAAAGGGTACATCCAGGAAAGCCTAAGTCCATGCGCAATGCCTGCTTTATTAACTCCAAAGAAAGATGGTAGTAGGAGGATGTGTGTAGATAGCAGGGCAATTAATAAGATTACGATGGGTATAAGTTCCTATCCCGAATTTGGATGACATCTTTGGATGACTTCATGGGGCTAAAGTGTTTTCCAAGCTCGATTTGCGAATGGCTTTCACCAGATTCGAATTAGGCTGGGTGATGAGTGGAAGACAGTGTTTAAAACGAAGGAAGGGCTGTATGAGTGGCTTGTTATGCCATTTGGATTGTCAAATGTGCCAAGTACTTTCATGCGGCTTATGAACCAGGTACTCAAGAAATTTATTAGCAGATTTGTTGTTGTCTATTTTGATGACATTTTGATCTATAGTGGTTCAAAAAATGAGCACTTGTAGCATTTGCATGAAGTGTTAGGAGCTTTGAGAGAAAATAAGCTCTATGTAAATGTGAAGAAGTGCATCTTCATGACAAGTCAGCTTTTGTTTTTGGGCTTTGTGGTTGGCGTTGATGGGGGTTAAAGTTGATGAGGAGAAGGTTCGGGCAATTAAAGAATGGCCTACACCGAAGACTGTCAGAGAAGTCAAAAGTTTCCATGGTCTGGCTACATTTTATAGGCGTTTCATTAGAAATTTTAGTACAATTGTAGCGCCGATCACGAAGTGTTTGAAGAAAGGGAAATTTCAATGGGGTGCAGAAGCAGATTCCAGTTTTGCTGAATTGAAGGAGAAACTGTGTACTGCTCCAGTTTTAGCATTACCGAATTTCGACAAGTTATTTGAGGTGGAATGTGACACCTGCAGATTCAGAATTAGGGCTGTGTTGTCACAAGAGAAGAGGCTGATAGCCTTTTTTAATGAGAAGCTCAATGATGCAAGATGAAAGTGGTCCACTTACGACAAAGAATTCTATTCGATTGTGCGAGCTTTAAGGCATTGGGAGCACTATCTGGTCGGTAAAGAATTTGTTTTATATTCTGACCATGAAGCTTTGAAGTATTTGAGCAGTCAGAAAAGGATTAGTAATGATATGCATGTTAGGTGGACCCAATTTTTACAAAAATTTCCTTTTAAACTTATTCATAAATCGGGGGTGCATAAAAAAGATGCAGATGCTTTGAGCAGGCGTGTAGATTTGTTGATGACTCTGAAAATTGAAGTTATAGGTTTTGATGAGTTGAAGGGATTATACGAAACTGATGATGATTTCGGAGCTGTTTGGGAAAGGTGTTCAAAGAACCAACCTGAAGAGGATTTTCATGTTACAGATGGCTTTCTTTTCAAGGGAGTTCAACTTTGTATTCCCAATTCTTCCTTGAGGGAGAAGGTAATTTGTGACTTGCATGGTGGAGGTCTAGCTGGACACCTTGGCAGAGACAAAACCTTTATTGCTATTCAAGAGAGGTTCTTTTGGCCAAGGATGCGTAGGGATGTTTACAGTATGGTGAAGCGTTGTTATGTGTCGGACTTCAAAGGCGATCCACAGAATCTGTGTTTGTACATGCCTTTACCTGTTCCTGATAGTATTTGGGAGGATTTATCCATGGATTTCGCGTTAGGCCTTCCTCAAACACAAAGAGGTTGGGATTCTGTGTTTGTAGTTGTGGATAAGTTCTCGAAGATGGCACATTTTATTCCCTGCAAGAAGACTTCAGATGCTTCAAATATTGCCCGATTGTTCTTTAGGGAGGTGGTGCGTTTACATGGGGCTCCTAAAACCATCACTTCGGACCGAGACAATGGTCAAACAGAAGTGGTGAACAGGACTCTAGGAAATTTGATCAGGAGATTTGTGGCGATAGACCAAAGCAGTGGGATTTTGCATTAGCTCAGGCAGAGTTTGCATACAACAATGCAGTCCGTAGATCAACAGGGAGATCACCTTTTTCCAATTTTTATACTAAGGTTCCTAAGCATGTTATTGATCTAAATGATCTGCCTAATGTTGTTATTAAAAGTGTCGCTGCAGAGAAGATGGCGAACGATTGGCAGGCTGTCCATGCTGAGGTTAAGAAGAAGTTAGAGGAGTCTAATGCAAAGTACAAGAAGGTAGCTGATCAGCATCGCAGGAAGCAAGTTTTTGCTGTTGGCGATGAGGTCATGGTATTTCTGCGAAGAGAAAGGTTTCCAGTGGGCGTTTATAGTAAGCTACAGCCGAAGAAGTATGGTCCGTACCAGGTTCTGAAGAAGATCAATGACAATGCTTATGTGGTGGGACTTCCTGATAGTATGGGGATCTCCAAAACATTTAATGTGACGGACATCTATAAGTACTACCCATCCGATGAGCCGTTATATCCTGATGATGCTGTTAACTCGAGGTCAAGTTTTTCTCAAGTGGAGGAGACTGACGTGGAACATGTTGCAGATGATTTCCAAGGGTGGGCTGCGCGCCAGAAGTCCAAACGAAAGAGTTTGCAGATTTGATGGGCTTTAAAAAGTCAACCGTTTTTATTTGTCAAATTCTATTGTTTTAATTTTTTTACATTTTAGGGTTTAGGATCTATTTAAACTCTTTTCGACACTATTTTGAGGGGGTTTTGGAATAAACTTCATATTTGAAGATTCTCTCAATTGAATTTCAGGTTTCGGATTGAAACTTGTGCGTTTACGCTTTACTCACTGCGTCATATTTACATTTTAAATTTTAAATTATATTTTCATTATCAATAATGATAAATACACTAAATAATAGTTTAAAATAAGTAAAATTGATCACTATTTTAGTAATTAAATTAAATAAATAGATATGAAATCTTGAAAATCTATTATTAACTCTCGCTTTTATATATCACTTAATATTTACTTTCATCAATAATTGTTTTTGCTAAATTTTATTTCTTAGAAATAATAGATTAGAAATATTTAAATTAAATTTTTCTTTTTCATAATGTATAATTGCAAATAAAATTTTTACTATTGTTTTATATTTTAAAAATCATTTTATAAAATATTTTGATTTAAAATTTAAAAATAGTGATTGACTTTGAAAATATTTTTCTCTTTCTAGCAATAATTTATTTTTAAAAGTAATTTAAAATTTAACATCATTTTTAAAATATTTATTATTCAAATCTTAATGATCATAAAATATTATTAATAGTTAATATCAAACATTTGGCTAATATCTTTAATTAATATTGAAATAAGTTGTAATAAAAATAATACAGAAAATTTAAATTATTCTTTATAGTTTTAATAAATTATGCACTCATGAAGAAACCAGGAAAAAACTAAAACAATATATCAACCAAACATATTTATTTAATAAAATCAAAAATGAAAATAAAATTAAAATTATAAGTGAAATTAAATGATTCTCAAGTTTTTTTTTTTTTGTCATTAGCCTTACAATGCTTCCCTCTTGCTATGGATTAGCAAATCTTCTCTTCCCTAATGACGTACTTACTTAAATCGAAGGAGTCTTTGCTACACGAATCTATGTTTAAGCTCATGTGGTTGGTTAGTTAATTTATGCAAGTTAGTTCACTAATTATGGAGTTTGGTATATAATTTGATGAGATGGATAGAGCCTTAAACAAGATGGGCCTTAATGAAATTTCAAGTCTGCCTAACGCTTTGTAGTGATGATAATAATATGAACATATTTAACTCTTATGGTATTGAAGGGTTTAGACTCTTTTTCAAAGCAAGTAATAATATTGAGGCATGATGTTATTAAAGGGTCATGAACAAAAAGTCATAGGCATTAATCATTCTACATTATTAGCTAAGAGTGGTGACTCTAGTACTATGACTATTCTAGTCCTTCTTCCATTTACTATTGGTTAATCAAGTAATTTATCATGATCCTTAAGTGACCTAGTCATGGAATGCTATAGCGACATTTGTCTATCCCTGCTAAATTATGTTCATTGAGATCTATTCCTCGTAGGATGATAAAAGGAATGCCAATTTTGTGTCTCCCTCCCCATCTATTACAAAAATTTGTATTATGAATTGGTAGACTTAGTAATGTTGGCACGAGATTATATGACCCTATTCCAAGTCAATACATCTAATTCCTAACTTAGATTTGACCTGACCTATCAAAACTTTCAATCCAATCTACCCAACTATTTGTCATAGTCATCAATCTACAAAGAAATCCAACTCTTCATTATGATCAACCTGCATGGATTGAAATCAAACCCGTCAAAGGGACATGAAGAAGGCCACCTCCCCTATCATGATCTGTGGTGACCCAATGTGTGAAGCTAAACAAAATAAAGACAATGATGAAGTTACAAACACTAACTCGAGCCGAAGATTGAAAAAATTTAAATAGCAAATTTCCAATCCCAACAGTGAAAACTCCATTAACGAATTCTACAAAAACAAGACTAGATATGCTAACTTTTGGTAAAACCATAATTTCTCAATCCAAAGGAAACTTATTTTTAACAAGATTAATAGTTTGCGATATCATTTTCACTTAAATAAAAAAAATAACATATTGATTATCAACTCAACTTTTGTAACCAATAAAAAGACTTATGAAGTGAAAGAACATGCAAAACAATAAAGGAGGAGAGGAGAGGACAAAGGCACAACCACACAAAGAAATCCAACTCTTCATTATGATCAACCTACATGGATTGAAATCAAACCCGTCAAAGGTGTTGGAAAATATACACAAGATCAAATCTAAGCGCAGTGGAAATAATTTAAAAATTTTCCACAGAATCAACTTTAATAGAATTAAATTCGAAACATAAAACAAGAAATTGATAATGTTAAACTAACCTTTTTCCTGATTTCCCGATACAATATCTTGCTTCTTCGAAATTGTCAATTCCACGAGCTGTTCAATCGTCCGGCCTCTAACGGTATCCACAGATCTTTTCGGAGAAAAACTCAAATCAAAATTTGAGAGGAAAAACTTGTTAGAAGTGCTAACCCCAATTTTGTTCTAATTTTCCCTTTTTATATGAAAAATTTTATTTTTTCATATGCTTGGATTTTATTAAAATTACAACTAAAGTCAAACTTTAATTATAATCATTAATAAATCCTTATAAGATCAAATATCACATATTGACCCTAAAGTTTCTAAAACTTCTCAATTAAGTCCAACTTAATTCTAATTTCATTTTCTCCTTAATAGACCTTTTATGTGTGACCCATTAGGTTCCTAATATATTGGCAATGATTACAAATTATAATTCTAATTCATAATTAGAATCAGATAAATCTTTAATTCCCTAATTAAAGAATTTATAATCATAGATCATGATTGACGTCTAGCAATATGTCATGACCACCCAAATATTAGGAATGTCAAAGTGGTTTGACTTAACCTGTCTATGCATGGTTATCTTGTACAAATTAATTCTTTCGTCATCTAATATTCCAATTGGAATTAGAGTATGAATTTCGTGTCTACTCTAAATAATCCAATCATATTTGTTCTTGCTAATTAGTAAATGATTTGTAATTGATATTTGAAAACAACTTTTTCAAATTTCAATTTACTCTGGCCAGAGATTCCCAAAATCATTACTAATCAAGAATAGCAGAACATTCTTCCTAATTACTTTAGGGCGACGAATTCTGTTGGGCCCCAATTTGCATTAAGCATGTTTTAATTTATGTTTGAGGATTAATTTAAAAATTTATTTTTTTGGACTTAATTGAGGTTTATAGTGTTTAGAGGGGTGGAAATTAAATGGTGGGATTAGTATAAATTAGAGTTGAATTAGTTGTTAGTTGTTAGAATTTAAAAGGACTAAAATGGCTTAGGGGCAATTTAGGTAATCCACTTATGGTTTTAGAGTTGAAGGCTTTGAAGGAAGGTTACTTGGGTCCATTTAAGTTTCACTTAAAACAAAAAGAAGAGGAGTATATGGTGTGTGGAATCGTTTATGTGAGGAGAAGAAGCAAAGGAATTGCTTGCTTAAGAAGACACTCCAAAACTACGTAGTTTTGAGAGTTGAAACTTAAGTTATAACTTAAAAGCCATGTGTTAGGGCAATTAAAAGGAGAGTCACGAAATATCTTAGAGAAAGGAGAAAAGAGGTGATTTTCGCCAAGAAGAAGAAGAAGAAGAAGAAGAAGAAGAAGAAGAAGAGATTGGGTTATGTGATGTTCTTGCTTAGTGAAGGGTAGTAGAGTACTTAAGAAGGAGAAGAGAAAGAAAGGATTAAAAGTTTCATCAAAGCCTAGAGAGAGAGAAATTTCGTGGGTTTCCTTTCAAGGTAAGAAAAATGTGAAATTCTTTGGATTTATAAGTGGATTTTGATGCAAATGGTTTAGGTAAGGTTTGGGTAAAGTTAGATAGGTTTAATTCCATGTTTTACTCTCCTAGGATTGTCTAATTTTGGGATATCTCATGTTAATTGGGTTCTTATTTGCTTAATGAAGGTGAAGAGAAGTTATTAGAGCAAGAAGCAAGGTCAAGTGTCTAAATTCAAGGCTAAAGGATTAAGGTGGGTAATTTCTTAATAATTGAGTTAATGAACTTGTTAAAGTTCTATAATAATTGCTATTAAATGCTATTGAATGCTTTCAAATGATTTATCAATGTTGCTAGTATTTCTTAAAATGGTTTAAATTTGTATAAGATGTGAAAATATGTGTATAATTGTTTGACAAGTGAAAAAGAGATTTGAATATGTGATTTGAGCAATTGTGTGAAAGGTAGGTTGCAATGGCCATTGGTGGCTTCTATGTATGAAATGCATGAATAATGTGAAATGCATGTTTCTATGGGTTTAGGGTGGTCCTTTATGTGATAGGTGCACCTATATAGGCTTCTCCCGCCTGCCCGCTAGTGATCACGGAGTTCCTCACGGACTCCCTCACGTGTTCACGGCTACACATGACCGCTTTGCGGAAATGTGTAGTACGTCCTGATGGACCCACCCAAACCAACTTATGTGTGAATATGCGATATCTTTGTCTAAGTTGTTTTTTGTATGTTATGTTGTTTGGAAAATGCCTTTGATAAATTTTGATGTTGATGAAGAATTGTTTAATGGTAAAGATGCTTTAGGTCAATTGTTTGAGAATAAATTGCTAAAGGATTTTGGCATGTTTATTCTTAATTATTAAGCTTTTACCCACGGAGCCGTCGAGCTCACCCTCCATTTTCCCCTCCACAGGTCATGAGCGAGAAACCGAGACGCGGCATCGGGAATGAGGCATTACTCCGATGCAAATTTTGGTTTTGAAATCATATGTTTGAAACCAAGGCTTTAAATATCATTTTGGATCTAGCAATGTACTTTGTATTTTGTACCTTGAGATTTTGATGTATTTGGGCTAAAATGCCCTCTAAAGCTTTGTAATAACTTTGAACATCATGTAAATACAAGATTGTTGAGTTCTAATTGTAATTTATGTAATTTACATATGTTTTACACACATGCATCATTGTATGGCTATAGTTGACAAAAGAGTGGTATGAGTTTGTATTGATTTATATTTGGTACGGAGTAGATGTCTAGGAGTGCGGTTGCTGCCTTTGAACTATGTTTGGAGATACTTTAGGATTGAATTATCTTGAATGAGGTTGGATATTGAGTTTTATGCAGGTGGTGGAGCTAGGATTGAAGTTGGTTAGTTGAATTTTCAAGGGAAGTGCTGTCAAATTTTCCTAAATTTTGATAGAAACTTCACTTGGGATTTAGTCCCTCTTAGGGTTTGATTTGGATCGGGAAGTCTGTTTGGAGTTTGTAGTATAGGTTTAGAACTTTCCAATGACATATAATTTGTCTCATTTGGACTTAGGGTTAAGAAGTTATGAGGTTAGGAACACATTCGATCCTTTGCTCATATAACTATGTTACTGTTTCATTGAACCTTTGATGAGCAGTGCCTTTGAGTGACTTTTTACCTTGCTTAATGATGAAATTAACATTTGCAACCCTCATGAAAGTTGTATAGAATCTTGTTATCTTTCCATTGAGGTATAATATGTAATTTTTAGGATTTGGAGGAAGAAGTTATGATAATTGAAAGATAACAGTTAAAGTCCATTTTGGTTGTTCATATAGCTTATGAATTTATGATAACTTTGATGACAAATGATTGAAATCCATGGTTTGATGAACCAATTAAGTTGGAAATTATGAAATTGGTGAGTTGAACTTGGAGTTTGAAGTGTTATGAAGTGTTTAGGCTTTGGAATGAGTAAATTTGGGTAGTGTATAAATGGTTATGAAGTTAGGTTGAAGGTGAGAGGATTGGGAGAGGCATTGAAGTTTTGGGAAATCCCATGTCCGTCTGTTAAACGGACAGCCTTGGGTGCAAAAACACCCCTTAGCCTGCCCATGTCTGTTAAACGGACTTGCATGTCCGTTTAACGGACATTTGCGGATCATTTAGGACATTTTCACTCGAACGTGTCCGTTAAACGGACATGGATGTCCGTTTAACGGACAGCTACGGGAAAGATGGTGAATTTCGAAATTGTTAAAGGCCGAATATTGTTTTGTGGTCTTCATGAGAGTTGTAGATCTAGATGTCTACTTTCTAATGGTCTACAAACGAAAGAAATCAGATTTATAAATCGAAAGTTATGGTGATCACGCCAAAATATGTTGAAACTGATTTAGGGTGTGAACATTATCTATTTGTTTGGGTATAAATCCCTCATCCGACCTCCAATTGAGGTGAGACTTAAACCATTAGTTTTCTAAGACATATATATTTCTCTCCACAAAAATTGGTATCAATTGGAGTCAAATTGAAAAAGTTTCTATTTAAGTAAGTGAGAGGTCGGTTTGGAGATCATATTTGGAGCATGATTTCTTTTAGGCTTTTTAAGCATAACTTGAGTTATACAACTCCGTTCGAGGTGATTTTTATTGCGAAATGAACTTGAGGCATAGAGCTACAACTCATATGAATAAGTCAACCTATGATTTTGGTGTTTACATAGTGTGCGCTCGCCACGAATGTGGAGTTACAGCTAAGGACCCTGCAAGGTTATAAGCATCAGATTCATGTTGCTGCAAATTTAATGCCGAAACAAGTTTTTCATCGTGGTGAGGAATCCCTCCCTCGTGGTTTGCGCGTCCGGATGTCACATAGGACGTCGGACCTGTGATCCACCGGGGTGGGGTTCCAACAAATTTTTTATTGATTTACTCAACTATCTCCACAAAGTTCATACTATATCCAATAACTACCGAATTGAACTATTCCAAGAATAGAACATAAGTAACATCAAAACATAGTAATTCCTACATGAGATAACTTTGGTAATCTCAAGTATAAGGATCAATTATACAACCATCATAATGAGATAATCCACAGACACACAAGTAATGTTCCATTTGGGATTCTCATAATAGGGTATGTTCAGTGAACTTATTCTTTAATAAGAACCCACAAGTTTGTTTAAGTATCTTCATACTTTAATCTATGAGATCGATTACTTTCTTCATAAGAAAGAAACAAATATGTGCTAGTCTAATCATTTCATCAATACCCTATCTTGATGAAACTATGACTAGGAACATTTAGAAATAATACAAAATGCAATTTGAATCTCATAATTATAATCACATTATAATTTCTAATTGCATACCAATTATTCCAGGGATTTTATCTTTATGATTAATAATTAAATAATTAAAAATGCACAAAGATAAAGAACGCCTTTTATTGAATAAAACAAAATTTATACAATTAAAAATACAACCAAAATTGGCTGTAAGGGCATAAACCAACAATCTCCCACTTGCACTAAAGCCAATTACCAATGTATCGAATACCATAGCCATCCATATGTCTATCATGTCTCTTTTGAGACAACGGCTTAGTGAGAGGATCAGATAAATTCTCTTCAATGGGAACTCTCTCTATTTGAACGTCCTTCCGTTCCACCATCTCCCGAATTAGATGAAACTTCCTGAGTACATGTTTGGATCGCTGATGAGATATCGGTTCCTTTGCTTGTGCAATAGTACCATTGTTGTCGCAGTACACTACTATCGGATCAACAATGTTAGGAACCACTCCAAGTTCAGTAATGAACTTCTTGATCCAAACTGCTTCCTTCGCTGCCTCAAAAACTGCAATATACTCAGCTTCAGTTATTGAATCTGCAATGGTTGGTTGTTTGGAACTCTTCCAACTAACCGCTCCACTACAAAGAGTAAAAATATACCCTGACTGTGATCTACTATCATCTTGATCAGACTAGAAACTAGCAACTGAATAACCCTGAACTCTCAACTCAATTCCTCTATAGACCAGAAAAATATCTTTAGTCCTTCTCAAGTACTTTAAGATATTTTTCACAGCTGTCCAATGAACCTCACCGGGATTAGCTTGATTTCTACTTGTTATGCTCAAAGCATAAGCAACATCTGGTCTTATACATAGCATCGCATACATGATCGATCTAATAGCCGAAGCATATGGAACACCATTCATTCTATCTCTTTCCTCTTGTGTCTTAGGACACATGCTCTTGGAAAGAGAAATCCCAGGCGATGTAGGTAAAAATCCTCTCTTGGAATTTTCCATGCTAAACCGTTTTAACACTTTGTCTATGTACGAAGATTGGGACAAACTAAGCAACCTTTTTGATCTATCTCTATAGATCTTTATACCTAGTATATAAGCTGCTTCTCCCATATCCTTCATGAAAAAATTCTTAGATAACCATATCTTAACAGACTGGAGCATTGAAATGTCATTTCCAATGAGCAATATGTCATCCACATAAAGCACTAAGAAAACGACTCCACTCCCACTTACCTTCTTGTAAACACAAGGTTCATCTACATTTTTTATAAAACCAAACTCTTTGATTGTTTCATCAAAACGGATGTTCCAACTCATGATGCTTGCTTCAAATCCATATATGGACCTTTCTGACTCAGATACTTGATCAGGAAATTCTTTGGATTCAAAACCCTCAGGTTGTGTCATATACACATCCTTTTTCAAATTCCCATTGAGAAATGCTGTTTTGACATCCATCTACCAAATTTCATAATCATGATATGCTGTTATAGCCAATAAAATCCTTATGGATTTACGCATTGCCACCGGCGAAAAAGTTTCATCAAAATCAACTCCTTGTTTTTGTCTGTAACCTTTCACCACTAACCTTGCTTTGTATGTATGTACATTTCCATCCATGTCATTTTTTCTCTTAAAAATCCACTTGCACCCAATAGGTACTATACCTTCAGGTGCATCCACCAAAGACCATACTTGGTTAGTGTACATGGATTCCATTTCAGATTTCATGGCTTCTTGCCATTTTAAAGAATCAATGTCTGACATTGCTTCCTTAAAATCAGTAGGTTTGTCATTCAAAATTGAAGTATCATCACTTCCTTTTTCAACATGTAGATCTAATCTAACAAAAGGATGACGTACCCTTCCAGACCGTCGCAGACTATGTGTTCCTTGAACCATTGGTTGAACATTTAATGTATCAACTTGTGGTTCTTGTTTCATTTGAATGTGTGTTTGTGGTTTTAGAACTTCTGTAAGTTCCACATCACTCCCACAACTTTCTTTGAGAATAAATTCTCTTTCTTTACGGTCTGTTTGGTTAGCGTCTGCAACATGAAGGGACAGGACAAGACAGGACAGGACAAGACAGGGCAGAACAAGAATTGAAGACAGTGAGATGTTTGGTTGCGGTGGACAGGACAGAGAAAATTGGCTTCGTCCTGCGGACAAAAATGTGTTTGGTTGCAGTAGACAGAACAGAAAACAATGTTTAATGTCAAAAATGCCCCTGCAGTATAATGTATTGAAAAGATGTATTTCAATGGTTATTTTAATTGTGTCAATATTTATATTAATTGTATTTGCAACTCTACTAACATTAATTATCTTATTAATTATATTTTTTTATAAAAATTATGATTGATACAATTAATATTAATTTTTTTAATTGTTGTTAGTATAATTCATTGGTTATTTTATAAGTGTAAAAATATTTATTTGAAGTTTATTTGCAACTCTAATAATAATTATTATGTTATTATTATAATTTCGTAATCACAAAAATAGAAAAATTAATATGAATATGAATATTAATTAAAATTATGTCATCATCATTATCATTGGTATGGCAATAATTTAATGATTATTATTAGTATAATTATTATTAATTTATTGTTATTATCATTATTATTATTATTATGAACATTATTAAGGGAAAAATAATATAATAAAACATCTAAGCATTCATATAATTGATTATATAATAGGTTCAAGTAAGTCAGACAAGAAAGAAATCCTAATACATAGTAATTTAATTAAACATCTAAGCATTCATAAACATTAATTACATTCAAGTTTTAAACATTTGTAAAATCTTCCTCTTCACTGTCCCTCATCTTCCTTTTCGCTTTAGTAGGTCAGTTTCCGTCAGTGTTGGAAGAAGAGGCTACAGATCCAGCTATATAATAATTCTCATCAAATCCAATTGCTGATTCAAAATCTCATAGAAAGCCAAGCATTTTAAATCATCATTCATTGCCTCCAACTTTGTTTTAAAAAAACTGTCAACAAAGCGAAAACAATTTGTTGATCATTTCTATATATGTATTGAATAACAACATTTATAAACATCTGTAAAATCTGAGAAGTCAAACAAATAATAATTAGATGTCTCCTTATAAAAAGTAAACTCTTTAGCCCACTGACTCCACCACAAGACTCTTTAGCCCCATAAAAAGTAGCTAGTCAAACACAATGTACGTGAATCCTTTTCTAATGGTGACTAATAAATTATTGAGGAGGGTTTTGTTTTCTGTGACTGAATCTCCTCTCCTGATTTTGAGGTTAATGGAAAGAGTGGCATACACGTTGAATGAAAGTATCCTTAACTTCCTTTACATCTAAACATATATATACAAATATAGACCTGGCAAACGGGTGGGTGGTCTGGATATGGGTACGGGTCTCACGGGTACGGATCACACGGGTACGGGTTCGCGGGTAAATTTATAGAAACGGGTAATGATTTTGAAAATCCATACCGCCCAATGGTATGGGTGAACCATGCCAGGTTACCCGCTATATATTTTTTTATTTTTCATTTTTTAAATTTCAATTAATAAACTTATTCAACAAGTTTAAATTTTCATTAAATGCCTAAATGGGCGTATTTTGCGTGTTTGAAATGTCACCGAATTGATCTATTTAGCGACCCAAATTTAATTAAGTTTATTAATACAAATGAAACTAATATATATATATTAGTTTCATTTGTATTAATTAACTTGACTAAGTCAACAACATAATATAAATTTGTCTGTAATCTCGATTAGTTTAAAGTTGGACATAACCAAGTTGACCAGCTATCGTTTGATAGAAACTTTTCCTTGTTTGTTTGTGCATCCACTTGTTTTTATTTCAGGTTATTTATAGATATTTTTATAAATTAATAGTCGGTACGTTTATAACTTTTATTATGTTATTTACTCACAACGTTTATCGGTTGGCTCCATCATTCTTTCAGAAGTAGTAAATCTCGCAAGTGTCTTGGCACATGTAAAAGATATCAGCAACTATAAGTTACGAATCATAGCACAATACACGTACCAATTACAGCCCATTGAAATTTAATTAGGAAAGTAAACTGCATTAACATGATAAGTCAATTTCTATTAAAAATAAATAAATAAATAAATAAATATATATTTATTTTAAATAATTTCTTGGTACCCACGGTACCATGATTTGAACCGACCCACCAAGAAAATCAACGGGTGGGTGGGCACGGTAAATATGAAACGGGTAAAAACATACCAACCCATACCCGATGGTAGTATGCAGGTGAGTGGTAAGCAGGTGACCCGGTTTTGCTGTGTCTATACAAATATACTTCAAAATTAGCAGTGCAAAACATACATCAAATTCCATTTGACATCACAATTAATATGTATTTTAGGTCTTAAAAGTGCAGATGATACAAAGAAACATGAAACAAAAATAAGTGAAAGAGAATACAAGTTAATCTTATGTTCCTTACATAATAGCATTTTCACTTCAGCATGTTATCCTACTAACAAATTACCCACTAAACGTATAATATTGTCAACCCATTAACTTTTGATCTCTTCTTTATTACAAGCCAGTGATTAGTGAGACTTTTGGATTTACAAAAGAAAAAGCAAATGAAATGGAGTAAGTTAATTCATCACCCAAACAATTTCTATTAAGAAGACAAAAGCTGAACAAGAAACCTATAATCTTTTATTTACAAAACAGAAAAGTATAATCAAAGACCCAATAATCAACAAACAGCATCAGGGACTTGCCCTCCTTGCAAATTAGATGTTGAAGATAGCTTGTTTATGTCTATATTTATTTGAACTAACTAAGGAATACCAGACCTGCACATAGGTGAAACTTTCCAAAGGCATTAACTTAAATATTCATTCATTTATAGCGATACAAGGCAATTACACAAATCTCTCCCCTGCATTCACTGGTCAAAAAAAGATATCCCTCTGAAGGCAAAGTAGGAGATTGCTTAAAATGTTATGACAACTCCGCTAGAGACTAACATCTAAATCAGAACCCTAACCTACTTGATTCATATTGCGGGTACATCAGGCAACAACTATTGACTAGTCCGTTGTTTCAACAAATTCCTCTGATCACTCAGTTGCTTCAACTTGTTTCTCAGATACTTATGATCTCTCTACAAGGCAACATCAGATAAGTAAAGCCTTTAGTCCTAACAATCTGTCTTATTTACACATACCCTTTCTACTTCATCTTATTTACATAAACCCTTTATACTTCTATTCACTTCTAACTATCAGACATTTTTAGGTTTCGATGAATAGTGACTTTCAAACTATCTTCCATAGTTTCAACTTGTTCATTCAACCTTACAATGAGAACAGAGTCAGGTAATTGAGTCATTGAACTAACTAGAACACATAATAATCTTGTAAAATTAATTGTAGATACCTCAGCTTTTGCTTTAACCTTGCAAATAGGTTTGCTAATATAGTTTAAAGATAGCTTAATCGAATTGTTGTCTGATATTTCAAACAAAATTTATGAATAGAGTTTTTCTTAGTTTCTTCAATTTTCATTTGAGGTCTAAAAAATTGCAACATAATTGATTTGCTTTACAACTAGCCTCGATTAATGTAATAGCTACATCTTTGTAAACTTGAAAAAGAATGTATCATCACTATTGACAAGAACATTCACCACACCGTATTGTCCATTGTTTCATCACAAGAAATGTTATCCTCTTACCAATGAAAAAACCTATTTCTGTAATGTACCATTCATGTCACCTTCTATGTAATGAAGATCAATAGTGAGAGAGTACTTATCAGGGGCGAGAGCTACCATTATCCAGTTTGTGATATATTAACAAAGATGTAGCTAATTTATGGTAAATAACTAAAAAAATTTAAAACAAGATGCTGGCCATTTCACAAAATCAAGAGCATGAATTCCTAATTTGTTGTAAATAACTAGAAATGGAGAATGATGAAGGGCATTACAATCAACAATGAAACCAGAATCTTCAGATCCCGTCACCCATAGCAACAAAAATCAACGAAGAGGAGTTTTAATATTGCGTCTAACCTAAACAACAGGGAAGATGGTAGCAGGCGGGGTTGGAGAAGACCGAATCTCGTTGGAGAGCTTCCAACTCTGCCAGCGGCGACGCAAGGAGAAAACACCCAGAGGCGTTACAAGGGAAAAGATCATAGAAGGGTAAGAAGGGGGCAGAGAAGGGAAGAATCTGGACAGAAAAAAAAACCTACCGTTCGTGTGGCAGTGGAGACGAAGCAAGGATGAACCGCGGGAGCTGGAAGGAGGAAGCAACGATCAAAGATTCGTAACCCTGCGTAGAAGTTTCAGAGGTTTAAGTCACGAGACTACGTCCGTCAGCTGTACCACAGATGGGGAATGGACACTAATTTTATGTCCATTTTGTTTTAGGACAGGACAATTTTGGTTGCAGACAACAACCAAACATGATTAAAGATAGGACTTTAGTGTCCGTGTCCACTGTCCTCACTCCTATGGACAGCAACCAAACGTAGGGATATGCTGCTATAGCCAAATTTCATAATCATGATATGCTGCTATAGCCAATAAAATCCTTATGGATTTACGCATTGCCACTGGCGAAAAAGTTTCATCAAAATCAACTCCTTGTTTTTGTCTGTAACCTTTCACCACTAACCTTGCTTTGTACGTATGTACATTTCCATCCATGTCAGTTTTTCTCTTAAAAATCCATTTGCACCCAATAGGTACTATACCTTCAGGTGCATCCACCAAAGACCATACTTGGTTAGTGTACATGGATTCCATTTCAGATTTCATGGCTTCTTGCCATTTTAAAGAATCAATGTCTGACATTGCTTCCTTAAAATCAATAGGTTAGTCATTCAAAATTGAAGTATCATCACTTCCTTTTTCAACATGTAGATCTAATCTAACAAAAGGATGACGTACCCTTCCAGACCGTCGCAGACTATGTGTTCCTTGAACCATTGGTTGAACATTTAATGTATCAACTTGTGGTTCTTGTTTCATTTGAATGTGTGTTTGTGGTTTTAGAACTTCTGTAAGTTCCACATCACTCCCACAACTTTCTTTGAGAATAAATTCTCTTTCTAAGAATATAGCATGTCTTGAGACAAACACCTTTTGCTCAAGAGGATGATAAAATTGATATCCAAAACTTTCTTTTGGATATCCCACAAACATGCATTTATCTAATTTAGCTTCAAGCTTATCAGACATTGCATGTTTAACGTAAGCATCACATCCCCAAATTTTTAAGTGTGAAAACCTTGGTCTTTTACCAGTCCATATCTCATATGGAGTCTTGTCAATGGTTTTGGATGGAACTCTGTTCAATAGGTAAATAGCAATGTTAAGAGAATATCCCCAAAATAAAACTGGAAGAACTGCATAATTCATCATGGAACGTACCATATCTAATAAAGTACGGTTTCTCCTTTCAGAAATCCCATTATGTTGTGGAATTCCAAGCGGAGTCCACTGTGAGAGAATTCCATTCTCCTTTAAGTAACTAAGAAACTCATGGTCCAAGTACTCACCACCTCGATCAGATCTAAGTGTCTTAATACTCTTACCAGTTTGTTTCTCTACTTCAAGTCTGAATTCTTTGAACTTTTCAAATGCTTCAGATTTGTATTTCATTAAATACACATAACCATATCTTGAATGGTCATCTGTGAATGTTATGAAATATGAAAATCCTCCTCTAGCTTGAGTAGACATAAGGCCACATACATCTGAATATTTAAGCTCTAACAACTCATTAGTACGTTGTCTCTTTCCATTAAAGGGAAGTTTGGTCATTTTACCCTTTAAACAAGATTCATAAGTTTCATATGATTCATAATCGAAAGGATCTAAATATCTTTCTTTATGTAACTTTGTGATTCTTGTTTCATTAATATGACCTAACCTACAATGCCATAAATAAGAAGGATTTTGGTCATTTAATCTCCTTTTCTTGTTATTTATTTGAAGAATTGGTCTTTTAAGATCTAATTCATACAAACCATTTGTAAGCATACCAGATCCATAATAAATGTTATCTTTATAAAAAGAACAACTATTATTCTTAATATTGAAAACAAATCCATTCATGTCTAAACTTGGAATAGAAATAATGTTTCTTGTGATGACAAGACCAATTCTACTACAAGTTCCAATAGCTAATGCAGCAACTCTTGCTCCATTACCGACTCGTAAGTCCACTTCGCCTTTTATCAACGCTCTACTGTCTGTCAGTACTTGCACATTATTACAAATGTGAGAACCACATTCGGTATCTAATACCCAAAATTGTGATACAGAAGTATAAAGATTGATTTCAATCATAAACAAACCTGAAGTTGAAGTTTCGCCTAACTTCTTTTCCTTCAAGCGAGCAAGATAAGCTTTGCAGTTTCTCTTCCAGTGTCCAGCTATGCCACAATGAAAATAGGTGCCCTTGTCATTCTTCTTCTTGACACCACCTGTTGGCTTTGCTACTTTAACATAAGCCTTCTGATTCTTGTTCTTATTCTTCTTCTTAGAGGTCCTACCCTTATTTTTAGAAGAAGAAGAGCTAACAACAAGAACAGAACTAGATTCCTTCTTAAGGCATCCCTCAGCGGTCTTGAACATGTTGAGTAATTCAGCCAATGACATTTCCTTTTTGTTCATATGGAAGTTCATAATAAATTATGAAAAACTCGAGGTAAGAGACTGGAGCACTAAATCAATGCTCAACTCAAGGTTCAGGTCATACCCCAATTGGCCTAATTTTTCAATATAGCCAATCATCTGTAGAACATGAATTTCTACAGATATTCTAGGAGCCATCCGACATTGAAACAAGGCTCAAGCAGTCTCAAACCTCTCCACTCGACTTTGAGCACCAAACAACTCTCGAAGGTGCAGGAACATTTTCCTTGCATTCATAGTTTCATGTTGTCTTTGAAGCTCGGGAGACATGCTGGCTAACATCACACATGTCACTTGCTCATTGTCATCTATATGACTTTGATAATATTCCCAATCTTCATTGGTAGCATCTTGAGTAGGTTCAGGTGGAAGCTCATTATCAAGAATATACAATTTTTTCATGCCTTGAAACAATTTTAAGGTTACACAACCAGTCAGAAAAATTTGGTCCAGTCAATTTGTTTGCATCCATGATGCTCCTCAGGGACAAGTTTGTACTTATTTTCAAAAATTGATTCATCAAAAATATAAAATAAATTAGTTTATGTCGTAAGACCAAATAAATAAGGACTTTTAAAAATTTGGTTACTCCCACTATTTTCAACAAATTAATAGCCCTCACTATTAATTCGAGAAATTATCACATAATTTTCTAGTGGCTAGGATCCCATTTTAATTTAATTGATCTTGAGTTTGCTCAACAAACCAATTAAATTAAAATTAGGTAGATAACATTTTATCAATCACATCCTATGTGATTCCTTGATCCGTTAGGAGACAACTCTTTGTCATAAAATATCTAATAATATTTTCCTAACCTTGCCTTTAAATTAACATGATCATGAGTTTACTCATCCAAATCATATAAATTTAATTAAGTAAAACTCATTATTATAAGACTAAACATGTTCGGGTTAAAGTGGCCTTGAGTTTACTCAACAAGCCTACAATAAACAAAACTCTGGTTTAATCATATAATAATGGAAGGCGTTATTCATGTTCTAAACATGTACTTAATATTTTAATGAGGGATTTAAAAATAAATACTAAAAAATCTCATTCAAAATAATATAATCTCATTATATTAATTTATTTGACATAATCTAATTATGAAAAATAAATTGAGATTTTAATAAAAATTTAATTAATCAACATTTTTAAAATTAAATTATAAAAAAATAAAAAAAATAAAAAGCCCACAGGCCAGGAGACAGTTTCCCGGCCTGTTTGCCCACGGGCCAGGAGATGTGTCTCACAGGCCATCAGGCCCAAAGGCTTGATGATTGCCAGAGCCAGGAGATGTGCGACACGTCTCACGGGCGCCCAAGAGATCGTCTCCCACGATGTGTGCACGCCTGTCTTCTCCAAAGAAGCTCAGTATTTTTTTAAAACACAGAATAACATTTATTCTGCTAGGTCTACCTTCAGACAATCTCAAGGCACTCTACCCTATTAGTATAATTATAACATCCGTATAAAAATACATAAACCTCTAGAGAGATAAAACTCTAGAGAGAGAAACCACCACCACTGAAGGTGGTGGTTCTCTAACTACCAATGGCTGCTAATGCCTCCTGTAGTCCAAGGGATCATCAACATGAAGCATAATAATAATCAACATAAATCAAACATTCAATAACAATTATTGAAGTAAACATAACCTAAGCATTTGTTGATTATTAAGAGCAATCAATAACACAGATAAAGGCCACCTATGTTAAAAGGAAATTGATTTAATGAAGTAACAACCTTGAGTAAATGGACAGAAACTCTGTGTATTTCTCAACCTAGTTGCAGTAAATGAAGCAAGACTGAAGCATACGTTATGCAAACAGAGGAGAATAAAAAAAACAGACGGTTTCATCGTTTATTAAAAACATATGAATGCAACTCTTCATCTGTTCCAAAACGCACGCAACTCTTCGTTAACAACGGAAACATCAAACAAGAGGAGAAATAGGTGAAACTAAGATCAAATTGTAAATATTTCTTGAATCATGTGAAAATGTCTTCCTCGTATCCAGAACCGCGTTTAAAATTTCCAGAATCACTAGAAACACTTTCCAGATTTCTAGAAAACTGGAAAAATTCTAGAATCATATATTTCCTAGTTCAAATAACCAGAAACACATATAATCATTTTACACCCTTTATTACCCGAAACACTTTCAGTATAATAAAGAAATTTCCAGAAACTGTTAGAAACAGATACAAACGTTTTATACTGTTCCAAACACTGTTGACATATAAGCATTAACAACAGATTACTAACATTCAAAACATGTCCTACTTATATCCAGAAACACTTTCGGATGAGCACGAAGAACATAATATTTGTCTGAAAAATATATAATCAAGTAGAACATGCACGAAACATTAGTTCTTGTATCATATACACAAACCCATGCAGAACCATGCAGTAGACGTTAATCACCACCGAAAATCAAAAACTTTTTGAAAACACTTTTGAGGTTTTACGAATCAATATGCAACATTTGCATATTAAAACCAAATCAAAACATACTCAAGCTTATAAATAAAAAATAAAATTATTAAAGGTGGCTCTGATACCACTGTTGGAAAATATACGCAAGATCAAATCTAAGCACAGCGGAAATAATTTAAAATTTTTCCATAGAATCAACTTTAACATAATTAAATTCGAAACGTAAAACAAGAAATTGATAAAGTTAAACTAACCTTTTTCCTGATTTCCTGATACAATATCTTGCTTCTCCGAAATTGTCAATTTCACAAGCCGTTCAATCGTCCGACCTCTAACGATATCCACAGATCTTTTCGGAGAAAAACTCAAATCAAAATTTGAGAGGAAAAACCTGTTAGAAGTGCTAGCCCCAATTTTGTTCTAATTTTTCCTTTTTATATGAAAAATCTTATTTTTCATATCCTTGATTTTATTAAAATTACAACTAAAGTCAAACTTTAATTATAATTATTAATAAATCCTTATAAGATCAAATATTACATATTGACCCTAAAGTTTCTAAAACTTCTCAATTAAGTCCAACTTAATTCTAATTTCATTTTCTCCTTAATAGACCTTTTATGTGTGACCCATTAGGTTCCTAATATATTGGCAATGATTACAAATTATAATTCTAATTCATAATTAGAATCAGATAAATTAAAAGTCCTTTTAATTTATTTTTAATTTTCTAATTAAACAATTTATAATCATAGATCATGGTTGACGTCTAGCAACATGTCATGACCACGCAAATATTAGGAATGTCAAAGTGGTTTAACTTAACCTGTTTATGCATGGTTATCTTGTATAAATTAATCCATTCGTCATCTAATATTCCAATTGGAATTAGAGTATGGATTTCGTGTCTACTCTAAATAATTCAATCATATTTGTTCTTGCTAATTAGTAAATGATTTGTAATTGATATTTGAAAACAACATTTCCAAATTTCAATTTACTCTGGCCAGAGATTCCCAAAATCATTACTAATCAAGAACAATAGAACATTCTTCCTAATTACTTTAGGACGACGAATTCTTTATTGATTTACTCAACTATCTCCACAAAGTTCATATTATATCCAATAACTACCGAATTGAACTATTCCAAGAATAGAACATAAGTAGCATCAAAACATAGTAATTCCTACATGAGATAACTTTGGTAATCTCAAGTCTAAGGATCAATTATACAACCATCATAATGAGATAATCCACAGACACACAAGTAATGTTCTATTTGGGAATCTCATAATAGAGTCTGTTCAGTGAACTTATTCTCTAATAAGTGCCCACAAGTTTGTTTAAGTATCTCCATACTTTAATCTATGAGATCGATTACTTTCTTCATAAGAAAGAAACAAATATGTGCTAGTCTAACCATTTCATCAATACCCCATCTTGATGAAACTATGACTAGGAACATTTAGGAATAATACAAAATGCAATTTATATCTCATAATTATAATCACATTGTAATTTCTAATTGCATACCAATTATTCCAGGGATTTTATCTTTATGATTAATAATTAAATAATTAAAAATGCACAAAGATAAAGAATGCCTTTTATTGAATACAACAAAATTTATACAATTAAAAGTACAACCAAAATTGGCTGCAAGGGCATAAACCAACAAAAGGGACATGAAGAAGGTCGCGTCCCCTATCATGATCTCTGGTGACCCAATGTGTGAAGCTAAACGAAATAAAGACAATGATGAAGTTGCAAACACTAACTTGAGCCAAAGATTGAAAAAAAATTAAATAGCAAATTTTCAGTCCCAACAGTGAAAAATCCATTAACGAAGTCTACAAAAACAAGACTAGATATGCTAACTTTTGGTAAAACCATAATTTCTTAATCCAAAGGACACTTGTTTTTAACAAGGTTAATGGTTTGCGATACCATTTTCACTTAAATAATAAAAAATAACATATTGATTATCAACTCAACCTTTGTAACCAATAAAAAGACTTATTAAGTGAAAGAACATGCAACACAATAAAGGAGGAGAGGAGAGGACAAAGGCACAACTACACAAAGAAGAGACTAGAGAGAATAGAAGAGTTAAATATAGGGTTCTTTTAATACATTGGGATAGATCAAAAGCTCAAGCTCGAGCTTGGGTCGAAGTCTGAATATTGTTCTTGAAAAAAGTATATCTAAGGTTCGATCAACTTAGGCTAAGTCCATCGAATTTAAGCCAGGCTGACTTGGCTTGAGTTTATTATTGTAACATCCCACCCCCTCCTGGATGGGTAAAATAGTAAACTTGGCATAGGATGGGACTAATAGGGAATATTTAGAACTGTTCATGCATAATAGGATTGATACACGATCAATTGTGTACATGGAATTACTGATAAATGCATTCATGACATTCCGGTAATTGGGCCTAACGGTATTTTATTGTGATTAACGTGGTTATGGGATTTGAAAATTATTCGAAAAGCTGTTGTTAAGCTTTTACATTTTTAGGATTTATAGAATTTTCTGGAATTTTCCGGAGAAAATTCCCGGACCGGCAAAATCGCCAGTAACTGGCCTAAACTTGTTTTGGAGTAGAAAAGGTGATTTTCGTGATTGAAAAATTATTTGGAGTGCACTGTTACCTGTTTTATAATTTTAGGGAATTTCATTAATTCTCGAAAAATAATTGAAATTTTGGACGGATAAATCGCCAATTAGCGACCGGTCGATTCTCAGAGCAAAAATCGCTACCCAATGGTACTGTAATATGGGGTATATTATTTTGGGACTGAAAGTAGGGCCATTGGAGTAAAATGGAGTAAAAGTTTGGACTGGATTAAATAAGTAATAATTTGACTTTTCTTTAAATATGTGGACCAATTATAATTTGCCAATTAAAAGGCAACATTAAATGCCTCTTCACTCTCTCTCGGATGTGTATGTGTTTAAAGGTAAGGAGAAGATTGATTTTTGAGGCTTTGTAAAGCCATCCAAACACATACACACAAACACAAAACAAGCTCTTCATTTGCAACCATCGAATTTTCCTTTTACTCTTCTCTCTTTGCAACTTTAAGCTACCATCTCTTGATCTCATCAAAGTTAGATGATGAGTTTGTGTATACTTGAGAAGGAAGGAGGTTGATCCTTGGTGTAGGAGTTAGAAGTGGTTGTTGAAGGTTTGAAGGAGGGTTTGAATTAGGTAAGTTGTTATTTAAGTTTTGATCTTTAAATGGTGTATTTACATGGAATTAAATGTCATGATAGTATGGGGTAGTTAATATAAGGATTTAAAGCATGTATAAGGTTCATGTAGACATTAAAGTGTTGATTATATGATTTAAAGTAAGGGCATAAAGCTAAGTGATGACTGAATTGAAAGTAATGATATGGTTTGATTTTGAATTGATTATGGATAATTAATTGAGTTTTGAATGGAGGAATTTAATGCTGTAAATTTTCAGTATAAACCCTAGTATATGTATGACTGGAGTGATATTTAATTTATATTTATTTTGATGTCTAGTGATGAGAAAAGGTATTGGAAGTGATTGAACTAAGGTTAACCTTTAATCTGGAAAATTGGAATTATATTGATGTTACTGTTTTATTCATAACTTATTGTATAGAAATGAAAATGAGGTAAGGTTAGTGGCCACTGAAACTTTGGGATGTTGGCTTCAATTTAGTGTGAAATAGGTGTTGTTGAATTCCAATGATAGAAGGGTGAAGTTTTGCATGGAAAGTTACTGTTCCATTGCCTGTGAACAGTAACCGCAACCATGACATCTGAGTTTTGTTGATTTTTATGAATTAATTGAGATGGAATTAGGGAGAATGGTCTTCATGGAAGTTGTAGCATATTTGATTATATTTCCATTGCTACTGATCTTGCTATTTTTGGAATTATATATTGGGAGATATGAATTGATTACTAATGACTGGTTTTGAGCATTTTGGATGAAACCTAGCTTAAGTGTGATTTTGTGAGTTTACTGATTGGAGGCAATTTTAACATTTTATGTGGACTGAATTGGTGTGAGTGAGCTTCTGAAAAGTTGTAGAGGAAAAGATTACTTGAAAATGACATATGGTTTGTAATTTTTAGAAGTCAGAATTGGGAGTTATGATTTTTCAAAAGTGAACCCTACATTAGGTTATGAGTGGCTGATCATAACAGAAACTTCCATAACAGTTTTGAAATTGTTAGAGATTGAATTGGATGTTGAGTGCTTCATGAAAATTGAAGTTTGAGATGTTATCTTTTCAGGGATATAAAGTTCTGAATTTACTGACTTGTATATAGGGAGTTATGCTTGTTGTAAGGTTACTGCCCATATTGAAGGATTTCAGGGACAGTGACATTGAATGAATTAATTGACTGGTTTAGAAATAGAATTTGATTTTGGATTGTTCATGAAAGTTGTAGAGGACATTGTGAACTTGTTGACCATATTTTTGTGGTAATTTATTACTAAGGAATCAGTGAGTTATGAAATTGTAAATGTACTGCTCTGTGTTGATGGAAATTGTGAAGGCAGAAGGTTTGATGGATTATTTGACACCCTTAGGGTTGGAATTGATTTTTATGGTCTTCTTGAGAATTGTAGAGCTTTTCATAAGCTTTCCAATGAGGTATAGTGGGTATTTTTCTGATTTGTGTGCTAAAAGTTAGAGTAGTTGGAAAAGTAGTATTGAAATCTGAAAAAAGGAAAAGGGAAAAGGCAAGAGGTGACTCGCCGTCGCGAGGGCGACATATCGCCTCGCGGGCGAGATATCGGGCTGGTCGCGAGGCGACGCCTCGCCTCGCATGACAAACGAGGTGATTCAGCCTCGCGAGGGCGACGTTGCGCCTCGGGCGAGATTTAAAGAGGCTGGTCGTGAGGCGACGCCCGCCTCGCGACGCAGATGAGGTGAAATCGCCTCGAGGGCGGCGCCTCGCCCATGAGGCGCACATTTATGGAAATGTTTATTTTTTTAAATTTTATTTGGTATTAAATGGTACAATTGTTCTTTTGTCAATTTCTTTCCGTCCGACGTCCGATTGACTGATTCCGAGGCATCGGATTCGTTGAATATTTAATTTCATTTTCGAGAAAACGGGAATTTTAGGCGGAATTTGACGTAGCCCCTATTGACGGAACTTGTAAACACTTTTTTTTATTTAATTGGGGACCTATAGAGGTCCAAATTGCGCGTCGTCGCTTTATGGATTTCTAATTTTCATAGAATTTTATTATGGGAAAATATTGAATTAGGACCGGAATTCATGAACATGCATATCTCATCATCATGAGCACAAATTTCATATTTAGTGACTCGTACTTTTTCTGATTCATATAGAGGCCCAATTGGAGCGTCGATTGACCGACGTCACGGAGACTTCCCGGCATTAGCTCGGAAGTAATAGGTGAGTAACCTAGATGGTTTCTCAATTTTTTTTATGTGTTTAATATTTCGCGATTATGCCATGTGGAGATAATGGATGGGTATATGTGTGTTTGACTTTGATTGATTTCGGACCATAGGTGTCTAAAATATTGGGAATGAGATAACAAAGTGCTACTTGTGTGTGACTGTTTGTGAATGTTTACATTGGAGATCTCGGACCAAAGGTCCGAGGAAATAGGGATTGATATCGAAGTGTTAATTATCTGTCTCGATACATGGGATGTGACTGTAAATGCGATATGGTATGACGCAATAAATTGGAAAACTATATGATTGAAATGCCGGACCGAAGGTCCGAGGAAATGGGAAATGGCATTGAATGTAAGTGATAGAAATAACTGTAAATGGAAATTGGAATATATGCATTCATGCATAAGGACATGATCGATAAAGGCAACAGGATCGGAGCAGCCACCGATGTCAGGCATATCACGCCTAACGATGTGAGAGCTTTACCAACGCATGTGACCTCGAGTCCAACGTGTCAGAGCCTCAGGCTCAATGTATCAGGGCTTCAAGCCCAATGTTTCAGAGCCACTGGCTCAACGCAATGTGCCCGTTCTTGACAGCCAAAGCATACGATCCAATAACATAATGAAAATGGAAAGGGTCTCATGTGCATTGCATATATGGTATGATTAACTGTGGATTGTATGATAGGCGATTCGCCTTACATTTATGAAATGTGATTGTACGTATTATTTGGTATTACTTTTGTAAATCGTGATCGTATGTGATAATTGGTAAAGTGTTTGAACATGCATGAATTGAGTGAACCATCGATGATGGTTTCTCACTGAGTTCGCAAAACTCACCCAAAATTTGCATTTATTTTTCAGGTTCTGAAGAATACCCCGGTTGACACGGGAGTATATCTACTGTAGACGAGTAAAGGTTAGAGGTCGGGATCGGTTAGGTTCGCATTAGTGTTTTAGTAAATTGTATTCGCAATCACCGTATAACAAGGCATTGTATTTTCTTGAGCCATTGTGATAGTAATATTTTACCGCATTGATTGATTGTAATTATGGATGGATGACTGTAATAACTGAAACGGGATTCTATTAAACACGGATTTTATTTACTTACTGTGTTTGCCGTGTGAACGTGGAGTTAATGGCTACAAAAAAAGAAGAAAAAAAAGGTGTATACTGAATTTTAAATCGACTGATGTAGTACGTCACTCTCGTGGGACGCGGACTCGGATATCACCAACGATATCGGGTTCGGGTCTTACGGGAGTGGGGTGTTACATTTAGGTGGTATCAGAGCCCAGTAGTACGTAATGTATCTGGGCATAGTTTGGAACATAGGTTGCATGCATTTGAGTCGCGTCGTTGCAGACCGTGGTAACTGATCCCTAGTCAGAGTCGCTCGAGGATAAATCCTACGTGTGCATAAGTGTTAAGTGATTAAGTGAGAGAAGAGTGAGACTGGATTAGAGTGAAAATCCCTAAAAGGGGATAATCAATTAGGAAAGGATAAAGGAAAAATGGATAAGAAGATTGAAATTGTACTGGGTTGGAAACCCTCATATGTGATAACAGAATGACTGTGTTGGCCTAGACTGATTAAGAATTTTGAATTAAATTGACAATGTTATGGTGACAAAAAAATGCAGATGTTGAGAACTTGGAGAGGTCCATTAGAGATATGGGAAGCATATTGGTTATAGTAGATCTAAGTGAGATTAAATGCCCGGGATGGTTAGGTAATTACAGTTCTGACTGTATATGACATGAAAGGGGGAAATATTGGAATTGAGTAAAATGTAGATGGTCCAATCGGGCATATTTTGATTCACTGTATTCGAGTTAGAGATCAGTAGATCTTATAAGCAGATGATGATAGCGAAATGGAAAGAAGCTCAAGAGAGTGCTGTAATGGTTTATTGAGAACTGAAAGAATGTAAAAGTGTAAAGATAGACTGAAATGAATTCGGGAAATGGTTATGAACTAGACCGCATAAGTTTGAGACTGAAATTGTTATGTGATTATTGTACTTCGAGGTTGGAAATTCGTATGATAAAATCTTAAAAGAAAAGCAGATGATGATGATTTTCTTGATGGTGTATCGGAAAATACTGAATTAGGTGTATATGGACACAAAAATGGTAAAGAGATAGGCATATAGATAGAGATAAAATGGAGTGGTATCAACGATTTTGTCGGGTATTGGGGACTGTGAACACCCGATCATAGACTGTTTGAGGAAAATAGAAGATAAGTAGCAGAAAACAGAATAAAAAAAAAATAAATAGGAATAAAGATCATAAGATGAGAAGCCAAATTGTTATGACCTTACAAGGTCAAGTTGCACGTAACGGATAGGAGAATGAGACATACAGTTTAATGATATGGTGAGAATGAAATAAAGATCTTGAAAAGAATGAAACCACCATAGTGGTATATGAAAAGCTATTGCATTTAAGTCGAATTACTGTTAGGGATATCTATTGGACAGTAATGTTGATTGTGACTAATGAAATGTATGTGACAGATATATGGAAATCATAGAGGAAATGAGCGGTAAATGTTTAGAGTGATTATAAGTGTGAAGTTCTTAAGAGGTTAAAGTAAGACAAAGGTGGACTGAGTGTACCTGTATGAGAGGAACTGAAAAGTGATTCGGTATAGATTATGAATAAGTGGTAAAGAAAGTGTTTAAGTGATCGTCACAAGGAACCTTCGAAAGGAATGTTACGATCCGTTAAATGATGACATAAGAGTGTCTTGATTGAGATTATGTATTATAGTGAAGAAGGATTGAAACACAATTAGGTATAATAATCATTGGTTGATGAGACTTTGTGGACAAAATTAAAAGTGAAATTGGGTCATAGCTCATATCTTTGAGATTATCTGCACCGTATGTACGAAATGTAAAGTATCCAACATAAGTGAAATTTAATTGGAGGTAATCTAATTGCAATGTAAAGTGAATCGATCTCCGTTATGATGTAAAACCGCTGAGGAATCTAGATTTGAAACGAAGAATAAAAGAGTCCCGAACTGAGAATTGAGAGACTAAAAAAAAAAAAAAAGGAAAATTTTGGAGGTTTAAATATGGATGACAAGGTATCAACATATGTCGATATGAATGATATGAAAACTGTTGAGAAGAGAAAATGAAAAAGAGTAAAACTGTTGAGAAGAGAAAATGAAAAAGAGTAACTGAATAGAGACAAGAGGGTCAAAAAAAAAAGGAAACTGACCATGAGGTGATGTAGTGACACCTTCATAAAGAAATTGTAGATACACTCATTGTAGACTCAATAAAAAGGGTAAAAGATGTATGGTAAAGTCAATAAGACCCTAATAGGGATTTATGCGAAGTAAGTAAATGGTAGTAGTGGTGTGTTTGGAATTGTGGAAAAGTGAAAAGTAAAAAGAATGATAGGACTAATTGAGGAATCGACATCGATGATAAACATACCATCGGAAGAGTGGGCGTGAGTATTGAATCGTGACAATATGTTGAACGAGTATGAAATAAATTGAACTGACTGTGATAAATGGTATTAGTGCCATTCTCATGATTAAAAGCCTTGGAGACTGTAGATTCCCATAATCATACACTGTGTTAATTTGAGGGAAGAGACGGGTATAGATACGATAATGCTGCAATGAACAGATCAATTACAGATATTGGGATTGTCAATGATTGTCAAGCAGATTATGGGTAATAGTGAGGTGTTTCAGGAAAAAAGAAGTTGTAAGAATAGTGATAAGAAAGGTTAAGAGTGCAAAAAGTAAATGGGGAGAAATCTTATGATGAGTTTGCATGTACGAATGGAGTTGGAAAACTATAGTGAACAAAAGTTGAAGAAGAAGTAAGTGTACCCGATAAAAAGGTATTAGAGCAAGAAAATGAGCTGTCAAAGTTAGACATTCTAGTAAGCATATGTGAAAAGTGAAATTGAGTAATTGTAGGTATAGAATGAAGTGATTCTTGGCTCAAGAGTTTATAGATTGAATGTCTAATAAGAAAAAGGTTTGATTATGTTCTTGTAATAGAGTTTTGATTCACTGGAGAATATATACTGTTACACTGCATAGTGCCTACTGAGAGTTAAAGACTATAATGGATTTGAGACTAAAATGTGTGAGAAAAAGGAAAGTGACTTAGAAAGCCTGTATGGTTAGCTAAAGTGGAATCGGATCGGACAAATGAGATAGAGTAAACTGTATATCCGGATGAAGTGTGTGAACACTATGAGCGATGAAGTGTCTTACGAGAATCGAATTTGAATATAAAGTGAATGGCATATAATAAATGACCGCATTAGGTACATTGTTATTGATAGTGAATTGGAATTAATGTCACTGTATTGGTACCAAAGGAATGTAAATCGTCCCTAACGTGATTAAGGGAGGTACCAAAGAAATGGAAACGTACTCAATGGAACAGAAATTGGACTATATGGCATTAGGAAAAAGTATTGGAAGGATAAAATGTGATCAATGAATAGATTCAAAATACCGAATCGAAGTTATATATATCGGAACCAAAGGTAGTGCCTATTCTAGAAATGGCAAGTGAGATAGCTAAGAACATGAGATCGCCAACCGATAGTTTGTCAAACCAGCATCGTACTAAGTGATAACGAAGTTAGCCAAATCAAGAATCGAACCACGCATCGAGAGTGGTTATAGTGATCACCGATAAGTGAATTATTAAGTGGAAAAGTGTATAGGATATATAGACTCATATGATTATTGTCATAGTGAATCGTTGATCGGGAATTTCGAGGACTAAATTTTATAAGGAGGGAGAATTGTAACATCCCACCCCTCTCTGGATGGGTAAAATAGTAAACTTGGCATAGGATGGGACTAATAGGAATATTTAGAACTGTTCATGCATAATAGGATTGATACAGTATCAATTGTGTACATGGAATTACGATAAATGCATTCATGACATTCCTGTAATTGGGCCTAACGGTATTTTATTGTGATTAACGTGGTTATGGGATTTGAAAATTATTCGAAAAGGCTGTTAAGCGTTTACATTTTTAGGATTTATAGGAATTTTTCTGGAATTTTCGGAGAAAATTTTGACCGCAAAATCGCCAGAATCGCCTAAACTTGTTTTGGAGTAGAAAAGGTGATTTTCGTGATTGAAAAATTATTTGGAGTGCATGTTACCTGTTTTATAATTTTAGGAATTTCATTAATTCTCTAAAAATAATTCGGGGAAATTTTCGGACCGGATAAATCGCCAATTGGCGAACCGGTCGATTCTCGGTAGCAAAAATCGCTACCCAATGGTACTGTAATATGGGGTATATTATTTTGGGACTGAAAGTAGGGCCATTGGAGTAAAATGGAGTAAAAGTTTGGACTGGATTAAATAAGTAATAATTTGACTTTTCTTTAAATATGTGGACCAATTATAATTTGCCAATTAAAAGGCAACATTAAATGCCTCTTCACTCTCTCTCGGATGTGTATGTGTTTAAAGGTAAGGAGAAGATTGATTTTTTTGAGGCTTTGTAAAAGCCATCCGAAACACATACACACAAACACAAAACAAGCTCTTCATTTGCAACCATCGAATTTTCCCTTTTACTCTTCTCTCTTTGCAACTTTAAGCTACCATCTCTTGATCTCATCAAAGTTAGATGATGAGTTTTGTGTATACTTGAGAAGGAAGGAGGTTGATCCTTGGTGTAGGAGTTAGAAGTGGTTGTTGAAGGTTTGAAGGAGGGTTTGAATTAGGTAAGTTGTTATTTAAGTTTTGATCTTTAAATGGTGTATTTACATGGAATTAAATGTCATGATAGTATGGGGGTAGTTAATATAAGGATTTAAAGCATGTATAAGGTTCATGTAGACATTAAAGTGTTGATTATATGATTTAAAGTAAGGGGCATAAAGCTAAGTGATGACTGAATTGAAAGTAATGATATGGTTTGATTTTGAATTGATTATGGATAATTAATTGAGTTTTTGAATGGAGGAATTTAATGCTGTAAATTTTTCAGTATAAACCCTAGTATATGTATGACTGGAGTGATATTTAATTTATATTTATTTTGATGTCTAGTGATGAGAAAAAGGTATTGGAAGTGATTGAACTAAGGTTAACCTTTAATCTGGAAAATTGGAATTATATTGATGTTACTGTTTTATTCATAACTTATTGTATAGAAATGAAAATGAGGTAAGGTTAGTGGCCACTGAAACTTTGGGATGTTGGCTTCAATTTAGTGTGAAATAGGTGTTGTTGAATTCCAATGATAGAAGGGTGAAGTTTTGCATGGAAAGTTACTGTTCCATTGCCTGTGAACAGTAACCACAACCATGACATCTGAGTTTTGTTGATTTTTATGAATTAATTGAGATGGAATTAGGGAGAATGGTCTTCATGGAAGTTGTAGCATATTTGATTATATTTCTATTGCTACTGATCTTGCTATTTTTGGAATTATATATTGGGAGATATGAATTGATTACTAATTACTGGTTTTGAGCATTTTGGATGAAACCTAGCTTAAGTGTGATTTTGTGAGTTTACTGATTGGAGGCAATTTTAACATTTTATGTGGACTGAATTGGTGTGAGTGAGCTTCTGAAAAGTTGTAGAGGAAAAGATTACCTTGAAAATGACATATGGTTTGTAATTTTTAGAAGTCAGAATTGGGAGTTATGATTTTTCAAAAGTGAACCCTACATTAGGTTATGAGTGGCTGATCATAACAGAAACTTCCATAACAGTTTTGAAATTGTTAGAGATTGAATTGGATGTTGAGTGCTTCATGAAAATTGAAGTTTGAGATGTTATCTTTCAGGGATATAAAGTTCTGAATTTACTGACTTGTATATAGGGAGTTATGCTTGTTGTAAGGTTACTGCCCATATTGAAGGATTTCAGGGACAGTGACATTGAATGAATTAATTGACTGGTTTAGAAATAGAATTTGATTTTGGATTGTTCATGAAAGTTGTAGAGGACATTGTGAACTTGTTGACCATATTTTTGTGGTAATTTATTACTAAGGAATCAGTGAGTTATGAAATTGTAAATGTACTGCTCTGTGTTGATGGAAATTGTGAAGGCAGAAGGTTTGATGGATTATTTGACACCCTTAGGGTTGGAATTGATTTTTATGGTCTTCTTGAGAATTGTAGAGCTTTTCATAAGCTTTCCAATGAGGTATAGTGGGTATTTTTCTGATTTGTGTGCTAAAAGTTAGAGTAGTTGGAAAAGTAGTATTGAAATCTGAAAAAAAAGGAAAAGGGCAAGGCATAGGTGACTCGCCGTCTCGCGAGGGCGACATATCGCTCGCGAGGGCGAGATATCGGCTGGTCGCGAGGCGACGCCTCGCGATTTAAACGAGTGATTCAGCCTCGCGAGGCGACGCTATGCCGCGAGGGCGAGATTTAAAGAGGATGGTCGCGAGGCGGCGCCGCCTCGCGACGCAGATGAGGTGAAATCGCCATGAGGGCGGCGTCTCGCCTCATGAGGCGCATTTATGGAAATGTTTATTTTTTAAATTTTATTTGGTATTAAATGGTACAATTGTTCTTTTGTCAATTTCTTTCCCGTCCGACGTCCGATTGACCTGATTCCAGAGGCATCGGATTCGTTGAATATTCAATTTCATTTTCGAGAAAACGGGAATTTTAGGCGGAATTTGACGTAGCCCTATCGACGGAACTTGTAAACACTGCTTTATTTAATTGGGGACCTATAGAGGTCCAAATTGCGCACCGTCGGCCTTTATGGATTTCTAATTTTCATAGAATTTTATTATGGGAAAATATTGAATTAGGACCGGAATTCATGAACATGCATATCTCATCAACATGAACACAAATTTCATATTTAGTGACTCGTACTTTTTCTGATTCATATAGAGGCCCAATTGGAGCGTCGATTGACCGACGTCACGGAGACTTCCCGGCATTAGCTCGGAAGTAATAGGTGAGTAACCTAGATGGTTTCTCAATTTTTTTTATGTGTTTAATATTTCGCGATTATGCCATGTGGAGATAATGGATGGGTATATGTGTGTTTGACTTTGATTGATTTCGGACCATAGGTGTCTGAAATATTGGGAATGAGATAACGAAGTGCTACTTGTGTGTGACTGTTTGTGAATGTTTACATTGGAGATCTCGGACCAAAGGTCCGAGGAAATAGGGATTGATATCGAAGTGTTAATTATCTGTCTCGATACATGGATGTACCGTAAATGCGATATGGTATGACGCAATAAATTGGAAAACTATATGATTGAAATGCCGGACCGAAGGTCCGAGGAAATGGGAAATGGCATTGAATGTAAGTGATAGAAATAACTGTAAATGGAAATTGGAACATATGCATTCATGCATAAGGACATGATCAGATAAAGGCAGTTGTGACTGGAGCAGCCACCGTATCAGGGCATATCACGCCCAACGTATGTGAGAGCTTTCACCAACGCATGTGACCTCGTGTCCAACGTATGCAGAGCCTCAGGCTCAATGTATCAGGGCTTCAAGCCCAATGTTTCAGAGCCACTGGCTCAACGCAATGTGCCCGCTATCGACAAGCCAGCGCATCCACAATAACATAATGAAAATGGAAAGGGTCTCATGTGCATTGCATATATGGTATGATTAACTGTGGATTGTATGATAGGCGATTCGCCTTACATTTATGAAATGTGATTGTACGTATTATTTGGTATTACTTTTGTAAATCGTGATCGTATGTGATAATTGGTAAAGTGTTTGAACATGCATGAATTGAGTGAACCATCGATGATGGTTTCTCACTGAGTTCGCAAAACTCACCCAAAATTTGCATTTATTTTTCAGGTTCTGAAGAATACCCCGGTTGACACGGGAGTATATCTACTGTAGACGAGTAAAGGTTAGAGGTCGGGATCAGTTCGTGTCTGCATTAGTGTTTTAGTAAATTGTATTCCGCAATCACTGTATAACAAGGCATTGTATTTTTACTGAGCCATTGTGATAGTAATATTTTACTGCATTGACTGATTGTAATTATGATTTGGATGACTGTAATAATCGAAACGGATTCTATTAAACACGGATTTTATTTACTTACTGTGTTTGCCGTGTGAACGTGGAGTTAATGGCTACAAAAAGAAGAAAAAAAGGTGTATACTGAATTTTAAATCGATCGATGTAGTACGTCACTCGTGGACGCGGACTCGGATATCACCAACGATATCGGGTTCGGGTCTTACGGAGTGGGTGTTACATTTAGGTGGTATCGAGCCCAAGAGTACGTAATGTATCCGGGCACGATTTGGAACATAGGTTGCATGCATTTGAGTCGCGTCGTTGCGGCATCGTGGTAATCGATCCCTAGTCGAGTCGCCGAGGATAAATCCTACGTGCATAAGTGTTAAGTGATTAAGTGAGAGAAGAGTGAGACTGGATTAGAGTGAAAATCCTAAAAGGGATAATCAATTAGGAAAGGATAAAGGAAAATGGATAAGAAGATTGAAATTGTACTGGGTTGGAAACCTCATATGTGATAACAGAATGACCGTGTTGGCCTAGGCGATTAAGAATTTCCAATTAAATTGACAATGTTATGGTGACAAAAAATGCAGATGTTGAGAACTTGAGAGGTCCATTAGAGATATGGGAAGCATATTGGTTATAGTAGATCTAAGTGAGATTAAATGCCCGGATGGTTAGGTAATTACGCTCGATCAGATATGACATGAAAGGGGAAATATTGGAATTGAGTAAAATGTAGATGGTCCAATCGGGCATATTTTGATTCATCAGATTCGAAAGTTAGAGATCGAGATCTTATAAGCGATGATGATAGCGAAATGGAAAGAAGCTCAAGAGAGTGTCAGAATGGTTTATCGAGAACTGAAAGAATGTAAAAGTGTAAAGATAGATGAAATGAATTCGGAAATGGTTATGAACTAGACCGCATAAGTTTGAGACTGAAATTGTTATATGATTATTGTACTTGAGGTTGGAAATTGTATGATAAAATCTTAAAAGAAAAAAGATGATGATGATTTTCTTGATGGTGTATCGGAAAATACTGAATTAAGTGTATATGGACACAAAATGGTAAAGAGATAGGCATATAGATAGAGATAAAATGGAGTGGTATCAACGATTTTGTCGGGTATTGGGGACCGTGAACACCCGATCATAGATCATTTGAGGAAAATAGAAGATAAGTAGCGAAAAAATGTAATAAAAAAAAAAATAGGAATAAAGATCATAAGATGAGAAGTTAAATTGTTATGACCTTACAAGGTCAAGTTGCACGAACGGATAGGAGAATGAGACATACAGTTTAATGATATGGTGAGAATGAAATAAAGATCTTGAAAAGAATGAAACCACCATAGTGGTATATGAAAAGCTATTGCATTTAAGTCTAATTCTTGTTAGGGATATCTATTGGACAAGAATGTTGATTGTGACTAATGAAATGTATGTGATGATATATGGAAATCATAGAGGAAATGAGCGGTAAATGTTTAGAGTGATTATAAGTGTGAAGTTCTTAAGAGGTTAAAGTAAGACAAAGGTGGACCGAGTGTACTGTATGAGAGGAGGGCGAAAAGTGATTCGGTATAGATTCTTGAATAAGTGGTAAAGAAAGTGTTTAAGTGACTGTCACAAGGAACCTTCGCGAAAGGAATGTTCTGATCTGTTAAATGATGACATAAGAGTGTCTTGATTGAGATTTGCATATAGTGAAGAAGGATTGAAACACAATTAGGTATAATAATCATTGGTTGATGAGACTTTGTGGACAAAATTAAAAGTGAAATTGGGTCATAGCTCATATCTCTGAGATTATCTCGCATTGTATGTATGTAAATGTAAAGTATCCAACATAAGTGAAATTCTAATTGGAGGTAATCTAATTGCAATGTAAAGTGAATCGATCTCCAGTTATGATGTAAAACTGTTGAGGAATCTAGATTTGAAACGAAGAATAAAAGAGTCCCGAACTGAGAATTGAGAGAAAAAAAAAAAAAAAAAAAAAGGAAAATTTTTGGAGGTTTAAATATGGATGACAAGGTATCAACATATGTCGATATGAATGATATGAAAACTGTTGAGAAGAGAAAATGAAAAAGAGTAAAACTGTTGAGAAGAGAAAATGAAAAAGAGTAACTGAATAGAGACAAGAGGGTCAAAAAAAAAAAGGAAACTGACCATGAGGTGATGTAGTGACACCTTCATAAAGAAATTGTAGATACACTCATTGTAGACTCAATAAAAAGGGTAAAAGATGTATGGTAAAGTCAATAAGACCCTAATAGGGATTTATGCGAAGTAAGTAAATGGTAGTAGTGGTGTGTTTGGAATTGTGGAAAAGTGAAAAGTAAAAAGAATGATAGGACTAATTGAGGAATCTGATACTGATGATAAACATACACTGGAAGAGTGGGCAGCGAGTATTGAACTGTGACAATATGTTGAACAGTATGAAATAAATTGAATCGACCGTGATAAATGGTATTAGTGCCATTCTCATGATTAAAAGCCTTGAGACCGAGATTCCCATAATCATACACCGTGTTAATTTGAGGAAGAGACGGTATAGATACGATAATGCTGCAATGAACAGATCAATTACAGATATTGGGATTGTCAATGATTGTCAAGCAGATTATGGGTAATAGTGAGGTGTTTCAGGAAAAAAGAAGTTGTAAGAATAGTGATAAGAAAGGTTAAGAGTGCAAAAAGTAAATGGGGAGAAATCTTATGATGAGTTTGCATGTACGAATGGAGTTGGAAAACTATAGTGAACAAAAGTTGAAGAAGAAGTAAGTGTACCCGATAAAAAGGTATTAGAGCAAGAAAATGAGCTGTCAAAGTTAGACATTCTAGTAAGCATATGTGAAAAGTGAAATTGAGTAATTGTAGGTATAGAATGAAGTGATTCTTGGCTCAAGAGTTTATAGATTGAATGTCTAATAAGAAAAAGGTTTGATTATGTTCTTGTAATAGAGTTTTGATTCACTGGAGAATATATACTGTTACACTGCATAGTGCCTACTGAGAGTTAAAGACTATAATGGATTTGAGACTAAAATGTGTGAGAAAAAGGAAAGTGACTTAGAAAGCCTGTATGGTTAGCTAAAGTGGAATCGGATCGGACAAATGAGATAGAGTAAACTGTATATCCGGATGAAGTGTGTGAACACTATAGAACAGTGAAGTGTCTTACGAGAATCGAATTTGAATATAAAGTGAATGGCATATAATAAATGACTGCATTAGGTACATTGTTATTGATAGTGAATTGGAATTAATGTCACTGTATTGGTACCAAAGGAATGTAAATCGTCCCTAACGTGATTAAGGGAGGTACCAAAGAAATGGAAACGTACTCAATGGAACAGAAATTGGACTATATGGCATTAGGGAAAAAGTATTGGAAGGATAAAATGTGATCAATGAATAGATTCGAAAATACTGAACTGAGTTATATATATCGGAACCAAAGGTAGTGCCTATTCTAGAAATGGCAAGTGAGATAGCTAAGAACATGAGATCGCCAACTGATAGTTTGTCAAATCCGTTTACTGTACTAAGTGATAACGAGTTAGCCAAATCAAGAATCGAACCACGCATCGAGAGTGGTTATAGTGATCACTCGATAAGTGAATTATTAAGTGGAAAAGTGTATAGGATATATAGACTCATATGATTATTGTCATAGTGAATCGTTGATCGGGAATTTCGAGGACGAAATTTTATAAGGAGGAGAATTGTAACATCCCACCCCTCCGGACGGGTAAAATAGTAAACTTGGCATAGGATGGGACTAATAGGAATATTTAGAACTGTTCATGATAATAGGATTGATACACGTATCAATTGTGTACATGGAATTACAAAGAAATGCATTCATGACATTCCCGGTAATTGGGCCTAACGGTATTTTATTGTGATTAACGTGGTTATGGGATTTGAAAAATTATTCTGAGTGCGCTGTTAAGCGTTTTACATTTTTTAGGATTTATAGGAATTTTTCTGGCATTTTCCGGAGAAAATTCCCGGACCGGCAAAATCGCCGGTAACTGGCCTAAACTTGTTTTGGAGTAGAAAAGGTGATTTTCGTGATTGAAAAATTATTTGGAGTGCACTGTTAGCTGTTTTATAATTTTAGGAAATTTCATTAATTCTCAGAAAAATAATTCGGGGAAATTTTCGGACCGGATAAATCGCCAATTGGCGAACCGGTCGATTCTCGGTAGCAAAAATCGCTACCCAATGGTACTGTAATATGGGGTATATTATTTTGGGACTGAAAGTAGGGCCATTGGAGTAAAATGGAGTAAAAGTTTGGACTGGATTAAATAAGTAATAATTTGACTTTTCTTTAAATATGTGGACCAATTATAATTTGCCAATTAAAAGGCAACATTAAATGCCTCTCTTCACTCTCTCTCGGATGTGTATGTGTTTAAAGGTAAGGAGAAGATTGATTTTTTTGAGGCTTTGTAAAAGCCATCCGAAACACATACACACAAACACAAAACAAGCTCTTCATTTGCAACCATCGAATTTTCCTTTTACTCTTCTCTCTTTGCAACTTTAAGCTACCATCTCTTGATCTCATCAAAGTTAGATGATGAGTTTGTGTATACTTGAGAAGGGAAGGAGGTTGATCCTTGGTGTAGGAGTTAGAAGTGGTTGTTGAAGGTTTGAAGGAGGGTTTGAATTAGGTAAGTTGTTATTTAAGTTTTGATCTTTAAATGGTGTATTTACATGGAATTAAATGTCATGATAGTATGGGGGTAGTTAATATAAGGATTTAAAGCATGTATAAGGTTCATGTAGACATTAAAGTGTTGATTATATGATTTAAAGTAAGGGGCATAAAGCTAAGTGATGACTGAATTGAAAGTAATGATATGGTTTGATTTTGAATTGATTATGGATAATTAATTGAGTTTTTGAATGGAGGAATTTAATGCTGTAAATTTTTCAGTATAAACCCTAGTATATGTATGACTGGAGTGATATTTAATTTATATTTATTTTGATGTCTAGTGATGAGAAAAGGTATTGAAGTGATTGAACTAAGGTTAACCTTTAATCTGGAAAATTGGAATTATATTGATGTTACTGTTTTATTCATAACTTATTGTATAGAAATGAAAATGAGGTAAGGTTAGTGGCCACTGAAACTTTGGGATGTTGGCTTCAATTTAGTGTGAAATAGGTGTTGTTGAATTCCAATGATAGAAGGGTGAAGTTTTGCATGGAAAGTTACTGTTCCATTGCCTGTGAACAGTAACTGCAACCATGACATCTGAGTTTTGTTGATTTTTATGAATTAATTGAGATGGAATTAGGGAGAATGGTCTTCATGGAAGTTGTAGCATATTTGATTATATTTCTATTGCTACTGATCTTGCTATTTTTGGAATTATATATTGGGAGATATGAATTGATTACTAATGACTGGTTTTGAGCATTTTGGATGAAACCTAGCTTAAGTGTGATTTTGTGAGTTTACTGATTGGAGGCAATTTTAACATTTTATGTGGACTGAATTGGTGTGAGTGAACTTCTGAAAAGTTGTAGAGGAAAAGATTACCTTGAAAATGACATATGGTTTGTAATTTTTAGAAGTCAGAATTGGGAGTTATGATTTTCAAAAGTGAACCCTACATTAGGTTATGAGTGGCTGATCATAACAGAAACTTCCATAACAGTTTTGAAATTGTTAGAGATTGAATTGGATGTTGAGTGCTTCATGAAAATTGAAGTTTGAGATGTTATCTTTTCAGGGATATAAAGTTCTGAATTTACTGACTTGTATATAGGGAGTTATGCTTGTTGTAAGGTTACTGCCCATATTGAAGGATTTCAGGGACAGTGACATTGAATGAATTAATTGACTGGTTTAGAAATAGAATTTGATTTTGGATTGTTCATGAAAGTTGTAGAGGACATTGTGAACTTGTTGACCATATTTTTGTGGTAATTTATTACTAAGGAATTAGTGAGTTATGAAATTGTAAATGTACTGCTCTGTGTTGATGGAAATTGTGAAGGCAGAAGGTTTGATGGATTATTTGACACCCTTAGGGTTGGAATTGATTTTTATGGTCTTCTTGAGAATTGTAGAGCTTTTCATAAGCTTTCCAATGAGGTATAGTGGGTATTTTTCTGATTTGTGTGCTAAAAGTTAGAGTAGTTAGAAAAGTAGTATTGAAATCTGAAAAAAAAGGAAAAGGGCAAGGCAGAGGTGACTCGCCGTCTCGCGAGGGCGACATATCGCCTCGCGAGGGCGAGATAATCGGGCTGGTCGCGAGGGCGACGCCTCGCCTCATGATTTAAACGAGGTGATTCAGCCTCGCGAGGGCGACGTTGCGCCTCGCGAGGGCGAGATTTAAAGAGGCTGGTCGCGAGGGCGACGCCTCGCCCTCGCGACGCAGTGAGGTGAAATCGCCTCGCGAGGGCGGCGTCTCGCCCATGAGGCGCATTTATGGAAATGTTTATTTTTTAAATTTTATTTGGTATTAAATGGTACAATTGTTCTTTTGTCAATTTCTTTCCCGTCCGACGTCCGATTGACCTGATTCCAGAGGCATCGGATTCGTTGAATATTTAATTTCATTTTCTGAGAAAACGGGAATTTTTAGACGGGAATTTGACGTAGCCCCTATTGACGGAACTTGTAAACACTGTTTTATTTAATTGGGGACCTATAGAGGTCCAAATTGCGCACCGTCAGCGCCTATGGATTTCTAATTTTTCATAGAATTTTATTATGGGAAAATATTGAATTAGGACCGGGAATTCATGAACATGCATATCTCATCATCATGAGCACAAATTTCATATTTAGTGACTCGTACTTTTTCTGATTCATATAGAGGCCCAATTGGAGCGTCGATTGACCGACGTCACGGAGACTTCCCGGCATTAGCTCGGAAGTAATAGGTGAGTAACCTAGATGGTTTCTCAATTTTTTTTATGTGTTTAATATTTCGCGATTATGCCATGTGGAGATAATGGATGGGTATATGTGTGTTTGACTTTGATTGATTTCGGACCATAGGTGTCTGAAATATTGGGAATGAGATAACAAAGTGCTACTTGTGTGTGACTGTTTGTGAATGTTTACATTGGAGATCTCGGACCAAAGGTCCGAGGAAATAGGATTGATATCAAGTGTTAATTATCTGTCTCGATACATGGATGTGATTTGTAAATGCGATATGGTATGACGAATAAATTGGAAAACTATATGATTGAAATGCGGATCAAGGTCCGAGGAAATGGGAAATGGCATTGAATGTAAGTGATAGAAATAACTGTAAATGGAAATTGGAACATATGCATTCATGCATAAGGACATGATCGATAAAGGCGGCAGGATCGGAGCAACCACCGTGACGGGGCATATCACGCCTAACGATGTGAGAGCTTTACCAACGCATGTGACCTCAGTCCAACGTATGCAGAGCCTCAGGCTCAATGTATCAGGGCTTCAAGCCCAATGTTTCAGAGCCACTGGCTCAACGCAATGTGCCCGTTACTGGGACAGCCAAAGCGATAAATACAATAACATAATGAAAATGGAAAGGGTCTCATGTGCATTGCATATATGGTATGATTAACTGTGGATTGTATGATAGGCGATTCGCCTTACATTTATGAAATGTGATTGTACGTATTATTTGGTATTACTTTTGTAAATCGTGATCGTATGTGATAATTGGTAAAGTGTTTGAACATGCATGAATTGAGTGAACCATCGATGATGGTTTTCACCGAGTTCGCAAAACTCACCCAAAATTTGCATTTATTTTTCAGTTCAAGAATACCCCGCTGACACGGAGTATATCTACATGTAGACGAGTAAAGGTTAGAGGTCGGGATCGGTTAGGTTCCGCATTAGTGTTTTAGTAAATTGTATTCGCAATCAACGTATAACAAGGCATTGTATTTTCTTGAGCCATTGTGATAGTAATATTTTACCGCATTGACCGATTGTAATTATTTGGATGGTGTAATAACTAAACGGATTCTATTAAACACGGATTTTATTTACTTACTGTGTTTGCCGTGTGAACGTGGAGTTAATGGCTACAAAAAAAGAAGAAAAAAAAGGTGTATACTGAATTTTAAATCGACTGATGTAGTACGTCACTCTCGTGGGACGCGGACTCGGATATCACCAACGATATCGGGTTCGGGTCTTACGGGAGTGGGGTGTTACAATTATCATCCCTATGAAATGGTTTAATAGTCTACTAGGGTATTTCTTATATAAGAAACTAGCTTAATATGTTGTCAAACAATCGGGTTTCAAAGTAATTCGACCTCTTCGTTGTTTTGGTGAATGAAATAATCTAAAGAATGTATACAAATCTAGTTGATTTATGACCTTCTTAATAGTTTATTAGTCCTTTACAATTTTGTTCCAAAATGCATCAAATCAAATACTAGATCAATCTATTCTCAACCTCATTGCAGTATAAATAAAATTTTCCTTTAAATTATATATAGTAGCAAAAATAAGGATTAGTACGTCAAATAGTATCTAACCTAAAAGGGAGAGTGTAAACAAGTATAAATAAAGGAGAGTTTTGATTATAATAAAAATATAAAAATATAAGTAAAAGTCAATGAGAATTAAAAAATAAAGAAGGAAATGAAAATGATGATCTAAGTCCATATCCACCTTGAAAATAATATTGATATGTCATTCAATGTATACAAATTAAATCCTTATTTTAACTTTGAACTTGTTAATCAAATTAGTAACTTTGAATTTATTAATGAAATTAGTGTAGAACAAATAAAATTGACTCATGAGAAAATTTTGATTTACTAAATTAGTTTATTTGTCAAGAAGTCCATTATAATATTCCCAAAAGATTCCAATAAATCAATATCAACTTTTATTAAGCAAAAATCATTTTAAATAATAGAGACACTTATAAATGATATATTTAATTTCAAATTCAGATTTATAAGTTAGAAAATTGAACTTAAAATGCAAATATCCTAACAATTTTGCTTATATGGAAGAAATTATAGCCTAAAGTACAAACATGATCAATGCATTAACATATAATGTCCTTTTAACCCACATAATTAAGCTACAACATCAAAACTTAAGAAAATAAACTTACAATACATTTTAGAACTACAAAATCAATACTAAAGAGCTGGAAAATTATTTTCTTTGCCAATAAGTCATAATCATCCAAAATATATAATGTTGGAATTTTTAATCATGAAACCAAATTATACAAATCTGAAATGTTTAGCCTATAAAACTTATACTCATATTTCATTAATGACCCAATTTCTTTCTAATATCACCTATCTTCCATGCAAGCATGTTTCAAGTGGTTTTACAACTCTAAACTATCCAACAAAAACAAAAGACATTACTTTCACAAATCTGAAAAAATTTAAAATAAAACAAATTTCAGCTATTTCTAATCAAACTTTAAAGTTCTTTTCTAGATTTTATTTGCTATCAAACTTAGAGCTAAATGGTCACTCAAACATAAATTAAAGTACATAAAAAGTTAAAACAATTTTGACTTTAAGTAGATAAAAAGTTAAAGAGTCGTAGAGCTAAGGACAAAGCATGCACATTTTGTCTCAATTTTCTCACTAACTATTTATATCATTCATATAAAAATGAAATAATAATCAAATTGGTATAACAACATTTTGAATTATCATTTGATCAATTGATACATATAGATTTTAAAGTATAATCCATGTGTATCAATCGATCAGATGGAGTAATCGAAACTCACTTGAAAATAGGCATATATAAGCTCAATAATTGTTCATGTTCAAACTGAATTTACGGCAACTATAAAATCAATTTAAGTACATATTTCAACACCTAATTTGCTTCCTGAACCCAAACTAACTTAACTAAGATTTCATAGTTAAGAGTAAAGCATATAACACTTCTTTTCAAAGACAAAATCTGAACAATTCTTCACAAATTTTAGTTGGACAACCCTATTTCATCTTGTAATACTTTTAAAGTAATCTTTAATTAGCAATTATGAATCTAGTTCAATCAAGACACATATCTTTACATAATTGAAATAATAAAACAACCTTTTCTATAAACTAATGAACAATTAAAAGAAAATTTCTAGATTTGTTGTAATCATACTAATCAATGTTTTCATATGAAATATCTAATACATAGTTCTTTTGAGCATAATACATTAAGCTATTGATAAAAGGATATTGACTATAATTTTTACACACATATTTGATGTATTTTGTTTGATATTTTATATTAAAAATATTTGGTAGTTAATTTGTTTCAAGTGTGTTTATAGGTTATAATTACCTTTATAGACTTAAAGGAGAATAATTTGGGCCAAAACACAACATAAAACAAAGATTTGAAGCATAAAAGGGATGTAAGGTCATGCAATAGGTTGTGCACTTCTTTTAGGCAGTGTAAAATCACGATCTCTGGGCATTTTCGTTATGCAAATCTGAGGCAAAGTTTTGGGAGGCGATTTCAAACATGGAGATCTTTTTCAAGGAGTGATTTTGGTCCATAGAAGTGGAAAACATGAAGAATTCATCGAAAGATCCATTGGAATACAAGTTCAATCCTCTACATCGTAAGAATATTCAATAGAAGACAATCAGAGAGGTTTAGAATTATGAACCCATTGTTTTCAATTCTTTTTTCTTTAAGTGTATATTTGATTTTATGTTTGATAATGTGTAACTAAACTTCTTGTTAGTGTTTAGTTTAGATGAACCCTCTATTTATACTTTAACATGTTTTGATTATTTCATTAATGCAATTGATTTGATTGATATATTGCAATTTGATTACTTGTTTAATATATATTTTAACAAGCTCTCGAATATTAAATCATAATTTGATTTCATACATAGAGATTGAGAAATCTTATTGATGAATAGATCTACCATAATTGGAAAGAGTTGATTGCAACCTTATAGATAAGTTGATATAAATCTTCCGAATTAGGGCCTAATAAAGGAATTTAAAAGTCAGTAAAGTAATCCTATAAACTTTAACCTGAGTAATTCGATTGAAAACCTTAGGATTAGTTCTTAGTAGACTCAAGTTCAGCTATATAGCATACCATAGGAATCTTCATGGTCCAATAAATCAATAAAATATACTACAAGAAAACAACTCCTTTTGTGTCGCAAAAGGTCGGAAAACGTTGCAAAATACCATTTGCGATGTTTTAAAAAACGTAGTAAAAGGAGATGTAGGCAAAAGGTTTCCACGACATTTTTTAAAAAATATCATAGAAAATCCTGACATTCCGCGACGTTTCGAAAAATGTCACCAAAATATTTAGATTGTAACAGTTTTCGCAATTTTTTTAAAAACATCACAGAAACTAATAATCCGCGACATTTTAGGCTACAATCCACGACATTTCTTTTTTTAAACGTCACAGATTGTAAGTATTTTTTTAATTTTTTGAAAATAATTTCATTTTAATAATTACTTTTTCATTTATCCTAAAATAATTTTAATTTAATAATTATTCAATTTTAATAATTATTATTTTATTATTTTTCATTATTCTGAAAATAATTTTAAGTTATAATTTTAATTTTAATAATTAATTTTCTTTTATTTTGTTTCCATTTTTGAAAATAATTTTAATTTAATTATTTTCTAATTTAATAATTATTTTTAAATAACAATTTTTAAATCTTATTTATTTAATAACTATTCAATATTTTTATGAAATTTATTTATTTAATAATTCTTCAATTTTTAGTGTATCATTAATTTTAATAATTATTCATGTATAATAATAATTTAATACGTGCGTATAATTTATTATTTAACTGCAATTCCCAAACATGTCATAATACAGTAATTAATATAAACAATGTGTCATAAATGTTTAATATATTAATATGAGTACATATCTAATCTAATCGAATATTATGTGTAGTACATAAAAGTTTCAAGACGTTTTTCTGTTGTTCGACTTCAGTAGTGAATCGATCTTGCATTTCTTCAACTTTTTTAGTCAATTCATCGACTTGAGACTATAACCCCTGATTAACCTTCTTTGACTCCTCTAATTCATCTCAAAGTCTCTTCCTGACTGAAGTTTTCCCTTGTGGTCGAGGTATAATTCCCATGCCAACAACGTAATCTGATCTAGTGCCCAAGACTTTGTCGCACACTTCATCCATTGTTATCGGATGACCTTGTTCTATTGAATGTGTCAATTCGTGACACATTAATTCCTGAAAAAGTAAGAATTAATTACATACACAGTCTCATTTAAGAAATATTTGTAAATGAACTATGTACTCACCCTTTTTTTTTGTATTCGGTAGTTGTCCATTGACCTTTGCTTTCATCATAGTGAGTGTGATACCATAGCTTCATCCAATCACATTCTTCTCCATCTTTGTCACTCTGTTATATAGAAATATAGTACTAGTAATATTTATTATAAATTTTAAAATTTCAATCAAAGTAAAATATAATTAAAAAGATAATAACTCACAATCTCATGCCGTATCACTACAACGGCCTTGGAGCCGGAGTTTGGCCGACATTTGACTTAACTCCTAGCCAATTTGACTTTTTGACTTTTTTCCCTAATCACAATTCATAAATACTAAAATATAATTAGTTTTTAAAAAAGTTGTGAAATTAAGTTTTTTGATCAAATAAACTAACCTTTGTAGCTGATTACTCCCAATATTCGCATAAATCCATCCACTCTACGACTGTGACATCATGCAGCTTAATATCCTTTCCGTGCTTAGTAAAATGCTTTTTTAAATGAAATCTTTGATTTTTAGACTTTAAAATAAGAAACTTTTTTACAGCAGCAAGTACTTCGTTGTCAGTCCTCATTGCCTTGACTTTCAACTTTTGCTGCAAAAAATTATAAATTATTGGTCAAAGCTTTAGGCATATGGAAAACACGTACAAATTAGATAGTTTTATAATATTTACGTCTAACTTATCAAATGCAATGTCTAACTCCTCATTAGTAATTTTTTCCATTTTGTTCTTACAGGTAAGGAAGTTCGGGATACTACACCAATCTTACTTGATAATTTGACAAACTGTACGGAGTTGGTTGGTCATCCTTCAATAGGGGAGATCTCTATCTCTAATCTGTTACCTATAGCCTTATTAATCTTTGCCAATCCTTGTCCTTTTGTAACACCCCTTGTTTTTTTGGATCAATCGTGGATCCTAAAATAGCAAAGGAATAATTTATAATTAGCATATAACATACTCTTAATTGGTTAGATAAACAAAATAATTAAACTTAATAAATTCGACCAATGTGATGTGAAAGATCATACCTGCAGTGCTTACAGAAGAAGAGCCCACAGTGGGAAGAATAGTGTTATTTGCTAGTGTTTGATAATTATAAGTTGGAGGCATCTCTTGAGAAGTTGACGGAGAACTAATATTGCGTCACATATTCAAAAGTTGTTCATACTTATCTCTAGGATGAGTAATAGGCATAGATGTGACATCTCTTGGTGTTGGAGTAGGCTCACAAAGTGCAGGTGTGTGATCTTGTGGCGGTGTATGAGCAGATGGCTCATTAGCTACACTTCCAAGAAGCTGACAGTACCGCAAATGCAGTTGTATCGGTACTAAACTGCTTGGTGTAGCCTTATTCTTCTTATTGGGTAGACCAGGCCCCATGTGAATCACCTATATGTTTACATAATTTTATTGTGAATTATAATATTGTAGCATAGTAGTAACCAAGAAACACAGTTAGAAAGGCAACAAAAGTATAATAGTGAGAACTGAAGCAAAGAATGATGAAGTAAAGGAAAAAGTAGGTTTAGAGAGAAACTAGTAGAATAAGTAACCAATCAATTAAGAAAACTAATAGTCTAAGTATTTAGAGTATAATAAGGCAACCTAATACGACAAGTGCATAAATTTATAAACGAAATAACTCATTGAATGTAATTGACTGTAATAAATTCATTTCCTTCTCAAAATTTTCACATTATATATGTTACGATGCATGCATGAAGTTATGCTAGAAGTGATGACTGTAATTGACAAATCCAAGCAACACAACTCATTGACTGTAATTGACCATAATACGATCATTGATTCTTATTTATATACCTGACAAAATTTTCCTACAAAGCAATAATCCAAAGTCCAAGCAACACAACTCATAAGGAACGCCCTATGTGAACAAGAAGAAAGGCCCCTATGAAGCATATGTCTTATCCACCTTAATGTTGATTTTTCAGCCAGAAGTATGAACAATGGAAGTTAGAAATGTCAACCAATTAGCCCAGGATTCTTAAATAGCATGATGCACTTACATGTAAAAGAACACAAAAACTCCCGAGAATCATTATCATCTATGATATGATCACATCTATCATTAGAATTAAAGTTTACCTAATTGATGGTGAATTCATGTAAGTGATAATATTTTATTGAAGTTATTGAATATTATATGAGTTGTTACTAGTTATAGATTACCTAACTGATGGTGAATTCATGTAAGTGGTAATATTGCAACTTTTTATCTAGTAAATTTATACGAACATGTTGAATAGCAATCTCTTTCAATTGTTTCTTGATTAATTATGAATTATAAAGGTCATAAATAAGAATATAAGCAAACCAAAATTTCTACCCTCAGTTTTCAATTTATAGTATGCTGCTCAATGACTCTGTTAAGAGAAAGAATACTTCATACAGCAACATTTGATGATTGGGCCTTTGATTCTAAATTGTTGATTGGAAAATTTTGCCTTTCCCTTAAAACAAATGTATCTTTTTTCAACTGATTTTGTGTTCTTTTCTTAACCAACGGCTATGTTTTCTTTTATACATATATATTTTAATTGATGCATTTCTGCACATACTTGCCAATGGAGAGAATTTGGTGAAGGTGGCTTAATATGGGGAGAATGTCTTGTCAGACACTTTAAGTCATTTGAAGGTGATCCTGTCACCGAGTTTTGTTAAAGGTTCAAAGCTCAACTAAGTTTAGTTGCAAACTAGTTTCCTTTTCTCACTCCATTTTGCCTTATTTTAAGCCACATTCGGCCTCCGTATCTTGGAAAAGCAACACAAATTGGTTAGTCAACTTATTAAATTTGATTTCCAGTTTTGTATTCTATGTCTGAGATGGAGGTGACATTGACATGTGCATCTATACTGCCAGGTTGCATACCAACAGAAGGGATAATTGAAGGTACTACTTCCAGCAAGCTGCACAAGTTTACCTATATTTTAAGTTTTAGTTTATTTTCTCCTCTTGCTGGAACCAAATGAATTGACTTATGATTGTAATTTAATATGATAATCTTTTTTGTTCTTGTGGAATAACTATGAATTTCTTGGTATGATGCCTGTGAATATGTGTAACATCCTGTCCCCGAAGGGAAGGGTAAATTGGTCAATTGAGACAGGCTAGTAATTTGCATTGCATATTTTGAATTAAACATTTATTTTGACCTCTAATTTTAGAGGAATGAGTCATTTGGCACATGCACATATAGGTACATGCATTCATGATATTTTTCCCAGCAATTATTTGTGATTTGATTTTGATGGGATTGGTGAAAATGATATGATTTATGATTTATTGGGAATTATGGAACATTTGGGTCTGAATAGTTGAATTGGAAATATTTTAAAGTGACCGTCAATTGATAATGACCCTTAGGAATTTTTCTGGAAATTCGGGAGAAAAAATTCGGACCGAAAAATCCTCCGAGTGACGGACCGATCGATTTTATAGGACTGAAATGACTGTCTAATGGCTAGGGAAAAATTTGCTATATGATTTGAGAAATTAATATGATGAGCCATTGAAATTTGGAGATGAATTGGACTAGAAATGAAATTGAAAAGAGAAAGAGATTTAATTGTATTATGAGGAAATTGACATGTGGCAAGGTTTTAGGGTTGAAGGCTTTTAGGATATAAATGCCCTAAGTTTTCAAAATCCCCTCATATTTGACAGAAAACTTGTTCTTCACCTAGGGCATGATTCTTCTCCCCTTTGATCGATCCTCCTTCTTCCTCTTGGTGATCTTCGATCTTTGCCTCTCCTCTTGCTTGCTTCTTCTTCTTGTTTAAGGACCAACGAAAACTCTTGAGAAGATGGAGCTTTGTATGGTTTTGGGAGTGAGAACCATTTGTGTTAAAGAGATGGAGATTTTCGAGTGTTGAAGAGAAAAGCATGTTTTGGTAAGTAAATTGTATATAGGTTATTTATTGGATGATTAATTGCATTTATGATGGTTATTGTGAAGGATTGTGGTAGTTATAGGTGAGTTATGGGGTTTTTAGTGAGAGAAATGGAAAAAGAGAATCGGAGAAGACGATCGGGGCTTCGCACGTCACGACAAGGTCGCGACGTGCGCTAAGGGCCTCGTCGCGACGAGTAAATAGTTACTCGCCGCGGCGAGCTCAGTTGGACGTTGCGGCGAGCGTGTAATTTTACGCCGCGGCGAGTCCATTCCTTTTTCGTCGCGGCGAGCTTAAATGAAGGTGTTCGCCGCGGCTAACGTTCTTCACGCCGTGACGAGCGACCCTTTTTACGCCGCGGCTAACGTTCTTCACGCCGCGACGAGCGACCCTTTTTACGCCGCGGCGAGGAGTCTTTGGCCACGGTGAGGGACCTTTTTCTGAACTGAAATGGTTTAGTTTTTTAGGCTTAATTAATGGTGTAGACCTCCAATTGAAGTAATGTTTGATTTGTTATGATCTAGAGAATGAGGTCTACAATTGATGTTAAGAATGAAAAATTGAAATCAAATGAGCGAGATCTCGAATATTGAAAGAAAGTGAATATGGTTTCCTATTGCCACTTAAGGATTGTTTCATGATAATGAAATATAATTGTGAGACTTTGGGATTAAATCCAATGCTTTTGAGATTGTAGAAACTGAGCTTAATGGATGAATTTTGATCTAGAGTATAGTGACACTGATTTTGAGGTCTTCTTGAGAATATCCAAATGAGTATGACTTGGTAAATTGATTGAATGTTAAAATTGGAATTGGTGGAGTTCCGTGACTTGTCATTGAAATGAAATGAATCGTTATTGATCAATTGAGTGAAAGTTTAGGTTTGTCAAAAGAAAATGGAAATTGGGAATTAGTGCCAGAAAGGTCATGAATAGGCATCGTGCATCTTTTATTTCGTACATGTGCATCATTGAATCTTTCTGATTGTGTATTTAGTAATGAATGACTATTTGATTGTTTAGAGGCGCCGTTGGATCGTTATTCCACGGACAGTGCTGGAGCTCCCAGGCAACAACTAGGAAGTTCAGGTGAGTAACCTAGTTACTTTCTCAACCTATATGTGTTTAATATTACTCACTTATGCCATGTGGAGTTAATGGAGGGTTATATGTGTTTGTTTTTGATTGATTTCAGACCACGGGTGTCCGAAGTATTAGAATGTGATATCGAAGTGCTATTTGTGTGTACTGATTGTGAATGCTTAAAAGAAATAGATTGTGAATGTGCAAATTGATTATGACTGAAATACCGAACTAAAAGTCCGAGGGAATGGGAAATTGATAATGAAATGATTGGGACATGTGCATTCATGCATAAAGGCATGATCAGATAATGGCAGTTGTGACCGGAGTAGCCAACGTATTTCAGAGTTTTAAGCTCAACGCACAGGGCTTTGTGCCCAACGTATTTCAGAGCCACAGGCTCATCGTATCAGGGCATTCAGGCCCAACGTATTCAGAGCCACAGGCTCAACGCAATGTGTCCGTCATTAGGACAGTTTCAGGCGCACAGTCACAACAACGTAATGAAAATGAAAAGTTTCACATGTGCATTGCATATACAAATGATTGAATATGAATTGTGTTAAAAGCGAAACGCCTAAAATGGGTGAAATAGAATGCATGTGATATTTTTGAATGCGCTAATATGTGATATTCTGTGAATTGTGTGAATATGCATGAGTTGAGCGAACCATCGATGATGGTTTCTCACTGAGTTTGCAAACTCACCCAACATTGCAAATATTTTTCAGGATGTGAAGAGTACCCCGTTAGAGAAACGGGAGTATGATTACTACAAGCAAGTCAGAGTTCGAGGTCGGGATCAGTTCGCGTCTGCATTAACGTTATTATGTTCTCGTATAAGATTTGTATTTCTGCAAATTATGCAGAATAGTAATGTCATTGTAGAGGGGCCATATTGATAAATGTTGTAATTGTAATGTGATTACTGGAATTGTGATTTGATCGAAGTGTTTTCGTATTAATGTGGGCTCAATTTTGCTACTGAATTCCCCGCACGAAATTGTTTTCAAAAATAAAAATGTCTTACTAAGTTTTGAACGGTTTTGACTGCTCTAGCATACCACCCTTGTGAGGCACGGGCTCGGATATCACCATCGATATCGGGTTCGGGTCTTGCGGGAGTGGGATGCTACATTTGTGATTTCAGAGCCCAAAAGTACAATCTTACATGGGCATTATGAAAATATGGGTCAAGTTGCATGCATTTATGTCATGTCACGGCAGATAGTGACAACTGATCCCCAGTCTAGCAAACGAGTCACATACATGAGCATGTATCAATTATTTACGTGGTTAGAAATAGTGAGGAAAAGGATGATATGTTGGGAAGTGATAAATGGAAGTTGTGGATATTTTTGAAGGAGAAAAAGTGTATGGTTCGATTTGACAAAGGAAGGTTTAGTGTATAGGTATTGGGGGATATATTATGAAATGCAATATCTGTGTTATACTTAAGTATATCCTTAAATGTGGTATAGATATGAATATATATATAGAGTTGTGGATTGATAGAGGGAAATAGCGATATGTTGGAAATGGCAAGATTGAAAGTGTATAAATAAAGTGGATGAAATTAAAATGTTCTATGATTTAGAGAGGCTATAATTGGGTTTGATTTCCGTGATGAGAGTTATGAATAAGAGTTTATGACTTAGAGTCAGAATATGTTAATGGGGAAGCGAGAATGATTGTACATCTATGATATTGGTTTGAGTATGAAAATACATGGGTATGATGAGATAATGAAAAGAGTGAAATGTAAGACAATGATAAGGGTAGATGAAAAAGTTGTCTAGGTTCAATCGATTTGCCTATGTGAACGCACATCTGATAATAGGAGCCCCATTACAAGTGAAAATATTAAGCTTAATTGTCTCATATGTGTGGTAAGGATATCGGAAGTCATCTGTGAGTTGGTGAATAATTGCTAGTCATAGTTCTTATAGTTTGAAGTTCAATATGAGTTAGAATAAGAAATGAAAGTGCTTATAGTGATCACTTGGGAATGAATGGAAATTGTTATATGTTAAGGATATGATTATGGAATAATCCTCACGAGCGAGGACAGGTGCAAAAAAAGGGATAGAGTTGTCCTACATCTGTCTCTCGATAGGATGAAATGATTTTTGGTGGTATATACTCCGCTGAATTTTATTAAAGGATGTCTTGATTATTTGAATAGTGGCATAATTGATCTTCATGGGATATTATGAGTTATAGCTAAAATTGACTTCCTAAGGCATTGTAATTGGCTGACAAGAAATGTGACGATTGTTGATAAATAGAAATTTCAAGAGCGGTATTGATGAAAGTATTGATAAATATTCTTTTAAAGAAGAATTTCCTTGAATTGGGTTAAGTCGATCAGATGATTATAATTGAAAAATTTAGCAATGAAAGGACAAATTGGAGATAAATTTGAAATGAACGAAAAGTCATTATTGGGAGTCCTGATCCTAGTGGAGACTCAAGCGTAAAAGATAGAATCTGCTACTGAGTAGGTATGTACTACGTCAATGTAAAGAATCCGATTATGTAATAGGATTATTGAACAGTAAAGAGACATTAGTTATGGTTATGAGGAGAATATCGGTTCACAAATATTTGTGTAAAAATGTTCGAAAAGTACAAGTAGATTTGATGAATGTGTTAGCAACCCAAGTTTGTAAAGATGGCAATAAATTGAAATATGTGGAGAAGCTAGTGTAAGAGAGTATGTGTCAACATATGTTATTATGAAACTGAGAAAATCATAAGAGAATTTTTCCTCATTGGAGAATTTAGATATTTTAAGAGTTATGAAAATCAATTATGAGCATTGTCTAAGGAATTTTGGGTTGAAATTGTCAAAGATATCAATGCCCCGGTAGTGTTATATTATTGAAGAGTAGAATGTCTCAAGTGTGTTTAAATTGGATAGTGATTATGAACCTTAATGATATATCAAATGTTTTGAAAAGTGAAGAAAAATAGTCGGTATAGTTGAGGAAATTGCATGTTTTGAAAAGTTTCATAAAAAGTGAATCGTATGACTGATAAATGTAAAAAGAGATCTTTTGAGAAATTTATAACTCGAGTATTGATCGTACCACTTTAATTTGGAGATTTTGCAATATTTAACGAAATGTCCCAGTAAAGGTTATGATGTAATATATCAAAATAGTGTAAAGAGGTTTGATGTGCATAGGGACAAGTATAATCTCATGGGCTGCATTGTGATTGATGACTTGGAATTTGTTATTCTAGGTATTGCTTTGAAAGTTTAGGGATTTTATTCGTACAGAAATATTTGTGGATATATCTATGGATATGCAAATCGATAATCGATAACGATTGAGGTATTTCGGGAAATTGAAAGAATTGAAAAGGATTAAGTGATTGAGTGTTTCAAATTAAGTTAGTGATGCAATTAAATGGATTGAATAGAAAATTCAATGGTAGAAGATCACAATTTGAACGATAAGGTTATTTAAACCTAGTGTAATTTTGAGTGCAAACTGTCGAGCTAGCAAAGGGGCAAAAAGAAAGTATTATTAGCTATAGGAATTCCAAATCAGATGTGTATAAAAGGGATTGGCCAAAACCCGACTTGAGGATTTAGAATATGCGGACCTTATCGAGTAATTGAAAACGAATCCAACTTTTAAGAAAATGATATTTTAGGATTGGATTAAGAAGTATGTGTAACCGCCAAAGGAACTGTTAGAGAAAACTTAAGGAACAATCGCAGCTAGTTCATTGAAAAAGAAATTGAAGGTTTAGCATGTGAAATTGAATGATTATAAGTGTGGATAACTCAAAGCAATGTGCCCGTCACTGGGACAGTTTCAGGCGCACGGTCACAACAACGTAATGAAAATGAAAAGTTTCACATGTGCATTGCGTATACAAATGATTGAATATGAATTGTGTTAAAAGCGAAACGCCTAAAATGGGTGAAATAGAATGCATGTGATATTTCTGAATGAGCTAATATGTGATATTCTGTGAATTGTGTGAATATGCATGAGTTGAACGAACCATCGATGATAGTTTCTCACTGAGTTTGCAAACTCACCCAACATTGCAAATATTTTTCAGGATGTGAAGAGTACCCCATTAGAGAAACGGGAGTATGATTACTACAAGCAAGTCAGAGTTCGAGGTCGGGATCAGTTCGCGTCTGCATTAACGTTATTATGTTCTTTTATAAGATTTGTATCTCTGCAAATTTTGCAGAATAGTACTGTCATTGTAGAGGGCCCATATTGATAAATGTTGTAATTGTAATGTGATTACTGGAATTGTGATTTGATTGAAGTGTTTTCGTATTAATGTGGGCTCAATTTGGCTACTGAATTTCGTGCACGAAATTGTTTTCAAAAATAAATATGTCTTACTGAGTTTTGAACGGTTTTGACTGCTCTAGCATACCACCCTCGTGAGGTACGGGCTCGGATATCACCATCGATATCAGGTTCGGGTCTTGCGGGAGTGAGATGCTACAATATGTGTACCATACAAATAATTTTTTAAAGACAGAACAAGGTTCTAAACACAGTAATGTAAAACATTATACTGGACCTAACCAGTTATGGAAAATTAAGGTATAGAGATGTCAAGTTATTTGTGTTCAATGTTTTTAGAGACTGCTATGTATGGTTGGTTCTTGGACCTAGAATGATTTTTTTGGGGAAATAGTATGAATTTTGTTATGAATCTTCTATATTAGTTATGTTCCTATTATGTTTTTTGTAAGTTGACTCTTTTATTGGTAGAAAACAATGTTAAAAGGAATAGATTTTCAAATGATGAATTCTATTTCCATGATATCAAATTCTTTTTGATAACTAAATGAGTTAATGCTCGATTCTAATCACCATGCTCTATTTCTTATTGACTACTTTACACTACTTATTTCATCTATACATACAATATTAACCCCCACATTGTGGATATAGAATAACATATTTCTAAAGCTACACCTATCCTCCTTTTATCTGTATGTGTTTTGTTTCAATGTTACATGGTGAAGTTAAGTACATGCCTACTACAACCTATCGTTTCTTATATATTGTAGCATCCCGATACCCATGTGAAGGCTACAATAGTAATTTATGAGAAAGTATTGTGAAATTAGGAAAATGCACGTCATACATAAGTTAATTGTGACATACACATTTATTTCGCACATTGATATAGTTGTACATGCATTCATTGGCATTTCTGGGTAAATTTGATTTATAAGTGAAAATTTTCGATTAAATTGGAGTGTATTAATTGTGATTTGGCAATTTTGGTATATTTTGGATATTTTAAAATTTTTGGTGAATTATTTTGAACTAAAAATTTATTTGGTGATAATAGTTATTATTTCAAAATTTTGGTGAATTATGGATTAATTATCTTGAAAATTAAATTTGGTGTGTATTAGAATTTTTTCCACATTTTTGGAGACATTTCGGATATTTTGGAAATTTATAAAAAAGTGAGGTATTTTTGTCTAGGAAAAATATTGAAATAAGGGATAAATAGAGGTGTGACAATTGTATTAGAAATTATTTAACAAATGGACAAATTATGGAGTGACAAATGGATATATTAATGTGGGACATGTGGATAAAGAGTTTAGTGACTATTGGTAGCCTTCCTTAGAGGACACTTGTAACACATGCATTGGAGACATATGTCAAGCCTTAAGAGAGATACCTAGTCATTAGGAAAAGAAGGTTTCTGCAACTCTTCCTTGGTTCCACCAAAAACTAGAGACCTCCCTTCTTGTTTGTTTGCTTCACCCAAACTCTCCACCATTAAACCTCTCTTCTTGCTCATTTATGTATTTTGGCTTTTGGTTGAATTACCAACTTTTCACCTTACAAAATAAGAGCTGAATCGCACCAACCCATTTGGGGTTTTCAGTTGTCTCTCTCTCTCTATCCTAGTCTCTCTCCACCAAAAATTTGATAAATTCTGGAATTTTGCTGAAGTATAAACCAAGTAAGTAATGCTTGAAGTTTTATGATGATGTAAATGATTTCTGTTGAGATTTCAATGGTTGTAACTAAATGCATGCATGAATTATGTATATTTTCGTGCTTGTGGATTGCTACATACATAAATAGTGTTGATGCATGTGTGGGTGGTGAAAGAAGAAGCAAATTTGGTGATATGATTAACAAGATGAAGGATTATAGTCATTGGAATATGATATAAGCAGTATTTTACTGAACATATATCTGTATTTAGGGCATAACTTGATCTGTGAATATCCAAATTGGATGGGGTTTGATTTAGGGTAAACTAGAGACATAGAAATACATTTTTCATGAAATAATAGAATTCAAAATATGTCCTTAAGAGTCTGGAAATTTGTCTTGAAGTTGAGATTGGTGTTCTGACGAGGTATGAAAACAGTATGTAGATTTTTTATTATAACTTAAATGATACTAAACCAAAATGCACGAAATTGATGTCATTGAACACTGAAGACATTTTGGAACATTTTTTTAGTAGAAGGTATTGCCTAAATACCTCATTGTTTAGGTCAAAAGGGTCATACAATTCTGACCCGAAATCTACTTACGATAAAATCTGGAAATTTGATAGGTTTCATTAATGATATTATGAAGTTGAAGAGGTTTAATAAATTGAAATATGCTTCAATATTTTGATGATATCTTGGTATGTAGATTTTCAAATGAGTTTATTCTTGATTTATATTAAATTAGAGACTTATGACTACAACTTTCTTGAAGAAGTCGACATTTAATTATGTCTCTAAGCATTTCAAAATCTGGCTTGAAATTGAATATTGACTGAGGCTGTAGCACTACTAAGGACAAAAATCATATCATGTGATTATTAAATAAACCGTATTGATGTATGCAGAATTAGACTGAGATGTCTTCACCTAATTTGTAGCTTATTCTCTTAGCTTTAAATTGGTATAAGGTTTGTAATTTTTGGATATCTGAGTTGAAAGATATGAGTTCTACAATTAAAGGGTATGATCATGTACTAGCCAAAAGTTCAAATGTGTATAGTCTGTGGTATTTTGTGAATAACTCATTGAATACATAATCAAATTGGATGATCTTAGAGTTATTAGAAACTTAAAACACTGTAGAACAACTTTCCAGAAGGAAGTTTTGCCTAACTTTGTCATTTACCCTACCAAATTAATTATGCAAAGTTGACCCAAAATCATATAGGTAGAAAATCTGAAGTGGTCAATTAGGTTATGAAATTGATTTCACATTGTTTTATTTTGGTCCAAATTATAAGTACCAAATGATATTAATGAGGGTTTTGATATTTGATCGATTTGATGATGAAAATTACAATAAGATACCTGGAATTGTCATTGAACATGCATTGTGCATACTTTCTATACATTAATGTGCATAAAAGAACACTTGTACATTTGTGCAAAAATGTGATATTTGTGAATGTGTTGTGTATGTTTTAGAGGAGCACATCAAACGCCAGTCGCACATTGCCAGACCATCCAGACAATAGCTTCTTGGAGCATACTGTGAGTCAACCTAGATGATTTCCTAGGATTGATTTGATTTGAATTTAATTTGAGTTATTACACTTCTATTATTATTGAAATGTTTGTGAGTTGTTTCTGGATTCCGGACCTGAGGTCTGAGGAGCTTAATAGTTGGGCATGTATTGAGAGTGCTTTAAATTGTTATGAATTTGACATTCGATTCTCAATGATAGTTGAATGCCAGACTTAGGTCCGATGACTGTGATATATGAGATATTCAAAAATTGTTGCATTTCATAAAATGCATGCTCAAATAAAGGAGTTGTGACTTGAGTTGCCAGTATGAAGCGCTTCCACGTAGAACTTTGTTCCGTGATTTCTAATTTTGCGCATAGAGCTATGCTTCGTGATTCTATTTAACTGAGCCGATATTTGTATAAGTTGTGATTGCCACTCGGTCACAACAATAAGAAAGAATGTGAGTCTCATGCATATAACATTATAAGACTGAAATTTATTGAATGATTTGCAAAGCTGAATAAGTGAGAAATTGATGTGATTTATTTGCTATGCTTAGCAATATGAACTGTGTGATCTTATGATATACCATGTTGTGTAAACATCTGGAATGTGTTTATGATCTGAATAAGTGTTTGTGAAATATGTATTATGTTTATGTGATCCGGTGAAATCATCAATGATAGTTCACTCATTGAGTTCGCAAAACTCATAAAAATTGCAACATGATTTTTCAGGTACGAGACAGGAGACCTAGTTCTTAGATAGGTCTAAAGGACCCTTTGGACTTTGTTATGGCTTAGAGGTCTGTCAGCTGGCTCCAGGAGTGTTGTGTCTTGTATTTTGTTATTTTTGTTAGAACCTGTATGAGGTTATGTAAATATTTGTCTAAAGGACATAGTGTAAATTTTGTGGATGAATGCAATCAATGGGTTTTAAAATTTAGTGACTTATGATTATGTTAGATGATGCCATGTTTAAGTTGGTTTTGCTTTTTCTCTAACATGCCATTATCATAGGATATGTACTTGAATATACTTGAATGTTTGGGTATGTATCTTAAGGTAGTGGGATGTTACATATATAATAAACATCAAATTTGATTTTGTGACTTCTCAGATATAACAGCAATGTTTGATTTTATAGTTTATCAGGTATGTTAGAGACCTTCTTCTGAATCCTCCTTCTTATGAAATTGCCTCCACTATTCAAGGTAAACTTACATTCAAGTCATATCATTGTTCAAACTTACATTCAAGTCATATCATTGTTCAATTATTATCAGATTTACAACTATTCAGTCATGTGTATATGAAATGTCTCCAAACCAATTGCTTAAAAGCTGACTGGGTGTGATGTTTTAAAAATGGTCATTTAACGGAGATAGTTATCTGAAGTTAAAAACCTGCCATTGAAATCGCTTTTTAGTGTACTTTTAGTCATGAAGCATATTCTGCTGCTTTGATCTAAAATTTTGAACGACTTTTAGGATTGGAAAAAGGAAGAAGAACATTAGCTCTCTTGTTTGGAATAAAAGTGTAAAACATAACAAATAAGTTTTTAAGATAAAATTCTTCAAAGACTTTAATTCTCATTTTAGATGTGATCATATCATAGACATATATAAACATTTCATTTTAAGTTCTCACATTTTTCTATTTCTAAGTTGTTCTAAAGTTTACAGAAAAGCAACTGTCTGTTTTGGCTTTATACTTTTTCCCTCAATACTATTTCATACATTTAATATCACGATTTGAAGGTAGTACAAATCAGTACTTCATCTTTATTTTCCATCATTATCATCTAAAGCATTTACCATCCTATATAAACAATAACACCTTTATTTAAAACCAATAGAAATGAAATTGTAAACATATTAGATCCTTTTTTTTTTGGAAAATGAAAGAATGTTTATTAACAATAGAGAAAGCTAGTAAACATCCTGATTGATTCGAGTTATAAGCATCCGAGCTTTTTACAAAATCAAAGAAAACTTCATTATATAATAAATTGATGAGATAAACAAAGCAGATATGTTGAAAGGGATGTGCAGCATGTTAATCATAAGTTTCATTTACTCTCCCAATTTGTTCCAGTTATCAAAGTAGAAGAATGTTGATTTGCCATTCCCTATTAGACTCTTTAGGTCACTAAAGGAAAGAAGAATGATCAAATCATCTTGTAGAGCTAATTGAAGTTGGATGGAATTTATATCAAATTCTGAAGCCTATTTCAAGGGCCAATATATGACTCGTTAAGAAAATTTGAGTTACCTAAGATTACAGTTTCTATCTTTAGCTTGGATTGATTATTGTAATCTTCCATGGGACAACTGTTGCATAGTTGATGATGATTGCATTATTAATAGTAAAATATTTTTACTATTACAAATACAAATATTCTTATATAATATCACATACTCTTTATACTCTTATATAATATCATATACTCTTAACTAATTTTAAGAGTATGTGATATTATTCTTCTATAATATCACATAATCTTACCTAAAATGCAAATATTCTTATATAATATCACATACTCTTAATTAATTTTAAGAATAATTGTATTAAGATAAATACACTTACTATATCTTAAAAGAGAATAGAGAAGGTCTTTAGATTTGTTCAAGTTCAGTTCATTAAATCTAAATTATTGAAATTGGTAAGTATAGGAAGTTGATGATGAAGTCTATGATAAGACCCAGTTCTTACTAGCAGTCCTTTTCTGGGAAAATAAATACAAGGATAGGGGTTGTAGAAATAGATGAGGCCTATATTCTTAGGAAAAGAAGTAATAAAGACGTTGGTAGTTTTTTAGAGACTACCCCTCTCTTGGAGCCATACAAGGTAGTAGCTTATTCCTGATTTCCTTACCCCCACAGCCTCAATTACCTTTTACATATATAGACTTGAGACTCATAATAGGCACTATAACAACCTTGCCTCGGTATTCCTCTAACAAATAATAGGTTAGCCTATTGAAATTCTCATAATCAAATGTACTGACAACAAACTCCAACAAAGAAATTGACTCAATAACTATTTGTTAAAAAAGCCACTTCTTGCTGATTCTTTTTGCCCTTCCTTGTATAAATAAACTTGATTTGGGGCATATCAGGCTAATTGGTAGAAACCTATGCAAATTGGTTTTTGTCTTTAAAGCTCTCGTTTTGAACTCTAATCTTCTTCATACATGCAGTTTTACCTTGCTTCATTTGATAAATGAATCTAATTGATTGTGTCTATCGTATATTATGTGGGAATTATAATCTTTTAATTTTATGTTGTTAGTTAATTTGTATATTAGCAGCTACTACCAACCTACGACACAAAACTATGATCAATAGCCTTACTCAAAACTGAAATAAGGAAAAAAATCAATTTTAAAACAAATTCAGGGAGATGACCCTATTGTTCTAATGACCAAAATACTTCTCCAATACCAGCACAGTCCTCCCAACAACATCCACATAACCTGAAAGCATCCAGAACACTAAATAATGTGCAAACAACTTAAGAATTTTAAAGCTAGATAATTACCTGTAGATATTGCTCCACTGGAAATGACACCACAACTAAAGGATCCTTTGAACCCTTAGACAAAACTACCTAAAATGTAACAGTTATTTTCACTGTTAAATTTATCAATAGTTACGGATAAAGGGCTATAGGAAAAAAATTCATAAACATAAATTGCAGCTATATGAAGTGAAGAGAGTGAAATAAATATTGGTGGCATTTAGCTTTTATCTACAAATGGAATTAAAGGGGATAGTCCAATTATATGATGTAGGAAAGTAGATAAAGAGGACCTATACATTGCACACTGCAGATAAGTTCCTTAAGAAGTTGAAGAAGAAGGGTTATGAAGTCCTCTATATGGTTGATGCTATTGATGAGTATACAGTTGGCCAGTTCAAGGAATTTGAAGGTAAGAAGCTTGTATGCACAGTTTGTTTAGAGGTACCAAGCTTATTTTAGTTTAGGATCTCTTTATCATTAGGCATCCCTAACTTTTGATATTTCTTTATTACTTTCAATAGATATGCAATTTTGATTGAGTCTTTAACCAGTATTCTTGCCTTATTTAGTTTCACTATCCTTATAGAATATGGAAAATTTCTATTCAAATATGTTTGAAAGAATATCTTAGCAAATCCAATTCTTTTGAATTTGGTTGTATTTTCATCAAGACTTATTAGCCTACCTAATGAGCTTGTTATATGATTAAGTTCCTCTAAATATTAGCACTTAAAGTGGACTTTCAAAAAGTTAACTGATATCAGAATAATACTCATCCCTTGGATCTTTGATTTTAATTACTACTTAACTAAAACAAACACAAACGCCAACTGTAGGACAATTCCTAAATAAAAATTCTTAAGCCAAACTAAATCAAAAGGAACGGATTTGGACCAGACGCAAAAGGTTAAGCACTAAAAAGGAACAAGTTAATATTCTCTTCAAATATGCATACAACAATGAAGATAAAACAACAAAGGTTCAATTGCATAATAAGAATTAATTCATCATCATCGTCAGTGGACTCTTTGAATACAATATCACATTCATTCTCACTACTGCTTGTTTTTAAGTCATCCAAATCGTCATTCAAACGTTGCTCGAAATTCAATACAACATTATTTATTACATCAAATGCAATATCATTTCGATTTAAAAACTTTAAGGAACATTCCTCGACTTCCACTAGAACTTCATAAGATTCCTTAACATCATTTGAACCTTCTTCATTACCATACAAAGGGATATCATACTCACGTCTAACTTCACATTCTTGCACAATCTGCCAATTTAAACCAAGTAACAAATCTTCCACACAAAAAACTTGCTTCGCTTAGTTTTCCAAAATAAATGGGTCATCGTTGAACCAAAACTTAGTTACATTAATGTTTTTTAAAATGTCGTTGACCTTCATATTCCAATTTTCAAGATCATACCATTTGCATTTGAAAAGCACAACACTTTTACCCGTAACATATTCAAGGCTGATAATATCTGTCAGCATCCCATAAAATGTAATATTATATTCCCCATAATTTTCTAACACTGCAACACCACTATTTTGTGTAATCCTAGGCAAATCACGGGCTTCAGTGTGAAATAGCATGCCATTTGTATTATACAATATACTTCTGCACCAAACTATGAGGTCCACATGCAAATGAATACAAAGACTCAAAGATATTTCCTTCACGGGAGTTAGTTAATGTCGCCATCTATAACAAGAAATGAAAATTAGTTAATAATATATAATTATTAGTGTACACCATGTACAAACCTTCTTCTCAACTGATGTTTTAACCATGAAGAAAATTGTTCTCCATGTCTCCTGTCAACATATAATGGACTTTGTTCCCTCAACTAATCCATGTGCTCACTATGGATCATTAAAAATTCAATCAAAATTATATGAAATATCTCTACTTATTACATATCTTAATTTCACAATAGGTTAAAAAAACTTACTCAATAAAAGGCCTAATCTTATGACAATTCATAAGCACATACCAATGTGCAATCTTTAGCTCATTTGTAGGAAGAGCAATAGTTTTGCCAGCATCAATCAGATTATATTATTGGAAGAACACTAATATGTCACTACCATCAACCATATCATTGATTTGCTCTGGCACATTGAAGTTGGTTTCAATTCCTTTTAGATACATTAAACAGAATGTCATGCACTCTTTAACAACATACGTTTCAGCAATTGACCCTTCTGGACATGCTTTATTTCTAACAAATCCCTTTAGTGTACCTAGGAATCTTAACAAATGATTAACAATAATTAGATAGGCCACCATTTAGTTAAATTTTAAGAGTAATAGGATAAATTTAAATAATACATCTTAATTGGATACATCCATCTATATGCAACTGGTCCACCAAGTAAGGCTTCATTTAGTAAATAAATAGCCAAATGTACTATGACATCAAAGAATGTCAGTGGGTATATCATTTCAAGTTTGCATAAGATTAAAGTTATCTCTTGACACATCTTCTATACGTCATCCTTTTTCAAACTTTATCTACAAATTTGGTGAAAGAAGTCCCCCAACTCTATTAAAACACCTGTGACATCTTTATTCAAGATGGCATGTATGCCTAATGGAAGAATGCTTTGCAATAGTATATGACAATCATGAGACTTAAGTCCAGTAATCTTCCTTTCATCAACAATAACACATCTAGATATATTAGATGTGTAACCATCTGGAAACTCCACTTGCTTTACAAACTCACAAAACTTCTTCTTCTCATCGAAAGACATTGTATAGCATGCTGGAGCTTTTGCCACAATAGTTCCATCAGCTGCTCTTATCAAGTGTAATTCTTTTCGAATATTCATATCTTCCAAATCAAACGGATCCTTGATTGTATCTTTGGTTTTACCTTCAACATTCATCAAAGTACCAAGGATATTTTCACAAATATTCTTTTCTATGTGCATGACATCAAGGTTATGCCTTAATCTTAACTTATGCCAATATGGTAGATCAAAAAGAATGATTTTTTATTCCAATTAAACTCTCCTTCCAATCTCCTTCTCCTTTTATTGCTGGGGTGCTTTTCATAACATATATTATGCACATGATACAATTGTTCCACCACATCATCTCCATTTGGTAAGTTAGGTATAGGCCGATGATCACTCTTGTCATCAAACTTCTTACTTTTTCTCTATGGATGATCGTAAAGAAGAAAACGTCGATGGCCTACGTAACCAATCTTACTTCTTAACTTAAAAAAAGGAGTGTGTTTGTTACAAATAGGGAATGCCTTATAGCCTTTTATGCTCCACCCAGAAATAGTACCATAAGCTGGCAAGTCATTGATAGTCCACATTCAAGCTGCATGCATTCGGAAATTTTCTCCTTTTGAAACATCAAAAACATAAAAACCATCTTCTCATAACTCATTTAACTCATCTACTAGTGGTCTCATATAGATGTCAATGTCCCTACCAACCACTTTCAGACTTGGAATAACCAACGATAGCATAAAGAATGACTCATCCATACACATCCAAGGGGGTAAATTGTATGCTAAGAGAACAATAGGCCACACGCTATATATGATAGTGACAAATTGCCATGTGGATTGAATCCATCTATTGCTAAGCCTAGTCTAACATTATGTGGTTCTCTGGCAAACTCAGGATATAGCTCATCAAAACTCTTCCAAGCTTCCCCATCAAAAGGATGAACCATGGTATTACTGTCACCTTTAGGCCTATCATTATGCTACGTCATTTGTTTAGCGGTCTTACTTGACATGAATAATCGTTGTAATCTGGATATTAATGGAAAGTATCGCAATACATTATGCGGTATCTTCTTACCCCTGCCATCATTAATTCTCCATCTTGATGTTCCACACTAGGAACAACTTTCCAAGTCCCCATACTCTTTCCAAAATAGGGAACAATTGTACTTACATGCATGTATCAACACATAACCCAAGCTTAGGCTCCGTAGAAATTGATTTGCTTCATAATAGGACTTCAGTAAAGATTTACAATTAGGTAATACATCTCTTAGCAGAGCAAGTAACATGTCAAATAACTTATTGCTCCACTTGTTGTATACTTTCAAGTGAAGCAACTTTATTAAAAACAACTTTAAAAAGTTTGTACATCTAGGGTACAACTCTTCAATTGCTTTACTCAATAATTCATGAAAGGCACCCATAATAGAATCTCCGACACCTGTAAGAGGACTCCTTCTGTAACATCCCACCCCCGATGGGAATGGTAGAATAGTAATTTGGCAAAGGATTAAGAGGGTTTAGGATTTATTTTGCAATGTTCATGCACATCTGATTCATGAATAGTGAAATTGCACATGAAAATGACTGTACATGCATTCATGACATTTCTCGGTAGTTGTGCCTAAATGGGATTTTATTTTGGAAAATGTGGTTTATGGGCTTGAAAATTTAATTGGAGTGGATTGTTATGTGTTTTATATTTTTGGAAAATTTTAAGATTTTTTCTGAAATTTTTCGGGAAAAATTTTCGAACCAAAAAAAAATCGCCACGTGGTGTATCGATTAGTTTCCGGTACTGGAAATTTCTGCCCAATGGCACTGGAATATTTGTTCAATAATTTTGGGATTGTAATTAGAGTCATTGGATGGATTAATTAGAGCCATTGGATAGAATTTTGTCTTTTTCCTCTTTTTATATGCCAAGTGGCATGATGATTCACCTTAACACATTAAATGCTTGTGTTCCACCATTCATCCACAACACTTGCAAATTCAAAGGCCAAAATGAGTTTGTCTTCATGCTCTTCCTCTCTTCATTCTCGTAGCTTCCTCCTTCTTTGCTACTTTGATAATTTTGTCCATCTTTCCTACTCTCTTCTACTTTGTTTTTCCCTCTTTTAGTTCACCTAAAGAGCTTGACATAAACCTCACCCCTTTTGAGAAGGTGATGATCGTGTGGTGAGGTGTGGAAAAGTAGAGGATTGGTGTATTAGGAGAAGAATTGGAACATTGGAAAAACTTGATTAGGTAAGTTGTTGTTTTAAGCTTTAATTATGCATTTAATGAATGAATTGGTAGTTAGATGCATTAAATGGGAATTATTGTGAATGAATTATGATATATTGTGTATTAATTTCATAAAGCATGGATTGATTATTTGGGTGCAAATGCATGGTGGTTGTTGTTAAGTGAATTAGATTGCTTTTTGACTTGGTTTTGGATTGAGTTTTGTAAGGTGAGATTAATGGAAAAAGTTAGGAAAAGCCAATTGTGTATGCTGCCATTTTTAAGGTTAGGTGCTTAGGTTAAGGTCTTGATGACCTAGTGGCTGAATTCTTGCCTCAATTGGATGCTTGTTGATGTGTAATTGGCATTGGAAGTGATAGAATATAAGTGTAGGAGCAAAGCTGGAAAATGCAAATTGATCATGGTTTAATTCTTTTGCCATAACTAATAGTGTGGTTAAGAAAATGAGGTGAGGTTTGTGCTAAATTAAACTTTAGACGTTTGGCTTCAATTTCTTGTGAAATAAGTGTTGTCTAATTGTAACTTGAAGAGGTTGAATTTCTGCCTTGAAAGTAAACTATGCTGGCTGTGTGAACAGTATCCGAATTAGATGACCTGAAACTTTGATGAGTTTTCTAGATTGATTTAGGAGGAATTGGTGAAAATGGTCTTAATGATAGTTCAATACTATCTTGTTAGCTTTCCATTGCCACTGATTTTGCAATTTTTCGATATGTATGTTGGTATTTATGAATTGTTGACTATTGACTGGTTATGTGCATTTTGGTGAAATCTAGCCATAAGTGTAGGTTTTGTGAGTATTGTGATTGGAAGCAAATTTAGAGATTTCTATTATTTGAATTGGCTCAATTAATCTCCTGGAAAGTTGTAGAGGAAGTAATTATCTTGAAAATGAGATATACTATACTATTTTTGGAAATCAAAATTGATAGTTATGAATTTTCAAAGATTGGACTTAAGTTAGGTCATTGACTAGTGATCAGGGAGGCCATTTGCATGACAGTTTTGAGTTTGTTAGAGATGAAATTGGTTGTTAAGCCCTTCATGAGAAGAGTATTATTCTGTTTGATCTTTTCATAGGTATAAAGTATGCAATTTTTTGTCATTTTTGCAAGAAGTTATGCATTTTATAAAATTGTTGTTCAGTTCATGTGGTTTCAGTGGGCAGAATCATTCATTGAATTGTTTGACCTACTTAGCAATTGAATTTGATTTCATGTTGTTCATGAAAGTTGTAGTCACATTATGATATTTCATTTGGAATAAATCTTGTAATTTTTTAGCAAAGGGAATGAGAAGTTATGGATTTTATAAAATGTTGCACTGTTTTGACAAAATGTTGCACTGTTTTGAGAGGTATTGTGAAGGCAGTAACTTAAAGTGTATTTTTGACACCCTTAGAGGCGAAATTAGTTTTTGTGTCCTTCATGAAACTTGTAGAGCTCTCTTTTCTCTATAAAATAGACACCAAGGTTGTCCAATTTGAAGTTTGGAGTAGGGAGTTATGCCCAGTGGAAGTTGGGTTGTCGGAGGACGTTTGTTCCAGATTTGCCATTGTAGTAGCGTAAGTCGGCTTGCATCTTCAGACAAGTCGACTAGGACATACACAGTAGCATAAGTTGACTGAAATTCTCAGGCAAGTCGACTAGGATCATATATTTTCCCTTCTTTTGCTTATAACTTTTCTGTCCGACATCCAATTGACCTGATTTTTGAGGCATCGGATTCGTGAAATATTTAATTTTATTTTATAAGAAATTGGGAATTTTTGGACGGAAAATTGACGTGGGTCCGGGTAATGGTTCTTTGGTCACTATTTTATTTATTTGTGGACCTATAGAGGCCCGAATTGAGTAATTTCGGTGCCATTAGATTTCTAATTTTTAGATGGAATGTTTGTGATGGAATTTTTAGATTAAGGCCGGGAATATCATGAACATGCATTGTACACCTTTTAATTGTTACATGTGCATCATTAACTAGTTCTGATTGGACAATTAGTAATGGTTATATTCTCTGATTATTATAAAGGCACATTTGGAGCGTCGGCCGACCGACAGTACAGAGACTTCCCGACAATAGCTCGGAAGTTATAGGTGAGTAATCTAGATGGTTTTTTCAATTATTATATGTCCAATGTGGGGAATAATGGTGGGATTAGTGATTGTGTTTGTTTATGACTAGGTTCCATACACTGATGGTCCGATGAATTGAGAGATTTGACATAGAAGTGTCCTTTATGTGCTGATTGTCAAATTGCTTGCTATTACTGTGCTTCATTGTGTTGCCTCTACTGTGACAGACTGTTTTATTTTGACTGTGATATATTGGGAATATTGCATTTCATACACAAATACATGAACGGATAATAATAGTTGTGACCAGAGTCGCCACTGATACTGAAAAAGAACCTCAAACTCGAGGGGAGATAGTGCATACCCAGAGGGCTCTCCTACTCCCTAGACGCGTCTACTACCTACTGATTACTATTTAAGCACTCAGTCACAACACTGTAACAAAATGGGAAAGTGTCACATATGCATTGCATACACATTTTGATTGAATACAGTAAATGGGAAAAAGGCAAGGGTGCATTACACAATTGTGATTTGCTTCTTCTGAACGTGTTATTGTATACACTCTGTAATTTGCTTGAGTGATGCATGAATTGGGTGAACCATCAATGATGGTTCCTCACTGAGTTCGCAAAACTCACCCAAAATTTGCAATTATTTTTCAGGCCTTGATGAGTACTCTGTTAGACACGGGAGTATGCCTACTGCATGCCAGGGAAAGATAGGGGTCGGGATCAGTTCAAGTCTGCATTTGTATCTCCTAAAATTGTATTCCGCAATCTCTGTAAAATAATGTTTTGTATTTACAGTGGGCCCAATTTGGTTATGAATTTGTGTACATTAAATGGCTACGTTAAATTATTATTGAATGTTTGTAATGACTGAAAATGTTTACAAATTAACGTGGGCTCAAATTGTCTACTGTTTTTCGCGCGTATGAATGTCTTTATAAAAAAAAATTATATTGAGTTTCGGCTGAGTGATGTAACACGCCACCCTCACGGGGCACGGACTCGGATATCACCATCGATGTCGGGTTCGGGTCACGCAAGAGAGGGGTGTTACATTTAGGTGGTATCAGAGCCCAGAAGTACTATCTTATATGGGATGTTTTTGGAATATAGGTCAAGTTACATGCATTTAATTCATGTCATGGCAGATAGTGACAACTGATCCCCAGTCTAGCATATGAGTCACATGCATGAGCATGTATCAGTCGTTTAAGCGGTTAGAAATAGTGAGGAAAATGATGATATGTTATAATGTGATAAATGGAAGTTGTGGATATCTTGGAATAAGAAAAAGTGTATAGTTCGATTTGAAAAATGAAGATTAAGTGTATTGATATTGGTAGATATATTATGAAATACTACATCAGTGTTATACCGGGGTATATCCTTAAATGTGGGATAGATCTGAAGTTATAGTTGTGGATTGATAGAGGAAAATAGAGATATGTTAGAAATGGCAAGATTTCAAGTGTATAACGTGGATGAAAATAAAATGTTCTATGATCTAGAGAGGCTAAAATTGGGTTTGATTACCGTGATGAGAGTTATGAATAAGGGTTTATACCTTAGAGTCAGAATATGTTAGTGGGAAATCAAGAGTGATTCTACATCTATGATTCTGACTTAATTGTGAACATACATGGGTTTGATGAAATAGTTGTCAAGGTAAAGTTGATCTGCCTATGTGAACGTACATCTGATAATGGGAGCACCATGGCTAGTGAGTTAGTGGATAATTGCTAGTCATAGTTCTTATAATTTAAAGTTCAATATGAGTTAGAATAAGAAGTGAAAGTGCTTATAGTGATCAATTGGGAATGAATTGAGATTGTTATAAAAAAAAGGATATGATCATGGTATAATCCTCACGATCGAGGACAGGTGCAAAAAGGGAACTGTTGTCAAAAATCAAATGAGATCAAGGTATCCTAGTGTAAGTGACTAATTGGTGAGTTGCCCTACATCTGTCTCTCGATAAGATGTAATGATTTTGATAGTATATACTTCACTGAACCTTATTAAAAAAGATGTTCTGATTATACGAGTTATGGCATAAATTGATCTTCAAGGGATATTATGAATAGCTAAAATTGATTCCCTAAGGCATTGAGAATGACTGACAAGAAATAGTGATAACTATCAATGAAAGGACAAATCTGAGATAAATCTGAAATGAATTAAAAGTCATTGTGGGAGTCCTAATCCTAGTGGAGACTCTATGTAACATCCCATCACCGAAGGGAAGGGTATTTTGGTAAATTGGGACGGGTTAGGAATGTTTAAATATATCTCGGCATACACATGCATCTTATAGCCTCTATATTTATAGGAATGATAATTTTTGCACATGCACATGATTGTACATGCATTCATGACATTTCCTGGCATATGTGTCTAAATGAAACTTTTTGTGAATTATGTGATTTTTGTGTTTGAAAAGTTGAATTGAAGCGCTCTAGGTGTGTTTTACTTTTTTAGGGATTTATGGGAATGTTTCTGAAATTTTTCAGGGTACTTGCCCGGATCGAAAAATTGTCAAGTGACAAACTGAGTGGACTTCCGGTACTGAAAATGACGGTCAAATGGCACTGGACTATTAGACATATGATTTTAAGAATTATGAACTTTGAGCCATTGGAATTAGGAGACAAATTGGACTAGAAATTTAATTGAAATTGGAGAAAACCTTAAGAGAATGTAGGAAGAAGACAAGTGGCAAGTGACACATGTCACTTGCCTACTTAGTCTTGTTATTAAATTCACCTAAGGAGTCCTAGTTTCTACGACTCTCTCATTGAAAGTTTAAAAAAATCACTTTGAAGTTTAAAATTTTCTCTCATCCGTAGGTGGCTTCTTCTCCCCTTCTTCATTGATTTTTCTCCCTTTTTTTGATAGAATTTCTACTCATCTTCACTACACAAAAACCCCTCCTATAGTATGTGCTTCCTCTTCCTTTGTTCACAAAGAAAAATCCTAAGCTAAGCCTTGAGAGTTGATGGCTGTATATGATAGGGAAACTTTGAGGAATTTGAAGAATTTAAAGTTTGCAACTTGTTTAGGTGAGAATTGTGCATTATATTCCTTCATTTGGTAGTTAGAAGCATTCATGGGGATTAATTGAACATTAATTTCATAAAGATAGTGGTTGGATTATTTCGGTGTAAGTATAAATATGTGTGAGGTTGATTATGTTGTGAATTGGTTATGGATTAGTTTTGGATTGATTTTTTATGTTTGAATAATGGTAGATGAATGGATATTTAGGGAAGAAAATTGTGTATGTTGTTGCTGCCAAATTGTGATGGATTACTCAAGTAATTGTTTTGATGAATTTATGGCTGAATTAGAGGTCCAAATGGATGCATATTGATGTAGGTAAACTGATGAAATGAAAAGAGTTGAGGTAGGGAGGAAATCTGGAAAATGTGACTTTGTGTAGGTTTCCGATTTTGGCTCATAAATTTTGATATAGTTGTCCAATTGAGCTGAGGTTTGTTTTAAATTAAACTTAAGAAGTATGGATAGATTTCATATGAAGGAAGTTTTGTCCAATTCTGACCTTAACGATTTTAAATTTGGCATGAAAAGTGAGTTGTAGGTGCTGTAGGAACAGTATCCAAACCTTGTGACCTGAAACTTTGATGATTTTTTTTAGGATTGAATTTGCTAATTTGGTCTCTATGAAAGTTGAATATTTTTTTGTTAGATTTCTAACGCCACTAAGTATTAATTTTTTTGATTTGTACGTTGAAAGTTATGGTATGTTAATGTTCAGATGGTCATTAAGCTGAAAATGTGTTTTGTGTTTAAGTGACTTTATGTGTATAGGTTTTGTTATTTTTGTGTTCTGATATTTATTTGGGAATGTTAAAGGTGAAATTGGCTCAAGTGACCTTCCGAAAAGTTGTATAGGATTGTTGTAACTTTCTAATGAGGTATTTTATGCTAATTTTGGATGTAAGGATTGTTAGATATAAATTTGTAAAGTTTTGTTATGGTTTAGGTTAAATGCTGATTTCTTAAACCCTAACAGGACAGCCACCTTAGTGAGAGAATTTGACCTATTTTGAATGGGAATTTGCTTTGACGTCCTCTTGAGAATTGTAGTATATTGTCTGAGATTTTTATTTCTATATGGTATGTAATTTTTCGACAATGGGTTGGAAAGTTATGAATGTTGGAAGATTCTGTTACTGTGAGAATGAGACTTATATAGGCAAAAGCTTTGCTTGAGAATTTGAGTTGTTTAGAGGTTGATTTTGCTTCCAAGTTATTCATGAAACTTGTAGAAAATGTTTTTATCTTTCTTTTTACCTATATCTTGGAATTTTTGGCATAAGGAATGGAAAGATAGGAATTTTTTGTAGAAGTGCGATTCTTTGTTCATATGGTAGTTTTACTATTTCATTGGGCAGAACCTTTGTTTGTATTTTTGACCCTCTTAGAGATTGAATTGGATTGGGGGGGTCTTCTTGAAGATTGTAGAAACTGTTTAGAGCTTTCTAATGGTGTGTAATGTACCTTATTTGGAGTTATGAGTAAACAGTTATGGGGATTGGAAGAACACAGTTACTGTTCATATGGTCATTTATGGGTAGTAACTTTGAAGTAGTTTTTGGCACCCTTAGAGGTGAAGTTGGTTTGTGAGCCCTTCATGGAACTTGTTTCTTATTACCTTTCCAATTAGACCTTGTTTGTAAATTTTGGATAAGTGTGTAAAGAGTTATGCATGTTAGAAATTCAGATGGTGAAGAGAGGGAAATAAGTGCAAACCCTCTTACCTTTTGTTTTATCCTAAAGCTTTTTTTGCTTATATCTTCGTCATCCGACCTTCAATTGACCTGGTTCTCGAGGCGTCGAATCCATAAGACAATTATCTACCTCTCTATGTGGAATTGTGGACTTTGTGGGATTTAATTAAGATTTAGGGATTGAATCCAAGTGAGAGAATTGATTAACTTTTGGCAATATCCGGACCTATAGAGGTCCAAATTGAGTAATTCTGGTATCTATGGGTTCCTGAGACATAGGGGAATCTTTTGTGATGTGAATTATGGAAAATGTCGTGAATGTCATGAACATGCATTGTACAGGTTTTAATTGTTCGATGTGCATTGTTTGATGCTTCTGAATATACATTTGGTAATGTGTAATTATTTTGCTTGTTATAGAGGCACAGTTGGAACGTCATCCCACGGACGTTGCCGAGACTTCCTGGCATTAGCTCGGAAGCTATTTGGTGAGTAACCTAGATGGTTTCTCGATTATTAATTGTTTATATTTTGCGCTTATAACACTGTGGAGAATAATGGTGGGCTTTGTGTTTGTTTATGCTGGTTCCGGATCGAAGGTGTTCGAGGTATTGGGAGAATATGACATAGAAGTGCGATATGTGATTTGGAATGTGATTAATTGTGAATTACTTGTGTGAATGTGGTAATTTGGGACCGATTATAATGTGGGCTTTGCTTTATATTGCCATGTGCATTCCATGCATAATGCATGATCAGTAATTGGCAGTTGTGATCGGAGCAACCACCGAGAGCTTAAAGTTCAATGTATTTGGGCCTCGAGCCCACAGTGCTTCAGAGCCTCAGGCTCAATGAATAATGCGCCCTTATTGGGACAGTTTAGGCGCTCGGTCACAACAACGAAATAAATTGGAAAAAAAGGGTCACATACGTATTACATATACATTTGACTGAATATCTGTGATTTGAGTGAAAAGCCAAAGGCTTTGTGTTCATATAAATAATCATGTGGTACATATGAATGAGTTATTATGCTATACTGTGATTTGTTTAACTATGCATGAATTGGGTGAACCATCGATGATGGTTCCTCATTGAGTTCGCAAACTCACCCAAAATTGCAAATTATTTTTCAGGACCGATAGAGTAGACTCCTAGCTCCAAAGAGAGACTTTTCATGCCGTGTAGATCGTGTTGGCAAGAGAAGTCATGACACACAGGTCGGTCAGCTAGGATCTTTTGGGATGACCTAGTTAGGCTTTTTGTACTAAATTTCTTTCGGAGTATTGTACAGACAGTGAAAAAAACAGACAGATGTGTAAATTACTGTTTTTGATGATATGAAATGAGAAAATTTTATGGTTTCAAAAATTAGTGATTTTTAGTATTGATGTTTTATGATTTGATGCCATGTGAGGTACAGTAGTGATTGTTCGTAGTTCACCCTTATTATAGGACATGTATCGAAGTGACCTGCGGGCGTCTCGACGCATACCCTACAGTAAGGGGGTGCTACATTTAGCTGATATCAAAGCATGGTTTGACATCTGTTGGGACTAGGACATAATTAGGCTTGAATTATTGTGAGAAGTGCAGAAACTGATCAAAGTTCTTGTTTTATTATAGGTCATCCGTTCTTGGTAATCAGATAGATCAGCCAGCTGACTAGGGATCTGTCAGAGCTAGTAGAAAGTCCTCAGTGCCTCGATCTGAGGAGCTGCCTCCCAGAGTTCCCGTGAGACGAGAGAGGAGGTATGACAGACTGCGTAAGTAGGGGGCTATAGATTTCTATGGCAGTATAGACCCCGCTGAGGCTGAGGGATGGCTGGAGCGGACTGAAAGGGTCTTTGATCAAATGGATTGTGATCCAGTCGAGAGGTTTGATTATGCAGTCTCTCTTCTGTAGGGCCCAGCTTATCAGTGGTGGAAGACTGTTCCGGGCAGTACCACCAGGCCTTGCCCACTGACATGAGAGGATTTCCTGGGGGCTTTTAGAGGTAATTATATGCCCAAGATGTATCTGGAAATGAAGGTGCATGAGTTTTAAATTTGAGGCAGGTAGGATGGCGATGGCGAGTATGAGGTTAGGTTTAATGAGCTGATGGGATATGCTACTGCTTTGATCTCGACAGAGGCTGATAGGTGCCGGAGATTTGAGCATGGTCTCAATATGGAGATTCACACAAGACTAGCCCGATCTGATATGGGCATTTTTTGAGCTTAGAACATTGCGGTGAGAGTTGAAAGCGACTTATGAGGCGAGACAGACGAGAGATGGGTTGAGGGTCGGGGAAGAGACCGAGTGAGAGTCGAGGTAGTTCGACGGAGGCTTTATGGCCTTGAGCGGGACTTCGAGTTACTGGAAGATCCAGACAATTTGGGTATGGACAGAGAGGGAGATTTGTTCAGACTGGCAGTAGTAGTGGTAGAGGTGCAGGGCAGATTCTTCCAGTTTGTGAGCATTGTGACAAGAGGCAAAATGGGGAGTGTTGGCGGTTGATTGGAGCCTGCCTTATATGTGGCTCCATGGATCATCAGATTCGGGATCGCCTCACTCTTGTGGGAGCTCGATCATTGTCGATTTAGATTTGGTAGTAATACTACTGGTGCAATGAGTAGAAGGGTGGATCCAAGGCGAGAGGCCGAGGTAGAGGCCAAGGTAGAGGTCGCGGTAGAGCCGAGGGATCCTTTGTGAGGGCTGGGGGTCTGGGCAGTCGACCACAGTCCCAGGACAGGGTATATGCCATGACTAGGCAAGAGGCCCAGGATTCTCCTGATGTTGTAGCTGGTATACTTCTTATTTTTGATATTGAAGCATTTGCATTGTTAGATCCAGGATCCACACATTTTTTTGTTACACCGCATATAGCATGTAGATTGCATGGGGATAGGGAGATGTTACAGTATGGGTTAGAGGTGAGTACACCTCTTGGTAGTACTACTGCATTGGGAGAGGTCTGCAAGGGGTGCTCGATCCAGATTAATCAAGCAGTGTTGAGAGCAGACCTTATAGTGTTACCATTGAGAGAGATCGATGTGATTCTAGGGATGGACTGGCTTACTGCCCATAGGGCTATCATGGACTGCTACACTAAGGAGGTCGTATTATGAGGGATAAGCAGCTTTATGCCAAATTCAGTATGTGTGAATTTTGGCTGGATGAGGTAGTGTTTCTGGGTCACATATAGACTGGAGAGGGTATTCAGGTTGATCCTAATAAGATTGAGGCAGTGATGAAGTGGGAGGCTCCTAGGAATGTGTCGGAGATTCGGAGTTTCCTCAGATTGGCTGGTTATTACCGGAGGTTTGTCGAGGGGTTTTCATTGATCTCAGCCCCTCTGACAAAACTTCTGAGGAAGAATATGGCATTCAGATGGACTGAGGAGTGCCAGAAGAGCTTTGAGGAGCTGAAACATCGGTTGACTACGGCACCGGTGTTGGCTATTCCATCTGGGACAGGAGGTTATGAGGTTTATAGTGATGCATCGCATCAGGGCTTGGGATGTGTTTTGATGCAATACGGTAGAGTGATTGCCTATGCCTCGAGACAGTTGAGGTCTCACGAGGTAAATTATCTTAAGCATGATTTGAAGTTAGCTGCAGTTGTCTTTGCCCTGAAAATTTGGAGATACTACCTGTATGGAGAGACTTTTCAGATTTTCATTGACCATAAGAGTTTGAGGTACTCTTGAGTCGAGAGAGTTGAATTTGAGGCGAGGAGAGGATTGAGCTCTTGAAGGATTATGATTGCACCATTGAGTACCACCCGGGAAAGCTAATGTGGTGGCGGATCGTTGGCGGAAGTCTCATATCGGTCTGACTCAGTTGAGTATTGCGATTGCCTAATTTGATTCAGCTGAGGGCTTTAAATGTACAATTGAATCTGGAGCATGATGGAGCTTTAGTAGCCACTCTGAAGTTCAGAGCGATGCTACATGATAGGATCAGGAGAGTTCAGGATAAGGATCCTGCTTTGGTGAAATTGATTGAGAAAGTGAAGTCTGATCTGAATTCTGAATTTGAGTTGAGAGATGGGACTTTATGGTTAGGGCAGAGATTATGTGTGCCGGATGTGGATGATTTGAGGCGAGAGATTTTGGAGGAGGCGCATATGGCTGCCTATGCTATGCATCCTAGTACTACCAAGATGTATAACACTCTTAAGCCACATTTTTAGTGGCCTGGCATGAAGAAGTAGGTGGCAGAATATGTCTCCAAGTGTATGACGTGCCAGCAGGTTAAAGCTGAGCACCAGGCTCCAATGGGGAAGCTTCATTCGTTGCCTATTCCTGAGTGGAAATGGGAACGAATTACTATGGATTTCATTATGGGGTTGCCTAGGACATCGAGGTAGCATGATGCTATCTGGGTCATAGTGGACCAGTTAACTAAATCGGCCCATTTCTTGCCAGTGAGGGAGAACAATTCTCTTGATCAATTGGCCCAGAAGTATGTGACTGAGATTGTGAAACTGCATGGGGTTCCATTGTCTATAGTGTCGGATCGGGATCCCAGATTTACTTCGAGGTTCTGGAAGAGTTTGCAGTCTGCTATGGGTACGAGTTAAATTTTAATCTGACATTTCATCCTCAGACTGATGGGCAGAGTGAGAGGACGATTAAGACTATTGAGGATATGCTTCGGACGTATGTATTGGAGTTTAGAGAAGCATGGGATCAGTATTTAGCCTTAATTGAATTTGCCTACAACAATCATTACCATCGTAGCATTGGGATGGCACCATATGAGGCATTATATGGGAGATAGTGTCGATCGCCTCTGTATTGGGATGAAGAGGGTGAGAGGATGATTGAAGGTCGGGCTGATTAGGATCTGATGGACAAGGTAAAAGCGATTGAGTCACGTAAAAGCGGCTCGGGATGAGCGGAAGAGCTATATGGATCAGCATCGGAGAGATATGAAATATAATGTGGGAGACCGAGTCTTCCTTCGAGTTTCACCGTGGAGAGGAGTGTTGAGATTCGGTAGCAAGGGCAAGTTAAGCCCTAGGTACATTGGTCCATATGAGATCATTGAGCGTATAGAACCTTTGGCCTATAAGCTGGATTTACCGAGTGAGATGTCGCAGCTGCTTAATGTCTTCCATGTGAGTATGCTCCGGAGGTATCGATCGGATTCGACACATGTGATTCCGGCTCAGGAGATTGAGGTAGCTAGCAACTTGAGCTATGTTGAGAAGCCGGTCTAGATTGTGGGATCACGGGTCAAACAATTGAGGAACAGGGTCATTCCAATGGTGAAAGTCCTATGAAGGAACCACTCAACTGAGGAAGCAACTTAGGAGACCGAGGAGCATATGAGGAGACAGTATCCTCACCTGTTCGACTAAGTAGGTAAGAATTTCGAGGACAAATTTTTTATTAGGAGGGGAGAATTGTAACATCTCATCACCGATGGGAAGGGTATTTTGGTAAATTGGGACGGGTTAGGAATGTTTAAATATATCTCGGCATACACATGCATCTTATAGCCTCTATATTTATAGGAATGATAATTTTTGCACATGCACATGATTGTACATGCATTCATGACATTTTCCGGCATATGTGTCTAAATGAAACTTTTTGTGAATTATGTGATTTTTGTGTTTGAAAAGTTGAATTGAAGTGCTCTAGGTGTGTTTTACTTTTTTAGGGATTTATGGGAATGTTTCTGGAATTTTTCAGGGTACTTGCCCGGATCGAAAAATTGTCAAGTGACAAACTGAGTGGACTTTCGGTACTGAAAATGACGGTCAAATGGCACTGGACTATTAGACATATGATTTTAGGAATTATGAACTTTGAGCCATTGAAATTAGGAGACAAATTGGACTAGAAATTTAATTGAAATTGGAGAAAACCTTAAGAGAATGTAGGAAGAAGACAAGTGACAAGTGACACATGTCACTTGCCTACTTAATCTTGTTATTAAATTCACCTAAGGAGTCCTAGTTTCTACGACTCTCTCATTGAAAGTTTTAAAAAATCACTTTGAAACTTAAAATTTTCTCTCATCCGTAGGTTGCTTCTTCTCCCCTTCTTCATTGATTTTTCTCCCTTTTTTTGTTAGAATTTCTACTCATCTTCACTACATAAAAACCCCTCCTATAGTATGTGCTTCCTCTTCCTTTGTTCACAAAGAAAAATCCTAAGCTAAGCCTTGAGAGTTGATGGTTGTATATGATAGGGAAAGTTGGAGGGATTTGAAGAATTTAAAGTTTGCAACTTGTTTAGGTGAGAATTGTGCATTATATTCTTTCATTTGGTAGTTAGAAGCATTCATGGGGATTAATTGAACATTAATTTCATAAAGATAGTGGTTGGATCATTTGGGTGTAAGTATAAATATGTGTGAGGTTGAGTATGTTGTGAATTGGTTATGGATTAGTTTTGAATTGATTTTTGATGTTTGAATAATGGTAGATGAATGGATATTTAGGGAAGAAAATTGTGTATGTTGTTGCTTCCAAATTGTGATGGATTACTCAAGTAATTGTTTTGATGAATTTATGGCTGAATTAGAGGTCCAAATGGATGCATATTGATGTAGGTAAAGTGATGAAATGAAAAGAGTTGAGGTAGGGAGGAAATCTATAAAATGTGACTTTGTGTAGGTTTCAGATTTTGGCTCATAACTTTTGATATGGTTTTCCAATTGAGCTGAGGTTTGTTTTAAATTAAACTTAAGAAGTATGGCTAGATTTCATATGAAGGAAGTTTTGTCCAATTCTGACCTTAACGATTTTAAATTTGGCATGAAAAGTGAGTTGTAGGTGCTGTAGGAACAGTATCCGAACCTTGTGACCTGAAACTTTGATGATTTTTTTAGGATTGAATTTGCTAATTTGGTCTACATGATAGTTGAATATTTTTGTGTTAGCTTCCTATCTCCACTAAGTATTAATTTTTTTTATTTGTACGTTGAAAGTTATGGTATGTTAATGTTCAGATGGTCATTTAGCTGAAAATGTGTTTTGTGTGTAAGTGACTTTATGTGTATAGGTTTTGTGCTTTTTGTGTTCTGATATTTATTTGGGAATGCTAAAGGTGAAATTGGCTTAAGTGACCTTCTGGAAAGTTGTATAGGATTGTTGTAACTTTCTAATGAGGTATTTTATGAGAATTTTGGATGTAAGGATTGTTAGATATAAATTTGTAAAGTTTTATTATGGTTTAGGTTAAATGCTGATTTCGTAAACCCTAACAGGACAGCCGCATTAGTGAGAGGATTTGACCTAGTTTGAATGGGAATTTGCTTTTTAAGTCCTTCTTTATAATTGTAGTATATTGTCTGAGATTTTTATTTCTATATGGTATGTAATTTTTTGACAATGGGTTGGAAAGTTATGAATGTTGGAAGATTCTGTTACTGTAAGAATGAGACTTATATAGGCAGAAGCTTTGCTTGAGAATTTGAGTTGTTTAGAGGTTGATTTTGCTTCCAAGTTATTCTTGAAACTTGTAGAAAATGTTTTTATCTTTCTTTTTACCTATATCTTGGAATTTTCGGCATAAGGAATGGAAAGATAGGAATTTTTTTGTAGAGTACAGTTACTGTTCATATAGTAGTTTTACTGTTTCATTGGGCAGAACCTTTGTTTGTGTTTTTGACCCTCTTAGTGATTGAATTGGATTGGGGGGTCTTCTTGAAGATTGTAGAAAATGTTTAGAGCTTTCTAATGGTGTATAATGTACCTTATTTGGAGTTATGAGTAAAAAGTTATGGGGATTGGAATAACACAGTTACTGTTCATATGGTCATTTATGGGTAGTAACTTTGAAGTAGTTTTTGGCACCCTTAGAGGTGAGATTGGTTTGTGAGCCCTTCATAGAACTTGTAGGGTTTCATATTACCTTTCCAATGAGACCTTGTTTGTAAATTTTGGATAAGTGTGTAAAGAGTTATGCATGTTAGAAATTCAGATGGTGAAGAGAGGGAAATAAGTGCAAACCCTCTTACCTTTTGTTTTATCCTAAAGCTTCTTTTGCTTATATCTTCGTCATCTGACCTTCGATTGACCTGGTTCTCGAGACGACAAATCCATAAGACAATGATCTACCTCTCTATGTGGAATTGTGGACTTTGTGGGATTTAATTAAGATTTAGGGATTGAATCTAAGTGAGATAATTGATTAACTTTTGGCAATATCCGGACCTATAGAGGTCCAAATTGAGTAATTCTGGTGTCTATGGGTTCCTGAGACATAGGGGAATCTTTTGTGATGTGAATTATGGGAAATGTCGGGAATGTCATGAACATGCATTGCATACGTTTTAATTGTTCCATGTGCATTGTTTGATGCTTCTGAATATACACTTGGTCATGTGTAATTATTTGGCTTGTTACAGAGGCACAGTTGGAACGTCATCCCACGGACGTTGCCGAGACTTCCCGGCATTAGTTCGAAAGCTATTTGGTGAGTAACATAGATGGTTTCTCGATTATTAATTGTTTATATTTTGCACTTATAACATTGTGGAGAATAATGGTGGGCTTTGTGTTTGTTTATGCTAGTTTCGGACCGAAGGTGTCCTAGGTATTGGGAGAATATGACATAGAAGTGCTATATGTGATTTGGAATGTGATTAATTGTGAATTACTTGTATGAATGTGGTAATTTGGGACCGAATATGATGTGCGCTTTGCTTTATATTGCCATGTGCATTCCATGCATTCAGTAATTGACAGTTGTGACCGGAGTAGCCACCGAGAGCTTAAAGCTCAACGTATTTGGGCCTCAAGCCCACAGTGCTTCAGAGCCTCAGGCTCAACGAATAATGCGCCCTTATTGGGACAATTTAGGCGCTCGGTCATAACAACGAAATAAATTAGAAAAAAAGGGTCACATACGCATTACATATACATTTGACTGAATATCTGTGATTTAAGTGAAAAGCCAAAGGCTTTGTGTTCATGTAAATAATCATGTGGTCCATATGAATGAGTTATTATGCTATACTATGATTTGTTTGACTATGCATGAATTGGGTGAACCATCGATGATGGTTCCTCACTGAGTTATCAAACTCACCCAAAATTGTAAATTATTTTTCAGGACCGAGAGAGTAGACTCCTAGCTCTACAGAGAGACTATTCCTGTCGTGTAGATCGTGTTGGCAAGAGAAGTCATGGCACACAGGTCGGTCAGCTGGGATCTTTTAGGGATGACCTAGTTAGGCTTTTTGTACTAAATTTCTTTTGGAGTATTGTACAGACAATGAAAAAAACAGACAGATGTGTAAATTACTGTTTTTGATGATATGAAATGAGAAAAATTTATGGTTTCAAAAATTAGTGATTTTTAGTATTGATGCCATGTGAGGTATAGTTGTGATTGTTCGTAGTTCACCCTTATCGTAGGACATGTATCGAAGTGACCTGCGGGCGTCTCGGTGCATACCCTACGATAAGGGGGTGCTACACTCTAGCGTAAGAGATAGAATCTGCTACTGAGAAGGTATGCACTATGTTAATGTAAAGAATCCGACTATGTAATAGGATTATTGAACATTAAAGAGACATTAGTTGCGAATATGAGGAGAATATCGGTTCACGAATATTTTGTGTAATTATGTTAAGTGAAGTACAAAGTGGATTTGTTGAATGTGTTATCAAACCCGGGAGTAAAATTTCAAATAAATTGAGGTATGTGGAGAAACTAGTGTAAAAGGCGATGTCGACACATCAATGTGGCCGAGAAAAACATAAGATAATTTTTCCTCATTAGGAAATCGAGATACTTAAAGAGTTAAAAAATCAATCATGGGTATCGAGAATTTTGGGTTGTAATTATCGGAGATAACAATGCTAACCGACAATTATTATACTCTTGAAGAGTAAGGTGTCTCAATTGTGTTTAATTTGGATAGTGACTATGATCATTAATGATATTTTTAATGTATATGAAAAGTGGAGAAAGATATTTTGCATAGATGGGGAAACCTTTTATATCATGAAAGCTTTATAAAAGTGAATCTTAGCTTGATAAAATAAATTGTGCATGAATTAGTATTCGAACATGGCACATTGGAAGACTTAATGACAATAGAGGTGATGATAAAATACGAAATTGCAAGGGATATATATATGGGATTCGGAGTTATTTAGAACTAGTTGTATGTTGGATACGTCTAGAAGTTGTTAAAGATTTTCTGGTCTTAGCCCTTTGATAAAAATGTTTGAGGAAAAACGTGTGAATCGTATGACTGATGAATATAAAAAGAGACATATTGAGAAATTTACAACTCGAGCATTGATCGTATCACTTTAATTTGGAGATTTTACAATATTTAACGAAGTGTCCCAGTAAAGGTTATGATGCAATCTGTTGAAATAGTGTAAAGTGGTTCTATGTACATGGGGACAAGTATAACCTCATGGGCTGCATTGTGATTAATGATTTGAAATTTATTGTATTGGGTATTGCTTTGAAAGTTTGGAGACACTATTCGTATAGAAACATTTTGGATATATCTATGAGTATGCAAATCGATAACGGTTAGGATATTTAGGGAATTTGAAAGAATTGAAAAGGATTATGCAATTGAGTATTTCAAAATTAAGCTAGTGATGCAATTTAATGTATTGAATAGAAAATTCAATGGCAGAAGATCACAATTTGGGCGATAAGGTTATTAAACCTAGTGTAATACTGAGTGCAAATTGTCGAGCTAACAAGGGGCAAAAAGAAAGTATTATTAGCTATTGGACTTCCAAATCAGGTGTGTATAAAAAGGGTTGGCAAAGTCCAAATTGAGGATTTAGAATATGCGGACCTTATCGAGGAATTGAAAATGAATTCAACTTTTGAAAAAATGATAATTATGACTGGATTAAGAAGTATGTGTAATACCCACTAGAGAAACTGTTAGAGAAAACATAAGGAACAATCGAAGCTTTATCTTCTAGTAAGAGTACATTGAAAGAGTAATTGAACGTTTAGAATATAAAATCGAATGATTATATGTGTGAATAACCAACAGACTTGACTGCTGGAGACAAATATAAAACTGATATTTTTGGAGTTCATTGGGACATGAGATTGATGTATCGTTCAGAATGATTGTGGGCATGACAATCGTTATATTGGTGACACCATTCGAATAGTGTATAAGGGTTCTTACAGCCGAAAAGGAGTCGTTCACCCCTATATTAAAGTGAACAGGGCCTAAAAATAGTCGAAGGCGATGATTGATTTGAGATAATGTTGATAAGTGGAATGAATCTGTAATAGGGGTTAAGTAATCCAAGTTAATGACAATGAGTCGAGTTGATTAATATAGAGGTAATGAACAAAATAATTTCCCTACCTTTCTGATGAATCATATAAGAATTTCGGGGATGAAATTTTTATTAGGAGGGGAGAGTTGTAACATCTCACCCCCGATGGGAAGGGTAGAATGGTAATTTGGCAAAGGATTAAGAGGGTTTAGGATTTATTTTGCAATGTTCATGCACATCTGATTCATGAATAGTAAAATTGCACATGAAAATGACTGTACATGCATTCATGACATTTCCCGGTAGTTGTGCCTAAATGGGACTTTATTTTGGAAAATGTGGTTTATGGGCTTGAAAATTTAATTGGAGTGGATTGTTATGTGTTTTATATTTTTGGGAAATTTTAAGATTTTTTCTAAAATTTTTCGGGAAAAATTTTTGATGAAAAAAAAATAAATCCTTGATTATCGATTGACTTTCGATCTTTGAAATTTCTTGATGGCTTTGAATATTTGATAAATAATTTTGGGATTGTAATTAGAGCCATTGAATGGATTAATTAGAGCCATTGGATGGAATTTTGTCTTTTTCCTCTTTTTATATGCCAAGTGGCATGATGATTCACCTTAACACATTAAATGCTTGTGTTCCACCATTTATCCACGACACTTGCAAATTCAAAGGACAAAATGAGTTTGTCTTCATGCTCTCCCTCTCTTCATTCTCGTAGCTTCCTCCTTCTTTGTTACTTTGATAATTTTGTCCATCTTTCTTACTTCCTTCTACTTTGTTTTCCCCTCTTCTAGTTCACCTAAAGAGCTTGACATAAACCTCGCCCCTTTTGAGAAGGTGATGATCGTGTGGTGAGATGTGGAAAAGTAGAGGATTGGTGTATTAGGAGAAGAATTGGAACATTGGAAAAACTTGATTAGGTAAGTTGTTGTTTTAAGCTTTAATTATGCATTTAATGAATGAATTGGTAGTTAGATGCATTAAATGAGAATTATTGTGCATGAATTATGATATATTGTGTATTAATTTCATAAAGCATGGATTGATTATTTGGGTGCAAATGCATGGTGGTTGTTGTTAAGTGAATTAGATTGCTTTTTGACTTGGTTTTGGATTGAGTTTTGTAAGGTGAGATTAATGGAAAAAGTTAGAAAAAGCCAATTGTGTATGCTGCCATTTTTAAGGCTAGGTGCTTAGGTTAAGGTCTTGATGACCTAGTGGCTGAATTCTTGCCTCAATTGGATGCTTGTTGATGTGTAATTGGCATTGGAAGTGATAGAATATAAGTGTAGGAGCAAAGCAGGAAAATGCAAATTGATCATGGTTTAATGCTTTTGCCATAACTAATTGTGTGGTTAAGAAAATGAGGTGAGGTTAATTAAACTTTAGACGTTTGGCTTCAATTTCTTGTGAAATAAGTGTTGTTTAATTGTAACTTGAAGAGGTTAAATTTCTTCCTTGAAAGTGAACTATACTGGCTGTGTGAACAGTATCTGAATTAGATGACCTGAAACATTGATGAGTTTTCTAGATTGATTTAGGAGGAATTGGTGAAAATGGTCTTAATGATAGTTGAAGCCTATCTTGTTATATTTCCATTGCCACTGATTTTGCAATTTTTCGATATGTATGTTGGTAGTTATGAATTATTGACTATTGACTGGTTATGTGCATTTTGGTGAAACTTAGCCATAAGTGTAGGTTTTGTGAGTATTGTGATTGGAAGCAAATTTAGAGATTTCTGTGATTTTAATTGGCTCAAGTGATCTCCTGGAAAGTTTTAGAGGAAGCAATTATCTTGAAAATGAGATATAGGATACTATTTTTGGATATCATAATTGGGAGTTATGAATTTTCAAAGATTGGACTTAAGTTAGGTCATTGACTAGTGATCAGGGTGGCAATTTGCATGATAGTTTTGAGTTTGTTAGAGATGGAATTGGCTGTTAATCCCTTCATGAGAAGTGTATTATTTTGTTTTATCTTTTCATAGGTATAAAGTATGCAATTTTTTGCCATTTTTGCAAGAAGTTATGCTTTTTATAAAATTGCTATTCAGTTCAGGTGGTTTCAGTGGGTAGAATCATTCATTGAATTGTTTGACCTACTTAGCAATTGAATTTAATTTCATGTTGTTCATGAAAGTTGTAGGTCACATTCTTATCTTTCATTTGGCATAAATGTTGTAATTTTTTAGCAAAGGGAATGAGAAGTTATGGATTTTATAAAATGTTGCACTGTTTTGACAAAATGTTGCACTGTTTTGAGAGGCATTGTGAAGGCAGTAACTTTGAGTGTATTTTTGACACTCTTAGAGGTGAAATTAGTTTTTTTGTCCTTCATGAAACTTTTAGAGCTCTCTTTTCTCTATAAAATAGACACCAAGTTTATCCAATTTGAAGTTTGGAGTAGGGAGTTATGCCCTGTGGAAGTTGGGTTGTCGGAGGACATTTGTTCCAGATCTGCCATTGTAGTAGCGTAAGTCGACTTGCATCTTCAGACAAATCGACTAGGACATACGCAGTAGCATAAGTCGACTAGAATTCTCAGGCAAGTCGACTAGGATCATATATTTTTCCTTCTTTTGCTTATAACTTTTCTGTCCGACATCCGATTGACCTGATTCTTTAGGCATCGGATTTGTGAAATATTGAATTTTATTTTATAAGAAATTGGGAATTTTTGGATGAGAAATTGATGTGGGTCCGGGTAATGGTTCTTTGGTCACTGTTTTATTTATTTGTGGACCTATAGAGGCCCGAATTGAGTAATTTCGGTGCCATTAGATTTCTAATTTTTAGATGGAATGTTTGTGATGGAAATTTTGGATTAAGGTTGGGAATATCATGAACATGCATTGTACACATTTTAATTGTTACATGTGCATCATTAACTAGTTCTGATTGGACAATTAGTAATGGTTATATTCTCTGATTATTATAAAGGCACATTTGGAGAGTCGGTCGACCGACGGTGCAGAGACTTCCTGGCAATAGCTCGGAAGTTATAGGTGAGTAACCTAGATGGTTCTTTCAATATTATATGTCTAATGTGGAGAATAAGGTGGGATTAGTGATTGTGTTTGTTTATGATTGAGTTCCGGACACGGATGGTCCGATGAATTAGGAGATTTGACATAGAAGTGTCCTTTATGTGCTGATTGTCAAATTGCTTGCTATTCTTGTGCTTCGTTCGTTGCCTCTCTGTGATGATTGTTTTATATTGGTGTGATATATTGGGCATATTGCATTTCATACACAAATACATGAACGGATAATAATAGTTGTGACCAGAGTCGCCACTGATACTGAAAAAGAGCCTCAAGCTCGAGGGGAGATAGTGCATACTCAGAGGGCTCTCCTACTCCCTAGACGCGTCTACTGCCTACTGATTACTGTTTAAGCGCTCGGTCACAATATTGTAACAAAATGGGAAAGTGTCACATATGCATTGCATACACATTTTGATTGAATACAGTAATTGGGAAAAAGGCAAGGGTGCATTACATAATTGTGATTTGCTTCTTCTGAACGTGTTATTGTATACACTATGTAATTTGCTTGAGTGATGCATGAATTGGGCGAACCATCGATGATGGTTCCTCACTGAGTTCGCAAAACTCACCCAAAATTTGCAATTATTTTTCAGGCCTTGAAGAGTACTCCGTTAGACACGGGAGTATGCCTACTGCATTCCAGGGAAAGATAGGGTCGGGATCAGTTCGTGTCTGCATTTGTGTCTCCTAAAATTATATTCCGCAATCTCTGTAAAATAATGTTTTGTATTTACAGTGGGCCCAATTTGGTTGTGGATTTGTGTACATTAAATGGCTACGTTAAATTATTATTGAATGTTTATAATGACTGAAAATGTTTACAAATTAATGTGGGCTCAAATTGTCTACTGTTTTTCACACGTATGAATGTCTTTATAAAAAAAATTTATATTGAGTTTAGGCTAAGTGATGTAGCACGCCACCCTCACGGGGCATGGACTCAGATATCACCATCGATGTCGGGTTTGGGTCACGCGGGAGAGGGGTGTTACACCTTCTATCCTGATTAATTAGACAATCATTTAAGAAACTACCCACATGATCAAGCAAACCTTGCATCCCATCATCCTCCTTGTCACCATCAACTTCATTAATATCATTGCCCATCCCATCTATGTCTACATTTGCAATGTCAAGCCTTTCTTCCCTCAAGATAAATCTATATTCTGGCAGTTCACCATTTAAAACCCAGCGGGTGTATGATTGGTCCATGTCGAATTGCATTAAATGTTCAAAAACATTCCTCTGAGACCTTATATAACAATTCATGCAACGTGCACAAGGGTATGAAATTTCACACTCTTTGCCCTTTTTTACCCACAAAATTCATAAACCTTCTCACTCCATCAATGTACTCATGGGAAACCCTAACATTGTTCATCCACCTCTTATCCATAGAGCAAGAAATACCTATTAATTCAATATAAGAATGAGAACGTTATGTTATATTAGTGGCTAATAAACCATAACTCAAACACAATATTTATAGTAAACAATTACTATAAAGGGAAAATCTATAAGGAACTGCGACATTTCAGAACATGTTGGGTACATGCAAGCATTCTTGGCACATCACGTCTTTGTATAGCACGCATCGCTGCAAGCAACACTAACAATTCTGCATTCTTTGCACCTCGGTCCAATCGATGTAGTGGCAACTGGTTCTGTATTATTGCACCAGCAGGTGATGCATAGTGTCACAACCTGTGATGAGAGTCGTAGATATAAGAGTCGTATATTAGGTTAGGTTCTAAGAAGTCTAACTACCTATGAGAGTCGTAGTTAAAGAAAGGCCTAAACCATTGTTTAACAACATAGAAAAATTAAAAGAAGGAAGATTTTGATAAATGCATAATCCAAGCTAAGACATCCGTAAAAAAATTAGCTTTCCTCTACACATACTAATATGTATAATTTGTATTATTATTTGATAAACTATATGGAGAACTAGGGAGAGAGTAATAAAAAAATTCATAAAACAAATTAAGCAAAATATGGCATTTCATTTCTCTGTTTATGTATGAATGTAGGGTCCTTATTTTAGTGGAATTGCATAGAGCAAAATATGGCATTTCATAGAGCAAATTTAATAGCTATAGTATGAATGCAAACAAACCAATTAACAATCTAGCAACTTGATACTTATAAGTTAGCATACCTGCTTTTTGTTTTCCAATGGCTTCTCTAACTATCTCCTCCTCACACTTGGAAATAGTATCTGTCATAAAGCACGATAAATTAGAACTAAACTTCAGCAATTGAATGTATAAAATCTTATGAACAGATATTGTTCAGTATAGTAACCACCAAGTTAATGGACATACCTATTTTTGGGTTAGACATGCGTATGTTAATGGACAATGTATAACTTTTAAAAGTAGCGATAAAACATTTTATTTTTTATTTTTTTTATAAATATAGCCTAAAGGTTACTTTAATAGTGAACGATTTTAATATGACTCATTATGCCAACAGACCTATTACATATATGACTGCCATATGACTTATTAATATCATGTCTGATTAATTAGTAAAATTAAAACCAAAACTCTCATCTCTTATTTTCCTAGTTCTATACTCAATAGACTTACATGCTCCTTTCAAAACTACATTTTTAATGGATAAAGGAGACCTTACTAGCTCTAGGCCTTAACACCAACCTCAGTAAGGATATGGCTTATAAATAGAACCTAATCTAAGTTTGACAACTAATAACTTTGTGATTATAGTTTACTCTGCTACTTGATGTACTTCCTCTTGGTAAGTTTTAAGGCTGATGTATGGTTTCTGCATCTATCTAGTTAAGGAATAGGTTGCTTTCTTTGTTTTTGGTTTCTTGCTAGGAATTTTTTTACCTTAATCTTTGCCTTGGGATGGTTTCATGTTGTATCTACCTTTAATGTGTCTTTCTCTTAATTTATTTTTCAACTTCTCCATGATAAGGAAAATGAAGCAAGTATATTATAAAACAAACACATTCATAGTGAAGAGATCAATCACAGATCACTAAGTTTGAGCATATTTAAGAAGAAATCATATACTAGTAAAAGGAGATAAATCACCAAAATAATGAAGCCAATTAAAAACATAACAATCAAAAGAAACAAAGTAAAAAAGTTAAAGATAGAAATATTCTTTGAATTAAGCTTTGTTAATTGTACGGATTGCGAGAAATAGTGAAAAATGTTGTAGTATTTTCTTATGCTACAAATAAAAGTTTAAGCTCGTTATACAAGCTGAAAATGTGTTAAAATAATTCCTTTTAACTAATTAACTAATAATTATTTACAATTGACAACACATTAAATTAATACATTCTACATCCCCCTGCTCTCAAAATGGAGCTTAGTGAATGTCAAACAAGCCCAACTTAGACAGAAAATAAAAAAAGGATGGAATAGCTAAGGGCTTCATGAACATATGTGCAATGGTTGGTGGAAATGTGAATAGCAGAAATAAAGTCATGCTTGTATTGATCACCAACTAAATGACAATTAATTTCAAGATGGTTTAAGCTTTTATAGAAGACTGGATTAGCTTTAATGTGAAGTGGTGCTTGATTATCACACCAAAGAGGGATAGGTCAGGGAACTAGAAATATGCAAATCATTAAGAACATAAGAAACCCAAAGCAATTCACTAACAATAGAGGCCATACTACGATCTTCAGCTTCATTTGATTATTTAGAGATTGTAGATTACTTATTAATTTTCTATGAGATTAAAGAGGACCCTGTGAATATACAAGACCCTGACATAGATCTTCTAAAATTCAGGCAAGATGCCTAGTCTGCATCACACTAAGATTTAAGTTTGAAAGGATTATTTGCTTGGAAAAATATTCCCTTTGATGGACAATTATTTAATAGTTGAAGCAAATGAATAGCAGCATCCTAATGTTATTGATAAGGAGCTTAAATAGATTGACTTAATTGTTGCACTCCACAAGTGATATCAGGTTTAGTAAATCTTAGATAAAGAAGTCTACCCATAAGTCTCCTTTATTTTCCTGCATCATGAAGTAAGTTTGATATCTTTAAGAAGAGGAGTAATATTAGGTTTGACGTTAATAAGCCATGCATCCTTAATGATATCTAATATATACTTTCTTTGATTCACTAAAGTTCCAAATGTGCATCTAGCTATCTCCATCCCAAGGAAGTAATTAGCATTTCCAAGACCTTAAATGGTGAATTACTCATGGAGAGAATTTTTAACTTCAAGTAACTCAACTTTTGAAGTGTCAGTAAGTAAAACATTAACAAGATATACAATGAGAGTTATAAAAGTAGTTCCTAAAGATTTTACGAAAAGATAATGAACATGGATGGATTGAATGAAACCAAATGAATTCAACAGAGTGTTAAATTTATAATTTCAATATCTGGAAGCTTGGTTAAGCTTATACAAAAGTCCTGTAAGTTTACAAACTTTACCTTCCTTGGCCTTTGAATATCCCTCAACTGGAATCATGTACACTTCATCTATAAATCTATGTAAAAGAAGCATTATTTATGACAAGTTGATGTAAAGGCTAAGAATATGAAGATGTCATATCCAACAAAAGTCTAGCAGTAACAGTCTTAGCCACAAAAGAAAAATTGTCTACATAATCTATTCCTTCAACTTTATTATACCCTTTGGCTATTAAATGGATTTAAATCTATCAGTGCTTCCATTAAGCTCAATTTCAATTTATATACCCATTTTGAACTAATGACTCTTTTTCTTTTTGGTAATTTGAACAATTCCCATATTTGATTAGCATTAAGAGCATTTAACTTTTGTGTATAGCTTTCATCCAATTTGCACTAGTTTATTCCTATTTATAAGACTGTGGCTCTTGGATATTTGACAACTTTACTAGAAAAGACATAGATGTGGATGTGAAATATGTAGGTTTAATGTAAAGGTAAGTGACAGGTGTATGATAAGATAATATAGGCCCTTTAAACAAATATTGTATACCGGCACTATGATCATGATCATTAGAGACCATATGAAAAAATCATCTAAAAAAGATTACAAATCACTATATTGCTTCTTTTTAATTAAGAAATATTAGAGGAATTGTAAGAATTTGTTAAAGTAGTTTCACGTGTAAGTAGAAAGTGATCAAATTCATTAAGTGAGGAAGAATCAGGTATATTTAGTATAATGTTTTCATGATATATATGTTGGTAAAGAAGTGTTTTGCAGTGTAGGTGTGTAGGTTAAGAAGTCATTTGAATGTCTATCCAAATCAACTAATATGGCTGACAAAGCAATATTGCGTTCAGAAGTTAAGATAAACTTGTATGGAAATTAAGTTTCATAAAAAACCATATATCTAGATATAAAGAACAATAACAGTCAAGATCAAATAATTTAAAAGCTTTCCAACCTTGATTGTATTCAATAAAAATATATTTGTAGGCTATTTTGTCAAATTTATCTTTATGCGGGTTGGTACTAGTTGCAAAATAAAGACGTCTAAAGGTTTTAAAGGGTTCATAGTTTGGTGTATGTCTATATAAGATTTCATAAGGAGATATCCACTTTAGGACTCAAGTAGGAAGTCTATCAATTATTTGTGTGGCTATAAGAATTGATTCTCCCTATAATTTCATAGGTAATGAAGTTTAAAACATCAAAGCTATAACCATTTGTAATAAATGCTTATATTTTTCTCTCTACTATCCCATTTTGTTGTAGAGTATATACACAAGATTTTTTTTATGCAATTCTTAGCTCAATAATTAACCTTTAACAATCATTGCTTAAAAATTCAACTATATAATCTGACCTTATAGTCTTAGCAAACTTCTCAGAATGATTTAATATCATTCTAACAAAACTACAATGCATGAACTACTTGACTTTTATGATACATCAAATTCATATTGCTCTGCTAAAATCATCCACTGAAGTAATGAAATAATGCCCACTACATAAAGATCTTTGCTATATGGTCTCTATATATCTATATGCACCAATTGAAAATATATATCGTCTATATTTTACTAAAAGGAAAAGGTAATCAATAATGCTAAATAAGATGACATATACCATAAAAATTTTCTAAACCATCTGATTTATTATAAATATAACCAATATTTTGAAGTACAATAGCAAAAGGATGTCCTAATCTTCGATGCTAGATTAAGTATATATAGACATTGAATTAACAAAATCATAATCAATCTCAAGATTATGTAAGGCCTATTGCTTGATAGTTTCCTTATAAATCGTTGAGTATTTTCGCTTAAAAAACCAACACAGTTAACATGACATTCATCACAGAGCACAAATGTTGAATGACTTACCTTCACCAAAAGATAGAAACACTCCGACTGGTGAAGAAAGAGGGACGTAAACATCAACAAGGAGAAGACATCACAACGGCAGAAAGTAGCTCGAGAGAGAGGGAAGGCGAAAGCACAGCAGGTACACGTACGCAGGACTGAGGAAAAATTGATGTTTTTCATTTACATAAAATTTGAGACGATTTCGTTTTTTTTGAGGGGGGGGTCGTTCTGATGGGGGCGGAGGGGATAAGTTTTAAGAAAACCAAAACGACGTCGTTTGGCCGCCAGAACTATGTCGTGTCCCCGCCTTCCAAAACGACGTCGTCGCAAATGATGTCGTTTTGCTATGGAAGTAGAACAATCTAAGTAAGCCTTCTGCGATATTTTCTTTAACAAAACATCGTGGTTTCTATTTTGCGACGTTTCATTAAAAAAACATGACGAAACGCTTGACAAATCCACGACATTTTATGAAAACGTCGTTGAATATTTGCTCTTTTTTGAACAATTTGCGAGTGTTTTTCAAAAAACATCGCAAATTGTATGTTTTTGTTGTAATGACAATTGCATAATAAGAGATTTGTTATAAAACCAGAATTACAATTTCAGAGTATGTGGGAGAGAAGACTTATTCTTATAAATTCATTACCTTATCTCTCTTACATCAAACCTTCTATTTATAGTACATTTCAAACACCTAATACACATGTGACCACCTACTCCATATGTGTTATTGTGTTAGGTAAAACCAAACCAATAACCACCTACTTCATTCTTGTGTTAGGTAAAACCAAACCAATCCATATGTACACTAACTATTAAATGGTGCATCTACAATTAGTGGTACACCATATTATTTATATCTTTTATAACACTCCCCCTTGGTGTGCCATATAATTGTCTCTTCTCTGGCCTTTAAACGCATTTGGTGTTGCCCCGTTAAAAACCTTATCAGGAAAAACCCAGTGAGATAAAAACCATGATAAGGGAAAAAGAGTGCAACTGCGTAAACTCCCCCTCATTGAACACAATGAGCTCTTCCTCATAAATTTCTTAGATGTCGCATTCCAATCTCGTGGACATGCTTCCTGAAAGGTATAGTAGGAAGTGCCTTTGTGAAAAGATCCGTAGCATTGTTGCTTGATTGAATATACTGGATGTTGATTTCTTTGCTCTTGTCGAGATCTTGGGTGAATTGGAAAAATTTCGGAGGGATATGTTTGGTTCTATCACTTTTGATATAACCCTCCTTTATTTGAGCGATACATGTTGCATTGTCTTCAAATATGATTGTTGGTTCTTTGTTGGTCGATAAGCCACAAGTTGTTAAAATGTGGTGCGTCATTGACCTTAACCATACACATTCTCGGCTTGCTTCATGAAGTGCAATGATTTCAGCATGATTTGAAGAAGTAGCAACAAGTGTTTGTTTCTGTGAACGCCAAAAAATTGCAGTGCCTCCATACGTAAATACATAACCAGTTTGGGATCTGGCTTTATGCAGATCTGATAAGTATCCTGCATCTGCATAACCAACCAAAACTTGTTTTGCATTTTTAGTGTAAAATAATCCCAAATCAATTATACCTTGAAGATAACGGAATAGATGTTTAATTCCATTCCAATGCCTTTTCGTAGGAGATGAACTAAATCTTGCTAGTTGATTAACAGCAAAAGCTATATCAGGTCTAGTACAATTAGCAAGATACATGAGAGCTCCTATAGCACTCAGATATGACGTTTCAGAATCAAGAACTTCTTCGTTTTCTTCGCAAGGGCGAAGTGGATCCTTCTCAACATTAAGCGATCTACCAACCATTGGTGTACTTAACAGAGTTGCTTTATCAATATTAAAACGCCTCAATACCTTTTCTGCATATTTCGATTGATGCACAAATATTCCGCTTGGTCTATGTTCAATTTGCAGACCAAGACAATATTTAGTTTTTCCAAGATCTTTCATTTCAAATTTTTTCTTTAAGTACACCACTGTTTCTTGGATTTCTTTAGCAGTACCAATGATATTCAAATCGTCAACATAGACAGCGAAAATCACATATCCGGATGTTGTTTTCTTTATAAAAACGCAAGGGCAAATAGGAATATTTACATATCCTTTCTTTAATAGATACTCGCTTAGACGATTGTACCACATGCGTCCAGATTGCTTTAGTCCATATAAGGATCTTTGCAATTTGATCGAATACTTTTCCTTTGGTTGTGATTTTAATGCTACAGGCATTTTGAATCCTTCAGGGATTTTCATGTAAATATCACTATCAAGTGATCCGAACAGGTAAGTTGTAACAACATCCATAAGATGCATTTCCAGTTTCTGAAGAACTGTTAAGCTGATTAAATATCTAAACGTAATTGTATCCATAACAGGAGAGTATGTTTGTTCATAGTCAATTCCGGGTCTTTGAGAAAAACCTTGTGCAACAAGTCGAGCTTTGTATCTCACAATCTCATTTTTCTCATTTCTTTTTCGAACAAAAACCCATTTGTAACCTACAGGCTTTACACTTTGGGGTGTAAGGACAATAGGTCCAAACACTTTACACTTGTTAAGAGAATTTATTTCAACTTCAATAGCATCTTTCCATTGAACCCGATCATGTTTATTTTGACATTCAATGATAGATCTTGGTTCAGGATCTTCATTTTCATTGATGATATCACATGCTATAGCATAAGAAAATATTTTATCAATCTCTTTCATATCATTTCGATTCCATAATTCTTTTGTGTGAATATAATTAATTGAGATTTCCTGATTAATCTCAGTTTGTGTCTCTTCTGGGATACTATCCTCATCTTGTGTTTCTAACGGAACACTTTTATCTATATTGGGGTCATTAATCACATTTGCTCCTTTTCTTTTTCGAGGATTTTTATCTTTGGAATACTACGCTTCATGCGTGCTGTAGATTCATAAGTGATCATTTTCTCAGATTGTCCTTTTGGGATTTCAATCCGAGCAGGAGCATTTACAGCTGGTATAAATGATTTAGTCACTCTTTTTGTATCTGTGAAAGCATCTGGTAATTGATTTGCAATTCTTTGCACTTCTGTTTCGCATTGTTTTATGCGTTGATCAAGATAAATAATGATGGTTCGCACCATGTAATTTCTTTCATCAGCTGTTTGTTATCTCCCCCTAATGTCGGGAAAGTATTTTCATCAAAATGACAATCAGCAAAACGTATTGTAAGCATATCACCCATTTGAAGTTCAAGATATCTAATAATAGATGTACTTTCATAGCCGACATATATCCCCAATCTTCTTTGAGGTCTCATTTTACTACGTTGTGGTGGTGCAATAGGCATATATACTGCACAACCAAAAATTCTCAAATGGGAGATATTTGGTTCTTGACCAAATGCAAGTTATAGTGGGGAGTATGTATGATATACACTTGGTCGGATGCAAATTAATGCCTCAGCATGTAAAATTGCATGACCCCATACAGAAATTGGAAGCTTTGTTCTCATCATCAATGGTCTAGCAATAAGTTGAAGGTGTTTAATTAAAGATTCAACTAAACCATTTTGAGTATGCACATGAGCAACAGGATGCTCGACCATAATCCCAGTTGACATACAATAGTCATTGAAAGTTTGGGATGTGAATTCACCAGCATTATCGAGTCTGACTTTCTTTATTGTATAGTCAGGAAATTGTGCTCGTAATTTAATAATTTGTGCAAGAAATCTTGGAAATGCCATATTACGAGTTGATAGTAGACAAACGTGAGACCATCTGCTGGAGGCATCTATCAATACCATAAAATATCAAAATGGTCCACATGGTGGATGAATGGGTCCACATATATCACATTGAATACGTGAAAGAAAAGCAGGTGATTCAAATTTTATTTTAGCTGGTGATGGCCTTATGATCAGTTTTCTAAGAGAACAAGATGTACATGGACTCTTATTTATTTGAGTAATCATTTTGTTACTCAATGGATGTCCATGTGTATTCTCAATTATTTTTTGCATCATTGTTGATCCTGGATGACCCAGACGATCATGCCAAATAGAGATTATTGAAGGATCAATGTGTTTTGCTTTAACTACCATATTAGATTCAATCACATTTATATGTGTATAATGTAATCTAGTAGGGAGCATTGGTAGTTTTACCAATATGTTTATCTTTCCTGATTGACGAGGTTGTAAGATACATATATTTCATATTTCCCTCCATTGCGGTCGAGTATCATATTATGAGAATATATATCATTAAAACTCAACAAATTTCTTTTTAGACTTTAGGCAAATAAGGGATCATGTATTGAGAACTTTGTGTCATTTGGTAATGTGAAATTTGCCTTGCCAATTCCTTGATCAAGTCTGTAGGACTGATATTGTGTTCACAATTGTTTTGTTGGTTTTAATTACGAAAAGAACCTCTTATCTTCGAGGATAGTGTGCGTTGTGCCCTTATCTGGTATGCATAAATTATCATTATTTTCGCTCCTCTTACGAGCGATCCATATCAAAACTTCGCATAAAAATAAATAATCTAATGAGAAAATTGCGCAAGAATAAAGAAAAGAGATGTTATGTTAACTTAAAAACAAATATTACAATCTGTAATTGAAACTAGTAACATAACAAGCAATTGAAACCGAGTGACATAATAAGCATAATAATACTTAACACAAACATAAGTACATTATTTTAATTTCTATTACTCGCCACCAACAATGCCCCGATCCACAAAATCATCGATAAAATCCAAGCATTCGGATATGTAGAGTCATCGACGGATTATGATTCTCAATGAAATCAAAATCAAAAGTACCAAGGTCGGTTGAATCACCTAAAGGGTGTTGTTGATAAAATTCACTTCCTTTTCTTTCCTTTTAAGGATGCTTTGTATAAGCGACATAGATGTTCGTGAACTCGACAAACTTTAGTCCAATGTCCTTTTGTACCACATCTAAGGCAAGAATCTCCAAGTCTATAAGAACTTCCATGAACATCATTAATATGGTGCTTGTTATTGTGGTGGCTCGTATTTCTTTGAAGAGTTATATGGATAACTTCCTCGCCACGACCACGAATGTAATTACGACCATGGCCACGACCACGACCACGCACCGCGACCATGACTAGGCCCATGATGATTTTTCTTTCATTTCATTTCAATTGCAATATTTGCTTCGAAATCTTCTTGCGCTGATGAGGCGGGATTGATGATTTTTCATCAAAAGTTCATTATTCTTCTCAGCTACAAGAAGTCATGAAATCATGTCAGAGTATTTTTTAAATCCGCGCACTCGATATTGTTGTTGCAAGGTTACATTTGATGCGTGGAAGGTAGAGTATGTTTTTTATAACATATCTTCCTCAGTGATTGTTTGCCCACAAAATTTTAGTTGTGAGACAATTCTAAACATAGCTGAGTTATACTCATTGACCTTGTTAAAATCTTGGAAGCGTAAAGCGTTCCATTCATCACGAGAAGCCGGAAGTAAAACTTCCTTTTGATGGTCATATCTTTCTTGTAAATTTTTCCACAAATGACTTGGATCTTTAATTGTGAGGTATTCTCTTTTTAATCCCTCATCAAGATGACGACGAATGAAGATCATCGCTTTGGCTTTATTTTGTTTTGATGTTGTATTATTTTCTTTAATGGTATCTAAAAGATCCATTGATTCAAGATGCATTTCAACATCAATTATCCACGACATATAATTATGACCCGCAACATCAAGAGCAGCGAACTCAATTTTGGCAAGATTGGACATGTTGGCAACTATTTAGAGAGAAATAATTAATACATGTATTCAAATCGATATTACATTAAATAAATTACATGACATGCTCAAATGCTATGCTAAGAAGCAACATAGGGATCATAATAAATGCTATTACTAAGAGAAAAAACGTGCGATCTGAATCATTTAGCTCTACACTAAGAATGAAACAAAGATACATAATGATAATAATTATACAAAAAATGATATAGCGGACAACATTTGAAAATTTTTGTAAGAATTTTGAGGTAAGAAATAGTGTGTAGGGATGAAGTAAATTATGTAGGAGTGGTATCTATTTATAGAAATAATTTTTTACCGTTAACTAGCCGTTATAATTTTACCGTTATATATATATATATATTACCATTATATATATAGTAGTTATATTTTTTTTAAACATCGATGATGTATACTATACAATAAATTACGTATTTAGATGTGGTAATAACTTTTCATTATTAAAAGAAGGTAAAATAGTGAGTCGTCTATAATTTGTTTTAATTATATCATAAGTAAAATTAATGTAGATAAAAAGAATAACTTTATTTTAATAACATCGTAAGTAGGATAAATAAGCGGAAGAACTTATATATATATATATATTACCGTTATATATATAGCCATTTTTTTAAACATCGATGATGTATACTATACAATAAATTACGTATTTAGAGGTGGTAATAACTTTTCATTATTAAAAGAAGGTAAAATAGTGAGTCGTCTATAATTTGTTTTAATAATATCATAAGTAGAATTAATGTAGATAAAAGGAAGAACTTTATTTTAACAACATCGTAAGTAGGATAAATAAACGGAAGAACTTACATTTGTTTGATGTACGTAAACCGAAGAACGTTTGTACGATGTAGGTAGACGGAAGAACCCTACAATTGCTTAATGTTGATAAGCCGAATTTTAGAAATGAGAGCTTCGTGCTGATAACGTGTTATAAAACCAGAATTACAATTTCAGAGTATTTGGGAGAGAAGACTTATTCTTATAAGTTCATTACCTTATCTCTCTTACATCAAACCTTCTATTTATAGTACATTTCAAACACCTAATACACATGTGACCACCTACTCCATATGTGTTATTGTGTTAGGTAAAATCAAACCAATAACCACCTACTTCATTCTTGTGTTAGGTAAAACCAAACCAATAATCACCTACTTCATTCTTGTGTTAGGTAAAACCAAATCAATCCATATGTACACTAACTATTAAATGGTGCATCTACAATTAGTGGTACACCATATTATTTCTATCTTTTATAACAAGATTAATATAATAAAACAATTATGATTAATCTCGCATAATAAAACAATTGCATAAATCCAAAAAGCTTATGATTTATATGTAAACTCTCTTATATATATTCAAGTTCAGCGTACTTTCTTTTTTTTGAAACTTGTCAATAATCAAAACTCAACATAATCAAGATACGAGAATCTTTCCTCATAACTATCATAAGATAATTTAGTTTATTTTCAAGTTAGAAATTATTTTAATAAAAAAGCAGAAAAAACTGGTAATTAACATTGCAAAAAAGCAGAAACAACTGGTAATTAACATTACAGCCATTTGCTTGGCTACCGAGGATAGATTCCTTTCACTAGCTATCACCTGAATTTCTTAAAACAAAAACTAGAATAGGAGCAGATAAGACATTAGATTTGATATTTACCTCTAATAGAAACGAAGTTCCAGTAAAACACTAGAGTTTGCGTTTCTGTCACAATTGTCGCGTTCTACTATTATTTTCACCTTCGTATATTTGTTTAAATTATTTTGGAGGTTAGGAGTTAGGGCATATCATAGATAATTAGATATGAGAGCCTGGACAGCTACGGTTACATTTCTTAAGTTTAAGCTTTCATTCCATTTGTTAATTTTCTCTTCAATGACGATTTTTTCAAAGACAATGACATCAGGTCTCGATTCTATAGGGACTTAGTAGACTCGAAGATGGTGTACATGGCAAAGAAAACCAGACAAAGTGAATTCATTAAACTTAACATAACGTCTTTTGTCCCAATATCGTAAAATCTTACTGGGAGGTTGGCATCAATTGAACCTATATAATAAGTTTTACAAATAAAGAATTGTTAGTCATAATTTCTTTTCATTCTTAATTTACTGGATGGATTTTCAACATCTTTCTAACCCAATCAAATGTTTTAACACCAATTTTGATCTAATTTAATTATATGCTAAAGAAAAGTTTAATTTCTCTTAATATCAATTCAATGGATAGTCAAGTAAATGCTATAAATTTTGAACGCTTAAGAATCTAATGTTGAGTTTTCATATAAATTTTAGTAAGAACCAATGAAAATTTAAGTGATCCATTTCATTAACAATGTCATTAAATATAAACATTTAAGTGATTCAATAATACATTACTAAATAGTCATGCTTCGCAGACATATAAATGGGAAAGCCGTGGGTTATAACTTGGAGGTAGAAATGGAATTACTCTAACCACTAAAGCCACAAGTTCTCAATAACCCAATACTTTAGTCTTTCTATGTCGATATTAACAACTCGGCCTGCAAAGTCGACATCCCTAATATTTAAAGCATCTCAGAGAGCATTGCCTTCTTCTTATCGCTTGTACATAAATCCAAGCTATTCTTAGCTATCCGTGGCTAGCTTGTCATAACCATTAATTATTAGGCAGCTTCACAAGTCACAACAGAACACCCGCAACTCTCTTCATTGCACATACCAGGCCCAGAAGGCAGACAGTACACCAACGATGGGTGCACCGGGTGACAACAGCTTAAGAGGTAGGAAGAAATCATCATCAAGAGGACACCACCGATTTGTGGGGGTTCGACAAAGACCTTCCGGTAGATGGGTTGCGGAGATTAAGGACTCTTTGCAAAAGGTTAGGCTCTGGCTTGGAACTTTCGACACCGCAGAGGATGCTGCAAGAGCATACGATGACGCTGCTCGAGCTTTACGAGGTGCTAATGCTCGCACCAACTTTGAATTGCCACAATCTGCACGTAGCTCTGGTGGCCGTGGCGGTGATTTTGACCATGTTGAGCCTTTCTCATTCGAGGAAGTTTGCGGGACAGGTACTGAAGCTGACGGGATTCTTGGTGCTCTCAAGGCCAAGCTGCTTGACGGCAAGGGACTTCGAGGACTTGCCAAGAGTGCCGCTCGTCCTTCTTCGAGTGTACAGCCTAAAGATAAGGGCGTAGCAAGTTTACCTGACAACTCCAAGAGGGAACCTGCAATGAATGCTGCAACTACAATTACTGCCGCTGTTGCTACTCGAGGGTTTCGAACTATGAAACCTCTCCAATGTCCTGATACTTCAGGGTCTGCTAATAAACTTGACCTTGTCAATTTGGACCCTGATCACAGTGAGATAGTGACAGGTCAATTTGCATCTCAGTGGCCTCAACCTTGTCAAATTCCGTCTACAGCTAATCTAGCTTGGTCTAACGAAGCAGGGTATGGAGTTGCCTGGCCAGCACAGATAAACTATGTTCCTGAGAGCACTCTCTTCACTACACCTTTATGGCAACTTACTGCGGGGACCGCAGAACCGACTGTGGATCTGCTTTCGTTCCCAAATAATCCATACAACACAGAGCTGCAGCCGACGAACAAAATTGACGGTCCAGCAGAAGGAATTTGGTCATCTGAGCATCAGTTAATGCACTGTGATAACAATGTTTGGGCTACTACTAACGGCTCATGGGATCCTCTCCTCTATGTGTCCTCTGTGTTAGGCTGATAAATCTGCCGATCCATCAATTCTAGCTATCTTTAGTGTTCGGTGTTTGTTCTAACTACATAAACGATTAAAAACAAAGCTCAAAAGCTAATTCTGGGAGTTCTTAGTTTACAAGTACCTCAAATACCTCTGTTTCGTTAAATCTTATCATATATTTAAGTAGAGTGCACATAAATATATGGATCATTTTTGTAGATTTCAACAATATGTTGTATCATTCAGAAGCTAAAAGAAACTCATACTTTGAGAACTTTTCAAAAGACTGCTTCAGGGATTTTAATAGTAAGTAACATTCAAGTGATTATGGGATATAACATACATGCCAAAATATCAGCTAAATGATATTTTCTTGCCATCAAAGGTATATGTGAAGATTTAAAAATGGAGTAACATTGATAACCAACTTTGTAAGACATTTGAGGCCTGTGCAACTTGAAGAAGTTAATTAATTCCTATCTTAGCGATCTTCATTTAAAAAGACAAGTCCCTAGTATAGGCGCAACCAGAAGAATTTGTTTGTGATAATATATATATACATATATGAATAGTAGCACACATATAGCTGGGGACTTGCAAGACGAAATAAAGAATTAAGAAAACAGAAGATCAATTGTTGCGCTTTATCTTGACCTAGTCTGGGCTTGCCGTGTGCTTGACAAAGCATTTTTGTCCCCATAGTGACTGCGCGAGCCTGACATAGTAAAATAAACAGTTTGCTTTAGGAATTAATGTATATGAAGGAAAAATGGTATTTGAGCGAGCACAATAAGAAGACCAATAAAAGAAGACCAATAGCCCAGCCAAATATTTACTTCCTTGATATTTCATAAATATTTACTTGATTGCCCCCATTCTTTTAATTACGCGTAGTGACAGAGTTCTGTAAACTACGGTAGGGGCATTATTTTTTCTACAACTTGAAATGAATCGATAAATAAGCCTAATTTGTCGTAGAGATAAGATCTTCTGTTCAGTATTACTCTGTCTTATTCTGTTCAATAAAATCTCAACCATTTATTTTATAGGATCCATGTGAGATCCACGCGTAATTTACGCGAGACCCATATAAATAAATGGCTGAGATTTATTGGACAGAATAGGACACCATAATATTAGACAGGAGATTTGAACTCCTTACCTTACCGTGGGGCCATAATTGCACGTTTCCTTACCGAAGAAACGATTTTAATTTGGGGTCCTAAAATTCTTGTATAACGCAACTAGGCTGAAATAAAGTTTTGGTGAAGAAGCCAAACAAAAGCACTGTGAGTCCTACTCCTAACCTAAAAAATGAGCCATTCGTTACTAGTTTTGCAAAAGCGCGATCGATTCCGACGAGGGCGACAGCTACAGCGACAGCGACGACCCTTCTTAATCTTGGTGTTAGTGTGGTTGTTACAAACCTAAGCTTGCTGGCAACATCGACCACAACACGTCTCTACTGTTTGTTTTCAAGGTTAGGTTGTTATATTACAAGAAACAAAAGGCAGGCTAGCTAACCCTGCTATGAGTCCAGCAGACGCAAGCTACTTCTTGCAGATACAACTCCAAATCTAAGAACTTCAATCCCATTTAAGAAACCTCAGTTTCTTCTGATCTTAACTATCTATCAAATGCAAGGTAATTCCGGTTCACCTACATTAATTTGTATGCCTGACCTTTTTATGCAATTAGATAGATGCTTGGCGTGGTCTCTGATTTCATTTGTCAATCCGAGACAGGACAGATTACAAAACTTGAATATTAGGATTAGTTAATCTTTAAATTTCTTTTTCTTAAAAAGAATTTGTTTTCTGGGAAATATGTCTAGTAGATTCTATAGTAGCATTAGCAGCTATATTAGGAAAGTTAGGACAGTCTTCAAAATTTTGTAATATATAAACGAATCGTTATGGTCAACCCCAAAAGAAGTGATTTGTAGGGAAGAATCAAGAACAGGTTCCAAATTCCAAAAGCAAAATGGCACGGGTGTCTTGTAAAACTTAATTGGCATATTAGGTGCCTAATATGCCCAATAAAACAAATAATAATTGGCCAATTTGGTGAATCATATCTTTAATATCTTGCCCATATATAAGCAGGAGATAAACAAAGATAAAATATCTATACGGGTAGAACAAAAATAAAAAGAGAGAAAAGTGGGGTGAGAAAAAAAAAAGAAAAAGAAGAGAAAAAATATTTTTGTGGATTTAGATTTTTCTCCTTGTAATTTTTCAATTTTCAGTAGTAAAATTCTTCTATACTTATCCATAATTTTTACATTGATTTAAAAGTTTTCCATGTAAAAGCTGTGTATTTATTTATCTTTAATATTTTTAGTTTTGTTTTAGCTACGACTTTACTTCCTAAATGTTCCTAAGAAGTGGTATCAAAGCCGGCCTTCAGTGTGTATATCTGCTTATTGTATGCTCTGTGGTTGCCATCAAGAGTGGATTCTCAACATCAAAAGATAAGTTAGAACATTATTCATCCTGTCAAAGGCACTGTTCATACAACAATTATGATAGAAGTAATGGCAGCAAAGTATGAAAATGAAAAATTCAATGGGAGCAATTTCTCACTGTGAAAGTTGAATATAAAGGCAATCTTGAGGAAAGAGAATTGTTTGATGATCATTAGTGAAGAGCCAGCTGAAGTCATACATGAAAAGTGGAATGCGATAGATGAGAATGTTGTAGCTAATCTTCACCTAGCTTTAGCTGATAGAGTATTATCTAGCATAGAAGAAAAGAAGACTACGAAGAAAATATGATATCACCTCACAAAATTATACGAAGCTAAATCACTCCACAACAAAAATTTTCTAAAGAGGAAACTATACACTTTACGTGTGGTAGAATCCATTTCGGTGACGGAGTACTTAAATACTTTGAATACTCTATTTTTGCAACTCACATCATTGGGGCACATAATAGCAATAAGTGAACGTGCGAAACTTTTACTTCAAAGCCTATTAGATTCATATGATCAACTCGCCATAAATTTAACAACTAATACAGACACTTTAGTCTTCGATGACATTGCTGCTGCTATTTAGAAGAAGAGAGCTGGTGCAAGAGTAAGGAAGACAGATTGGCAAGTTTGCAATAAGCGAAGGGCTTGGCGGTGATGAGAGATAGATCAATGAAACATAATCCAAGTGGGAATCATAATCATGGTAGATCAAAATCCAAGAGTAAGAAGAATTATAAATGTTTCAATTGTGGCAAGAAAGATCACCTGAAAAAGAATTGTTGGAATCTAAAAAAGAAAGATTTTATTCCTCAAGGAATCATTCCAATCACTTTAAATGATGGAAGTGCAATGGTTTATGAAGTACAACAACGAACAACAATTATTGGAGGAAAGAGAAGATTTGCTTATGTCTGGCTATTTGATTTAACAACTACTTTTCATATGCCTCTCAAAGAGAATAGTTCCATTAGCATGAATCTGTCCATAGAGGATCTGTGTACAGTTGTAATGATCAAACTCTTAAGATCGTTGGTATTGATGCCATTAAGATAAAGTTGTATGATGGTATAATTCAGACTATTAAAAAAGTACGACATCTGGAGGGCCTATAGAAGAATTTTTTGTTTGTAGGATCAATAAATGATCTTGGTTTCAAATTTGAGATTCAAAGCAAGATCATGAAAGTGATTAAAGGGGTGACTAGTCCAAATGACAAATCTGCAATGAAGTGGCGTAAAAAACTTAAATATATGTCAGAATAAGAAATGAAGATATTTGCAGAGAAGAATCTACTTCCAAGTCTTACAAAGGTTTCGCTACCTTTTTGTGAGCATTGTATTATGAGTAAGCAGCATCGACTGAAATTCAACACATCATAAGTTTAGATGTATAGAAATTCTAGAATTGATTCTCTCTGATGTATGGTAAGCACCAGTTACGTCCCTAAGAGGAGCAAATTTCTTTGCATTATTCATAGATGATTATTTGAGAAGATATTGGATATTTCCTATTAAGAGGAAAGTAAATGTGTTTCCAGTCTTCAAATTTCACAAAGCATGGTTGGAATTGGAATATGATAATAAAATCAAGTGTTTGCGGTCAGATAATGGAGGAGAATATACTAGTAAAGAGTTTGATGAATTTTCCAAGCAAGAAGACATCAAAAGGCAGTTCACGATAACATACACTCCTATTATGTGGTGAATCAAGCTCCATCAATTGCAATTGAGTTGAAGACAGTGATGGAGATGTGGATTGGCAAACCAGTGAATTATTCTAAACCTCCATATATTTGGAAGTCCTACCTATGTGATATTCAATGCCTAAGAAACTAAAAAGTTGGATCCAAAATCTAGAAGATGCATTTTCTTAGGACATGTTGAAGGTGTGAAGGGGTATCGTCTGTGGGATCCTACTGTCCACAAGAGTGTTACCAGTAGGAATGTTATCTTTATAGAAGATAAGGATCAAAAGCAAGCAGAAAATGTTGGCATTATACAAGAGAATCTAAAAACTACAACAGTACAAGTGGATAAGGAAGCTAGTCAAAATAATTCTTCTAAAGCTGCACTAGAGCATGAGCACAAGCACGAGGAGCAAGAATTAGTTGAATATGATGTTCTAGATACTTGGAGATCAACTCGTATAAGAAGAGCATCGAGCTGGCACTCAGATTATATTATGGAGGGCAATATTGCATACTATCTTTTAATTGAGGACGGAGAGCCATCAACTCTTTAAGAAACAATGAATAGTTTAGATGCATCTTAATGGAAGATGTCAATGCAAGAAGAAATTCAAGCACTTCATAAGAGTAAGACATAGGAGCTAGTGTCATTATCACAAGGAAGAAAGCCTGTTGGTAATAAATGGGTTTACAAGATCAAGCGAAGTGGTGATGATCAAATGGAGTGATATCGTGTTAGATTGTTGGTAAAAGGATATGCTCAGAATGAGGGTATTGATTTTAATGAAATATTTTCTTCTGTGATTCGACTCATTACAATTCGAGTAATTCTGTCAATATGTGCTATATTTGACTTGCATCTTGAACAATTAGAAGCGAAAACTGCATTTCTTCATGGAGCTGTTGACGAAGAAATTTATATGCTCCAACCAAAAGGTTTTGAAGAAAAAGGGAAAGAGAACTTGGTTTATAGGTTGAACAAATTCTGTATGGTTTAAAGCAGGCGCCAAGGTATTGGTATAAGAGATTTAATTTCTTTATCATAAGCCTTGGATACAAAAAACTGAATGCAGACCCTTGTGTATATTTTAAGAGGTTTTAGAAAGATGATTTTATAGTCTTGCTATTGTATCTAGAAGACATGTTGATAACAAGCCTCAACAATGATCATATCTTTGAAGGTATAGTTAGATAAGAAATTTGAAATGAAGGACTTAGGACCACTAAATAAGATTCTAGGGATGCAAATTCACCGAGACATAAATAATAGAAAGATTTGGCTTTCTTAGAATAATTATTTGAAGAAGATCTTGCAGCGATTCAACATTTAAGATTATGAGTCAATTTATACCCCTCTTCTTGTTAATTTCATATGAGTCCGAGCAATGAAGAAGAGAGGATAAAGATGTCTCGAGTACAGTATGCATCAGTAGTGGGGAGCTTAATGTTCGCTATAATTTGTACAAGACCAGATATTGCACATACAGTAGGAGTGGTTAGTCGATATATGGCGAATCTTGGTCGAGGGCATTGGAATACAATTAAAAGGATTCTCAAATATATCAAGGGAACCTTAGATGTTGCATTATGTTATGAAGGATTAGATTTTACGGTCAGAGGATATGTTGATGCTGATTATGCAGGTAATATTGACAAAAGCAAATCCATTATTGGATGTATGTTCACACTAGCTGGAGGGGCTGTAAACTTGGTTTCAAAACTGCAGTCAGTTGTGGCTACACCAACAATAGAAGCAGAATATATAGCAACTACACAAGCCAATAAAGAAGCAGCGTGGTTGAAGATGTTGTTGGAAGAAATTGAGTATAAACAAGAGAATATTACTCTGTATTGTGATAGTCATAGTGCTTTGCATCTTACAAAGAATATAATATTTCATTCAAAGACAAAACATATTCAAGTTCAATATCATTTCATTCGTGAGAAAGTGGAAGAAGAAGTGATGGACATGCAGAAAATTCATACAATGGATAACTTAATAGATTTTATAACAAAAGCAATCAATGCTGATAAGTTTATGTGGTATCGATTCTCGTGCAGCCTTTTTTTTTCTAATAAACATCTAGTTATCTCTAAATTTTTATCATACAAATTAAACCTAGGATGATGAGTGTTGTTGTAAATTTTGATGGTGAGATGACACTAGCCAAAGAGAGCACAATAGACTTCTTATCATAAAGAGTTTCCGGGAAACTCATATAATAAGTTATCAATCCTAGAACAATTATTGGCTTCTAAAGATGGAAGATAAACTTCTAATATCAATCAAATCTAATTTGATCTAAAGCTTAAGTTTGTATGTTAGGAATATTAATCTAAACTTTTCATATTCAATAATTTATGATTTTATAGTTAAAAGATGTTAATATGAACTATTCATATTCTAGTGTTTAGATTTAATTTGCAATCCTTTTTGTAATTCAACACCAAAATTATAATAAATAACAACAAAATATATTTAATAAAGTTACATAGTCAAAATTAGCTTTGATACCACTATAAGAAAATCGGGAAGAGATTAGATCCCTTACTAAGAAAAATAAACATGATACTTTTAAGTTTGAATTCTTAAAAGTTAAGATCACTTAAATTCTATAAAATGATTAAAATATAAATGATTATAAAACATTAATTGTAATTAGTACCTTATTGTAACATTTGATCTTTTCTTATCATTTACCTCAAATTGTTTTGAAATTAGCTTATCTTAACCAATATAGCGGCATAAATGTTTAAGGTTTAATAATATTCATAACATGTGGTGAGAGAACTCCAAAACTATTATAGAGATACAAGGAAGGTTATCTCTCTTAAGAGCTTAAGCCCATTTATAATAAGTTTTAGACATTTTAATATTTTAATTAAAATTCAATTCTAATTTCAACTAAACTTTAATTATAATTACAATTAATTCTAATTAAATACCAATTTTGTCAAATAAATCTAATATCTCATATTATTCCTTATTTATTAAATATCTCATATTAAATCATAAAGTTTCTCAAACTTTACAATTAAGTTAAACTTGATTAAAACACCGTTCTCTCTTGACCTATTCTTTAAGTGTGACCTACTAGGTTCCTAAATATATTGGCAATAACTATAAATTCCTAAATCATAGTTAAGATTAGATAAATTAAACTCTTTTAATTTATTTTAATTTTCTAATTAGACAATTGATATCTATAAATCAAGATTGACGTCAAACAATACATGAACATCCAAATATTTAGGAATTACAAAGTGAATTTGACAAACCTTTTCATATAATTCAACCTTTTATTATATAATATTTCGATTAGATATCTAATATAGAAACAATGTCTACTTTATTTTAGTCTAACCAAATTAGTTCTCCATTATTAGTAATTAATTATATTAATGATATTTTGCAAACTATTAGCAAGTGTCATTCTACTTTGGCCAAAGATTTTTGAATATATACTAACCAAAAATAATGGAGCGTTCTCTCTAATTATTTTAGGTGATGAATCATATATTGATCACAAAATTATATATTGATCACTTAACTATCTTTATATAGTTCATGCTATATCTAATGACTCTTGGTGAGCTATCATTAACTAGAATTGGTTATAAGTAGTATTAAAATATAGTAATCTCTATATAAGATACTCGATGACTTTTAGTTAAAGGGATCACTTATATAATCATCACAATAATAATTTCTATAGACATACAACGAATGCTATAAATAGATTTTTCATCGTGGTTAGATTCAATGAACTTGCTTTCTAACAAGTAAAACCATATGTTTATTTAAGTATTTTCATATTTTAATTTAGGAGATTAACTACTTCTTTCATAAAGAAGAAACATAATCTGTGTTAATCTTTTACCTTCCATTAATGTCGTATCTTAATGGAATAATGAGTAAAAACAAATTTAAGGACAATATATAAATAAAATATAAATCTCATAATTATAATCTCACTACAATTTTATTTACAATGTAAATTTATCCTATAGACTTTATCATATACATATGAATATATATAAGATAAAGAATTATTTAAATAATTGTATTATTGAACAATATCCAACCAATTGGTTATGGAGTATAAACTAAAAGTTTTCAAATATGTAGTTGAGTTGAGAATTGAGATTTAGTTTGGTAGTAGTAAGAGTGATTGATATGTCTTGAGATCGAGAACTGCATTTAAGAACTTACGTTGATATGGGGTTTGAGGGACCAACAGAGGGGGCTAACTAATATGGCGGTAAAGAAGCCGCCTTGACAAGCGACCGGGGAGAGGAATCTAATTGCAATCTAAAAGAAAAGGAGACCTAAACTTAGACTAAAAGAAAAAAGAAAAAGAAAGCTGCTTGAAATCGTTAGCTTAGGATGGCAAAGTTAAAGGCATTGGTCAAAGGAGGTCAGAGTAAATCAGAAATACGAGAACAAGATGTCAAACATTAGAGAGAGGTCAAACGATTTTTTTACATACCTAGTTTCCATAGTTAGATATTCGTATTTTTATTCATGATTTCTAGAATATTTTCAAATTATTGCATGCCTTGAATTTGTATTCGATTTAATCTTTTCTATGTGCATATTTTTGGAAGTGTGTGTGATTTGGAAGTGTGTGTGATACTCTAATTTGAAACACATCTTTACTATTTCTCTTTTGTTCCTCATTTCCAGTCTTGGTCTTGCAATTTCAATGACTATTTATTTAGGTGTACGGGTTTCAAAAGAATCAGAATTCAATGCTACGTAAAGATGGGTAGAAGAATACCATCGAAGTTTTCCTTTTGAGAATAGAATAGTCAGTATCATGAACATCAAAATGCAAATTAAAAACTCGTCGTACATCTTAGAACTTTAACTTGATATCGCACATTGATGCTTTACAATATTGTATGCAACTCTTTTTGTCACCGTCGCTTAAATTACTTGATGTGATCTGAATAATTTAATCTTGCTCTGCGACAGGTTATTATCTAGTCTATTTATTTAAAAGAGTTGTTTGCTTAGTTGTGCTATTTAATAGAGAAGTTGCTGAGGTGAGGCCATTCAATGGCAGATATAAAGAGTTGAGATGAACGGAAGCCTTTTGCTTGGGTATTATGATGTTTATGGTTTTTGCATACTTCGGTAATAAATTGAGAGATTGAAGTAGTAATATGATTAGGTTGGATAATGAGAATTAACAACTTAATAGATCATGTAAATATCAAATCGTAATTATACGAAGAGAGATCTTGTGTGAGGATTCAGTTTTTTAGTAAATTGCTTAAGAACTAATTGGAGATATAAGCTATTTTTATTAATTGAGAAATTCCAAGATCGAATTTTCAAATTCAATTAGGAGTTATTAATTAGGGTTTAATGATTAAATCTTTGAAAAAGAATAATCAACCCTTCATATATCTAGAATAGATACCAATTACATCAAAATTGATTAGGATAGATAGATAAATCCCATCTTCTCATAATTTTTAATCTTGTCTTGTTGTGATATCTCAATTGTTAAATGATTGTGCTCTATTTTGATCTACTTGTGTTGATTTAGAATTTCCATTTTAATCAATCCATATTTAGTTGCTTAATTTTATGTCTAGTTTTAGTTTCATTTTTGTCACTTTTTAAAATCTTATACAAAGTTAGGATTCAATTAATTTAGCCAGATCTTCGTGAGACCAACACCTCAACTACTACACTTATAATATGTGCACTTGTAAAAAATTGAGGGTTTTATACAAGTAAAATTTACTCAACAAGCTTGACTTGGCTTATAGCCCAAATATGCCTAGTTGAACAACGTCCTTTTACTCAAAGTAACGAAGTCTTTAAATTTTAAATTAAAAATAGAAAGAAATTAATCTGATTTGACCTGTGCTTGATTAGGTTTTGGAGCTATCTAAGCACAAAAGCCTTAGGATTGATGAAGCTTTGAACCAGATTCGGGCCTAAAGATAAAATTTTAAGGCCGAGCTCGATCCATCCTAATGCCAAGATTGGAGACTAATTAAGGGTCTATCATGGTAATGTATTTCGGCTTTTAGTTGGATGTTGTCTCAATAACAAACTGAGACCAATTTCTTCTTTTGTTAGATTGTAGATAGGCTTTTTTTTTCTTAGCTTGAGCTACAATTGATTCTATTTCATGGAATTCATGTTGGAGTTGGAAGGAGGAGCTTGGCTGGGGATTAAAGTTAAAGCTAAGGATTTTTGAATAGGAGTTTAAGTGTAGCGCCCCCTTACCGTAGGGTACACACCGAGACGCCCGTAGGTCATTCCGATACATTTCCTACGACAAGGTTGCACTACGTTCGATCAATACTAAAATCCATATGGCATCAATACAATGAAATCCGCAACCACAATATCTCTGAATTTTAAAAACCATAAAGCCTTTCTCATTTCATAAGATCAATCAGAAATATAGACAAGTCTATCAGTTCCCTACAGTCTAAATACAATAATCCAAAAAGAAAACTGATACAAAAATCTATACTAAGTCATCCCCAAAATCCAATCCCAGCTGACCGACCTGTGAGCCATCGCCTCTATCTCCAGAACGCTCACGCGGCAGGAGAAGTAACTCTGGAGCTAGGAGTCTAAGCTATCAGTCCTGAAAAACAATATGCAATTTTGGATGAGTTTGCGAACTCAATAAGAAACCATCATCGATGGTTCACTCAATACATGCATTACGCAAACTGCGTACAACACATCACAGTAACATTTAAAATATCATATAACAGTCTACAATTTCTTATGTCATTAGGGAATTCAGTAATACTCACAAATCAGTTAACACATTTGTATGCGATGCATATGTGACTCGTTTCCGGTTTATTTCAGTGTTGTGACTGAGCGCTTATTCAGTGACAGTGATCAGTAGACGCGTCTAGGGAGTAGGAGAGCCCTCATGCAGGATGCACTAACTCCCCTCAAGCTCAAGGCTCGGTTCAGTGACAGTATTTGAGCTTAAAGCTCTTTTCAGTAATAATCGCGACTCAGATCACAACGTTCATTATCTGTGCATGCATTTATGTATGAAATGCACATGTCCAATTATTCACAGTCATATGGCTATAAAAGCCCATTTCATACAGTTTCTCAAAATCACATATCAGTGGAATCCAATTTAGCACAAACATGCATCTCGATCCTAATCATTCACATAATTCATATTGGCAGACAGTTCACATAAAGCATTTAGCAAATCAGAAATTGAGGAACCAACTAGGTTACTCACCAGAACTTTCGAGCTCTTGCTCGAAGTCCCAAAGAATATCCGTGGAATGACGATCCAACGGTGCCTCTATAACAGTTAAATAATTTTCCATTACTAGATGCTCAGTCAAAACAATTCAATGATGTATATGCCTTAATGAAAATATATACGATGCATGTTCATGATTTTTCGGCTATAACCCAATTCCGCAATCTCTTGCCTCATAACCAAAATTCATTATTCACTAGATCAATATCATCCATTAATTTCATAAGTCTCCAATTTAAACTCCCATAGTCATAATAAAATCCTTAGGTTACAATAAGAAACTATAATCGACTCTCTCTCTATGATTGAGAACCCGATAATTTAAATTCGAACTCTTATTCTTTACTTCAATTGTAGACCTCTTTCTCTAGTTCATAACGAATCCAGAATCACCTCAATTGGAGGTCTATACCATAAGTTATGCCCCATAAATAAAAATACATCTAGTCAAAATTTTGCTCCTCGCTGCGGCCTCACATCCCTCGCCGCGACGTATAACAGGTCGCTCGCCGAGGCGTGGGAAACGTTCGCCGCAGCGAACATCTTCCTGCGCCTCGCCGCGACGCCTACAGATAACCTCGTCGCGGCGTAAAACTCATTCGCTCGCCGCGACGTCTCGCGTGGCTTGCTGCGGCGAGCACGCTTTTTCTCGTCGCGACGTAGCCTTTTTCAGACATCGCGACGTGCGGGTCTCACCTCCTTCTCCGTTCGATTTTTCCTCCATTTCCACTCTCTAAAATCAGCATTAAACACCCTAAACTACCCAATCTTTTACAATAAATGTCATAAAATGCATCAAACAACAATAAATAACAACATTAAAGCCATTAAACTTACCAATCAAGACTCAAATCCGCAATCCCTAAATCTCCAAAAATCTCTCAAGCTCTAACACCCACGGTGATCTTCCATAGTCAAGCCAAACATCAACATCTCCAAGGTTTCCAGCTGATCTTCAACCACAATGAAAAGGGAAACAAGCAAGAATCTCCAAGGGGGAAGGATCAAAGTTGACGAAGGGAAGAGGAAGGAGAAAGAAAAGTTAGCCCTAGGTTTTCTAAGGTTAACCAAGAGCAATTTAAACATAGGACAATTTAAAGGGTTGATTTAAACCTATAAATCAAGGTCCCCAAATTCTTTTAGTTTCCATCTCTAAATTCCAATGACTCATCATAAAAATTCCTAAACTCACAAATCTAAATTTTCCATTGCCATTGGACAAGTATTTTGGTACCATACGGTCAACCGGTCTGTCACTCCAAAAATTTCGGTCTGGACATTTTCTCCCAAAGTTTCAGAAAATTTCCTATAGGTTGCTATCAATTTTCAATCATTCCTAAGACACTCCAATTCAACTATACAAATCCTATTATGCCATAATTCCCAATAAATCACAATTAAACCTAATTATCTCGAAAATTTACAATCAATTCATGATCACAATTAAATGTCAAAAAATGTCATGAATGCATGTACCTATCAATGCATGTGCAATTAATTAATTCATCTATAATTAGAGGTCAATGAATGCTCAATCAGTAAAATGTTGTATGATCCTACCCCATCCCAAATTACCAATATGTCCTAACACATCAGTAACGGGATGTTACATTAAGTGTCTATTTGGTTTAACTTTTGGAGGGTGAATAAGCAGTTTTTTCCACTGCAAAAGATGTTTTTAAGAAAACTGAGTGTTTAGTTATAAAAACCAAAAATATTTTTTCCATAAAAATGGCTTTTTCAGAAGCTAAAATACAACTTTTTTATAAGCTCAAGTTTGAAGCTTTTTCAAAAAAGCACCTTTTTAGATAGATTTTTAGATCAATTAAAGAGCTTATTTTTAGTCCCTCTTACCTTTATGTTTTACACATAATTCTCATAATACCCATAACCACATTTTCACGTTTATTTTGAGATTTATATAATATTATTTGACTTTTTGTATGTTTTAATATTTATTTTAATATTAGTTTTATTTATATTATAATCCATATAAAAGATTTGATTAAATATATTTTTATTTATGTTTTATATGGTTTAAAATTATATAATAATTAATATATTATACTTTGCATATTGTTTAATATATTTTAAATAATATTTATATGCATAAATAATTTTATTACAAAATAAAATATAGTTAAAATTAAAATTGGTTTTTATTTTTATGTTACCAAATAGTCTATTATATGAAGCTCTTTCAAAAAAACTCTTTTTAAAATGACAATCAAACAGTCAACTGACTTCTTAGAAAAGCTATGTTGAGTCAAAATGACTTTACATGTATATGATTTTGATGAATAACAAAGAAGAAGAAAAAGCAGACGCAGAATGAAAAATAGACAGACGAAGAAAAGAAAAAGCAGACGCAGGATGAATAACAAAGAAGTTGAAAAGCAGATGGAGAAGTGAAAAACAGAAGCAGAAGTAAAAAGCAGATGTTGAAATAAAAAACAGACGGAGAAGTAAAAAGCAAACGCAGAAATAAAAAGCAGACGCAGAAATGAAAAGCAGACGCAGAATTCAAAAGCAGACGCAAAATTCAAAAGCATACAAAGAAAGAAAAGTAGATGCAAGAGTCAGTTCGAGTTAGTTACAGAACTCAACTGATTAACCGTTTCTTTTAAGATTCAAGAAGCAAGAATCAAGAAGCAGTTGCAGACGAAAGCTATAAATATGAGTCGAAGTCGAAGATTGCAAAGTTAGTTGACTTATGTATACGTGAACGAAAAAGCTTATTTGTGAGATTATTGTGCGAATTAGCTAAGAACTAGTGTTACTGTAACAGAGTTCAAACACTTTTGTAAGAAAGTAGTACAGATAGCTTGCAGAGGCTAAGAGTAAAAGAATACTGAGTGTAGAGACCTAAAGAGGCTCAGAAAGAATACTTGTAAACGTTGAAGAGAAAGTGAAATCTCAGAAAGACTTCTGAGGACTGGACGTTGCCCACGGTTTGTGGTGAACCAGTATAAAATTGCTGTGTCGACTTCCCTCTACTCTATCTTTCTTTAAGTTCAAAGTTTTATTATTACTTAGATTTCAAAACAAGTTTTTCAAAGTTTTGATTAATTCGAATTTACCGAAGTTTCTGTGAAAAGAACTTGTTTTTAGCAAAACATTTTTTTTAATTCATTAAAAAGGAGAATACACAATTCAACCCCCCCTTCTCGTGTATTCATATATCGTATTATAAGCATTGTAATAACATGTGATTCACTTCAATTGGTATCAGAGCCTGGTATCCAAGGATCACTGTAGCAAAGTGTGGATCAAAGATAATGGCATAATCACATATATACATTGCAGAAGGTGCCTCAGTCACTAGACCTCCAGCATTCAACAGAGAAGACTATCATTACTGGAAAGATCGAATGCGGCTGTTCATAGAATCTTCTCATGTCGACCTTTGGGATGTGATAGAGAATGGACCATATACACCAGTAAATGAAGATGGAAATCTTATTCCACGGACCAGATGGACGGCTGACCAAAAGGTGAGAATTCAGTTAAACTCTAAAGCGAAATTTTTCTTGACGTATGCCCTAAGCAGGAGTGAGTATGACAAAGTACACGGATGCGACACTGCGAAGGAGATATGGGACACATTGTCCATCGCTCATGAAGGGACAAACCAAGTCAAAGAATCCAAGATAAGCATTCTTGTGCACCAGTACGAGCTTTTCAAGATGAAAGAAGAAGAATCTATTGATCAAATGTTTGGAAGATTTCAAACAATCGTCAATGGATTGAAATCCCCTGGAAGAACGTACAATAACCAAGATCACGTACGAAAAATCTTAAGAAGTCTTCCGAAGAGGTGGAGACCAAAAGTTACGGTGGTGCAGGAAGCTAAGGATTTGAGCGTGCTAAAGCTTGACGAGTTGCTTGGATCACTAAAGATCCATGACGTAGAGCTCGATGCTGAAGACAAGCCCAAACGGGACAGGTCAATAGCACTGATGTAACATCCCATCACCGATGGGAAGGGTATTTTGATAAATTAGGACGGGTTAGGAATGTTTAAATATATCTCGACATGCACATGCATCTTATAGCCTCTATATTTATATGAATGGTAATTTTTGTATATGCACATGATTGTACATGCATTCATGACATTTCCTGGCATATGTGTCTAAATGCAATTTTGTAAGATTTACGTGATAATTGTGCTTGAAAAATTGATCTGGAGTGATCTAGGTGTGTTTTCCATTCCTTCGAGTTTCACCGTGGAGAGGAGTGCTGAGATTCGATAGGAAGGGCAAGTTAAGCCCTAGGTACATTGGTCCATATAAGATCGTTGAGCATATAGGACCTTTGGCCTATAAGTTGGATTTACCGAGTGAGATGTCTCAGCTGCATAATGTCTTCCATGTGAGTATGCTTCGGAGGTATCGATCGGATCCGACACATGTGATTCGCCCTACCTGGATCGGTTTGTTATTGTATTCATTGATCATATTTTGGTGTATTCGAGGAGTAAACAGGAGCATGCTGAGCATCTGAGAGTGGTTCTGCAGCTTATGAGGGATAAGCAGCTTTATGCCAAATTCAGTAAGTGTGAATTTTGGCTGGATGAGGTAGTATTTCTGGGTCACATAGTGACTGGAGAGGGTATTCAGGTTGATCCTAATAAGATTGAGGCAGTGATGAAGTGGGAGGCTCCTAGGAATGTGTCGAAGATTCGAAGTTTCCTCAAATTGGCTGGTTATTATCGGAGGTTTGTCGAGGGGTTTTCATTGATCTCAGCCCCTCTGACAAAACTTCTGAGAAAGAATGTGGCATTCAGATGGAATGAGGAGTGCCAAAAGATCTTTGAGGAGCTAAAACATCGGTTGACTATTGCACCGGTGTTGGCTACTCCATCTGGGACAGGAGGTTATGAGGTTTATAGTGATGCATCGCATCAGGACTTGGGATGTGTTTTGATGCAGCACGGTAGAGTGATTGCCTATGCCTTGAGATAGTTGAGGTCTCACGAGGTAAATTATCTTGTGCATGATTTGGAGTTAGCTGCAGTTGTCTTTGCCTTGAAAATTTGGAGATACTACCTGTATGGAGAGACTTTTCAGATTTTTACTGACCGTAAGAGTTTAAGGTACCTGCTGAGTCAGAGAGAGTTGAATTTGAGGCAGAGGAGAGGGATTGAGCTGCTGAAGGATTATGATTGCACCATTGAGTACCACCCAGGGAAAGCTAATGTGGTGGCAGATGCGTTGAGCAGGAAGCCTCATATCAGTGCAGCTCAGATTCAGGTATTCCGATTGCCTAATTTGATTCAGTTGAGGGCTTTAATGTACAGTTGAATCTGGAGCATGATGGAGCTTTAGTAGCCACTCTGAAGCTCAGACCGATGCTACATGATAGGATCAGGAGAGTTCAGGATAAGGATCCATTATCTATAGTGTCAGATCGGGATCCCAGATTTACTTCGAGGTTCTGGAAGAGTTTGCAGTCTGCTATGGGTACCAGGTTAAATTTTAGTACAGCATTTCATCTTCAGATAGATAGGTAGAGTGAGAGGACGATTAAGACTGTCGAGGATATGCTTCGGGCGTGTGTATTGGAGTTTAGAGGAGCATTGGATCAGTATTTAGTCCTGATTGAAATTGCTGACAATAATCATTACCATAGTAGCATCGGGATGGCACCATATGAGGCATTAAGAGAGTGAGAGGATAATTGAAGGTCCGGAGCTGATTCAGGATACAATGGACAAGGTAAAACTGATTCGGAGTCGCATAAAGGCGGCTCAGGATAGACAGAAGAGCTATATGGATCAGCATCGGAGAGATATGGAATATAATGTGGGAGAAAATTTTCGGACCAGAAAAATTGACAAGTGACAGACTAATTTAGTTTTCGGTAGCGAAAATGACTGTCCAATGGCACTGAAAAATTAGATACATGATTTTAGAATTTATTACTTTGAGCTATTGGAAATTTGCAGAAAAATTAGACTAGAAATTAATTGTTTTGGAAAGGAAATACATGAACCTTTAAAACTAAGACAAGTGGCAAGTGACACATGTCACTTGCCTACTTAGTCTTATAATTAAGTGTTATATATATAAATATCCTAACCTTGGCAAGCTTCCACGAGACTTGTCTTTCAAAGGCTTTTGGAGTTTGGTTTTAGGGATTTTTCCTTCTCCTCTTCGTGGATCCTCTTCTCCCTTGCTTCTTTTGTAATTTTTGCTCATCTTTCCTACCTTCCTTTACTTGGCTTTCTCTTCTTTTTATTTCACTTAAAAGGCTAACTTTAAACCTCACCCTCTTGAGAAGTTGATGATCGTTGATGGTGAGTGAGAGTTAGGAAATTTGGGATAAGTTGAAAACTTGGAAGATTGAAGCTTTGAAGCTTGTTTGGGTAAGAACTAAGTTATATGTGCTTAAATTAGTAGTTTAGAAGCATTTATTGTGCTTTATTGTGCATGAATTTCATGAAGTTTGTGTGTTAATTGTATGGGTATAAGTGTATATTTTTGTAAGGATAAATGACATGGTAGGTGATGTATGTGAATTATAAGTTTTGGCTAGTTTTTAATGATGTTGGATGAGTGGAAATTAAGTAAGAAAATTGTGTATGTTGGTGCTGCCAAATCTTGACTAATTATTCAAAAAAATGTCTTGATGAAATTGTGGCTGAATTAGTGACTAAATGGAATGCTTATGGATGTAGAAATGATGTTGAAATGAAAAGAGTTGAGGTAGGGAGGAAATCTTGAAAATGTGACTTTGTGTAGGTTTCAGATTTTGGTTCATAACTTTTGATATGGTTGTCCAATTGAGCTGAGGTTTGTTTTAAATTAAACTTAAGAAGTATGGCTAGATTTCATATGAAGGAAGTTTTATCCAATTCTGACCTTAAAGGTTTTAATTTTTGCATGCAAAGTGAATTGTTAGGTGTTGTGTGAACAGTTTCCGAACCTTGTGACCTGAAAGTTTGATGATTTGTTTAGGATTGAATCGGATTGAATTTGCTACTTTGGTCTTCATAAAAGTTGAATATTTTTGTGTTAGCTTTCTAACGCCACTAAGTATGAATTTATTTGATTTGTATATTGAAAGTTATGGTGTGTTAATGTTCAGATGGTCATTTAGTTGAAAATGTGTTTTGTGTGTAAGTGACTCTAAGTGTAGAGGTTTTGTGCTTTTTGTGTTCTGATATTTATTTGGAAATGTTAAAGGTGCAATTGGCTCAAGTAAACTTCTGGAAAGTTGTATAGGATTGTTGTAGCTTTCTAATGAGGTATTTTATGCGAATTTTGGATGTAAGGATTGTTAGAAATAAATTTGTAAAGTTTTGTTATGGTTTGGGTTAAATGCTGATTTCTTAAACTCTAACAGGACAGCCACATAAGTGAGAGGATTTGACCTAGTTTGAATGGGAATTTGCTTTGAAGTCCTTCTTGAGAATTGTAGTATATTGTCTGATATTTTTATTGCTATATGGTATGTAATTTTTTGACAATGGGTTGGAAAGTTATGAATGTTGGAAGATCTTGTTACTGTGAGAATGAGATTTATATAGGCAGAAGCTTTGCTTGAGAATTTGAGTTATTTAGAGGTTCATTTTTCTCCAAGTTATTAATGAAACTTGTATAAAATGTTTTTATCTTTCTTTTGACCTATATCTTGTAATTTTTGGCATAAGGAATGGAAAGATAGGAATTTTTTTGTAGAGTGCAGTTACTGTTCATATGGTAGTTTTACTGTTTCATTGGGAAGAAACTTTGTTTGTGTTTTTGACCCTCTTAGAGATTGAATTGGATTAGGGGGTCTTCCTGAAGATTGTAGAAAATGTTTAGAGCTTTCTAATGGTGTATAATGTACCTTATTTGGAGTTATGGGTAAGAAATTATGAGGATTGGAAGAATACAGTTACTGTTCATATGGTCATTTATGGGCAGTAACTTTGAAATAGTTTTTGGCGCCTTTAGAGGTGAGATTGGTTTGTGAGCCCTTCATGAAACTTGTAGGATTTCTTGTTATCTTTCCAATGAGATCTTGTTTGTAATTTTTAGATAAGTGTGTAAAAAGTTATGCATGTTAGAAATTCAGATGGTGGAAGAGAGGGAAATAGTGCAAACCTCTTATCTTTTGTTTTGTCCTAAAGTTTGTTTTGCTTATATCTTCGTCATTTGACCTCCGATTGACGTGATTCTCGAGGCGTCCGAATCATAAGACAATGATCTACCTCTCCATGTGGAATTATGAATTTATGGGATTTTAATTGAAATTTAGGGATTGAATCCAAGTGAGAGAATTGATTAACTTTTGGCAATATCCAGACCTATAGAGGTCCAAATTGTGTAATTCTGGTGTCTATGGGTTCCTGAGACATAGGAAAATATTTTGTGATGTGAATTATAGAATGGTACCGGGAATGTCATGAACATGCATTGTACACGTTTTAATTGTTCCATGTGCATTGTTTGATACTTCTGAACATACATTGAGTAATGTGTGATTATTTTGTTTGTTATAGAGGCACAGTTGGAACGTCATACCACGGACGTTGCCGAGACTTCCCGGTATTAACTTGGAAGCTATTTGGTGAGTAACCTAGATGGTTCATCAATTATAATTTGTTTATATTTTGTACTTATAAAACTGTGGAGAATAATGGTGGGACTATTGCGTTTGTCTATGCCTATATTCCGGATCAAAGGTGCCCGATGTATGTGGGAGATTATGACGTAGGAGTGTTATGTTGTGATTGTGATTTTGTGAACTATTTATTGACTGCATTGATTTGGGATGAATTTGGATGTGGGCTTTGCTTTATATTGTCATATGCATCCCATGCATAAATGCATGAGCAGTAATTTGACAGTTGTGACCGGAGCAGCCATCGAGAGCTTCAAGCTTAACATAATTGGGCCTCGCGTCCACAGTGACTCAGAGCCTCAGGCTCACCGATTAATGCGCCTTTAATTGGACAGTTTAGGTGCTCGGTCATAAGAACGTAATAAATTAAAAAAAGGGTCACATACGTATTACATATGCATTTGATTGAATGTTTTGATTGGGTGAAAAGTAAATTGCTTTATGCCCATGTGAATAATCATGTGGTACTTCTGAATGGATTATTGTGGCATAAATTTGATCCGTTTGTGTATGCATAAATTGGGTGGATCATCGATGATGGTTCCTCACTGAGTTCGCAAACTCACCCAAAATTGTAAATTATTTTTCAGGACCGAGAAAGTAGACTCCTAGCTCCAGAGAAACTTTTCCTGCCGTGTAGATCGTGTTGGCAAGAAAAGTCATGGCACACAGGTCGGTCAGCTGACATTTTTTAGGGATAACCTAGTTAGGTTTTTGTAGTAATTTTCTTTGAAGCTATGTACAGACAATGAAAAACTGACAGTTATGTACATTACTGTTGTTGATGTTTGAAATGAAAAAGAAAATTTATGGTTTAAAAAAAAGATTTTCATATTGATGCTTTATGATTATTGATTCCATGTGAAGTGTTAATGATGGTTCGTAACGCACCCTTATCGTAGGGTGTGTATCGGAATGACCTACGGGCGTCCCGATATATGTCCTATAGTAAGGGGTGCTACATTTAGGTAGTATCAGAGCATGGTTTGGTATCTGTTGGGACTAGGACATAATTAGGCTTGAATTATTGTGAGAAATGCAGAAAATGATCAGAGTTCTTGTTTTATTATAGGTTATCCGTTCTTGGTGATCAAATAGATCAGCCAGCTGACCAGGGATCTGTCGGAGCTAGTAGAAAGTCTTCGGTGCCTCGATCTGAGGAGCTGCCTACCAGAGTTCCGTGAGACGGGAGAGGAGGTATGATGAGATACTGCAAGTAGGGGGCATGAGATTTCTATGGCGATCTGACTCACCGAGGTGAGGGATGGCTGGAACGGACTAATAGGGTCTTTGATCAGATGGATTGTGATCCAGTCGAGAGGTTTGATTATCGATCTCTCTTCGCAGGCCCGGCTTATATCGTGGTGGAAGGCATCTCGAGGCGGTACCACCGTGCCTTGTCCACTGACATGGGAGGATTTCCTGAGGGCTTTTAGAGACAATTATATGCCCAAGGCGTATCTGGAAATGAAGATGCAGGAGTTTTTGGAGCTGAGACAGGGTAGGATGACAGTGGCAGAGTATGAGGTTAGGTTTAACGAGCTGATGGGATATGCTACTACTTTGATTTCAAAAGAGGCTGATAGGTGTCGGAGGTTTGAGCATGGCCTCAACATGGAGATTCGTACCAGATTGGCCCGATCTGATATGGGCACTTTTGTTAAGCTTAGGGCTGCTGCAGTGAGAATTGAGCAGCTTATGAGGCAGAGACAGGCAGAGATGGGTCAGGGGTCCAGGGGAAAAGACCGAGTGAGAGTCAGGGCAGTTCTGACAGAGGCTTTAACAAGCACCAGAGCAGGACTTTCAGGTCACCTGGAAGATCCAGACAGTCTGGATATGGATAGAAAGAGAGATTTGTTCAGACTAGCAGTGGCAGTGGTAGAGGTGCAAGGCAGATTCCCCCAGTTTGTGAGCATTGTGACAAGATACACAATGGGGAGTGTTGGCGATTGACTAGAGCCTGCCTTAGATGTGGCTCTGTGGATCATCAGATTCGGGATTGCCTCGCCATCGTGGCAGCTCATCTATTGTCGATCTTAGATCGATAGTAATACTACTGATGCAAGCAGAGCCAAGGGGGTGGATCCGGGTAGAGAGGCCGAGGTAGAGGTCGCGGTAGAGCCGAGGGATCCTTTGTGAGGGCTGAGGGTCGGGGCAGTCGACCACAGTCCTAGGCCAGGGTCTATGCCATAACTAGATAGGAGGCACAGGATCCACACATTCTTTTGTTGCACCGCGTATGACATGTAGATTGCATGGGGATAGGGAGATATTACAGTATGGGCTAGAGGTGAGTACACCTCTAGGTAGTACTACTGTATTGGGAGAGGTCTGTAAGGGATGCTCGATCCAGATCGATCAAGCAGTGTTGAGAGCAGACCATATAGTGTTACCTTTGAGAGAGATCGATGTGATTCTGGGTATGGATTGGCTTACTGCTCATAGGGCTATTATGGATTGCTATACCAAGGAAGTTGTCTTAGAGTCTCCTGGTCAGCCTAGAGCAGTGTTCAGAGGAGTTAGTCAAACAGTGCCAGCCCGGATGATCTCTTTCCTAAATGCCCTGATGTAACATCCCGTTACCGATATGAAGGGCATATTGGTAATTCGGATGGATTAGGATTGGGTGCATGCATAATTTGAATTTGCGCATGCATTGAGCCTCTTTAATTATTGATAAATGATTATTATTGCACCAGCATATGTATGTGCGTATATGTATGACATATTCCCGGTATAATTGTGTGAATTGGAAAATTGGGTGATAATTGTATAGATTAAGTTTTGAATATAGAATTGGAGTGAAATTGAATTCTAGGAGTTTGAAAATTGAAATTGGAGTGTAGGATCATATATTTCCTATTTCTGAGGATTTATAGGAATTTTTCTGGAATTTTTAGAGAAATAGGTTCGGACCAGAAAACTAACCTAATGACTGATAAATTGGATTCCGGTTTCGAAATTGATTGGCAATTGGCATGTGATAATTTGAGTTATGATTTTAGGATTTATTATTTATAGTCATTGCGAATTGGGAGAAATTAGAATAAGAATTGGATTTTTAGACCCTAAGGTTTGGACATGTGGCAATTGAATTGCCAAACATGCCCTTAGCTTTAAATTCCTTGTTTTAAAACCCTTGACATTTGAATCTATTTCCACGACTCTCTCTTTTGGATAGAAAACTTGGCTTTTCTTTTTTTCTTCCATCGTGATCTCCACCTTGCTTGTTTCTTTTCATTCCCTTCTTGCTACTTGCTCCATTCATCGTCATCAACCTAGCTTAAGCTTTGGATTTGAGAAAATGACTTATGGTGGAGAAAGAGGTGATTTGTCGTGGGTGTACCTAGGTTTGGAGATTTGAGTATTTTGGAAATCTTTGAAGGTTGAAGGCTTGAATCAAGTAAGTTTTTACTTCTTTATGCTTTAAGTTGTTTGATTTGATCATTGAATTAAGTTATTAATTGTTTAGGAATGTAGAAGTTTCAGATGATGTAGGTTTTGAGAAATATATTGATTTGATTTGGGTATTTGAGAGATGATGAACATTTGATGGAATTGAGGTTAGAGATGAGTTGTGTTTAGTGTTTTAAGTTGTTTGGGAGTGTTTAGAATTGAATGGGATGAATTAGAAATCTGCAGATTTAAGAAATTCTGGGTTTCGGATGTTTTTCTAGGATTGCATGTCGCGACGTGTTCATCGCACGCCGCGGCGAGCAAGTCCCTTCCAGCACGCCGCGACGAGTAAAGACGCACGCTGCGGCGAGCGTCAGTGAGATAAGTCGCGACGTACGCGAGGCATACGCCGCGGCGTATGCGGGGATCCCACCGCGGCGAGAAAATCTTGCGCCGTGGCGAGGATGGCGAAGGCGAGAGGTCTCGCCGCAGCGAGCCATCTTGCGCCGCGGTGAGGACCCCGATTTTTCGAAGGTGAATCAATTTGATTAAGTGATAAATTTTGAGGTTTAATTCCTAATGAGTTGGTTATTGATTGATTGTGATTTAGAGACTCCGAATTGCAATTTAGAAGAATGGAATTTTGGAATTTATTTCGGTGGTTCTCGAAATCGGATGGCGATTTATTAGGGAATGTGATTTGTGATTGGAGTATGATTTTAGAGAGTTCATAACTTAATAAATTGAATTATTGTATTAGGAATTGCTATGAATTAGAGTGAAAGAGCTGAAATGGGAAGATTCGGAACTAGGATTGGGAATGTCATAAACATATACAGTACATAATTCATTCGTTGCATGTGCATTATTGAATATTAGAAATTGTGCAATTAGTAATGTTTGATTATTCTGATTGTTTTAGAGGCGCAAGTGGAGCGTCGATCTTCCGACGTAAGTGATACTTCCCGGCAGTAGCTCGGAAGTTAGAGGTGAGTAACCTAGTTGGTTTCTCAACCTATATGTGTTACATTTTATGCACCTATGCCATAAGGAGTTAAGGAAGGATATGTGTGTTTGCTTTGATTGATTTCGGACCATAGGTGTCCGAAATATCTGAAATTTGATATAGAAGTGTTATGTGTGAAAGAATTGCAATTAATTGGTATTAATGCGGAATTGGATATAGGGTGTTAGGTTGTGACACAATGATTGTAAATTGAGGCATGTGCATTCACGCATAAAAGTATGATCAGATAATGACAGTTGTGACCGATGCAGCCACCGTATTTTCAGAGCTTTAAGCTCAACGCATCAGGGCTTCGAGCCCAACGTATTTTAGAGCCACAGACTCAACGCATTAGGGCTTCAAGCCCAATGAAATTCAGAGCCACTGGCTCAACGTAAATGAGCTCAGGCGCACGGTCACAACAACGTAATAAAATGAAAAGTGTCACATGTGCGTATACATATGAATGATAAATTGTGAATTGTGTGAAAGGCCTTATATTTGTGAAATAGAATGCATGAGATATTTCTGAATATGGTATTATGTGATATTCTGTGAATTGTTTGTATATGCATGAGTTGGGTGGACCATCGATGATGGTTTCTCGTTGAGTTCGCAAACTCACCCAACATTGCAATTATATTTTTCAGGACAGAGTTAGTAGACTCCTAGCTCCAGAGTTAGGCAGAAGCTTTGCTTGAGAATTTGAGTTATTTAGAGGTTCATTTTGCTCCAAGTTATTAATAAAACTTGTATAAAATGTTTTTATCTTTCTTTTGACCTATATCTTGGAATTTTTGGCATAAGGAATGGAAAGATAGGAATTTTTTTGTAGAGTGCAGTTACTGTTCATATGGTAGTTTTACTGTTTCATTGGGAAGAAACTTTGTTTGTGTTTTTGACCCTCTTAGAGATTGAATTAGATTAGGGGGTCTTCTTGAAGATTGTAGAAAATGTTTAGATCTTTCTAATGGTATATAATGTACCTTATTTGGAGTTATGAGTAAGAAGTTATGAGGATTGGAAGAACATAGTTACTGTTCATATGGTCATTTATGGGCAGTAACTTTGAAGTAGTTTTTGGCGCCCTTAGAGGTGAGATTGGTTTATGAGCCCTTCATGGAACTTGTAGGGTTTCTTGTTATCTTTCCAATGAGATCTTGTTTGTAATTTTTGGATAAGTTTGTAAAAAGTTATGCATGTTAGAAATTCAGATGGTGGAAGAGAGGGAAATAGTGCAAACTCTCTTATCTTTTGTTTTGTCCTAAAGCTTCTTTTGCTTATATCTTCGTCATCTGACCTCCGATTGACCTGATTCTCGAGACGTCGGATTCATAAGACAATGATTTGCCTCTCCATGTGGAATTGTGAACTTGTGGGATTTTAATTGAAATTTAGGGATTGAATCCAAGTGAGAGAATTGATTAACTTTTGACAATATCCGGACCTATAGAGGTCCAAATTGAGTAATTCTGGTGTCTATGGGTTCCTGAGACAGGGAAATATTTTGTGATGTGAATTATAGAATGGTACCGGGAATGTCATGAACATGCATTGTACACGTTTTAATTGTTCCATGTGCATTGTTTGATACTTCTGAACATACATTGAGTAATGTGTGATTATTTTGCTTGTTATAGAGGCACAGTTGAAACGTCATCCCACGGACGTTGCCGAGACTTCCCGGCATTAGCTCGGAAGCTATTTGGTGAGTAACCTAGATGGTTCGTCAATTATAATTTGTTTATATTTTGCACTTATAAAACTGTGGAGAATAACGGTGGGACTATTGCGTTTGTCTATGCCTATATTCCGGATCGAAGGTGTCCGATGTATGTGGGAGATTATGACGTAGGAGTGTTCTGTTGTGATTGTGATTTTGTGAACTATTTGTTGACTGCATTGATTTGGGATGAATTTGGATGTGGGCTTTGCTTTGTATTGTCGTATGCATCCCATGCATAAATGCATTATCAGTAATTTGGCAGTTGTGACCGGAGCAGCCACCAAGAGCTTCAAGCTTAACGTAATTGGGCCTTGAGCTCACAGTGCCTCAGAGCATCAGGCTCACCGATTAATGTGCCCTTAATTGGACAGTTTTGGCCCTCGGTCACAAAAATGTAATAAATTAGAAAAAGGGTCACATACGTATTACATATGCATTTGATTGAATGTTTTGATTGGGTGAAAAGTAAATTGCTTTGTGCCTATGTGAATAATCATGTGGTACTTCTGAATGTATTATTATGGCATAAATGTGATCTGTTTGTGTATGCATGAATTGGGTGAACCATCGATGATGGTTCCTCACTGAGTTCACAAACTCACCCAAAATTGCAAATTATTTTTCAGGACCGAGAGAGTAGACTCCTAGCTCCAGAGAAACTTTTCCTACCGTGTAGATCGTGTTGGCAAGAAAAGTCATGGCACACAGGTCGGTCAGCTGACATTTTTTAGGGATGACCTAGCTAGGTTTTTGTAATAGTTTTCTTTGATGCTATGTACAGACAATGAAAAACTGACAGTTATGTACATTACTGCTGTTGATGTTATGAAATGAAAAAGAAAATTTATGGTTTTTAAAAAAATGAGTTTCATATTGATGCTTTACGATTATTGATGCCATGTGAAGTGTTAATGATGGTTCATAGCACACCCTTATCGTAGGGTGTGTATCGAAATGACCTACGAGTGTCCCGGTATATGTCCTATGGTAAGGGGGTGCTACAACTAAAGGCCGGACAGAAGAATCACAAGACTCAAAAAAGGAGAAAGTCATCGAAAGCATTAAGGATTGAAGAATCAAAGAATGTTGACTCAAGTGAATCAGAACAAGAGTCAAGTGATGAAGATGACGAATTATTTGTCATTTCTCGAAAGATAAGACGGATGTAGAAGAAGAAGTCCAAAGGAAGTCAGCTCTTCAGGAAGAATTGCAAAGATGATGGTAAAGTAGAAAAGACATCTATCATATGCTATGAGTGTAATCAACCTGGACATTACTAGTCCGAATGTCCTACTCTAAAGAAAAAACCAAAGAAGAGTAGAGAAGGCAAGAAAAGCATGATGACAACTTGGGAAGATCTAGATTCATCAAAGTCAGATACAAGTTCCGAGACATCTGAACATGCGAATATCTGCCTAGTAGCCAAGGAAGAAAGTGATGAGGAGGTAACTTCTGAATACGATAACTTGCATGATGCTTATTCAGAACTATTAGAGGATTCTCATGCTATTATGAAACAGTACAAACTGTTAAAGAAGAAGTATGTAGAAAACCTTAAACATACAGAAGAAATAGAGACATAAAATATCTGCTTAAAGAAACAAATAGAGGAGAAAAAGAAAGTTGTAGATAAATCTGATGAGATCAATCAGTTGAAGCTTAGAATTAAGAGTCTTTCATCTGATTTAGCTACCTTCACTGAGAGTACAAAGAAAATGAATGAGATGCTAAGAAAATGTAGACATCCGAGTGATAGAATCGGATTAGGGTTTACGGGTAATAAGTCTCTTTATGATAGAAAGCCTTTTTCTCAAAATAAAAGGTATTACCAAACACGTATTCATCAACAATCTAGTAAAAGGCATCAAACGACTCATTATGTGCATATTACTAACCAGAAAGGACCCAAGAAAATATGGGTATCAAAAAGTAAAATAGTTTCTCCTACAGATATCCTTCCTTAGAAGATGCGACAAGCACTGTTGGTATTTAGACAGTGGTTGCTCGCGACATATGACGGGAAGAAGGTCTATGTTCCTAGATTTTCAGTAGGGAGGATCGGTGACTTTCGAAGACAACTAGCAGGGCAAGATAATTGGAATCGGTAAAATAGGTCAAGATTCCTTTGCATGCATAGATAATGTACTGCTTGTTAATGGTCTGAAACATAATTTGATTAGTGTCAGTCAATTGTGTGATTCTAGTTTCTTAGTCACGTTCAATCAAAATCTTTGTGAAGTCAGAAACAAAGTTGGGTCTATATTCTTTTCTGCCAAGAGAAGAAATAATCTTTATAAAATTGATTTAGAAGAGTTTCAAAATCAAAATATTTCATGTTTTTTATCTTCTGAAGAAGAAAGACTAATCTGGCATAAGAAGCTAGGTCATGTCTCTTTTAAACACATTTCAAAGTTGGCAAAATATGATTTGGTAAGAGGTTTACTAAAAATGAGTTTTGACAAAGAATTTCAACAATAGATTGGGATCTCCTCTTCTTGAACTGAATAATCTTCCAGTTGATATTTAATCCACAATGTTTGTGAACAACAGCTTACGGCAGACATGTACTCGGCTTCGGCAGTTGATAGAGCGATTGTGTTGGATCCCGCATTCGGAACCCAACTACTCATACAGATTCCCTCATACGTACGCATGATTCCTTATAAACTCTTCTTGCTCTGATACCATAAATGTTGGGACCCGATCCGGAACACCGGATCCCAACCCAAAAACGGGAGACAGAATGAATCACAAAGAGGAGGAACGAATAAACGATTGATCACAAAGCGAAACAAATCATTAACGAATCGAAAGCGATTTCCGACATCCGTGAACAAATATCAAACAAAGCGTTTGCGTTGGAAACCTTAAGACTATCAGTCCAAACTAATCCAAATCTGTGTACATTTTTTTTCTTTCCTTCTTTCATTTTCATAACTCAATAGCCTCATACAAATCTCATAATCCAAGTACAATTCATACACGATCTCATAAATCAAAACCTTATACAACCCAACCATTCTCATCAATCATAACCATACACAAATTTTTATACAATTTCATAATCTATACATATTAGGAATTTCTTTCTTACAAAACGTCGATGGCATTCTAAGCCATATACAATATCAATTACCAAAATTCTACTTTACACAAATTACACTCTAAGCAAAATCGAACACAAAGTCTTGACCTTCTTTCATCCGATCTCCCGCTCGTAACCTGGAGATGGGGATGAAAGGGGGGGTGAGCTTGAAAGCCCGTAGGTAACATGCTTATAACAAAATAATAGGCAAAACCTTTCAAAAGTTTACTCACATTGAACATTTTTCATAAACATAGTCAATCCACTTTGAAATCACAAAACTCTTATTTCTTCAAATTCTCAACCAATGCACAATAATGTCAACAATGTATGCATCAAACTCATAATACATAAATGCAATGCACGTCAAATGTGAATGCACAATCAAATGGCTCGAGAGTTCCTTAAACACGACAGAAACCGAAGTTTACCGTAAACACGACGAGTCCATTTTTGGATCTCGTAAGCCTCAAGCAGCAAATGAGAAGGCTAAGGGGGTCAACGTGCACGTGACTATCAAAGTAGGTTCTCTCTTGCCCAATCACAACCAATTTATGTTCACATATTCAAGCACAAGACTAGCATTTTATGTTTCTTTCATTCTTTCGAATCAAATCGAAATGCCATAGCACAATTCGATGGCATAAATTATCATATATCACAATGCAAATTCTTTTGCATATTCATCACAATTCAAATTCGATCCATGAAGCATATACACACATAAAAACAATTTCTTTAAAGCATTTGAAAACAGTATATGCACAATTACGAAATGTTTGAAACCTTTTTATTTCTTGCTTTTGGAAAAACTTTATTGGCTTATTATTCAATTATAAACACAAAACCCACCTCGAATCGATGCTACAAGCTTGTCCTTAGCTTCAATTTGACCATTGCGTCTTTCTTTCTTCTAATAGAAAATTCCCTACACCAATTTCCCACAAATTCAATCTCATAAATAACAAAATCCTTAAAATTGAACTTAGAAACATTAATCCCTCATATATTCAAGCTTTCTAAATCATAAATTGCCAAAATCCCCAAATTCCAAATTTGGGCATAAACCCTAATTAATTTCCATCCAAAATTAAACCCATAAAGCATGTAATCTCCAAAATTAGGCATAGAATTAACAAACCCATACCATAAGCAAAGTTTCTAAACCAAAACTTCATTTAAACTTAAGAATCAAAAATCCACCTCTTACCTTATTTTTCCCCATTTTCGGATTTTCCTTGTCCCATATGGGAGCTATCACCTTCTTTCATCTTTCCCCTTTAGCATCAACTTGAAATCATCCTTGGAAGGTAGCAAAATTTCGAACCCTAATATTTCTCTCCTTTTCTCCTTCCTTTTCTCCTATCCGAATCTCTCATTCTCCTCTCTTCTTATTCTCTTGTTTTTTTTTTGTTTCTGTCAAAATCGTGACTCACTGCTCCTTCTTATACTAAAGCACACTCTTCTTATTTACCAACTTGCCATTAATGAATGAGAGTAGACCCTTATGCCCTTACTTGTAAGCCTTTAAAACTTAACACTTAAGTGATCTTCCAACAATGTCCTTCCTAAGAACTGACATCTGGTCTCCTTATTTCGATCAGGTAGCTGAAGTCATTTGACAAAACTCTCTTCTAGACAAATGTCCCTCTATGTCTTACGAATCCATCGCTTCAAGAATCAGGTCGTTCGGAGCTCTATAATTCAAGATATCTTCAAAATACTGAAGTCTGTTCTTCAGACTCAAGGCTGAACACTACACCTAACTTTTGACCCATATTTGGAAGTCTTAGAGGCTACATTGTCGATCGGCTCCTTCATAATATTTGTAGCCCCATCTCTTTAGTTTAATTTCCAATAAGAATCAACTCAATCCGAGCTCTAACGAGCTCTAGCGACCTATATTACTGAACACTGGTCAGTCATTACAACACCAAGACTAAACACTACACTAAACTTCCAACCTACATTTGGAAGTCTTAGAGGCTACATTATAGCTCGGCTCCTTCATAACATTTGTAGCCCCATCTCTCTAGTTTAATTCTCAAAAAGAATCAGCTCAATCCGAGCTCTACAGCTCAAGTTATCTTCAATTTACTGAAGCATAGTCAGACTTAATCAACTGGTCGTCATACTTTGTTTCAATGCACCTTTTTCAATTTTGTGCTAAAACCGATCAATCTAGCATAGAAAGGTAGAAAAATGTCTTAGGAATCCAACGCCTCAAAAATTAGGTCGATCGGATGTCGGACAAAGAAGTTATGGCCAAAACAAGGAAGAGAGGTCGGTCGCCCGCATCAGGTCGGTCTCCGACCAGTCGATCGCCCTGCACTGTGCTCTCGATCGCCGCACTCAGGTCGGTCTCCCGCACCAGGTCGGTCGCCCGCACCAGGTCGATCTCCCGCACCAGGTCGGTCGGTCGCCCACACCAGGTCGGTCTCCCGCACCAGGCCAGTCGCCCGCACCAGGTCGGTCTCCCACACCAGGTCGGTCTCCGCTTTGGTCGGTCATTGGCGCAGGATACAAGGGTGGCAGTGAGCGATCAACTATGCGATCCGACCTTCAAACTTCAAATACTCATATCTTTTGACTCCGAGCTCCAAATCAGTCATGGTTTGTTTCGTTGGAAAGCTAAGAGACATATCTACAATTTTCAAGAAGGACTCACAAGCAAACTCGGACTCTAAAGGGATCAAAAGTGTACACAAAGATGACTAATCGATAATTTCTCAACAGTGCCAAAACTTGCAAACATCATAACTTTTGATCCAGAACTCCAAATTTAACAAACTTTGTGTCTATGGAAAGCTTGAAGAAATATCTACAACTTTCATGAAGGTCTTAAGAATCATATCGACCTCTAAATGGATCAAAATCGCCACACAAAGCTGACTGGTCGATCAGCTTCACACTAAACAGCATCAGAACTTCTAACAATCATAACTTTCTACTCCCTTGTCCAAGATTTTCGTGCTTTATATCAATATAAAGATAAAAACAAGCTCTACAATATTCATGAAGAACTCTGAAGCAAATTCAACCTCTAGCTAAGTTAATTTCTCAATCGAAGTTTCTTCCCTGATAGCAATCACCTAAGCAAATCCAAATTTCACATTATCATATCTTTCAACCTCCACAACTAAGAATCACATATTATACATCATTTTAAAGCTATTCTCATTCTCTATAACCTTCACGTAACTATTTACTCCAATTTAAATCACATCAGTACGGAAATTGCCTCAAAACACAACATATACAATCCTACACTTAGAGCATTTTCCAAAACCAAAGCAAAATGCACTTAACTTTCAAAGATCATAACTTTCAATCCCGATATCGAAAAATAGCATACTTTATGGCTACGGAAAGCTCTCAACATAAGCTACAATTTTTATTAAGATCATTTCCTCAAAATCTGCCTAAATCAAAAGTCAACTCTTTACTCCAAAAAGTCAAACTTTCTATTTTCTTCATAATATAACACTTTCACTAATTATTTCTTGCTTTTCAACTTCCATTTCAATCAACTAGTTCATTTTGACTTTCATAACTCATACAACTGTACTAAATTTTCAAAATCATCAAAATCAATCACTTCATTTCTCATCAATCTCCTCTAAGTACAATAACATCTATAACACAATACCTATACAAACACACTCATTTAATTCCATTTAATATTGCTAATTTCTACCTAAAAATCGGGGTCTAACAATTCTCCCCCTCTTAAAAGAATTTCGCCCATGAAATTCCTACTAAGACATCATCAAATAACACAATCTCTTAACTAATTTCCTCATCATACATATTCTTAACTTACTTCTTATATCAAGTACACCACATTCACTATTATATCACTTCACTATATCCACAATTCAATATGCCTTACATATATAAATATAACCTCAAGTTTTCTCATCTTTCACTCTCAAATGGATATACAAAATCAAACCATCCTAATTCCTCACGGACTTCAAATCTCAATTTCATGAACAATCTCTTAAAATCACTCAACATTCTTATCATCTTCATCTATCAATCACTTTGGTATGCACTGTATCTTCATCACAATCTCGTAAATTCAATCTTATGCGCGAACACTCTTAGACAAATCAGTCAGACACAAACGCCCAAGTACGATCATAATACTGGGCTCTGATACCACAAATGTTGGATCCCGCATTCAGAACCCAACTACTCATACAGATTCCCTCATACGTACGCATGATTCCTTATAAACTCTTCTTGCTCTGATACCATAAATGTTGGGACCCGATCCGGAACACCGGATCCCAACCCGAAAATGGGAGACGGAATGAATCACAAAGAGGAGGAACGAATAAACGATTGATCACAAAGCGAAACAAATCATTAACGAATCGAAAGCGATTTCCGACATCCGTGAACAAATATCAAACAAAGCGTTTGCGTTGGAAACCTTAAGACTATCAGTCCAAACTAATCCAAATCTGTGTACATTTTTTTTTCTTTCCTTCTTTCATTTTCATAACTCAATAGCCTAATACAAATCTCATAATCCAAGTACAATTCATGCACGATCTCATAAATCAAAACCTTATACAACCCAACCATTCTCATCAATCATAACCATACACAAATTCTTATACAATTTCATAATCTATACATATTAGGAATTTCTTTCTTACAAAACGTCGATGGCATTCTAATCCATATACAATATAAATTACCAAAATTCTACTTTACACAAATTACACTCTAAGCAAAATCGAACACAAAGTCTTGACCTTCTTTCATCCAATCTCCCGCTCGTAACCTGGAGATAGGGATGAAAGGGGGGTGAGCTTGAAAGCCCGTAGGGTAACATGCTTATAACAAAATAATAGGCAAAACCTTTCAAAAGTTTACTCTCATTGAACATTTTTCATAAACATAGTCAATCCACTTTGAAATCACAAAACTCTTATTTCTTCAAATTCTCAACCAATGCACAATAATGTCAACAATGTATGCATCAAACTCACAATACATAAATGCAATGCAAGTCAAATGTGAATGCACAATCAAATGGCTCGAGAGTTCCTTAAACACGACGGAAACCGAAGTTTACCGTAAACACGACGAGTCTATTTTTCGGATCTCGTAAGCCTCAAGCAGGCAGCCGGGAGAAGGCTAAGGGGGGGTCAATGTGCACGTGACTATCAAAGTAGGTTCTCTCTTGCCCAATCACAACCAATTTATGTTCACATATTCAAGCACAAGACTAGCATTTTATGTTTCTTTCATTCTTTCGAATCAAATCGAAATGCCATAGCACAATTCGATGGCATAAATTATCATATATCACAATGCAAATTCTTTTGCATATTCATCACAATTCAAATTCGATCCATGAAGCATATACACACATAAAAACAATTTCTTTAAAGCATTTGAAAACAGTATATGCACAATTACGAAATGTTTGAAACCTTTTTATTTCTTGCTTTTGGAAAAACTTTATTGGCTTATTATTCAATTATAAACACGAAACCCACCTCGAATCGATGCTACAAGCTTGTCCTTAGCTTCAATTTGACCATTGCGTCTTTCTTTCTTCCAATAGAAAATTCCCTACACCAATTTCCCACAAATTCAATCTCATAAATAACAAAATCCTTAAAATTGAACTTAGAAACACTAATCCCTCATATATTCAAGCTTTCTAGATCATAAATTGCCAAAATCCCCAAATTCTAAATTTGGGCATAAACCCTAATTAATTTCCATCCAAAATTAAACCCATAAAGCATGTAATCTCCAAAATTAGGCATAGAATTAACAAACCCATACCATAAGCAAAGTTTCTAAACCAAAACTTCATTTAAACTTAAGAATCAAAAATCCACCTCTTACCTTATTTTTCCCCATTTTCGGATTTTCCTTGTCCCATATGGGAGCTATCACCTTCTTTCATCTTTCCCCTTTAGCATCAACTTGAAATCATCCTTGAAAGGTAGCTAAATTTCGAACCCTAATATTTCTCTCCTTTTCTCCTTCCTTTTCTCCCATCCGAATCTCTCATTCTCCTCTCTTCTTATTCTCTTGTTTTTTTTTTGTTTCTGTCAAAATCGTGACTCACTGCTCCTTCTTATACTAAAGCACACTTTTCTTATTTACCAACTTGCCATTAATGAATGAGAGAAGACCCTTATGCCCTTACTTGTAAGCCTTTAAAACTTAACACTTAAGTGATCTTCCAACAATGTCCTTCCTAAGAACTGACATTTGGTCTCCTTATTTTGATCAGGTAGCTGAAGTCATTTGACAAAACTCTCTTCTAGAGAAATGTTCCTCTATATCTTACGAATCCATCGCTTCAAGAATCAGGTCGTTCGGAGCTCTATAATTCAAGATATCTCCAAAATATCAAGTCATTCTTCGACTCGAGGTGAACACTACACCTAACTTCCGACCCATATTTGGAAGTCTTAGAGGCTACATTGTCGATCGGCTCCTTCATAACGATTGTAGCCCCATCTCTTTATTTTAATTTCCAACAAGAATCAACTCAATCCGAGCTCTAGCGACCTATATTACTGAACACTGTTCAGTCATTACAACACCAAGACTGAACACTACACTGAACTTCCGACCTACATTTGGAATTCTTAGAGGCTACATTACAGCTTGGCTCCTTCATAAAATTTGTAGCCCCATCTCTCTAGTTTAATTCTCAAAAAGAATCAGCTCAATCCGAGCTCTACAGCTCAAGTTATCTTCAATTTGCTGAAGCATAGTCAGACTTAATCAACTGGTCGTCATACTTTGTTTCAATGCACCTTTTTCAATTTTGTGCTAAAACCGATCAATCTAGCATGGAAAGGTAGAAAAATGTCTTAAGAATCCAACGCTTCAAAAATTAGGTCGATCGGATGTCGGACGAAGAAGTTATGGCCAAAACAAGGAAGAGAGGTCGGTCGCCCGCACCAGGTCGGTCTCCCGCACCAGTCTCCCGCACCAGGTCGGTCTCCCGCACCAGGTCGGTCTCCCGCACCAGTTCGGTCGCCCGCATCAGGTCGGTCTCCCGCACCAGGTCGGTCGCTTGCTCATGGCATGTATGGCCTTGGTTGAGCGATCAACCATGCGATCCGACCTTCAAACTTCAAACGTTCATATCTTTTGACTCCGAGCTCCAAATCAGTCACGGTTTGTTTCGTTGGAAAGCTAAGAGACAGATCTACAATTTTCAAGAAGGACTCACAAGCAAGCTCGGACTCTAAAGGGATCAAAAGTTTACACAAAGATGACTGATCGATAATTTCTCAACAGTGCCAAAACTTGCAAACATCATAACTTTTGATCCAGAACTCCAAATTTAACAAACTTGGTGTCTATGGAAAGCTTGAAGAAATATCTACAACTTTCATGAAGGCCTTAAGAATCATATCGACCTCTAAATGGATCAAAATCGCCACACAAAGCTGACTAGTCGATCAGCTTCACACTAAACAGCATCAGAACTTCTAACAATCATAACTTTCTATTCCCTTGTCCAAGATTTTCGTGCTTTATATCAATATAAAGATAAAAACAAGCTCTACAATATTCATGAAGAACTCTGAGCAAATTCAACCTCTAGCTAAGTTAATTTCTCAATCGAAGTTTCTTCCCTGATAGCAATCACCTAAGCAAATCCAAATTTCACATTATCATATCTTTCAACCTCCACAACTAAGAATCACATATTATACATCATTTTAAAGCTATTCTCATTCTCTATAACCTTCACGTAACTATTTACTCCAATTTGAACCACATCAGTATGGAAATCGCCTCAAAACACAACATATACAATCCTACACTTAGAGCATTTTCTAAAACCAAGGCAAAATGCACTTAACTTTCAAAGATCATAACTTTCAATCCCGATATCGAAAAATAGCATACTTTATGGCTACGGAAAGCTCTCAACATAAGCTACAATTTTCATTAAGATCATTTCCTCAAAATCTGCCTAAATCAAAAGTCAACTCTTTACTCCAAAAAGTCAAACTTTCTATTTTCTTCAAAATATAACACTTTCACTAATTATTTCTTACTTTTCAACTTCCATTTCAATCAACTAGTTCATTTTGACTTTCATAACTCATACAACTGTACTAAATTTTCAAAGTTATCAAAATCAATCACTTCATTTCTCATCAATCTCCTCTAAGTACAATAACATCTATAACACAATACCTATACAAACACACTCATTTAATTCCATTTAATATTGCTAATTTCTACCGAAAAATCGGGGTCCAACAGATTGAGCTTTGTCTCTTGCTTGACCAGGAGACTAGGTTTGAACCAAGAAAGTGACATCCTCCACTAGAGCTCTTCCTTTCAATTCTATCTCCGGCATAGTCCGCATCGCAATATCCGATTAACCTGAAATCTTTACCTTTCTCAAACATTAAGCAAAGATCAGTAGTACCTGTGAGATATCTCATAATCCTTTTAATAACAATATAATGAGACTCTCTAGGATCAGCCTGAAACCTTGCACACAAGCATACACTAAACAGAATATCAGGTCTGCTTGTTGTAAGATAAAGTAAAGAGTCGATCATCCCTCTATACAGGGTTTGATCCACCTTCTTACCAAATTCATCTTTTGACAAAAGGTTCGAAGGATGCATCGGAGTCGCCATAGGCTTTACATTATTCATATCAAATTTACACAACAATTCTTTCAGATATTTTTGTTGATGGATAAAGATTTTCTTTTCGGTTTGCTTAACTTGCAACCCAAGAAAGAATTTTAACTCACCCATCATACTCATCTCAAACTCATTTTTCATCAGACTCTCAAAACTCATACATAACTTCTTTGAGGTAGCACCAAATATAATATCATCAACATAGATTTGTACTAAAATAAACTCATTGTCATAATCCTTTCTAAAAAGTTTCTTATCAACTTGACCTCTACTAAACCCACTCTTTAAGAGAAAAGTACTTAGACAATCATACCAAGCTTTAGGAGCTTGCTTCAAGCCGTATAAAGCTTTATGAAGTCTATAGACATGATCTGGATTCCTAACATCCTTAAAGCCAGGAGGTTGCTTAACATACACCTCTTCGTCTATAAAATCATTCAGAAAAGCACTCTTCACATCCATCTGAAAAAGCTTTATATCATGACAAATAGCATATGTCAGCAATATCCTAATAGCTTCAAGTCTTGCTACTAGAGCATATGACTCATTGTAGTCTATTCCTTCTTGCTGATTATAGCCTTGCGCTACTAATCTAGCTTTATTCCGACTCACTCTACCTGATTCGTCTAACTTATTCTTAAAAACCCATCTAGTTCCTATAATGGATTTCTTCGAGGGTTTTGGAACTAAGGACCAAACATTATTCCTAGTAAACTGATTCAGCTCCTCTTGTATGGCTAAAACCCAAGCTTCATCCTGAAGAGCTTCCTCAATCTTCTTAGGTTCTATTTCAGAGATGAAAGCCATATTAGCTTCTCTTCTGAATTTAGACCTTGTCCTAACTCCTTTTGAGGTCTCCCCGATAATTAGCTTTTCTGGATGAGAACTCCTATATTTCCAATCTCTTTTTAATCCAATAGTTTCTAGAATATCCTCAACCTTGTCTACTTGAGTTCCTGATGATGGAGTTTATGTTGTATTATCTAAATTCTTTGAAGGACCTTCACTCTCCATGTCATCTTCCTTATGGGGTTGGGAACGATCATCAAACTTGACATGGATGGTTTCCTCAACTGTCTTTGAGATAAGGTTATATACCCGAAATGCCTTAGATGATGATGAGTAGCCTAGAAAAATTCCTGAATAGATCTCTAAATCGAACTTATCCAACAACTCCTTTGTATTCAGAATAGAGCACTTGCAACCGAATAGATGAAAGTAAGATATGTTCAGTCTCCTTCCATTCCATAACTCATAAGGAGTCTTCTTCAATAGAGGTCGCAACAGTATTCTATTATGAATATAGCACGCTGTATTCACAGCTTCTGCCCAGAAGTACTTAGGAAGATTCATCTCACACAGCATAGTCCTTTTCATCTCTTGGATCGTCCTGTTCTTCCTTTTAACAACTCCATTCTTTTGTGGGGTCCTAGGAGCAGAGAAATTGTGGAAAATTTCATTCTCCTCACAGAATAATCTAAACTTCTCATTCTCAAACTCTCCACCATGATCACTCCTGATACTGGCTATAGATACTCCTTTTTCAATTTGTAACTTTCTGGAAAGGGTCCTAAAACACTTAAAAGACTCATCTTTGTGTGACAAAAATAATATCCAACAAAACCTAGTAAAGTCATCAACAATAACAAGTCCATATTTCTTTCCGCCAAGACTTATTGTCCTAGTTGGACCAAATAAATCCATATGTAACAACTCTAAAGGTCTAGAAGATGTTAAAATTTTTTAGAAGAAAACAATGTTTTAACTTGTTTCCCTTTGCAGTGCCATCAATCTATCAAAGAACCCAATACAGCATTCTAGAGTAAAGCATATCGAAGTCAGACATCATTTCTTGAAAGACTACGTTCAGAGAAAGGTGGTGAGACTACAGTTCATTGAAACAAAGTATCAATGGGTAGACATCTTCACTAAACCATTGAGTGAAGAACGGTTCAAGGAAATAAGACGGAACCTTAACATGGTTATGTTGAATGACCAGTCAAGCTAAGAGATCGTCAAAGTTAACGGCGTCAGAAACAGTGGTTTACAGCTGGTAACTTCTCTCACAAGGAAGTTGTGGAGGGAAAATTTCATGGTATTGAGGATCCCAATGATTCTAGAACACACCTGATAAGTCCCTTCGAGTAGTCTGAAATTAAAATCATTTTGATTACTCTCAAAAACAGACGTTTCATCTCTCTCTCTCTAAAACTCTTGCAATGAACTTTACCTTTGAAGAACAGTTTACCAGAGCCAGTTTCTATTCAGAATCAATGGAGCCAGCTATGATTTATGGAAGACATGTGGACTTCGAATCTCTGAGGAAAGATGATATGGATGTTGAACCAGAGATTGTAGAAGCTGGATGGAGAAAGTTTTTCCAGGTGCGGGAACCGATGTATACTGATGAGGTATATAATTTTTGGAAGAATGCGCAACTGGTAGATGACACTATTGTCTCTACAGTAAATAGGATATCTATTGTTGTGACAAAGGAGACAGTAAAGAAGGTGACTGAATGTTCATCGGTTGGAGAAACCTTGTCAAGCAAAGCCAAATGGATGACAAAGTTTAGTATGAAGGAAGAAGATGTCAGTAAATAGTTGTATGGAGTTAATGACCCATCGGAGAGGAAGACCTCGAGTCTGGTTCGGAAGGCTAGGGTTCTTCATGCGATTCTGTTCAACTGCATCTTACCTAGAGCAGGGTTAAGGCATTTAGTGACTACCTTGGATGAGCAATGCCTGTTCTACTTGCTAAATCGTTGTCCCATAGATCTACCATTTCTAATTTTTCATTATATGGTTAAGGGGGTGAAGGATACTAACAGTTATCCTTACGGCATGCTACTCACGAGAATTTTTAGGGAATCTGGAGTCCTTCTTTACAGAGGAATCAGAAGGATGATATCTATCAAGAGTTCTATTAACTCAGATACAATAAGGAGAATGGGCTTAAAGATGGTGGTAAAAGAAGAAGCAGATTCTACGAAGAAAGCTAGAACTGAGGGGGAGCGTTTACTGAAGAAGTCTCCCACTACAAGTTCTAAATCTCAAGAAAGTATGAGAATGCCCATAGATGAAAGAAGAAAATTATCTGGAAGACCTTTGATAAAACAAGCGATTTCTCAAAGAAAAGTTAGCCTAGTTCGGAGGACAGACGAAGGTGCGTTGAAAAGAAAAGGGGAGAATCTTCTAGGTGAAATTTTTAAGAAGGCGAGGAGATCACCTAAGATTCGTACTCTGAGACAAGAGAAGAGAGCCAGAGAGCAGAATCAGGTAGAAGTTTCTGAATCTCGAGCACCAAAGGCAACGAGATCTCTAATCTCAATCTTACAAGAAGACTCAGCCAAACAAGCTAAGGAGATTGAGAAGAAGAGGAAGTCGGAGTCTGAGAAGCAGAAATCTCAAGTTCAGAAAACTCCGAGACTGACTGAGGCAGTGGAGAAGACTAAAGTAATTAGTCAAAAGAAGGATACTATCGATGCTGCTAAAAAAGAAAAGCAAATTGAGTATAGCCTAGTTCAGTTTACTCCTATCGATGTTCAACAAGAGGCAACAACAGATTTAAGTTTGGTACAGATACCACAGGAAAAAATCTGATGAACCTAGTCTGGTTATATACAACGATTCTGAATTTTTGAGAAAAGACAAATTGGAGATCAGACTGGTTGAATTTGTGACCAAGAGGAGTACTTCAATTGCCATCTGTGATCAACCAAGGAGGAAGGTGAATGCAGGATTACAACCTATTTCGATAAATAGTGAGATATGACATCTATTGAGTGAAGATGAAAAGAATTTTTATGATGCTTTGAGGGATGTTGCTACAAAGTCATACCCTTAAAAAATGTCTAGTCAACCATATACTATTTATCTAATTACAGAGAAGACGGTGATAAAAGTTGTACCGGACATTCAGCCTAGATATCCTTTAGATGTGAATAAGGGGAAGATAAAGTTACATCCTGAAGGAATCAGTAATGATCTGTTCGCAGATCAGATTGAAGATGAAGTGCGACGAATTGATGAAGCATGCACTTTAAAGGAGAAAACTGACGGAGCCGGTTGTAGTTTTACAGATAAGAATGAATACTGTCCAGTAGGGGGAAGACTGATTACAGGGACGTTTATTGAATCTCTTATGCAGACAATAATGCGTATTAGGCCACTATCTAATACATTGTCTATTCATATTGGGACCCGTTTTCGGAACCCAACTCATAACGAACGAATCGCAGCTTAACTAATATCGCTTCATTTTTTTTTCCACTTACACATTGTTCAAAGTAGTTTCAATTTCCAATTTGTATTTCATCAATTCCTCAATCCTTTGAATCCTTCATATTCGATCATATCGCGTTCGCATTCGAAAACATTTTATCATTCGCTATAATCATATCTCTCTTTATCCCAATTTCGTTTATTACCAAATATTTGAATTTCGTCAATCCATCTCACGCCATTCATACATAATTTTCATATCATGTCCATACACAAATCCATACACAAAAGCACTTCAATATTTCCAACCCATCACACAAATCTTGGGACCTCCGTCCGAATCCCATCATACACATTTACAATCCTATATCTAAACACTTCCATAATTCTCGGTCATATCTCAAGTCATGATCATAATTCACATTCATAAATACTAACCATATTTCACTTACATAATCCCATCCCATAATCATATACAAATTTTAATGGCCTTATAAGCCACAATACAATCACAATATAAAATCCAATGCAAATACAAAGATACAAAATCCTCTTTTCGCTCACAGATCTTCTTCTCATTACACGTGGATGGTAATGAGGGGTGAGCTTACGCTCAATGGGTAACAGTTTATAACAAAACAATAAGCAAAACTCTTGAAATCTTTTTCTTTTCGGTCTTAGAAAACATTTCTTTGAAATCCAGTAAAGCACATTTTGAAGAAGTTCTTTTCTTCTTGTAATCAAAATCACATTTTACAAATCATTATCGTCTTAGGCTTTCAGCCACAAATCCATAGGTCACAAGACATGAATGCATCAACTTGGCAATTCACGTAAGCAATGCACACACAAATGGCTAGAGTTCCATAAACACGACGGAAACCGAAGTTTACCGTAATCACGACGAGTCCATTTTTCAATCTCGTAAGCCACAAGCGGGCAGCCGGAGAAGGCTATCACATTATTTTTGTCTACGTGCGAGACTATCACAACGTTACTCTCTTGCCCACATAAAAGCACATATAATGCTCAAATCAATTTATCAAATGCTCTTTTCCGAATATACATGACCATGAAGTCTTTCAAGGCATAACACAATGTATTTTGCAATTCATCAAAATTTCATGTATCGAATCAAAATGATTTTCAAATCATTTATGCAATGATGCAACAATTATGATGCAATTTAAGTCAGAAAATCTCTTTGTTTAAAGAAAGCGGTAATGGCTTATAAATTCTATTATAAACGGATACCCACCTCGAATCCATGCTAGGAACTTGTCCAAAGCTCTAATTTCTCGAAGCTTCTTTCTTTCGCCACTTTGAAATTTCCTAGACCGAAATCATCCAAATTCATCATCATAAATACCATAACCCTCAAAATTTACTATAGGAAACCCAATTCCAACATATTTCCAAGCTATCTAATGCATCAATTTACAAAAGCCCCAATTTCTAAAATTGGGCATAAACCCTAACTCACATTAATCCAAAATTAAACCACCATCTTAGCATAGACATCACAACTAATTTCATAATCCACAAAACCATAATATTTTCTATGATTCTACACCAAAAATTTTAAGAAAAGCTTGAAGCTTGAAAATCGGCTTTTACCTCACTCTTCACCATTTTCGGATTTTCTTAGCTCATCCTAGAGCTCTCTTCATCCTTCATCTTTTTCCCTCTTGGAGCATGTTCGAAATCCTCCTGGAAAGCTCACAAAATCGAACCCTAGCTGCTGTCCTTTCTTTTCTCCTTCCACCAAACCCACTCTTCTCTTTTCTCTCTTCTTTCTTTCTTTCTTTCGTTTCTCTTTATTCTGTTTCTCTAACTCTCACGACCACAGCCTGCTTCTCCTCTATTTATACTACATCCACATGCCATGTCATTTAATGAATGAGGAAAGACTCTCATGCCCCTCCTTATAAGCCTACTAACTTAACTCTTTAAGTGTTCTTCCAAATTGCCCTTAAAAGTTGATATCTTGGCTCCAAATTCCGATCAGGTAAATAAAGGAATTTTACAATAATTTCTTCTTCACAATGTTCCCCTTGATCATACGAATCCAACGCAACAAACCGCGCTTAATTCGGATCTAAAACGAAGAAGTTATGGCCAAAATACTATCAGACCCGTACAAAATCTGAGACTGCACACTACACCGAGTTTCATTCCAAAATCCGACAGTCTTAGAGGCTCCATCTTGATCGGGGTTCTTCATCAAAGTTGTAGCCTTATAACTTTAGTTTAATCTCCAATTTGAATCACCTCAATCCGAGCTCTGTAGCTTCATATATCCTCAAAATACTGATCTGTGTGCAGACTGTTTTCCTTCCATCTGCTTTACTGTTCATCATCTGATTTTCTATCGTCTGATTTACTATTCATCGTCTGATTTTCTATCGTCTGATTTACTGTTCATCTTCTGATTTTCTATCGTCTGACTTTTCCATCAGCTGATTTTGCATCAGCTGATTTTTGGATCAGCTGATTTCCATCAGCTGATTTTTGCATCAGCTGATTTTCATCAGCTGATTTTTCCTCCAAACTTCAAACGCTTATAACTTTTAACTCCGAACTCCAAATTGGACAAAATTGATGTCTATTTCATAGAGAAAAGACTGATCTACAATGTTCATGAAGAACTTAAATCCAAATTCAGTCTATAAAAGGGTCAAATGTCTCAATTAATCTTTCGTCTGATTTTTGCATCTTCTGGTTTTCCTATCAGCTGGTTTTTCTATCAGCTGGTTTTTCTATCCAGCACATGTCCACTTATATAGATCATATCTTTTGACTCCGATATCCAAATTGGGCAAACTTGGTATCTATCTCATAGAGAAAAGAGAGATCTACAACTTTCAAGAAGGAAATTTTGTCTAAATCTATCGATATCAAGTCCATATCGTCTGCTTTTGCTTCAGCTGGTTTTTCTATCAGCTGGTTTTTTTTTTCCATCATCTGATTTCTATCAGACATGTTTTGGCGCAAATGCCATAACTTTCTCTATAGGTGTCGAAATGACTTCATTCTTAGACGGTTAGAAAGTAGACATCTAGATCTGTAACTCTCATGGAGACTACAAAGGCTGATTCTATCTTCTACATTCTGTAGCGTCCACTTTTCCTATCAGCTGGTTTTCAATCACCTAAACAACATCAAAACTTCAATCTATCATAACTTCTAGCCCCGATATCGAAAATTCGCAAACTTTATGGCTACCGAAAGCCCTCAACAAGCACTACATGTTCATGAATATCATTTTATCATATTTCACTTAAATCAAAAGTCAACTATTCATCCCCAAAAGTCAAACTTTCATAATTCTTCATATTTTCACACCTTCACTAATTCTTCCAATTCTCACTCTTTCAATCTTTATTTCCTACCTTTCAACTTCCATTTCAATCATCTTAATCATCTCATTCATTTTAACTTTCATTAACTCATAATATTCACTCGACATTTCATAACATATACATATCTCTTTAAAGCCTCAAAGTCATCAAGACCAATCCATTCTTTCCATCTTGATTTCACATTTTCCTCACTACCACAATACTCTTCGTCCAATCTACTTCAAACACGATTCAATCTCCACAATTTAATCTATAACATAATACATATACAAAATACTCATTCTTTCCATACTTAAATCCTCCATATACAATTCATTCAACACATTCTTATGACAAACATTAAGTCATTTCTCAAATCATCCATAAGCCACAAAATACATACTTTAGAATAAATTTTGAAAGCAACCACATATCACACAAAGTTCATTTACACAACTTATGACACATTTTCAATTCAATGCAAGTCATACTTGAACAATCATTTGCAAAACACGATAAAAGGTTCTTACAAGCTTTTGCGGGCATTTCTAGCCCCAATAAATCGAAGTCTCATTTATTGAAATTTCAAAGAAGTTACATAAATAGTAACTATACAAATTCACTTTTTTTTTCAATTATAAAGATGTTACCCATAATGCATGTACACTGAGAACGCTCATTTCTTACATTAACCCCCAACATCATTAGCAATATTACCCAAATACCACACTAATTTCCTTGTTTAACGATTTTGACGTCCAATCAAAGTTCGGGGTCCAACAATTCTCCCCTCCTTAAAAGAATTTCGTCCTCGAAATTTATATCACTTTCTGGACTGCTTCCTCATTCGAGTTCAGATCACTCACAACTTTCAACTTCTTGTATCAATAATACCAATATCATATATTTCCGAAACATAATCGCATATTCGCATTTCGAATCCGGGACATCTTTTGTCAGTAACACTATCTCATAAGACTCCATACGAACTAATTCATATCGGCTTAGCAAATTCTCCCTTTCTCAACCATCATTATTAATTTCACATTCTTCTTATTACAATCACCATATAGCCCTCTTTCTATTCGAACTCAAACTTCAGATCTGTTTTCAACCTCTCAAAACAATTCACAATTTCTTGATCCTTAATTCGGGACGTACCAAGCCCCCCACATGTTATGCTTCCTTTTTGCTTTTGGTTCCAATAACCTCGATATCGATTTTCTGTTTATGCATTTGACAAAATACTTAGCCTTAATAGGAATTTCTCATTCATACAGTCAAAATCTTTTTGTATTCCTATTCCATGCTCTTAATTCAATGATTGTCCCCGCTTTTACGATCTGTACTTGCATAAATACTTCCAAGATGTTCTTTTATTCATACTGTCTCCAAGCTTTAAAGTAATCATTAGTGTAGCAGCTCTTAAACATGTATCAACTCCTTAACTCATAGAACCTTAGTTGCTCCGCACATATGCAATCACCTCATTATGCTCCATTAAATTTTATCCAAATCTCTTATACAACATCAGTGCATACGACAAACTTTCCAAATTCATGCAGTTGATTTTCATTAAAATCATTCTTCAAAATTCTCCTTCCTTCCATTTATCATAAGTTTCATACGTTTTTCCACACGTGTTCCGACTAGTCTCTCAATTCGTCGAATACTTTTAATACATCATCTACTCTTTGATCACTTCGGTCTCCAATATTATTGTGTTATCGGTCCCTTTGGTTAACACCCTCAATTATTATCATATTCCGTGTGCTTCTTGATTAGTCCTCGCGATTCCTTAAATAACCGATTCCTCATTAAGGTACATTATCACACTTTCTTTTCAATTTTCCAATTGACATTCTTTTTCGAATGATTGTTTCCATTCCTTGAATTTCCTCATACCTCCCTTGGCTTATTTTCATGTTTGCTCATTCATACAAACTTCTATCCACATTGCAGCTCAATTGCACACTTAATCGCCTTGTGATTGAAACACATTCAATAAGGCATACTTAAGTCTCCGAAACATACTTACACAAAGATACTTCTCTTTACATCAAACGAAATGCATACCTTCTCGCAGTTTATTCCACCCTTTTACTTGAGTCTCCATTAGAGCGGGACTCCAATACTTCTCGTCGAGTTATTACATATTCATTTCTTGACTTGTCCTTTCATTGATCATCCTTGAAATAAACCGTCGATTTGCTTAATCCAATAGCCTTTACGATCAAACCCTATGATATAAGAGACACATTCGTTTACTCTTATATCTCGGCATGTCACCAATTCATATCTTATGCTCATCGATATACCAATCATACTAATTCGAATAACCTCTGAATATCACCTCTATTCAAATTTTTGCTCCATCGCAGATTACCTTTCCAAAGAAAATCATCTATACCATACTTTATCTCGGTTCTCGATTCATTTCATAACTTAACTCAAGGGATCAAAGATGACTCCATAAGCTATATCTGAAAATAGATCTCATATACTCAATCACAGATCAAAGATGCACTCTCAATAACTGGTTGCTACTCTTGGAAATTTATTTCCGAGTCCACTATTCTGAAGTCGATCCAAAAGGAGTATGAGATTCACATCACAACTCCTAGAAATCTATCATCTCATTTCAAACTTCCTCCTTGCGTTTATCGGTTCTTTTTCGAAGCAACCTGGTTGATCCATACCGGGGTCCTTGTCCTCTCGGACTATGGAAGAATTACCAAATTCTATTGTTGAATCGAGGTAAGAGCTTATAATCCCACTCTTGGTCAAGGAAGACTGCATTCTCTAGTCATACACTAACTTATCTCGCTTCGACCGGTTCCACTTTGCTTGAATACTACCTTTCATTCAATTTCTGCGAGTAATGATATATCCATATCGATTCAAACACTTACCGCAGATAATTCCATTATCAAGTCACCGACATATCCATAAATCTGAATTCATGTCTAACATATCGGACCACGAAAATTCTTATTTCCAATTAGCCACACTTTCCTTGCCTTATATTCTAACAAAATACCCTTCTTCCTATTGTCTCTCATAGTCCAAACATTTAGCAACAGTTCACACATATGACTTATTCTATACTCATCCATGCCCTCCTTTAAGGGTGCGAAATCAGGTATAACTGATCCTTGCAAAACTCCTCGTATCCTGTTACGAGGTGGCACACTACTCCTTTATTTCTCATCCAATTCGAAATTATCGATACATATTCATCATGAAATTTTGACCTCAATTCCACTAATCTCTTCTTAATGCGAACGATTACCATCAAAAGGAATGTCGATAAGTACTCTGATCGAGGTCTAAATCATCTGACCGTTAAGGACGTCAACTTAACGATCCGAGACTCAAATTCTCAACCAAAGACTTTCGACACTTCCAATATAATGGCATTGAATCCGTATCTACCATAATTGCCTCTACTTATCCACAACTTCCTTTTCTCATATCAGAGTATCATCATTTTTCCTATTAGATCTATCACCTCAAACTTTTCACAATTTCTTATGCGTCTAACGCATACACATGCGCCCATGTAAGATCATAATACTGGCGCTCTGATACCATAAATGTTGGGACCCGTTTTCGGAACCCAACTCATAACGAACGAATCGCAGCTTAACTAATATCGCTTCATTTTTTTTCCACTTACACATTGTTCAAAGTAGTTTCAATTTCCAATTTGTATTTCATCAATTCCTCAATCCTTTGAATCCTTCATATTCGATCATATCGCGTTCGCATTCGAAAACATTTTATCATTCGCTATAATCATATCTCTCTTTATCCCAATTTCGCTTATTACCAAATATTTGAATTTCGTCAATCCATCTCACGCCATTCATACATAATTTCCATATCATGTCCATACACAAATCCATACACAAAAGCACTTCAATATTTCCAACCCATCACACAAATCTTCGGACCTCCTGTCCGGAATCCCATCATACACATTTACAATCCTATATCTAAACACTTCCATAATTCTCGGTCATATCTCAAGTCATGATCATAATTCACATTCATAAATACTAACCATATTTCACTTACATAATCCCATCCCATAATCATATACAAATTTTAATGGCCTTACAAGCCACAATACAATCACAATATAAAATCCGAATGCAAATACAAAGATACAAAATCCTCTTTTCGCTCACCAGATCTTCTTCTCATTACCTGTGGATGGTAATGAGGGGGGTGAGCTTACGCTCAATGGGTAACAGTTTATAACAAAACAATAAGCAAAACTCTTGAAATCTTTTTCTTTTTTGGTCTTAGAAAACATTTCTTTGAAACCGTAAAGCACATTTTGAAGAAGTTCTTTTCTTTCAGTAATCAAAATCACATTTTACAAATCGATATCGTCTTAGGCTTTCAGCCACAAATCCATAGGTCACAAGACATGAATGCATCAACTTGGCAATTCACGTAAGCAATGCACACACAAATGGCTAGAGAGTTCCATAAACACGACGGAAATCGAAGTTTATCAGTAATCACGACGAGTCCATTTTCGGATCTCGTAAGCCACAAATGGGCAGCCGGAGAAGGCTATCACATTATTTTTGTCTACGCACGAGACTATCACAACGTTACTCTCTTGCCCACACAAAAGCACATATAATGCTCAAATCAATTTATCAAATGCTCTTTTCCGAATATACACGACCATGAAGTCTTTCAAGGCATAACACAATGTATTTTGCAATTCATCAAAATTTCATGATCGAATCAAAATGATTTTCAAATCATTTATGCAATGATGCAACAATTATGATGCAATTTAAGTCGAAAATCTCTTTGTTTAAAGAAAGCGGTAATGGCTTATAAATTCTATTATAAACGGATACCCACCTCGAATCCATGCTAGAACTTGTCCAAAGCTCTAATTTCTCGAAGCTTCTTTCTTTCGCCCACTTTGAAATTTCCTAGACCGAAATCATCCAAATTCATCATCATAAATACCATAACCCTCAAAATTTACTATAGGAAACCCAATTCCAACATATTTCCAAGCTATCTAATGCATCAATTTACAAAGCCCCAATTTCCAAAATTGGGCATAAACCCTAACTCACATTAATCCAAAATTAAACCACCATCTTAGCATAGACATCACAACTAATTTCATAATCCACAAAACCATAATATTTTCTATGATTCTACACCAAAATTTTAAGAAAAGCTTGAAGCTTGAAAATCGGCTTTACCTCACTCTTCACCATTTTCGGATTTTCTTAGCTCATCCTAGAGCTCTCTTCATCCTTCATCTTTTTCCTCTTGGAGCATGTTCGAAATCCTCCTGGAAAGCTCACAAAATCGAACCCTAGTCTGCTGTCCTTTCTTTTCTCCTTCCACCAAACCCACTCTTCTCTTTTCTCTTCTTTCTTTCTTTCTTTCGTTTCTCTTTATTCATTTTTCTAACTCTCACGACCACAGCCTGCTTCTCCTCTATTTATACTACATCCACATGCCATGTCATTTAATGAATGAGGAAAGACTCTCATGCCCCTCCTTATAAGCCTACTAACTTAACTCTTTAAGTGTTCTTCCAAAATTGCCCTTAAAAGTTGATATCTTGGCTCCAAATTCCGATCAGGTAAATAAAGGAATTTTACAATAATTTCTTCTTCACAATGTTCCTCGATCATACGAATCCAACGCAACAAACCGCGCTTAATTCGGATCTAAAACGAAGAAGTTATGGCCAAAATACTATCGCATCTGCATAAAATCGAGACCGCACACTACACCGAGTTTCATTCCAAAATCCGACAGTCTTAGAGGCTCCATCTTGATCGGGGTTCTTCATCAAAGTTGTAGCCTTATAACTTTAGTCTAATCTCCAATTTGAATCACCTCAATCCGAGCTCTGTAGCTTCATATATCCTCAAAATACTGATCGTGTGCAATTGTTTTCCTTCCATCTCGCTTTCTTGCTCATCATCGATTTTCTATCGCCCGATTTACTATTCATCGCCTGATTTTCTATCGCCTGATTTACTGTTCATCGCCTGATTTTCTATCGTCTCGACTTTTCCATCAGCTGATTTTGCATCAGCTGATTTTGGATCGGTGATTTCCATCACCGATTTTTCCTCCAAACTTCAAACGCTTATAACTTTTAACTCCGAACTCCAAATTGGACAAAATTGATGTCTATTTCATAGAGAAAAGACTGATCTACAATGTTCATGAAGAACTTAAATCCAAATTCAGTCTCTAAAAGGGTCAAATGTCTCAATTAATCTTTCGTCTGATTTTTGCATCTTCCGGTTTTCCTATCATTTGGTTTTTCTATCACCTGGTTTTTCTATCCAGACATGTCCACTTATATAGATCATATCTTTTGACTCCGATATCCAAATTGGGCAAACTTGGTATCTATCTCATAGAGAAAAGAGAGATCTACAACTTTCAAGAAGGAAATTTTGTCTAAATCTATCGATATCAAGTTCATATCGTCTGCTTTTGCTTCAGCTGGTTTTTCTATCAGCTGGTTTTTCTATCAGCTGGTTTTTTTTTTCCATCATCTGATTTCTATCAGACATGTTTTGGCGCAAATGCCATAACTTTCTCTATAGGTGTCGAAATGACTTCATTCTTAGACGGTTAGAAAGTAGACATCTAGATCTGTAACACTCATGGAGACTACAAAGGCTGATTCTATCTCCTACATTCTGTAGCGTCCACTTTTCCTATCAGCTGGTTTTTGCTACTGAGACATCGTCGGTTTTCAATCACCTAAACAACATCAAAACTTCAATCTATCATAACTTCTATCCCGATATCGAAAATTCGCAAACTTTATGGCTACCGAAAGCCCTCAACAAGCACTACATGTTCATGAATATCATTTTATCATATTTCACTTAAATCAAAAGTCAACTATTCATCCCCAAAGTCAAACTTTCATAATTCTTCATATTTTCACACCTTCACTAATTCTTCCAATTCTCACTCTTTCAATCTTTATTTCCTACCTTTCAACTTCCATTTCAATCATCTTAATCATCTCATTCATTTTAACTTTCATTAACTCATAATATTCACTCGACATTTCATAACATATACATATCTCTTTAAAGCCTCAAAGTCATCAAGACCAATCCATTCTTTCCATCTTGATTTCACATTTTCCTCACTACCACAATACTCTTCGTCAATCTACTTCAAACACGATTCAATCTCCACAATTTAATCTATAACATAATACATATACAAAATACTCATTCTTTCCATACTTAAATCCTCCATATACAATTCATTCAACACATTCTTATGACAAACATTAAGCCATTTCTCAAATCATCCATAAGCCACAAAATACATACTTTAGAATAAATTTTGAAAGCAACCACATATCACACAAAGTTCATTTACACAACTTATGACACATTTTCAATTCAATGCAAGTCATACTTGAACAATCATTTGCAAAACACGATAAAAGGTTCTTACAAGCTTTTGCGGGCATTTCTAGCCCCAATAAATCGAAGTCTCATTTATTGAAATTTCAAAGAAGTTACATAAATAGTAACTATACAAATTCACTTTTTTTTTCAATTATAAAGATGTTACCCATAATGCATGTACAATGAGAACGCTCATTTCTTACATTAACCCCCAACATCATTAGCAATATTACCCAAATACCACACTAATTTCCTTGTTTAACGATTTTGACGTCCAATCAAAGTTCGGGGTCCAACAATTCAAGCTGAAGTCATACCCCTGCAAGGAAGACAAGTGCTCATGCTACCTGCTCCTTATGATTTAGATCTTCCGGAGCCTAATCTATTCGTTCATCCACCAACTTTTGAGATTGTTGAAGATTATATTCCATCCTCAGACGCATATGCTACTACAATTGCGTTCATAGAACCCTCAGCGGATGATGATCAACTCTCCTCATCGTTTGACTCCCAAGATGAAATCAAGCACTTACGCAGAGAAGTCAAAGAGCTAAAGGAGATGATGAATGAAATGAAGGAGATGATGACAGAACTGATGAAGAGTCATCGTCATTGATCACTTTTGATTATAACAAATAGGGGGAGAAGAGAATGGAAGGCAGCAATCAAAGAGTCTCAAAGGGTGTGATTGAAGGAGTCGATGAAAAAGATAGGGGGAGGAAGAGGAAGACTATTGAAGAAGCCAGAAGAACACACATGAAGATATGTTTTGAAGATAAGTTTTCTTTTCTTTTTACGTATATGATTTGTTATCATCAAAAAGGGGGAGATTGTTGAGTCAAAATGACTTTACATATATATGATTTTGATGAATAACAAAGAAGAAGAAAAAGCAGACGCAGAATGAAAAACAGACAGACGGAGAAAAGAAAAAGCAGACGCAGGATGAATAACAAAGAAGTTGAAAAGCAGACGGAGAAGTGAAAAACAGAAGCAGAAGTAAAAAGAAGACGTTGAAATAAAAAACAGACGGAGAAGTAAAAAGCAGACGCATAAATGAAAAGCAGAAGCAGAAATGAAAAGCAGACGCAGAATTCAAAAGCAGACAAAGAAAGAAAAGTAGACGCAAGAGTCAGTTCGAGTTAGTTACATAACTCAACTGATTAACCATTTCTTTCAAGATTTAAGAAGCAAGAATCAAGAAGCAGTTGCAGATGAAGGCTATAAATATGAGTCGAAGTCGAAGATTGCAAAGTTAGTTGACTTACGTATACGCGAACGAAAAAGCTTGTTTGTGAGATTATTGTGTGAATTAGCTAAGAACTAGTGTTACTGTAACAGAGTTCAAACACTTTTGTAAGAAAGTAGTACAGATAGCCTGTAGAGGCTAAGAGTAAAAGAATACTGAGTGTAGAGACCTGAAGAGGCTCAGAAAGAATACTTGTAAACGTTGAAGAGAAAGTGAAATTTCAGAAAGACTTCTGAGGACTAGACGTAGCCTACGATTTGGGGTGAACCTGTTGGACCCCACACCTCACCCGTAGGTGTTTGGGGGTTGTACCTCGGCGTGTGTTTGCGGGTTATACCCCTCTTACCTTGGCTCAATGGTAAGAGGCGTGTTCTTAGAAACAACAAAAACCTTGAGGGGTCGCGAGTTCGATTCCCAAAGAGGAAAATACTGATTAAGGTTGGATGCCGCGGTATAACTCGCAAACACACGCTGGGGTACAACCCCCAAACACCTACGGGTGGGGTGTGGGGTCCAACATAACCAGTATAAAATTGTTGTGTCGACTTCTCTCTACTCTATCTTTCTTTAAGTTCAAAGTTTTGTTGTTACTTAGATTTCAAAATAAGTTTTTCAAAGTTTTGATTAATTCGAATTTACCGAAGTTTCTGTGAAAAGGACTTGTTTTTAGCAAAACGTTTTTTTTTAGATTCATTAAAAAGGGGAATACACAATTCAACCCTCCTTCTTGTATATTCATATATCGTATTATAAACATTGTAATAACGTGTGATTCATTTCAAGCTCTACTGACAAAAGCTCTACTGATATAAGTCCATCCAAACAGGCACTAAAAAATATGCAAGAAGAAATGTTTTGCAGTCGTTTTAGGTAGAATGGGTGAGTTATGGTGAAGAAGTATGAGTGGAAGAGGCTGTGGAAGCCTGGGCCGAGTGGGTCTCTCCCATTTAAGAAGTTGCCTGAAATTGTAACAAAATTTTGAAAGGAAGCTTAGTGGTGGGAATCAATGTTTTAAAAACCAGACCGATGATTGAACCGGAGAAGTAACTAATTCAAGGATCAATGGTTCAACCGAAATTCAACCGTGATCGAACCGGTGACTAATAAATATATAAATTTTTATTATATATATATATATATAAAGATATTTTTTAAACATACTATTTAATTATTTATCTAATTGTAAGCTTAACTTAAACCTTCAAACTTCAAAATATACAAGTTTTTTTTTAATTCACCAACACAACACAAAATAAGATAACAAAGCTTACTAGATATATTTCATCAAAAATATTAAAAAAAGATCACTAATTATAATATTCATTTAAATTGAAATCATTAAAATCAAGACATTTTAAATAGACCGACCGATCCTTTCTTTAACCTGTTCAGCAGTTTTTACATGTCTGATCGCAAAATGAACGAAACAATCACTCAAAAAAATACAGGCTAAATCGAACTGTTTCATGTCTGGGTCACCAATTCTTCGATTTAACCGACCAGTTCAATTCGATTTTCAAAATACTGGTGGGAATAAACAAAAAATGGAAGTAAAAGTTTTGGCCAACAAAAGAGGTAGTCTATGGCAAGAGACGGTAGTAAGAAAATTAAGAATTTTCTCACCTGTCCCTTGATAATCGACACTCCTGAATTTATAGTTATTTTAACATATGCAAAATACATATTTTAAATTAACTAACAGTCATATAATGTTGTATTAATTATTTCTTATCAAAATTATAAACATTTTGGATTATTTATTCAATTTAATTTATCATATATTATGATTAATATTTTGCATATAATATTATATTAAATATTATTTTTATTTCAAAATAACTTAATATTATTTTATATCTGGAAAAGGTTGAATAAATTATCTATATTTTATATAACTATCGAAATTTTTAGAAAATATGCGTTAGAATTAAATTTAAATGAGTCAATACAAATTTAAATTTTCAACTAAAATTTAATTATCATTATCATAAAAGTTTTTTGCTTACATGTCTAATTATAATAAAGCTGTTTTGCTCACCCTAGAATTTCTTTAACACGCTCTCTCTCTTCTGTGAGAGACACTCGTGACATTCCCATTAATTCAAGTAACATTTTAATATTATTAAATAGTGATACGTATATTTTAAAGTTTAAATTTAATTTGATAAATATGATTTTAGAAACATATAAATTATGTTCAACTTATAATTTCCTTTGACGCATTATTAAAATAAATAATTCATATTGTTTCTAATTTTAATCTATCGATAAATTAAATACGATTTTTAAAATCTAATTATAATTTTAATTCAGTAAACCTCAAAAAAAAATAATTTTTACCACTTTATCACAATTGTTTCACATACAAATACAACTTTTGATAATAAACAGCACACATAATTTATTACAACTGCAGTCTGCAAACCCACCGATGATTTTGGAAACGATAAACTCGCAAATACATCTCCATTTTTGGGAAATTATTCTTCGACGTTTAAGAAATACGTAAATGGGGGTGGCTGGCTCAATCGGAGTCTGAAGATAGTTGATCGCTCTTGAAGATGTCTTTGTCCAGCTTTTTCTTGGCCTTCCTGACTTGCTTATGTCCTCGCCTCTGTTCAAAAGTGTCAGCAATGTCCATATGAACACCAGGATCATTGGTCTTGTACGTGCTTTGAAGCATGATGGAGTTGTTCACGGACTGAAAATTACTGTTGACGTATGTGTCCATAGCATCAGGCTCAGAATCATCAAGCGAAATCCCACTACGTTTGCTTTGTTTCTCATCCAGCTCCGTGCGCATTGTGGCTCCCGTGTTAGTTCCAGCAAGGGTCAGAATTCGTACACCATTTTCATCCTCACCCATCTCATGGAGGTGGGGGCTTTTGCCTGAGTCGCCGGGCCTGTTTATACCATCAATATGCTGTGTGATGGAGTTGACCATGTCTTTGATTTCGCGGTCGATGTCTTTTTGCCACTCAACTCCCTCGGACTCTGAGGCGGATTGGTGGGTTGGCCTTGTTTCAGGAAACATTTGATTTGATTTGTTGTTTTTGTCAGCTTTACCTGAGAGAGGTTGGGAGAGTTTGTAGTAGTTGTGAATTGGGATTTTCAATGCGGAGTGAATTTAAGAGAAGAAAGGACCCCGCCACATTCACTATGTTGGAACAATTAAAGGAAGAGAATAACTTCAATGGTAATGAAAGGACATCAGAATAATTATGGATTGCTTGGCATGGAATTCTCCCTTTCTTCTGGTTCGTTTTTTCTCCTCTTGTCTTTAGTTTGTAAAAGCTTTGTGTGCGCTGGAGGGAAAGAATTAATCTCCACTGGGAAGACTAGGCTTCTTGGCAAGGTCAGGTTATCGTTGGCCCACTTGGGAGCATGATCTTCTTGCATCACCTTCTGCCTGCCTAAGGTTACATGGTATACGCAGGCTTGTGTTTCCCAAGTCAGAGACTGTTTCCTAACATAGCTTTATATAACGGCCTCGCAAAAGCCTAGTTGATTCTAGTTTATTTTGGTTGACTATATCTTTTAAGGCTGTGTAGTGACAAGCACGGTAGTAGGAGGTCCAACACATACGGTAGGCATATGAAATTGTTGAGAAAATTGGCTATCGTGGATCTCATCTCATGAAAAAAGAAACTCCAATATTTGATATCTTTTTATTTGAACGACATCTCAGCTTTTATTAAATATGTTACAACTAGAATCCTTCTTTTTTCGGATCTAATTCCTCCAACACTGCCAACCCCAATTAAATTCAAACATTATATACTTTTTAGTTATTAGTAGAAGTCAAATACTCTCTTTCAGATCCTGGAAACAACTCTTAGGGATCTTTTTGGCTTTTGGAAGATATAGGAGCAAAACCATTATCCTGTTGACATTGGAAGACCCGAAAGATTCTTCTAATGTATTATTTTTGGGTCCAATGGAATTCTTAAGTATAGAAAGAAGCTCCGTCAAATAAAGAGTTTTTCTTTCGATCATCTTTCAATTGTTAATACAATATATAAGGATCACTACTAAAAATAGTACTACATCCATGATCATAAAATATTGAGTGCTTGCTGAATTCTGTAAATTGTGTGAAAGTAGGATGCTCCAAATTCGGGATTCAAGAGTCTATTTTGCAACTTTCCTCTTCCTCGTTTATTTCTTAACATATCGCGTAATTTAATATGAATTTTATTTGTGATTTGACTAAACTAATTTTCAGATCTTTAAATGTCATTTCATTAAATGGATTTAAACAATCATATACATATATAGAGATTGAAATTAGTATGGAAGAATAAAATTGACGATTTTATTTCTATTGTTCAAGTTCATGAAAACAAATGTGTAATGGTAAATTAGTGACACCCTCGGATCATATAAGACATAAAAAGCTTAAACTTTTTGGAATCTTAATTGGAAGTAATAGAAAAGGTCTTTTTGAAAGATGGAAATTGTACGACGGGATTAAGTATGCTAAGCTAGTTCTTTACAACCATAAGCTTTAGACATGAGCTTATAAAGTAAGAATAATCAACTATGGAAATAAACAAGCATAGCTTCTTGGAGAACTTAGTTCTGAGTATTTAATTCAAGCTAGCTTTTAATTCATATGAGTCTACGATTCATCATGATAACAATTTTTACTACAAATTAGTTGTATATCATCAGTAATTAATTATCCCCTCATCTAATTGACAATCTTATGAAGTACTTGATGGATTAGCTTTCCTTTACCTTGAAAAATTCTCTGATTTGTTTCCCTCTAAATGTTATAAATTTAGCTTCTAAATGTTATTTCTTATGTCAAGAGATCATGCTTGTTCATAAAGCCTCCTAACATTAGTTATATATAATAAGTGAATGTGCAGTGAAAGAAAAAATGATTTAAGGAATTGGGTTGTTGCTTACATAAATTGCAACATTGAGGAAAGCGATTGTTTCTTGTTAATATGTCCAAAGTTATTAGTCTTTATCATACCATAAGCAATATAATGAAAGAGATTCTAGGGAAGCATTAACTTCTCCATTCTCCAAAGCTTCCGTCAACTTCCGAGAGTTTTCTTATACTAGCAGAGTGATGAGTGACTTGCAACACGGATCTAAGGTGATAGCGGGTAGTGTGGCCATCGACTCTGGTGAGGCTTCTGCGGAAGAGACAGACAACCTCATTTGCAGTAGCAAAAAGATCAAGTGACTGGGTGGGTACCTCACTGTTGATGACGGAGGGGTCGGAGAGCGGGGTCGACGCGATGACTCTAAAAGGAAAGGGTCGTATAGAGATTTCATTACTGGGTTTGCCCCTGCGTCGCCCTCACTGGGAGGGGAGGAGGATCTAGAGGCTGTCTCGGAGGAGGATTTCAATGTTGAAGAAGATGATGACCCAGCGTGTCCCACTATGCATTTAATTGTTTCCGATAAACAACGTATTCATCGTGTGTGGGCTGATACATTGATAGTTAAGATCTTGGGGAGTCGTATTGGCTATCGTTTCCTTGTAGCGTCCTTAAAGAAGCAGTGGAAGCTCCAGTGTGATGTGGTGTTGGCGGATATGGGAAATGATTTCTATTTGGCCAAATTTCACAGTATGGATGATTATCAAGTGGTTCTGGAAGGTGGCCTATGGATGGTAGCTGATCACATGCTCAGTGTAATGAAATGGAGACCAAATTTCGACCCTTTTGTTGCATCCATTGACAAAGCTACAGTGTGGGTTCGGATTTCGCTTTTACCAGTAGAGTATTACGACCAATTAATACTCACCAGGATTGGTAATAAACTGGGCAAGACCATGAGAGTGGACAAGAGTACTGAGGCCAGTACACGAGCTAAGTATGCCAGAATTAGTGTGGAGGTCGATCTGAGAAAGCCGTTGATCTCTAAGTTTCGTCTGAAGTGCCGAATATGGAAGGTTGAGTATGAAGGGCTACATCTTGTGTGTTTTGGCTATAGAACATATGGTCACCGAAGAGAAAATTGTCCTGCTGAACAGCAGGTTATGCCCACCCAACAGAATATTGATGAACAAGTACCAGAACTGGTGGTGGCACCTTTGCTACAGGAGGACCTTGGTATACGACCAGAGATAGTGGAAAGCTATGGAGCTTGGATGTTGGTGCAGAAGCCCCAACGTCGACATCTCCGTGCTTCTGACAGTGGAGGCAAGCCCAGTTCTCGAGGTGGAAGAGATAATGATCACCAAGGGGCTAGTGGAGACTGTCGACATGATGGGTTATAATGAGAAAGGGAAAGCACCTCGGGTTCCAGATTTAGAGTTTTACAGATACATGAAACAGAGTGGGCTAACCAACACCATCGTCCTGCCGGTGCAACCTCCTCTCGGGAACAGCAATTGCCTCCACCACACCCCCCAACACTCATTAGTCTATTTCAAAGTAGCTTTGTACTTGGACGGCAAATTTCAGACAACATTGTGGTGGCCTAAGAAATCGTGCACTCCATGCACAAATTGCAAAGCAAACAGGGTTTTATGGCTATTAAAGTCGATCTAGATAAGGCCTATGACCGATTGAGCTGGAGGTTTATTCAGGATATGCTTCGAGATGCCGATTTCCCCTTGTCAACGGTTCATTTAATCATGAGTTGTGTTCAAACAGCTCAGATGAGGATCTTATGGAATGGATACCCATCTCTGGAATTCTAGCCTAGTCGGGGCATTTGACAGGATGAACCCCTGTCACCTTATCTCTTTGTCTTATGCTTGGAATGCTTATCCCAACTGATTGAGGCATGGGTCGGAGCTGGTCGATGGAGACTGTTTTGGGTAGGCAAGATGGGTCCTTTCATCTCTCACCTCTGTTTCGCAGATGATATGATACTGTTTTCTGAAGCCTCAGAGGGACAAATGCGGGAAATCCTGGATTGCATGGAACTTTTCTATGCTACGTCTAGGCAGCAAATTAGTAAGAACAAAACGAAAGTGTATTTTTCTCCCAATGTTCATCCCATTGTCTGCGGTAATATCTCTCGATTATCAGTTTTGCTCAAACAATGGATCTTGGTAGGTATTTGGGGGTTCCTTTACTTCATAAGAGGGTCACTAAAGCTAGATACTCCCATATTTTGCAAAAAGTTCAAGAACGTCTCTCAAGTTGGAAAGCTGAAGGATTATCTATGGCTGGAAGAATGACTTTATGTCAATCGGTATTAGGTGCACTTCCCCTATACACAATGCAAACTGTTAAAATTACTAAAGGACTGCTTTCGGAGATTGATTGTTATTGTAAACAGTTTCTATAGGGGTACAACTAGCGAAAGACGTTGACTGCACCTAGTATCTTGGAATTAGGTATGTTGTCCCAAACGTTTCGGGGGTCTAAGGTTAAAGAACTTAGATGTTATGAATACCGCTTTTCATATGAAGCTTGGCTGGTCACTATTCAAGGAACCTGGAAAGCTTTGTAACTAGGTTCTTCGTGCCAAATATAACTTGGATAGGGGAGTCTGCACGGAGGTGGTATTTAGACCAGATTCGTCCTCGTCGTGGCGTAGTATCTGTGTTAACTTTCCTAAGTTAGAAGCAGGTGTTATTTGGTCAGTGGGTAATGGACAACAGGTACAATTTTGGTACGATAATTGGGTACATGGGGTCTCTGGCAATTTACTCTCTAATGATATTACTGTGGTCCCTGCGGAATAGTTAGCGAAGAAAGTTTGTGATTATGTCAACCTATGGGGGGGCTGGTCCTGGGATGAGTCCCGTAGGTATCTACCTCAAGATATGATTTTATGCATTGTTGCGACTTTTCCATCTCATACCTCCCAAGAGGCCGATCGACTATGTCGATCATTGGAGCCTAGTGGTTGCTTTTCTACTCGTTCAACCTATCGTCTACTTCAACATCCGTTGTGGTCACCGAGGACCTGGACTTTGATTTGGGATTGGAAGGATCCTCTCTGTATTCAAACTCACCTATGGTTGGTAGCAAAATCCCGACTAATGACTAACAACCAGCGATTTCAGCTCTTCCTCACGGATTCTTCGACTTGTTCTGATTGTCCACACCATGAAGAAACCTTAGCCCATGTATTCAGAGACTTTTGGCATGCGCAGAGAGTATGGAATTTACTTGTTGAGGTCAGCGACAGCACTCTTTTTATAGTAGGGATTTTACAACTTGGTTTGAGCGTAATCTAGCAAATGATGATGAGATCCAGAGCGATAGCTCCTGGTCTTTAATCTTTGGAATTGTGTTATGGAAATTGTGGGAATGGCGAAATGAACGATGCTTCCATCCCGACTCAGCTACAGTCCATCACATTAATGAAATTTATTCCTACATTCAGGAGGTGATTATGGCCCAAAATTTGCATTGCATGGTCTTCTCCTCACAATCTACCTCAAGGGCCACGGGTAATAGACGTTAGTTAGTAGAAACCCCGAGAGGGCTGGGTCAGTTTGAACACTGATGGATCTTCTAGAGGTAACCCCGACCTGGCTACAGTTGGGGGACTGATCAGAGATGCTAGTGGTCGCTGGCTGGTGGGCTTTGGTGCCAACTTGGGGCTCTGGACGTCGTGGCAGGCGGAATTATGGGCAGTTTATCGCGGCTTGCGCCCCACTTGGTTACATGGTTATTCCATAGTGGATATGTCTATCGATTCAGCCTTAGTGGTTTCTTTCATTTTTAGTGAGCATCATCAGATAGCAAACCCTATGGTGTCTGTCATACGAGAACTCCTTTCTCAGAACTGGGAGGTGCAGGTGCACCATGTATATCGCGAGGGTAATTGTTGTGCGGATTGGTTAGCTAATCACAGCTACGACTTGCCACTAGGAGTACAATGGTTTCATGAGGTCGTTGGTGGATTTGCGCCTTTACTGTTAGTTGACTCAGTTGGAGTTGCTCTCCCCTGTGTAACACACATGTAATTCTTTCTTGGGCTTCGGTTCCGTTACATTTATAAAAAAAAAGGAGATTTTAGGGAGAGTTTGTTCGAGCAAAATTGTAATTAACCAAATCACTCTATGAGCTTGAATCTCGACGAGGTTTTTGCATGATCTATTTATGAACAACGATGAAGAGTGTTTCATATAGATTATTGAGTCTCCTTTACTTGCATTTGGGCTATATTGAACATTATTGCTGATAATTCATTAATATTGTAGCACGACTAATTGTCTTTTATTTGGTCCTTGATCTTGGCATTCTCTTGAATGAAATCTTTTAGACTAGAAATCCCATTAATTTGGTGTAGTGTTTCTAATTTAACATAGTCATACCAAATCCGAGAGTTGTTGCCATTTTCTATTTTTTTTAAGTGAAATAAGAATTTTTTTAATCTTTAGTAAAAGCTACTACACCACTATAATGTAGGATCATTTACAAAGTAAAATTTAGTATAAATTATAAGCAAAATTACAAATTGAAGGTTCCATCTGAGCTTTATGTTCGGAGTAAGATTGCTTTTTGCTCTTTTTGCTATCATGATCTCTTAGATCTAGTTAAGAATGTTATCAACAAGCTGGTGCTTTTCAATATATTCCTTTATTTATAATCTATTGTTTCTTTCTCTCTATATTGCATTTTTTGTTGAGATGAAAACCATTTTAAGTAGGGCACCATTTTGCTTGAGCTCCTTGGTCTTTTTGATAACCCATACCATTACTCTATTCCATTCATATGCTTGACATTGCTCCTTTAAAAGATGCAAGTTTCTATTCCAAATTACTTTAAGGAACATGCATTGAAAAAACAAATAATTCCTATATTCCTTTTCTTCTTGGCACAATGCACAAATAGGATCAAAGGAGCCAAACCACCTATCCTTAGTTCTGATCCTACTTTTAACAACCAACTAGCTAATTAAGGACGTTTAGGATTTAAGGTTTGTTTCCATAATATCTCATACCATGGAACCTCCTCTAGGTTAGATCTATATATTCTGTAGCAAAAGTCAATAGTAAAACACACTTTTGTGATTACTAACCAAATGATTTTGTCTTCACTATGCAATTGATTAAGCTAAGGAAAATAAATAGAAAGTGAAGAGGAGCATCTAAACTTGGAGTGCCCATTCTCTATTATATATAAGTGAATCAACTTTAGCATCAAAAGGAATTCTATTCCATAAATGAGTAAGATCAATTATCAAGTGTAAAGGTTTACGTTCATTCCAATTGTCTTGCAAGAACAAAGTTCTTTCATCTTTCCCCAACTTATGTTTGATCCAAAGGTATAAGAGGCTTCTAAATTCCATCATTTGTGAGAAAACATAAGAATGATCCTTATTTATAAGTTATTTAGCCATCTAACTCCCATAGTGAGTTGGTTTAATCTAATATAGAACTGCTACCATCTCCTCAAAACCTCCTTTATCCTTTAGCTAGAAACTCTTTAAAGACTTAATATAAAAGACAAACTGCATAGAGTGACCATCTCTAATCCATATTATTACTTTTATTTTAATCACCAATTCCATTCTTTTGCTTCTAATTTTTTCATCCGAAATCCGATTGATTTGATTTTTAAAACGTTGGATTACTAAGACATTCATCTACCTCTCCATGAAAATTGTGGATTTTTGTGATTAATTTGAAAACGATTGAGAGGATTGATTAAAGAGTTTGAGTTGGACATTTTTTCTAAATATGCTTAGGTATTTTGGTGATATCTTGATCTGTAGAGATCCAATTGAGTTTATTTTTATTTCTAATTAAACTAGAGACATGGAGCTACAAGTTATCTGAAGGAACTGAATTTCAATTTAGTTCCTAAGACTTTCAATTTCTGAATTGAATTTGGCTTTAGTGTTTAGTCTTGGATTAGTAAGAGCTGAAAGTGTTTTGGCCATAACTTTTGCTCTAGTCATCTAAATGAGATGATTCTTGATTTGGATTAAACTAGAGATATAGGACTACAAATTTTATGATGAAATTGAGTTCAATTCAGTCTCTAAAAGTATCAATGTTTGGATGGAAATGAAGCGTAGGAAAATGTTTTAGTATAAGAACAGTTCGGAAATGTTTGGTGTATAACTTTTGGAATGTTGAATCAAAATTGAATGATGTTGGTGTCATTAGAAAATTGAGACAATGATAAACAATTCTCTAGAAGGAAGGTTGAGCAAATTCCTTCAATTTAATGATTAGAAAAATTTCTTAAGTTAAGCATGATTATGAGGTTTTGTTATATTATATGATTTTGGGGAATTAATTAGCATGTTAATGTAAGTAAGATCATATGACATGAATTAAATTGAATTAAAGTGTTAAGAATATATAAGGGGCAAAATTGAAAAGTCACTTAAGCTTTTAAGGCTATAAGGCTTATATGTAAGGGCAAAGTGGTCTTTGTTCATTCATTAATGGCATTTTTGTAATTAAAAGAGTGGTCTTGCTTCTTAAAGGAAGGAGAAGCACGAAATTGGGAAGAAAATTGAAACAAAGAAAAGAAAGAAGAGAAGAGTGTGTTTAGTGGAGAAAGGAGAGAAAGAAGAAAGAAAAGAAAAGTTAGGATTTTGATTTTACTAAGCTTTTAAGAGAGATTTTGAGTTGTTTGAAGAAGGAAAAAGGTGGAAGAAGATGAGATTCCATATAAGCTAAGAAATTTCTCATTTGGTGAAAGATTAAGGTAAGAATAGGTTTGTGATTTGTTGGATTTATGAAAAGATTTTAGTTTAGATAGCTTAAGAGAAGTATGGGTTTAAGTTTTCTAAGATTAATTTTGGTGATTATGTCTTATGTGTTGTTCAATTTGAATTCTTATTAACTAGGGATTTTGTCTTGGATGAAGGAAATTAAGAGAGGTTATGGGAACAAGAGTAAAGGCTTTGGACAAGTTTTAAGCATGAAAATGAGTTGGGTACCATGTTTATAATTTAAATTATGAGCCACTTATATGTTTTCAAAAAAAATCAAGAAGATAAAATGATCTCAAATTCATTGTTTTCGAATGATTTGATAAATTGCTATAATGGTTAAATTCATTGTTTTTGAATGATTTAAGAAATTGTTACAATTGTTGCATTCCTTTTTTTTGAATGATTGAGAAATTGATATGTGAATTTAGTTGAAATTGTGGAATTGTGAATAGAAATGTGTTGAAATATGACATGTTTATGAAAACTAAGTTTTTGAAAAGTGCCGTTGGGCAATCCACTTTCAAGTGTGAAATGTATATTATGTGGGTTTGGTTAGGTCCCATAAGTTTGTCAAGTGCACTTGTCAATAAGCTTCTTCCGCCTGCCTTTTAGTGGCATGAAGCTCCTTCAAAGACTCCTATAAGTTCACGGCTATACACAACCGCTATGCGAAAATGTGTAGTACGTTCTATTTCTGGACCAACCTAAACCATTCTGATGTGCTTATGTGCTCATGTGTGTGTTTATAAGTTTGATGCATACATGATTTAAAATTGCTCATAAATTATTTTGATAAATTGAAAATTTTTAAGAAATAAGTATCTGATGATTTCTACTGTGAAATTATATGAAATGGCAATGAGTTTTGAAAATAGTTTTTGCTTATTTTTCTGTTATAAGCATGTTACCCACGAGCTGTAAAGCTCACCCCCCCCCTCCCCCCCCCCCTCTTTCATTTCCATCTCCAGGTAATGAGAAGGAGATCAGGTGAAAGAAAGTCAAGATATTACTTTGTATTTGTATGTTTTGGTTGTGTTTTGAGTAGTTGTTGTAAAACAAGACTTCAGTTGTACTTCGAGTAATTTTGAGATTTTGCATCTTATGTTGTATTTTTAAGTTATATTGTTGTAAGAATAAGACCTTAGACATATGTTGAGAATTTTTGAGATTTTGTATCTTGTGTATTTTGGATTTTGATATTGATGTTGTAATATGGCTTGAAATGCCATTAAAGTTTGTAATGCATTTATTTTAGGAAGTTAATGAGTTATGGATTTGTGTATGGAATTGGAATGTAAATTTGTGTATGGATAAGTCATGTGAATTGTATATGGACTAGATGAGTTGAGTTCGAATGTGATGTATCAGAAAAAGTTTTCGATTAAGTTGATGAAAATTGTATATGACTTGTTGATATATATATGAGTGGAAGATTTCTATTGAAAAGAAAGATAAGTTTTATTTAAAAATGAGATATGAGATGTGTTTGAATAGGAAGAAGCAAATGAATTGAGGTGGTGGGATTGATGAATACCAATTGGAAATTGAAGTTGCTTTGAATGATGTTGTAATGAAAAAAAAAACTATACCGTTTTGGATTGGTTTAGACCAAGTGTGTCTTCCTAGTTTTCCAACGTTTTTATAAAGTATGCGCTTTCGGATGTCGGAATTAAGAGTTTTGACCGTTAAGCCTTTTCGATTTTTTGATTCCTTAAGCTTCCGCTTCCTTTGTTTTTCACTTTTTGATTTCTTTGGTTTTCGCTCACGTTTGTATTTTGAAAAATTCTGCTATCACGCTTTTGATTCCGAAAGGTTGGGTTTCGAAAACGGAGCCCAACAGTGATCATGAGTTGTCTCCCTTGTTTCTGTCATGATCAGGGCTGGGTCATTGTTTTGGTCTAAGTCTTTCCGAAACTTCTCTGTTCTTTATTGTTGACCCTGAAATACTAACAAACACATCAAGCTACCTCAAAGACATAATAATTAAGCTCAAATGCTTGTATTAACCCATAAAAACACTTAAACACAAATAATTCACAAACTAACACAATTCTAGCGAAAACACATACTAAACAATCGAATAAACAAATAAACACATATCAAACTATACCCTAAAACACGATGTATTTCACATTTATCAAATAGATTTAATGTCGATTTCATTGCTCTAATGGGAAATAGGGAATCTATCAGCTTTTGGTAAGGCAATTGGTTATCTTGGGGCTGAAGATTTTTGTGAATAAAGTAATACCCCTTAGAATAATTATTCAACCAAATGTATCAATTGCAATAGCTCTCTCAAACAAGGATATCTTTTAGCAGTTACCACTTTCCAAATCCCTTTTAGATTATATATCTCATATCTTTATCATTGTTAATAAGGATAGATACATCTGGAAGCACACAAATGATGGCAAGTTTACCAACCAGTCTAGCAAAAATTAATGTTTAGTAATCTGGCTCCTGTCTCTTGGACCAAAGTAGTGTGGCCTAGTTACCTTATCCCTTAAGCCTCCATCACTCTATGGCTTGGAATGAAGAACAAGCTACCAACAGTTGAACTTACCATATTCTTGAACTTCAGCAATTGATGCTCACTGTGTAGAAAGGTTGATGAAAATGTTAAGCATATATTCTTCAGTTGCAAGTTCACTATTGAATTCTAGAAAGCTCTTATGAGAAAATGTTTGATTTATGAGGAACTAATCAACTTGAACAACATTAAAGTTTGGTATTGGTCCTTCATGAATGGTTATAGCAACTTAGGATAAGAGAAACAACAAAATCTTTCAAGATAAGAGCCTTTCTAAGGAACAATTCCCTAATTAACTTATGTAGCATATCAGAATCCTTTTAAAATGTTTAGTTTCCTAGTATTTTTATTTCTTACTTGTAATCCTTTTTAGTTACTATTGGCTTCTTTAGCATTTTCTTTTAAATTATACATCTGGAACACCTTTTAAGGTATTCAATTATTCTTCTTTTCATAAAAAAGAAAAGTGCCTGGATATGTATGACCAATGCTTGAATTAGTTAGAGGAATGATTTTATGTTTATCTTCTCAATAAGAGGACTCCTAAAAGGCCTCCATATCCTTATCTAACTTAATATCCACAGTGCACACTACTTTCATAACAAAAACTAAATTTTTTGTTCTTAAGTTTATTTTGTTATTAGTAGCCACTTTGGTATTTGTTGATTTCTTTATATTTCCTTTCTTAAATCATTTTTATTTTATTTCATTTTTCTATCATTAGTTTATGGTTGCAATATATAAAATGATATAGAAATTGATTACATCGATCTTGGATAGTAGCCAATGAACAAGGCTTAAAGTTCATGTCCCTTTTATTTTCTTATCACCATTTTTATTTACATTTTCCTTCATTGATTCAAGTATTGAAAAGTTATTACATTGAGAAAATATACAACTTATTACCTTGGTAAACTAATTTCATTGCAATTAGCTTAATAGGCACCATTTTAAAGAATTTTTACAATGAAAGCATAATAATTGAGATGATTTATTAAAATTTTCATTATTTTATAATTTAATGAGTTAAATAAAATAAATGTGAGCATTATTAACTATTTTAACTCCAGTTTGATTCAATGATTTTGAAATGGATTATTTATATAAAGACACTTATTGTATAATTTTGATGTATTTTGAGTTAGAAGGTTAATATTTTCAAGCCTATTATTATCCCACCAAAAAATAGCAAAACAAAATATATAAATAAAGTGAGCGTAAATAAATTTACCATGTTAAATTTAAAATAAGTGAAAAGGTTAATTCCAATTGAAATAGTGACGTAATTATGAAATCCATAGTATTTATGATAAGGTGTTTGCTTTCGCATCAAAAGTTAGATAACTTTTCAAACAAGCCTTTAATGCTCTCTTGTAATATTAAAAATAGGTGTTATTTGATTATGTTAATTCAAGTCATTAAAATAATTGCAAGTAAAGATTCATGTTCATTCTTATTTACTTTATATATTAGGTTTATTTATGTGAATTCAGTTGATGCTTGAAATATTATTAAATTAAACTGAATTGATTCATAATTTAGTGCAAATATGAATATTCTTAATTACTTGATAAATGATGCAATTGAATTGAGGATGCATATTTTGGTTATTTCGATTGATTTATTCATTTTATCTTAAATTTCTTTTGTTTTAAGTTAAAAGTGCTTGAAAAAAGAAAGTGTGGGGATATTTAATGTACATATTTTTTAAAGTATTTTTCTTGATTTTTACATTTAATTACCTATTTTGCTTAGTTTTCATATATTTTCATTTACTTATGTATATTTAACTTAGGGATAATATTTATTAAGAATTGAAAACTATCTCAAATGAAACATATGTAGAAAATCACAATTCTTGAAGGAACGTATTTGGCCCAAGCACATTTGTCAACTCCTATCCTATATGGATCAAGTGCAATAAGCGAAACAACTTATAACACATTTAGTGGCTAAATGCTTTTTATATGTTTTGATAGGGAAAAACCAAATAGTTAATTTTGTGTGGATATATTTAATTTGATTTATCAAGTGAAACATACTTAATGGGCTAACTATGTTGGTATTAATACTAATTTATTCATGTCGATGTATAAATCTAATTTTAATTCAATTATGGATTATTTGAGAGCCTGATTATGTGTGGAATATGGTTTAGATGAGTAGAAAATGGGATGCTCAAATGAGATCTACATGTTCTTCTAAAAATAGTTCATACGATTCCAAAAATTACAAACTTTATACCAATTGAAAGTTAAGAGAATAAGCTATAACTTTTGTGAAGACAACTTTGTCTGATTCATTTTACATCAATATAGTTTATTTGATAATAACAGGATATGATTTTTTTCATGGGTAGTACTTTAGCTTAAGCCAAAACTGAACTTCATGCTAAATTTCAAGAACCTTAATGACATAATTCAAATTCAATTTCTTCTTAAAAATTGTATCCACATGTCTCTAGTTTCATCTAGATCAAAATCCATCCAATTTGAATATTCATAGATTAAGGTATGGCCTAAATATAAATGCATATTCAATAAAAACACTCCATATAACATACTCCAACACACTACATTGCCAAAATTCTGTCATTTCAAGTTGATAACTTCTTCAAGTATACCTTAATTTCAACTCAATATCATCCATACACAATTCATATTCCATACTTGACCATAAACACTCAAAATAGAACATATTCTCATACTCTCAAAACAGAACACAAACATATACATTCATCTACCAATTTGCCGCACCTAGTTATAAACTTCATGTCTAATTTTGAGACTCTTAAGGATATAATTTAAATTCGATGTCTTCATGAAAAATGTAGCCTTATTTCTCTTATTTAGTCCAAATTAAGAATCATCTTATTCAGATAATATATAACAAGTTATGGCTAAAACACAGAGGCATAATTAGTGAACATGTTACTGCTACATTTTCCAGCACTCATCTTCTAATTTTCTAGATTTTACACCTAACATAACTTGTACAAAGATCACTTTTCCTACTTCATTACTCTTAATTCTCAACTTAATTTCAACTCAATATCATTCAGAAACTAATTCATAATCTATATTTGATCATTAACTCAAAATAGAACATATGCATATACCATTCATTATCAATTTTCTGCAGTCAACCTAACACCATTATGATGATCATTCTACCTCTAAAACATCTCTAAAATAATTTATGAATTATTACTCATCATACATATACAAAAGCAAGACATTTACATTAACTATTCGTCACTCATATTCATCATACATAAAACACTACTTTAAGCCATTTAATCTCTAACTATCATCATAAAAGCTTCATTAAACACCACCCATGAAGATTTACAAGCTACTTACTTAATTTAGTTTCCAATTCTTCAAACTTTTCAAGAGCACTAAGAATCCCTAATTTTCAATGCATCGTACATACATCATCATGGAGATTGGAAGGTTTAGGTTTTTTTGTGGCAATGATGAAGATAACACGAAGGAAGTAGTAATTGAAGATGAGAGAGTTGGTTCAACGTTGGTGGAGGTGACAGTGAATGTAGAAAATGAAAATGTAGGAGAAGAAGAAAGCAAACGACGAAGAAGATGAAGAAAGCACAAGAGAATCATGAGAAATAAGACAAGGGTGGTCTTTCAATTAAAAGAATAGTAAAACTTAAAAATGGACAAGTGACACTCGTCACTTATCTAATTTTTAAGGCTTTAACTAAGTTCTTATTGAACTAGTACCATAACTCCCATCTTTTTATTCCAATTATCTCTAAAATTTTCAATATCATCTTCTCACAAATTCTAAAATTATCTATAACAAAATTCTTCAATATCATTTGAATTTTATTTCTATTTCCATTCATCAATTTAATTGCCAAATGACATTTTTCCTAGTCTAATAATGTTCAATAATTTCAGAAATTCTCTCAAAATTCTAATTTAATGAATACCCTCGCTAAATCAATTTTTTCATACATAAAATGTTGGTGGAGGTGAGAGTCAATGTAGAAAATGAAAATGTAGGAGAAGAAGAAAGCAAACGACGAAGAAGATTAAGAAAGCACAAGAGAATCGTGAGAAATAAGACAAGGGTGGTCTTTCAATTAAAAGAATAGTAAAACTTAAACTAGAGAAGTGACACTTGTCATTTATCTAATTTTTAAGGCTTTAATTAAGTTCTTGTTGAACTAGTCCCATAACTTTCATCTTTTATTCCAATTATCTCTAAAAATTTAATATCATCTTCTCACAAATTCTAAAATTATCTATAAAAATTCTTCAATATCATTTGATTTTTATTTTCTATTTCCATTCATCAATTTACTTGTTAAATGGCATTTTCCTAGTCTAATAATATTCAATTATTTTGAAATTCTCTTAAAATTCTAATTTAACGAATACCCTCTCTAAATCAATTTTTCCGTATATAAAATCACAATTCTAAATAAAATCATATTTCACATATATAACTCAATTATACCCAAAATGTCAATGAATACGTGTACAATCATTTTTATGCCCAAAAATATCTGTATTCATGTGTATGTGTATGTTATATTATGCATGAACATAAAATGCATTTTCTAATCTCTCATATTTACCATTCTAGCCTTAACATGGATAACGGGATATTATAGGTAATCTCTTAAGCTCTCTTTCAATGTTTGAGTCATTGCAAAGGGAAGAATATGTCTTCATAAGTATCTAGGGTTAACATCTTAAACAGAAGCAGTAATATTAGGACATCTGGTATCAGTGAGCTATCGATTATCATATGGCTAAATTTTAAAGAGGAAAAAAATATGTAAAGTATGTAAAACATCTAAAAGTCTTCTTAAATTTAAGGTTTCATGCTTTAAATAAGTTTTAATTCCCTTAGACACAATTTAGGGTATGAGCATGAATCCGCCTATTTTCTTTAAACTCAATCTCTAATATGCCCTTGCCCCTAAATCGTGGATCCTCCTATTTCGCTTATGATATGCATATATTTTGTGGCTTGGTCATAATTCAAATTGGTGTCCTTTATGGATTTTTTTCAACATCGCTCGGTCTCTGCCTATATCTTATTCTATTGGATTTTTTCCAACATCGCATGGTATCTGCCCATGGCATATTCCAGTTTGTATCTCTTCTTACATTTAATTTATATAAGAAATGGGCTAATACACGAGTGTAAGTCAAATTGCATATCTCTAAGGATTGTGATTTTCTTCATATTTTTGCTTGGAATAGCCTATAATTCTTAACAAATCTTATCCCAATGTGAAACATGTTTGATTATTTGAAAATATATCAAGAATTGTGTAAAATACAGTAATTTGACACGAAATCAAATAAAATACTTTGGAATATGTGCATATTTTAGGCATATCAGTTGCAACTTCCATGTTTTCCTTCAATCATGAACATGTTTTATGATTTAGATTTTTCATAGAAGAAAATGTTGGTGACTTTGATTACATTCTTTAGGAGTCTTACTTTAGTTTCTCTCCCCATAATTAAATGTTTTTCAAGTGGGGAAGAAAAGTGGATTTGCCAAAATTTTGTTAATTACGAATCTAATTAATACTTGTTTACTAGGCTTGTTATTTGTTATTGTAGAAATTATTTTTTTGTTCATGAGAGACTTGTTGGATGTCCCTACGTTGGCATATTAATAAGGCTTTCCCAAGTATTTAGATAATTTTTAGTCTAATTTAAGGAATTTTCTTTTAGGGACGGCAAAATCAACCTAGCTCGGCTGGCTTGGCTCTACCCGGCCCAATTTTAGATCGGTTTGAACGAATCACGAGCAGATTACAAGCTAACTATGGATGATCCGATCGAATCACGAGCCGATCATGGTTGAGTTACGGGCCAACCACAGGCATCCGGCCCATGATTTGTCTATTTCTTCAAAAACAAAGTCGTTTTTGACTTTAAAAAAAAAGTATATATATGATAGGTCAGGTTTGATCCGGCTCACCTATGACCCCATCAGTCCGGCCTTGCATTATCATTTGTAGCCACGTCTTGAAGCAACTCTCTAGAAAAGCGGTAGCATGTCTAGGCCTGGGATCAACAAATATTTATCCCTTTCACTGGAAGCAAACCTCTCATTTTCCTTGGCTCCCAATAATTCTGTCATTCTCCTGCTCCACTCGAACTACTGCCGAAAATTACAGGGGATAGATGATAAGTCTTTGTTATGCGCATCATCCTCACAGATGCCAATGCTATTTAAATTTCAATTTCAGAGCAAAACTTAATTAAATGGATTCTCACATCCTGTATTAATTTATCAAACAACCGTCTCTTGTAACGGTTAACTGTCGCTGTAATGGCTCTCTCTCTCTTTTTTTTGGTGTTCATTGTTGTCTAGGAAAGAAATCAAGCTCTTACATTGAAAAAAAAAACAAAAAGATGATTAACCCCAAGACAAACATAATCCATTTGAGATTGACATGCTCCCCGTATAAATAAATATATGTGCAATCTTTACCATCATCATAAACCCACATATAGAAATCCGATGGCTTCAACCATTCTAATTCAATCTATGACCACCTGTACATTAGTGATTCTCCTTCTGCTGCACCTCTCTTCCATGGCTACTGCAAAGCACAGTTACTCCAGCCGTCACCACCGACGTTCACACGGTCACTCTCTATCAAACGCAAAGCTTAACCGAGCTTATATTGCTCTTCAAGCCTGGAGACGAGTGATCTTCTCTGATCCATACAACTTCACCTCCAACTGGGATGGTCTTGATGTATGCCAATACAAAGGCATATATTGTGCACCTTCTCTTGATGACCCTAAAATCAAAGTTGTAGCTGGAATTGACCTCAACTTTGCTGATATGGCTGGTTTCCTACCTGAAGAACTAGGCCTTCTCGCTGATGTAGCGCTCATCCACTTAAACAGCAATCGTTTTTGTGGCGTCATCCCATTATCATTAGCCAACCTTTCACTTCTATATGAACTTGATCTTAGTAACAACAGGTTTGTTGGGCCTTTCCCAACTGTTGTACTTTCTCTACCAATGCTCAAGTTTCTCGACCTTCGCTACAACGAATTCGAAGGGCCCCTGCCGCCTCAACTCTTCCAAAAAAAACTGGACGCAATTTTTCTCAACAACAATCGCTTTAGTAATGTGATTCCAGCTTTTCTAGGTGGAACTTCAGCTTCAGTGGTGGTATTTGCAAATAACAACTTTAATGGCTGCCTGCCTCCAAGTATAGCCAACTTTGCAGATACTCTAGAAGAACTACTAATGATCAACACAAACTTGACAGGTTGCTTGCCACCAGAAGTTGGTTATCTCTATAAACTTAGAGTTTTGGATGTGAGCTATAACAAATTAGTCGGTCCTATACCTTACAGTCTTTCGGGATTGGCTCACTTGGAGCAGCTAAATTTAGCACATAATATGATGAGTGGACTTGTACCAGAGGGCGTCTGTATACTCCCAAACTTGGCTAACTTCACATTTTCATACAACTTCTTCTGCGAGGAGCAAGGCATTTGCATGAATCTGACATCTAAAGGCATCCAATTCGATGATCGTCGCAATTGTTTGCCTGAAAAGCCACTTCAGAGGAACCCGAAAGAATGTAATATGGTGTCTGAGCATCCAATCGATTGTTTTGAGGAACGATGTAATCTTGTTGGAACACCTAATTTCGGTCCTGCTATGGTACCTGTGTCTACGCCTTTGCTGTCGCCATCTACCGCACCAAGCTATACGTAAATAGGCTTGACGACAAAGCCGTAATAAGATCAAAACATTGTGAATCATGTTCATGGATAAATGCATTTATAGCCCTTTTGACGCTGTGTGTTACGACGTGACTGACTACCATATTATGTAGAGACTTCCCACCCCCCCTAGCTATGATCTGCTCAAGATGGGACCTGACTTCACCTTAATTAAGATTTAAAAATAAGTGTTAGAAGTAAAAGAAATAATTTCAATCATATATTCCTTAAAGCATATCATAGCTAAAGGTATTGATTGTAAGTTGTTAGTGTATATTCCGCAGTCTATTAGTTAATTATAATTTTATGACATAATTATTTAAAGATATTTTTATTTTATGCATATTTATGTAATTACCTAACTTATCAGATAAAGTTTGTGGAATAAATTTATATTGTAAATGAAATTATGATAAGATCGTTATTATGAAATTCATATTATATTTATATGTTATTTTTAAATTATTCTTCTAAATTGCTATATTGAAATTGGATATTAATATAATATAAAAGACTAGCACATATTATATTTATTCCTTAAGAAGGAAGTAGTTAATCTAATAGACTGAAGCATGGAGACATTGAAACAAACTTGTGGTGATTGTTAGAGAACAATTTCACTAAACTAAGATTATTAGAGAGCAAGTTTATTAAACTAACCCAATATGAGAATTCCATTCGCAATATACTTGTATATCTATGAAAATTTTATTATGATAATTTTATAAGTGATTTTTAACTTGAGATATCTAAAGTATCTTATATAGAGATTGTTATTTTTATACTACTTATAGTCTATCTTTATTAAAGATAACCCAATTGGTAGTCATTAGATATAGTATGGACTACATGGAAGTACTTGAGTGATTAATATAAAATTTATCAGCCTAAAGTAATTAGGGGAATAATCTATTTTCTTAATTAATATTGATTTGAGAAATATTTAGCTAAGATAGAATGACAAATTGAAAACAATTTTCAATGTCATTAATAGAATCAATTACTAACGTTGGGGCTAATATTGTTAGACTTAAATATAATTGACATTAATGTCGTACTCTATCTATCTTAAACAAGATGTGATGAAACGAATGAATTATAAGAAAAAATCATACATGAAACTTCTAATCAAAACTACTTTAATATTCTTAATATTTAGTTGATATTGCTAAATGTTAACATTATTTTATAACTATAAATTATTTAATTAGAGAATTAAATAGAAATTAAATAGGATTTAAGGTTATAATTTATATTCTTTGCCAAAGTATTTAGGAACCTACTAGATCACACACATTGAATGGTTGATGAGAAGAAGTTAATAAATTATGCTGGATTTGTTTGTAAAGTTTGAGAATTTTATGATTAAATATGAAATTTTGAAAATTTGAAATTTTGGTTCCATAGTCAATTAATTAAAATATATTTATATTTATATAAAATTTCAATTAGATTTGAATTTAATTATTAAAAGATCTAAAAGCTTATTAAAAATAAGTGTAGTCTTTAAAGGAATTAGCACTTCTTGCTTACTCCTTTTGCACACTTGTAGAGTTTTTGAAAATTATTCATATGAATATTGCTACAGGTCAAACACTTGTGTGACTATAATTGTTATGATGAACATTTTACATAGGATTTGATAAAATTTAAAGAAAATAATTAAGCTACACAATATAGTACAATTTACCTTTATGCTTTATTATTTTATGTATCAATCATATTATAAAATTTAAAATGATCTTGACTTTCTAAAATTTTAAAAAATTCTTTCTTATTTTCAAGACTAGGATTGAATTAGATTCAATTGAAATATGAAAGAATTAAAACGAATGCCTTTAAATCCCTAAGTTATCCAATTAGTTTTGATATGTTATGAATGTTGAAAAGTCTTGACCAATGAGATCTGTAACTTGTTCATAAATACAAGCTTTAGAAATCCAAACGTTTAAGGTACTGCCTATTAGGACACTAAACTTGTAGAGTGCCCTCCAGCTTAAGTAACCAAGTTTTCCAAACCTTAGTTAGAATCATTGATAGTTGGCTCTAAGATTGCAATATATTTTACTTAAAACAATTTTATCTTGAGTTGGAAAGGTTTTAATATAGTATTAATTGTCAATAATGCTATAATACAATTTTTATTTAGTGAAAATGATTATTTGGATCAAGAAGTTCTTTAATGAACTTAGTATAGTTATTCAAATAGTAATGTACATACCCATTAGGCATATGAGAGGAATTAAAGTCTTATCAAAGATCAATATATATTCAGACAATTTCTCTTAATTATAATTGAAACAAAAGTTGTAAAGATTTAAACATATACTTATTATAGAGAATCCTGTATAATTCTTTCACAAAACCAAAGTCCTAATAGTAGTATGATTTTCGTATGGGATATGGTATAAGACTCGTAATGATTTGCTTAGTAAAAGTAGGAGATAGTCAATTAGTAACGGTAGTTTTATGACATAATTATTTAAAACTTTTTATCTTATAAATTTTATTTAATTAGCTTATGTATAAGACAAAATGCACAATATAAATACTACAAATAAAATTATAATGAGATCACAATTATGAAATTCATATTAAATTTGTGTATTATTCTTAAATTATTCCTAATCATTGAGTGCTTGTTAGAAAACATGTTTTTGAACTGACCCGATTAAGATTTTATGTGGAACAAATACTTATATGTCTGTGAAAATTCTCATTGTGATTATTGTACAAGTAATTATTTAACTTAATCTATAAAAATATCTCATATAAGAATTGTTGTATTTTGATACTATTATACCTCAATAGGTAGTTGTAAAATATAATATAAATTATGTGAGAATAATTGAGTGATTAATATAAGATTCATCACCCTAAAATGATTAGAGAATATTTCATTGTTTTGGTTTAGGATTGATCTAGAAAATTCTGGATCAAGTTGGAATAATATTTTAAAACTAAATTTGAAATTTGATTTTAGAATTAATTATCAGAGGTGAAGAATTAATATTATGCTTGATTTAAAATTTGCAAAATTTAATATTAAAATTAAAATATTAGTTCTTTTAAAATTCAATTAATATTTGATTAAATTATATTTAATTGACGTACAAAACTTCTAAAATCTTATTATGAATAAGTATAAACTCTAGAAGAACTCTCACTTCTTGCTTAATTCTTTCTACACCATTTGTAGAGTTTTATCAACTTGTTTGTCTTAATACTAGATTTCGATACGTATGTGACTACGACGGTTGCAATAAACTAATTATAAAAATATATCGGGAAACTTTAAGAAAAATGATCAAACTACACAATAAGATGTAATTTATGTTTCTATTTTCATGTATTAATCATATTACATAATCTAAACTTTATACGATATGAGTAAACATTATCATCACCTGCATCCACCAAAATCCATAAACTAAAATAGCTGGAAGTTCGGACATCAACACATTTTCAATACATAGGATCTAAAATTCATCATGAGACTAATATTCTCTAGAAAGAACATGATTCATTAATCAAATGGGTGAATCTTACAGAAAACAATCCAAAGATTGTAAAATTAACATGTAGCTACAAATGCAATACTACTATGGTGAATATCCATAAAGGTTAGCTTGACGTATTCGTAAGACAATTAGAATTTACAGTACAGTGAAATCAAATTAATTGCATTGCTGAAATTTCTACGGTATTGCAAAGGGTACACGACGCAGTTGATTAATGATACTTCCAATACAAACTACTGAGCGCTCCAAGGTGCTTAAGCCTCTACCTCTTTCTTTTCTCAAGATATACCCAAACAAAATAAATATGGGTATCGCCCACCTGAAATTAGTAATACTATGCGTGAAGGAATCTAAAATCGTACTGCAAAGCACATGATGAAAAAGGAGTGCTTATCCTGCGCAAGCATTCGATAACACTAGACTAGACCCCACAGATTAAGGCAGTGACAAACTTGGCTTATGAAACAAACTAAAAGTTCTTACTTTTTTCTTCTATATGGAACTATAACTCTTTAGTCAGTCAATTTTGGGAGGAAGAATCCAAAAAACTGAAAATCTAAATTAACCAAGTTCAGGTTTCTTACCATTATTATCAATCTGGGACAAAGTCAATCAATCAAGTGTAATCAACAGATGTGATTAATTTCCCTAGGCTGGTGGTAGTGGACGTCGGCAAGTTGGACATTCCATCTTGATATCCATCCACCTTTGTAAGCAACCAGGATGAAAGAAATGATCGCATGGTGTTACCTGCATATAAATTCAATTAAAGGTCTAATTTATTTTGTAACTAAATGCAGAGTAACAAAAACAAATTACCATGCAATCGTTAGGGTGCAGTGTAAGATCAATCGCTGTCATGCAGATGACGCAATCCATTCCATGATTCATATCTTGCTCAAACCTTCTATAATAGCTGTATTTCTCAGGTAGGATCTGCAGACAACTGGAAAACAGTGATCCCTCCATCGTGACAAGCAATCAAAATTTTATCAAGAAACCTTGCCTTGACAATGCCTCCTAAAGGCAAGGCTCTGCAACTGACATTAAGAAGCAGTAGCAACTAATAAAGCACGTGCAACCAAAAATGTAGTCATGTATATTTATATATAAAGTAACTCCACATTTAAAGAGAACAAACACTATAAACTCAAATTCTAGTCCAGAACTCAGTTGCAAACATCACTAAAATTAGGGATGCAAAAGAGTTGAACCTTTCCACGCTCCAGTATAGTCTTACGAGCTACATTTAACCTATTAATATGAACTTTATATTTTAACCAGAAGATAGTAGAAGCATAGTTAAGAACATAGTAAACATCTGAATTTATTGCATTTTAATTTTGTAATATGCTTAGTACTAAGATGTTAAATACCATCAACAAAGCCATCCAATTAGTTTAAATAATCAAACATATGAGTTCATATACTTCATTTAAACAAACCGATAGAGTTTCTAAGTAGCCTAGAGATAAAAGGATGTTATGCGCTTTAACTAAGACTAACCTGTATTCTACTAGGAATCTACGAACTAAATCGACTTTAAAGCAATTCCTACAATTGTACATTATGGCTGTCAATGAATTTTAAGGAGCCCATACCATGTCAAATTCCTTAAGTCTGCCTGTTGCATGAAGTCCTAAAAATCGATGCTGTCAAGGAGACCATATTTTTGCAATTAAACATTTTCTACAGATAACACTGTGAAACTTCTTTCGGTTGCCTCATTATCAATATGTTTTGATATGAGAAATAACCTATCTACATAGTTTGGGGCAGTAGATTAGATTTTCCATAGATATTTGAACTCCTACAGAAACCCAAAGTAGTGCTTACTTCATTTACAAAAAAATGATTCTTCCACTAGTCCTTTGATGAAGTATAGATGGAAGATTTGATTTGGCTATTCCTAGTGGTTCAGAAGAATGATGAATATCACCCATTCTGTAATGATATGAGAGCTCTCCTCTATAGATTGTGCATAGCGCTAAACTGTTAGCCTTTGTGTGTTTTATTGATGTACACATGAGGATTGGTAAATCACACAGCATAATCTCATTCTGGAAGAAGCATAGTCAAACAATTCATCACTACCAATCAAGTTAAAAGCATCTCATCCATTAACTTTAAGTACAACTGAGACAGCGATTTGCCATCCAACATGCAGATATACGATACATGCATAGCACTAACCATTAGGCAATTGCAAAACTACAGAAACTATCACTTGCAGCTTAGGTTCTCCGAATATTAACGTGCTTATGCAACTAATTCCTGGCTGTTTTAGTTAGTTTATTTCAAAACATTGTTGTACTTCATTGGATTTCTCTAATAAATTTCATTTATTTAACCAAAAAAAATGTAGTACTACTCATTTCCTATGTTGGCTTTCTATTCCGAGGGACATAAATTCAATGAAGCTGGTGCAGGTCCTCATAGCTTCCTTTTTCTTCACTTTGGGGATTGTTTTAATTGATGTGGGTCCCTTAGAGAGTTTGTCTAATTACATAGATGGCTGAAGGTGATGAAAAAATTGGGGCCAAAATCACAGTGGGTTCATCTTCCAAAATCGCAAGTAGAAATTTAGCATGCAGTTGGTATTCTGCTCAGTGGGAAGGAATTTCCCACAGTCGTGTCAAGTCTAGATTTGAGATATCATTTAGCTTATGATCCACCTCCAAAATTTGAGGCTACTACAGAGATTAAAAAAAAATGGTTCACTGAGGATGATTAACTCTTTAATGACCCAGTGGTAGATGATGTTAGTTATCATTGTCATAGAGTGAAAGAACCGGAGGAATATCTAAAATCCTGTACGCCAGTGAACAAGATGTATATCATGATCATAAGTGGATTTTGGAAACTTCTTGTGATAAGTAGAGGGGAGAACTTTGTTTCAATATTATACAAAGATAAAACAAGCATTTGAGGAGATGATGTCAATCGAGCAAAATCATACATGAGATTTGATCTCTCTAACTTCAAATAAAAAGGTAATTACATGCAAATGGGTCTTTACAGTCAAGATGAATCCTGATGGATCTATTGCTCACTTAAATGCCAGACTGATTCTTTAAGTCAAGGTAGTCAGTCAGTCAGCTGATTCTGCCACTCAAGTTCTGCTCCTCTCTTCTCTTGCATTCTTTCGTGTGTATAGTTTTCTAAGAATTTCTCAATGGTTTCTAAATTCTATTAGATTTTCATTTGTCCAGCAGCCACCTACCATTAGCCCCTTCATCAACTTAATGTTGATGATGCATTCCTTCATCAAGTGACTTATTAAAAGGAAGTTCAGATGGAGCAACCATCAACACATTGATCAAGGAGAGTCAAGGAAAGCATAAAAACTACAAAAGTACAATTGACCCATGCCTAGTTTGAAGCCGGTTGAAGCGTAATGATCATATGTTTGTAATGCATTGTATGTCCCATAATAGGTCTCATTCTTCCACCCTTTCCCGAGAGTCGATGGATATTCATAGCTATTACCTTGACACCAAAGAAGAGTTCAACCCAACGCTTTATTTCCGGCCTAGTTGATCCTGATTCGACGTTAAAAGTATATTGATTTTTCCCCAATAACCAAATACTTTTGTCTTGAAATATTGCATATTTGATTCCATCCATAAATCTATTGTCGTCCCTATGAGATATAGTCAAAAACAATTGAACCATGCCTAGTTTGGGAGATTTAGTCATGTGATTGAATTTTGTTTTGCAAAGAAGTGCATACGATAACTCAATATTCTCTAAAGTATCTATGGATATATTTGCTTAGTTGTATATAATGATGATATAGCAATTCCTAGTTCTTATAATATTGGTATCGGTATGTCAAAAACTTTTCTCGGCATGAGGTTTCAAACAAAGGAGATAAGTCCCTTGAAATATTTCATAGGGATTGAGATCTCTCGAAGTAGTAAATAGGTATCTCTGTATCCTAGATAGTTTACATTCTAAACATGCTATATGAAACAACTAAAGTAAAACCATATGATGCCCTATAATATCAAATGTGAAGTTAGGAGTTGAATGAGATATCTTTATTGATTAAGAAAGATTAGAAAAAGGTGGTTGGATAATTGAACTATAAAGATAATTCGTCCACATATCACCTTGCTAGTAAGTGCTTCATTCAATTTGTGTCATTTCCCAATTTTTTAAATGATTTAATCAATTTGTCATCTCCCAAGATTTCATGTTGCATTCAAAACTCTTCAAAGCAGCTCTAAGATGTGGAATCTTGAGATCATAATCATTGTGGAATTGATGGTTTTCGGATGATGATTAGGCAAGTGCTAACGTAAATAGACAGTGGACTATAGCATGTTGTGGTTTGTTGGAAATAATCTTATCACTTGTAAAAATAAGAAAAAAGTGTTGTATCTCAACCAAGTGTAGAATCTAAATGTCATGCAATGACATAAGTAACTTACGAACTTATGTGGCTACATCATTTACTTGGAGAAATTGGAATGAATAAGTCCCAACTTATGAGTTTCTGGCGTAAAAATCAAGCTCTTATTGCCACTAATCCAGTACTTTATATGCAAAGAATACAAGGCAGACTGCCACCTCGTCCTCGAGGTGTTACAGCAAGAGTTGATTTCTACTAAATATTTCTGGGCAAGGGATCAACCAAAATTTTAGCTGTGTGCCAGGTAAATGGCATTTGTAACAAGCTAGCATGTTTGATATATTGCTCCAACTTAAAGGACAGTGCTAGGAGCTGTTATAAGTCGTATACATGATTTTAGGTATTAGATTGGAGATATAGATGGTGTACACCTCACATTCACGGAAAGATATATATGTGGATATAGATGGTGTACGTCTCATATTCACAGTACTGGATTAGATTCAGTTATGTGCATTCTACTTTACAGATAAGAATCATCAGCTGCAGCACAAAATCATGCTTCAGATTCTAATTAACCATCAGTTTCCTCTTTCCTTTCTCATATCAGACCCAGAGAAAAGGGCACTATATCAATGTGATAAAGCATAATCTATGTACAGGCAAATTGACAACTTTATGCAACAGGTCTAGAAAATATTTCTCATTGGCTAAGAAACAGAAGACTATATATGCCGCTATGTGTGTCACCACTAACAGACCAACGACAGAAGGTGGAAAGGTTTAGCAAAAAGAAAATGGACAAATATAAAATCAAACCTGGCGAGGTATGAACCACCGAGACCCCAGATAATGTTGAAGAAGAAGGATTGATGCTTGCAGTCCAATGAATACAATCAAACATGTACACCAGCTCTTCTCAGGCTCAATGCGCATGAAGTTGTTAGGGCACCCAAAAATATACAATGGGATTGCTAGCCGAGTAATAGTCATGCCTACTATGTAATGAGGATGCAAAGATTTTCTCGAGTCACGAACGATATTGTTTACTATTTGTGGTATCCAAAAGGAGTACATTAGGAGCAGAATAGGTCGGAGAAATTTATGCAACTCGTACATCAGCAAAATGCCTCCCAAAAGAATCCCATCTGACAAAAGTTTTACACGTTAATCAAATTACTTTAAGAGCATAAAATTAACCATATTAATTTAACGCTTCTAGCTGGTATCAGGTTGTGTAGGAAATCAATTCGTGAGCACAAATATGGACATTGCGACCATGAAAAAATCAAAGAGCACCATGACAGACTTGATAATTCATAGATTCTAGTAGCTGTTCACACAATAATACATCATCACATGAGTTCACCAGCATCTTTTCATTACTTCAACAAAACCTGTAGACAAACTGTAAATAGTACAAAAATTGAACTTACAGAAACGACTGTATAAAACTGAGAGCTCACGTCTCATTGTCTCCCAACCTTCACTGTTATTCATAGGCCTGCTTGCCTTCCATATAGCAAGAAGAAATCTCATTTCAAAAATTGAGAAGACAACAAACTTGAAAAATGCGGCAGTGGCAAAAGCATTGAACAAGGATTCTGTCCAGAATGAGGTAAGCATATTAATTTTTTGAGGATAAAAACAACTTATCAGAACTGTATAAAAGTACAAAAATTTCATGACATACAGAAGAAAAGAAGTAAATCTTTTCACAGTGAACTATACACATATATCAGAAAATAATGTTCAATTAATGAAGCCTCATATCAGTCATCCAGACTTGACAAAATTTGTTTCAATTTCTGGATGATACATCAACCTGATTTTATTTTGGTCAGGGTGGACCCTTTTTGTTTATGCTGCCTCCCTCAGGACAGTCACCTCGTTTTGTTTTGATGTGGGGTTCACCTAACAGTTATTCCCTGGACTGCTTGATTGTCAACATGCTTGTAATTATTTTATATTTTATTGATTTAATTTTATCTTGCTTACCCAAAGAAAATGTACTTTAGAATCCTATGGATTGTGATAAATGTTCACATGTAGTTCATACATAAGCAATCCCTGATTATTTAATACCCTAAGTATTCATCAAAAAGAAAGCTTTACTTCTAGTTGTACAACTGGCAAACTAATGACTGCATTATAGCACAAAAATTTCATGTGCATAAGGAGAGGAAAAGAATTTGTAGGTGTTTATCACTTCTTAAGTTCCTTGATAATATACACAAAAAGCACTGCAAGTTCATAAAGCAAACAGACTATAGCTATGTAACGTAGGTGCCTTACATTAGAACAGTTGATGAAATTAGAGATTTGTAATTATTCTTAGGTTAAACACACCACGTTCCTCTATGGTTACAAAGCCTTTTTACTTTGCTCTGTGTTTTAGAAATTTACACTCCAGGAGTCAAAATTTACCTACTAGTATTCCGGCAGTCAAATGTAAAAGGCAAAGATAAGCATCCATGATAGCTTGCTGACCAATCATCACAATTGAAACTTTAGCAGCTCCCTGACACACGCAAATTAGCAGTGAATTTATTGAAATGGTACAATATCCAGAACACAACCATTTATTTATTCACAAGTACCAGAGAGGTCAACAGTCAAATGAAAAAATCTGTCTCAAACTAGTTGCAACTGATGATAAGTAAAACTCTTACTGATTGAGTGTTGCTATGTTCCATTTGTCGAATCAATAGAAGTACTTGGAGGAAGGAGACCTGATGTCAGATATTAAGGAATCGACTGGATAACAGAAAATAGAATCTTTTACTGTGAAATGAATATAGTTTACAATATGTAAAGGATACAAAAGTGACCATCAATGTATAGTTTACAGCTTTATTATAGTAGACCTCAATGTTTACAGAGGTAGCATTCAGTAACAAAGGTAAGAAGCAATCCCCATCATCATCCACAGAAGCACTTTCCATTAACCCTTCTACGTGATAACGATCATGACCATGATCTAGGAAAACATATATAACTTGGTAAATCATTCTCCACACATTATCACCATTATGAAGATTAATGGTTGAAAAACTGACATTAAACCATCAGAGTCATGTTAGAGATCAAATTAGAAGATGATTGTAGTGAACAAGATATGGGTTGAAAGTAGACATATCAGTTTTCAAATGTTCTCGAGGCTATTATCCTGCTCTATATGGAAAGTGGACCATTCGTTTGGCCATCTGCTGATTTCTTCCCAGTTTAAATAAAATGATGAAATGAATTAAAGGTCCATGCTCACATCTATCATGAAATAATCGCACAAAGCATTTTAACGAAAACACATACCCAGACACACAACACCTATTGCTCTGGAAATGGTGAAACATTGACATATATGAGGCATAATATCAAAGAAAATTAGAATTACTTCAATGAAACTAAGATGTTTGCCTTTAAAGCATCATTTTGTCTAACAGAAAACACATAATAATTTAAAATCCTTATAAAAAATGTTAACATATGTAACCTTTCAAAAAAAAAAAAGTTAACATATATAATATTAACTTATTACTAAAGTAATTCTCATTGGTATTCATCAGGATTATGGTAATTCAGAACTCATCAATAATTCAAGAATTAGGGTGGACAGGTCAGTAACACACATAACAAAACATACAACTCAAATGAACTCATCAATAATTAAAGAATTTGGGTGAACAGGTCAGTAACACATAACAACAAAACATACAAAATAAAATGAGAGCTAATGGTTTCATATAAATACAAATCTTCAGAGAATTCAGGTACCATTCTGGGGGGACAAGATGCGCGTAATTTGTGCCCCAATTTCAATATTACAATTCTTTTCCATCTCATGAATTGGTGCTGCTACAACATGAAGTAACCATCACTGCACTAATACATTAAATGAACACAAAATTAAACAGAATGTATGTGAACATACAACTTTTTCTCCTCCATATTTTATCTTGTGGAGAATCTTGGAACACCTGGGATGAAAAAACTCCAAGCTGTCCAATGAAGTAAAAGTTAAATTCTGTAAGCCCCAATCATAGACCACTACGAGCCCTTGGAGACCATAAATCAATAATTTTCAGTTTCCTCTAGCTAGTAAACTTTTGAAGGTTCATGTGCAAAATCTATGGAAATACAGAAAATTTAGGATGCCAACCTAAAACCATATGAGGTATGTATCAATATAGATTTCGAGTACACTTTAAACGGATCAAATGGGTTACCAAGTGATATGGATTGGATAATATATAATCTTCATCCTGGCTCAGCTCTCCATCTTTTCCACTGCCATAATGCATTAAGAGAACATAAGGTTTGGCCAACATAATTTGAATAAAACCGCATAAAAATATTCGGAATGGGTAAAGATAGACAACAAAATTCATGTGTTACCAGAACTAAGAAACAGAAGTAAAACTTATATCATTTCTATGCAAAAGTTTTTTGAGCTATGTCCAGGTTTTGGCAAATACAACTTGCAGTTCAGTATGTGATAGAACTCACTCTGAAATGAATGAATTTCTTGAAGAAAATGAATCAGATGGATCAAAATGATCTCAGCCATTCAGTATATCGTATTAATATTCAGTAAGTAGCTATTCCTTACAACTGGAATAAAGGTCAGCCTATATGAGGGGCTGCTACCTCCCTAGCTATACTCTCAGCACAGTGTTCACGCATATCCCCCCTACTTGTCATTCCCCTCCTTTTATATCTCATCCTTCACCAATTATTAGATGACACCTGTCTCCTTTTAGTAACAAACTCACGTGATAGGATTCACCAGCTTCTTCTTACGCCTACTGTATACCATTGGCTTTCTAACTCTATCAATACTCCCCTCCAAAGCTCGCACCTTGTCCTCAAGTTTGAAGGTCGGAAAATGCTCTTCAATGATAGCATATGATTCCCATGAATGCTCAAACATAGATAGATCTTGCCACTGAATCAATACCTCATCGTTCCCATTCGCATCCTTTTGGATTCCCAAAACCATTTCTGGTTGTAAATCCAGCTCCCATTCATCTGTTAATTGTTTAGGTAAGGGTTGTATCTGCACAGGATTAAAAGCAGCCTTCTTCAGCAATGACACATGAAAAACAGAGTGAACTCTACCATATGTTGGTAACTCCAATCTATAAGCCACCGCTCCAATCCTTTCAACAATCGAAAAGGGTCCATAGTATTGGGGGTTGAGTTTCTCATTCAGTTTTCTTGCTAACGACCTGAGTTTGTATGATTGGACCTTCAAGTACACCTCTTCTCCTACCATGTATTCCACTTCTCTTCGTTTCTTATCTGCCTGTGTTTTAATCCGATTATGAGCCTTCAATAGATTGCAATTCATTTATGACTCCATTCCTTTCCTTAAGAAGTCTGTCCACTTCTTCCACTGCTAACAGCTCTCCTGCATAACTGAGCAAGGTGGGTGGGGGTCGACCATATAAAGTGAAGAATGGAGAAGTTTTTGTAGAACTATTATAGCTAGTGTTGAACCAAAATTCTGCCCAATACAACCATTTAGTCCATTGCTTAGGCTTACTTCCTGTGAAACAGCGGAGATATGTTTCCAAATATCTATTGGTGACTTCCGTCTATCCGTCAGTTTAGGGGTGATAAGCTAAGCTAAACTTCAGCTGCGTGCCTGCTTGTTTGTACAATTCAAACCAGAATCTACTCATGAATACCCTATCTCTGTCGGATACTATCGAGGCAGGGAACCCATGTAGCTTCACTATTTCTCTAACAAATAATGCGGCTACGTCAGGAGCAGAAAAGGGATGGGCTAATGGCAAAAAATGAGCATATTTTGTCAGGCTGTCCACAATTACGATGATGGTGTCCATTCCATTGCTCTTTAGTAAACCTCCTATGAAATCCATCGATAAATCCTCCCACACTTGTGTTGGAACCGATAGAGGTTGAAGTAGACCAGCAGGAGATAGTGCTTGATACTTGTTTCGTTGACACACTTCACAAGCTTCCAAGTATTTTTTTATGTCATTCCTCATTCCTTCCCAGAAAACTAGTCCCAGCACTCTTTTGTAAGTACGTAGGAGCCCCGAATGACCTCCCATGGGTGAGTCATGCAACTCTTTCAAAATAGTCGGTATCCGACTTGATGTTTTCGGCAAAACCAGCCTATTTTTATAATACAGTCTGCCACCCTTAATAGAGAACCCCGTGTGTTCTTTGCTGCCACTCAACAAATCTTCCATAATAGCGTTAAGTTTTAGATCAGCCCGAATATCTTCTTCCAACTTATCAGAGTCCACCATTTTCACAGTCGATATAGTAGCACATTCCATTTTATGCGATAAAGCGTCAACCACTTGGTTCTCCTTCCTCGGTTTGTACTGCCCTCAAAATCATATCCCAACAGCTTTGCTATCCACTTTTGTTGCTGTTCTCCCAACAATCTCTGATCTGTCAAGTATTTCAAGCTCCTTTAATCAGTTCAGATAATGAAACGTCGACCCAACAGATAGTGTCTCCATTTTTGAACTGCCATTAAGTCCTTTTCATAAACAGATTTGGAGAGTGCTTGCAGAGGTAATGCCCAGCTAAGATAAACTAAAGGTCTTCTTTCCTACATGAGTACTGCCCCTAACCCCTTTCCTGATGCATCAGTCTCTATGATACATGGTTTAGAAAAATTAGGAACGGCTAATGTAAGGAGATTCACCATTGCCGACTTAAGGGATTCAAAAGCTTGTTGAGTCTCCATATTCCACTGATACCCTTCTTTGTTAAGTAATTGTGTGAGAGGTTTGGCTATCTTACCGTAGTCTCGAACAAATCATCGATAGTATCCTGTGAACCTAAGAAGCTCCTGACAGCTTTCATGTCCTTCGGTATTGGCCAGTTTGCAACCTCTTCAATTTTAGATGGATCGGCTTCTACACCCCGTCCCGAAATTACATGTCCCAAATATTTTAATTGCTCTTTGCCAAAGTCGCACTTCTTCTCGTTGACATATAGCTTATGACTCCAGAGTATCAATAAGACAACTCTCAAATCTTTCAAATGTTGCTCAAAATTCGGACTGTATATAAGAATATTATCAAAGAACACTAGTACTAACTTGCGTAGGTGGGAACAAAATACCTCATTCATCAATGATTGGAAGGTGGAGGGGGCATTGGATAACTCGAAAGGCATCACCAACCATTCATAATGATCTTCATGTGTTCGGAAGGCAGTTTTGTGTATGTCCTCTTCTCGGACTCTGATTTGGTGGTAGCCACTCTTAAGATCTATCTTCGAAAACACTTTGGCCCCTCCTAGTTCATCCAACAATTCGTCAATTGTTGGCATTGGAAATTTATCTGCTACCGTCACTTTGTTCAACGCCCTAAAATCCACACAAAATCTCCATCCTCCATCTTTTTTCACGGCTTTGTATAATGATTTTAGTGTTGCCATCGACTTCATCAATGTTGGCTCTCCTCTCAAACTGAATTGCTTGTCTCCTTCCATCCATTTTGTCGTCAACTCTTTAAAATTGGCTCTTATATCACCCAATTCTTCTAGCCAATCCAATCCCAACACCACATCCACTCCTCCTAATTCAAACATAAAGAAATCCCCTCTAATATATACCCCTTACGACTCCATTTGCAATTTTTCACGAACACCTTTTCCTCAAATTTTATATCCATCACCCACCTATACAAAGAAGTCGGGAATGTCTAACACGTGTAGGGACAGGTCTTGCACTAACGACTTGGAGATAAAATTATTAGAAGGCCCACGATCGACTAATATCACCACTTTTCTTCCCTTCAAATCACTCCAGACTTTGAATGACTGCTTCGTTGTCAACCCCATCACATTCATCATGTTCAAGTGCAATTGTTTGATTATCGTCACTCTCAGCATCCATGAACACTTTCTCCGATATCTCATTCTCACCTTCTTCCTCCACGATGTAGACTCGAAAGTGTTTGTTTTTGCATACATGACTAGGACTGAACCATTCTTCACAATAAAAACATAACCCCTTCTCATATCTCTCTTTAATCGTTTCGGGTGGGAGTTGTCGAAAATTGCGTCGCCGAGCCCCTCCTGTCCCTTCTCTCTGTGGGGTGGTCGTGTTTTGAACTACTGAACTTCCCTTTGTTTCCTTAGTAACTAGAAGTCTAGGTCGATATTCCACGGTGGTGGATCGGTTGAACTAGGCCGGTTTATTGAATGCATGTCTCTGCATAGAACTTACACTGCCATGTTTCACGATAAAATTTCTTTCCTTCACCAGTAGCACCATGTCCATTAATTCAATCAGAGACCCAACATGATGCAGCTTGAGTTTAGCTCGAATTTCAGTCTTTAATCCGTTAAGAAATAATCCGGTGAGAATTTCTTCATCAATGTGCCGCAGGGGCCCTGTCAGCAACTCAAAATTTTCACGATAATCCATTACAGTTGAAGTTTGTTGCAGCCCAAACAAAAGTTCATAGGGTTTTTTTGGCCAGTGTTGGTTGAAATCTCTTGATCACTGGTGATTTAAACTCTCTCCAATCTGTTCCTACGTGTCACGCTTCCCACCAATTGAACCACACCAAGGCCTTGCCATCCATCGCCACTACCACTGCATCTCGTTTATCCCTATCTACTACCCCATTAAACTGAAAATATCTTTTTATTCGGTTCAACCATCCATAAGCATCTTCCCCACAGAAAATCGGAATCTCGAATCTTCTTCCCCTCTTCTCACAAGCTCTCCCTTCCTCTCTCGCTTCAAACCTCCTAACTCCCTCTGTTTTAGTATTACTCCCCTGTTTTGTTTCTGCCGACTCACCCACACCGTTCCCTTCATTTTCATCAGCAGTCTCCACTACCGATTTCCCCTTGGACGACTCCGCTCCTTTTCCTTTGATGTGTTGCATCATTTCCAACAACGCTTCTTCCAGTCGTCGGGTTTTCTCATCGTTTCTCTCCAACATCTCAGCCAGGTTCGCTACACTCCTCTCAATCAAGTCGATTTTGTCCATCCTTCGAGTTAATACCATCCACTATCAAAATGAATTTAATCTAGTGGTTCCAAGATCGTGCTCTGATAGCAATTGATAGAACTCACTCTGAAATGAATGAATTTCTTGAAGAAAATGAATCAGATGGATCAAAATGATCTCATCCATTCAGTATATCGTATTAGTATTCAGTAAGTAGGTATTCCTTACAACTGGAATAAAGGTCAGCCTATATGAGGGACTACTACCTCCCTAGCTCTACTCTCAGTACAGTGTTCAGGCAGACCCCCCCTACATGTCATTCCCCTCCTTTTATATCTCATCCTTCCCCAATTATTAGATGACACCTGTCTCCTTTTTGTAACAAACTGTGCTAGGATTCACCAGCTTCTTCTTACACCTACTGTATACTAATGGCATTCTAACTCCATCAATATGTATGCTTCTTACTCTACCCAACAAAAGGATTCACAATGAACCAGAAAGCTGGTACTTAACAGTTGAATGAAAATGCGCAAAAAGCTTGAAATCAACAGTTAATATTAATAGCAGGTCAGAGATTTACCTGTTAGCTACCAATCGAAGCTGTTTAAATGGCCATATGTATACACCTTCAACCCTTATTTGGGCACCACCAACATTGTGTTCATTGTCAAAAACATCATTGAATATAATTATACCCTGTTGTTAGCAACATAACTAACAAAATAAGATGTTTTCTACCATATGATAGGTACACAATATTAAGAAACAAAAATCAAACAACAATGTGAATAGAATATATTAATAGTCCACAAATGTTTATATAAAGTACATTTAAAAAGTTTTCTAACTTATAACGGCTGATCTTCCACAGGAAATGAGTAGAAATCATCATAAATTTCTAGAATTAGTTAATGCCTCTCCACACACCCTTAAAAAAATTCCAAACATTCTTAATAAACATACGTAACAATATAATCAAGAAAAGAAGAAATAAAACAACTTTATCAATGATTTCAAGAATATTATAAAACTCATCTATGAATAATTGTTGTATTATTTGTAATCAACTATGTCAGAATTTATGCATTTGGAAATTTGGTCTCTAAATACATAATAGAAAAAGATTACTTCTAAACTCTTCTATGATTGCTTTCAAGCACTCAATGACTAGAAAGAAGAACCAAAAATATTCCACTATCATCCCCAAAATCGGGGACGATATGGATCAAAAATTATTATATTTCCGGAAGCTGATGCACTCACTACTTACCTCTTTTTTCGAAGTGGGTTAGTAGACACTATTTACTTAACTAATTTAAACACCCTTTCTAAATTCCCAACAGGATTTGTCCTTGCAGTAAAAACAATTTCCTCATTAAATCGTATGAACTTCCAAACTTCATAACCAACAACTGAATCCGAATACAATATTCATTCAAGTGATTATTTAGAATAAAAAAGTTAATGCTTATACAGATACAGGTGATATTATTTGTATAGCATCTAAAACACTATTACACAATTGGAAAAAATTAAGGAAACCTTTACAAATAAGAATAGCAGATGGAAGTATTCACTCTATTTGGTATGTAGCTATTATAATAATTTTTGTTATTAACTTTTCTATTTTTCGAGTTTTTCGTCAATTGGATATACTATTTTAAATAATTTTGCACAACATTTAATTAAAGATTCTAATATTTTATGAATTTCATTAATTTCATTAAACTTTTGTGATTTGAGAATTTTGCCTTTATCCATTAATGATTTTGTTATAGTTATTATATTTTTACCTTTATGTTGGTCCTTTATGTTGACATCTAGTGAGAACATTTTACCTTTTTCAAATGATCTTCCTATCTTTATTTGAAAACATAATAAACTAGCACAACAAAATATTGAATATTTAGGTATAACACAACCATTAATAGATAAAGGCCAAAATTCTCAATCACAAAAGTTTAATGAAATTAATGAAATTCATAAAATTAGAATCTTTAATTAAATGCTAAAAAATTATTTAAAATAGTATATCCAATAGACAAAAACTCAAAAAGAAAAGCTAATAACAAAAATATTGGAATAAAAATAGAACGAAAATTGGTATGAGAGCCATCTAGCTCATCAAACATAACTTTAGTAAAACCATGGAGAATATAGAACAAGATATAAAAATCAATTGGAAGAAATTACTCAGTTAGCTAATAAACTAACATTGGATAAAGAGAACAATTCTTTAAAATATGATCTTATAAAACCTATTACTAATCAAGATGAAGTAATTTATGGTTATGAATCTGATCAAGAAGTATGTATGGAACAACCAAAATCAGTGGAACAACCTAAAAGAAGTCAAAGTGGAGGAAAAAGAAAAAGAGAAAATCAATCTAGGTATAAATGGAATTATAAACCTATAGATCAAGAAGACTTAAATCGTTTTGGATATTATAGAAGAGATAATAAGATACGAAAATTTCCTACAAAATAAACACCAAAACATATAACATCAGGACCAGATGGAATCCTCAATTTAGACTATGTCTTATCTCTAGAAAAGTTATTACTTGAATGGTGTAATAGACTAGCATTAGTCATTCAATTAGAAAAACCTTTTCAAGGATTAACAAATATAAGTATTTTATGGAATTTTATTATCTATAAAACTCTCGGTATAGTATTAAGCTTTTATTAGATAATGAAATACGAATAAAAATACTACCGAGTTTCTTAATGCTATTGAACCAATAAAGGCTTTTCATGTAGTTACTAACGAAATTTATAAAAGAATTTATTGGAAAAGATATAACCTCATAAAAACGGAAATTGAAAATGAAGAAAGAAAAATGCCCTATGGCATCTAAATAATATACAAATACATGGCATCTGTTATTTGGAAGAATACATTTGTGAATTTAAAAAATATTATTATAAATTAGCTCAAATGCAGAATAAGAAATGTATATACAAATATTTATCCAAAAATTACCTTATCCGATAAACAAAACAGAGAAGAATTATTCTTAATTAAACAACATGATAATCTAGTAGCTTACAATCTAGGTGGCGCTATTTCAATAGTAAAAGAAGTATTATCACAAAAATGCTTAAAATTAAATAAAATACTAAGACATAAAGATATTCACTATGTTGTTCTAAATATTCAGAAGTGCCTCAATAATATAGATGTGACTCTTTTACCTATCAAAAACAACGAAAACAAAAATATAACAAATATAAATGGCGAAAATATCCCACAAACAAGTATAAGAAATTCCCACTTAACCTTATAAAACATTTTTTAGAAGAAAAGCTTATAGACAATACAAACCAAAGACAAAATATTGTTCTAAAATAAGAAAACATGTAAATGTTGGCTATGTAAAGAAGAAGGTCATTATGCAAACAAATGCCCAAAAGAAATCAAAATAAATACAAAGAAAAATTAATATTTAAATTCAACATTTAAATATAATTTAGAACCTCTTGAGTCGAATATGAAATAGATTCAATTTCCTCATTATATCATTATGCATTCTAAACTTGAATCAACAATTGAATCCGAATACAACATTCATTTAAGTGATTATTCGAATAAAAAAGTTAATGCTTATATGGATACAAGTGCTACTATTTGTATTGCATTTACTATTACACAATTATACAACATTCATTTAAGTGATTATTCGAATAAAAAGTTAATGCTTATACGGATACAGTGCTACTATTTGTATAGCATTTAAAATACTATTACACAATTGGAAAAATTAAGCAAACATCTACAAATAAGAATAGCAGATGGAAGCATTCAATTTATTAGGTATGTAAGTTATTATAATAATATCATTATTGATAATTACACTTTTATTATACCTTCAATTTATCAACAAGAATTAGGATTACCATTAATTTTAGAAAATATTTTCTTAAATTATATAATCCTTTTGTCAATATTATCATTATATAACTTACGAACACCAATAATAAATTCCTTAAATCAAAATCCATAATCCTCAAAATTCCTATAAACCATACAACTTATTATAAAATTTACGACTTATAATAGAAAAACTAAATCAACTACAATTTAATTCCAAAGGGCATAATTGGCCACATTTCAGCAGACCCACCACTCAAACATCATCTAAGCAAACTTCTTCTTCTACCCATGATTTCCTCCCTCCTCCTTCGCACAATCAAGAGAATATGAGAACCCCTCCATCGGCAAGCCATCAACTAACCCAACCAAATCTAGCTCATTCGTGGGATGTTGAAAGATAAAATCGGCTCGCCAAAGGCTAATGCTTCAGATGCAACAAAAAATTTGCTCCTGGGCATTGTTGTAAGCCATCGGTGTTTTCACTTTTGGAGATCACTAAGGACCACGACACCTCCATCGACCTCCTTGGTGTTGACAGTGGTAAAAAGCCTCTTTTGTTGGACATAGCATAAATCTCCTTTCACGCGATTTTGGGAAAAAACCAATGGTGCCACCATGAAAATACAAGGAAGCATCAATAAACGACAGGTACTTATCTTGGTCAATAGTGGGTCTACGCATAACTTTATAACGTCTTCCCTAGTTACGGAATTAAATATCCTAGCGGAACTTCTCACCCCTTTGGGCATTCAAATTGGCAATGGAGAGGTGATTAGATGCAACAAAATTTGTTGTGGAGTTTGTGTGAAATTGCCTGGTACGAAAATTGTTTAAGACTATTATCCTTTCTCTATTGGAGGAGCTGATTTGGTTCTTAGTATTAAGTGGTTAGCATCGCTAAACACTGTCCAGGCAAATTGGAACAAAATGTTCATGATCTTCCATTTGAACGATAAGAAATACAAATTACAAAGCATCCCAAGTACAGAACAAATAGCTGCTTCCTTTCAAGCTATGTCCAAGCTCATTGATCCCAAAGTTAATCCTCCTCTACCACTTGTATTAACTTTAGTTTTTACAAGAATTTAAATATGTTTTTGCCAAATCCAACACCCTTCTTTTCGAATCCATTTACATGTCGTACCACTGATACCCAATGCCAAACCTCCCAACATTCGTCCTTATCGTTATTCATTTTTTCAAAAATCAAAAATTGAAGAATAGGTGGCTGAACTTCTGGATTCTGGTTTTATTAGACCAATACCAGCCCTTTTGCGAGCCCAGTATTGTTAGTTAAGAAAAAAGATAATTCGTGGCGACTTTGTGTAGACTACAAAGCCCTCAACCAATTGATTGTACTTGATAAATACCCTATCCCAAATATTGATGAGCTCTTAGATAAACTCAATGGAGCAGCTTACTTCTAAAACATAGATTTGTGCTCTGTATACCACCAAATAAGAGCTAACCCACCTGATATCCATAAAACTGCTTTTCGTACTCATTTGGGGCTTAAGAATTTGTAGTCATGCCCTTTGGTCTCACCAATGCTCCCTCCACCTTTCAGGCTGCAATGAATGATCTTTTTCAACGATATCCTTGTGTAAAGCAGCTCTTGGGAGAGCCATTTGATGCATCTACAAATTGTCTTTGAACTATTGAGGGCCCATCATCTCTATCTTAAGAAGTCAAAGTGCTCGTTTGGAAATCCACAAGTCTCCTATTTAGGCCAAGTGGTATCAGCAGGAGGTGTTTCCACCGATGCAAGTAAAATTCAAGCGGTCACTGATTGGCCTCAACTTCAAACTATCAAAGCCTTGCGTGCATTATTGGGTTTGATAGGATATTACCGAAAATTCTTTAGGGATTATGGTCAAATTGCGGCCCCCTGACAAACATGCTAAAGTAACAAGCTTTTCAATGGAATGATGTAGCTAGAGCCTCCTTTGCCGCGTTAAAGAAAGCCTTAATAGCTACCCCAGTTTTGAGTTTACCTAATTTTGAGGAAGAGTTTGTAGTTGAATGTGACGCGTCTGGTGTAGGTATAGGAGCTGTCCTGCGACAAAAGGGACATCCCATTGCCTTCTTTAGCAAGAAATTAACAGATCGTCATCTTAAACTTGCAGCGTATGAGCGAGAATTAATAGGTTTAGTGAAGGCAATCCAACATTGGAGACCATACCTTTGGGGATGTTTGTTTATCGTTCGAACAGATCACTATAGTCTCAAGTATTTACTTGAACAACGGTTGTCCACATCCCCCCAACAACACTGGCTTAGCAAGTTAATGGGATTCAATTTTCGAGTGGAATGTAAGGCTGGTCGACTGAACATTGTAGCAGACTCTTTGTCACAACGTGAAGAAGATTGTGGGCTGTTGTACCCAATATCACCACAAGTTGTCTTGTTCGATGAGATTCGAGCAGAGATTCAAGATTCAACCACTTTATTGGAAATTAAATCAAGAATTGAGCAAGGAACATCGGAACCGGGTTGGTCCTTACATGATGGAATGGTTTTCTTTCAAGATCGCATTTACCTATTACCAACCTCTTCCTTGATTAGTGCTATATTGTCAGGAATCCATGATAATACTCATGAAGGAGTTGAGAAGACGTTACAGCAAATTCACAAGGATTTTTATTGGTCAAGCAAAAGAACACCATCAAGGAATACGCTGCAGCATGCATAGTTTGTCAACGAAATAAAGCTGAACATTTGAGTCCAGCAGGATTACTTCAACCGTTACAATTACCTCACTAGGTTTGGTCGAATATATAAATGGATTTTATTGACGGGTTACCAAAATCGTTGGGTAAAACTGTATTATTAGTGGTGATTGATCAATTCTCAAAATATGCTCACTTTATTCCATTGGCACATCCGTACAATGCTTGCACTGTTGCACGGGTATTCCTTGAAAATATTGTACGACTACATGGCATTCCTGAATCTATTGTTAGTTATCGAGATACCCTTTTCACAAGTACCTTTTGGAAGGACTTGTTTCGTTTATGCGGAACTAATCTTAATTTCCCCTCTGCATGTCACCCACAATCTAATGGGCAAACCGAGGTGGTTAATCGAACCATTCAAATGTACTTGCATTGCCTTGCTGGAGATCGACCTAAGAAGTGGGTAGAATGGATTCCTTGGGCTGAATTTTGTTGCAACACATGCTTCCACACAGCCCTTAAAACATCTCCATTTCACGTAGTATATGGTAGGGAGTCTCCAAGTTTGACATCTTATGTTGCAAGAACTTCTCGAGTAGATGCGGTGGATCAAGCACTTCTTGATCGCGATGAAGCTTTAGTTGCAATTCGTACCAAACTCCAGCAAGCACAGCAACGAATGAAGAACGTCTATGACAAAGGACATCATGATGTGGCATTCTCTCATGGTACCTATGTGTGGTTGCGTTTACATCCTTATCGTCAAAAGACAATTGCTGGCCACATTACACATAAACTTGCACCCAAGTTCTATGGACCTTTCCGGGTGACAAAATGCATTGGTACCATAGCATACCAACTAGAGCTTCCCTTGGACTGCAAGCTACATAATGATTTTCATGTATCTTTGTTGAAGCCTTTCAAGAGTGAGATACCTGGGGAGCCACCAGCGCTACCCCCGCTTGAAGAAGGTCGAGTTGTGATTAGTCTTATGGCCTATTTGCGGTCTCACTTGAATAGAGGTCATTGGGAAATTTTAGTACAGTGGAATGGACGTGCGACAGAGGATGCTAGTTGAGAAGATGTCTCGGAGTTCAAAATGGCATTTCCAGACTTCAAGCTTGAGGACAAGCTTTTTATGGAGGAGGGGAGTAATGTTACGGATGCATTCGTGGGACAAAAATATGAACGACGCAGAAAGTTTACTACCTAAGATACTAAAACCGTGTGTGAAATAAGGAATCCTAGGTGGTCTGATTTTTGTTATTTCCAGTTATTTTTTGTTACTTCCTTATTTTTTGACAGTAGGAGTTTCATTAGGCAAGGGAGTCTATTAAGGATTATGAATCCTTGATTAGTTAGGAATTCTAGTTGGCAGTAGGAGTTTATTTAGTAAAGGGAGTCTATTAAGGATGTCTAGTTGGCAATAGGAGTTTTTTTAGCTAGGAATTCTAGTTCTATTATTGTTCTTGATTGTAAGGAGATTTCCCTATAATAGGGAGTTATTCAGCAATAAAGAAAACAAGCAGAATTTATTAGAAATCACGAGATCTAAAACTCTCTCTCTTAACGAGTTTCAAGGTTGCAGCTCCCTTTGACGAGCTGTGTTGGATTACCCACTATAGGTACATCTAGGAGGAAGAACAAGGGTAAAAACCCTTTGATGGGAGAAGAATCTCCGGTTAATCGTCTGGTGACGCGATCCCAGACTCAAGACCGTAACATATTCATCTCGTAGCTCCAGTAGCTTATGAATTAGCTTTGCCAAATACTTCCAAAATTCATCCCGTCTTCCATGTTTCATTATTGCGACCTGCTCATGGACAATCCCTTCTATTCCTCCAGTTGATTTGCCCATCATCAATGATTGGTAAGTCACCTTATCACCAATTCAGGTTCTTTCACATTGTTGGGTTTCTCATTTAGGTGGGCCTTCTCTTGAACTTTTAGTCCAGTGGTCGTCCAATTGAAGAGGCAACATGAGAGGACTATGATTTGTTAGCTGGCCAATTTCCCTCTTTTCGCTTTTCAGGGGGGTGTATTGATAGGATCCTGCCTTTGCGGACCTATTTTAGGAGAAAGAAATGTGGAGAAGTTAATGGAGTTAAGGTTGAACAGGTCAAACCCCACATGGAAGTTGTTGAAGAAGACGTGGAAATTGTTGGATAAGTCGTGGATTCTCACGAATAACATAACACATATCCACTCTTACCATGTTTTCCCTAATTGTTAGTAATTAGTTTCTTTTGTGTTTTGCAGATAATACACTTTGGTTTTTTGGGAGATAATTGGCATAAATATCTATAATGGGTCTTTTAATGGGTGTGATTGATTTTGAGAATTAATTTGCATTGGGGAGTTTTGTCCACTCAATACGGACCAGTTTATTGATTATAATTGTGTTAATGTTCTTGCACTCTTATCATCAATAAAAATATTTTTATTTTCCAGCACAATCAATTGTCTTCTTTTATTTATCAGCAACTATCACTATTCAATAAAAGGTAGCTTGTATTCAGCAAATAGCTGATTGCTACAAACACTAATTGTATAAAATGATAATGAAACTAAATTCTGATTAAGTGATTCTTTTAAACAAAATACTTAATACACATGAAAGAAAAGAAGTCACCTGGACATAATGCACACCAGTTATTTTGGTTGGTGTGCTCATTAACTCAATAACAGAATCACCACTAGCCTTCCTAGAATTTGGAAACCTGGAAGAGCTATTTGCAGAGTCTAGAAACTTCCAAGTTCCTGCAAATCATGTGTCTAAAAATGTGTTAAGGGATGTGAATGGAAGATGAAACACCATTGAACATATTGGTAAAATTGAAAACTAAAACTATAAAGCATCCAACAAAAATGTAGCAAGTACGATTTGAAGTTTCTTCATAAGATTATATATTAAGTTGAAACAACAAAAGAACTGACAACAAGTAATCAGCTGGAGCAATACCCCAAATTTCATATCCTTGCCTAAGCATCCTCACTATAAGATCCATGTCCTGAATATCTCAAAGTTAATTTGAGCTTATAGAGACAAGAAAGGGTACATAATGCCAAAACATCCAATCATATACACCTCCAACCCAAATAGAGCTCAGACATGGGGCCAAACTAGATTAAGATTGCAAATAAAATATGGCTTCAATCATCTTAGAAGATATTTGATAACAAAACTTTTGACATGATAAGCAATATATAAGAGATCACCACAACTCCATTTCTACCACTCTAGTGTATGGATAGATTTTAACAAAACAAATTGCAACTTGAAGAGTATGCAGCTTTTAGGACGAAAGGAACTAAGATGAAGTAGAAGTATAACATATCCATGATATTAACTAAGTTATTGACCAAGCCAATCTATGATTAAAATTATATAAATAAAGAAAAAGGTTTCTTTGGATTGCAAGATGATCACAACACGAAATTTGGAGACGTTAAAACTCTAAAGAAAAAAACTACTCATAAACGATTCTTTTTCACCCAGTTATACCCTCTCAAGTAATGTAGTTGGATAATTGTATTTAAAAACACAACTCTTTTAAATTATTGAATTTTTTAAAATGAGGATAAATATTATACATCAAAGGAAGACACAACAGTTCAAAGAAGATACATGCATCGGAGGAAATAAGTATGGTGGTAGTTACAACTATTTACTTCTGTACAAAAGCCATGCAGACTATTAATACATGATGGTAGGTCACAAACCTCGGTAAGTTCCTGTTATATTCCATGGAGAAAATGCACCCACATCATTTTCCTCCTTGTGAACAAACAGCCACTGCAAGAGGCAACACCATAACAAAATGGTTAGGGGTGATCACATCACTTTTGGAATTATGCCAGTAAATCTTAGGCACCAAGTATAAAATATACCCTCATCCTTACAACAGTGAAACTTCACGTTTGAAAATATAACAAGTACTCCAGCTAAGAGATTGAGAGAATTATCGGCTGATCATTACACCAAGTATAATTGCCAAATACAAATATCATTCTTGAACAACTTATTTTCCTAATGACTAGCAATATATTGGAGAGAGATGATGGATATTTCTTATTCTTTTTCACCTTTTCTAACCGTATTCAGAATGAGTTCCATGCAGTTCATAAGCAACACTTGCAAGTATTAACTACAAAGATATTGAGTGATAAAAGCTTCACACACAACTTCAGTTTTTAATTGCACTTTAGACTTTGAAGCTTCTTTAATGATCAATGCATGGTGCTCTGATATGTCAGCTACTTAACATGGCATCATCTATATTCTCATTACCAAAAGTTGAGCTTTCTTTCGTTTTTCCATTTTCTCAAATAACAAATGTCAAAGCCTATAATTAACAAAGATCAACTTGAACCCAAGTGTATGTATAATCTTCGCTTTTCTTACCCAAAAAAAAAAAAAAAAAAGTCGAATCCCTTCAAAGTTTCGGTTAAGAAACAATACTGATCTCTAAACTGGTATTACCAGTATAAAGACCGCTGATAAAAACCCAAAAAGAATTTCAGATTACATAATGCGCAATACATCTAAACAATCGAAGTGGCAATACTTAGTTCATTCAGAATCGACCACAAAATTCATACTAACCTCATCACCCCATGACCGATTCCGCTCTCTAAGCGGTCTAAGCCCGACCACTGGGGGCAGAACCAAAGACCCAAACCAGAGCAAGAAAACTGTGGAGAACAACAACCCCAACTCTTTCCCTCTCCTGTTGTGGGAGCACAAAGCTCCAAGATTACCACAAGCAACCATATCAAAGGCACCACTAAGTCCACCCCCCCAAAAAAAGTACAATCAAAACTGTTTATTGAGAAAACAATAATGAAGAAGACAAGAAGAAAATGAATGAAAAGAGCCCATGAAGAAAAAGAAAAATATGAGTGAGTATGTGTATTAAGGAAGAGAGGGTTTTGCTTCAAGCGGAGTCAAACATTAGCAACAAACAAACCAGAAGAGAAAGGGAGCGCCCAACAAACAATGGAAGTTGGGACGTAACAAAACCAAAATCAAATATTTATTTGACCTTCCACAAACAAAAATACATACTCAACAAAACTACGCGTGTTTATGTATACTCCCTTGCCTGTATAAAAAGATAATTGAATGGATTTTATTGATGGGATGGCATACTGCATAGGTCCAGATATCCACCCCCTTTTCCGCTTTGTGTGTGTCTATTTTATGAAAATGGAGCAAGGGTGCGTACACGTACGCGCCAAAAGCAGCTGAGAAGTAATCTCAGGGTCAGGGTTGACTTTATGTCTTCCTTATTCGCGATCACTTTTTTAATAAAAAATGAAACGCGATCACTTTTTTAATAAAAAATGAAATTGAAAAGCAAATCAGATTACAAATAACTCTTAAATTGAGAGTTCTATAATCAGATATAAAATACTATGTTATTTAACAATTAACAATTGTTACAAAACAAAGTGTTTAACACTGTTGGCCCTGAATTTCTTTATTTATTTATTTGATTAAGCATGATTAGATGATTTTTTTGGAATCTTGCAAAATTTATGTGTGTTAGGATTAATTAGCATGTTAGCATTAATGAGAGTTTGTGACTTGAGTTAATTGAATTATAGATGAAGTGTTAAGTTACCTAAGGGTTAGTATGGGCATGTTACTTAGGAGGAAAGAACTTAGGCTTTCAAATAAGGACATTTTGGACTTTTTAGCATTAATAAGGATATAAAAGAGAGGAGAAATGAATGACTTACATGAGAAGAGAGGAGAAAAACGAAAATAGAGAGGAGGGAGAGAGAGTGTCGTAGGGAGGAAAGAAAAGAAAGCTTATCTAGGTTTTGATTTTTCTAAGTATTCAAGAGGACTTTTGGAGTAATTTCAAGAAGGAAAAGCTAGAGGAATGTTCAAGCTTTCATTTGAGCTAAGAAACACCTTGGTTGGGTGAAGATTTAAGGTAAGTGAGTTTTAATGTTTGGGATTTTTGGAGTGTTTGTGGTTCAAAAAGCTTAGGAAATGGACGAGTTTAGAGATTCTAAGATCAATTTCATGCATTGAGTTTTTTAAGTTTTCCAATTTTGAATCCTTTTAATTTGGGAATTTTGTGTTATTGTTGAAGAAGAGCAAGGGAGACAAGAAGAGCAAAGAGAGGGACACCCTTGAACAAGCTTTTAAGCAAGAAAAATCAGGTGGGTTACACTTTTATACTTGTGTTAATAAGTTATAAATGCTTTTCAACTAAAGGTAATAAATGATCTTTTCAACTACCTTTTTAGTGAGCATTTATGGCTCTTTAAATGATTGAGAAATTGTCCTATGTGGTTGTTGTGTGTGAACTTTGGAAATAAATTCAAATTGCTTTACAAGTATTATATTTGGTTGCTTCTGATTGAGTTGAAAAATGGTTATTATGATTGGTATGAGATTTTGGTTGTTGAATTGTGTAAATTGGGAAATATGTCATGTGCATGAAAATCAAGTTTTCAAGAATGTGCCATTTGGGCAAAAATGTTTTCAGTGCATGAATTACATGTTGTGTGAGTTCGGTATAGTCCATCCAAGAAATTGTCACGTGCATGTTGACCAAGTCAAGGCTTCTCCCGCCCGCCTGCTAGTGGCACGGAGCTCCTTTTAGGATTCTCTCAAGTTTACGACTACACAAGGTCATTTTACGGAATTGTATAGTTCGTCATGTTTATGGACTTGCCAAGTCATTAGTGATGTGTTTGTGTGTTTGCATGTATTGACAAGTTTGAAAAATGCTTAACTTGTGAGAATTGTGATTTTGGTTTAACAAGGTTAAGAAATATATGTTTTATGGATATTGTGAGAAATTGCTATGATCATGAATGTTTTGTTGGTTTTTGCTTATTACCGGATATAAACGTGTTACCCACGAGCGTAAGCTCACCCCCTCCCATTCCGTCCCATCTTCAGGTGAAGAGCACGAGATCGACGATTGAACCTAAAGGCACTACTCCAGAATTGAATTATTTTGTATTTCAAGTTGACTTTTGTAAATCAATGCTTTAGATGCATTTTGGGAAAATGTTGCTTTTGTTAAGTTTGTATTTTGGATTTGATGTAAGTGGCTTAAAATGCACACTAAAGCATTGTAAAACACTTATTTTGATGTAAATGAAATGCATATGCATTATGGTTGTTTATGGCTTTTTCAAATCTTTGCATTGCTACTTTTCAAACTTTCATAAGGGTAAGATTGTGTTCTGGATTCTAGTGAAATTCTGGAAAAATCTAAGTAAATTTTGTAAAAATGGTCTTCTTGGAAGTTGTAGAAGATCTTTTGATCTTTCCAACGATATGAAGTTTGTGATTTTTGGAGGTCGGAATGGAGAGATGTGAGTGTTGTCAGTTAGAGTGCTGTATATGGTTTGTGTTTGCGATAGCTTTGATGAATGTTTGAAATTTGTAGTTTTGATGAACCAATTAAGTTGAGATTTGGGAATTTGGTCAGTTGAACTTGGTGTTTGAGTTGTTATGAGGTGTTTAAGCTTTAGAGTAAGTGAATTTGGGAAGTGTGCAAGTGTTTATGATGTTAGGTTGGAGATTGGAGGCTTTGGAGAGGCATTGGAGGCTTTGGGGAGCCCCAATGTCTGTTAAACGGGCATGGGTGTCCGTTTAACGGACATTATCGGGTGTAAAAACACCCCTTGGCCATTCAATGTCCGTTTAACGGACTTTCTCGGGTTATTTTGGCCTCTTTCACCCGATACATGTCCGTTAAACAGACATGGATGTTCGTTTAACGCACATCTATGGGAAAGATGATGATATTTTATGTTGTTAGAGGCCGAATCTCATTTTTTAGTCTTCATAAAAGTTTTAGGTCTGGATTTCTTTTTTCTAATGGTTCAAACAAGAACTCAATCCAATTTCTAGATTGAAAGTTATGGTGTGATCGCGCCAAGAGAGGTTTAAATTGATTTTGGGTGTAAACATGGTTTACTCTTTTAGGCATAACTCCCTCATCCAAACTCCAATTGAAGTGATTCTTAGACCAATGGATTCCTAAGACATATATCTTTCTCTCCATAAAAATTGGTGCCATTTGGAGTTTAATTGAGAGAGTTTTCTTGAAATTAAGTGAGAGGTAGGTTACGAGGGCATGAGCACACTTAGGCTTTTTAAGCATATCTTGAGTTGTAAAACTCCGATTGAGGTGATTCTTGCCTCAAAGCAAATTAGAGACTTAAAGTTACAATTTCTTTGAAGAAGTCAACTTATGATTTTGGTGATTGTTTAGTGTGCGTTCATCACCATTGTGGAATGACAGCAAATGACCCTTAAGGAAAATAAGCTCAAAGTTTGTGTCTCCGAATGTTGGGCTCCGGGAACGGGATCCAACAGTTATGGTATCAAACAAGCTCGAGTTTCATGATTTTGCAAGAGAGTTGGGCTCCGGAAGCAAGCGAGGTCCAACAAGCACCCCATAGATCAATCCATTCTGGATCTAAGGAGAGCTTGCTACAAAAGGTGTCGATCCAACGACATTAGCCAAGTCCTTCGTGAAATGGTGAAAACTTCATTCTTTGTTTTTAAAAATGTGCCTATTTCTCTCATCCCATATGTATAACACCAAGTAAGAAAGATCAATGTAAAAACACCATTTGATGTCTTTGCTAATATGCTATAAATTCAAACTCCAGTTAATTTGTTGAAGAAATAATTTCTATGCTCCTTTAGTGAAGTTGCATTTGAAGAATAAATGTGAGGTATTTTCTATTTGGAATTTGCAGAGATTGCACCAGTTTGTCGACTTGTTAAACTTAATCTTTCAGCGGTGGGTAGTATGTCTCTAATGGCTCTCCACAAAGTTCTAGCTTTAGGAAACATCGTGTAGCTATTTAGGAATTGCGGGAGCCACTCTACACTCTCTAAACTTCCATCTTTTTTTTTTTCCTGATGAGATTATCACCCTACTGCTTGTTACTCTATTTGAACAAATGTCCTTTAAACGCCACATTAAAAACTTTAAAATCTTATAGACACTGTCTTAAATCCAAATGAGTCTTAGTGTCATAAAATCCTTCTACTTCTTCTGGAATTATGATGGAATTGAAATCTCATGTAAGTAACCTTATTGTATGAGCATTGTTGGAGAGTTTCCTAATCACATCCCAAAGCTAACTTCTCTAATAAACATTTTTATGAGCATATATGAAATAAATCAAGGAATTTGTCCTTATGGTTTTACAAAAGACATCAACGTATATTACCTGATCTGTGATACAACATGAAAAACTTTCAATGGAGTTCCTATTATAGTAAACAAGAGTTTTACCATTAAGGCATTGATCATAGTTTTAACTTCTCTCCAATTGCTTCTAAGCATTTTCAAAAGATCATAATTCTCTACTTTGATTTTAGATTCCAAAAAAAACCATAATATCATGTTTATTCTCAATAATAAAATATTTAATAAGTAGTTTCTTAGCATGAGCATTTGCTCCTTTAATGTTCCAACTCTTCATGTTTTGTTTTTTTTAGTAGGTGGTTTCTTCTTCACACTCGATTTCCATCTCAATACAATTTCAAACTCTTTCTTAGGGATGCTTTTATCAGACATTTTTCTATTTCCTTGCTAACAATATGTTTTTCCAGCCTAAGAGTGGTCTAATTTTCTTTATTTATGCTTTATCTAACTGATTAAGTTTCTTGCTCCACTGTTTATTTCTAAATTATTAAGCAATCTCCCTCTTCATTTTTATAGAGCTCTCTTAAGTTTTATCTACTTCAAGGTTTATTTTATTGGAATGGTCAAGGACTTTTGTCACATCTAACTCCTTCATATCTCCATACAATCCTATTTTGACATTGCATTTTATAGTTCTCAATATTAGACTTCCATTCATAAGTTACTCTCAAACTATCCTCTATGACTTCAAGTTATTCATTCATCCTTAGAATGGGAATCACATAAGGTAAGTGAGTCATTAAGCTTACCAAAACCTAGAACCTGAGAAAATTGATTATGGAGATCTCAGTTATTACTTGATCTATGCAAATAGGTTTACCAATGTAGCTTTCAAGATAACTTAAGCCATTGGTAACTTAAACCATTGGTTGTCCAATACTTCAAAAGGACTCCGTGAATGCAAATCTATATGGGTATATTCTCCAACTTGATTTCTTTAATTTTAAGCCTTAGTCTCCATATATACATAAGAAGTGGTTTGTTTGGACATGCTAAGGACTTGTTTTGAGTTCATTGTTTTTAGCTTCCTTTCATAAGAATTTAAAGAAGAATGTACCATCATTATTAACCAAGATGTCCATCAAACCATGTTGCTTCCAATTGGTAAGTGCCCATTGCTTCATCACTAAAAATGCCACCCACTTATGAAGGAAAAAACTAATTAGTTTCACAACTATTTCTGTACACTTTTTGTTATCACTTCTAATAGAGTAGAGATCATTTGTTGTTCTTCAATTCTACTTAGAGGAAAGTAGCTCAACCTAGCATCAGGAATATTGTCACTAGCCATTTGCACCTAAGTTTTCTTTAAGCTTAGGGAACTGACAATATCAAGAGGTGGTTAGGTTGGAGCCTGGAAAGTATTTTGAAAGGAAGAATTTGGTGTTTGTGTAGAACTAAGATGAGAGAAACAATTTGAAGTGTCCATTGTCTATTAGATAAAATCAAGACACAACAAATAAAGAAAATAGGTATAGATGAAGATGAAAGAATAGTGCACACATAAAGTAGATTCTAACAAGAATAGTAAGAAGTTGAAATTGAGAAAATGCTACTAGGACTAAGAAAGGTAATAGGAAGGTGAGTAAGCAGTTTTAGGGCATCAAGGGAGAAATCACAAAGAAAGGAAAGAAGACAAAGTGAGGACAAGCTGAGTTCAGTAACCAAAGAGGAAGACAAAATGTTGAGGGTTGTGAAGAACATGAGTGTCAGCAGATTTCATATAGGGAAAGATGGATATTCTAGAGAGAAGAATGTCATTCCTTTAGCTACATAAAGACTCTCTATTAGGGTTCATATTTTCAAAAAAAAATTAGTTTATATTTTGGAATACATAAATGTAAAGAGATACAAACAAAGTGAAAGGAAGTACTAGCATAAGGAATTTGTTATAAACAATCTTGTGCCATCCTACACTATGTCCCTTTTTTTTTAATCATATCTCTATAGAATTTGTTTAAAAGTTGGTTTACAGGTAAGTTATGTAAGAAGTAGCAATCTTGAACAGCTAGATTAAGAGAGTTATTTGGAACTAAATGGCCAATTTTAAAACGAAACTTAATCCATTGTCTACCAGCTATGAAGGAGCAAACTCTAGCTAGATCAGGAAAAATTCACAGTGTCACCACTGCATCTTGGTGATGAGTGAGAGGTACATACCCTATCTAATTATCATAAATATGCATCGTTCCCATCCCAAACACTACTTGTAGTGTTTAGTTCTACCATTTCGCATAGCTTAAATCATTAAAATAGGAAGCAGGAATATAAAGCTTTCCTAGAGATTGCCCAAATAATTTTGTTTTTTAGGAGAGAATTATGTAATCACCTCAACCGTAAGGTACTCTTATCATCCAGTACCCTCTAAAATATCTTTAACCTTTGCTTCAACCACCATGGTTACTAATTTGAACCAACTTGTAGTCCTTCTCACAGTCAATTTTCTCTTTCTTATTTTGCTTTTCCTTGACTCTCAAATTATCTTGCTCCAACTACTATCATCCTTCTTTGTCCCTACTCACCTATTGTTCCTCAATTTTGTCTATTCCTTAAGCTCTTCTTCATTCATCCCTGTATCACCTTCCACAATGTATGTTTTTTAAGCAACACCTTCTCTCTGACTTTATTCACTTCGTATCTCCTGAGCTGCTTTACCTCAGCTTTTAAGCATAAGACTTCTACTTTGTCCATCAATCCTTATCATTTCCTTATGGATGCTGAAATTTTCCCACCTTTATACTCAAAGTCTTCACTGCTGTAACCAAACCTTTCTTCCTCTAAGCTGGCCCCCACTCTTGCCTCCAGCTCCTTTCAGTACACTGACAACTTTGAGCACCTTGTTAAGAAATATTAGGTTCAAGTTGTTAGAGACTTTGGACCTAAAATAAAGCTAAACATTTGCCCATTGTGAATACTTTGAGCAATTATTTATCCTCCTTTGGAATTTCTTAAAATAGGAGCTTACAAATGGAAATTCATTCTGTTTAAAAATTTTCAAGATGAAAGGATAACATTCCCTGTTGAAGTAAATCACTTGTTAATATAGAAATCCAATATAATATGTAAACTACACATGAAGGGCGGTTGAATTGTGTAATCTTTTCAAAAATATTAATCTTTTGAGTCTTCTTGAATTTCTTTACAAAATTCAAATGATCACTAAACACTTTGCTAAAGTTGATAAGCAATGTAAGTGCAAGTAATATTATCTAATCATTTAACACAAGAAAAATAAAGATAAGAGTTAGAGAATAGACACTGTGACTTTATACTAGTTCACCCCAAACCTTGGGCTACATCCAATCCCCAGAGTATTTCTGAGATTTCACTATTTTCTTTTAACTTTACAAGTATTCTTTCACACGTAGAGCCTCTCGAGGTCTCTCTCATAAAGTATGCTTTATGAGTTGTATTAGCCTCTCCAGGTTCTAGCCTTCCTTTCTCTCTCTCTAGAAAAGTATTTTTCAGCTTTCACATTACAGATGTGTTTGCTCACTTCGTTTTCACTCTGAATACAGAATTTTTGCTAATATCAAAAACATTCACGAGTAATTCTGTTGGACCCCGAATTTTTCTTGAAAAATAGAAATATGAAATGAGGAATTTTGAGAATTATTCATGTGTAAAGAAAAGAAGAATTTTTGAATTTGAAATGAATTTGAAATGAAGTGGAAATGATAGTCATGTACAAGATGGGTTATATGTGAAATATTGGAAGTTATAAGTTGAAACATGATCACTAAGTATGCTTCGGTATTTTAACCATAACTTTTTCTTTAGTTATCCGAATGAGGTGATTCTTAATTTGGATTAAACTAGAGAAATAGGGTTACAAATTGTCTGATGAAATTGAGTTCTAATTCAGTCTCTAAGAAAGTCAATTTTCGAGTGGAATTTGAGCATAACATATTGTTTCAGCATAAGAACAGTTTGGAAATGTTTAGGCTATAAATTTTAGATTACTAAACCAAATTGAATGATTTGGGTGTCATTAGAAAATTAAGACAATGAGGAACATTTCTCTAGAAGGAAGTGCAATCAAATTCCTTCAATTGCATGATTAGAAAAAGGTTTTGATTTTTGGAAGGAGTTAAGCATGATTTAAATAAATTTTGAGGTCTTGCTAGATTAATTATGTTATTTGGAGTTAATTATTATGTTAATGTTGGTAGGATTTTAAAATATGGTTTAGTGGAATTAAGAAGTAAGAGTATGTATGTATGAGGGCTTTTTGGGAAGATCACTTAAGCATTTAAGTTACAAGGCTTTAAGTGAAGGGCAAAGTAGACATTTTAGATTCATTAAGGGTATAAAAAGAAAGAAAGAAGACTTGGCTTACATGGATGAGGAAAGAAACGAAAATTTAGAGAGAAGAGGGAGAGAGAGTTGTGGAGAGAAGAAAAGAAGAAGGAAAGAAGAAGAGAGAAGGAAGAAGAAAGAAGAAGAAAAAGAAAGGGAATCATTTTGCTAAAGTAAGTTTATCTTCTTCTTCTTGCTTTGTTAGAGAAAGAGTTAGAAAGAGAAAGTGTTTATGTAGAGAATGGATGTTGGATTGGAAGAATATGATTTAAGGAAGCCATTTGATTTTTAGGGTTTCTAAGCTAGGTTTTGGGTTTTCTAACCTAGATGGACTATGGGCAAGTTAGATTTGAGCTTGATTTATGTTAATTACATTTGTTGTGATTTTGAAGTTTTAGGGATTTTGTGAAAATTGAGGGATTTCTATTTGAATCAAAATTGAATGAGAATTTTGGTTTGTTTTAGGAAATCAAGAGAAACCCTATCCAAGACCAAGAGGAAGGGAACAATTGAGGTTGGACGTCCAAGAAAAATGAGGTGGGTTTCATGTTTATAGTTAAATAATAAGCCATTAAAGTTTTTCCCAAATTAAGAGAATAAAATGATTTCAAGTATTTCATAATTGTGCATATATTGTTTTCAAATGATTTAAAGAATTTGCTTATATGTGTGCATATGCTCCATGAATTGGATTTGAATTGTTGTGAATATGCAAAAATGCATTGTGATATACGATTATTTTATGCCATTGAAATTGTGTCATGGCATTTTGATTTGAATGGAAAGAAGAATAAGAACATGAAAAGTGTGAAAGCATTTCATTTCGATAAAATGATTTTGAGCATTGCTTATGTGCTTTGGTTAGGCGAGAGAGGAACCGTTTTGTTAGTCACGTGCACGTCGACGTTAAACCTTCTCCTAGCTGCCCACTTGTGACCCATGAGATCTGAAAAGTGGACTCGTTTCGTTCACAGAGTAAACTTTGGTTTCTCTATTTTGTTTACGGAACTCTCGAGCCAAATTGTGTGTGCATTAGCATTTTGATGTGTTATGTTATGATGTGAATTGTGTGTTATGCTTGAATGAGAAATGACATCATTTGTGTTTAATGGGATGATGTATTGAATTATGAGATGTGTATGGAAATTGTGAATTGTCAAGTTGGTGCATACACGATTTGCACTATTGTGAATTGGTTGAAAACTATATTTTTCCTTGAATTCGATAAGAATTTTTATACGATAAATGAATAATTTCAATAGTTTTGCTTATTATGGATTATAAACCTGTTACTCACGAGCTTTTTAAGCTCACCCCCACTTTCCATCCCATCTTCAGGTAAAAAAAATGAAATTGAGAAATTACGAGTCAAGGCATCATTTCGATTTTGCATAGTTTGTATTGGAAGTTAGATTTTATAAAAATAAGATGTTTGAAGTATGTTGAGAATTATGGGATTTTGTGTATTTTGTTGTATTTCGGATTTTTAATATTGATGATGCAATATGGCTTAGAATGTGATTAAAGTTTTGTAAACATTTATCTTATGATGTAAATGAAGTATGATTTGTGCATGGATGATGTGAAGTGAAACTAGGTATGTTTGAAATTATCAACTTGAGATGATGAGTCTTGAGCTTGAACTATTGTTATATATATATAAGTGAGATAGTATGGGAAAGAAAGATAGGATGTTTGGTGAATGATGAGATGGTATTGAATATGAGGATTCAAATGAATTGAGGGTGAGAGTTGGGTGAGTTCCAATTAGAAGTTGAATTGTTATGAATGATGTTGTAATAGAGGAAGTGAATTTGGGACAATCCTTAAGTTTTTCATGAGGGTAAAATGTGTATTCTAACTTCTAAGAAAAAACTGAATCGATCTAGGAGGAATTAGACAAATATGTCTGCATGAAAGATGTAGCTTGTCTTTTTATCTTTCTAACTATATAAAGCATGCCATTTTTGGATATCGAAGTTGAGAGTTATAACTATTACAAGTTAGGATGTTGTAAAGGACGTGTATCCCAAATAATTAGAGCATATGAAGTGATATCGCACTAGAAAGAGTTAAATTTGGGAAGATTATGAGGAAAGGGGATGATAGAATGGGTTTAGGATCCTTTTTATGGGTCTTGGAGGGTGAAAAATTTGTGTCACCCGAAGGTTACACGGCCTTCCAGTGTAAAATCACACGAACTGTGTGTTTCTGGTGCAGGAGCACATTCCACCCGAAGGTTACACGGCCAGCCTGTGTAAAATCACATGGACCGTGTCCAAAATGACAGAATCCGATTTTGGTGTCTTCACAAAAGTTGTAGATCTAGGAATCTACTTTCTAATGGTCTAAGAAAGAAGTCAATCCGATACCTATAGTGAGAGTTATGGCGTTTGCGCCAAAGCATGTTCAATAGGAGGAAAGATATGAGCAAGTTGGATTTGTTTGGCCATAACTTCTTCGTCCAACCTCTGATTGAGGCGATAGATTCCTAACATGTTTTTCTACCTCTACATAAAAATTGATAGCCTTTGGATTTAAATTCAGAAAGTTTGATGGAAAGGAAGTGAGGGGTCGGTTTGGAAAGCGTGATTGGGCTATGAACACACTTTGGATTTTCAAGCATATCTTCCTCTATAGAACTCCGATTGAGTTGGTTCTTGCTCCTAAATGAACTAGAGACATAGAGATACAATTTTTTTGAATAAATCAATTGTGGTTATTTTCATTTCATTGTGTGGGCTCGCCTTTATAACTTGAGATGTTATGAGAATGAGAGTGAACTGATGGTGGCTAATGAGGGTTAAATGAAATAACCCTACACGTTAATACACTCACGTTTTATGAATGGTTTCCAGATGTTGGGTTTTGAAAATAGATCCAACTTATGAGGTATCAGAGAGAGAAAAAAAATCGATGATGGTTAAGGAGACGTCATCGGAGTATGATCACGAAATAGGGTATCCGTTTTAGAGTTGGGTTCCGATAACGGCGCCCAACATTTTGTGGTATCAGAGCCCAGAATTGAGATCTTACATAGGCATTTTGGTAAGATGTATCAAGTTACGTGCGTGTTTGACAACTTTTAGCATCCTGCAGCGACTAATCCCTAGTATGAGTCGCATTTGTATGTCACACGCATGGGCATTGTTAAGAGTTTAAGTTGATAGAAATAGTGAGAAGAATAATGATTTGTAGAAAGTGAGAAAATAAGGAAAGTTTGTGGATACGTACTTGAATTGATATGGACCTGAGATTATTTTCATGAATTGACTGAAAAAGAAATAAAGACATAGCTGGAAATGATGAGATTTAAGGTGTACAAGCAAAGTGAAATTGATAGGTTGAACATGGAATTCAAAATGATTGTTTAATTAGTGTGATAAGAGTTATGATCTGATATAAGATTGTGCTAATGAATTTGAGACCAGAATTTCAAGATGGCTATACGTCTATAATTCTAAATTGATTAAGAATGTAAGTATGGAAAATGAAACAAATGGTGGTGATATGTGTAGAAGTTCTCAAGGTTGTGTTGACAAGTTATTATGGGTACATATTTGATAATGTGGTTACATTGGTGCATAATGTGATTGAGTACATATGAGAATTATATTTGGATATGGTATAAGAGATAATATGTGATCCCTATAGTTAAAGCTATGAGATGAATCAGAGCAATGAAATGGAAGTATGGTATAGGTGATTATGCTGAAAAGGTGACTACTATGAAGGAGTAATTCTGAATAGTAGTAGCATATTCAGAGGTTGTTCAAAATCAATTGCAATGGATGTATTAGAAACTATGAGATATAAATTGGTGACCTACTGAGATTCCTTTTGTGTATAAGATGTAATGATCTTGATGGTACATGGCAAAAGATAAGAGTAAACGAATGTGCCTCTTATTTTATTGAGTTTATTATGAGGATATTTTGATCATGTAAAGTGTGACATAAATTGAAATTATTAAAAGTTTATGAGTCGTTGAAATTGATCGCACTAAGTTGTTAAGAATGGCTTAAACAACATTGATGATGATAACAGTTGATTGATAAAGATTGTATGAATAGTATGGATGATAGTGGCAAGAAATCTTCTTTCAAAGAAGGATTTCATTGAATTAGGTTAAGCAGATCAGATAGCTTATAGTAAGAATGATTAATGGAAGAACAAATCATAAATGAATATGCATTGAATCAAAGGGAATATTGGAGTCAGACCCCCCATTGGAGACTCAAGCATAAGAGGTAGAGTATGCGAGTGTATGAATTACGGTCAATGTAGTGTATCCAACTATCTGAGTGGATTTTTGGAAGTTAAGGTAACAATATTGCTAACGTGAGGAGAACTTAGATCCACATTATATCTTATACGAGTATGCATAGGAGATATAAACTAGATTTTGATGAATGTGTTACCAACATAGAAAATTGAGTTTGCAAATCAATTGGAATGCGTGGAGAGATTAGTAAGGAGGAGCAATGAAAATAAAGAGAATTTCGAGGAATTATTATACCGATAATGATTATATTGTCTGGATTTGGAGATTTTATAGTATACAATGATGATGTATAAGAGATTAGGATAAAATCCAATGTAACGTCATAAAGTGATTTAATATGCATGGAGACAATTGAAACCTCGTGAATTTATTATTTGATACTTGAATTGAAACTTCTTGCAATAGTGATTGCTGGGAAGTTGGATATATTATATGTACAAAAACATCTTGGATATTTATAAATATACAGATCATTAAAGTTTGAGGTAATTATTGAGTTGGAAGATTTAAAGATGAGACTGAGATAATGGATAGAAGTACTAAAAGATTATGATGGTACAAATGTGTATTTCCCAGTAGGGTTAGTGTTGTATCCAACACATTAAGCAGAGATCCCGATAGCAGTGAAGCATGAATTCAGATATGGAGGTTATCAGATATAATGCAAAAAGGAAGTATAGAATGTGAATTTGAATTTTGATCAAAATCAAGTACAAATTGCTATGGAATTGAGAAATGAATATGAATTTTGAGTTTGACTTGGATATGATGCTTTGTTATCGAAATGAGAGGTATGTATACCAATAAAGATGTTTGAGCAAATAAGTTACTAGAGAAGGCACAATTAGTAACTTAAGCTATATGTCCTAGTAGGAATGCACCGAAACGACATTTAGTGGCAGAAAATATAGACTCAAGTGACTGAATGTTTGAATTTGTCAACGGTCTATGCTTAAAGTTTATATTTTGGAGTTTATAAGAATATAAAATCAATGTACAGCTTTGATTGACCTTAAACATAACAATCATTATCGTAGTGATGTCATTAAAATATTGTACGGAGCGTTATATGACAAATGAATGAATTTGGTGGACCAACAGCAAAGGTATGGAATACAGTGAGATAGACATGAAAGTTAAGTGTGCTGACACTATAGAAATGTAAACTATGAAACAAATGATGAAATGTTTCTAAGAGCATCACGTTCCCAAGGTGTGCTTGGATTGAATGTAAGATGTACTCAGGTTAGGATAAAGAAGCAACTAAGCTTGAATTGTATTGGTTTATATAAAGTTATTAAGAACTGGACCATTGACTTATGAGTTAGTATTATTAACAAGGATGTCTCAGATTCATAACGTGTTATGTGTGAATATGCTAAGGAATATCGATATGATTTGATATTGGTTTTATCAATATGAAATGTGAAAAATTGGTAAGTAATCTGAGGTAAATATATATTGAGGAATTTATTAAGAAAGTGAATGATTAAATAAGTGATTGAAAGACTGAGTAGGTCTATTGACTATGGTCATTTGGAAGAAGTTATTCGAGAGCAGAAATTACTTGGGAGATTGAGGAACATTACCTCTATTGGTTTGATTGCCCAGGTAAGAATTTTCAGGACGAAATTCTTTAAGAGGGGGAGAATTGTTGGACCCCGAACTTTTCTTGGAATGTAGAAATATGAAATGAGGAATTTTGACAATTATTCATGTGTAAAGAAAAGAAGAATTCTTGAATTTGAAATGAAGTGGAAAGGATAGTCATGTATAAGATGGGTTATGTGAAATATTGGAAGTTATAAGTTGAAACATGATCACTAAGTATGCTTCGGTATTTTAGCCATAACGTTTTCTCTAGTCATCCGAATGAGGTGATTCTTAATATGGATTAAACTAGAGAAATAGGGTTACAAATTGTCTGATGAAATTGAGTTCTAATTCAGTCTCCAAGAAAGTCAATTTTTGAGTGGAATTTGAGCATAACATATTGTTTCAGCATAAGAACATTTTGGAAATGTTTAGGCTATAACTTTTAGATTACTAAACCAAATTGAATGATTTGGGTGTCATTAGAAAATTAAGACAATGAGGAATATTTCTCTAGAAGGAAGTGCAAGCAAATTCCTTCAATTGCATGATTAGAAAAAGGTTTTGATTTTTGGAAGGAGTTAAGCATGATTTAAATAAATTTGAGATCTTGTTAGATTAATTATGTTATTTGGAGTTAATTATTATGTTAATGTTGGTAGGATTTTAAAATATGGTTTAGTGGAATTAAGAAGTAAGAGTATGTATGTATGAGGGCTTTTTGGGAAGATCACTTAAGTATTTAAGTTACAAGGCTTTAAGTGAAGGGCAAAGTAGACATTTTAGATTCATTAAGGGTATAAAAAGAAAGAAAGAAGACTTGGCTTACATGGAAGAGGAAAGAAATGAAAATTTAGAGAGAAGAGGGAGAGAGAGTCATGGAGAGAAGAAAAGAAGAAGGAAAGAAGAAGAGAGAAGGAAGAAGAAAGAAGAAGAAAAAGAAAGGGTATCATTTTGCTAAGGTAAGTTTATCTTCTTCTTCTTGCTTTGTTAGAGAAAGAGTTAGAAAGAGAAAGTGTTTATGTAGAGAATGGATGTTGGATTGGAAGAATATGATTTAAGGAAGCCATTTGATTTTTAGGATTTCTAAGCTAGGTTTTGGGTTTTCTAACCTAGATGGACTATGGGTAAGTTAGATTTGAGCTTGATTTATGTTAATTTCATTTGTTGTGATTTTGAGGTTTTAGGGATTTTGTGAAAATTGGGGGATTTCCATTTGAATCAAAATTGAATGAGAATTTTGGTTTGTTTTAGGAAATCAAGAGAAACCCTATCCAAGACCAAAAGGAAGGGAACAATTGAGGTTGGATGTCCAAGCCAAATGAGGTGGGTTTCATGTTTATAGTTAAATAATAAGCCATTAAAGTTTTTCCCAAATTAAGGAAATAAAATGATTTCAAGTATTTCATAATTGTGCATATATTGTTTTCAAATGATTTAAAGAATTTGCTTATATGTGTGCATATGTTCCATGAATTGGATTTGAATTGTTGTGAATATGAAAAAATGCATTGTGATATATGATTATGTTATGCCATTGAAATTGTGTCATGGCATTTTGATTTGAATGGAAAGAAGAACAAGAACATGAAAAGTGTGAAAGCATTTCATTTCGATAAAATGATTTTGAGCATTGCTTATGTGCTTTGGTTGGGTGAGAGAGGAACCATTTCGTTAGTCACGTGCATGTCGACGTTAAGCCTTCTCCAGGCTGCCCGCTTGTGGCCCATAAGATCCAAAAAGTGGACTTGTTTCGTTCATAGAGTAAACTTCGGTTTCTCTATTTTGTTCACGGAACTCTCGAGCCAAATTGTGTGTGCATTAGCATTTTGATGTGTTATGTTATGATGTGAATTGTGTGTTATGCTTGAATGAGAAATGACATCATTTGTGTTTAATGGGATGATGTATTGAATTATGAGATGTGTATGGAAATTATGAATTGTCAAGTTGGTGCATACATTATTTGCACTATTGTGAATTGGTTGAAAACTATGTTTTTCCTTGAATTCGATAAGAATTTTTATACGATAAATGAATAATTTCAATAGTTTTTCTTATTATGGATTATAAACCTGTTACCCACGAGCTTTTTAAGCTCACCCCCACTTTCCATCCCATCTTCAGGTAAAAAGAATGAGATCGAGAAATCAGGAGTCAAGGCATCATTTCGATTTTGCATATTTTGTATTGGAAGTTAGATTTTGTAAAAATAAGATGTTTGAAGTATGTTGAGACTTATGGGATTTTGTGTATTTTGTTGTATTTTGGATTTTTAATATTGATGATGTAATATGGCTTAGAATGCCATTAAAGTTTTGTAAACATTTATCTTATGATGTAAATGAAGTATGATTTGTGCATGGAAGATGTGAAGTGAAACTAGGTATGTTTGAAATTATCAACTTGAGATGATGAGTCTTGAGCTTGAACTATTGTTATATATATATAAGTGAGATAGTATGGGAAAGAAAGATAGGATGTTTGGTGAATGATGAGATGGTATTGAATATGAGGAGTCAAATGAATTGAGGGTGAGAGTTGGATGAATTCCAATTAGAAGTTGAATTGTTATGATTGATGTTGTAATAGAGGAAGTGAATTTGGGACAATCCTTAAGTTTTTCATGAGGGTAAAATGTGTATTCTAACTTCTAAGAAAAAACTGAATCGATCTAGGAGGAATTAGACAAATATGTCTTCATGAAAGATGTAGCTTGTCTTTTTATCTTTCCAACGATATAAAGCATGCCATTTTTGGATATTGGAGTTGAGAGTTATAACTATTACAAGTTAGGATATCGTAAAGGACGTGTATCACGAATAATTAGAGCATATGAAGTGATATCGCACTAGAAAGAGTTGAATTTGGGAAGATTATGAGGAAAGGGGATGATAGAATGGGTTTAGGATCCTTTGGAGGGGTCTTAGAGGGTGAAAAATTCATGTCACCCGAAGGTTACACGACCTGCCTGTGTAAAATCACACGGGCCGTGTGTTTCTGGTGCAGGAGCACATTCCACCCGAAGGTTACACAACCAGCCCGTGTAAAATCACACAGATCGTGTCCAAAATGACAAAATTCGATTTTAGTGTCTTCACAAAAGTTGTAGCTATAGGAGTCTACTTTCTCATGGTCTAAGAACGAAGTCTATCTGATACATATAGTGAGAGTTATAGAGTTTGCACCAAAGCATGTTCAATAGGAGGAAAGATATGAATAAGTTGGATTTGTTTGGCCATAACTTCTTCGTCCGACCTCCGATTGAGGCGATAGATTCCTAACACGTTTTTCTACCTCTACATAAAAATTGATAGCCTTTGTATTTAAATTCAGAAAGTTTGATGGAAAGGAAGAGAGGGGTCGATTTGGAGAGCGTGATTGGGCTATGAAAACACTTTGGATTTTCAAGCATATCTTCCTCTATAGAACTCCGATTGAGTTGGTTCTTGCTCCTAAATGAACTAGAGACATAGAGCTACAATTGTTTTGAAGAAATCAATTTTGGTTATTATCATTTTGTTGTGTGGGCTCGCCTTTGTAGCTTGAGATGTTATGAGAATGAGAGTGAACTGATGGTGGCTAATGAGGGTTAAATGAAATAACCCTACAGATTAATACGCTCACGTTTTATGAATGGTTTCCAGATGTTGGGTTTTGAAAACAGATCCAACATATGGGGTATCAGAGAGAGAAAAAGAATCGATGATGGTTAAGGAGACGTCATCGGAGTATGATCATGAAATAGGGTATCCGTTTTAGAGTTGGGTTCTGATAACGGCGCCTAACAAATTCTCTATCTGTTTCTCTATATGTATTCGTATGTGTGTATGTGTAGTTTTTGACTCGAACTAATATTTATTTCCTAAGTCTCCAACCATCTTCTTGATAACCACTTCTTGAATCTTCTAGAAATTGTTATTAGTTGAGTCCTGTAACTAACTCTAACTAATTAACTGACTTACGTTCTAGCATATCTTCCTTTTGTATCGTCTGGAATAATTTTTCTTCTGTTACTATATTTCGTCTGTTATTCCTCTTTGTCTTATGATGTGCTTCGTCTTATGTAGCATTGCTTTGTCTCATGCTTCGCTTCGTCTTATGTAGCGTCGCTTCGTCTTTGTTGGGCCTGGGCCCCAGATCTCCATTCCCGAGGCGGCCCCTCGGGTCGAGCCTGCGACGGGCGCTCCCTGAACCTTCGGACCCGATCCCAACATCCATACAAATACATAATTCGATTCATACAATCATAGAACAATACATACATATGTTCTACACATGCAGCTCATTCCAAAAGCATAAATCATCTATCATTCTCAATCGAAGAAATTCACCAATTAGTCTCAAAATATAGCATAATAAAAAATGACAGTAAATCCCAAAATACAAAAGTATGTTCCATGATGAAATGCTGGTGGGCTAACCAAAGTACTAACTTATACAAGGCTCCTAACTAGCTTGAAGTTTCAGATGTCTTGCAAGGTCGACAATCGTCTCGATCTGCACCTGAGGAGGGGAGAGTAATGGGGTGAGCTGCGAAGCTCAGTGGCATATACGTTTATAGCCATTGGCAACGAGCCACACAATCAAGCATATATGTATATTCATATAACAAGCATATATCAAATCATTAATCCATCACTATATAATCCTCGCATCATAATTCATGTCATATGATTTCACAATATAACAATTAACATGTGTCATGCTCAACAAATCAATTATGTATGCACAAACAATTGGCTCGAGAGTTCCATAAACGATCCGGATAAACCGAAGTAAATCCGTAAAACTATCCGAGTCCGATTTCTCAAGGATCTCGTGGCCTCAAGCGGGCAGCCGGGAGAAGGCTTTATGTCAACGTGCACATGACTCCATCCGTAACTCTCTTACCCAAACAAATCACATAATCCATTTGATTCGTGCTCAAAGCATTCTTCACAGTTTTCTAAATTCTCATTCTTGTCCATTGCCATAAGGCCTATCAAGCCATGCATAATTTTAATCATAATGCAAGTTCAATATTCTCATATAATTCAACACAAGTAATGTCACATAATGCAAGCAAGCATACATCAGGCAATTTGCCAATACACACAATAACCATAAACATATTACCCACCTAGTATCGCTTGAGTATCAGACTCGCTGCTGTCCTTCCTCTTACGATTGGGTCAAATCAGCTTGGTTCCCTATAATAAACCAAGTTCTCATTTAATTAACAATCCATAGGAAATATTCCATAAAGCTTGACAATCAAAATAAAGCACCAAAGGTCTCCATCCGACTTCCATCTAAATTCTCGAACCCTTCGAATCAATTTCCGAACTTCCCTTCTTCATACAACTCGTAGCCCTTTATTTCTAGGTCACAACGGATTAAGAATCACCTCAATTGGACATCTACACCCAAAGATATGCCCAAAAAACTAAAAATTTCACTTTCGAAAAACAGGGGGGGCGCCACGGCGAAGGGACGCTCGTCGCGACGAACGGCCCAGCTCGCCGTGGCGTGCACCAAAGTGCGCGTCGCGGCGTGCGCAACTCTCGCACGTCGCGACGTGCACACCTGTGTGCCGCGACGTGCACGTCTCTTCATGCACGCCGCGACGTGCACCTGGTGCACGCGGTGTGTCATTTTTCTCCGCACGCTGCGGCGTGCTCTTGCGCACGTCGCGACGTGCGGATCGGAGCTGCGACTCCGAATCCCTTTTTCCTGCATTTTTCGATCTTCCATCCTTCCCAAACTCAAATACAACACAAATAAGCCTTAGATCAAGTCTCAAACTACATTTCTAACCCATTATCAACTTAAAACCATGCACAAAACCAGTAACCCAACGAAATCTAACCCTCTTTCCTTTCAAACCCTAAAACCGTCGATTCTCAAACATTCCACTTATCTAATGGATTTATCCAACCGAAACAAGACTAAGCAAAGCGGAACTTACCCGGAAATGTTTTAAATCTGTCGAAAACCTTGAAGATTGAAAATCCCTCTTCTCTTCCCTTCTTCTCCACCGATGGCGCACTCCTCTCTTCTTTCTTCTATTTCCTTTCGTTCTTCTCTTTCTAATTTCTTTCTCTTAAACCTAAAGGAATGGAACAAAGAACATAATACCCCTTTTAGCTAAGCCCAAATTCATTCCAACTCAAGTAAACTTCCCAAAATGCCCTCACACATTTTATCCCTTAATTCTCATTTAAACCACATTAAACGCAAATACACCTCAATTATCCACTAATACTCCAAAATAAATCAAACTAAGCCTTAATCACCTAATTATCACAATTAATGTTTAATATCATCATAAAAAAAAATTTGGGGTCTAACATTTCTCCTCCTCTTAAAGGAATTTCGTCCTCGAAATTTACCTGAATCATCGAAGAGATGCGGATACTTCTCCCGCATGGCTTCCAATGGCTCCCAAGTGGCCTCCTCTACTGAATGGTTCCTCCAAAGGAATTTGACTAATTGAACTGTCTTGTTCCTGAGGACCTTGTCCTTGATATCCAAAATTTCCATTGGAAGCTCTTCATAGCTTAGATCATCGCGCAACTGAACCTCACTCGCCTGAATGATGTGAGAAGGATCCGATCTATACCTCCTCAATATAGACACATGGAAAACATCGTGAATCTGTGATAACTCCGAAGGTAACGCCAGTCTGTAGGCGAGTGGTCCAATCCTCTCAAGAATCTCATAAGGACCCACATACCTCGGACTCAACTTCCCCTTTTTGCCGAATCTCAATACTCCTTTCCAAGGAGATGTCTTAAGGAACACTTTCTCACCGACTTCATACTCCATCTCCTTTCGATGAGCATCAACATAACTCTTCATCCTATCCTGTGCTGCCTTAAGTCGCTACTTAACCAAATTGACTTTATCGACCGTCGTCTGAAGCAATTCTGGTCCTTCCAATTGCCTCTCTCCTTCTTCATCCCAACAGATCGGAGTCCTACACCTCCTGCCATACAAAGCCTCATATGGAGCCATCTGAACGCTCGAATGGTACGAATTATTATAAGCAAATTCGACCAACGGCAAATGCTCATCCCATGCTCCTCGAAAGTCCATCACACAAGCCCGAAGCATCCCCTCAAGGATCCGAATAGTCCTCTCAGATTGACCATCCGTCTGAGGGTGAAACGTCGTACTAAAATTCAGCTTCGTCCCCAAAGCTTCCTGCAAACTGCCCCAAAATCTTGAAGTAAACCGCGGATCTCTATCGGACACAATCGAATTCGGAACTCCATGCAACCTCACTATTTCATCAATATACTTCTTTGCTAACACATGTAAAGAATCAGTCTGCTTGATCGCCAAAAAGTGAGCTGACTTGGTCAATCGATCCACAATAACCCAAATGGCATCATGCCTCCTGCTGGTCTTAGGTAAACCCATCAGAAAATCCATCATCACCCTTTGCCACTTCCACTCTAGAATAGGCAACGGCCTCAACTTGCTTGAAGGTGCCTGATGTTCAACCTTGACTTGCTGACACACTAGACACTTACTGACAAACTCTGCTATATCCCTCTTCATACCTTTCCACCAAAAATGCTCTTTTAAGTCTCTGTACATCCTGGTGCTACCCGGATGCATGGCATAAGGCACATTATGTGCCTCATCCATGATCTCAGCGTTAACCTCCTGCACATCAGGAATACACAACCTGTTTCCCACTGTCATAAGCCCATCGTCTCTCACCTCTATTTCAGAAATCTTGCCATTCTGAATTTCATCCCGAAGCTTGCTCAAATCTGCATCCTGTGTCTGCAACTCCTTAACCTTCTCCCTGAGTATCGATCTTACTCGGAAGTTAGCTAGGAGGCAATCCGGTTCCTCCTGCTTCAAGCTTATCTTAAGCTTAGCCATCTCTTCCAATAAAGGAAGATAAACCGATCGAACATGCGCAATCGATGACTTCCTGCTCAAAGCATCCGCCACTACATTGGCCTTGCCTGGATGATACTCAATCAGCAAATCATAATCCTTGAGTAGCTCAATCCACCTTCTCTGCCTCAAATTCAATTCCTTCTGGCTCAACAAATACTTCAGACTCTTATGATCGGTAAAGATCCTTGTCTGAAGTCCATACAGGTAATGCCTCCAAATCTTCAAAGCAAAGATCACAGCTGCCAACTCCAAATCATGCGTCGGATAATTCAACTCATAAGGCTTCAACTGCCTCGAAGCATATGCAATCACCCGATCTCCCTGCATCAAAACACAACCAAGACCCTTCCTCGAAGCATCAATGTACACAATATAGCCCTCATCACCTGATGGCAAAATCAGAATCGGGGCACTCGTCAATCTACGCTTAAGCTCCTCGAAGCTCCTTTGATACTCCTCACTCCAAACAAACTTCTGATTTTTCCTCAACAACTTAGTCATCGGAGCGGCTACCATGGAGAATCCCTCCACAAATCTCCGGTAATAGCCTGCCAAACCCAGAAAACTCCTCACCTCTGCTACATTCTTCGGGGCTTCCCAATTCACCACAACTTCTATCTTCTTTGGATCCACATGAACTCCTTGCTCTGAGATCACGTGTCCAAGAAATGCAACTTCCCTCAGCCAAAACTCATATTTATCAAATATTGCATACAATTCATTCCTCCTCAAAGTTTCCAAAGAAATCCTCAAATGCTCTTCATGCTCCTCATCACTCTTGGAATACACCAATATATCATCAATGAAGACAATGATAAATTGGTCCAAGAATGACTTAAAAACTCGATTCATCAAATCCATAAAAGCTGCAGGAGCATTCGTCAATCCGAAAGGCATCACCAAAAACTCAAAATGTCCATACCGAGTCCTGAAAGAAGACTTCGGCACATTTGACTCTTTAATCCTCAACTGATGGTAACCCGATATCAAGTCTATCTTAGAGAAGACTCTCGCTCCTTGCAATTGATCAAACAGATCATCAATGCGAGGAAGCGGATACCGATTCTTCACCGTAACCTGATTCAGCTTCCGGTAGCCCACACATATCCTTAACGATCCATCCTTCTTCTTCACAAAAAGAACCGGAACTCCCCAAGGCGAAGAGCTCGATCGAATATATCCCTTCTCCAACAAGTCCTCTAACTGCTCCTTAAGCTCTTTCAATTCTGCCGGGGCCATCCGATAAGGCGGAATTGAAATCGGCGCTGTACCTGATAGAAGCTCAATGGGAAACTCAATTTCCCTAGGCGGCGGTAGTCCTGGCAATTCTTCAGGAAAAACATCCGAGAATTCCCTGACTACTGGAATATCCTCCAGCTTCCCTCTATCTATCCTGGTGTCCACCACATAAGCCAAGAATGCCTCACATCCTTTCCTCATCATCTTCTCGGTTGTCAAAGCTGAAACAATTATGGGCGGACTCGCTTTCCTGTCCCCCATAAACACCACTCTCTTTCCACTATCCAATTCAAATTCTACTGTCTTCTACTTACCATCCAAACGAGCATTGTACTTCTCTAAAGTATCCATGCCCAAAATCACATCTAATCCTCCCATCTTCAGTGGCATCAAATCCACCACTAGAAGTTCTCCATCAATGCGAATCTCACAACCTCTATACACTTGACTAATCACGATGTACTGACCGATTGGAGTACTCATCATCAGCGGAGTATCCAAAGGGCTCACAATCATATCACACATGGGTCTACTCGAGGAAACAAACGAATGAGTAGAACCCGGATCAATCAAAACAAGCACATCATCGGAAAATAACTGAACCGTACCTGTGACTACATCTGGAGCGGTCTCTGCATCCTCCCGGGTCATCGCAAACACCCCAGCTGGTGCCTGCCTTCTCGGTCTCCCCGGAAGATTCACCCTCTTGGCTGCATCTGAACTGCCCACTTCTGTCGCAGTCCTCTGTCCTCCTCGGAACTTGCATCTGGCCTCTCTCTTGTCGTGGAGGCTGAGGATACTCTCTGGCAATGTGTCCCTTCTCCCCACAGTTGAAGCAAGCTCCTGTTAATCTGAAGCACTCTCCTCTATGAGCTCTCCCGCAGTGCTCACACTTAGGAACAAAAGATCTATCTCCATCTCCCCTTCTACTGCCACCCACCGTTGAGGCTTGGTGAGAAACAGTAGAAGTCCTCATCGGCCTAGGTCGGCTCGCACCACTGCTCCTCTCCTCTGACTGAATTGAGAAGCTCCTAGCACTCCTATCTGGCATAGGGGTACTAGTGCTACCTCCTCTCCTGGATTGCTCTCTGCCCTTTCTCTTCTTGTTCACACCACTCTTGATATTCTCTATATTCTCAACCCTCAGAGCTGCCTCAACCAGCTGCTGGAAATCATAGAAATTCTACACAATCACCTTCTCTCTGATGGCCAAGTGCAATCCCGACTCAAACCTGCGACATCTAGCAGCTTCACTCAACATCAGATCTAAAGTATACCGGGATAGCTGTGTAAACCGGCGCTCATACTCACTCACTGTCATATCCCTTTGAGTGAGACTCGGAAACTCCCTCTGCTTCTGATGAACATAAACCTCTGACAAATAATTCTTCTTGAAAGCCACAAGGAAGTCCTGCCACGCCAACCCTACTGGTCTCATCTGACTACCTGGCACATTCTCCCACCAGTGAAGAGCATCTCCCTGAAGCAAGCTGGCAGCATAGATGACTCTCTCGTCATCCTCGCACTCCATCTGATCCAGCACTCTCTCAGTCTTTCGCAGCCAAGTCTCGGCTTCTTCAGGATCTGATGTCCCAAAGAAATCAACTGCCCCATACTTCCTCAACCGGTTAAACCGTCTCCCTTTCTGAACTGGGGCTGAAACAGAAGGTTGTGGCATCTGACCCATAGCCTGCACGAATGCCTGAGTAAAGGCCTGGAATAACCTCAGATCCAAAGGAGGCACTTGCTCCTGCATAGCTGGCGCCTCCTGAGTCGGCGATGGAACGGGCTCACTACCTAGCCCTACAGAAGCCTCAGCATTCCCTGGGGCAACTGACTCATCAATCCTCTCCTCTCTCGTCGGAGAGTCAGGTGCAATGAATCCTTGCAAAGCTCCTCGTGTCCTTCTACGAGGTGGCATCGTACTCCTTCAAAGGGAAACACTAAGGATTAGCTATAGGGAAAGCTACTTGTATGCATGATATGCATGTCACTTAATGCACTCAATCAAATGCAACAAATAATCATAGATCACATAGTTCATCCTAGTATGCATTCTAAGCCGAGGACACTAAACCTAGGCGCTCTGATACCAAACATGTTGGGCCCGGGCCCCGGATTCCCATTCCCGAGGCGGCCCCTCGGGTCGCGCCTGCGACGGGCGCTTCCTGAACCTTCGGACCCGATCCCAACATCCATACAAATACATAATTCGATTCATACAATCATAGAACAATACATACATACGTTCTACACATGCAGGTCATTCCGAAAGCATAAATCATCTATCATTCTCAATCGAAGAAATTCACCAATTAGTCTCAAAATACAACACAATACAAAATGAAAGTAAATCCCAAAATACAAAAGTATGTTCCATAATGAAATGCTGGAGGGCTAACCAAAGTACTAACTTATACAAGGCTCCTAACTAGCTTGAAGTTTCCGATGCCTTGCAAGGTCGACAATCGTCTCGATCTGCATCTGAGGAGGGGAGAGTAATGGGGTGAGCTGCGAAGCTCAGTGACATATACGTTTATAGCCATTGGCAACGAGCCACACAATCAAGCATATATGTATATTCATATAACAAGCATATATCAAATCATTAATCCATCACTATACAATCCTCGCATCATAATTCATGTCATATGATTTCACAATATAACAATTAACATGTGTCATGCTCAACAAATCAATTATGTATGCACAAATGATTGGCTCGAGAGTTCCATAAACGATCTGGATAAACCGAAGTAAATCCGTAAAACTATCCGAGTCCGATTTCTCAAGGATCTCGTGGCCTCAAGCTGGCAGCCGGGAGAAGGCTTTATGTCAACGTGCACATGAATCCATCCGTAACTCTCTTACCCAAACAAATCACATAATCCATTCGATTCGTGCTCAAAGCATTCTTCACAGTTTTCTAAATTCTCATTCTTGTCCATTGCCATAAGGCCTATCAAGCCATGCATAATTTTAATCATAATGCAAGTTCAATATTCTCATATAATTCAACACAAGTAATGTCACATAATGCAAGCAAGCATACATCAGGCAATTTGCCCATACACACAATAACCATAAACATATTACCCACCTAGTATCGCTTGAGTATCAGACTCACTGCTGTCCTTCCTCTTGCGATTGGGTCAAATCAGCTTGGTTCTTTATAATAAACCAAGTTCTCATTTAATTAACAATCCATAGGAAATATTCCATAAAGCTTAACAATCAAAATAAAGCACCAAAGGTCTCCATCCGACTTCCATCTAAATTCTCGAACCCTTTGAAACAATTTCCAAACTTCCCTTCTTCATACAACTCGTAGCCCTTTATTTTTAGGTCACAACGGATCAAGAATCACCTCAATTGGACATCTACACCCAAAGATATGCCCAAAAAACTAAAAATTTCACTTTCGAAAAATAGGGGGCGCCACGGCAAGGGGGCTTCGCCGCGGCGAACAGCCCGGCTTCGCATGCATGCACCAAAGTGCGTCATGGGCGTAACTCAAGACGCCGCGACGGCGTGCACACTCTTGCCATGATTCGTGCGCCATGACATGCACCTGGTGCACGCGGCGTGCCATTTTTCTCCGTTCTTCCATCCTTCCCCTTTTTCTTGCATTTTCCGATCTTCCATCCTTCCCAAACTCAAATGCAACATAAATAAGCCTTAGATCAAGTCTCAAACTACATTTCTAACCCATTATCAACTTAAAACCATGCACAAAACCAGTAACCCAACGAAATCTAACCCTCTTTCCTTTCAAACCCTAAAACCGTCGATTCTCAAACATTCCACTTATCTAATGGATTTATCCAACCGAAACAAGACTAAGCAAAGCGAAACTTACCCGGAAATGTTTTAAATCTGTCGAAAACCTTGAAGATCGAAAATCCCTCTTCTCTTCCCTTCTTCTCCACCGATGGCGCACTCCTCTCTTCTTTCTTCTATTTCCTTTCGTTCTTCTCTTTCTAATTTCTTTCTCTTAAACCTAAAGGAATGGGACAAAGACCATAATACCCCTTTTAGCTAAGCCCAAATTCATTCCAACTCAAGTAAACTTTCCAAAATGCCCTAACACATTTTATCCCTTAATTCTCATTTAAACCACATTAAACGCAAATACACCTCAATTATCCACTAATACTCCAAAATAAATCAAACTAAGCCTTAATCACCTAATTATCACAATTAATGCTTAATATCATCATAAAAAAATTTTGGGGTCTAACAGTCTTACGTTGCGACTTCGTCTTATATTGTGATTTCGTCTTATATGCAACTTTGTCTCATGTTGTGACTTCGTCTTATGTTGGAACTTCGTCTCATGCTGCCGCGCTTCGTCTTATATTGCCTTAAGTGTTACTTTCATTTATCTGCATACTTAACAAACTCATTAAAACAGTTTATACATTTCTAAGATTATTGTTATTTGATTGTCATCAAAATTAATAGAAGTGAAGTCCTCTTGACTTAACAATTTCTCCCTTTTTGATGATGATAAATAATCATAATTTTAGAACGTAAAATCAACTTTTTAGACGATTAGTTTTTAAACGAATAATAAACCAAAGAAAAAATATAAGAAAAAATTGCATACAAGACATATACAATGCTTTTTATCTATTCTTCTTGTTCTCCTTTATATCTCCTTCTCCTTCTCCTTCTCCCCTTATTTTTTATCAATCAAAAAATTTCTCATTGTAGACACTTTAAAACTTCAGAAAACATCCATTGCTTGTCAGTATGGATCATTTTGAGGTCTTGTTCAATAGTAACCCGTAACAGTGCTACTTCCTTATGAAGATCACCCATTGAGTCAACGAGTTCATCTACCTTATAATGAAATCCCTCAATTTCTTTTGCTAATGCTTTCTGAGCTTCCCTCTAACTGTGACTTGCTTTCGTCCAATTTATGAAATGTTTCAAGAACTCTAAATTAATAGCAAGATTTTGGTGTATTTCACTAAGTGGATGAAGATTGTCAATAGTAGTCGGTTCTGAAGGTAAAACATCTAACTCTATAATTTTGATAGAGGGTAGACTGAAGGGTGTTTTCCTTCTGGAAGATTAAGATCATCAGGTCTAGGTAGTTTCAGAATTGGTTACCCAAGAAGATGTAACACATCCTTGACTGAAGGTATGAAACCTAAAGGTCTAAAATGCATGACCAAATGCACAAAGGTTTCTAAATTGAAATTGATACCTTCAACCATGATACTTCTGTACTGTCCTTCTTGCACTTTCCCAACTACCATGAAGTTTCCATCTGTAATTGAAACTCCAAATTTAATTCCTGATGCTTTTGAAATGTAGTGTGAAACATAAATACCTCCAGGTTGAGCTGCATTGCATGCATCATCTATGTTCTTCACAGCTACTTAAATCTGCTATGTAAGATCCTCTTTATTTCCCTCAGGAAACACCTTGTTTTCCCCTTTTTTCTTCATTTCTCACAAGGGTTAAGCATATTGGTTGTACATCTGGCATAATTTTTATCAAAGTTCTGCTCATAATTGGATATATTGTATACCGATCCTTTGACATCTTCAATGGATATGGTTCTGCCTTCTCATCTCGTAGAATACCATATAATCTTTGTTCTTCATAGCTTAAAAGGTGTATCGTTTGATCATTAATCGATATCGATTTGACTAGTACCTTGACTGACTTCTTCGAAGGTTCTCTGATAATAATTGAGCTTCTGCTTCAAATAGGTACTGGTTCTTCTATAATCTTCATTCTCAAATCCTTTTTATTAAATGGATGAGCAGGATTATAAGATTCCAATTGATGTTCAACTATTTTTGCCTTCTGTTGAACCTCAGATGAAGAAACCTTCTTCTAACTAGGCTTTACTTTCTTTTGTTCTTTTGCTGGTTTAGAAAAAAGTTGTTATTGAGGCTTCTTCCTCTCAAATACTAACTTTCTTTTAATTTCAGTCTCTCCAGATGATTTTGTTATTTAGGTTTGCAAAATAGAGACAATTGATCTGGTAGGCTGCTGTCTTTTCTCTTGCTTTTCAAAATCTTCATCACAAATCAGAGATGCCCTCTTTTTTTGTTCTCGTTGTCGTAAGGTCAATAGTCTTGCTGACCTTCTTGATTATTTGGATTTTTCTGATTGAAGTGTCTCCACTTTTCTCTTCAATGACACTTGTTGTGATGATTGTTGAAACTGGCTTTCCTCTTTCTATAGAATTGTCTTAGGTTTTATTGATACACTAGATGATTTCTCAGTCTTTTCTTCTACAAATGTTTTTCCTGTTGAATGAGGTTTTGCTATTCTTGCAGTCATACCATGTTCACTTCTTCCCCGTCTTACTATGAGCTCCCCCTCAGACCTTATTTTGGGAGTAAAACTACTATCCGTCTCTTCATCAACCTTTATCCCCATTATGTGAATAATTGAAACATTAATAACACTTTTCACATCCATCTTTATCATGTTACCTCTATCGAGAAAGATTCGTAACTCTTTAGAAATCTTTGGCAACAACATTCCATACGATAAAGAACTAGGCTCACTCTTTGCCTTCATCATGTATTTCAAAATCAAGCACGGAAGATTAATGGGTTGGTGATTTAGTAGGTGATACAGATAATGTTCATCATTCATTATCACAAGGCCCTTCGAGCCTACTCTTGGTAGAATACAGTGAAGAAGCAGTGAATGAAGAACCCTAGCCTTCAGAATAAGAGTTATCGCTTTTTTAACTTTAGGATCACTACTTCCATAGAGTTGTCGATTAATGTGCATTCTATCTACACGTCCTTGAGTAATCCATTTTGTATTATTAAACAACTTTACTCCAATACTAGGACACCCACTGACCCTTTTGATAGTATCTTCTGTCACAATAACTGACAATCTATCTACCATTGATACTAAGGTATCATCTACCACCTTTGCGTTCTTCCAAAATTCATATATCTCATTCAAATAGACCTTTTCAAGAACCTTGAAGAAGTTTTTCCAGCCAATTGCTTTAATATCTGGTTCAATGTCGATCTGATTTTCTTTTAATGAGATGAAATCGACGTGTCTTCCATAGATAAGTGATTGATCCATTTGTGATCAATCTTGCCAATTCCAAATATTTTGCCCTGCTAGTTGTCTCCAAAAGTTACTATTCCTTCTTTCTTATTTTGGAGGTTTAGAAATATAGACCTTTTTCTTGTCATGTGTCGCGAGCATCCATTGTCCAAGTACCATTGGTGCTGACTGCTTTTTCCAATAAGAGAGATTTGCAGTATATATTATATCTTTCTTAGGTACCCATATTTTCTTGGGTCCTTTGGGGTTAGACTTACAATAATTCCTCGAATAATAAGAATATTGTTTCTTATACTTTCTGCTAGAAACACAATTCCTATTATAACAAACATCACCATTAGTAAATCTTAAACCACTCTTATCCTTTGAATGTCTATATTTTCTAATCATCTCATTCATCCTTTTAGAACTATTAGTAAATATTGATAAATCTGCTGAAAGACTATTAATCCTTTGTTTCAGTTGATTAATTTCTTCAGATCTATCTACAGTTACTTTCTTTCTTATATCGTCTACTTGTTTCTTAAGACATACATTTTCTTTCACTAACACTTCTGTGTTCTTTAAGCTTTCCATAAATTTCTTTTTCAGAATTCTATATTTTTTAGTATAGCATGCGAATCTTCTAATAATTCTACATATGTTTCTTGAAGACCATTAAAATTAGAAGTTATCTTATTGTCGCATTCTTCTTCAGCTACCAAACATATATTTGCTTGCTTTGATGCTACTGAGTCGGAATCAGATTCGGATGAATCCAAGTCTTTCCACATTGCCATCATGCTCTTTTTATTTTCTTTACTTTTCTTCTGCTTTCTTTTGAGTAATGGATATTCAGACTTGTAATGTCCTGGTTTGTTGCATGCATAGCAGATGATAGATGTTTTCTCATTCTTGACTTCTTCTTTGCTATTCTTCTTAAAAGAAAAATCTTTATTTCCTTTCATTTTCTTTTTCCACATTCTTCTAATCTTTCTCAAAATGAAGGATGATTCATCATCATCTTCACTTGAATCTTGATCAGCCTCACTAGAATCATTGTCCTTGATTTCTTCAATCTTTAATGCTTTTGAAGATGTGCTTCTATTTTTTTGGTTCTTTTGATTTTTCTGACCAACTTTTAATACGATAGACTTATCTCTTCTAGCTTTATCTTTTGCATCAAGCTCTACTTCATGGATCTTCAGTGAACCAAGCAATTCATCTAGCTTCAACTTGCTTAAGTCATTGGCTTCTTATATTGCTGTAACATTGGGTCTCCATCTTTTAGGTAGACTTCTGATAATCTTCCTTACATAATCTTGATTATTGTAAATTCTCTCAAGAGCTTTAAGTCTGTTAACGATTGCTTGAAATCTACCAAACATCTGATCAATAGATTCCTCATCTTTCATTTTGAATAACTCGTACTAATGAACAAGAATGCTGATCTTGGACTCTTTCACTTGATTTGTGCCTTCGTGTGCAATGTTTAATGTGTCCCACATCTCCTTTGTAGATACACATCCATGAATCTTATCATATTCACTTCTGTTTAGGGCACAACTTAGAAAAAACTTGGCCTTTGAATTCAATTGAAATCAAGCTTTCTGATCGGCTAACCATCTGTCACGAGAGATGATATTGCTTTCATCATCTATTGGTGTATATGGACCATTCTTAATAATATCCCAAATATCAATATATGTGGATTCTATGAAGAGCTGCATCCTATCCTTCCAATAATGATAATCCTCACCATTGAATGCAGGAGGTCTTATGATCGAGGCACCTTCAGTTAAAAAAATTTGTGATTCAACTATAGATCTTTGTCCTCACTTTGCGACAGTGTTTCTTGGAAACCTCTCTCTGATGCCAACTGAAGTAAATAACTTGTTAATATATAAATCCAATATAATATGTAAACTACATAAGAAGGGGGGTTGAATTGTGTAATCTTTTGGAAAATATCAATCTTTTGAGACTTCTTGAATTTCTTTACAAAATTCAGATGATCACTAAACATTTTGCTAAAGTTGATAAGCAATGTAATAACAAGTAATATTATCTACTCGTCTAACACAAGAAAATTAAAGATAAGGGTTAGAGAATAGACACTGCTATTTTATACTGGTTCACCTAACCTTGGGCTACGTCCAGTCCCCAGAGTATTTTTAAGATTTCACTATACTCTTTCAACTTTACAAGTACTTTTTCACACGTAGAGCCTCTTCAGGTCTCTCACTCACAAAGTATTCTTTATGAGCTGTATTAGCCTCTCTAGGCTCTAACCTTCCTTTCTCTCTTTAGAAAAGTATTTTTAAGCTTTCACGTTACATATGTGTTTGCTCACTTCTTTTTCACTCCGAATATAGAATTTTTGCTAATATAAAAAATGTTCATGAGTAATTCTCTATCTGTTTCTCTGTATGTATTCGAATGTGTGTATGTGTAGTTTTCGACTCGAACTAATATTTATAGCCTAAGTCTCCAACCGTCTTCTTGATAACTGCTTCTTGAATCTTCTAGAAGCAATTATTAGTTAAGTCCTGTAACTAACTCCAACTAATTAACTGGCTGATGTTCTAGCATATCTTCCTTTTGTATTGTCTGGAATAACTCTTCTTCTGTTATTATATTTTGTCTGTTATTCCTCTTCGTCTTATGCTGCGCTTCATCTTATGTAGCGTTGCTTCGTCTTATGCTTCGCTTCATCTTATGCAGTGTTGCTTCGTCTTATGTAGCATCGCTTCGTCTTATGCTTCGCTTCATCTTATATTGCGACTTCATCTTATATTGCAACTTTGTCTTATGTTGTGACTTCATCTCATACTGTCACTTCATCTTATGTTGTAACTTCATCTCATGTTGTAACTTCATCTCATGTTGCCGCGCTTCGTCTTATGTTGCCTTAAATGTTATTTGCATTTATCTGCACACTTAAAAAACTCATCAAAATAGTTCATACATTTGTAAGATTTTTTTTATTTGATTGTCATCAAAATTAATAGAAGTGAAGTCCTTTTGACTTAACACCTGTTTTAAAACAATGGGCTTTTAATAATTATAAACATCATAGATTATAAGATGTATTGGTCAATAATAAAGATGTTTTCCTCTTTAAATTCTCCTATCCTAAAGATTCAAAGAAAATATTACAAGCTGGACCATGGCACATGAATAACAAACCTTTATTGCTCTAAGTATGGTGCTATGAATTAAAGATGGAGGAGGTCAAATAAGAGCACATGCCCATATGGATCTTCATTTTTGATGTTCCACTTGAGTACTAGACCATAAGTGGTCTTAGCCAGTTATTAACTTCATTAGTAAGCCTATTTGGATGGACAAAGCCATTGTTGAAGTTAAAAGAATAAACTTTGCTAGAATATGAATCTTAGTCACCTTCATCGCTAATTTACTTGAAGTTATTCCAATCATTCGACTTGATGAAAACATAGATTCAGTTAAAGATCAATTAAGAGTATCTTATGCATGGAAACCACAACATGCTAGCAATATAATCACTAATACAACTTGCAATGTTGAAAATACTCAAGTTGATACACAAACTACTACAACCCTTTCTATAGAGAGAATAGAAAAATCCAATCACAATGACACTCTCTTGCTAGAACTCCCAACAAGATTGTTAAAGATTTAGATAACACTTAACAAGGATTTGAACATGTAATCAAGACAAGATCAAATACTGAAAAGAAGGATCCATTTATAGAGTCAACCTCATGACGATTCTAATATGGAACATTAGATGACCCAGTGCTCCTCATAAAAAAACTTTTAATCAAAAGCATGATTTCTTAGAATAAAGTTATGATTGATGGAATTTTGGAATGCCATAAATTGCATTCTTTTTAAAGTTCTTCCTAGTTAGTGGAGAGAGATCAAAAACCATAATCACTATCCTAATTGCAGAATTTTGGTCTTTTATAACCCTTTTATAATGAATATGAATATAAAGTTCATTTTAAATTAGATCATTCACCTAGAGGATTCAAGAACTTAGGCTAATTGTTACTCATCTCATTCATATTTGCTTAAAATAGTTATTATCAAAGAGTGTTATTATGGGAAAAAAAGAGAAGTGGCTGTCAATAATTCAATACCTTGACTCTTATCTAGTGATTTCAACTCAATCTTTAAAGTTGAAGAAGTAGAAGGCTCCAGATTCATAGGAAATCTATGCCTGATCTAAGTAATTTTTTAGTGGAAGCCTAACTATCTTATCTTTCTTATGGATGGAATTTTCTCACCTGGAGCAATAATCAACATAGATTCAATTACATTCAAAAGAAATTGGATTGCAACCATAGTAACTACTAATGGTTCTTAGTGTTGGAACCCCTCCCCGGTGAGTCGCGTGCCCGACGTCCTACGTGACATCTGGACGCGCATCTCACGAGGGAGGGATTCCTCACCACGAAGCAAACCTCGAAATGAACTTAAGTTAACGTCATCCGAACAAAATTTACTAATATTGCTCTAATTTTCATCCAATAAAAGTTAATCTGCTTAGGGCCCATAACTAAATCCGAATTCTTAGCTAAAATGGAATTTCATATCTCTTGGTTACATAGAATCAAAAATCGCCTCAATCCGATCTTTATAGATCACAAAATCGCCCAAAAACGGATTTATATCCAAATCCGTCACACAATTGATTCGCTTTAATCTTATCCGTAATTTCCGACTAAAACCTGAAACTCTTATTTTACTAAAAAGGGTATAAATTTTTCTTTTAGTAATCTAATGCTTCAAAAATCGTTAAAATCGGAGGTCAAACGGAGGAAAGACGAAGAAAATAGAAAAAATGACTTTATTTATAATTTTAGAAAATTCAGAAATAATTAAAAATATAAAAAATAAATAATAAATAATAAAAAAAAAATTAAATTTTTTTTTGTTCCTCGCTAGTGCGAGGAGACTCGCACTAGTGAGGAGCAAAGTTAATTTTAATTGTAATTTTAATTTTAATTTTTTTTTTGAAAATCAAATAACCCTTTAATTTTCAATAAGTCTAACTTTTCACCCCAAATCGAAACTTCATAAACTTAGTGTTATTAGAAAGGTAAAAGGAGTTCTACAACTTCCTAGAAGGATTTAAAATTAATTTAGCCATTAAGATGATCATATTTGGGGTCAAAGATTCAGCCCAAAATACAATTTCCTACCCAAAGTCTAAAATTTGAAAATTCATATCTCTTAGCACATAAGTCTAAAATGACACATTATACCTCGTTGGAAAGATAAAAGAAGCTCTACAAGTTTCATGAAGAGAACAAGAATCAATTCAATCCTTAAAGAGGGAAAACCTATGTGAAGTTTCAGCCTATAAACTAACCAATGGAACAGTAATTTTGCTTGTATAAACAGTAACTGTCAACTTCTAAAGCTCATAACTTTTGATTCCTAACTCCAATAACTGCAAATCATACCTCATTTTAAAGGTAGAAAGATAATCTACATTTTCGTGAAGAACACAAAACCAGATCAGTCTCTAATTGGACGAAAAATCCTTCCAAAGTTGCTGCAAAATTTTACATCTAACAGCAGTGGCTGAAACCTTTCCACTCTCATATCTTTTCATCCTAAGTCCAATTGAAGCAAACTTTATATTGTTGGAAAGCTCTAGTCATGCTCTACATTCTTCAAGAAGAGCACCCAAGCTAATTCAGGTTCTAAAGTACTCTAAACCCTAAGTGAAGTTCTCATACCAATTTTTACAAAATTGGACAGCACCTCCCATTTTCATCTATCCCAAAATCTTCAATCCAACACACAACCTGCATAAAACTCATTCTTTCTATTTCCATTAAACACAACTTAAATCCAATATACTTCAAATCCAAGGCAGTAGCACACTCCTAGGATTCTATTACTATCCAAAACAATACATAACCCAACTTCACTCTTTCTTTTGTCAAGTTTAGCAACATAAATGTACAATCCTTGAAAACGTATATAAGGTACATGAAAACTTCAAAACCGCTATATTTAGATAAAACAAGTCCATACAAAGCTCCAGAGGACATTAAGTCCGATTACATCTCAATACAACAAAAGTAGAGTTTACAAAGAACAAACTAATGCTTGATTTATCAAAACACAACTTTAAAAGCAAAGCGCATCGGAGTTGCCTCAATCCCGATCTTGGTGACTCGGTTTTCGCTCGACACCTGTGGAGGAAATGGGGGTAAGCTCGACGGCTCCGTGGGTAACAACTTAATAACGAAATAAGCGTAAACCATTATACATTCTTTATATTCAAACAATATCACATTCATAAAAACAATTTCACTTTACAACTCTTTCACCGAATTTACTATTTTGAACAATCTACAAACTTAGCATATCACAAAGATAACCTAGCCAATCACAACTTCACAAGCAGTGGTTCGGTGGATCCAAACAGAGCGAACAACACATTTCCATGAAGCGATCATGTGTAGTCGATGACGAATAGGAGTCCTTAAGAGGAACTCCACGACCACTTCTTGCAAAGCGGGAGAAGCCTATAATGAGCAGTGCACGACTCAAACTGGACCACCACAAACCCAAAGAAAACATATAGTTCACACAATTCAAGGACAATTGCCTCTACTGGCATTTACAAATTCATTTTCATATAAATTGCCAAAACGGCGATCTTTTTCCGAAATCATAGTTTCTTATTATTTTCATTTAACAAATCAATGAACCAACCATTCCAACATGAATTCATAAACAAGAATATCACATACAAGTTCAATACATCATCAAGCGTAATTCTTACAAACTCTCCAATTCATTTTAACACCTTAATTCGCATTTATTATAAAAACGATAATATACCTATTAGCTTAATTATTAAAGAATTACCCACCTTAAAATCCTTTAACTTTGAGATTGATCCAAAGGCCTTGCTTCTTCCTCCAAATGCCTCAATTCACCTTCATTAAGCATAATTATCCCATAAGAACATAGGATATCAAAATCTGATGATTTGAAGGATAGGAAAACTTGAATTAACACCTACCCAACTTAACCCATACCTAAACTAGGCTATTTAAACCCAAAACCCATCAAGAAACTTCAAAACTTTTGAAATTTTCCTTACCTATATGAAACCCACGAAAATCTGATTTTGCTTCCACTAGAGGATTAAACCTTCCTCTTCTTTGTTCTTCTCAAAGAAACTCTTAGAATCCCTTTTCTAAAGCAAGAAAATCACTAAGCTTAAACTCTTTTCTTCTTCTCCTCCTTCTTCTTCTTCTTCTTCTTCTTATCTCCTCCGAAGTTCTTCTCTCCTTCTCTTTTCTATTCAAGTTTCGTATGTCTCTTCATAGGCTCAGGGAAACTTTGTTTTAACTTATAACCTACACTAAAACTACGTAGTTTGAATGAGTTACTAAACCTACCATGCAATTTCGTTTCTTCCTTCATGTTTTAAGGCTAAATCCTCAAACATTTCCTTCCTAAACTTAAAAATTCCATGGACTTCCTCTTGATCCACGGCAATCACCATTAATCCTTCCTTTCTTCATTTAATTTCATGTAAAATGGGCTAAAAGCCCATCTTGAGAAACCTTAAGCCTTAAAACCTAAGCAAACTTCCTAATTTACCCTAACTTCATCTTATTATTTTTAATTCTACCAACTTATTAAAATTCTAATTTTAACTAACTTCCTTCAATTAATTCTATAAATCAAGCACTAAATCTCAAATTATTCTAACTAAAAGGAATTTATCACTTTAACCCTCAAAAATAACGAAAACAAACTTAATGCAAATCGGGGCCCAACATTTCTCCCCCCTTAAAAGAATTTCGTCCTCGAAATTCGTACCTGAATCACTGAGAAGATGGGGATACTTTTCCTTCATAGCTTCCAATGGCTCCCACGTGGCCTCTTCCACTGAATGATTCCTCCATAAAACTTTTACCAACTTAACAGTCTTGTTCCTGAGAACCTTTTCTTTAGTATCCAAGATCTGCACTAGAAGCTCTTCATAACTCAAGTCATCACTCAACTGAACTTCATCAGCGTGAATGACGTGAGAAGGATCTGATCGATATCTCCTCAGCATAGAAACATGAAACACATCATGTATCTGAGATAACTCCGGCGGTAAGGCTAACCTGTAAGCCAACGGACCAATCCTCTCCAGAATCTCATACGGTCCCACGTACCTCGGACTCAGCTTACCTTTCTCGCCAATCTCGAATCCCTTTCCACGGAGAAGTCTTAGAAACACCTTATCGCCGACCTCATACTCCATCTCTTTCCTATGAGCATCCTCATAACTCTTCATCCTATCTTGAGTCGCCTTGACTGTGCTTAATCAAATTGACCTTATCAGCGGTCATCTCAGATCATCTCTGGACCCAAAGTCTCCTATCTCCCTCGGCATCCCAACACCTGAGTCCTACATCTCCTCCCATCTGAGCCTCATAAGGAGCCATCTGAATGCTCGAATGATACAATTATTATATGCAAATTCGATCAAAGGCAAGTGCTCATCCCATGCTCCTCTAAAATCCATCACACAAGCCTTGAGCATGCCCTCGAGAGTCCGTATGGTCCTCTCAGACTGACCATCGGTCTGAGGATGGAAAGCAGTGCTGAAACTCAACTTAGTACCTAAAGCCTCCTGCAAGCGCCCTAAAATCTCGATGTAAGCGAGGGTCCCGATCGATACAATCAATCCGGATCCCATGCAATCTCACAATCTCATCAATATATTTCTTGGCTAACACATGCGGCGGATCATGCATCGATTGCCAAAAATGGGCTGATTTCGTCAATCTATCCACAATCACCCATATGGCATCATGCCTCCTACTGGTCTTAGGCAATCCCATCAGAAAATCCATAGTGACTCTCTGCCATTTCCACTCAGGAATGGGTAATGGCCTCAATTAGCTGAAGGTGCACGATGCTCACCTTGACTGGCGACACACCGGACACTTACTCACATATTCACCACATCCTTTTCATCCCTCTCCACCGAAATGTTCTCTCGAGATCTCTATACATCCCGGTGTTGCTGGGTGCATAACATAAGGTGCATTATCGCCTCATCCAATTTCATCTTTAACCTCCTTAACATCGAGAATCTGAGTCTATTCTCGATCGTCAGAGTCCATCGTCACTCAGCACCATATCGGACTCCTTACCCCTTTGCACCTCTTCCCGCAGCTTACTCAACTCGGGATTCTGAACCTGCAACTCTCTTACTTTCTCTCTGAGGATCGGTCTTACCCGGAAAGTAGCAATCATGCAATCAGACTCTTCCTGCTTCAAGCTGATCCTGAGCTTCGCCATCTCTTCCAATAGCGGTAAATAGACTGTCTGCACATATGCTATGGAAGACTTTCTACTCAAGGCATCAGCAACTACATTTGCCTTACCCGGATGATACTCAATCAATGGTCATAATCCTTGAGCGATTCAATCCATCGCCTCATCTCAAATTCAGCTCCTTCGACTCAGCAGATATTTGAGACTTTTATGATCTGTGAAGATCCTGGTTTGCACTCCATACAAATAATGTCTCCAGATCTTCAAAGCAAAGACCACAGCTGCTAACTCCAGATCATGGGTCGGATAGTTCATCTCATAAGGTTTTAGCTGCCGTGAGGCATATGCTATCACCTTATCTCCCTGCATAAGCACACATCCTAACCCCTTCCTGGAAGCATCACTATATACAGTATAACCTTCCTCTCCTGTGGGTAAAGCCAAAACTGGAGCACTAGTCAATCTGTGTTTCAGTTCCTCAAAACTCTGCTGGCACTCTTCACTCCAGATAAACTTCTGGTTCTTCCTTAATAATTTAGTCAAAGGAGTGGCAATCATCGAGAAACCCTCCACAAATCTCCGATAATAGCCTGCCAAACCCAGAAAGCTCCTCACCTCAGTCACTGTCGTCGGAGCATGCCAGTTCACCACAGCTTCAATCTTCTTGGGATCTACATGTACCCCTTTTTCAGAAACAATATGACCCAAGAAGACCACTTCACGAAGCCAAAATTCACATTTCGTGAATTTGGCATACAACTCTCTCTCCCTCAACCTCTGCAATACAATTCTCAAGTGCTCCCATGTTCTTCCTCATTCTTGAATATATCGAATGTCATCGATAAACACGATAACAAACCGATCTAGAAACTCCTTGAAGACCCATTCATCGGATCCATAAAAGCGGCGAGGAGCATTGGTTAATCCAAAAGGCATAACCGAAATTCATAATGGCCATACCGAGTCTGAAGGTCGTCTTGCTCACATCGGACTCCTTAATCACGAGTTGATGGTAGCGGACACTGAGATCGATCTTAGAAGACCGTTGCCCCTGCGGTGATCAAACAAATCATCTATCCGAGGTAGAGGATACTTGTTCTTCACTGTCACTTTATTGATCCTCTTATAATCAATGCACATACGCCAAGTGCCATCCTTCTTCTTAACAAACAAGACCGGCGCACCCCAGGGTGAGGTGCTCGGCCTAATGAACCCCTTCTCCAAAAGATCCTCCAGCTGCTCCTTAAGTTCTTTCAGCTCAGCTGGAGCCATCCTGTAAGGTGGAATAGAAATAGGAGCTGTCCCGGGAGCCAAATCAATAGAAAACTTGATCTCCCTCTCCGGTGGCAAACCGGGCAACTCCTCAGGAAACACATCAGGAAATTTCCTCACAATAGGAATATCCTCCACCTTGCTCTCCTGCACACTGGTATCCATAAGACACGCCAAGAAGGCTTCACAGCCTCTCCACATCAGTCTGTCAGCTAACAAAGCTGAAACAAGCCTTGGCGGTGTCAACTTTCTATCTCCTCTGAAAACCACTGTCTGACCCTCTCCCAGATCAAATTCAACTTCCTTTCGACCACAATCTAGCTTCGCCTTGTACTTTTCCATCACGTCCATTCCGACAATCACATCTAACCCCTTCAGATCTAGAGGTAACAGGTCCACTACCAAACTAGATCCGTCGATAACAAGCTCACAATCTCAAAAGATCCGGCTCACAATGACATTCCTCCCTAACGGAGTACTAACAAGCAGAAAATCATCCAATAGAACTGATTGCATACCAGGCAATATCATACTAGCAGAGATAAAAGAATGGGTGCTACCAGAATCAAACAGAACATACAATGAGAATGAAAGAGTGAGCCATACCAATAACAACCTCAGTGCAGTGCAGCCTCCTCACGAGTCATAGCAAAACTCGGGCTGTGCTTGCCCTCTCGGTCTCCTGGAAGATTGGGCTTCCATGCGACCCAGGCGCCTACCCCAGATCATTGGTGCGGTCCCCACTGTCTCTGCTCTCCTCCGAGCCTGAGGCTGAGATCCTTCCCCTCCGAGCATCTGAGGACAACCTCTGATTCTGTGGCCCTTCTCCCCGACTTAAAGCAGGCACCGATACCTATAGCACTCTCCCGATGCGGATGCCCACAGTCTTGACACGGAGGAATCGATTCTGCTTCTCTACATTCATTGTTTCCTCCTGTTGAGGAACCTGACCGACTCGCCTGCAGGAATATCTACTCTGCTGAGGGCCCTCTCGCCTCCCGACTCTGAGTGCGAGTCAGGGCACTCTTACCACCCCTTTCACCGACTGACACTGCCCCCTCTCTGAGCATTGCTCTCGCTTTTCTCTTCCTGCTCACTTCCAGCCTGATGTTCTCTAGCTTCTCAGCCTGGAGTGCAGCATCTACCAGCTGCTGATAATCACAGAAATTATGCAGTACCACCTTTTCTTTGATGCCCAGATGAAGGCCTCCCTCAAACTTTCTGCATTTATCTTCCTCTTGGCCTGATATGAAGTGCATACAGACAAGCTGGGTGAATCTCCGCTCATACTCGCTAACGGTCATCTCTCTCTGAGTCAAATTAAGAAACTCCCTGGCCTTGTCCTGCATGTAGACCCGGGAAAGATACTTCTTCCGAAATAACTCTCCAAAATCCTTCCATAAAAGCACTGGTGGCACAGCCTGGCTCTGTGGGACTGACTCCCACCAGTGGAGAGCATCGCCCTGTAGTAGACTGACAGCATATTCTAGCTTCTCCTCATCAGAACATTTCATCTGAACTAGGACTCTTTCTGTCCTCCTAAACCAAGACTCTGCTTCTTCAGGATTGGTGGTACCATGAAAGTCCACCGCTCGAACTTCCATGATTTATCAAGCTGTCCACCTCTCACATCGAAGCTGGCATGGAAGCTCGAGACCCTTGACCCATGGCAAAAGTAAAGCACGGGCAAGGCACGGAAGACTGCGGGTCCATGCAAGCCTGATGGGAGGAGGAGGAGGAGGAGGTTCCTCGGGTTGAACACTAGGTGCCTCGGGGCCGGGAGGCGAGAATGTGTCCTGCATCTTGTGGAACATGAGACCCTCTGTACTCTCTGGCGAGAACTTGAGCAAGATCGAGTCCCTCGGGTTCTACCCGACGTGGCATAATAATCCTTCAAGAGAAAACCGGTGAAAATCTTAGTGCATGCAAAAACAATTTTACTTTAGTTTATGCAAAAATTCATGCAAAATCCACATTCAAAAGCATTTAAAACAATTCAAAATAACCTGATAATACACATAAATTACTTTCAAATACATCCACGAAACCTTACATTTCTCTTTCTACCCGAACTACGAACCTACAACCAAAGCTCGATACCATAAGTGTTGGAACCCCTCCCGGTGAGTCGCGTGCTGGCGTCCCACGTGACATCTGGGCCGCGCATCTCACGAGGAGGATTCCTCACCACGAAGCAAACCTCGAAATGAACTTAAGTTAACGTCATCCGAACAAAATTTACTAATATTGCTCTAATTTTCATCCAATAAAAGTTAATCTGCTTAGGGCCCATAACTAAATCTGAATTTTTAGCTAAAATGGAATTTCATATCTCTTGGTTACATAGAATCAAAAATCGCCTCAATCCGATCTTTATAGATCACAAAATCGCCCAAAAACGGATTTATATCCAAATCCGTCACACAATTGATTCGCTTTAATCTTATCCGTAATTTCGACTAAAACACAAACTCTTATTTTACTAAAAAGGGTATAAATTTTTCTTTTAGTAATCTAATGCTTCAAAATCGTTAAAATCGGAGGTCAAACGGAGGAAAGACGAAGAAAATAGAAAAAATGACTTTATTTATAATTTTAGAAAATTCAGATATAATTAAAAATAAAAAAAATAAAAAAAAATAAAAAAAAATTAAATGCGAGGAGCAAAAGGAGTTTTGACTGGTTTCAAATAGCAAAATAAAGTAATATTGAAATATTGAAAGCAAATTAAACTAAAAAGCATAAAAATGAGAAAATTGATAAATGATTTTAGAATCCAGTTCTGGGTTCAATCTTAGCCTATATCCAATTAAACATACTTCAGTGAATTGTTGTTTTCCTACCTCTTTTAGACATTATTAATCATATATTAACAACAAGCTTTACTAACCCCAGTTTTTCCTTAAGTCATGTTTAGTTAAAACAAACTCTTTAACTAACCTAGCTATCGATTAACCTAGAACAATCTCTCAAGATTTAATAGGATAGCCACATTACAAGTTAGTGATAGGTGCTTAATTGATTATAAAATTATTCCCTAACACTTAGTGATTATTGATATGAAATTGCTTAAGATACTCACTTTGACTCATATGTGATTTTATATACAATTTAGAAGCAAAGAAGTTAAAGTGAGTTGAAGCTTTATATTTTGGCCATTTTTTGAAGATTAATTTTCACTTGTCTTCATGGAGCAAGAAGAAGAAAAAAAAGAATGCACAAACAAGAAAATTCCAAGCTATTCACGGCAAAGGAGTAGTAAAACTATGCATGGAATACATGTAATTTACATTAATTAATGGTAGCACAATAGGAGAAGAAAAGAAGAACAAAAAGCCAAGGGAAGCTGCAAAAATACCGCAGCATATGGGCAGATGGAAGAGACAAAAAATGACACAGCAGTAGGTGGATAAAGGAATGAAGCAAAATGATGTTGGACGCAGGAGAGGACATCTATGTTAAGCATTTTTTGCTTAAACGTATAGTAGCAGATGAGGTCAAAAACACTATAGATGGACTAAGAAATAAATGAGCTAATTTATAGAACAATAGTGGTAACGTGGAATAAAAAGGAGGCACAGTAGAGAGGTGATATGAGGGTCTTCAGTTGGGGGTTATTTCAATGGGGCTGAAGCATTTTTTAGAAGAGACCTATGAAGGGCTAGACGTCCCAACACCAGTTCAGAGGTGACATCGATGCTAACTGTAACATCCCATCCCCAATGGGAAGGGTAAAATAGTCATTTGGAACGGGCTCTGAGTGTTTAAGCTTGTCTTGGCGTGTTCATGCATGCACATACACGTAAATAGTAACTTTTGCACATGTAAATGATTATACATGCATTCATGACATTTCCCGGTATATTTGGTCATAAATGTGATTATTGTGAAAAATGTGTTTTTTTGTGCTTGAAAATTTAATTGGAGTGGGTCTTTGTGAATTTTGAATTTTTGGAGAATTTTTGAAATTTTTCTGGAAATTTTCAGGGTCCTTTTCCGATCTAGGAAAAACTATCTAATGGCACTGAGAAATTAGATACATGATTTTAGGATTTATTATTTTTAAGCCATTAGAATTTGACGAGAAATTGGAGTAGAAATTGGAACCGAATTGGAAAGGGAATAAGTGAGAGTATAAGAAGGTGACATGTGGCAAGTGACACATGTCACTTGCCTAACATGCCACCATGCCATGAGTTTACATAAATATCACTCATTTCATTTATTCTTTCACGATGGTTCTTATATGAAGACAAAAAACCCTTTATTTTCTTTCTCTCATCTGTAGCCTTCTCCTTCTTTCCTCTTCATTGGTTTCTTCTTCTTGTATATTGCTACTCATCTCCACTTACACAAAAGCTTACTCTTCCTTGTTCTTAGAAAATACAAACCTAAGCTCTTTCCCTTATGAAGGTGAGGGACGTGTGTAGTAGGGAAAGTTAGGAGGGTGGTGAGAGTTTGAGAATTGAAGAAGTGGAAGCTTGATTAGGTAAGTAATATGTTTTATTTGATGGTTTTGTAGTCAATTGCATTAATTGTGATGTTATTTAAAGTGAATTGCATGAACCTGTGTTTGGTGTATATGGGTAGGTTATTTTCTTGGATGATTTATGATTGATTGAAGATGAATGAGATAGCATGTGTACTATGTGAATTAAGTGCTTTGGATTGATTTTAATGATGTTAGATGAGTGTGTATTAAAGGAAAATGATTGAGTGTGTGTGCTGACATTTTGTGGCTAATTGGTCAAGTGATGATCTTGATTAAATATTGGCTGATTTCTTGACTAAATTGGATGCTTATTGGTATAGGAATGGTATTGGAATGATAGGATTTGAGTTAGGTGTAAAATCTGGAAAATTGGATGTGTGTATGTTTCAATGTTTTGGTTATAACTTTTTATATGATTATGCTATTGAGATAAGGTTTGACTTAAATTAAACTTGAAAAGTTTGGCTAGAATTCCTTTGAAGGAAGTGCTGTCCAATTGTGGCTTGAAGGGTTTTGAATTTTGCCTTGAAAGTGGGCAATATGTGCAGGGTGAATAGTTATGTTTCTAATATTGAAGATTTGTGACTAGAAACTTTGGGAATTTTTTTAGGCTAAAGTAGATAGATTTTATGAAGTTGGTCTTCATAAAAGTTGAAGATCTTCTTGTTAGATTTTTATCACCACTAAGTATGACATTTTTTGATTTTTAGGTTGAAAGTTATGACTTGTGAACTTTTAGATGTTTTTTTTAAAGAATGAATGTGCTTTGTGTGTGAAATGTCTCTAAGTATATATTTTGTGATTACTGTGCATTGAAACCAATTCTGGATTGTTATGGTTTAAATTAGCTCAAGTGATCTTATGGAAAGTTATAGAGGAATATCTTGGCTTTGTAATGAGGTATAATATGCAAATTTTGGATGGAGGGATTGTAAGTTATGAATTTTTAAAGTATGGATATGGTTTAGGTGATATGTTGATTTTACAATCTTTAACAGGGCAGCCACAATCATGGAAGAATTTGACCTAATTAGAGGTGCAAATTCGCCTCTAAGTCTTTCATAAGAATTGTAGCATGTTGTCTGATCTTTTCATTGATATGAAGCATGAAATTTTTGGACAATGGGATAGGAAGTTATGTTTTTAAGAAGATTGTGGTACTGTTAGGGTGACATGTTTTGGGCAGAAACTTTGATTGAGAAATTGATCTGTTTAGATGTTGAATTTGCTTCCAAGTTGTTCATGAAAGTTGTAGAATATGTTCTGATATTTTTATTGATATAAAGCTTGGAATTTTTAGCAAAGGGAATGGAAATATTTGATTTTTTAGAAAAATGTTGTACTGTTTTGAATGTTAATATGAAGACAGTAACTTTGATTGCATTTTTGACATCCTTAGGGGTGAAATTGGTTTTCAAGCCCTTCATGAAACTTGTAGGGTTTTCTAAAATCTGTCCAATAAGACCTCATTTGTGATTTTTGGACACTTGTGTGAAGAGTTGTGTAATGTGGAAGAAGAGAAGGAAATTTGGAGGAAAAGAGAAGGAAAATTTAAAAAAATGGAAATTGGCGGAAGCTTGCACCTCGCAAGGGCGAGGGCGAGGAAGCCCTTGCAGTGGGCTGAGTGTATTTTCCTTTTATTTTAATTATTTTGTTAGTTATTTTGCCTTTGCCCTCCTTTTTGTTTATAACTTTATGAAATCTCATGAATGTGCACTATGAAATAAAGTGAGATGTATGAACATTGTGTTATGTGGTTAGGTGAACCATCGATGATGGTCACTCACTGAGTTCGCAAAACTCACCCAAAATTTGCAATTATTTTTTAGGACTCAGAAGAATACCCCGTTAGGCAACAGGCGTACAACATCTGCATGTGAGTGAGAGAAGAGGTCGGGATCAGTTCGCGTTTGCATTAGTGCCTTCTTATTTTTGTATAAAATTGTGTATTCTGAATTTTTGTATAAACGATTATGTCATTTTGCCAAGTCAAACTGACTTGATTGATTTGTAATCATAAAAGGGCCCAAGTGGTCATCGATTTTACTATTGAAACTATTATTGACTGTATGTGATGGTTGACTTCCGCATCGTGTGTGTATGTGATTTCAAGGAAAAAAATTTATACCAAGTTTAGTGATGTAGCACCCCACCCTCGCAGGGCACGGACTCAGATATCACCATCGATGTCGGGTTCGAGTCATGCGGGAGTGGGGTGTTACACTGATAACCTGGGTTAAGCATTTTTTACTGTTTTTATTGTTTCTTTCTCGCAATAGAAATTGATTGCGTTATCCTATGTTAATTGATTTGGGTTTTATGTATGGATAATCATACTTTCGTTATTGTTTGGTTATTTATGAATGAACCCATTGGGTATCATGAAAAGATGATTTTAAAGCATTCATTGAATCGTTTATTTGCAAACTAATTGCTAAAATTTTGATATAATCTGCAATTGCATGTTGAAAATCATGTATAGTTACTAATGATTCGTAATCATTAAGGATAACATAACCTAGGTTAAATGACGCATCGTATGTGGTGATTGCCTTGATTAATCAGTTTTTCTAATTTATAATGCTACTACCTAATTAAATTTAGGGATCGTATCCTAGGTTATTTGATGGTTAGGTTTAATTAATGATCATTTCTTGATTAAACAAAACCTAAAGGAAAACTCGGGTTAATTATTATCCTATGATTAATAGTTGCTAGGAGAGATTTGAGAACAACAAATCAATGAAATACGTTTAATTAGGTTGTAAGCTGAGATTGAACTAAAGAACTAGGTCCCTACCAAATTTCCCAATTTTATCATTTTTCACATGTTTTCTTTAATTTGTTTTCATCATGTTAGTTTTATTTTATTTTCTTATTTCTAAAACCAAAACCTCCCGTTAAACCTAAACACCAGTCACTTTCATTTCGAAAACCTTATGCACTCTTTGTGGGATCGACCTATATTTACCATTGCTATAGTAGTAGGTGTAGTTATTTTATTTTGACTAGCGTTACAATGCACTGTCAATTTTAGTGTCGTTTTCGAGGACTGCATTATTTTAGTTTTTGTTTGTGATTTAATTGGGATTTTGTATATTTTTTTTGTAATTTGTTTCTTTTCAGTTTTTTGTGATTCTTTCTTTTTTTTGTGTTTATGACCAATATATAAAAAATTCATGAATGGAAGCTTTTTCTTTAACTCTTACTCTCAATCCTATAACCAAGGTTAGACTGATCAACCTAACTTTGATTATAGATGAGATAACTATCAGAATTGCTTCTATGATAGTTTGTAGGATACACATCAATTCCCGTGTGGAATAGAAGCTTCTTACCATAACTTAGGTACATCTCTAGAAGAATTGATGAATGTTGTGATTGCTAACAATCTCCAATTTCAACAAAACCTACAACAACAGTTGCAATAGTTCTAGCAGGAAATGAGGCATATAACATCTAGAAACCAGAACTTGTTAAGCCAAATGGATGAAATGGCAACGAGAATCGAACGCCTAGAATCACAAATGGAAGAGGAGCATTCATATCAACCCAAGGCATACCTTATGGATGTAAGTGTGGAAATCTTACAAAGTGATGAAGAGCTTGAGAATCTGGAGTGTACTACTTAAGGAGTTGCTTGTGTGGAAGAAGCAGAGGACGAGCTCGAAGCAGAAAAAGATACATCCTTTAGCTAAAAGGTAAAAACTGAGTTCATAATTATTGTTGAGACTAACTCTTTACCTTTACCTAGTAGGTTAGAGGAATTAAATGAAGAAGAAAAAGGCAAAGAGGCGTTCAAAATATTGTATAAACTCAGTTGAGATTGAGAATCTAAGGATAGGGAAGACGCTAAATGGGGATGATAATCAACTAAACAACCCCGTGTGGAAGTGGCATTGACTGTAGTACTAGAAGATCATAATTTTGTCACGTGAGGAAAGTATGGAGTCGAGCCAGCGATCCTAACCCAAGGTGTTTCTTGGGAGGTAACCTAAGGGAAGTAAATTTCTTTTCTTTACAATTTCACATTTCTTTTTATATGCATGTGTGTTCTTTGTTAGTTTGTTTCTTGCTTGTATTAACTTTTCAACCAAAATGAGAGAAAAAATAAAACGAACAAAACAAACATTTTCTCCTATTATATTGCTTCAGGATTATATAGTCATGAGTAGATAATGAATTAACTAGATAATTTCATAGTAACTTTAGCTTGTACTTTTACTCTTATTATTGCTTGATATTCATTATCTTTAGAAGAGTTGTGACTAGTGGTAGAGAAAGTCGATGAGATTTTAAGCCTTATTAGACTGACACCTTCATTTTAATCTCATTGTCTTTTGATAATGTGTGACCTTCATAACATGTACATCCTGATTATTCTTTAAATTTCTATTCAAGGCCACATTTTTATCACATGCATTAACATAGAAATAAGCATTCTTTGTTTTTCCGAACTATATTAGCCAAATAGCCTACACTATTGGCATGGTTTTCCCCTTATTAACCTCTTTTGAGCTTTATACCTTTTTTTTAATATATAAACCATATTTTATGCTTTTATACTTAACCAATCTTACCTAAGTCTAACCAAATATCTTACCTAAGTCATAAAGCTAGTGGAGCATTTATGATTGGTGAGTTTGTAGATGTACAAAAGTGGAAGTGTGGGGATGTACATATATATGGGCTAGTTAATGTTGGGATGTTTTATTACATCTTATCATTGAAATTTTCATATTAATGTAATTTATTTTAATGTTAAAAAGAAAGGAAAAGAAAGAAAGAAAAGAGAAAAGCACAAGAAAAGAAAAGACATGAAAAGAAAATGTAAAAGAAAGAAAGAAAGAAAAAGAAAAAGAATGAATTTTTTTAAATAAATTTATCAAAGAGGAAATGCATATGAGTTTGCAAAGTTATTCATAATTAATGCATCTTCCAAGAGTTGTAATGAATGTGTTATTTGAGCATGTTGAATATAAGGTAGATGTTGGCTTAGAAGGTTCACTCTTTTGGTTTCAATGTATTGTTGGCATAAATTGTATGAGTGATTCCTTTAGATTGGTATATGCTTCATGTGGTTTGTGTGTGAGAGATGAAATGAGTTGTGAAATATAAGAGTTGCATTCGTCATAACTAACAATACCTAGTTTTGTATGAGTGTGAACTTATGCAATTTATGTCATATTGAGTGTTGCAGTTGTTTCACTAGCTTTAATGACTTTTATGCTACTTGACTCGAATACAACTCACCTTATTTTTGCCTATATTACAACCCTAAAAAGTCCTTTGATTCATGATTTTGCATGTGAACATTAGTGGTGGAGAAATGAAATGATATGCAAAGTTGGGGATTGTTATAATCATGAATGATGTTGAGTGTACTCGTTGATATATTTTAATTAAACACAATTTTCGAGTCTACCATTAGATTGCTCAGTTTTTGAAGATATTAAATGTTGATTGATCATGAGTAAAAGCTTGAAATATTGATTTCTTTTTATGAGTTTTGAAAGTCATTCATCTTTGCTTGTGATGATATAGTTTTGGAAAAATATAGGAATTGATTCAATGTTTTGGGGTCAATGAACTTAATTTGGATGTGTTTCTCGAGGACGGACAAAAGCTAAGTGTGGGAGAAATTGACATGTGTTTAATTGTTGATATTTTTAATCATTTAAACTTAGTGATTATTGACATAAAAGTGCTTAAGATACTCACTTTAATTCATATGTGATTTTTAGGTGCAATTAAAGTGAGTCAAAAGTACCCCATTTGGGACATTTTTCGAAGATCAGAATCGTTTGTCTTCATAGAGTGGACAAAGAAAATTAAAAAATGAAAATTGGAAGACAAAGAAGAAGAAAAAGTTTAATGTAAGTTGTTAGACCCCGAATATTTTTTCTTTTGATGATTAAGCATGCATTGTTGATGATTATGAGTTTATGGTTTAGTTTGATTTAATTGGGCTTGATATTGATTAATTGGAGTATAATCGAGGTTTAATTAATAAATTAGAGGATTAAATTGTGTAAGGGTATTTTGGAAAATTCACTTAAGTTGAATTGGAGTTAGGCTTAAAAGGAGGGGTAGGTTGGTCTTTGACCATCCCTAGGTTTTAAAAGACCTAGATATAAAAAGGAAAAGAAAAGAAGAAAGAAAATAGAAATAGAAAGGAAAGAAGAAGAGAGGTTGCCGTCGGTGAGGAGAAGAGAGGAAGAGAAGGATTCGCGACTTCGGCCGATTTTGAAGGATTTAGTGCTTCAGTCGGTAAGTCTATGACCTTTCTATCTTATTTCTGAATGGATTAAGCATTGAGATTGTTGGGATTAAGAGAAAACGATGATTAGGGTTTTAGGATGAGAAATTGGGAAAATCCTTAGATTGATGATTTTAGGACGAATTGGAAGCAGAGAATGGGTTAGAAGCTGTGGTAGAAGGTTGGATCTATGGCTTGGGAGTATTACATCCGAGTTTGGAGCGATTGGGAGTTGAAAATCTGGAGATTTTGTGGTTCGAGGCGAAATCCCGATCCATGGCGTCACAATTTGTGCACGCCTTGGCGTGCTCATCATGGCGTGCCAAGGGACTCGCGTCATGGCGCAAGACGACGCGCGCGTGCCACGATGTCTTGTGGCGCTTCGCCCATGAAAGTTTGGCCTTCGTCGCATGGTTGAGCGTTAATGACGGCAAATGCTTCGCCATGACGAACTCCCTTTTCCGTAAATTTGCTTATTTGATTTCGAAGCTTTTGATTAATTTTCTTTGATTATTATTTGATTTAAGACTTGGTTTAATATAGGCAACCAAGCGGATCGGTTTCCATCGCAAGAGGGCGGTCATCGATGAGTCGGATTCTCGTGCGATTCTAGGTGGGTGATATACTTATAGTTATTGCGTGATTAGGCAATTTCTTGACTATGCATGAGTATATGTTGTCTAATATGCATGTATAATGAATGATATGGATTTCTTATGCCATGAAATAAGCATGAATTATGATTCTGAGCATGTTATGTCGGGATCTCGGTCACGGCATTTTGATGAAATGATTATGAATATGAATATGTGCTTTGTTTGGGCGAGAGTGGAACCATTTCGTTAGTCACGTGCACGTCGACAAAAGCCTTCTCCCGGCTACCCGCTTGTGGTCTATGAGCTCCGAATGGACTCATTTCGTTCAGGATGTAAACTTCGGTTTCTTCCTTTTGTTTCAGGATGCAAACTTCGATTTCTTCCTTTTGATTCCATGGACCCTCGAGCCATTGTTTTGTGCATTGCATATTGGAATTGCGCTTGATGAAGCATATATCGTGACATGTGGTGAATTGTCGTGTATTGCTTGATGTGCATGTGAACACTAGAACCGTTACAAGTATATTAGTATAATATATATTTATACATATGCTTGATTTTGTTCTAATTGCCGATGGCTATAATTATATTAGCCACTGAGCTGTGTAGCTCAACTCATTATCTTTCCCTCCTCAGGTGCAACTCAAGACCTCGGGTGATCCTTGCCAGACTTCGAAGAACTCCATAGTAGTTAAAGACTATTTCATTAAGTTAGTATGTTAGTTGGCCCACTGAGCATGTTATCATGGAGCATATTTCTCGTATTTTGGATTTCCTTTAGATTTAGTATGGTGTTATGACAATAATTGTTGAATTTCATTTTTGGATTGATATGGCTTTTAGCCCCAGATTATGGGATGTTTATTTAAATGATTATGTGAATGATTTTGTTATAAATTACATGTGCGAATCGATTGTTGTGCAAATGTTGGGATCGGGTCCGACGGTTCGGGTCGCCCGTTGAGGCGCAGCTCGAGGGGTCGCCTCGGGATTCGGGTTACGGGGCTCGGGCCCAACACAAGTAATTTAAAAAAAATAATGGCTGCGTTTCACGTAGCCATGCATGCATTTCACACATGTGTTAACGTTACGTGAAATGCAGCGTTAAGCCAGCATAGGCAAAAATTAAAAGAACAAAAGACAGCAATAAAAGCACACAAGCCAGGAGAAATAAAGGAAGTGGAGCGTAGAGACAAGAGGCAACACAGTAGAGATGCGAGGGAGCAGCGGCGTCCCAGCAACATGCAGCGCATAGGGGAAAAGTAAAAGGAGCAACACGTTGGTGCAGGCGTGAGCTAGTGGCTGTCGGCTTGGCTGGGGCATGTAGAAGACAACACGCAGGGGAGAAACAAAGGAGAGCCATAAGGTTTTAAAGCAGTAGAATTAAATTGTCAAATCGATGAACAGTGGAGTGACGCTTTAGGCAGTGAAAAATAATGGGAATTTTTGTCTAGGGATTAAGATGGGGGTTGAAGTAATTTATCGGGGAAGACCCATGAAGAGCTAGAAGTCCTGATGCCAATTCGGAGGTAATATCGACATCGATGGCCCGGGTTAAGTAATTTTATTATTACTTTGTTGTTTCTTTATCTCATTAGAAATTGATTATGTTATCCTATTTTAATTGATTTGGGTATTGTGTATGGATAATCAGATTTTCGTTATTATTCGGTTATTTGTGTATAAACCCGTTAGGTATTGTGAATTGATGATTTTAATGCGTTCATTGAGTTGTTAATTTCAAACCCATTGCTAGAATTTCAATATAATCCGTAATTGTTATGTTGAAATTCATGTATAGCGACTAATGATTCGTAATCATTAGGGATAACATGACCTAGGTTAAATGACGCATCGTATGTGGTTGTTGCCTTGATTAATCGGTTTTCCTAATTCATGATGCTACTGCCTAATTAAATCTAGAGATTGTATATTGAGTTGTTCGGTGGTTAGGTTTAATTAACGATCGTATCTTGATTAAACAAAACTTAAGGAAAAATTCGAGTTAATTTTTAACACACGATTAGTAGTTTCTAGGAGAGGTTAAAGAACAACAAATTAATAAATTATGCTTAATTAGGGTTTAGGCTGAGATTGAATCAAAGAATTGGGTCCCTACCGAATTTCCCACCTTTATCATTTTTGCATGTTTCCTTTAATTTGTTTTTATTAGTTAGTTTTATTTTATTTGCATCTTTCAAAATCCAAAACCCCCCTTTTTCCTAAACGCCAATTAATTTTAGTTCATAAACTTTACACATACTCTCTGTGGGATCGACCTAGACTCGCTATTCTATAATAGTAGTCTAGTTATTTTATTTTGACTAGCATAACAATGCGTGGTCATAGTTCTTTTTACAGAAGTGGGTAACGGGACCAGAATAGAAGATATCAATGAGTGGCATCTTAGAAATAGAAAAGACTTAAGTCTCCGAACTAGAAGGCACTGAAGTATGTAAAATCAGAAGACACCGGAGTGTCAAGTATAAAAGACACCGAAGTGTCTAGATATATAAGGCACCTTAGTGTCTAGTTATAAAAGCAACATTAGACCCTTCTAGGAAAGCCTATTAACCTATAACTAGGACTTGACATTTTTGAAAACAAAACATTCCAAATTTCAGAATCACATGTACGTAATGTAGTGCATAACATATGACTTTATTTCATTTTGTTCAAATTTAACATATTCATTCACATTTGATCAAACTTAAACATGCTTTATAAATATAAGAATTTGTAATAATGCACCAATGAATACATTAAGTAATTACATCACATGTATTCACACAAGTTCCCTATTCACAAACATTCACAACTAACACATTAGCATTCATAAGTAAACTTAATTCCTTTAACAACTTATAAGTTTCAAAATTAGATACTTTGTTATCAAGTAACACCTTCCTTAATTTATTACTTCAATTAATAATCCAAACCTTATTCAAACTTTAATTAACTAATTCCACATCAAACTAGGTTCATTTTACACCTTAATCAAGTCCAATTACACTATTAAAAACTGTCTTAACCTTATATAGTCAAACAAATATACAAAACTAATCTTTTTCTCTTCCAAAGCATTTTCCCACGATTGTGGGAAGGTGCCATATAAATCTCACGATTGTGGGATGAATGAAACAAAGATTCACTTACCCGTGACCTTTATTTTGTTTCCAAATTTAATTCCTTCATACTCCATCCAACATACCTTCACCAAAGTCCATCAATTTCACTTCAATTATATGCTATTCATACTTCAATCCCTTATCAAATTCATGTCCATATACAATTCAAAAATCATTCATTAGGCAACTCAAAATCATTATCTTTCATACATCAAAATCATTATCTTTCATACATCAAAAACCAAAATAGAATTTGCCATACAAGGATCACTTTTCCAACACTCATTTATAATCATCATAACACAAATTCTATGCTAATTCAATCATCATAGAACTTGTATTAATATATACTATCAAGTTAAGAATTCCCTTACCTATTTAACTTCAAATTTCAACTCCAAAGAATTAACTAATCTAGCCCTTCTAAGTGACCTGCACACATCTAAGATCAAGGCGCAATTCTTAGCACTAAAAAGACAACATAAAAGATAACAAAAGCTCTTCCTTGATGCAACATCTTGCAAAGATGACAGGAGATGATGATCCAAATTGAAGAAAAATCTAGGAGTTTGTGAGAGTAATAGAGAGTTTCAGTAGAGAGGGGAAAAGGATAGTGAAAATGTAGTAAAAACATCAAATGTGTTTAAGTGATTCAGCACTTGTTTAGTGCTAGGTGTCATAAATTTGAAAAGGCACATGCCCTTCAATGAATCAACCTATATGTCACACATAAAAGTGAGTCATTTGTCCTCCATTTAAGCTACCAAATGTCACAATTCTATTATGCCATTTTTCACTCAACCAATGCTACCAAATGCCATTTAATGTATAGGCTTAGTCATACTAATTTTCATATACTAACTTATCTTGTCACTTGACAATTTTCCTAGTCCAAATGTACATTTTAACAGATCAATTTTCTAATGGTATCAATTAATTCCAAGTTACTAATCATGGTCCATCAAACCAAGATTCAAGACTATAATTCACAATCATATCACTATTTCAACACTTATCATATGTATTCATGAACATGTAACATTTCAACTAGGGTATAATTTGGGGCCTTACAATTCTCTCCCCCTTAAAAGAATTTTTTCCTTGAAATTCATACCTGATGAGACCTTTAACTCAGCAGGAACCATCCTGCACTATGCTCTAGATATAGGAGCAGTGGTAGGTATAACCTCAATAGACAACTCCACTTCCTTTTCAGGAGGAAGTTCGGGTAGTTCGATAGGAAACACATATGGAAATTCATTCACCACTGAAATGTCTTGCAGTTTAACACTCTCTTTCTTAAAATCAATCACAAAATCCAAATAAGCTTCACACCCCTTGCTAAGAAACCTTTGAGCTTACATAACATATATCACACTAGTCAGAGAACTAGTGTGGATGCAATATTATTTCAGGTTGATCAGACTTCTTAAGCATAACCAACTTAGCACTACAGTCAATCACTGTTTGATGCTTGGATAACCAATCCATACCCAATATCAAATCAAATTTATGAAAAGGCAATTTAATCAAATTCATTATAAACTCACTTCCTTGGATCATAACAGGGCAGTTTCTATAAACTTGGTTAACCAACACATTGCTACCTATTACCTAAGAGGATCTAGATATAGACGGACGAGATCGCGTAGGATTATTACTCTTCACAACCTGGTCAATGGCTTTGTGAGATCTTTCCATATTCAAATCTAAAACCAAAATGTGAAACACACCGTATTAGGCCAAACACAACTCTTATATTCACGTACAAGTAATATTTAAGCGTTGGTTAAACTAGAATCGCCTAAACCATGCTCTGATACCAAACAATGTAACACCCGAATACCCCTTGAGAGGATATACAGATGCCCCACAAAACAATCCTAAAACATACCAAGATATTCCATAAATTCCTTGAAAGTAAGATAATATACTTCACATTCATACTTTGTTGACTTATATACAGAACATCATGTACATATTTTACTCATCATATACATGCCTTATGTACAAATCCATCCTGTATTATAATCATTATAAACCATTTATAAGTTATTATAAAATACAAAATACAAAATGCAATATGTCTCAATACATTGAAAAATAACTTAAACATAACATTTTCCAAAATCATATCAAGTCCTTCATTGGCCGCTGCAATTGTCCCAGCCTTAAGTCTTCTTATTAGAACCTACATGGAGGCAAAATCACCATGCTAAGCATATAACTTAAGGGGAATAACTAAATAGGACACATAATGGCGACAATTTCTATTAGTTATCTAACATTCACATGTACTGAATTAGGTCATATCATAAGCAATCTTTAATTGATCATATTAAAGAGCAATCTAAACATTATTTATCTCAGAGCAGAATGTAATTCATCAGTACAAAACATTCTTCCACCAGAACAAAACATGTAAGTATCAAACAAAACATCATTACTTCAGAACATAATGTATAAGTCTTAGAATAGGATATAATGGTGTCAGAATAGAACAGAACTAGTATCAAACTAGAACATATCTTGTATCATATCAGAACTTATCCTGTATCATATCAAAACTTATCCTGTATCAGATCAGAACATATATTAAAACATAAAACAGAATAGCCTGCTTGTCCTTTTTACAGAAGTGGGTAACAACACTAGAAATGGTATCTCAGAAATAGAAGAGACTTAAGTCTCTAAAATAGAAGACACTAAAGTGTCTAAGATCAAAAGACACCGAAGTGTCAAGTATAAAAGACATCAAATTGCCTAAATACAAAAGACACCTTAGTGTCTAATTACAGAAGTAGTTGTAGACCCTTTTAGGCATGCCTGTTTACCTACGACTAGGGCATGGCAGTTTAAAAAAAAAACATTTCAGATTTCATAATCACTTCTAAGTGATGTAGTGCATAGCATATGACTTTATTCCATTTTGCTCAAATTTAACATACTCATTCATGTTTGATCAAACTTAACATGCCTAATAAACAAAAACATTTGCAATAGTAAACCAATGAATACATTAAATAATTACACATTACATATATTCACACAAGTTCCCAATGAAGTAAATCACTTGTTAACATAGAATTCACGCAAAGTATACGAAATACACAAGAAGGGGGGTTAAATTGTGTAATCTTTTTGAGAATACAAAAACCTTTGATATTTCTTAAAAAAACTTTTTCAACTATCAAATGAATGCCAAAGATATTATGCTAAAGTAGCTACGTATTTGAATCAAAAATAACTTCTATTTACTCATCTAATAACAAGAAAAATTAAAGTGTAAGGTTAGAAGATAGACGCCACGATTTTATACTGGTTCACCCCAAACTTTGGGCTACGTTCAGTCCTCAGAGTTCGTATAAGATTTCACTATACTTCTTCAATTTACAAGCATTCTTTTTTTCCCTTCCAGAGCCTCTTCAGGTCTCTTACATAAAGTATTCTTTCTGCTATCTTAACCTTTTCAGGCTCTCAGCCTTTTCTTTCTCTCACTAGAAAGATATTGTGAGCTTTTTGTTACAGTAGAGTTTGCTCTCTTATATCGCACTTTGAATACAGAATTTTTCTAAGTATGTAAAACTTGAAAGCTCAAAGTTGAAAGTTGTTCAATTTTTTACTACGACTAGTATTTATAGCCTAAGTCTCCAATTGCTTCTTGATTCTTGTAGAAACCATTACTTAGTTGAGTTCTATAACTAACTCCAACTAACTAACTGTCCGACGTATTAGAGTATCTTCATCTTTATATCGTCTATGCTTTGCTTCTTTTATATTTTTCGCTTCTTTTGTACTGACGTGTCGTATGTGTTTTTGCTTCTTCTATGTTTTGCTTCTTCTGTGCTAATGTGTCGTCTGAGTTTTTTCTTGTCCTATGTTTTGCTTCTTCTGTGGTTTGCTTCTTTTGTGCTGACGTGTCGTCTGTGTTTTTTCTTCTACCGTGTTTTGCTTCTTCTGTATTTTGCGTCTTCTGTGCTGACGTGTCGTCTGTGTTTTTGCTTCTTCTTTGTTTTGCTTCTTCTGTGCTTACATGTCATCTATGTTTTTGCTTCTTCTGTGTCTTGTTTCTTCGTCTGGGATGTCTATTTTGCTGCACGCTTAACACATTTATCAAAACAGTTTATTTATTTCTACTATTATTATTATTTGATTGTCACCAAAATTAATAGGTGTGAAGTCTTCTTGACTTAACAATCTTCCCCTTTTTGATGATAACAAATAATCATAATTTTAGAAAGATAAAAATGAATAAACGAATATTATTCAGATGACAAATAAGAAGATAACAAAAGGAATGCCCATGCATATATGAAATACATATATGATATATATATATAAAAACTTGTAGTCGATACTATCTTCTTTTTCTTGTCTCTGGTCTCCCCATATACTATCTTTCTTCTGCTTCTTCTCTTCTCCCCCTATTTGTTATTAATAAAAAACTTTACCGAAGATGCTTCATAATTTCAGAAAACATTCGTTGTATATTAGTGTGGATCAACTTGAGGTCTTGTTCAATAGTAACTCGTAGATAAGCTACTTCCTCATAAAGATCACCCATTGAGTCACTTAGATCATCAACCTTAGTATGAATTTCTTTAATTTCCTTTACTAAGGCTTCCTGAATTCCCTGCTGTGTGTGACTAACTTCTTCCAAAGCAATAGTAGAATCTTGTGGTGGTGTGCTTGGTGGATGGAAGTTTGTAGCAATAGATATTTCTGAAGGTAAAACATCTAATTTTATGATTTTGATAACAGGAGGTTTGAAAGATTATTTTCCTTCTGGGAGATCAAGGTCATTAGGTCTAGGTAGCTTTGGAACTTGTTTTCCAAGAAGGTGTAGTACTTCTTTTGTAGCACCCCATTCCCGTAAGACCTGAACTCGATATCGTGGGTGATATCCGAGTCCGTGCCTCACGAGAGTGGTATGCTAGATTACTCGAATACCGTCAAACATTCAGTATAATTTTTTTAAAAACATTTTAGGTCATCACAATACAGTCATAGTATTTAGCCATCGAATGTACAAAGATCCATAATCACATTGGGCCCAATTTTATTCATAAACATTTCAGTGATCACATTACAATCAATAAAATTACAATAGCCCATTTGGGGCCCACTAGAACTACAACACTATTTTCCAGAAAAATGTGGAATCCATAATTGTATAAAAGTAAGATGACACTAATGCAGACGTGAACTGATCCCGATCCCTATCTTTTCCTGGCATGCAGTAGGCATACTCCCGTGTCTAACGGAGTACTCTTCAAGGCCTGAAAAATAGTTGCAAATTTTGGGTGAGTTTTGCGAACTCAGTGAGGAACTATCATCGATGGTTCGCCCAATTCATGCATCACTCAAGCAATTCATAGTTCTGTTCACAATAATAGAGTCAGAAGTACCATATCATTATACAAAAGGAATTCACAATTGTAGAAGGCACTCTTGCCTTGCTCCCATTTACAGTATTCAATCAACTATGAATGCAATGCATATGTGACACTTTTCTATTTTATTTCAGTGTTGTGACTGAGCGCTTAAATAGTAAACAGTGGACAGTAGATGCGTCTTGGGAGTAGGAGAGCCCTCTGGGTATGCACTATCTCCCTTCGAGCTCAAGGCTCTTTTTCAGTATCAGTGGCGACTTTGGTCACAACTATTATTATCCGTTCATGTATTTGTGTATACAATGCAATATGCCCAATATATCACAGTCACTATATACCCAGTCTGTCATAGTAGAGGCAACGCAATAAAGCACAGTAAACAGTCCGTCACAGTAGAAGCAACGCAATGAAGCACAGTAAACAGTCCGTCACAGTAGAAGCAACGCAATGAAGCACAGTAAACAGTCCGTCACAGTAGAAGCAACCTGATGAAGCACGAATAAGAAGAAATTTGACAATCGGCCTGACAAAAGGCACTTCTATGTCAAATCTCCCAATTCATCGGACCATCCGTGTCCGGAGCCCAGTCATAAACAAGCATAATAACCAATCCCACCATTATTCTCCACAGTTGTATAAGTGCAAAATATAAACAGATAATAATTGAGGAACCATCTAGGTTACTCACCTGTACTTCCAAGCTAATACCTGGAAGTCTCAGTAACGTCGGTGGATCGATGCTCCAAATGTGCCTCTATAATAGTGCAATTGCATACACATTGTCGAATGTACAGGCAGAACTATTTAAAGATGCACATGTGTCAATGAAAATGTGTACAATGCATGTTCGTGACATTCCCGGTATCATTCCATAAATCATACTGTAAAAATGTTCCCCTATGTCCAAAGAAACCATAGACACTAAAATCGCTCAATTCGGACGTCAAAAGGTCCAAAAATCGCTACCCGATCCCCTCACTTTAACCTAACCAATTTCCGTCAGTTTCGCCTTTAAAAATCCCACTTTCACATAGAAATGAAATTAAATGATTCACGAATCCGATGCCTCGAGAATCAGGGCAATCAGAGGTCGGATGGACAAGTTACATGTCCTAGTTGATTAGGCGGAGGATTCTAAGTCAACTTACCCTCCTATACATATGTAAGTCGACTTACCTGAGACTACAAGTCGACTTACACTACTGTGCATGTGTTAGTCGACTTATCCAAGTCGACTTACACTACTACAATGCCAGATCTGCACAACTTTCTCCGACATAACAACTTCCATAGGGCATAACTCCCTACTCCGAACTTCAAATTGAACAAACTTGGTGTCTATTTTATAGAGAAAAGAGAGATCTACAAGTTTCATGAAGGACAAAAAAACTAACTTCACCTCTAAGGGTGTAAAAAATACACTCAAAGTTACTGCTTTCATAATACCTCTCAAAACAGGGCAACATTTTATAAAATCCATAACTTCTCATTACCTTTGCTAAAAATTACAAGATTTATGCCAAATGAAAGATAAGAATGTGACCTACAAATTTCATGAACAACATGAAATCAAATTCAATTTCTAAGTAGGTCAAACAATTCAATGAACGATTCTGCCCACTGAAATAACCCAAACTGAACAGGAATTTTATAAAAAGCATAACTCCTTGTAAAAATGTCAAAAATTTGCATACTTTATACCCATGAAAAGCTCAAACAGAATAATACACTTCTTATGAAGGGCTTAACAGCCAATTCCATCTCTAACAACTCAAAACTGTCATGCAAGTGGCTGCCCTGATCACTAGTCAATGACCCAACTTAAGTCCAATATGTGAAAATTCATAACTCCCAATTCTGATATCCAAAAATAGTATAGTATATCCCATTTTCAAGATAATTGATTCCTCTACAACTTTTCAGAAGATCACTTGAGTCAATTCAAATAAAAAAATCTCTAAATTTGCTTCCAATCACAATACTCACAAAACCTACACTTATAGCTAGGTTTCACCCAAAATTCACATAACCAGTCAATAGTTAACAATTCATAACTTCCAACGTACATATCGGAAAATTGCAGAATCAGTGGCAATGGAAAGTTAACAAGATAGGCTTCAACTTTCCTTAAGACCATTTTCACCAAGTCCTCCTAAATCAATCTACCAAAATTATCAAAGTTTTAGGTCATCTAATTCGGTTACTATTTACACAGCCAGTATAGTTCACTTTCAAGGCAGAAATTCAACCTTTCAAGTTACAATTAGACAACACTTATTTCACAAGAAATTGAAGCCAAACATCTAAAGTTTAATTTAGCACAAACCTCACCTCATTTTCTTAACCACACAATTAGTTATGGCAAAAACATTAACCCTTGTACAAAAGACAATTTCCAGTTTTGACACTCAATTCAATTCCTTTCATTCCCTTGTCAATTCTACTTCACTTAGCATTCAATTTACCCACCTATTCAACCTAACTTTCATCAAGTTATACACAAACATAACCTTATACCCAACAACTCAAACTATAGGTTTCATGAAATCAAGACATCATAACACATATTTAATGAACAATAGTTCCCAATTAATGCATCAAACTACTAAGAAAAGAACATAATTAATTTCTTACTTACTTTAAAGCTTCCAACTCCAACTCTTCAATTCTTTAATTAATACTCCAACTATTATCCTCTCTCTCCATCACACCATCATAGTAAGGAAGTAGGACGTTTAAGCTTGTAAGGAAAGCACTTAAGTTGGAGGATTTTCAAAAAATTTATGAAGAGGAAGAAGAGAAGAGTTTTCGGTAGAGGAGAACTACACAAAAGCAAGGGAACTCTTTCATTTGTTGCAAATGGATTGAAAGTGTCTTGGGTGAATGGAAGAAATAAAGCAAGTAAATCATCTTTTCATTCCTTCCATTAGAAGAATCGAGAACACTAGCAACCATTCAATGCAAGTGATATGTGTCAATTTGACACTAGTCCAAGTTAAGGAAGAAAAGGACAAAACTAATTAATGGTCTTTGATAAACAATAATCCAAATAAAAAATCACATTTTCAAACCATTTTCAAGGGCCCCACAATCGGTTCCCACATAATGCACCCAATAGTCCAGTACCATTGGACAGAAATTTTCGATACCGAAATTCAACCGGTTTGCCACTTGGCATTTTTTTTCGGTCCAAAATTTTTTTTGAAAAATTCCAAAAAATTTCCTAAAATTCCCTTAAATATAAAACACACAAAGACTCACTCCAAATAAGTTTTTAAAATACAATTACCACGTAATTCACAACCACATTCTATTTAGGCACAAATACCGGAAAATGTCATGAATGCATGTACAGTCAAGTTCATGTGCAATTTCACTATACACGTACTATGATATGCATAAATGTTGCAACCCAATACTAAACACTCTCGGCCCCTTTCCAAATTACTATTTTTCCCAGTGGGAGTGGGATGTTACATCTTTAATTGAAGATATAAAACTTAAAGGTCTAAAATGCATGATCAGATGCACAAAAGTCTCTAAGTTGAAACTGATACCTTCAATCCTGATAATTCTGTACTGTCCTTTTGTCACTCTTACAACTACCTGGAAAGTTGCATCCGTGGTGGAGCATCCACACTGACTTCCTGATGGTTTTGAAATATAATGTGAGACATAGATTCCTTTAGGTTGAGCTACATTGCATGCGTCATCTATGTTCTTCACAATTACTTGTATCTGATCTTCTGTAAGATCATCTTTATTTCCTTCAGGGAACATATTCTTTTTTCCCTTTTTCTTCATTATGTACAATGTTTGAAGATCTTGGTTGTATATCTTTCACAATTTTGATCAATGTTCTGTTTTTGATTGGGTAAATTGTATATCGATCCTTGGACATCTTCATTGGATATGGTTCTGACTTTTCATCTCGCATAATATCATATAATCTTCTTTCTTCATGATTTAAACGATGTATTGATCGATTATTGATCAGTATGGGTTCGACTTGTACCTTGATTATCTTTTTCAAAGGTTCTCTTATAATGATTGAGTTTCTACTTCGAACAGGTACCGATTCTTCAATCACCTTAATTTTCAAATCCTCCTTTCTAATAGGTTAAGAAGGACTATAACGTGTTGATTTGTGTTCAACTGACTTTGTCTTCTGTTGAACATCAAATGAAGTATTCTTTTCCTGATTGGTCTTCAGCTTCTTATGTTCTTTTGCCAATCTAGAAGAGGTTTATTGTTGAGGCTTATTCCTTTTAAAAACTAACTTCCTCTTAATTTCTGCCTCTTTAGTTGGTTTTGTTATCTATCCTTGCAAAATTGAGACTAAGGATCTAGTAGCCTGAGGTGATTTCTCTGTCTTTCCAAAATCTTTACCAAGAGTCAAACCTTTCCCTTTCTTCTGTTCTTGTTGACGCAAGGTTAATAATATTGGTGACCTTCTTGATTGTTTGGATTTCTCAGAATGAAGTGTCTCCCCCTTTCTCTTTAATGACACTTGTTTTAAAGATTGTTTCACTTGGCTTTCTTCTTTTTGTGAAATCATCCTAGCTTTTATTGATACATCTGACGATTTCTTTTTCTTTTCTTCTATAGATATTCTTTCTATAGATTGAGGTTTTGTCTTCCTTGAGGGTATAACATTTTCACTCCTGCTGCGTCTAATAATATGCTCCCCCTCAACCCTTGCTTTTGCCATAAAATCTATATGCTCCTTCTCTTGAATCTTCATTCCTATTCTACTAACAGTGGTCACATTAATGATGCTTTTTATATCCATCTTCATTATGTTTCCTTTGTCAAGAAGAATTCCAGAATCTCTAAAGATCCTTGTTAGCAACATACCATACAGTAAGGAGCTAGAATCTCTCTTCGACTTCATCATGTACTTTAAAATTAAGTACGGAAGATTTATAGGTTGATGATTGAGTAGTGAAACAAGCATTGTTCATCTATCGTCGTTACAAGGTTCTTCGAGCCTGATCTTGGTAGAACATAATAAAAAAGTAGCGCATGTAGAACCCTAGCCTTCGGAACAAGAGTTGACGCCTTCTTGTCTTTTGGGTCACTACTTCCATAAAGTTGTCGATTGATGTGTGCCTTGTCAACAATGCCTTGAGTCATCCATCTTGCGTTATGAGACAACTTTGCTCCAACACATGGACACTCACTAACTTTCTTGAGTAACTGCAGTGTCACAGTAACCGGCAATCTATCCACCATTGATACTAAGGTATCGTCTACTACTTTTGCATTCTTCCAAAACTCATATATCTCATTCAAATAGATTGTTTCACGAACCTGAAAGAAATTTTTCAAGCCCACTGCTTCAATTTCTAGTTCAATGTCAATCTAGTTCTGCTTCAAAGAATCGAAATCAACATGTCTTCCATAAATCATAGATTGCTCCATTTGTGATATGTAGACAATAAGAACTAAACACATTTGTGATATGTAGACAATAAGAACTAAACACACAAATGTATTTTTCTCAAGGTAATGAGGTTAGTATCTGAAAATGAGAATGTGAACAGAAAGAACTTGATATCAAGAACAGAGTAAAGAAACGTTTTGATTGAGAGTTCTGCAAAAGTCGATTTAAGAGTATTTCAAGAATATTCTAAAGTAAGTGACATTTTATAATCTTTGAGAAGATTTCCCTCTAATACCTTCTTTTGAAAAATTACCGTCTATAAATTACCGTTATTGTTTACTTGAAAACTTACAACTTTTTATCTTCTTCACTAAAGAATCATCTGGGTCATGACGTGTTAGACGATTGGTCACTCAACATTACCATATTCAAGTTTCGTCTGATTTCTTTGAATCTTTCTTCATTTAAGGGCTTAGTAAAGATATCTGCCTATTGATGATTTGTCTTCACAAATTGTAGACTAATGATTCTCCTCTGTACATAGTCTCGTAAGAAATGGTGTCTAACTTCAATATGCTTTACCCTCGAGTTTTGTATTGGATTCTTCAATAAGTTGATAACACTTGTGTTGTCACAGAAGATTGGGATTTATTCTTCTTATATTGAATAATCTTCTAACTGATACTTGATCCATAACGTATGTGAGCAACAACTTGCAGCTGACATATATTCAGTTTCTGCAGTAGATAAAGCAATTGAACTTTGCCTCTTACTTGACCAAGAAATTAGATTATGGCCAAGAAAATGGCAACCTCCATTTGTACTCTTCCTATCAATCCTGTCTCCAGCGTAATCAGCATCACAATAGCCAATTAACCTAAAATCTTTACCTTTCTTATACATTAAACAAAGATCAGTAGAACCTGACAGATATCTCAAAATTCTTTTAACAGCAATATAGTGAGATTCTCTAGAATCTGCTTGAAATCTTGCACAAAAACAGATACTAAACAGTATATCAAGTTTGCTTGCTGTAAGGTAAAGTAAAGAACTAATAATTCCTCTAAAAAGAGTTTGATCAACCTTCTTACCTGCCTCATCCTTAGATAAAAGGTTTGAAGGATGCATAGGAGTTGACATAGGTTTCATCTTTTCCATTTCATATTTAACCAACAATTCTTTGATATATTTCTATTGATGAATAAAAATCTTTTCATTGGTTTGCTTAATTTGTAAACTAAGAAAGAACTTTAATTCACCCATAATGCTCATTTTAAATTCATTTTTCATCAGATTCTCAAAACTGGAACATCGCTTTTTAGAAGTTGCACCAAAAATAATATCATCAACATATATCTATACTATGATGAAATTATTTTTAATACATTTTCTAAATAAAGTCTTATCAACATGTCCTCTACTAAAATCATTTGCAATTAAAAAGGAACTTAGACGATCATACCAAGCCCGAGGAGCTTCTTTCAAACCATACAAAACTTTATGAAGTCTATAAACATAATCTAGTTTATTAGAATCTTCAAAACCAGGAGGTTGCTTTATATTAACCTCTTCATCTATAAAACCATTCAAAAAGGCACTTTTCACATCCATTTGAAACAGTTTTATATCATGACAAATAGCATATGCAAGCAAAATCCTAGTAGCTTCTAATCTAGCTATAGGAGCATAGGTTTCATTATAGTCCATTCCTTCTTGTTGATTATAGCCTTGAGCTACTAATCTAGCTTTGTTACGACTAACTCTACCTGTTTCTTCTTGTTTATTTTTGAAAACCCATCTGATTCCTATGGTTGACTTGTTGGAGGGTCTGGGAACTAAAGATCAAACTTTATTCCTTGTAAATTGATTCAGTTCCTCTTGCATGGTTAAAATCCAAGCTTCATCCTAAAAAGCTTTATCAAATTTTTTTAGGCTCTATTTTATAAATAAAAGCTACATTTTCTTCTCTTCTGAATTTAGACATAGTTCTCACACATTCTAAAGTTTCACCTATAATTAGATTTTCTGGATGAGAAGATTTATACCTCCAATCTTTTCTCAGACTAAGATTATCAGGAATATCTTCTACTTTATCTAGTGGAGCATTTGATGGTGACAAGTCTACATTATCATCCAAAGGAATTGATAGGTTCATTATCAATATCATTTCTTCTATCTAGTTGAGAACCATCATTAAATTTGACATGCATAGGTTCTTTAATAGATTTAGAAGCAAGATTGTAAACCCTATAAGCTTTAGAAGACAATGAGTATCCTTAAAAAATTCCTGAATTGATCTTAGAATCAGCTTTATCCAGTTTTTCTTTTGAATTCAATATAGTACACTTGCAACCAAATGGATGGAAGTAAGAGATGTTTGGTTTCCTTCCTTTCCATAACTCATACGGAGATTTATTTAACCAAGGTCACAAAAGTATTCTATTTTGAATATAACAAGTTGTATTTACAGCTTCTGCCCAGAAATACTTAGGAAGATTCATTTCACAAAGCATGGTTCTTGCCATTTCCTAAATCGTCCTATTCTTTCTTTCTATAACTCCATTCTGTTATGGAGTTCTAGGAGAAGAGAAATTATAGACAATTCCATTCTCTTCACAAAACATTCTGAATTTTTCATTTTCAAATTCACCACCATGATCACTTCTAATTCTATTAATAAAAATTCCTTTTTCATTTTGTAAGTTTTTGAAAAGAACTTTAAAACATTTAAAAGACTCATCTTTATGTGGCAAAAATAATATCCAACAAAATCTAGTGAAGTCATCAACAATTACGAGACCATACTTCTTTCCATCAAGACTTAATGTCCTAGTTAGACCAAATAAATCTATATGTAACAACTCTAGAGGTGTAAACAAAGTTACAACATTTTTAGAAGAAAAAGATGTTTTTAACCCGCTTTCCTTTTTGACAACTCTCACAAAAGAAATCCTTGTTAAAACTTATTTTTGGTAAGCCTCTTACCAAATCATGTTTAATTAACTTGAAAATATGTTTAAAACTAACATGACCTAGCCTTTTATGCCAAATCAGTTTTTCTTCATCTGTTGATATAAATCATGAAATATTTTGTCTATGTAAATCTTCTAAATTAATCTTATAAAGATTGTTTTGTCTTTTGGAAGAGAAGAATATGGAACTATCCTTGTTTTTTACTACACAAGAGTTTTGATTAAAGGATACTTCAAAGTCAGAATTACATAATTGACTTACACTAATCAAATTATGCTTTAAACCTTCAACTAGCAGAACATTATTAATAGATGCAAAGGAATCTTTACCGATTTTGCCAATTCCAACTATCTTGCCCTGCTGGTTGTCTCCAAAAGTTACTGATCATCCTTTCTTATTTTGAAGATCTAGGAACATAGACCTTCTTCCCATCATATGTCGTGAGCATCTACTATCCAAATACCATTGGTGTTGGTTGCTTTTTCCAAGGAAAGAGATCTGCAGTAAGTATTATGTTTTTTTTAGGTACCCAGATTTTCTTGGGTCCTTTGGGGTTAGCCTTATAATTATTCATCGAATTATAATAAGAAGACTAGTTCTTTTTCTTTCTATAAGAAACAAAATTCTTTTTGTAACAAGTATTACTATTAGTAAACCCTAAACCACTATTGTAATTAGGGTGTCTATATCTTCCAAGCATGTCATTTTTTTTTTGTACTTTCAGTAAAGGCTGATAAATCTGCTGAAAGAGTATTAATCATTTGTTTCAACCGACTAATTTCCTCATATCTATCTATAGTTACTTTCTTCTTCGTATCGTTTACTTGTTTCTTAAGGTAGACGTTTTCTTTTTCTAACTCTTCTATATTCTTTAAGTTTTAAACAAACTTCCTTTTTCAGGATCTATATTGCTTTAATATAACATGTGAATCTTCTAACAATTCTAAATATGCATCTTGAAGTTTATTAAAGTTAGAAGTTAACTCATCGTCACTTTCTTTTTCGGCTACAAAGCATATATTTGCTTAAACTAATGCTTATGAATTAGAATCAGATTCAGACGAATCCAAATCTTCCCAAGTTACCACCATGCTCTTTTTGTTTTCGTTATTTTTCTTTGGTTTTCTTCTAAACAACGGACATTCAGACTTGTAGTGTCCTAGTTTGTTACATTCGTAGCAAATGATAGAGGTCTTCTCATTTTTGACTTCGTCTTTGCTATTTTTCTTAAAAAAAATCTTTATTTCCCTTTGCTTTCTTTTTCAACATTCTTCTAATCTTTCTTGAAGTGAAAGATAGTTCATCATCATCTTCACTTGAATCTTAATCAGATTCACTAGTATCATCATTCTTGATTTATTCAATCTTTAATGCTTTTGATGATGAGCTTCTATTTTTTTTAGTCTTGTGATTTTTCTGACCAGACTTTAATGCTATAGATTTGTCTCTTTTAGTTTTATCTTCTACTTCAAGCTCTACTTCATGTATCTTCAAAGAACTAAGCAATTTGTCTAGCTTTAATTTGCTCAAGTCCTTGGCTTCTTGTACTGCAATGACTTTGGGTCTCCATCTTTTAGGTGGACTTATGAGAATCTTTCTAACATGGTCTTGATTACTATAAATTCTCCCAAGAGCTTTAAGTCCATTAACGATAGTTTGAAATCATCCAAAGATCTGATCAATAGAATCATCTTCTTTCATCTTGAACAGCTCATACTGATGTACAAGAATACTGATCTTAGACTCCTTCACTTGGTTTGTGCCTTCATGTGTGATAGATAAGGTGTCCCACATCTACTTTGCAGTTTCGCATCCATGAACTTTATCATATTCACTTCTGCTTAAAGCACAACTCAGAAAGAACTTGGCCTTTGAGTTTAATTGAAATCTAGCTTTCTGATCGGCTGACAATCTAATACGAGGAATGGTATTTCCTTCATCATTTACTAGTATGTATGATCCATTCTCGATGATATCCTAAAGATCAATGTGTGTGGATTCTATAAAGAGCCGCATCATGTCCTTCCAATAATGATAATCCTCACCATTGAATGTAGGAGGTCTTGTGACCGAGGCACCTTCAGCTATAAAAACATGTGATTCAACCATGGATCTTTGTCCTCACTTTGTAAAGATGATTATTAGAAACTGAGCTTTGATACTAACTGAAGTAAATCACTTATTAATATAGAATTCACATAAAGTATACGAAATACACAAGAACGAGGTTGAATTGTGTAATCTTTTTGAGAATATAAAAATCTTTGATATTTCTTAAAGAAATTTTTTCAACTATCAAATGAATACCAAAGATATTATGCTAAAGCAGCTACGTATTTGATTCGTAAAAAACTTCTATTTACTTATCTAACAACAAAAAAATTAAAGTGTAAGGTTAAAAGATAGATGCCGCGATTTTTTATTAGTTCACCCCAAACCTTGGGCTACGTCCAGTCCTCAGAGTTCATTTGAGATTTCACTATACTTCTTTAATTTACAAGTATTCTTTCTTCCCTTCCAGAGCCTCTTCAGGTCTCTTACACAAAGTATTCTTTCTGCTATTTTAGCCTCTTCAGGCTCTTAGTTGTTTCTTTCTCTCACTAGAAAGGTATTGTGAGCTTTTTGTTATAGTAGAGTCTGCTCTCTTATATCGCACTTTGAATACAGAATTTTTCTAAGTATGTAAAACTTGAAAGCTTAAAGTTGAAAGTTGTTCAGTCTTCGACTATGACTAGTATTTATAGCCAAAGTCTCTAACTGCTTCTTGATTCTTATAGAAACCGTTACTTAGTTAAGTTCTGTAACTAACTCTAACTAACTAGCTGTCCGACATACTAGAGTATCTTCATCTCTGTATCGTCTGTGTTTTGCTTCTTTTGTGTTTTGCTTCTTCTGTGTTTTTCTCTTCTTTTGTGTTTTGCTTCTTTTGTGTTTTTTTGCTTCTTTTATGTTGAAGTGTCGTCTGTGTTTTTACTTCTTTTATGTTTTGCTTCTTCTGTGTTTTGCTTCTTCTATGCTGACATGTCGTCTGTGTTTTTGCTTCTTCTGTGTTTTTCTTCTTCTGTGCTAACGTGTCATCTGTGCTTTTTGCTTCTTTTATGTTTTGTTTCTTCTGTATTTTGTTTCTTCTGTGCTGACATGTCGTCTGTGTTTTACTTCTTCGTCTGGGATGACTATATGATATTTCTATTTTTCTGCACTCTTAACACACTTATCAAAATGGTTCATTTATTTCTAATATTATTATTATTTGATTGTAACCAAAATTAATAGGCGTGAAGTCTTCTTGACTTAACACCCAATTTATAAACATTCATAACTAACACATTACTCTTATTCTTCAAATCACATTAGCATTCATAAGTAAACTTCATTCCTTTAATAACTTATAGGTTCCAAAATTAGATACTTTGTTATCAAATGACACCTTCCTTAAGTTATTACTTCCCTACCAAAGTGCCTTAACCTTATATAGTCCAATAAATGTACAAAAACAACCTTTTTCCCTACCAAAGCATTTTCCCATGACCATGGGAAGGTGCCATATAAATCCCATGATTATGGGATGAGTGAACCGAAGTTTCACCCATTAATGAGCTTCATTTTGTTTCCAAATTTAACTCCTTCATACTCGATCCAACACATCTTCACCAAAGTCCATCAATTTCACTTCAATTTTACCTTATTCATACTTCAATCCCTTATTAAATTCATGTCCAAATCCAATTCAAACATTATTTATTAGGCAACTCAAAATCATTATCTTTCATACATCAAAATTAAAACAGAATTTGCTATACAAGGATCACTTGTCTAGCACTCATTTATCTTCATCATAACACACAGTCCATGCTAATTCAGTCATCATAGAACTTGTATTAATACATGCTATCAAGTTAATAATTCCTTTACCTATCTAACTTTAAATTTTAACTCCAAAGAACTAGCTAATCTAAACCTTCTAGGCAACCACCACACATCCAAGATCAAGTTGCAACTCTTAGCACCAATAAGGCATCATAAAAGATTAAAAAATCTAGCTTCCTTAATGCAGAATCTTGCAAAGATGTCAAGTGATGATGATCCAAATTAAAGAAAAATCCAAGAGTTTGTGAGAGTAAAAGAGAGTTTCAATGGAGAGGAGCACAGGATAGTGAAAATGCAACAGAAACATCAAATAGGTTGGAGTGATTCAGCACTTGTTTAGTGCTAGGTGTCATAAATTTGAAAGGGCACATGCTCTTCAATGAATCAACCTACATTTCACACATAGAAGTGAGTCATTTGTCCTCCATTTAAGCTACCAAATGTCACAATTCTATTAGGTCATTTGTCACTCAACCAATGCTAAAAAATGCCATTCAATGTATAGGCTTAGTCATACTAATTTTCATGTACCAACTTATCTTGCCACTTTGATAATTTTCTTAGTCAAAATGTACATTTTAACAAACCAATTTTTTAATGGTATCAATTAATTCCAAGTTACTAATCATGGTCCATCAAACTAAGATTCAAGACATATACAATTCACAATCATATCACAATTTCAACACCTATCACATTTACTTTCATGAACATGTAACATTTTAACTAAGGTATAATTTGGGGCCTTACATTGGATAAATTTTAATTAAACACATTTTTCGACTCCACCATTAGATTGGATAGTTCTTGAAAATGATGAATGTTGATTGATCATGAGTAAAAGCTTGGAATGTTGACTTCTTGCTATGATTTTTGAAAGTCGTTCATCTTTGCTTATGATTATATATTCTTAGAACATATGGGAATTGAGTAAATGATTTTAGGTATTTGAGCATAATTTTAATGTTTTACCTTAAGATGGACAAAAACTCAATGTGGGGGAAATTGATAGGTGCGTAATTGATTATGAAATTATTCCAAAACACTTAGCAATTATTGACATGAAATTACATAAATTACTCGTTTTGACTCAATGTGATTTTAAGTACAATTCAGAAGCAATGAAGTTAAAGTGAGTTAAAGCTCTGTATTTTGGCCTTTATTTGAAAATTAATTTTTACTTGTCTTCATAGAGCAAGAAGAAGAAAATTAAAAGACAAGAAAATAAAAACAAGAAAATTCTAAGTTGCTCACGAAAAAGGAGTAGGAAAATTGTGCATGGAATACATGCAATTTACATGAATTAATGGCAGCATAGTAGGAGAAGAAAAGAAGGATAAAAAGCCAAGGGAAGATGTGATAATGTGGCAGCATGTGGGGAAATGGAAGAGATAAAAAACAACGCAACAGTAGTTGGATAAAGGAATGAAGCAAAGAACATTAGATGCAAGAGAGGACATCTACATTTAATGCAGAGCTTTTTTTTGCTTAAAACGCACCATAGCATATGAGGGGAAAAAACATTGTATATTGAGTGTATTTATGGATATATTTTAGTTAAACACATTTTTCAAGTCTACCATTAGATTGCTTAGTTCTTGAAGCTGATGAATACTGATTGATCATGAGTAAAAGTTTGGAATGTTGACTTCTTGCTATGATTTTGAAAGCCATTCATATTTGCTTATGATTATATATTCTTGGAACATATGGGAATTGAGTAAATGTTTTTAGGTCTTTGAGCTAAATTTTAATGTTTTACCCAAGGACGGACAAAAACTCAATGTGGGGGGAAATTGATAGGTGCTTAATTGATTATAAAATTATTCTATAACACTTAGCAATTATTGACATGAAATTACATAAGTTACTCATTTTGACTCATACGTGATTTTAAGTACAATTTGGAAGTAAAGAAGTTAAAGTGAGTCAAAGCTCTGTATTTTGGTCATTATTTGAAGATTAATTTTCACTTGTCTTCATAGAGAAAGAAGAAGAAAAAAAAGAAAATACAAACAAGAAAGCTCCAAGTTGCTCACGAAAAAGGAGTAGAAAAACTATGCATAGAATACATGCAATTTATTTGAATTAATTGCAGCACATTAGGAGAAGAAAAGAAGGACAAAAAGCCAAGGGAAGCCATAATAATATGGCAATATGTGGGGAAATGGAAGAGACCAAACAAAAACATAACAACATGTGGATAAAGGAATGAAACAAAACAACATTGGATGTAGGAGAGGATGTCTGCATTTAATGCAGACATAGGGAGCGTTTTTTCTGCTTAAAATGCACAGTACCATATGAGGGCAAAAACATTGTAGATGGAATAAGAAATAAATGAGTTAATTCACAGAACAATAACGGTAGCGTGGAATAGAGAGGAGGCACAGTAGATAGGAGATAGGAGGGTCTTTGGTTGGGGGTTATTTCAACAGGGTTAAAAGATTGTTTGGGAAAGACCTATAAAGGGCTAGACGTCTCGATGCTAGTTTGTAGGTGACATCAACACTGATGACTCAGGCTAAGTATTCTTTATTGTCTTTGTTGTTTCTTTCTCTCATTAGAAATTGATTATGTTATCCTATGTTAATTGATTTAAGTTTTATGTATGGATAATTGTACTTTCGTTATTGTTCGGTTATTTATGTATAACCCATTGGGTATTACGAAAGGATCATTTTAATATGTTCATTAAATTGTTTATTTGCAAGCCCATTGTTAGAATTTCGATATAATCTATAATTGTTACGTTGAAATTCATATGTAGCAAGTAATGATTCATAATCATTAGGAATAATATAACATAGGATAAATGACCCATCATATGTGATTGTTGCCTTGATTAATTGATTTTCCTAATTTGTAATGCTACTGTCTACTTAAATCAAGAGATTATATCCTAGGTTATTCGATGGTTAGGTTTAATTAATGATGGTTACTTGATTAAATAAAACCTAAGGTAAAACTTGGGTTAATTATTAACCCATGAGTAATAGTTGTTAAGAGAGGTTTGAGAACAACAAATCAATGAAATATGTTTAATTAGCTTGTAGGTTGAGATTGAACTAAAGAATCGGGTCCCTATTGAATTCCCACTTTTATCATTTTTTGCATATTTTCTTTAATTTGTTTTTATTAGGTTAGTTTTATTTTATTTTCTTATTTACTTTCATTTTGGAAACTTTACACAAACTCTCTGTGATATCAACCTAGACTCAGCACTGCTATAGTAGTAGGTCTAGTTATTTTATTTTAACTAACATTACAACACGCTGTCAATTAGGAAAATAGATTAATCAAAGCAATGACCATATAAGTTGTTATTTAACTAAAGCTAAATTATCCCTAATGATTTGACACCATTAGTTGTCACAAATGAATAAAAAACACAAAGATTATGTATTGTATTCAAGACTCTAGCAATGGGCTTTCATAAAAATAATCTAATGAACACATTCATATCATCTTTATATAAATATCCAAATCAGTAAACATAGGATAACATAAAAAAATCATTAAAAAAAGAATGATTCAACATTACACAATGGAGAAGTGATCGAATGTGATGCTCGGTGTTTTCACCCTCGTATAGGATTGAAAAAGTTTAGCCCTCCATGATTCTCCATAGAATGCATGATCTACCCATCCTCTTTGTCTAAAAATGATTCATCCATTTTTAGTCATTCAAATATCACTTTATAAAAGAAACACCAAAATAATGTGTGTTTCGAAATTGTGCATGGTCATGCATCTTCCACTACATAATAGTTTGTTTATTTCTTACATTTTCTTGCCCTATCTTCACTTAATCCATTTTTTTCTTATTCCATAAAACAAATAAGTTTGAAATCAAGATAAGCATCACAGGGAATGTGTTGGACCCCGAATGTTTCATAGAAGTTAGAACTATTTGAAGGAGAAATTTTGGCAAGTAGTCATGAGTAAGAGCAAATGAATGAAAATTCTTGAACCAAGAAATGATAGGCAACAGTAAAGTAGCGAATAAGAAATGTGGATATGTCTAAGTTTTGCTTTGGTGTTTCTAGTGGATAAAAGATTTTGAAGTGAGAAGAATTAAGGTGAAAGTTAGAAGTAGAATGAACGCAAAAATGAAGTTGAATTTGTGTAGTAAGTTGATGAAGAATATATACATATATGTATGTTCTGTTGTTGGTGTTCATGATTAATCATGGACTATATATTTTTCTTTGGATGATATTGATTTGAGATGGAGTTGAGAGTGAGGAGTAAATGAAGTAGAAAAGGTGGTCTTGGTATGAGTTGGGTTGAGGAAAGATTGTGAAACAAAATGGATGGTTGATCTGGAAAATGTTCACGGAGTACGCTTCAGTCCTTTAGCCACAATTCCTTCTCTAGTTATCCAAACGAGATGATTCTTGTTAGGACTAAACTAGAAACATATGGCTACATTTCTTATGAAGACATATAATTTAAACTTGGTCTTTAAGGATCTAAAAATTTGTCATGAAGTTGAGAATTGGGTGCAATTCATTGGATGAATGTAAAGTATGTATTCTGAATTTGGGGGAAAACTGAATTAATCTAGGCTGAATTTCGGCAAGTGTGTCTACTAGTAATAAATTATTTATTAATTTTATTGATTTTATTAATTTTATTTTAATTAAATACAATATAAAATTAATTAATTACAATTACATTATGAAACAATTAAAGTAATAAAGAGAGATCAAAAAGGGGTTTTTTTCCAACTTTATGTGTTGTCTGAGCTAAAAGTCATGATCCTTATAAAGGAAGATGTGCAAAAGAGGAGTTGTATCTTCTACCTTCTTGTTTCTTCTGTGATGACGTCATCTCCTTCTGTGTTTCCTTTGTGATGACATCATCTTCGTCTGTGTTTTGCTTCATCTGTGTTTTGCTTCTTTTGCCTTTTTACATCTTTTGTGATGACATCATCTCTTTCTGTGTTTCCTTTATGATGATGTCATTTTCTTCTATGTTTTGCTTCTTCTGTCTTTTGCTTCTTCTGCCTTTCGCTTCTTCTATGTTTTGCTTCTTATGTCCTTTGCTTCTTCTGTCTTTCACTTCTTCTATGTTTTTTATCTTCTGTCTTTTACTTCTTCTATCTTTCGTGTTCTTACGTATTTTCTTGTGGCGTCTTCTTACATGTTTCTTGTGCGTCTCCTTACGTGTTCTTGGCGCATCTTATTACATTTTCTTTGAGGTGTCTTCTTTCGTGTTTTGCTCCCTCTGTCTTTCATTTCTTCTGTGTTTCACTATCTTCTGCCTTTCGTTTCTTCTGTCTTTCTTTTTTTTATGTTTTGCTATCTTTTGCCTTTCGCTTCTTCTGTCTTTTGTTTCTTTTGTGTTTTGCTATCTTCTACCTTTTCACTTCTTCTGTTTTCATTTCTTCTGTGTTTTGCTATCTTCTGCCTTTCACTTCTTTTGTCTTTCATTTCTTCTGTGTTTTGCTATCTTTTGCCTTTTGCTTCTTATGTGTTTTGCTATCTTCTGTCTTTCGCTTCTTCTGTCTTTCGTTTCTTCTATGTTTTGCTATCTTCTGCCTTTCACTTCTTCTGTCTTTCGTTTCTTCTGTGTTTTGCTATCTTCTGCCTTTTACTTCTTCTGTTTTCGTTTCTTCTGTGTTTCACTATCTTCTGCCTTTCGTTTCTTCTGTCTTTCGTTTTTTTATGTTTTGCTATCTTTTGTCTTTCGCTTCTTCTGTCTTTTGTTTCTTTTGTGTTTTGCTATCTTCTACCTTTCGCTTCTTTTGTTTTCATTTCTTTTGTGTTTTGCTATCTTTTGCCTTTCACTTCTTTTGTCTTTCGTTTCTTTTGTGTTTTGCTATCTTCTGCCTTTCGCTTCTTCTATTTTCTCTTTAATTTCTTCTATGTATTGCTATCTTCTGTCTTTCGCTTCTTCTGTCTTTTGTTTCTTCTATGTTTTGCTATCTTCTAACTTTCACTTCTTCTGTCTTTCGTTTCTTCTGTATTTTGCTATCTTCTGCCTTTCACTTCTTCTGTTTTCGTTTCTTCTGTGTTTTGCTATCTTCTGCCTTTCGCTTTTTCTATTTTCGTTTCTTCTGTGTTTTGCTATCTTCTGCCTTTTGCTTCTTCTGTCTTTCATTTTTCGCTTCTTCTGTCTTTCGTTTCTTCTATGTTCTGCTATCTTCTGTCTTTCGCTTCTTCTGTCGTTTGTTTCTTCTGTGTTTTGATATCTTCTGCCTTTTGCTTCTTTTGTCTTTCATTCCTTCTATGTTTTGCTATCATCTGTCTTTTGCTTCCTCTGTGTTTTGCTTCCTCTGTGTTTTGCTATCTTCTATCTTTTGCCATTCTTCTGCTTTTTCCTATGGCTTCATCTAATCCTATTGTCTGGTCTATTTTGACCCTTCAGATGATAAAATATAACCTCAAGGTCTTCTTCAAAGTTTTATATCTCAAGGTTCACTTTGAAATCAGCCTAAGATAATCTTAATCCAACATCTTTAGTGAAAGTTATGTCATTTGTCCCGAGACAAGTTTGATATGATTGAGGACCCAATCTTGTTCGATTCTTTTGACCATCATTTTGCTATCCGACCCCCAAATGAAGTGATTCTTGAACCCTTAGATTCCTAACACTTTTATTTTTAGATCTCCATGAAAGGTTATAGATTTTGGTATTGATGTGAAAAAGATGTATTAAATCAAGTAAGGGTATTGATTGGAAGAGTAGGAATTGGATATTTTACTGAACATGCTTCAGTATTTTGATAATTTCTAGATCAGTAGAACTACAAATAAGATGATTCTTATTTCAAGATAAACTAGAGACATGGAGATACAAATGGTATGGAGAATTTGAAATCTAATTCAGTTTCTAATATGGTTAGATTTCGATTAGAATTTGTGCCTAAGTATACTGATTTGGACAAGAGCAGTCCAAAAATGTTGAAGTGTATCTTTCGAATCACTGAATCAGATGGATTGATTTTGGTGTCCTTGGGAACTTAAGACAAGGAAGAACACTTTTCTAGAAGAAAGAGTTATGTCAGAATATTCAAGGGTACTTTTGGCAAGACACTTAAGTATAAAAGACATAAGGTATAAATGGAAGGGCAAATGGGACAATTCTCAATCATTAAGGGCATAATTAGGAGAAGAAGTGTTGTCTTGCTTATAATTGAAGAAGAAAAACATGAATGGAAAAAAAGTAGAAGAGAAGAATGAAATGAGAAAGAAAGAGAAAGAGAGAATGTCATGAAAAAGAGAGAGAAATACAAAGAGAAGAAGAGAATGAGAGAAAGAAGAGAAAACAAGTTAGGGTTTCAATTTTTTTAGCCCATAAGAGAGATTTTGAGGTTGTTGAAAACGAGAAAAAGGTAGAGGAAGAGAAGAGTTTCCATTTGAGCTAAGGATCTCTTCATTTGGTGAAGAACCAAAGGGATCGAAGAGACCTATTTCATTTAGATCAGCTCACGGAGCACACATTAAAGATATAACAGGAAAGAGTCTTAAAGACCTCAGGTCATTTGCAAAGAGAAGAGATATTCTGAGCAAGCCTATAAGCAAGGAAATCAAGGTAGGTACATGTTTATAGTAGAGTAAATAAGCCACTACTGTTTTTCTTTACACCAAAGAAGTTTACTGATTTTGGTTGCATCATAAGTGTTGCATCTTTTGCTTTTGCCTTATTAGTGAAATCTATTATATCTTTGCTACATGAACTGTGTAATGGTTTATAAAGAGATTTTTCAAGTGATTTCTGAAAATAATAGCAAGTTTATGAAATCAAGTTTTGAAAGCCCATATGAAATATTGTATGCTCATGAAACTCAAGTTTTCAAGAAGCGCCATTTTAGTCAACAAGAGTTTACAAGTCATGATATATGTGTTATGTGAGTTTGTGGTGGTCCCCTGATCGCGGCTTTGTCGATTCGACCTTACGATCGATCCTTGGAAACCGGTTAAAAACAATAATTCCAAAGATTGCAATACAAGGTGCAACCTCGGGTCGTCTCACTTAATTGGAACCAAGTGAAAAAGATCTAAGCTAGCCTAATGACCAAAAATTGCAATCAAAGTCGATAAAATGGGGGGTTTGGTATTTTGATCGGAATTGGTAAAAGTAATTAAAATTGGAGAAAAAGTATAAAAGAATATTTTTGATTTTTGGAATTATGCAATTGATAAAAACTAAGATAGTAATCAAATTGATAAAATCCTCTTGAAAATGGGCGCAGGCTATCACGGTTCAAATGATTTTTCGGGGATAGAATCCACTAAGTTTCAAAAGATCAACCCTAAAGGACTCTTTAGGTCCAAAGATTTAATTAATGAACTCCATCATTTAAATCCTTGTTAAAAACCTTAGTGTGAAAATTGGACAAGTAAATGCAACTGGTCAATCGGATGAAAACACAACCATCTAAATCAAACACAACTAGGCAAATTATGAGAGTCAAATGCAATATCCGAATGACATATATGAGACTTCATATATTAAGCATCAAAGTTCTACAAATAACAATGTCCAAATCTCAACATAATGTTCAGCACACGGTTAAATTATTAACCATTCTAATCTAGTTATACAGATGTAATCTCTAACTAAGAGTTTACACAAATATAACTAAACTTCAGACACTATATGATTACTCCCCTTTGAAGCTATCGGTGAACTCAAGTCATTGCTACATATTCAAGAGGAAATGTGGTTTAGCTACGCATAACTCCGGACTGTCTCTCGACTGCTGAAGATTGAACGATACCCATGGTGGCAGAAGATACTGATGGTGGCGATGAAACGGTGGTGATGGTTGAGAATGATAAAAACTGGAAAAATGATGAATGAAAGAGATGATCGCCTTCTTTTTGCCTCCCAAGCGTCTCCGAAGTCTATCCATCTCCCTGGTGACCTAAAAATAGCAAAGTTTATAAATGATGGACGCGGGTTGGGTCAAAACAATGAGAGACATTTCCAAATGGATTCTGAGTATTTATCTGCTCGCCGCGGCGAGATGAATTTTAGGCGCCGTGTCGTGCTCTTCTGGTCTTCTCGTCGCGGCGTGTACTTGTTGGTGTCGCGGAGTGCTTCATTTAATCCTCGCCGTGACGAGATGAGTTTGAGGCGTCGCGACGTACGTTCTTTGTATCCTCGCCGCGACGAGATGAGTTTGAGGCGCCGCGACATGCCTTCCTGGATTGCACACGTCGCGGCGTCTACTTGTAACACGTCGTTCGGATGATTTTGACTCTTCTTTTTCCCCTACAATATAAAACAACAATTTGCAGTATCAATTTTCCTTGGAAAACTTATGATGGAATTAATTTCAATTTGTGACAATTTTGCTATCAAATTGTATAAAGTGTGAGCTCATATAAGGGACTAACTAAAGCACAAAAATCACAACTAAAGAGTCAAAAAGTACATTAAGGATAGCAAAAATGTAGCCAATTTATGTAATAAACTTGGGCTCAATCAAATTGCCCCACACTTAGACCTTTGTACTCCTGGACAAAGTTTATAAGAATCAAAAAGATACAAGTGTGAAAGAAAAATTCGTCCATGCTCAAAACAATAATAAGAACTTGGCGCAAATCACTTAATCAAAAATCAATCAAAGCAAATTGAAAGAATGTTAATAAAACAAATACTAAAAGAATTCAATTCAAGAGATTGCACAAAAGAGATGTCACTTAAGATAAGGTGTTTGCTCTCTCTCCTCACATATTGGGGATATTTCACTCTCAATCTACTTAAGCCATTCTCTACCATAAGCTTGTAGCAATTCTATTTCTCCACTACAAAAACTATAATTTGAAGATCAAGAGGACTTTTTTGGGTTGTAATGTACGGAGGGCTAGATGAATGGATGGAATGGAAGAAAGAGAAAGTATGAACACATGCACGCACTGCAATTATGAACTCGATGTCGAAAGATAAACTAATATTGACACTTTTTGTTTTTTTAATTATTATGCAATATATACTGCATAAATTTTTATTGCTTTTTCTTTTCTTCCCTTTTTTTAAAAATTATTTATTGATAAACACTTTCTGTCCCTTTTTGGGACACACTTTTTTTTTGACAAAATAAAATTAAACTACTGACATCATGTAGGGGTGCATACATGCAAGTGCTCACAAATAAAAATGGCTCAAGGGGCTAGCAAGCGATAAGTGTTTGTGGGATAAGTGTTTGGGGAAAAAGGCTCGAAGAAAGAATGCCTCTATCACGTCAACAAAATTCTAGTCTACAAAGCTTTGATTAAGAATTGAAAGAAGTTCTAGAAAGGTATGAAACAAGCAGATGCACACAATATCGAAGAAAAATTAAGGCTCAAATATCCTTCCAACAGGGGTAATATCTTAATGAACAATCTCAAGTCTCAAAAACTTAAAGTGTTACTTTGTTAGCATGCCTTAATTCACTTAAAATTGAAAACATCAAAAGTAAAATGAGCCAAGACCAACTATCATTAAAAGAATGGAAGGAATTTTCATAAACTCAGGTACCAATTTGAACTTTTAAGGTCTTTGAAACAAAAAAGGTACAAAAGTTTCATGCGGAAGAAGTTGAATTGAGAAAAAATTTTCATTATGCAAAAATGGGTGAACGTCGCGATGTGCAGCAGACACACCGCGACGTACAGGCGATGAATGTGAGCCTCGCTACGGCGTGTGAACTGTCGCTGCGGCGAGGAATGACAAAATGGCCGAAGAAGAATGCACCAAGTTTAAAAATTGTAACAGTAAGCAAGATTGGCTAACATACACAAAAAAGTGTCAAAAAGGAGCATAACAAATAGTAACACAATGGGAAAAGCTCCCCCACACTTAAATAATACATTGTACTCAATGAAAAGAGCAAAAAAGGGTCAGGAAATAGTGCGAAGAATCCAAGAAACAAAAGAAAACCTAAAACAAAACAATACAACAGAAAAGAAAAGGAAAACAAAATAGGACAAAATGCTAAAACTACGCGGAGGGATCATCAGGGGCTGGATCAGAAGGTGTGGCCGCAGAAGGGCTAGGACCAGCCGAAGAATCATCGTCCGCAGGAGTAAGAGGACTGTCTACAAGCCGGGCATACATCTGCTGGTGGTACCGACGATCGGCGGCTAGCTGGGCCTCGAGACGAAGAAAAGTCACATGAAGAGTGGCCACCTGACGGGAGAGGGTAGTCAAGGTAAGAGGAGAGGAGGGGGGTAAGGTGGTGTGGGTGTCCGGAGGAGGCACATCGGTAGGAGTAGTAGCAACAACGGGAGGGGAGGAAGGGGGTGGTGGTGGTGAAGGAGGATGTGGTGGTGGAGGGGGAGGTGATGGAGAGTGAGGCGGAGGTGATGGAGAGTGAGGAGGAGGTGGGGCTAGAAAACGGGGTTGTTTGAGGCGAACGTATCGAAAAAGGGAGGCGGGTTCAAAAATTCTGTCAGTAGGAAGTTTCGAGACCTGGTGAGCCCAGAACAGATCTCTAACAAGGTGAGGGAATAATATGGAATGGGTGAGGGTAGAAGTGAGGATGGATTGGCGGAAGTGATTGCCTGAGCAATATCAATCGGCCGGTCAACCATGAGGAGGTAAATGTACAATGCCTGTTCTTTGGGAACAAAGGCAAGGTGGGTAGTAGGAAGAACATTGTTGCAGATGAAATAAAGCCAAGGATGGGCCTCAGGACGGAGATCAGCATGATGAATTTATCTGTAAGACACTCGAGGTTGAAGCCATTCGACACCCGCAGGACAAAGGGTACGAAGGACATCATCCCAAGGGTAGTCCCGAATAAGTTCGGCGTAGTGGCAGCAAAGAATGGGAGGAAAGTGGTAGTGGTTGCGGATGGCGGCAGGGGTAAAGGGTTGAGAAACAGTAACACCTCGGAAACAAATATCAAAGGTGTCATGGTAACGGGCATGGGTGTAGAAATGACGAACAAATGTGTCATTTCCAGGAGTCCTAGGCTGCACTAAACTGGAAAGTTGAGAATAGCTGAGCTGTTGGACGAAAGGGTGAGTGGAGGGTGAAAGAGGGAATGGTCGCTCCTTAAGTAGCGGCCTAGCTTCGATCTTCGCAGCTAGGTCTGCGTACTCCGGATCGATCGGAGGAGAGGAAGTGGAAGGGCGAGGGCCAGAAGGAGAAGGCGAATAGTCAGAAGAGAGGTCGAGGGAATCGGAAGAGTAGACATCGGAGGGGGAAGTAGGACGGACGGAGGCGTTCTTAGTGCGAGGCATTGTCCTGAACAGAAAGTAAACACAAAGAAAATTAGTAAAACAAAACAAAGACAACAGCGCTTTGCCGCAGCGAGTAAACGTGCGTCGCTTCTCACGCCACGGCGAGTTGCGAATCACACATCGCGGTGAGATGGAATTAACCCACACGTCGCGACGAGCACTCGACACGCCGCGACGTAGGGCAAAAATTTGACACACCGTGACACGGCGAAACGTCGTCGCCTCAGAAAGCGCAACCTAATCTACAGAACGAAAATGAAAATGAAAATGACAGAGGGAAGAGATATCTTACAAGGTGAACACAGAGACAAAGATGGATAACAGAGGTGAGCCACAAGCAACAGACGAAGAACGTAGAAAGGTCACAGCGCAAGGAGGAAGAGGGAAGTCGCGGTGAAAGAGTGAACAGAGAATAAGAAGGATGTGGCTAAAAGATGGTGCGCTGTAGGGTTGGGAAGGATGACGGAGAAAAGTACAAAAATAACACTGGAAAAAAGGGAAAACCACCGTATAATAAGGTTAAAAAGGGTTTTCTCTTAACCCTTTTAGGGGTACGCTCTAAGGAGCTCGCCGCGACGTATAAACGATGCACACCGCGGCGTGATCATCTGCTAAAAGACTGCGTACTTTGAGCACGTCGCGGCGAGACATCTTCCTCACGGTGACTACATCCTACATCGCGGCGAGACTTCCCGAAAACAACAAGATCCTAAGTTTACTTTTCCTGACCACTCATGCACACAAGTTTCTTCCATCTAGCAACATGTAGCATGCATTCAAGAAGATCAAAGGCTCCAAAGGAGACTGAAGTTATTAAAAACAACCAAATTGAAATCCTACTGAACTAGACCTAATCCTACTGATGAAGTTTCTTTCCCACACTTAGTCAATATATTTGTGCACAACTGTTGCACTCCAATTTCAATCAATATGTACAAATATATGATAAGTGAGAAGAAAGAAACTACCCGGTGCTTAAGGTGGATATTGGGTCTCATAATAGAGCTTCAAAAGATGGCCATTCACCTTGAGTCGTGTTCCAGTTTCTTTATGTAAAAGCTCTACCATACCAAAGTTGTGCACCTTCGTGACCAAATATGGTCCATCCCAACGAGTATTGAAAATTTCGTGTTTGAAAGCAAACCGAGCCTTGAATAATAGGACTTTGTCCCCTTCCTTGAAGCTTTTTCGGTGAATGATCTTATTATGCATCAATTTTGCCTTTTCCTTGTAGAGTCGTGCATGCTCATATGCCTCTAACCTCAATTCCTTGAGCTCTTGAAGTTACAACTTCCTCTCCATTCATTCCGGAAGATTCCAAATCCATATTGCATTGTTTAACTGCCCAATATGCTTTATGCTCTAGTTCCACAGGCAAATGGCAAGCCTTTCCATAAATCAGGCGATAAAGGGACATGCCTATTGGGGATTTATAAGCAGTTCGATATGCCCATAGTGCTTCCTCGAGGCGAAGGCTCCAATCTTTCTTTGATGGCTTCACAATTTTCTCCAAAATGTGCTTCACCTCTCTGTTTGAAACTTCAGCTTGTCCATTGGTTTGTGGGTGGTATGCAGTGGAGACTTTGTGAGTGACCCCAAATTTGAAAAATAGGTTATCAATGACTCTATTACAAAAATGTGTTCCCCTATCACTAACCACAGCTTTTGGTATGCCAAACCGACAAAAAATGTTGGACTTTAGAAACTTAGACACGGCTTGGGCATCATATTTTCTAGTAGGAATGACCTCTATCCATTTGGAAACATAATCAACAGCTAAAAGGATATACACAAAGCCAAAAGACGGAGGAAATGCGCCCATGAAATCAATTCCCCAAACATCAAAAATTTCGCAAAATAAATGGGGTTGCTGTGGCATTTCATGTCGCTTCCCTAATCCTCCAAAACGTTGACATTTATCACATGACTGACAAAAGTTAAATGAATCCTTAAAAAGTGTAGGCCAATAAAAGCCAGAATCAAGAATTTTCCTAGATGTTCTCCGTGCACTGAAATGACCACCACAAACCATGGAATGACAAGCTAAAATTACACATTTTCTGATCACCTGGTCACTGCACATTCTCCACAGATAAGGGGCATCCCAAATGTAATGTCGAGCTTCACTCTTTAGCTTTTGAGTTTGTGCCTGAGACATAAAAGGATGAGTGAGCCCAGACATTAGGTAATTAACAATATGTGCATACCAAGGTTCTTTAATAATTGAAGCACACAAAACCGAATCAGGAAATGAATCACAGGTAAGTTCGGAAGAATCCACTCCCTGTGTGTCGTTCGGTAGCCTGGTCAAATGGTCAGCTACATGGTTTGTCGCTCCCGCTCGATCTTTGATCTCGATATCAAATTCTTGGAGTAGCAATGCCCACCGTATCAGTCTAGGCTTCAATTGTGGTTTCTTGAGGAGATACCGAACAGCTGCATGATCAGTAAAAATGGTTACATGTGAGTTAAAAGATATTGCCTAAATTTTTCCAAAGCAAAAACTACTGCAAACAGCTCTTTTTTAGTTGTTGTATAGTTGATTTGAGCTGGATCCAGTGTTTTCGAGGCATATGCGATAACTCTTGGTAGTTTCTCCTCCCGTTGACCCAACATAGCTCCTACAGAAAAATTAGATGCATCACATGAAAGCTCAAAGGGTAAGTTCCAATCAGGAGCAACTATAATAGGTGGAGAAATGAGTTTTGATTTCAGCATGTTGAAGGCATTCTTGTAGGAATCATCAAATTCAAATTTTTCATCTTTTTGTAAAAGCTTCGAGAGAGGTAACGCAATGTTGCTGAAATCCTTTATGAAGTGCCTGTAAAATCCTGTATGACCCAAAAAAGATCGTATGTCACGAATACAAGTAGGGTAAGGCAAAGAAGATATAACCTCAATCTTAGCTTTATCTACTTCAATCCCCTTGCTAGAAATTAAATGACCGAGCACGATACCTTCACTGACCATGAAATGACATTTCTCAAAGTTCAAAATCAAATTCTTTTCAATGCATCTTTGTAAAACTTTTGCAAGACTGAGTAAACAAGCATCAAAAGAATCACCATAGACTGTGAAATCATATCCATAAACACTTCCATACATTCCTCTAAAAATTCATATAAAATAGCCATCACACACTGCTGGAAAGTACCTGGGGCATTACATAAACCAAAAGGCATCCTTCGATATGCAAAGGTGCCAAAAGGGCATGTAAAAGTGGTTTTGTCTTGGTCCTCCGGTGCAATGGGTACTTGAAAGTACCCAGAGAAACCATCCAAAAAACAATAATGTGATTTGCTCGCAAGCCTTTCAAGCATTTGATCAATAAAAGGGAGGGGGAAATGGTCTTTTCTTGTGGCGTCATTTAATCGTCTATAATCTATACACACACGCCAAGAATTCTGCACTCTGGTAGGAATAAGCTCATCCCTATCATTTTTTACCATCGTTATCCCACTCTTTTTTGGCACTACATGTATTGGACTAACCCACTCACTATCAGAAATGGGATATATTATCCCTGCACTCAACAACTTCATTATTTCGTTCTTCACGACATCTACGATAAGTGGGTTTAGTCTTCTTTGAGGTTGCCTCATCGATTTTGACCCTTCACTCAATAAGATCCTGTGTGTGCAAATAGCTAGGCAAATGCCGGGTATATTTGCTAAAGTCCATCCTATAGCTCTCTTATGTTCCCTCAAAATATTCATGAGTCTCTCTTCCTCAGTTTGGGACAAAGTACTAGCAATTATGACAGGTAATCGCTCATCAGACTCAAGAAAGGCATACTTTAAAGTAGCAGGTAGCGGTTTGAGCTCAAGCACAGGAGGTTGCATAATAGAAGGAATCAATTTATGAAGTTCAAGAGAAAAGAGATCACTCCCTCTTTCTTCTGGGATGAAGTCTATCTCCTGGTGAGTGGTCGTGGCTAATCCTTTCTGCTTCCCTGAAACATGGACAGAAAACCCTTTTCCAAGATCAAGTGAATCTTTTTGTGACTCAAATTTTTGGCAAGCATTATCCACAGCTAAATCAATCATGTTCACACCCAAAAGCGAATAATCCTCATGTGGATGTTTCATTGCCTAGTACATGTTGAAGCTTACCTTTTGCTCACCAACCTCTATGGTGATCTTACCTTCCTTCATGCTGATCATGGTGCTTGCCGTCCGCAAAAAGGGTCGCCCGAGAATCAAAGAAGTATCCTGCACAACTTTAGAAGACATATCAAGTACATAAAAATCAGCAGGAAATATTAAACCCTTTATCTGGACCAAGATGTCCTTAATTATACCCACTGGATGCCTAAATGATCTATCAGCTAGTTGTAGGACAACAGATGTGGGTTTCAAACTTTTCACTCCTAAGGACTGATAAACAGATTTAGGCACCACATTAATCACTGCCCCCAGATCTAACAATGCTCTTCCTATAGTTACTTTCCCTAAAATGCAAGGAATGGTGAAAGATCCAGGGTCTTGACATTTCACAGGTATCTGCGGTTTGAACAGGGCTGACATATTAGAGCTCACTTGAACTCTCTCATTTGGCCTAAACTTTCTCTTGTTAGTGCACAAGTCCTTCAGATATTTAGCATAGGTCGGAACTCTCTTTACTAAATCAAGTAAAGGAACATTTATCTCTACTTTTCCAAACAAATCAATGATTTCTTTTTCATGCGCTTGCTCATCAAATATGAGTTTGGAAAAGGAAGGTCTTGAATACTTACCTCCTTACCTTTGCTAGCTTGCTTGCTCGATTCTCCCTGTTCAGCTTGATCCTTTGAACTCTCTGAAATAGCTCCTTTATTATTCGACACAGACTTCTTTTCTTTCAATAGTGCTTCTTCCTTCACACTTTCAGATTTCTTGATCTTTTCCTTAGGTGGAGGCACTTCTTCACTCTCAATCTCCTCATCACAGGCCTCTTTATCGACTTGAGGATTAAACCTCACTTGCTTCCCACTTTGGAGGGCAATTGCATTGAGACTCTTCGGATTCATCACAGTATTTGAAAGAAAGGTTCCACTGCTTTTTGCTTGATTCTCACTCATGTTGTTGGACAACTGAGTGACATATGAATTAATGTTCTCTGCCTTGGTTTCCCATTGTTCTATTCTTTTCTCCGAAGCATTGAACCTAGCAGAAGTCTTTGAGGAATCCTGTTGAATAAGAGAAGCAATGGCATTGAATTGGTTAGTGTTAGAATCCCTTTCTTCCTTCATTAGAGTCATCATGCTATGAAGCAACTGGTTGGTGTCTTCCTATGGTGGAACCGTTAGGGCTTGTTGTTGATTGGAGAACTGGTTAGTGGAAGTACCAGCTGCTCCCCCTTGTGAAAATCTGTTTTGAGCCCTGCTTTCTTCATTCCTCCAACCGAATATTGGATTAGACTTCCATCCCTCGTTGTATGTGTTGGAGTATGGATCCCACTTCTGATTTGTTCTCCTTGGATACACTGCTGACACCTCTTCATATCTTCCAGGGCATACACTTGATATGTGCATCACCGACCCACAAGTGTCACAACTGGGTGCAGTAAGGTCCACTGAAGATGGTGGGCGATGCACATTCAAACTCTTCAATTCGGCAGTAATACAAGATAACTGTGATGTTATCCTATTCTCCAATGAATCTACCTTTGTTTCCAGACTCTCCATTCTTTTGGTTTGAGCTGTTAAGGCTCCCAATTCATGCACTCCTCTGGAATCTCTTACACTGTATTGTTGATGGTTCAAGGCCATCTTCTTGATCAAGTCCCATGCTTCCAAAGCTGTAAGATCAATCAAAGAACCTCCAGATGCAGCATCCAACATACCTTTCTCCTGACTCTTCAACCCATCATAGAAATATTGCACCAATTGCTCATCAGGAATTTGGTGATGGCGGCATCTAGATAATAGATCTTGGAAGCGGTTCCAATAGTCATACAATGATTCATCATACTCTTGGCGAGCTGAATAAATTTCCTTCCTCATTGATGAGGTCCTAGAAGCTGGAAAGTACTTCTCCAAAAAGGCCTTTCTCAGGTTGGCCCAGCTATGATAAGCATTGGCCACATGCCTCGAAAGACTCATGTACCACTCTCGTGCCTTTCCTTCCAAGGACAAATGAAATACCTTCCATAGCACTTGGTCCAAAGTAGCTCCTACTGGCTTCATACTCTGGCAAATCATCGTCAAAGCTTGTAGGTGCATGTACGGATCTTCTCATGCCAAACCATGAAATTTAGGAAGGGAATTAATCAACAAACCTTTAATCTCAAAATTAACATCAAAATTAGGGCAAGCAGCAGTAAATGGATCATAATGCACATTAGAGGTTGTAGCTTCTCTAATAGTCCTACGTCTTAGATTCTCATTGTTTTCTCCTACTCTCTCATGCTCACCATTTCCTCCATTAGTTCCATTTCTAGGTTGGTGTGTAGGAAAGTCAAGATTTGGGAAAATATTGGGATTTTCTGCCATATTCTCTCTTTCTCGCTCAACTACTCTACTCCTCTCTTGTTCTTTTCTCTCTTTCCCAAGTCTCCGCAAATGTCTCTCAACTTTAGGTCGGAATTGAACAAGTCTACCTCTCCTGGGCATGCACAAAATCAATCCACAAAAAAAATGTAGTAACAAAATTTTCTCACAATCACACAAAGTCGAGTAAAAATGAAATGTGGCGAATGCGAGGGTATGAGTGTATGGATGTGTATGTGTGAAAATTTTGCTAAGTAAGAGAAAAATTAAAGTGTGAAGTGTGCTTGTGCAAAGGAAAATCGAAACCTATACTATTAACAAGTATGAAAATTAAACTATCCTAAATGCACTGCAAAAACAAGGATTCCGATTATCAACGATAATTGAAATGAGATGGCAATGGCTATCCTACGGTAAACCAATTTCTTGGTTCCCCGGCAACGGCACCATTTTGATCGCGGCTTTGTCGATTTGACCTTACGATCGATCCTTAGAAATCGGTCAAAAATAATAATTCCAAAGATTGCAATACAGGGTGCAACTTCGGGTCGTCTCACTTAATTGGAACCAAGTGAAAAAGATCTAAGCTAGCCTAATTACCAAAAATTGCAATCAAAGTTGATAAAATGGGGGTTTGGTATGTTGATCGGAACTGGTAAAAGTAATTAAAATTGGAGAAAAAGTATAAAAGAATATTTTTTTATTTTTGGAATTATGCAATTGACAAAAACTAAGATAGTAATCAAATTGATAAAATCCTCTTGAAAATGGGAGCAGGCTATCACGGTTCAAATGATTTTTCAGGGATAAAATCCACTAAGTTTCAAAAGATCAACCCTAAAGGACTCGTTAGGTCCAAAGATTTAATTAATGAACTCCATCATTTAAATCCTTGTTAAAAACCTTAGTGTGAAAATTGGACAAGTAAATGCAACTGGTCAATCAGATGAAAACACAACCATCTAAATCAAACACAACTAGGCATATTATGAGAGTCAAATGCAATATCTGAATGACATATATGAGACTTCATATATTAAGCATCAAAGTTCTACAAATAACAATGTCCAAATCTCAACATAATGTTCAGCACACGGTTAAATTATTAACCATGCTAATCTAGTTATACAGATGCAATCTCTAACTCAGAGTTTACACAAATATAACAAAACTTCAGACACTATATGATTACTCCCCTTTGAAGCTATCGGTGAACTAATCCATTGCTACATCTTCAAGAGGAAATGTGGTTTAGCTACGCATAACTCCGGACTGTCTCTCGACTGCTGAAGATTGAACGATACCCATGGTGGCAAAAGATATTGACAGTGGCGATGAAACGGTGGTGATGGTTGAGAATGATAAAAATTGGAAAAATGATGAATGAAAGAGATGATCGCCTTCTTTTTGCCTCCCAAGCGTCTCCGAAGTCTATCCATCTCCCTGGTGACCTAAAAATAGCAAAGTTTATAAATGATGGACTCGGGTCGGGTCAAAACAGTGAGAGACATTTCCAAATGGAGTCCGGGTATTTATCGCTTTCATGTGGCGAGATGAATTTAGATGCGTATGCTCTTCTGGTCTTCTCGTCGCGGCGTGTACTTGTTGGTGTCGCGGCGTGCTTCATTTAATCCTCGCCGCGACGAGATGAGTTTGAGGCGCCGCGACGTACGTTCTTTGTATCCTCGCCGCGGCGAGATGAGTTTGAGGCGCCGCGACATGCCTTCCTGGATTGCACACGTTGCGGCGTCTACTTGTAACACGTCGTTCAGATGATTTTGACTATTCTTTTTCGCCTACAATATAAAACAACAATTTGCAGTATCAATTGTCCTTGGAAAACTTATGATGGAATTAATTTCAATTTGTGACAATTTTGCTATCAAATTGTATAAAGTGTGAGCTCATATAAGGGACTAACTAAAGCACAAAAATCACAACTAAAGAGTCAAAAAGTACATTAAGGATAGCAAAAATGTAGCCAATTTATGTAATAAACTTGGGCTCAATCATCCCCTAAGTTAAGTCACATGCACGTTGACCAAGTTAAAGGCTTCTCTCGCCTACTCGTTAGTAGAATGGAGCTCCTTCATAAACTCTCATAAATTCACGGCTACGCAAGGCCATTACGTAGGATTGTGTTAGTACGTTCTGTTCACGGCTACTAATCTAGCTTTGTTACAGTTTACTCTTCCTGATTCATCTAGTTTATTTTTGAATACCCATATGGTTCTTATGATAGACTTATTGGGTGGCCTAGGAACTAAAGACCAAACTTCGTTCCATGTAAATTGATTTAACTCTTCTTGCATGGCTAAAATCTAAGCTTCATCTTGAAGAGTGTGATCACTTTTCTTAGGTTCTAATTCAGAAACAAAAGGTACATTTCCCTCTCTTCTAAATTTAGACCTAGTTCTCACTTCTGAAGTTTCGTCTATAATAAGGTTTTCTAGGTGAGAGGATTTGTACTTCTAATCTTTTCTAAGACTAAAGTTTTCAAGAATATCTTCTACCTTATAAGGTGGAACATCTAGTGGTGACATGTCTAGGTTATCAACTAAGGGAGCATATAAAGTTTCATCATTAGAATCATCTCTTCTATCTAGATGAGAATCATCATCAAACTTAACATGCATAGATTCTTCAACAAATTTAGAGACAAGATTATAAACTCTATAAACTTTAGAAGACATCAAATATCCTAGAAAAATTCCTAGATTAATCTTAGAATCAAATTTATCCAATTTTTCTCTTGTATTCAATATAGTGCATTTGCAACCAAACGGATGGAAGTAAGAGATATTTGGCTCTCTTCCTTTCCATAACTCATATGGAGTTTTATTTAACATAGGTCACAAAAATACTTTATTTTCAATATAATAAGTTGTATTTACAGCTTCTGCCTAGAAATACTTAGGAAGATTCATTTCATATAGCATGTCTTTGCCATTTCCTAAATCATGTTATTCTTTCTTTCTATAACTCCATTCTGTTATGGAGTTTAGGAGCTGAGAAATTATGAAAAATTTCATTCTCTTCACAAAATATTCTGAATTTTTCATTTTCAAATTCTCCACCATGATCACTCCTAATTTTAGCAATAGAAATTCCTTTTTCATTTTGCAACTTTTTGGATAGAACTTTAAAGCACTTAAGAGATTCATCTTTAAGTGATAAAAACAATACCCAACAAAATCTAGTGAAGTCATCAACAATTATGAGATCATTCTTCTTTCTGCCAAGACTTAGTGTTCTGGTTGGACAAAACAAATCTCTGTGTAACAACTCTAAAGGTCTAGATGAAGTTACAACATTTTTAGAAGAAAAAGATGTTTTAACTTGTTTTCCTTTTTGACAACTATCACAAAAGAAATCTTTATTAAAACTTATTTTTGGTAATCCTCTTACCAAATCATGTCTAACCAACTTGGAAATATGTTTAAAACTAACTTAACCTAGCTTTTATGCCAAATCAGTTTTTCCTCATCTGTTGATATAAAACATACAATATTTTGACTTTTCAAATCATCTAAGTTAATCTTATAGAGATTGTTTCGTTTCTTGATAGAAAAGAATACGGAACAGTCCTTGTTTTTTACTACACAAGAATTTGATTAAAGTATACTTTAAAGCTAGAATCACATAATTGACTTACACTAATTAGATTATGCTTTAATCCTTCAACTATCAGAACATTATCAATAAACGCAAATGAATCTTTACCAATTTTTTTTATTCCAACTATTTTTCCCTACTAGTTGTCTCCAAAAGTTACTAATCCTCTTTGCTTATTTTGGAGGTCTAGAAATATAGACCTTCTTCCCGTCATGTGTCGCGAGCATCCACTATCCAAGTAACATTGGTGCTGATTGCTTTTTCTAAGAAAGGAGATCTATAGTACATATTATGTCTTTCTTAGGTACCCATATTTTCTTGGGTCTTTTAGGGTTAGACTTACAATTATTCCTCGAATAATAAGAATATTATTTCTTTTTCTTTCTATTAGGAACAAAACTCTTATTATGATGAACATTACTATTAGTAAACCCTAAACCACTCTTATCATTTGGATGTCTATATTTTCCAATCATATCATTCATCCTATTTGACCTTTTAGTAAATGTTGATAAATCTGTTGAAAGACTATTAATCCTTTGTTTCAGTTAATTAATTTCCTCAGATCTATCTATAGTTACTTTCTTTTTCATATCGTCTACTTGTTTCTTAAGACAAACGTTTTCTTTTTCTAACACTTCCGTGTTCTTCAAGCTTTCAACAAATTTCTTTTTTAAAATCCTATATTGTTTTAATATAGCATTTGAATCTTCTAACAATTCTAAATACGCCTCTTGAAGTTAATCAAAGTTAGAAGTTACCTCATTGTCGCATTCCTTTTTAGCTACCAAACATATATTTGCTTATTCTGATGCTTCTGAATTGGAGTCAGATTCAGATGAGTCCAAATCTTCCCAAGTTGCCATCATGCTCTTATTGTTTTCTTTACTTTTCTTCTGTTTTCTTTTGAGCAATGGACATTCGAACTTGTAATGTCCTAGTTTGTTGCACTCAAGGCAAACAATATAAATTTACTCATTCTTAACTTCGTCTTTGCTATTTTTCTTAAAGGAAAAGTCTTAATTTCTCTTCACTTTCTTTTTCCACATCCTCCTAATCTTTCTTGAAATGAAGGATAGGTCATCATCATATTCACTTGAATCTTGATCAGATTCACCGGCATCATTATTCTTCATTTCTTCAATTTGTAATGCTTTTGAAGATATGCTTCTATTTTTCTGGTTCTTTTGATTCTTCTGACCAGCCTTTAATGCGATAGATTTATCTCTTCTAGGTTTGTCTTCTACATCAAGCTCTACTTCATGTATCTTCAATGAACTAAACAATTCATCTAGCTTCAGCTTACTTAAGCCCTTGGCCTCTTGCATTACTGTAACTTTAGGTCTCCATCTTTTAGGAAGACTTCTGAGAATCTTTCTGCATGATCTTGATTATCGTAGATTCTCTCAAGAGCTTTAAATCTATTAACAATCGTTTGAAATCGTCCAAACATTTGATCAATAATCTCCTCATCTTTCATTTTAAATAGCTCATACTAATGAACAAGAATACTGATCTTGGACTCTTTCACTTGATTTGTGCCTTTATGTTCGATGGCTAGTGTATCCCACATTTCCTTTGCAAATATGCATCCATGAACCTTATCATATTCACTTCTGCTTAAGGCACAACTTAGAAAGAACTTAGCCGTTGAGTTTAACTGAAATCGAGCTTTCTAATAGGCTAAACCATTGTCACGAGAAATGATATTTCCCTCGTCATATGTTGGTGTATATGGACCATTCTTAATGATATCCTTAAGATCAATATGTGTGGATTCTATAAAGAGTCACATCCTGTCCTTCCAATAATGATAATCCACACCATTAAATGTAGGAGGTCTTGTGACCGAGGCATCTTCAACTATAAAAACATGTGATTTAGCAATGGATCTTTGTCCTCACTTTGTAACAGTGTTTCTTGAAAACCTCGCTCTGATATCAGCTGCAGTAAATCACTTGTTAATATAGAAATCAGGTATAATATGTAAAATACAAAAGAAAGGGGGTTAAATTGTGTAATCTTTTCAAAATATTAATCTTTTGAGATTTCTTGAATTTCTTTACAAAATTTAGATGATCAAAAAAACACTTTACTAAAGTTGATAAGTAATGTAATTGCAAGTAATATTATCTAATCATCTGAAAACAAGAAAATTAAAACATAAGGGTTAGAGAATAGACGCCGTGATTTTATACTGGTTCACCCCAAATCTTGGGCTACGTTCAGTCCTCAGAGTTTGTTTGAGATTTCACTATACTCTTCAACTTTACAAGTATTCTTTCTACACTTGCAGAGCCTCTTTAAGTCTCTTTCAAAAAATATTATTTATATGCTATCTTAGCCTCTCCAGGCTCTAGCCTTTCTTTCTCTCTCTAGGAAAGATATTTTTTAGCTTCACGTTACAGATGAATTCACTCTCTTCTTTGACACTTTGAATACAAAATTTCTCTAAGTATTGTACAATCAAATTTTCTCTCTTGTAAAAATTTTATTTATTCTTCGACTCGAGCTAGTATTTATAGCCTAAGTCTCAAATTGTCTTCTTGAAAAACTACTTCTTAAATCTTCTAGAAACTATTATTAGTTAAGTCCTGTAACTAACTCCAACTAACCAACTGACTGACATTCTAGAATATCTTCCTTTTGTATCATCTGGAATAATACTTCTTCTATTATCACGTTTCGTTTAATATTGTGCTTCTTCTAGTATCGCGCTTCATCTGGTGTTGTGCTTCATTCGGTGTTGACGCATCTTCATTCTTGGCGTATAAATGCATTATAGATATATTATTCATTGTTGACCGCACATCTTCTAGATTTGACTAAGTTTTACTTATATTTTCTGCACACTTAACAAACTTTTCAAAACAGTTCATACATTTCAAAGATTATTATTATTTGATTGTCATAAAAATTGATAGAAGTGAAGTCCTCTTGACTTAACAATGATACCTATGTCACGATCGTGACAGACACTCACCATTCATACCTTTACTGGTTCCCTTATATGCATATAGTAAACATTCGAATTAGGTTTTAAAGTCTTCTAGAAATTTGTTCCCCTATGTACTATTTTTTAGTGGAATAAATTTCATGCAATTTCGGTAATTATTTTGAGAGCCCAAAATACTGCAAGATGTTCAAAATAGGGACAACAGTCAAAACTCAACTTCAAGCCAGAATTCAAAAATCTTAGATGAAGAATCAAATGTCGATTCCTTCATGAAATTTTTAGAAATATGTCTCTAATTTAATATAAAATTGGAATTATACAATTTTAAGGTATACAAGCAAAGATATGGCCAAATTACATAATTCTATTTGGTGGAATGATACGCATCCCAAATCAACTATCATTGGTCTTATCATGCAAGAGCAACGCAAAAACACATCCAATTTAACAAAAAAATCCCATTTTTGTGGAATAATTATTTTATCAATTTCCCTCACATCACGTTAATAAATCAAAGAAAACAAATTAAAAATTCCTATACCTTTTGATCAAAACCCTTTTTCCTCACTCCACTTATTTCCCTTTGCTTTTGTCTGTAGTCTTCTCGTTCTCTACACATAACACACCCATTTAAAACTCATCTTCAACAATTATATACACATAACAAAACCCTAGATGAAGAGGAGATGAGTAAGGATTTAATCTTTAATACGTGAAATTAACTTACTTAGACCTCAAATCCACCAATTGCTTATTATCTTTCAAGATCCCCTTTTGAGATCAATTTAGTGTGAATTTTTTGGTGTAAAGAGAAGCTTAAAATTCTAAAGTTTTAAGTGCTAGGCTTACCTCCTCTCACCATCTTCATACGTTTATGTAAAATTTATAGTGTATGGAGTGACAAGTTTATGGTGTGTAGAGTAACAAGTGGTTATTTCCCATTAGTTCCTTCTTTTCCATTTTCATTAATTGCAATTTAACCACACCTTTTTCCTATTCCATGTAATTGCATGTCATATTAATTCATTTAGCATTTTAGAACATGATTAATGCATATTTATGCATGTATAACACAATTAACTTAAAATACCAAATTACCCCTAACAATTCTGTTAATACTGGTTAGGTCCTGTACTAAACACTCACTTTCATAGTTGTTAACACTTAGTATAAATACCTTCATAGACATGAAATATTCCTACTAGGGTATAGTTTGGGCCCTCACACTACCTATTTGTACTATGTTTGGAAGTTTTGTCCATTCTTCTTACAAGGAACATAAGGATGAACCCTGACTTCCAGCATCATCATTGGTATAACAGAATGAAGATCACCCACCTTGCTTTTGCTAACGATATTTTATTGTTTTGCAGGGATGATAAACATTCAATTAATACCTTAATGTGAACTATGAAGGAGTTACAAGAGATTTC